>OX387650.1:6789870-8039870 GCA_947568875.1 Fissipunctia ypsillon | reverse complement strand
CCACTTATCTAGCTTTTTAATCTTTCCGGGTGTGCGACCTTTGGAACCACTTTATCCAAAAGTTGTGCAGCCCGTCCGGCCCTGGAGATTTCCAGTTAGGTAACGGACGGCCTGCACGAGCTACATCTTGGGGGCTGATGGTAGTTTCCCCCATTTGTGGTATTTGTTCGCACGCTCGCTCGATCTCCCTAGTCCAATCACCCTCAGTGTGATTGACAGGCACCGACCAGATGCTCCGCCAGAATGAACACATGGCATCATCATCTGGCAGGCGCGTGCCAGTCAAACCTTGGTCCGATCACTTCCAAGCCCTATACACCCACCTTTCATCGCTCTGGAATGTGCGATTCTGAGTGTATCGCTCCACTCTCCGCCTGTACCGATGAATACGGTTTGCCCATGCACAGATCCTTCTGCTTCAGGAAGTCGATGCGCTTTGTGGCACGGGACATATAGTTCTGTCCCTGAAAAAGCCCGCCTCACAAAGCGCATCACTCTAGGGCGAGTATTGCCCTCCCTGAAGCAGATTAGTTTTCCGATGAGCGTTCTGGCCCCACCAATACGGCGCTCAATTCTGCACTGCCAAGCTGGTATTTGATACGGTCGCGAATCATACTTTAACCAACTAACACCCAGACACTGAACTGCAAATTGCAAAAATCGTAAGAAAATTTGAATTTCGCGGGCTACCTTAGCGCTTCCCCCTTAATGTGTTGAATTTATTATGTGAATCTTGAACTAGCTTAAAGCTACGAGTTCGTAGCCGACTGTAGACAGCAGCAGCAGACGACGTGTCGCTGCAGTCATGATTCCGAACCCAACTGCAGATGGCTGCAGCAGACGGCAGCGCCGTATTCCAGTTAGTTCTGAATGTTCCGTGAGACAAGATATCCGACATGTTTGGGATTAGCGATTGCGACTTACTTTTGTTAAAAGAGGAAGAAGACGACGATGACTTCTTTTTATTATACAAGTATGGAGATTGTCGCTCCAGCTTCGGTGGCACTACCACAGATTACCAAATAAACCACCTACTTACTTACGCGCGTTAACTACCAACCGGCCGCCGGTTCGCACGCGACCCATTTCTCACTGGGCTGCCGAAAGGCGCGAGGCGCGTACATGTCGTATGTACGCATTTAATTCGGTCGACCGGACGTATTTAGTTTCAAATTCTTATGATATGCCTGGTTCTGGTGTATTATTTGCAGTTGATGGATGTAGATCCAGCAAGAGAAGAGATAAAACTTATCTTTTTTCAGTTTACCTGCTGATACAGTTTTACTATCGTTGTTTAAATAGGTAAATTGTTTAATGTTATTTTCACATGATTCTTGTTTATTTTAAAGCGTGCAAGTATTAGAAAAGCGTGCATAACATCACAATATGGCGCCAGCGCATGTTTGATCATAGTAGTTACCTATTGCTAATTGTGTAACTGAACGAACAAATCAATTAATCGTGGTTTCAGTTTCCTCCATTTCGTATTTCATTCGTATTCGTGGCTATGCGGTGTGGTTACGTCACTGATTATTAAATAGTTAGGTACTACACGTTGCATGTGTCTTACTTGTCTTACAAATTGCAGTTTCGGGATGTGGTCACAGAATTCTAAATAGTTACGTAGCATAAAAATATTCCTCGGTATTTCATAAGCATGTTAAACACGCTAAAACATTTAAAAAAGCATTTTATTTAATTTCATAAAGTGTACTACAAATACCTACTGACATATCGAAATAGGCAGCCCTGGCAATTCACAATAACCACCACGTGGCGGTGCGCAGCTACAAAGCAAAACTCACTTTACGCTTTTAAGTTTAGGTACATTTTCGTTCGCAGCGTCTAGCGACTCGAAGGTGTAAGCTATTAAAGCAGTAGGTATTGAAAATTTTGTATGGAGTGATTTATCTGGTAATCTGTGGCACTACTGATCTGCGATGGTGCGACGTGTAGTCGGGCGACGTCGCTAGCAGCGGAATGTTATTTCATAAAAATTCATAGAAACCAGTAGTGTCACAGCGACACGTCGTCTGCTGCTGCTGTCTGCGGTCGGCTACGAACTCGAACCTTAAGATGTTAAACAGAACCAAGGCTAAATCACACCTTATTATTCTGTAGCATACCTACTTCGCGTTGTATTGTAATTACGAATTCAATCTCAAAACGAACTGTTTGAACTAAACAAATTAAAAACCAAATTCAGTATAAAACTCGTATAATAAATTTAAGAACGATAACATCACTCGTAGCGTTAAGTATAGTAACAGTGAACAACATTGGCATAAACATGCGCCCGCGCATCGGACGCCTCTTGTGTATCAACGGCGCATGCTATAGGCCGATGATTTCACGCGCTGGATCTTTTTTAGAAGGATCTGGAAAGATAAAGATTCCTGTGAATATCTGAAAAGTAAGAATCTGAGTGCGCCTACAGACAGCCCAATTTCGGACTTGGCAGGATCTACCTAGAAACAAATTAAGAGTAGTGTTTGAAAAAAACGCGTGTAACACGTTACGAGCTTGTCCAGACGACGCGATTTGAAATAATTTACGCGAGAGTCAACTCACGAGTAAATTATTTCAGAAACGTTTTGGGAAACAAATAAACCTGATTTGTTTTATTACCTCACACGCAATGTATCGTTACCGTGGCTAAACGCGCGTAGCGAACGGCAGTGCAGCGAGCGTTCGGCCGCCGAGTATTTCAACATCCATTGCTGATTTTATTTTTATTTTAGCGGTTTTATTTACGTAAATGAAGTGCTGCGTACAGAGAATGTAATTTTACATTGAAATAAAGGAATAGTATCTGAAAAATCGATTAAAAAATAAAAAATTTCCTGAGCAATTTTTCGGTGGAATATGATTCAACATAAGGAGCTGAATGCACTCTGTTAATTTGCGGAGGGCTGTCCCTTACATTCTATACAAAGTGCACTCAACTCTAAATGATAGAATGACAATAATATTGTTCCGAAGCTTAAAGAATAAAATAAAAAGTTGTTTAACTAGGAGAACCTTCAACCTTGAGACACTTTTCTTTAAACCTTTTCATAATGTAAGTTTAAATGGATCTATGGCTATCAATATTGAAATTTCATTTTTTATATTGTAATGTAAATACGGCCACGGCAACTATCGCGCGTGTACTAAATATATAAAAAATAGTACTCTGTGCGTGTACTGGACCGACGAACGGAACAAAGGCGTCCCAAGTATCTCGACTCGCGCGTAGAACGCGCGCCAATCGCGCGAGTCGAGAGTCCGTCGACTTGCATGCGATTCACACGCAAGTAGCAAAACGCGCGACTGCATGTGGATGGAATGTATGAACTAATAATAATGTAATACTTCACAATCGCGCGATTGTCTACGCGCGACTCGACTCGCGCGTAAATCGCGTCATCTGGAGAAGCTCTACCCCAGAAATACAACGAAGGGCTCCCAAAGTCCTGGGTTGAACTTTTTAAGTCAATTAAGTCCCATTTATACGATGCAAGATTGTTGCCTGTGGCATACAATAAAATTGCGGCAACAAATGACTTGCGTCGTCTAAACACTGTTTACACGGTGCAACTTTTATTATTGCTTTGGTATGCCACAAGGCAATTATATCGCACCGTGTATCCCTCCCACACAAAACTGCGATGCGACGTCGCATCGCAAGAATCTGTAAGCTCTTTGCGATGCGATGCGAATTCGCAGTTTTGTGTGG
Organism: Fissipunctia ypsillon; assembly: GCA_947568875.1. Classification (NCBI taxonomy): domain Eukaryota; kingdom Metazoa; phylum Arthropoda; class Insecta; order Lepidoptera; family Noctuidae; genus Fissipunctia; species Fissipunctia ypsillon. The sequence continues at coordinate 8,036,152 of OX387650.1, read as the reverse complement.
GGAGCCCTTAATCAGGATGGGAACTGTCTCGCAAAAATGTTCTCCACCAATACCCTACAGATCGAGAAGTCTGCAGCTACACTAGATAAAAGCTGTTAGCGACGGATGTGATAGCGGCATGCAAGTGAAGTTAAGAAAGTTCAGACGAATAAACTAAATATTAGAACGTCTGAGATGTTACAACATCACATACTGTTTATATTGATGGAGGACTGACGCTTTGCGTCTTGTAACGTTTAGGTTCTGCCTTTTCTGAAAATAGAGATGGGCAAATTTAGAGCTTTGCCAGTCGGAGCACCCCGTAGAGGGTAAAGAAAGGCAGAAAATATGCTTAAATCAATCTAACAAACTTCCTTCAGGCGCGTTTTCAAACTTATATATGCTTTTGTAAACCAAAGATATCTGAGTGCTCTTGAAAATAACTGAGTATGTTAATCTAGTTTGAGTAGGAATAAGTAAGCTCACAGCACAGATGCGCTGATTGGAGGTAAGACCTTATGTAGCTTCAATGACCTTAGCATTCGAAAGCACTCACCATATTATCATGATCAATCTTCCTCTGCTGGTTCTTGCGGCACACGGCAGCGGATGGCACAGGCCTCTGGGGCTCCTGTTGTTGTGCGGGAATGGAGCCCTTTCTTTCATTCTTAGCACTCAAGATCTTCGACAGCAGGATATGGTTGTGCCTCTCGATTTCTCGAAGGCGTTCGTTCGTGAAAGACATGTTGATTCGTCGGGATTTGAGGCCGGAAACTGACCTGGAATTCGGAGACGGCAGATGTAGCATTTTTACTGTACCACTCAGGGTCAAGTAATTCTTGAGAATATGGATAGATGTTGCACGGTAAATGCAAAATGTTTAAATGAGACCGATTGATTTTGTAGACTTCTCAATATAGAAAGGGAAGGGTTTCATGTTACTTTGTCGTTGTAAAAGCGCGAGCGTGCGTCATGTTTCTTATAGGAACATTGACAAGGTTTAAAATGCAGTCGTGAAATGCAAACATGATACGATGTTGCCTTGTGCGTTTACAAAAACTGAAGAACTGTTCGTAAGCACTGATCCAAAAAGTAAGCGACTTTTCGGAACCTCAGAAAATATTATTATTGCCAGAATGACGTCATTGAGAGTGGCAAAGTTGGCAAAAAAAACAACTAAGGAGAACTTACCCAAAACTGGTAGATCTCCCGGATATAGAACATGGCGCTTTACTTGCAATAGAAGACTGACTTTTGGTTAATTTTACGGAAGACCTTGCAGTAGGTTCTCTACTCGTATTAGTCGACTTCGGTAAGGTCTTATCAGAATCAATAAACTCTCCTTCGTCACTACTTTTAACCTCTTCCTCACTTTTATCCTCTTCAAATTCATCAGAATACGCGTCCTCCTCATTATAAGCTTCAGAAACTTCATTTTCGGACTCAGACCCTTCGTAGACGCAGGATTCAACGCATATGTTTGGTCTTTTCACTCCTTCGACTATACAGCCCATCTCGGAGAGGTCTTTTGAGAGCTCATCAACCTCGTTGTTATTCTCCTCCTTGTAGCGTTTCGATTTCATCTGTTTACAGTCCCCGGATGAATATTCGGTGTCGATATAATTTGGTTTTACGTTTTTCTCTCGGCGTGCCATTGTGGAAGCGTGCAAATACTGTGGGTTGCTAAAAAAAAGAAATTATCTTACCTACAGGTGCTTGTTTGTTTACCTACGTAGCGAGAGAAAAATTGTGTGCCTAAATGTCTAGTGGTACTACTTAATTACTAAATCAACCTTGACGGGTTTTAGTCGAGACCAGACGTAAATATTTACGTTTTGTCGGGGTAACGTTTTGCACTTGCGAACGTAACATAACCACAAAACGTCTTAAGAGCGTTGTCACATTTTGCACCTCTCTCGCTCACACAAAACCTAATTTTTAAGAATGTTAAATGAAAAAATGCTTTTTTGAAAAATGTAATCAATGGGCGGTCTACAAAATAATATTAATTTAATAGGTAATTATTAAAAACACATTTTTATTGCGGCATTTATTTACATCATCTCAAAAACAGATCATAATACTTAATTACATATGTTTATTAGATAACACAATAGAAATGTGTTTTTTGATAACTACCTATTAAATTAATATTATTTTGTAGACCGCCCATTGATTACATTTTTCATAAAAGCATTTTTTCATTTAACATTCTTAAAAATTTGGTTCTGTGTGAGCGAGAGAGGTGCAAAATGTGACAACGCTCTTAAGGCCCTATGATCCGACAGAGACCGCGCTTCGCTTACTAGTTTTTTGTATCAATGGGAAACATAAAAACTCTGAAATAAAGATATCTAATTTATGAATCTGGCGGACATGAAATCGCTTTAAATTACACGTTTAGATTAACTTTGTTACCCCTTTTCGTAATGTCAATCAATATCAATCAATCTTATAGCTATGAAAAATAAGAAAAAAAAAGTCTTCTTATTTTTTATATAAACGAAATGGTAGTAAGATTGTACACAATTCGCTGAGTTTGTCGTGATAAAATGATTAAAATAATTACTATATTTAAATACCTACCAAATGCAAACACTTGCGCGAGGCAAACACTCGCAAGTCTACTTCAGTTCAGGGGGCCAACCACCACCTCTTAAAGCAGTATAATTTTAATGTTACTTCAGAGTGAGAAAGAGATAGAGCTATACAGGACGTCTAGCTCCATCTCTTTCCCACACTGAAGTAAGATTACAATAATACTGCTTTAAGAGGTGGTGGTCTAGCTCCAGTACGCGGCTCGAGCCAGACCATAGCGCCTTAAATAGCTTCCGCTGTGGTTTAGAGTATTTTACAAGCTTTTAACTAGTGTCACCTCTCCCAATATCTGTCTGTCTGTCTGTAATGAAATCTTGCAAGTTAAATTTGACCCACTTCCCAGTTTCCCCGATTGAGCTGAAATTTTGTATGCATATGTAACGAGTAAATCAGTTGACAAATATTATTATGACATGGAGCTGATCTGGTGATGGAGCCGGAAGGTGGCCATGGGAACTCTTAAGAAAAAATTAAAGACAAGCTTTCATAAGTTGTTAAAAATAATTTTATTCCGATTGGAAATAATAGACGAATAGTTTTCAGCTTATAGTTGAAAACTATTCGTCTATTATTTCCGATCGGAATAAAATTATTTTTAACTTATTAGTTCTTTTTAATAACAACTAATAAATGCTTGTTTTTTTTTTTTAAATAAATTCGTTTAAGTTTTATGGGTCACGTGTGAAGATTATAAAATAATATAAATAGGCAGTAATAAATAATAGAATTTGATCTTATAATTATTATCCCACTAAACGACAAACTAAGTTCAACTCAAGTCAACACAAGTTTCGGTGTTGAGCCGAGTGTTATGAATCCAACAGAGTGCATCCCAGCGCGCAGCGCGTTGAAAAAACTCACCGTTAGATTCTCTCGGCGCTAAGCAGAGCGTTGAAAATCCAGTGCGCGAAAAAAATGGACGCGGGATAAAATCGACCATGCCGTGCCCTCTGACACTGCATGGTTTATAAGCTTATTCGGTAGGTATAGATAGCCCGACAGGTCAGTAATAGTCCTCCAGACCGAATTTCGGCCATGGCCGCCAATCTCAGCGCAGACAAGCCATCAACGTAGGAGATATTATAGTGCACAGGTGTTTGCGCAGACAGCTTAGGTGCACTCACTTTTCCTCACTCTCATAGTCCGATAGGACGGCAATCCGACACGACCGGAGAGAGATCACGCGCAAGACCAACGGCTACGTGCTTTTCGAGGCACGGGGGTATCACACTGCCAACTTCTAAACATTGGGCTGTTACTGAGGAATTCCTAATTCAAACACCCAATAACACTTTCCCCGACCTGGGAATTGAACCCAGGAGCCCCCAGCAGTCGCGCTTGCGACCACGAGACCAATGAAGGAGCAATAGTATATAACGAGAGGTAAAGTTAGGAAGACAGATCAGCATCTAAATCTACTTTGCCATACCTAATGTATACAGAGATGTTAAAATACATAAAAGAAACAAAGTAACGTACCACGTGTGGAAAGTGGAACTGTCAGTCACAATATCCAACGAGGAATCTGCTAGCGCCTACCAATAAACTTATAGCAAATTGATTATCTACTAGTTACTGCTCTATTTAATATTAAGTAAATTTAATAAACAAAACTCTGATTATTACTTTCAATAAATACTTAGAAATTGTTTACAACGAAGCGCTAATACGAAATAAATAGTATATGAAAATGAAGCTCTGAAAACAACAACAAAGTGTCAACATTATCTTGTTTTAGAATCTTACAAACGTCGTTTCAAAGACCATAAACTGCCAGTGTTTCGTCCTCTTTTCTTTCACTATAAACTCTTTCTTGTAAACCCTTTATTGGGGAAATAATTTAATAAAATCAAAACTTTATAGAAAATCGATTACCCACTTAGCAACAGCTAAACAAATGTCGCGCGGTTTGATTGCTGAGTTTGCGTTCCGTTTCCATGGAACAATTCCGGTGTACGCAGCTAATGTTTCGGATGAAAACCTGCAAAACTATAAAACGTTCATTTTTAATTCATATCAACAAAAGGTCTAGTATAGGTATATCATAGTGATTATTAATATCGCGCCATGACCAGGACAATTTATAATTTCGTCGAGTCGAGAATATCATTTGTATTTCGGTCGATGTTGACATTTCGTGTGACTGTGATTCATTCACTCATTCGTTCACTTAAAAGTACCTTTGGATGTGAGAATTCGTGTGTGCGATAATGATTTTTTGATAAATTCCATGTTATTTAGTTAGATTATAACAAATTTATCATTAAAAATGGTGACTATAATAAAGAACCAATTACTAAAACATCTATCGAGGTGAGTAAAACCTTTAATTTTGTAGAATACGTCTCTTGTACTATAGATTTATTACTGTGATATTAATTTAATTAATTTTCAGTGATTAGAGCTTACAGGGCTTTGGTTTAGCGTGTACGCAATTTAGCTATACTTTCAATGTATGATAAAAACGTAATTAACTTGGCACACATGTCATCCTTTGTTTGATTTATTTATGTATTGATAACATAACTACCTAGGTATTCAAAAATTTTTGATGCAAGTCATTTAACAACACATAACAGATAAGTTACTTGCTCTTAGTTAGCGGTAAATACTGCCTTGCTCAGTTAAAAAGATAGCCATACACTTAGAACATATTCCTTATTGAAAACATAGGTAGTTAAAATATATAAAATTAATTTGGTAGGGTTCGCCCGGTTAAGTCATAAATGCGCGATTAACTGACGTGTAAAGGTATCAGTCGGACAAATTCGTTAAATTAGGTATCTGTTTCAAGGGGAATGCGAGACCTTGGAAATTTCATGAAATATCTGGTTTACATTATTCTGTAATGTACTGCAATTTTTTCCTTAAAGGAAAATGTCTTGTTGGAAAACCCTATTTACTTTTTTAAATTACTTTTATCTTCAGTAAAGGCAGTATAAACATGCAGTATATACTTAGTTAAAAATTACAATTTGATGGCTCACTAATTAGGGTGATATGTTTAGAAAACCACTCACTTTTGTGTTGTAAAAATATTATGATCAAATGTACTTCATGTTTCTTATTATGGCTTCTGCTGATCAGTTTGTAAAGAAGGAGGAACTCTTGAAAAATTAATTATATCAAGTAGAGTATAAAAACTCATTCTAAATTATTCTAAAATAGGTAATTTAATGCATTTTATATTATGAATCAGGCTTATTATTTTTTAGTTCCTTATAATGAATGATGACGCCTATTATTATAAAAGAATAAGTAATACTATTTTAAGCATAACCACTTTACTGTCCGAACGACACAGCAAATAGTTAGTGTAGTTGAAGGGATTAACCGGAATACTAGGAAAAAAAACTTGCTAATCTCTTATCGTCACCATTGTTTACAACAAAAATTTATTTTAACACATTTTGTTTGCTTAGTAACACAACATGTGGTTCAGTTGATTATCACACATCCTGTATTCATTATTTATTCTACTAATTTACAGATCATATACATGGTTCTAAAAATATGGATATTATGATGCTGTAATTTAGTTACATATTTATCTTTAGCTAGCTGTCTAACCAAAAAGAGAACATAAAAGACATGCTATCCTCATATACCTACCTAAAACAATATAAGTTATTTTCCAAAAAGCAATGATAGTATTCTTCTGGCAGCCGCAGCGAGACAGCAGTCCCATAATCCTTTTAGGGTATTGCTAAGAAAAATATCAAGTAATGTATCCGGTTCATATTATGTTTAAATCTGACTCAGTATTCCTATAAGACTTAAAACAATCTAAATAAGGCTTGCAATGATCTTTACTTAATAAACCTATCAACATTTTTGTATCAGTAGCAGCCCGGAGTCTGGATTTGTGTCCGGTAGATGGCAATAGGCTTGCCCTCTATTACATGGGACTTAAACATAACTGGCGAAATGTGGGTGTACTACTATAAGTACATCTCTGCCTAACCCTTCGGGGAAACAAGGCGTGATGTTGTTATGTTATTTTTGTAAATTGTTTTTATACCAAACATGAATCATGCACTTGAACTGAAGTGTATGAGTATGGCAAGTAATGATCAATTAAAGTGTATGGGGTACAGTATAATGTGCAACTTGAATGATGATATAGATCATCATTACACAAACTTTTGTAGTTGACGCTTGAGTCACTGAGATAATTGTCATAGACATGTTGAAAATAGAAAATTTAACAATAATCAATCAATCTGCTTAGCCTATTCCATGTCTATGTTACATGGAGCGACTGCCTATCTGACCTCCATAACCCAGTTACTGGGTAACAATACCCCTCGGTAAAACTGGTTGTCAGACTTTTGGACTTCTAACTACTCATAAAGACCATAAAAGATCTATGAATGACAGCCGGGACTAATGGCTTAACGTGCTATCCGAGACACGGAGGGGTTTTGACTCGGACTCCGGAGGGGAATCGATGGTCACCCATCCACGAACCGACCGCGGCAAGCGTAGCTTAACCTTCGATCGACCCGTGCGGCTGTAGAACCCTGCCTTGAACAAATTAGAAAAACTTATGTCATGGCTTGTTCACGCATATTATACTCGATTTAAAAATATAACAGGTACACTGTTTTGCAGAATAGGTAAATTGGTTTCTGTTTATTCTGTTTTCATTATAATATGTATGCATAATAAAACATGGGAGACGATCAAGTATTAAACTTGAATTATTCATAAATAAAGTTTGCACTTCAAACACATTTCAAGTACATTGAAATTATTTTGTTCAGGAAATTCATGTTTAAATTATATTTAAAATTACGTGATGATTACTTGATTTTTAAGATTAGTTAGCATTCATTTATTTTCAATCAACTTGCCCTCTTTATAAACAAGCATTAAATATACCCTGCCCATCTACCTCGACCCTACTCTCAGTGCAGTTGGCCATGGCTTTTGTTTTAGACCGATTCCAATATTCCAACTGGTAAGAATTCGTGACGTACTACAGTGAAATAACACACGTCAAAATAAAATAAAATGGCCGTTTCTACCCGACTGCTAGGTAAAAGCGTAATTACTTCAGTGAGTGTTTTTAATAGTCTTAACCTATTTCGTCAACGGTTTTTAATAATATAAGTGAGACAGATACTTATCACAGACACACACAAGATATATCTGTCATGTGTGTGTGTGTGTCTACATCTCTTTTTATCTACTTTCCTATAGCGGATATGATGGAAGATTTTGATAGAAATAAGCTTTACCATTGTACTTATTTTTCTTTTCTTCTTGTCAGTTTATATGTGTTCTTATATGGTTAAATAAATAAATAAGAATTGGCACAGAAAAAAAAAACCCATTGTCTTGAAGAAACGGAATCAGTCCATGTGGGCTCATATTGTTGAAAATAGGCCGGTCTTGCTAAACATTTGGCGGAACGTTTGAGCTGAGCCATCGTCTGCTGCATTTACGTGGCGTAGGTTCGATGAAGTTCTATCCCCGCACCACAGCCCGCACGAAACAAATATTCGTAAGACCTACAGAAAGTTGTATCGGGAAGTTTAACGTGAAAGCGCCAGGGTAGTCCGCGAAATTCAAATTTTCTTACGTTTTTTGCAGGTCAGTATTAGATTGTATGTTGATTAAAATATTATTCGCGACCATAACAAATATGTATTTACACAATTATAATCATTAAAGTCATCAATATAACTCTCTAAGTAAACTCGTAATTCTATTGAATGAGTATTTCATGAAATATTAACATTTCAGGATTATACAACTTAAGAAATTGTATTACTGGTTCTAATGATTATAATTCTGTAAATACATATTTGTTATGCTCGCGAATCATACTTTAATTAACAGACGCCCAGACACTGAGCTGCAAATTGCAAAAATCGTAAGTAAATTTGAATTTCGCGGGCTACCTTGGCGCTTCCCCCTTAATTCATTTCAGATTTGAGTGCCCACAATACCGAGTAAATTCCTTTTCTAAAAGTACAGACTAAAGAAAAAATAAATAAAAAAAAAAGTTTCTCCGTAGGTTTTTGTTAGTTAAGTTTGGTAAAATTAAAATAATATCATTTTTTTATAACCATTAAGAACCGTCTAAACTGTGGTTTAATCTTAAGTACTTACAAGAAGTAACCGCGCCCAATTTTGGTAATTGTCGTTTTCGGCCAAAATTTTTTTTTTTCGTATACTAATAATCAGAGGTCGGAATTAGGTAGAGTTATTTATATACTTACCTACACTGATTTCATACAACGAAAGAATAAAGTGGTACTTTGAATGAATCGAACAAGGAAAATGATTCTGATGGGCCGTTTGAATAAGCAAACCCTCACGAGTCTAGGCTAGAAGCAAAAGTATTTTCTTATTTATAAAAAAGGCGAGGTATAAGTATGAGAATTGGCTTAAGACTATTAATAATTTGTATTGTGAATTAATGTAAATACTAATAAAAATTGTATGTTAATTATCTTAGTTTTATTTGTCTGTCTGTCTCTGAGGTTTTTATTATTATTTGTTTGTAATATTGTTGGCCACACGGGATTGTCCATTAGAAATCCCGGGAAGATCCATATTAATATCAACATTTCGATGCAAGTACATAAATAACTCTACCTAATTCCGACGTTATAATTATTATATTCAGAGATAACTGTACTACTTTTTTTTTAATACTTAATATTTAGTAAGTACCTAAGTACTTAATAAAAACCTATCGACAAATAATTGTTTTTTCCTTCTCGGTCGGTATCTAACATAAACCTTGTTTCTTCGCCCACCAGGTTCACAAAGAATCTGTCACCAGAACAGATATCCCTCTCAGCGTTGCGAGGGTCCGGTGAGCTTCAAGACTTGACCCTGGATGAAGAGCTTCTGACTGACCTCCTGGAGCTGCCCGGATGGGTCAGGCTCACGTCCGCCAAGTGCAACCGTGCTTCCTTCAGGATACAATGGACGAAGTTGAAGACTGTGCCCATTGTGCTGGTAAGTTTAACTCACAATTTTCCATTTACTTGTCGTATCAGTTGTGTTCCCGACTGCTGACGCCTCGGCTTGGGTACTGAGCGGCCAATCGCATCAATGAAGCTAGGCAGTGCATGCCATGCGCAGTCATTTTAAGAGCTCTTAATCACAGAGCACAGAATCGCCGCGCCAGCAGCATCTAGAGACGGCAGTACTAATTAAATTCGTGGCCCCGAAAGTGCGTTAAATGCACAACTTCTGTTACGGACCGCCTTGAAAGCTGTTAGATTCTATATGTCCTTTGCATAGAAATATAAAAAACAGAAGTGGCATGGTGTCTGTGTCCGCGCGTCGTGATCAAAATGCTCATGTCATATGCAAATGGCCATCTCCGCGAACTAGTGCGCCACCGAGCCGCCTCCGTGCTCTGTGGTTTTCATCAATGAAGTTTTAGCCTCGGACATCAATGGCGGCGTAAGGTTTTCAAATTTTCATTAAAACTGTAATATAATCTAAGTCGCTATACGCTTCTAAACTGGGGGCTAAACTCTTAAGTCCGTCAACGAAGATACGGGCCCGTCCGAAAGTAGTTCGAAACTTTAGAGTGAATCTAACACACGATTAAATAACTTTTTCGGACGGGCAAAAACACATCGGGAGTAGGGACAGCTGTCAAATCGTGGTGTCATTCATTCTTAGGTTCGGGCCCCAAATTAATCATATGACCGTAAGTGATACGGAGTAGGAATGATCCGTAACTTTGGCCGGAACTACGGATTTCGTGCTTAGCGAGTAGACCTCCAGGAATTGCCGATGTGGGTAAATATGATGATAGGCTGAAATGGTATGGGACAGGCCATGTATGTAGATGTATCGGGACAGATGGGCCAGAATAGTCACGCAGTGAGTGCCAGAAGACAGGCATCGTAGCCGAGGGAAGCCGAGGAAACGCTGGCGTGATGACTTACAGGCGTTTATGGGAGATTGACCGTAGAAGGCAACGTATAGGCAGCAGTGGAAAACTATGGGGAAGAACCTTTGCCCAGCAGTGGGACACTACGATTTAAAAAAATCGATCCTTCAAAGCTTCAGGGTAAGCTTGAAAGGTTTCCGTACCATCAGGCCAGAGGAAGGCGTCCATCGTTAATTTCTCAGACCTGTGCGAAACTGGAATAAAATGATTCAGGGATAAACGACGGTTTCAATAACTCAAACAAATTGTTTACAAAAAAAGTTAATTCGTTGACCGACTGACCGTTATCGGCTTTGAATTATCTTACTAATTAAGTAAGTATACAATGTAATACGCATTTCATATTGCAAGACACAACATAAATAGGAGTTCTTAATATTATATTATAACTTTAACTTTTCACGTAATTCGTGGCGTTTTTTCCATAAAATAAGGATTCTTTTTTAATGTTCTGCGAAAGGAGATGTTCCAGAAATGTATGGAACCTGGGCTAGCACTATGTACACTATATGTAAATATCGCTATACATTATAGTAACCGTTTTTAATGTTAATTTTCTTTCATTTGTCTTCGTTTTAATGTACATTCAAATAACTCGGTCAAGGAGAACAACACAACATAAATATGGTGGATCAGCGGCGAAATGTCATTATGTCATTTTGATAATGACATTTGATTGCTGTGTTTGTCTCACAGAACATAAATACCCTAACAACGATTCAGAGTCAAAGACGTCAACACGTCACGAAACATCAAAGTCAGTGTCAAAGTCGTCAAACGTCATTTATTTTTTTAATTTATTTATAAAGGTACACCAACAGCTTCTGTATACAAAATATAAAACAGTAATATATGACAGTTATGGGCTTATACAGTTGCCAATAACAGGTGAACCAACATTCTCAAATACAGTGATATTATTATACTATGTCAAAAACGAAATGTACAAAAATTTTAGTGGTAACAAACTTTAAACCTAAACAAAAACATAAAAAGAGAGGTTACAAGAAATACCTACATACTAATACAATAAAACCTACCTTTAAATTGTGTGAGTTGTGTGCTTTGGGATCTCAAAATATTGCATTTCAAAACTTGGGTTTTAAAGCTATTCACTGAGTCATGATATATGTCAACATCTGGAGTGGATTTTCGTTAACGTCATGTCAAACAACTGTCATAGCTGCCCTAAAAATATCGTTATCATAATAAAAACCTTCCCAAATAATAATTTTCGTACGCCTATACTCTTCTTTAAATTAATTTGTTTGTATTATTATGAGTCCCTTATTTTTTCCCTATTTATCTATATAGTGTACATAGTGTTGGCCCAAAATCAAACATGTCCTTTATCATAGAAAACCGGCCAAGTGCGTGTCGGACTACGCACAATGAAGCGTTCCATATTTGGGATGAAACTTAACATTGTAGTTGCAAAATGTTCTCCCATACATTCCAAATGCAATTGCAAATGTAAGTTTGTACGCACAATATTGAAATTTTTACCATGTTATTTTAAGACCATAGGCTTCTCATAGGTTTTCATGTAATCTAAGTATAAGTATAGAACTATTTTTCAAAAATTCAGGCTCATTAGTTTCGGAGATAACGGTGGGAGGTATGGTCAATTTTCATCAATTTTCTTAAGCAATTTACTTTAAAATTATCAAAAAATATATATTTGAGACCCTCACGACCCATTCGATACGTCACACGATACAGTTTGCAAAACTTTTTTTTTAAATTTTCTTATGTTCCGCCCAAAAGTGCCCCCCCCCCCCCCCCCCATATTCAAAGCTAATTTATTTACGTTACACGTCCGTGTTTGGGTCACAGTAATTCTTAGCATACCAAATTTCAACTTAATCGTTTCATTGGATTCGAAGCAAATTGGCTGTGACAGACAGACAGACACACAAGTGATCCTATAAGGGTTCCGTTTGTTCATTCGGACGTACGGAACCCTAAAAATATAAGAAACAGCAAGAATAAGATTGTTTAAAGCTAATTATGAAAAGAAAACCATAATTATTGTGCTATTATAAGCAGAGGTCGGAATTAGGTAGAGTTATATATGTACATACTTACACTGATTTCATACAGCGAAAGAATAAAGTGGATACTTCAAATCTTAGTGGTACTTTGAATGAATCGGACAAGGAAAATGATTCTGATGGGCCGTTTGAATAAGCAAACCCTCACGAGTCTAGGCTAGAAGCAAAAGTATTTTCTTATTTATAAAAAAGGCGAGGTATAAGTATGAGAATTTGCTTAAGACTATTAATAATTTGTATTGTGAATTAATGTAAATACTAATAAAAATTGTATGTTAATTATCTTAGTTTTATTTGTCTGTCTGTCTCTGAGGTTTTTATTATTATTTATTTGTAATATTGTTGGCCACACGGGTTGTTCCATTAGAAATCCCGGAAAGATCCATATTCATATCAACATTTCGATGCAAGTACATAAATAACTCTACCGAATTCTGACCTTTGATTACAAGTGGAATACTAGAAAAAATTCAAAGGCACAATACATAATAATGCCACTAAAATCTATGACGCTGAACACAGCTTCACAATCATGTTGTACCTAATCATTATCTTCATTAACACGTTTTAACGCTAAATAATTACTAGCTACAGTATAGTATGTGCTCATAAAAATTTCCATAACAATGTCATTTATTTTAATTATGTAGAATTCAATGTCAGTCCTTCTCGACGGTTTTTGGCATAGCGCAGAATCTCTACATAGTCAATACATCTATATTTATACAAATAAATAAAATTGAAGTGTCTGTTTGTAATGTCAAAGTAACAACTTTTTACTAAATGCATATGAACGTAAACAACGCACAACCTCTTAAGGGATCATTGTACTCATCATTATGAACAACTTTTACTATGGGACCAAACCTGAAATCACGAAAAAAAAACAGCTTTTCCCTACATTTTGACAAGTTATGCGAACATAAATATAGGGAGCAACTGATTTTAATAATTTTTTTTTCGTGAATGTACATTTCAATAATTGTATGAAAGGTTTATACTAGATATTGCAACTTGAAATACACACATTACATCTGATTACATGTATAAAATATCATTTTACCTGTCATTTCAGCGGTTCTTTTATACACATCGTTGAGATCGGATAAAATTTGTCCGGCCTCGATTCCGCCAAACATCTCACGTACACTTTATAAATTATCGCTCTTACGGAGCTGAGGATAACAGATCAGTTCATTTTGAACACAATGGGTCACCAGTATCACGGCAATAACGCAAATGAATAAAAATAAATACGAGAAACAGTCACCGATTACAAGAAATGACAATATGTACCTTACTCGACGGAGCGAGTGTTGCCAATGATTAAATATTTTAGTTCCGTTTCAGGACTTTCTTGCCAAACTGTACATTGCTTGCACCCGTGCGAAGCAGCGGGCGGGTGGCTAGTATAATATACTATTTTTCATTCAGGAAAATCACTCCAATTTTCATAAAATTTTGAGTTTGAATAAATTATGCGGCCTACCCAAATGTGCTTTCTTTGGTATTGTTCGCCGAATCGTTGAGCTCCTTAACTTTTAAGTTGAGCTTGCACTGACTGGACAGGTCCACTCAATCTGTGTGGTTCTTTCCTCAAAAGACCATTTCAGACACCAACCTACATGGTCTTCACATGATCTGACCAAGATTATGTCTGGACTTTAAAAGAGACTGTGACCTCTGAGTTTGTTTCGGTCTTTCTTCTCAGAGTGGCCAGATAGGAAACGCCGGCCTCATCTAGTTTAAAAAAAAAATGTTTGACGTGTAAAAGTGTTTGTATAAACCTACTTACAGAAATAAAATCATTTATCATTTTCATTTTCATTTATCATAAAATTAGTCTTATACTAAAAATCTTAAATCTACTGACAGACAACGCACAGCCTAAACCGCTGGGTCTAGAAGCATGAAATTTTGTACAGGAGTTCCTTATACATGGTCAAATTAAATTAGCTAGCGAAACACCGCAGAAATGACAAGAACCGGTAATATTTATAGTCGTTTTATATGACAAGCCATGTGCCCGAGGGATTTCCCTTCGGCACACATTATGAACTTCCATGGAACTTTCCAACCTCCTTAAGGTGTCGAATTTTGAAAAATCCTTCCTGAGTGTTCATCTTCGCTATACATGGTCAAATTAAATTAGCTAGCGAAACTCCAAAGACGTGAAGGGTATCCATATCTAAACACGATAAATAATAAATAAAACACGACTCCGGACCCAGATTAGCCGAAGCAGGGAAAACCTGTTCAGGTGGAGATTCATTGATGACTTCGCCTTGGAGTGTAAATGTGGTGCTGTTCCACAAACGATGGGACACTTAATATCATGTCCTGCGTGTCCTGTCAGCTGCTCGTTACAGGAACTGATGGACGCTAGTGATGGCGCCAAACTAGTAGCCGAATTCTGGACCGAGTCTATTCAGATCACGATAAAACAAAAAAAAAACAAAAACAGATTTCTCAAGTGATACTTCTAGTAACTACACTACCAGCGGCAGCGGTCGTTGACCCAAAAAAAATCTTTTTTTTTTTTCGTGTTAAGAGCGTTGTCACATTTTATCACCCCTCTCGCTCACACAGGATCAATTTTTTAAGAATGTTAAATGAAAAGATGATTTTTTGAAAAATGTGATCAATGGGCTCCCTACTAAATAATATTAATTTAATAGGTAATCATTAAAAACACATTTCTATTGTGTTATCTAATAAACTTAGCTCAATAAGTATTATGATCTGTTTTTGAGACGATTTAAATAAATGCTACAATAAAAATGTGTTTTTAATAATTACCTATTAAATTAATATTATTTAGTAGGGAGCCCATTGATCACATTTTTCAAAAAAGTATATTTTCATTTAACATTCTTAAAAATTTGGTCCCGTGTGAGCGAGAGAGGTGACAAAATGTGATAGCCCTCTTAAGATATCAGTTGGAAGGTTTCATGGAAGTTCATCATTTTTGCCGATGGGAAATCTTATCGGGCACAAGGCTTGACATATAAAACCACAATAAATATTACCGGTTCTTGTCATCTTCATGTAAATAAAGTGTGAGGGCAAAGTTTATGAATGAAGTTGTCTGAATTTTAATGCTAGCGGAGATGAGCTGTGGGTTTACTCTCGTTTCTAATTTCCAACTACAAGAAGATTACTCGGCATCTTATTACCGCCCATTATTATACACTAGCTTTTGCTCGTGGTTTCGCTCGCGTGGAGCTCGGAAATTATCCCACGGGAACGTACTACCGGGATAAAAATATCCTATGTCCTAACCCAAGTCGTGGTCTACCCGTGTGGCAAATTTCGTCCAAATCCGTATGACACAAACGTAAACCATGACTTGGGTGACTCCTAATCCAGGTCCACCTGAGTGCCAGACATCCGTATCCGTAATGCTGCGATCCCATCCCACGGTTCGCTTTCTCACAGACGAGATCGTGCCAGGTCAGTCCGACAGACCGTGGGAACCGTTGATCCGAAGAGGCCTGTGGTGGGAATGCTTGGCACGGGCCGCCACAGGCCTCGATAGGCGTAGCTGCGCGCCAGGCCGCGACAGGCCAGAGCGCGCCATGCCAGGCCGACAGGATATGGGAACAGTCGGCCTACGGTGGCGTGTCACCGCCCGTCGCTCGGCATGGGCCGCGACAGGCCTCAACGGGTCGTGGGACCGCGGCATTACACGTAAATGCGCTAGACGTAAGGCGTGAAAAAGCAACAAACCGGTAGACAGAGTTACTATCCCATTTATAATATTAGTATGTATTAAAAGTATGGATTAATTGCTGAACTAGATGAACTACGATCACACATCAAACACGCTACTATTGAATGGTCTACTTTGTCAACTCTCATTATTTTGTGATAGTCAATAATTAAATAGACTTGCATTATCTTACACTATACATGACATAATATAACATCTATGTACCTATACCTACAGTTGTGAACACATTTCACTTCGTGTAGTAACTTTATCGTATATATCGGTGAACTTTAGCTCTATCATAACTTGGCACTCTCTGTTAAATTGTTTCCCAATAATTACGCGGCTCCAGTAGGTTAATTTTACAAATTCGATGAACCTGCCTTTTAAGGGGGAAGCGCCAAGGTAGCTCGCGAATGTTCTTACGATTTTTGCAATTTGCAGCTCAGTGTCTGGGGTGATCAAAGTATGATTCGCGACCGTAACAAATATGTATTTACAGAATTATAATCATTAGAATCAGTAATACAATCCCTGAAGTTAGTATAATCCTGAAATGTCAAGATTTCAAGAAATAGTCATTCAATAGAATTACTTGGTCTTAGAGAGTTGTAACGAGCCTTTTCCTATCGTTGGGAAAAGGGTGATGATGATTAAGCTGCAAAGAAAAAAATGGCGCAATCAACTCCCAATAAATGATCTACCATACGACACCATCCATACCATATCCACGCAGATAGTGAGGGTCAACGATTTCAAGGCTTCTATGTGTCAAATCATAGAATGCAACCAATCAAGTTGCTTTTCATGACACCCGGTTGATTTTTTTTAATACACATACGGATAATATACATACGATACAAACAATCATTCCTTGATCTAAATACAATTTCTGCTCACTTTTGGGAGTCTTTCGCTAACAAAAACTACTTACAGAACAGAAGAAAGTAATATTGTTCCATCGCATCGTACGTAGCTATATCCCTAAAGTTTCGACCACTTTTACCTATAACATGTAGAAACACTCCAAACCTCAGATACTCCAACATTTTTCCATTATTTCCTTTTGCTCTTGATAATTCGCTACATAAACAGAGATTTCCATTAAAATCGTTAATATTAAACGTACATCCTGAATCCCTGTATCAGAATGTTATTATCCTGTACCTTTGTTGGCAAAGGATTACGTTTGTTCCCTGGAGGCTTATGAAATCGTTATCCGAATTTATTTTTGTATTAACACATTCAGTGCCCAGCACCCGACTCCCGGGTCCAACAATAATTCGTTGTTTGTTCGTTGGCGTGTTTTGATTTGCACTCGGTATGCAAATAAAAACACGCCAATTACAGTATTGCTGGGCATGGTCACATGTCAACAATAGCTATCTATATGTACGACTCGGGAGCCGGGTTGTGGGCATACGAACGAATTATTGTTGGACCCGGGAGTCGGGTGCTGGGCACTGAATGTGTTAAACTTGTGCTTCCCGGCTTTTTATTTTTTAATCGACTATTATCCGTTCATTTTCGAAAACTGTTTGGATTAGACTGAAACGAAACGAAAATAATAATAAAAAAGTAGCAAGAAAGAAGGAAAGAAAAATAGGTATATTTGTCACAGAAACACGTGCATACGAGTACAAAGCCCAAACTGCGGCCAAGAAACTGGGCATCCTAAATAGGGTGAAGCGATACTTTACGCCTGGACAGCTTTTAATTATCTACAAAGCGCAAGTCCGATCCTGCATGGAGTATTACAGCCACCTTTGGGATGGCTCAGCCAAATACCAACTTGCCGCGCTTGACTCGGTGGAACGCAGAGCTAAGAGGCTCATTGGCGACGTAAGACTGGTGGATGCCAAGCTTCACAGCTTGGCTCATCGCTGCAAGGTTGCCTGCTTGTCGGTCTTCTACAGATTATACTTCGGGGAGTGTGCTCAAGAACTCCACGACCTCATTCCGCCGGCCCCCTTCTATCAGCGGACATCTAGACGCACTGCAGGTTACCATCCTTACCTAGTTGCTATCCCACCAATTCGCACTAAGCGTTTCCAAATGTCTATTGTGATGCGCACAGCAAAGGAGTGGAACTCTTTGCCTGCGTCTGTGTTTCCGAACGCATACAACCCCGATCTCTTCAAAGTGAGAGTGAACAGGCTTCTTTTGGGTAAGCTCGCTCCATCGTCGACTTTGTCTCTGTCATCTCTGACCTAGACTAGAGTCAAGAGCAAACCTATCTCAAATTAAAAAAAAAAAACAATATAAGAGATAAGAGTAATCTGAAAGCTAAAACAAAATAGATCTACATTATAATCGCGAGCATAGAACAGAAATATTCGGCAGCAGCAACAATTAGGAGAATAAGGTATATCATAGAAATAATATATATTTTTTTATAAAACTAAGTAAAATCCGAATTCGAGTAAACAATTACGAAGTAGGCGGAAGCATTTCGCGCGTTTTTTTTCACAATTTTTTTTTATTTGGCTCTCGCGAGGTATTCTTTACCAAACAGCTTGTTACTTGTTCATACAATGTTCGTGATTAATCTCTTGGTGATTGTAACTTTTACTAACAATATCCACATTCTAAATTCAAATCACTTTTAGTCCCTAGGGATTAAGGGTGCGTTTCCACTGAAGCGGAGACAAGCGGAGCTGAGCGGAGACGTGCGGGAATCGACCAATCACAACAGTTGAAATCCTCATCGAGTCTCTCGTCTCGTCTGCGATTGGACGATTCCGGCACGTCTCCACACAGCTCCGCTCGTCTCTGCTTCAGTGGAAACGCACCCTAAGAGCTATAATTTCAGTCCCTGTTTACGAAGAGTAAACTAGCTCTTTTTAAAAAGATGTGGTAAAAACTAATTACTAGTATTATAAAAATGTTGTTATCCTGTACCTTTGTTGGCAAAGGATTACGTTTCGTTCCCTGAACGCTTATGAGATCGTTATCCTTATTTACTTTTGTGTCAAAGGTGTGTTCGGGTTCTTTTTGGGGTTCCGTACCTCAATAGGAAAAAATATTATGGGATCACTCGTGTGTCTGTCTATCTGTCTGTCTGTCCGTCTGTCACAGCCAATTTGCTCCGAATCTAATGGACCGATTAAGTTGAAATTTGGTACACATGTGACCCAAACACGGACGTCTCACGTTAATAAATGAATTTTGAACATGGCGGTCTCTTTTGGGGGCAAATAAGAAAAATTAAAAAAAGAAAGTTTTGCAAACTATACCGTGTGACATATCAAATGAAAGGGCTTACTGTGGGGGTCTCGAATAGATTATTTTTAGGATTTTAAAATAAATATTTTTAAAGTTATTTAAAAGAACATAGACGAAAATTGACCATACCCTCTCTTATCTCCGAAACTACTGAGCCAAACATTTTGAAAAAAATGCAGAAAATACCTACAGAGTACTTTATAAGAATTCTCGCAATATTGTGCGTACAAACTTACATTTGCAGTTGGAATGTAAGTGTTGGTGTGTACAACATGTTTTTCAACTAAAATGTTAAGTTTGTTCGTGGGATAATTCTGTCTCTTCTATTTTCATCCCAACTACGGAACCCTTCATTGTGCGTGGTCTGACATTCACTTCCCTTTATTTCCGGTAACTAATTTGGGTCTATGGCTTTCCTATATATTTTCATGATCGGAAGTTTTTGTTGGAATAACAAATTTCTGCCTCTATAAAAATTATGTTGATAAATATTGCAGTTTATTATGGTTTCCTGACGTTGTTAAAATAATCGTGTTATTAACAAAACTATTGTTGATAAACATATTATTTATTTATAAATATGCCTTAATTAGACATGTACATATAACAATACTTCCTGCTCGATATCACATGCAGAACATTTTTTACTTCGACCTTTCAGTTCGACCATCGATCGATTATGTTGCTTTTAGACTGGTCGACGTCGATCGATCAAAATCTAGTTGCCAGCAACTTTTTAAGGCTTTCGCTTAGCCTATATTTGAATTCAAAATCTTTGGGAACAACAACTCAATTTCCCATTCACGACAAAGCTCAAATTTTTTTGCAACCTTTATTTAAGGATCTTATTGTTCCAAACGGTCAATCAAAAATCAACTTGACTACGTAACCTTTAAGTAGATAGTTGATTAAGTGGCAACACAATTTTATTTAAATCAGAGCGGCAATTCTCGTAATTTTAAGAACATTCACAGTCTGATCTTAGTCTCAATATGTCAAAAATACCTATAATATCCCTACATTTTTGACATTTGAATGTCGCTGAGATGACATTGCGACTAGATTTTGAACGTTTTTAGTTACGGGAATTGGGCTTCTGTTCGGGTCTTAAAGATCTACCCACCCGCGCGGGGCCCGCGTGGTGAATTACGGCCCACTCCCTCTCGAAGAGAGGAGGCCTGTGGGGACATTATAGTTTGATTATGCTGGGTCTTAAAGTTACTATCATGTTGATGGCATTTGGCTCGCCCCTGTTACATGGGACTTAACATAACAGGAGAAATGTGGGTGTACTATACCACGTGTAACAGGTGGATTGACATTCCTTTATAGCACGTAAAGAGAATCATGTTTTTTGCCCGTATACAAAAAATCAATCAAATCCAATGAATACTTTAGCCACAGGAAATGATTTTTCACTTTCTTAATTTTCAACATGATGTAGATCTGAGTCCGTAATAATAGGTAAACATTGCCGCCACCGCGCCCCGCACCCCGCACCGCACCGTTGGTCAGTGACTTTGCGTAGATAAAGCGTGTTTACTTTTTATGCAGTTGATTCTACTATTTATTTTGTTTGAAAACTGTAATTTTTAAATTTTCCATTAACTGCTAATATTCGTGTTTTAAAATGTTTCAATGGATTAGTACTGTGCTCGTTTTCATTTAATGTCGTACATACAGAAACACGTTGTATGTGCACCTCTGTCTAACCCTTCGGGGAATACAGGCGTGATAGTATGTTATATTATGTTATTACTGTCATTTCGAAATAACACTGAATAGTATAATATTCTCATTATCAAAAATATGTATAATAAACAGTGTGTATCAAAAAGTTGTGGTCAAATTTAAGGGTGTGGTATAGACCATCAAACTGAACAACTTTCTCCATGGGACCAACATCGTAATCGGAAAAAAAAATCAGCTGTTGCGTACAAAACTTCAATACCTACTCGACTCAAATGTATGGTACGGCTTTAAATCTACATAATTATGATTCATCGTCTCATCACGTACCAGACTACAATACAGTATAAATAAATAAATTAATTAATATTTTAATTAACGATCCCAATCCACCTATATAGTAACGCTGAATGACCGTCACCACCCGTAATGATAGGTACTAATTAGATTATGCAAACCGCATTTACTTCGACTCGATAATATGATTAACTATACAGAGAGATAATATTATGGTAATGCAATTAGATCTGAAGTTATCAACACATAACATCACGCCTGTAATCCCCGAAGGGTTAGGCATAGGTGTACCTATAGTACACCCACAGTAATAGGGGGCTGGTCTATGGACATCAACCGGACACAAATCCAGATTCCGGGCTGCTACTGAGAAATTCCAGATGGAAAAACCCAATAACATTTTGCCCGACCCGGGAATCGAACCCAGTACCTCATGCTCAGCAGTAGCGCTTGCGGCTACTAAACCAACGAGGCCGAAATGCAGTTAAATGGCATCATTATGCCAAATACCCTTTTAGTACGTTATAATTTGGCAATCTGTGACTAATGTAGGTAGGCATACGTTGCATTGCTGATAACTGATACGGTATCGAATCGATTCTGCCATGTTTGTCAATGTCTAAAAGTGTCCTCAAAAGTTGAAACTACCATGATTTTTGAGTAGGTACGTTTATCCTGACCGATTTATCAATTGATTAAAAAAAATGCTCTGTATCTCGATGCTATTTATTTGCACAATCAAAAACGAAATCATTCACATCGTTAAAATTTTTAAATAGCTACAGCAGGGAACGCGACCGATAATATACAAAGTGGAACAGGATGATTGACATTCCTTTAAACCACGTAAAGAGAACCAAGTTCTTTACCCATATACAAAAAATCAATGAAATCTAATAAATACTTTAGCCATAGGAAATTATTTTTCATTTTCTTATTTTTCAACATGATGTAGATCTGAGTCCGTAATAATAATAGATAAACATTGTAAGGTCAAGAACCTGTGCAAAACATGATTCTATTCTCTGCGTTTGTATTGTTCTCCGACTAAAGTGCCTACCTGCCTATCTACCTACCTGCGCCCCACACCGCCGTCGCCACGCCCCGCACCGCACATTTGGTCAGTGACTTTTCGTAGATAAAGCGTGTTTACTTTTTATGCAGTTGATTCTGCTATTTATTTTGTTTGAAAACTGAAATTTTAAAATTTTCCATTGACTACTAATCTTCGTGTTTTAAAATGTTTCGATGGACTAGTACTGTGCTCGTTTTAATTTAATGTCGTACATCCAGATACACGTTGTATAATATGACACACAATCTACAGGGCAATTTTTTTATTACTACCCAAATTTTCACACGGTGTTCTACCCATGAATATGAACAACTTTCACTATGGGACCAACTCACGAAAAAAAAATCTGCTGCTTCATACAAAAGTTCAATACCCACTTGACCAAAATGTATGAAACAGCTGATTTTTTTCGTGTCCGAAAATAATATTATCGTGTAAAGTCACGAGCACTAATATGTATACACTTAGGGAAATTCAAAAGTGATTTTCTCGTTGACTACCGATAGCAACTTGGAGATGCCTACTTATTTCATAATTCTATATGTTCCAAAACACTATGTTCGTAACAACATAAAATTACAATCAAAACAGTAGAAGAAAATCAGTTTTAAAAATAGCTAAGTGTATACAAATTAGTGCTCATGACTACTCGTTCATATTTGTCTTGTCTGCAGCAGACACGACAAGTTTTCGTGCCTAGGTCCGACAAAATTCTTGTCGTGTACTCATCATTGAATTGGTCCTGTCTGCAGCAGACACGGTGAATTTCTTAGCGTGTACACACGGCTGCATATCAAGCTATAATTTTCAGTTTAAGCTGATCTCGCATTGTATAGGATTTCCATCCAATGAGAGGTCAGCTTATACTGGAAATGTATAACTTGATATGTAGCCGTGTGTACAAGCGGCCTTAGGGTACTGTGTGACAGTTTCTAAGATTCAATCTGCCAGATTAACGCTTGGGTAAATGGATTGCAAAATTGTTCCAGTGCATTATTAATGAGTATCTAATGAAGTACCCACTCTCAGGTGATTCTAGACATCTAGAGTATCGTAGTAGATAGGTATTAAGGTAACTAATCCGTTCTAATTGCGCATCAGTCTAGCCTCCGCCTTGATTCAGTTAACCTGGTTCACTCCAATGAACTTTTAACTAACTAGGATGACGTTCAGTTCAGTTCAGTTGTACTATATTCAGTGCTTGAAAATTTTGCAAACACTCAAAAGCTAATTAAGAGCCTATACTACCTCAGCTAAAATTCACTATCTTGCTCGCACGATACTGCGCGCGGACTGAGTGCGGTGCTGGGCGGCAGGAAGCGCCGATAGTTTAGGTAATTGCTTTTACGGTGAAAATAATGATAACTTAAAAAATAAAATAAAAACATAAGACCTGCTTTATAGTTAGTTCAGTTAGTATGCAAAGTTTCATGATCTAATTTGAAGTCTTTTTTGAACACCAGCGGTTTATTGTTCGGTTTGGAGGTAACTTTTGATTTTTTTTCTATCGAGAAAATTTTATGGAATCGTGTTTTTGCAATTTGCTTCAAAATCATTCAGATTGTGATTGATAGTGTGTTAAGCAATTAGGGTGCTACACCCTCTAATTGTTAATCCATTGCTTCATATGTTCGAAAAATTTGTCTGCTCAACAACGAAAATAACGCAATGAATGTTGTTGAACTGTCAAAATGAAACCGATTCCTACTGTGTGTTACGCAATTGCCCCGCTGTTCAGTCCGCGTTCCAACGCGCTGCGTTCAACTTATTACACTCATTGTCTTCCTTATTCTGTAAAGTTATGTAGATCTTACTGACAATATTATAATCTCTAACTTATTAGCAGTATGTGTCAATGCCAAAGCGCGTTATTAAACAATGCTAACTTCATAGACTACGAACGCTATGTTACATGATAATGCCGTTCACCGTAGAATATGCATAAACATATTTTATATAGTTAGGTTCTGCATTGTATGTGTTTATCTCAGTTACTTACCTATAAAGTTGACCTTCTAAATACAGATGAAAATGATACTAATTCCCTTTACTAAGAGATTGCGTAAGAATTTAACCTGATCGAGGTTTGTTTACATTTTAATCAGATAAGTACTTTTAGAATAGGTATTAGGTAAAAATGTCTTCTGGCGTCTTCAGCTGTGAAGAAAGTAACTGCAGCTAGCGTGGGTGTTTTTAATAATTACCTATTAAATTAATATTATTTAGGTATTAGTTTGCCAATTGAATACATTTTTCAAAAAAGCATCTTTTCATTTGGCATTCTAAAAAATTTGGTCCCGTGTGAGCGAGAGAGGTGACAAAATGCGACAACCCTCTTAGGTCCTGAGTTGAGCTACACGATAACTGACAAATGCTTGCACTGACAGGACAGGTTTTTTTTGTTTTATTTTAGATAGGTTTGCTCTTGACTCTAGTTTAGGTCAGAGATGACAGAGACAAAGTCGACGATGGAGCGAGCTTACCCAGAAGAAGCCTGTTCACTCTCACTTTGAAGAGATCGGGGTTGTATGCGTTCGGAAACACAGACGCAGGCAGAGAGTTCCACTCCTTTGCTGTGCGCATCACAAAAGACATTTGGAAACGCTTAGTGCGAATTGGTGGGATAGCAACTAGGTAAGGATGGTAACCTGCAGTGCGTCTAGATGTCTGCTGATAGAAGGGGGCCGGCGGAATGAGGTCGTGGAGTTCTTGAGCACACTCCCCGAAGTATAATCTGTAGAAGACCGACAAGCAGGCAACCTTGCGGCGATGAGCCAAGCTGTGAAGCTTGGCATCCACGTCTTACGTCGCCAATGAGCCTCTTAGGTCTGCGTTCCACCGAGTCAAGCGCGGCAAGTTGGTATTTGGCTGAGCCATCCCAAAGGTGGCTGCAACACTTCATGCAGCATCGGACTTGCGCTTTGTAGAGAATTAAAAGCTGTCCAGGCGTAAAGTATCGCTTCACCCTATTTAGGATGCCCAGTTTCTTGGCCGCAGTTTGGGCTTTGTACTCGATGGTGGCACCAAAGTTGAGACATGATGTCAACTCCATGCCTAGGAGCTCGAGCCGATCAGTTACAGGAACAGATGTACCCCGAAAAGTAGGAGTTTGATAGAAACGACTCCTTTTAGCGGTAAAAAGACACGCCTGTGTTTTGGTTGCATTAAAAGAGACCAGATTATCATCACCCCACTGGGAGACAAGGCTTAAGGTCAAATCTGTCCGCTCTACCATGGCCTCTCTCAAGGAACGAACTTCGGCCCCGCTGGTTTTTCCAGTTCCACTCAAATTTGTGTCGTTCTTTCCTCAAAAGACCATTTCAGACACGGATCTACATGGTCCTCACATGATTTGACCAAGATTATGTCTGGACTTTAAAAGAGACTTTGCCTCCTGAGTTTGTTTCGACATTTCTTCTCGGGGGTAGTCAGATAAGAAATGTCGACTCCATCTAGTTTATTTTCTTTAAATACTTATGACTTGTAAAAAGTGATTCCGGTATCTTATTTACAGAATAAACAATTTCATTTCGAAACAAATAACCCTTTCATGTTTATATATTATAATCAAAACAACCACATTAGTTCTACTTCATTACCAAAAAACATAATGAATTTTCACAGACACT
This sequence comes from Fissipunctia ypsillon, assembly GCA_947568875.1. Taxonomy (NCBI): domain Eukaryota; kingdom Metazoa; phylum Arthropoda; class Insecta; order Lepidoptera; family Noctuidae; genus Fissipunctia; species Fissipunctia ypsillon. Next base: position 8,009,964 of record OX387650.1, on the reverse strand, counting down.
GAACCCAAATAAACAATGAATAATGCATTGGTGCCGCGCCGCTTGGCTGAGTTTTGTAACCTTGATCTTACAACCAATGATTACGTTGTTTTTTTTTTTGCTTATATCCTGCAGCTGCTAGTTTGCGTTACTGTAACAAATGTAGATAAAAATATCTGCAATGTCTGCTATAGAATTTATTACTTAGTCATTATCTGCTGGAATCCTGTTTTCGACACCAGTGGTATTGGGGTTTTAGTTCGGTTTTTAGAGTTCCGTATCTCAAAAGAAAAAACGGAACCCTTATAGGATCACCTCGTTGTCCGTCTAGAGGCGAAAGCACCATAGAACACAATTCCTACCGGCCTCACTTCGCATCAGCAACTCTACCGCTATTGAAAAATGGCACAGTCAATAGTGTCTATTATTGCCAAAAAATATAGTTAGACTACGGATATTTAATTCACCATAACATTCAAACAACTAAACCGCCTATTTTTTAGCAATGTTCGTTCTGCTATGTGACGACAGATGGTGTTAAATTCAGTAGGTAAAGAACAGACTTTTATTTTTAATTTTTAAGTTAATAAATAAATTTTTACTTTATTGATAAGTAATTAAATTAAAACCGGCTTGGCTTCGGCTTCTCTTACAAAAAATCACACCTCGCCGCTGAATGTGTACATACATATACATTATAGTCCTCGTATAGGTACGTAATTGTACATCTCTCCTCTCTATCTCTGCCTAATTCTTTTCACAGCTGGTAGTTTGTCTTATTTATGTAGAAATAACGGCCTCTCTAAAAGTTCTTTTACGTATTCTCTCGGGAAATGATCAAGATATATTTTTATAACGTGTTTTTTTTTGCGGTTGAGTATTATTATCATTGACTCCGCAATATCTGTATTCATTTTGGATCTAGGTTTTGTAATTTTTGTACCTTATGTTGGTAGTATTATGGAAGACTTATACTTTGACTAATTATTCGAAATATATACATGTAGCTATATACAACATGTCCCGGAATCAACGCACAATCTCGTAAGGGGTCATTGTACTCATCATTATGAACAACTTTTACTATGGAACAAACCTCAAATCGCGATAAAAAACAGCTGATCCCTACATTTTGACGAGTTATGCGAACATACCTACTTAAATGTAGGGAACAGCAGATTTTTTTTTCGCGATTTCTGGTTTAGTCCTATAGTAAAAGTTGTTCATAATGATGAGTACAATGATCCCTTAAGAGGTTGTGCATTCAATTCCGGGACATGTTGTATACATTTAGTTCCAATGTAAACAACTTTTCAAATGAAGACAATCGCGGAACTATTATGCTGCTCTAAAGAATCCAAAGAACTCCATTATTTCTGTACTTAATAGCTTCGTTCTTTTTGAGTTTTTGATTTCCCGGGAGGAAAAGAGCGTCATTCCCATCCTATATCGACTTATGGATAAGTCGATATAGGATGGGAATGACGCTCTTTCAATTTCTCGCTGGAGCGAGAAATTCACTCTCTCGACTAGCATAACATTTACAAAATTGGTATAATGCGCATCAAACTTTATGGAGGCTGTGAAGTGCGCTACTTGCTGCGCAGCACAAGAACCACCACCAGGACAGGAACGGCCTGCGCCTGCGGTGACGGGGACTATCACAGGACACTGCTCGCTAAACAAACACTTCCTCACAATAGGCATAACGGACAGTTCTCTGTGCAAGGCATGCATGGAGACTGAGGAAACCGTTGCGCATGTACTCTTTGAATACACAGGCGTCATCCAGATTACAACAGAAACCCTCGGGGCACCCAGATCTTTCACAGATGTTCTGAACAGACCAGGAGACCTGATCAACTTCTGGAGGGAGGTGGGCTGGTTGGTATAACCACCGACGGCCGCCTTGGCCCACGCACAATGGTCCACCTGAAGGACTAAGTGCAGAAACCAAACCCTCTAACATAGAACATGGATGTCCACTGCTGGACATAGGCCTTCCCCAAGCGTCGCCACATCGACCGGTCCTGCGCTTCTCGTGCAACAGATTCCTGTGACCTTTACGGGTTAAGAGCATTTACGACGTACAGCATTTCATACAAACTTTCTAGTCCTTGTTTTTCGAAATGAATTAACCGATTTTAATTAAACTTCATACGCATAAGCAGGATACATAGGTCTAAAAAGTTAGTTAAGAACATTTTCGAAATGTGTTATTTAAAAAAAGATAATTACAAATCTCTGTTTCTATGGAATTTAGCTGTAACACTTTTTTTCGAAAATGTTCTCAATTACTTTTTTTGACATACATATGTATCCTGCTTATGCGTATGAAGTTTCATTGAAATCGGTTCATTCGTTTCAAAAAAAAAGGACTTGAAAGTTTGTATGAAATGCCGTAAGTAAACGCTCTTAACAGTCGGGCATAATCTACAAATAGGTATTGCCATCCGTAAATACTACCTCAGTGCCAGATTCTATCATCAATATAGCCATAGGCGTTTGTACCACCGGGTTATTCCACTCAGACTCTTAGAAAGATATTAATAAGTACCACATAATCTTTGCTGAGTATCTACGTATACTTTTGTTTTACATTCTATAATTAGGACTTGCGTCACTGACTTTACAAGAAAAGTGCAATGTAATCTTCGCTCAGATATAACGTAGTTTGTGAAAACCCCGGGTTTTTTTTTCTCAAACCGAGTGAATGAAGTTTTATTTGGTATTGACCTCTAACTAGTGAACTAATGAATGAGTAAATAATTGTCTTACGATGTTATGAGAACTTCAAGTAATAACAACACGTTCGTTGTTATTACTTATTTATATTTACCTACACAGGGTCACATTGAATTAGCTAGAGAAACTTCGCAGACGTGATCAAACAAAAAATAATTTAATCTGATGATTTTTTTATGGGGTCATCGACCGTAGTTATTGTAGTCACTTATTATCAGTTTAAAAATCAGTTTTTTTTTGTGTAAACTTTGCAGACGTGATGGGTATCGATACCTAAACACGTTAAAATAATATAAGAAAACAGTTTTTCTCAACTCATACTCCAAGTAACAACACTAACAGCGGTCGTTGACCTCCCAAAAAAATCGTGTTTAGATACCGGCGCCCATCGCGTTTACGGAGTTTAGCTAGCCAATTTAAAATAACCCTGTATTACACACTTTTAGTGGCGTTAATTAAAGAGCCGTCTTTGTTGCCATTATCAAGAAAACACAAATACACTACTTATAGAAACTATACTGTTACATAACAATAATAAACGATTGTTATAGTACGCGTCAAACTTTATGGCGGCTGTGAAGTGCGCTACTCGCTGCGCAGTACGGCACCCCTCACCCTCGCTGATACATGAATTCGTTACTGCGCAGCGACTCGCGTCATGTTCCGAGTCGCCATAGTTTGAATCGGGCTGTACAAACTAGTTACTGCCCATAATCCAATTCTAAAGCCCTCACAAATCGCCAGTCACTATTCTAAATTCCTTCTTGCCTACATCTCAATAATTATCCTGTTTTGCGTAACTCGCAAACTGAAGGTCCGGTGACTGTATTTGAATATGATTGAATATACTTAATGTTTGTTGTCTTCAGAACCTAGACGAGGTGCACATAGCTCTAGAAGTATGCCAGGAGCCGCGCGCAATGAATCCGAGTGCGGCCGGAGCCATTCCTGCGCCGGGGAAGTACAGCTATATACACAAGGTACCTTAATAATCCTTATATTGTTTAGATCCCCTGATCCGAGGGGGGCGCGTATGTTAAAAGGTTGGGAACCCCTGTTCCCCACCTTTTAACATACGCGCCCCCCTTTCTTTTGTGGCGGCATCTACATCGCCACAAGCAAACTACGCATCACACTGACGTCACGCAAAAGTCCTGCATCGCGCAAGTAGAGTTTACCGCGCGACTAGTATACATATATACAACGCGCCGACATCTATCGTCGAGGAGTAGTCCACCAGACCCAACACCCGTCTGGTCGGAGGATCCTCCCTTTTCTATGGAGGATGAGTGAACTTTACACCCTGTTCCTTAATGCCTCTATACTTTTAAAATCTCTACACCCCTACAGTTACTTTGTTGACTAATGCAAAAAAGCTTAAGAATGTAAGAGCGAGCGTGATTGAGCTCGAAGTTTTCTGCACCCTCTCGGATAGGTTCGGTTTTCTTTTGACCATTCATACAGAAAAAGAAAATCTTATTTTGTCGACATACGCAGAACTGACGTTCTGACGTTTCGTAATACTTAGGCATTACGAAACGTTTGAGTTTTGGTATCTAGCCTTAATCTTTTCTAATACCAAGATCATAAAATTGAATAATTATACTGTTTATTTTTGGAGCCGCCGCGTCCCCCCGTGGATCACAATACGCGCCCGCCGATTGGGAACCCTTGGTTTAAACAAAATCAGCCTAAAATGTTCCCACTACTGGGACCTCGGCCTTCTCTCTGCGAGAGGGAGTGGACCGTAATTTACCAAGCATTTGCAGTCAATGTCCGTTGTATATCGTATCATAAATTACAGCATGAATTTCACCCAATGTAGTGCAAAAGGAAAGTCGTTTTTGATAGAAGCAGCGAGACTGTTCTTGAATCACTTTGATTTAACGATTTGAAATATGAAGGTTTCTTTACAATTTTTCAAAGGCGATTTTAATAAGATCTTGTAATTTCTTCTTTCAGGTTATAGATGGAATCTCAGTGGCTGTGAATCACGTGCAAATAGATTTTAATTGTGAAGCATTCACCAGTAGTGTTCAGGTAAGATCTTCGGTTTCATTTATTAGGACGTTACCTTGAGCACAGCCTACAGGATGAAATTGAATTCATGGGCATCCTCTTAAGAGGTCATTTTACTAATCATTATGAACAGCTTTTACCAAGGGACCAAACCTGAAAACCCAAAAAAGAATCTGCTGTTCCCTACATTTGTCTTCGCATTACTCGTCAAAATGTAGGGAACAGCAAATTTTTTTTTAAGAGGATGCCGATGAATTCAATTTCACCTGTATATTGAAGTACCATACTGCAACATGTGGCACAAAGACTTATTAGCTCTTTAGAAGGCAAATATTTAACTACCTCTGAAAACGTGTTACTTTCAGATCTCAAGAGTGACAGTGGAGTCCCGAACGCCCGATGGTCGCAAAGGAGACCTAAGACTGACTAGAATCAAATCGCCTGACACAGGACAACTGCTTATTTTTAAGGTAAATACTATATTGAACCTTAAAGTGCCTCTGTTAAGGTTTAATATAAAAAAAAAAATAGTCTTACTGGCTTTTCTAAGGAGCATAAACTTATTATTATTTTAGTTTTATTTGACCTATTTCTGTTGCCAAACAGCACTGCTATGTTCCGGTTTAAAGGGACCATGTGTTTGGAGGGGGAGGGGGATAGGTACCGGTGGAATGAGGGTTTTCATGAAAATTTACGCCACCAGTAGGCGCTTTTTGACAAGAGGTCTTCCATTTCGACTATGAATATCAAATATATGATGACGTTCATCATTCGTTTCATTCATCATTCAGTAACGACAAAAAATACAGGCGCTTTGACGCTTTTGACAGATGCCCGGACCTGACTTCTCAGAGTGCTGCCACCTAGTGAACACACCCGGATTTTCTGCAGCAGCAGTAGCAGCACTGAGAAGTCAGGTCCCATTTCAGCTTCCTCTCTGGGATGGCAACGCATGATGCCTCTGCTAATGCAGAAATGCGGCGCTAACCACTTACCATCAGATTTTTTTTTAAATGGTATTATAAATTAATATAAAATATCCGAATACAGTTTGCGAACCTTTTTGTTTTTAATTTTCTAATGTTTCCTCCCAAAAACATGGGTTTCACCCCCGTATTCAAAATTCCTTTACACGTTCTTGTTTGGGTCTCATAAATTCATATGTGTATCAAATTTCAACTTAATCTGTCCAGTAGATTTGGAGAAAATCGGCTGTGACAGACTGACAGATAGACAGACACACGATTGATCATAGAATCACTCGTGTGACTCGTGTGTGTGGTGTAGAGTTCCGTTTCTTCATTCGGACGTACGAAACCATAAAAATGGAATTATTATCTACACACAATAATAAACCTTATTCCGTTTCAACAGGAGCTAGAATGGCAAAGCGCCCGCATAGAAGCCAGAGCCCACGGGGCTGCCAACGCCAATCTTCCACCATTGCGACTACTATTGGGAAACACACACTGTCGAATTGTTATCAAGAAGAGATTGTCAGGTATGTCTACAATTCAACTATGTTCTTATAACATCGGCATTAGAGCAGTTGACTTGCCTGACTTTCCAACTTTTAAGATTACTTTCTACAGTCCATAGCATACTATGCTCACTGAATAGGGATGGTGACTAAAATATTTGGAGTTTACTCCTTATGAATCGATTTTCATGCAGGATGTTCGGCGCATGGTTGAACAAACGAAAACAGCGAAGTGGTGCAGCCATGTGCTATATACTCACGCCAAAAAACTCGGACTTTTCTCCACGTTTTTTTTTTATCAATTTTATTTAAAAAAAAAAACTGAAATCTACTATCTGCTCAAAGTATGAATTTTATCAGAACATAACAACATTTAACTACAGAACCAAGCAGCTTTGGAGCAGTTTTCTTGTCATTTTGTGGATATCTATGGGTTTAAGCGATGAATTTTGGTATTTTTTTAATAAAATTGATTTTAAAAAAAACCTGGAGAATAGTCCGAGTTTTTTGGCGTGAGTACATAGCACATGACCGCACCACTTCGCTGTTTTCGTTTATTCAACCATGTGCCGAACACCCTGTATAAGGCGTTACGTTTTTTTGCGCAACGTACCTTGCGCACCTTTCACGCAGTAAACTCCAGTGGTGCGTCGGAGCTGACAAACACACACTTTTTTTTTGTCAGTCTGGTAGATTATTAAAAAATATTCGACACGTACTTTTTCTTTTTTTACGTAATCAAAAGATTACGGCGATAAAATGTGGCATGGCGTCACGCCTTGCTAGAGTTAATACTGAGTTGTGACGAAGCGAGCCCCCCACTCCCCAACTTTAATGCGTTTTATCTAAGTAATTTTTTATTAATATGATAAAAGCAAAAAACGTGTCTAATATTTTTTTCATTATCTGACTGATGGACGAAATAGAAATTCTTGTTTTTTTACCCAGGCATCATCCCTATTGGTCTAGCTAGTAGTCTTTAATCATTGACATCATAAAAACAAAACATGAGAATTGAAGTTTATCTAGCAATACAATTTCGAAGAAATGGTACAGTCATAAACATTTTCCGGAAATCTGTGAACCCAAGTAGTTATTATTCCAAAAGTTATGGAAAACGTTCTTAGGAGACCTTAAGAATGTTTTCCTGTAACTGCAACGGTTAAGGTAGCAGCTTTTCGTTCCCCATTACCACCCTGTATACCGGGTGTAAGGGACAGCCCTCCGCAAACTAATAGGGTGTATTCAGCTCCTTATTTTGAATCATATTCCACCGGAAATATTCTCAGGAAAAATGTCATTTTTTTATCGATTTTTCAGTTACTATTCCTTTATTTCAATGAAAAATTACATTCTCTGTACGCAGCACTCCATTTATGTAAATAAAACAGCTAAAATAAAAAAATCAGCAATGGGATGTTAAATACTTGGTGGCCAAAGGCTCGCTACGTGCGTTTTGCCACGGTAACATACATTGCGGTACATTGCGTGTGAGGTAATAAAACAAATCAGGTTTTAATAATTTCATGTACCGGTCATCTTAGTATGATGTACTGAATTCATCCCATCAGTCTGCGGAGGGCTGTCCCTTACACCCTGTATTATGTTCTATCTGGACAAGTACTAATGTGATTTTTTCAATTCATATGTATTTTCTAAGTATATCTTGGACATCACTGACATCGGTGAAAGAAAACATCGTGAGAAAACCTGGACTTATAATAGTTAAAATAAGTCTGAAATCGCCAATCCGTCTTGAGCAAGCGTAGTGATCAATGCCATTGCCCTGCAGTACAACAATAACAGACTATTAGTATACAACATATCCTAAAATTAACGCACAACCTCTTAAGAGGTCATTGTACTCATCATTAAAACAACTTTTACCATGGGACCAAACCTGAAATCGCGAAAAAAAATAAGCTGTTCCCTACATTTTGACGAGTTATGCGAACATAAATGTAGGGAACAGCTTATTTTTTTTTCGCCATTTCGGATTTGGTCCCAGGGTAAATGTTCATGAGTACAATGACTCCTGAAGAGCTTGTGTGTTAACTCCAGGACATGTTGTATATGTTCTATGAGCTGCAGTAACCGTATTTCGGCTGATGTGATTATGTGCTGTACCTCTTCGTTGCAGACTGCGCAGTGATAGGGTCTCGTCTCGCGATATGTCCGGAGCCGCTCGCATGGGCTCTGACAGACGGACAGCTGCGCGCAATGTTAGCGTGTGCCATAGCGCTTGCTAAACCCGTGCAGAAGGCTACTGCTGCTGCTACCAGGATCAAGGCTTTGAGGAAGGTAAGACTAGGTTTTATGACGTCAGAACTTACAGGGAGATGTAGAGAAGAAAATAGGTAAAAGAAGAAACTAAGCGAGTGTTACACAGCCAAGAATAGACCCAATTTCAGTGCTCGCTGCAACAATGTTAGCCTAGAATAGGGACGAGTGGCTCGTGGCTAAGTAATAACAGCCGCACGGGTCGATCGATCAGGTTTAGCTACGCTTGCCGCGGTCGATCCGTGGATGGGTGACCATCTTTACATACCAAGTCCCCTCCATGCCTCGAAAAGCACGTTAAGCCGTTAGTCCCGGCTGTCATTCTTGGATCTTGGACAGTTGTTACGGGTCGTCATAAGCCCGAAAGTCTAACAACCAGTCTTACCAAGGGGTATCGTGTTACCCATTAAGTGGGTTGTGGAGGTCAGATAAGCAGTCGCTCCATGTAAAATACTGGTATTCAGGTGCATCCGGTTAGACTGGAAGTCGCCCACAATATGGTTGGGAAACGGCTAGGCAGATTGATTGAATATGGACAGAAACCAGCATTCTGTTGCCGCCTATTAACAAACTACTATCAATAATTCGTATGCCACGTTGTATTATGCATTGGGTAGTCTATGATCAGCCTGTAACTTTTTGGTCTGAAATATCTTTTGAAAAAATAATGAAGAATACCTTTGACGTTTTTTATTGTCTGTCAGGTAGATTATTAAAAAATATTGGACACGTATTTTTTATTTTTTTACGTTATCAAAAGATTACGGCGATACATTGAGTTAAAATGTGGCATGACGTCACGCCTTGCTAGATTTTGTACTGAGTTGTGACGTAGCGAGCCCCGCTCCCCAACTTTAATACGTTTTATCTAAGTAATTTTTAATTAATGTGATAAAATAAAAAACGTTTCTAATATTTTTTTTTTATTATCGGACTAACGGACTAAACAGAATTTATATTTTTTACCCGGGCATCATCCCTACGACGAAATGGGGAAAGTACTATTGAAGACAAAAGTGCATGGAGAGCCTAAGGTCGACTTTTGACTGAGGTTTTGCATTACGTTTCATGACTTTCATGAGACGACTAGATGGCGCTGTTCAAACATGAAAATAACACCGCAAAGCTTAAAAACCTTATTATGCAGAGGCACATAATAAGGTTTTTAATACCTAAAATAATTACTAAGAAATAATAATATATTTATATTCAAATAAACATAAATTATTTTATTTTCTTATTTCCGAGTACTTAATACAGCGCCATCTAAACCAAACCAAATAAACCAATTGGTATATTAGTTAATTCGACTACAGATGGCGTAGTTCATAAATAATAAAAATCCCTACATTCACAAACTAGCTCTCATTTTCGCATTCTACAATAAGTAGATCGTAGCTCAGGTGGATAAGCATGACAGAATAACAAAGCTCGTTTCACAGGGCACTGGTTCGAAACCCAGTTCACAGTCGGTTTTTTTAAATTTTATTATTATATAATGTAATTTATATTCTATTTTTAAACGTTTTTTATTTTATTTTTTGTTATAAATAATATAAGATGTATAAATGAATAAAGGCATAATATACAAGTATACATATACTACTCTACTATATATAACATTGTATAAAGAAATATATATAAATTACTTTCGTAATTGGTGGTAAGTATTAGTATTATTAGTAAGAAACATTTATGTAAGAAGATTTAGATATATTTTTCTTACAGATTAAGATTTACTAAGTTTAGTTCTCGTAAAGGATAAGAAATTAAACTATTTTAGTGATATTATACATTAAGACATTTAATTCTCAAAGAAGAATACAATTTATTTCTTTCTTTCTTATACAGTGTATAACCTAACCTAACAGTTTTACACCCAATTGACAATTATTTAATTCACTTGTTATGAGAAATACAAGTAAAATTTATAACTGAATAACTCTATTACAAAATGGAAGACATTAACAAAGTAAAACTGTATAATAGATGTTATAAGTATTCTAAATCAAAACTGTGTTGTGCTATTCTTATAGTATTTAGTTTTATTTACATAATGTTATAATACCTTACACTATATATGCAACCTTAGTTCTGTAAATATTTTACCTACTCACAAATTATAAAAAAAATTACGTTTTGCATAATTATGGTTAGTGGTATTGACTATAATGATTAATTTGTGCATTATGTTATGACTAAGGTTCACAGCTTAAGTATTCGTTCCAGAACGAGGAAGAAATTGAAGCTAAACCTCAAATCAATAACAATTGTAAGACCGGGTTATAGCTGTCATTTTGGGACCAATTTGTTTATAATAATAAATAAATAATTAATTATATTAGAAAGGAATCTATATTTATATTGTTTTTATTTTAATTTCTTATATTATATAAGAAATCAAAATCATTAGTGTAAAAACATTTTGTTGTTATAAAGTAGTGAATAAATTTATCCCACTTACACTAAGTTTGATCACTGTAATTTATCAAATAAATTATAGCTACCCCGGTCTTTGTTATTACTCAATCCAATAGTCAACACTTTATATTATTTTTTTAATATTTCGTGTGTCCGCCATTTTGATCGATTACAGCTTGCAACCGCGAACCCATGGAGTTTATTAATTTTTCACATAAATTTAGACCCCGTATAGAATCCCATACCTGCATGCAGTGAGTACTCAGTACTTCCTTAGTCCTTTCGTTCCTATTGTCCCACCTTTGAACCATAACGCCCCATAAATTTTCAATGGGGTTTAAATCTGGCGATCTCGCAGGCCAAGGAATAATCTGTATATCCGATTGCTGGCTAAACCACTCTTGCACAATTATGGAACGGTGTATAGGACAATTGTCCTGCACGAATGTTATCACTGGCATGTCTTCTATAGGAAAAACATTCCGTACGGTGGGCAACATGACGTCATTCAGCACATCTATGTAGTTTACACTGTTTGCACGACTGGGTATTACAGTAAGTTCTCCTGGTCCTGCAGCACTCATCCATCCCCAAATGTTCACTGTTATACGACCGGATTCAGAGTTAGGCACAACGTGATCACTATCATAACGCGTATTATTCCTACGCCACAACCTAACTCGCCCATGCTGGCTAGACTTGAAAGTCTTTTCATCACTGAAGATGACTCCGTTGCTCCAGTCGAAATTTCTGTATTTCAAAGCGAACTCCAATCGTGCTCTTTTATTAGCTTCGGTTAGCAATGGCTTAATAGCATGTCGACGATAATGCAGACCTTCACTATGAAGAGCACGATACACCGTCCGCAAAGATGTATCAAACAACTCTGCGTAATATCTTGTTGGTGTAAAGCCATTTTCCTCATAACCTTGCACCATAAGTTGACGCTGGTCTGAGTCAATATGGCGTCTTCTGCCAGATCTACTACGGTGTTCCAACGAACCCTCTTCTTGAAACCGCTTTATCCATAAAGTGACAGTCTTTACCTATAAGGGAAATATATTATTTATTATTTTCGTGTATCGATAACCATGGATAATAAAATAAATAACGAACAGTGATTTTAAAACATTACTTACGTTTAAGCCAGTTTCTCTCGAAATTTCAGAATAATTTAAGCCTTGATTATGCAATGCTATTATTTGGGCCCTCGTAGCCATATCAATATTTGAACGCGAACTCATGATAAAAATAAATATTAAAAACTTGTAAACGCAATCGTAACTGAACTCACTCATAGATAGTAAAGAACATTATGATTGAACAAAAAGATTTAATTTTTACACAGTCAATATTAAACTACCCTCAATTCTTTTGAGATTTATGATACGGGTTAAAGTCACTTAACAACTTCAATATAATAAAGAGAAGGATAATTTCAACTCAATGCGTAATGACGCAATGGTCCAGTGGCTAATGGTATCGGTAAATTTTATGCCACCGAGTTCGAATCCTAGTTATTACGTGCTTTGCTTTATAAGGTTTGTAATGTCGTAGGAGAATTTGTGTTAAAATTGAGTAATATTGTAACTAGCAAAAAACAAGATAATGTTCTTGTATATTTTCCAATCCAACTACTATACTAGCGCCATCTATGTCATCCAAGACATATTATTAAGGCGATGAAACCCTGTACAAACGATTTTGGTTTGGAACTCTCCATGCACTTCTGTCTTCATGTGTACATAGATATTTGGATGATTGGTGGAAGACAGGGATGAAATACTTAAATTCTACTCGTCTATGCCACAACGTCGCCTTTCTTTTATCAGTAGACCATGCAATAATAATTATTTCTCACTTTCCAGATCGAAGAACCCCGGGAACAGATATCCAGCAGATCAGCCACAGGCGAGCGCGACATCCTAGCACGAATGTTCGCTAAACACGATGTCAGAGAGACTTCGTACCACCTGCTGGCGCCCAGGATAGACCTGCACCTGTGTGATGACCCTGGATGTAAGTGTATCTAGGAATAAGAGTCCTGATTTCATTGGATTTAAAATTAGATGACAATTTTGGATTGAGCGCTTTTTAAGCATTTCGTCTGTCCGGTGTTCTATTGGGTGTATCAGAAAGGTGTGGTCAAATTTAAGGGGGTGGTACAGACCATCAAACTGAACAACTTTCTTCATGTAATCCAACATCTGTGTGTGTGTTTCTCCAACATCGTAATCGAGGAACAATTATAAGTCGTCCCATACATTTGGGCCGAGTAGGTATTGAAGTTTTGTATGGGACAGCTGATATTTTTATCCCGATTGCGATGTTGGTCCCATGGAGAAAGTGGTTCAGTTTGATGGTCTGTTGGATTTTAACATTTGATGTGAAATTTTGTTCAGAAAAATGAAAAGCTGACATTGCCGTAAGGACATACAACTGACATTATCATAAGTACCTATTACTAATAAATGTACCCACTTGAGAAGTACGCATCATTTCCCTATTATAGTTTAAGTGCATGATAAAATGATAAAGAGATACGTAATTAGTATTGTATGCAACAAATCGAATTCAACAGGAAGGGACTCGTTTTGAGCATTTGATAAATTGATTAATTTTGTATTAAAAATGTTAAAATTCATGGTCTTCCTTTTATTTTTGACACTATGTTATTTAGCAAAAAATAATCCTTATGATGAAGCCTTTCGATCGGTATGATAAAGCTACAGGGTGATTATTTTTCTCGTGTAACGGGTTCGATTTCCGGTTCAACCATGTAATTTAAATATGTATGAATGCAGTTTAAATTGTTTTTTTAAATCAAATAATGTCTTCTTTCAGTAAAACGTTCCATCTACAGTATTCAAGGTACTTTCGCTCCATGTGGCATATCCGTGGGACGCCCTGTATAGTCGTAAACCAATAAATAAATAATAAAAATATTTAAAAGTATTGTGATTTAGTACATGGTTGTTTCTCTTTCTCCACTCCACATGACGAAATTTTTCTATAAAAAAATGCTCGGTCCCTTGAGTTTCGTTATAAAGTATTTACTGTGTAAATGCAACTAACTCCTAATCGAAGTTCAATATTAACTTTTACTTTTCTGCCTATATTTACTCATAATATTTTGTATGTGTTATTAACCTGGTCTCTTCTCCGCAGTGGGCAGATCAGAAAAGCCGTCCCTCTCAAACGGAGGTGCCCTTCAAGTAACGCTGGTCAGCATGCAAGCAGACCTGTTCCCTTACCACAAAGCGTCTGATGATAGAAGACATTGGAGAGGATACAGGTAACCCCGATTTAAGGAATATGTTAATGCTGATTTTATACATAGACTGCTTCGTTGGTCTAGTGGTCGCAAGTGCTACTGCTGAGAATGAGGTCTTGGGTTTCATTCTCGGGTCGGGCAAAATGTTGGGTTTTTCCATCTGGAATTTCGTAGTGGCAGCTCGGAGTCTGGATTTGTGCCCGGTTGATGGCAATAGGCTCGCCCCCTAACATGGGACTTAAACATAACTGGCGGAATGTGGATGTAATATAGGCACTTCTGCCGAACCCTTCGGGAAATACTGGCGTGATACTATTTTATACACGGTGTAAGAATCTGATTTTCCATATTATGTATGTATTTTGACCGTGTAGGTATGGCAGTTCTGTATGAAACAGCAATTTTTTTTAATAATCGAAAAAAATGTCTACGCTTGGAGGTCTAGTATCATGTACTGAATTCATGGTAACAGTTTGCGCGTAAATAAATGTCCCTGCACCGTGTATTGGTGCTGATTTTATAATAAATGGAAACTGAATGTTGTTTTCCAGACATTTTTCAAAATTACTACAGAAGCTTGTTTACAGGTGCAAAATACAGGCCTTGTTAAAAAAGCCGGTATTTTTTTTCATAAAATAATTCCTTTTCAACTAAAAACATCGTTGTAGCTTTCACGAAAATCTCGAGCTTATGACTCGTCGGACCGCTCATCTTCTCACCCATGGACTCATGGTTGTAAGCTCTGGCTAAACTGAAGCAAATCTCGTGCGGGATTCGCTCTCGCCGATTGTGTAAACTGGCCGAATATTCGCGTGACTTACCTATGGCCGATTCGTATAATTTACGGACTGTTATTGTTTAAAATTGAGACTCTTGTATCTTTACCAATAATGAAGCAAAGCCTCATAGCTTTGCATAGTAAGACCCTTCAATATGGAAGTAGCTATCACAGGTAAAATTTGCTTACGAATTTATATGCCCAGTTTGGCAATAAAAAATGGCTGCCATTGGTAAGCCAAACGATTCGTTTCCATTCACTACTAATTAAAATAACCGACGTGCAGTCGTTCCACGCGGGATTCGCCTCAGTCTGCAGAGCTTTAGCTTTCTTTCTCTTGTCTTTCACCCTAAAGTCCCGTTTCATTCTGTACATCTTAGCATTATGCTGAGATAGGAGCCTTCTTGGCCGCGCACAGGTCTTTATTATTGTTAATTTTTTTTTGTTTTGTTATTCGAAAAAATATGTTAAAATACTCATTTTCTTTGTATTTCCTGTGCATGTCCCAAATAAAATATTTTTCTTTCTTTCTTTCTTTCTTTCTTTCTTAACCTACTACGCCAATCGGCTTTATGTATTTTAAGTTTAAATATTGTATTTTCTCTGTAAGTGATTGTGTAAATCTTTTGAGAAATAAGTTTCTAAAACCGTAAACCGTTTATATTATGTTTTCTAGGGAAGCAGCAACGCCACACAGTCAGTGGCTGTCACAAGCGCTGTCATCGTTCTGTACAACACTACTTGAGCACCTCGATCCGAGGCCGCTTACGCCAATTACCAAGGTACATTTAAGAAGTATTTCTACCTGAAATTAAAAAAGATCGATATGGCGAGACGTTGTCACTTGTAGTTTTCGCTAGTCGTTTTTAGGGTCCCGAAGTTAACGAGGAATTCTTATAGTTTCGCCATGTCCATCCTAGAGCTAAGCCGCGGACAGACAGACGTCTGTCCGAGGCTTAGCTCTGAGACTGTACTAGAAAGCTGTAATTTGGCATATTAATTACGTAGACAAAGTGGTAATTTTATTCACGGTTTTAATCTGAAAAATAAATTGCAGGTGTGTGAAAACCATTATTCGATTCAGGGATCCGTTTGCGAAACATTAAGCTTTAAAGTGCTAATTTTTGTTAGAGTCAAGTGTCGCCCCCCGCCAGCTAAATGGTTGCTTTTGGATATGTTGAAAAATTGACTGCAGTAGTACTTATACAGGATAGATTTTTGAGATGGGGCAGTAACTCCTTAACCGTTGTAGCTACAGGAAAACGGTCTTAGGAGACTGACCTCATTTTTGTGAGCAATTTTCATCCCCATTCACAGATTTTGAAAAAAATGTACAGTCAGCAAGAAAATTGGCAATATTTATAAAAACTTTTTTTGATGCCAGTCGATCGTGTTCCTTATAAAGGTCAAAAAAGTATGGAACAACTGAGGTTTGAGTGCTAGACAACTCAGAAATCGCAAAAAAATTTTCATACACGTTTCGCAGGAAATAAGACTCCCACTTACTTTTTTATGATGGATAGACACGTTTATCCTACTTCTTACTAATATTATGAACGCGAAAGTTTGTGAGGATGCATGGATGGATGGATGTTTGTTACTCTTTCACGCGAAAACTACTGATCGGATTGGGATGAAATTTAGCAAACAGATAGTTTATAACCTAGATTAACATATAGGATAAGTTTTATCCCGATATTCCTACGGGATCGAGACTTATTTGGGTGAAACCGTGGGGAGCTGCTAGTTTAATTATAAACTTTTCGTTTCCAGACGAGTCAACCAGAAAAGCCTGAGGAGCCGGTCTCAAACGGCATCAAACACAAGCAGGCGTCCACACAACAAAGTGCTTCCAATGCTCCGTCCACCAACTCTACTGCCTCCCAAGGTAGGTAACAACGTCTTCTTCTGCCTACCCCTTGTCCCATGAACTTCGAGTACGCCGTAAATTGTCCTTCTCTTCTATTTCCTTCTTTCAGCCGTTATCTTTATCACTCAACCCCTTTTTAACCTTACAAAATGTATTTCTTTCCTCTGGTTTCACTCTCCCACTCCATAGTTCCAATGGGGTTGTTTCCCGCAAACACACACCGCAAGAGAGCGATGTGTGTTTGTCACTTGAAGTCAGTCATTTTGACAAAGCGACCAATCGGTGACAAAAAAACACTTAGCGCCATCTCGCGGCAAAGTTTTTTCAAGGTGCCTGAATGAAAGCCATTGACAACTGAATGAAAGTAACAAACACTTAGCGCCATCTAAGCGGAACTATTTGACAGTGTTCGTACCTATTGTGTAATTTTCAAGAACAATATGACTTTCATAATATGAGTTATAGTAATTACATTGTCTTTTGTAATTACAGCGTCGCCAACTAGAACGCGCATCCTGCAGCAACTCGGCAAGCTGATGACCACGTGTCTAGTACTTAGGATAGACGACTTCACTGTTTATAAGGTAAGTGGAAAATATTATACGAACATGACAGTACAGGCCGATCATTCATCGACGCTCACGGCGTCCCGCCCCCCGCCTCGGCGCACATACCTAAGACGCGGTACAGCGGTATCGGTCGAACTATAAGTGGAAAATATTATACGAACATGACAGTACAGGCCGATCATTCATCGACGCTCACGGCGTCCCGCCCCCCGCCTCGGCGCACATACCTAAGACGCGGTACAGCGGTATCGGTCGAACTATAAGTGGAAAATATTATACGAACATGGCAGTGCAGGCCGATCATTCATCGACGCTCACGGCGTCCCGTCCCCCGCTTCAGCGCGCATACTTAAGGCATGGTACAGCGGTATCAGTCGAACTATAAGTGGAAAATATTATACGAACATGGCAGTGCAGGCCAATCATTCATCAACGCTCACGGCGTCCCGCCCCCCGCTTTGGCGCGCATACCTAAGCAGTGGTACAGCGGTATCGGTCGAACTATAAGTGGAACATATTATACGAACATGGCAGTGTAGGCCGATCATTCATCAACATTCACGGCGTCCCGCCCTTCGCCTCGCCGTGCGTTCCTAAGGCGCGGCACAGCGGTATCGGTCTAACTATAAGTGAAAAATATTATACGAACATCATATAAAATCACACCTGCGTTCCCTGATGGGTAAGGCAGAGGAGTATTTTAAGTGCACGCACGTTAAGCCAGTTATGTTTTACCATCAACCAGTCAAACCACAAATCCAAACTGGCTGCTACTGAAAAGTCTTTAATAGTTCTATGTAAATCATTTTATATTTTGTACTTATTGCCTGGCTGTCCAAACCACTAAGGGCCATTTTCAAAAAGTGCTGATTATGTACAAGTATTTATTTTATATATAAAAACGTTTGTCAAACGGTAGCGTAAGCTATTGAATCTATAAAGTTTAACATTTCCCGTTCAAATTATATTCTTGATTTCATTGATAACATAAATCTTAATTCATCTGTAACGGGGGTTCCCAAACTTATTTTGTCTACTGCCCACTTTGAGAATACATTATTTTTTAGCGCCCCCATTTTTTCACATACTTAAAAACCACTATTACAAATCGCCCCCTAAACCTCTACACAACGGCCCCATTTTTTTTCTGGGTCTCTTAGTGCCCCCCTTTAGGCCTGCAGCGCCCACAAGGGGGCGTTATCGCCCACTTTGGGAAAGGTTGATCTGTAACATAATGTATTATGTGGTTTTCTTTTCATATTACTCGCAGGTATCCACAGGCTCCCGATCCCGCGAGGCGCCCCGTCCTCTAGTGAGCGCTGAGAAGGCCACTCTACCGGGCGACGCCGGGTTATTGCACGCTGAACTCACTTTCTTCTACTATCCTGGAGATGTGTGCTTCCCAGGTTAGTTCGTAATATTTACTTAGAAACTTCAATTAAACTAAGTTTGTTTACTGTATTTATTACTGGACTCGAAGCCAGGAGAAGTTGGGAATTTGCGTATTATGAAATAGAAAAAAAATTAGTGCCCGCATACTTTTAAACAGCAACTGTATTTTGTAAGCCCGTATAATAGAGCCGAATAAACCGCGTCACGTTTGGTTCCTTTCTAAAATATTTATGTTTAAATATTCATTTCGTTAGCTGATTGTCCATTTCTTCTTGTCGTGAGCGTGTTAACATAAATAAATAGTCAGCATGATAGTTCATGGTGGAATAGTCTTCTATAATTCTTTTTCCGCAAAGTTAGCCCGCGAAATTAAAATTTTCTTGCGTTTTTTTGCAATTTGCAGGTCAGTGTCAGGTAGTATCTTGATCAAAATATGATTCGTGAATCATCAATACATCTCTATTTCGGAAATCATGACATTTTAGAACAAATGTAACTTAGAGAGATGTATTCATGATTTTATGGTTAAGGCGTAAGCGCCAGGGTAGGCCGCAAATTTTCTTACGTTTTTTTTTGCAATTCGCAGGTCAGTATTAGGTTATATGTTGAATAAAATATGATCGGCGATCGTAACAAATATGTTTTTGCAGAATTATAATCATTAAAGTCATCAATACAACTCTCTCAAGACCAAGTAATTCTATTGAATGACTATTTCATGAAATCTTAACATTTCAGGATTATAGTAACTTAAGGAATTGTATTACTGATTCTAATGATTATAATTCTGTAAAAACATATTTGTTACGGTCGCGAATCATACTTTAATCAACATACACCAAAATTTGAATTTCGCGGGCTACCTTAGCGCTTCCCCCTTAAGCATCGACTTCATTTCAACTACCGCAATGAAGCCATTTGTTTGACAGTAGAAACTATACCCCGCCTAGTCTGTGCTGGCTGTCGGTAAACCAAGTTGCCTCTAACGTTTGCGTTTTTTCTACAGTACCGGCCCCAAAGCTCTATGTGCAACTAAGTCCAGTCCTCGTGTCAGTGGACGTGAACAGCGTGGTGTGGCTGGGCGCGTTCCTGCCGCACGTAGTGCCGCGCGACAGCGAGACGCTCGACAACATGGAGCACGCGCCGCCCGCCTACATGGACGTTCGGATGGAGGCCATCATGCCTAAGGTAAGTGGGTGAAGTCGGGTGGGGATGGTGACGGTGATATGTCATGTATAACTCTATCTCTCTCCCACACAAAACAATACTGCTATGAGGCAGTGGTAGGCCTCGTAGCCATAAAAGAGCATTCTATTCCAGCATTTTTAATTGAATTATCTCTTTTGTCCATAGGTCGTCTTAGAAGCGGGTTCAGAACACGTTTCCCAGCAACGTGACCGTCCCAAAGAGCTGCAGATTTGTACCGCCAGAGCTATGCTTACCAACGTGCGGGAATCTCCTAGAGCCAGTTAGTTTTATATTCTTAATAACTGTTCTTCTATAGCTCAAGTCACGGTGAATAATTGATTTGCAAGTTAGCAATGTTTCGCAAGGAACAGCTTACGGTACTTAAATATGTTGGAGGCTCTGTATCCTTAACTACCAGCACTTTTAATAACTCAAAATGGAATTTAGATCAGCCCGTTTGCTGGTTAGCTGAAGGTATTGTGGTTCAGACGAAATAGCCGTAGACTTTCTATTTTTATCATATACTACTAAGAAAATACAAAAACAAAACTTTAGTTAAAACACCAAGTTTATCACGATATTTTTTTATTGAAAATAGTAAGACATTCCAAACTCATCCACGTAAACGCTTTCTTTTGGCACGCCTCTCCATTCAACTTTAAGGGGGAAGCGCTAAGGTAGCCCGCGAAATTCAAATTTTCTTACGATTTTTGCGATTTGCAGCTCAGTGTCTGGGTGTATATTGATCAAAGTATGATACGCGATAGTAAAAAATATGTATTTACAGAATTATAAAATTAGAATCAATAATACAATTCCTTGAGTTAGTATAATCCTGAAATGTTAAGATTTCATGAAATAGTCATTCAATAGACTTACTTGGTCTTAGAGAGTTGTATTGATGACTTTAATGATTAGAATTCTGTAAACTCATATTTTTTACGGTCGCGAATCATATTTCAATGAACATACATCATAATACTGACCTGCAAATTGCAAAAAACGTAGGAAATTTTGAATTCCGCGGGCTACCCTGGAGCTTTCACCTTAATGTCACGGCTCGTCTTCAGAACACAATTTCTTGGTGACAGCAATAGTGATGTATTTGTTTGACGAAATACAGGTATCGAAATGGACCCAACCATAGGCACCTTCTCCGAAGGTTATTCTCTTTTCTTCCTACTTCATCCTATTAAAGTTCCAGGATAAATACCGACAGGGCTATAGGCCGTGTTTGTTGCAGACTCCGCGGGCACTCGCGCAGACTTAGCGGCCATCTTGTCGGCGTTGCGCCGCGCCGCGCCGCCCAGCGGGCAGTTCCCGTGCGCAGCCGACGATATGGATCCTATACATGAGCAGTTTATATTGCATGCTGACAGTGAGTATAAATCTACTAATATTATAAAGAGGTAAAATTTGTTTGAAGTTTGTATGTAGGGGTACTACCAGCCGTCCGGTAAGGGCCAGGCCCGAGTCGACGGCGCGTTGTGCTCCACGATGTCAGCACCATTGAAGGGGTCCGCTAGGGCCGATGCTAGCTAGGGTTGCGAGATGTTCGAAAGAGTTACCGTGGCCCCTGGTACAGGCAACGGAAGGAACACGGATGGGTTTTAGTCAGTAAAAGTCTGACACGCCCTCCCGCTCCGCCCAGAGCGGGAGAAGTCATTTGATGGTTTCCCATCCAAAAAAAAAGGGGTACTAATCAGTCGGATTTGAAAAAGTCTTTTTGCATTTGATAGCCTAATTCTTGAGGAAGGTTATAGGCTATTTAACATCATGCTAGACCCCTTAGGAGCCGAGCAAAATGAAAAAAAGTCAGAACCTTAAGCGAAAACGAAGTAATAGCGCGGGCGGGCGATGCGATGTGACGGGTGGATCGTGGGGCAAGAAATTTCAGAAGTTGCGCGCAGAAGTTATATTTAATTGTATTTTAAACTGACTGGTTCGTTGGTCTAGTGGTCGCAAGCGCTACTGCTGAGCATGAGGTCCTGGGTCGGGCAGTGTTATTGGGTTTTTCCATCTGAAATCTGTCAGTGGCAGCCCGGAGTCTGGATTTGTGCCCGATTGATGGCAATAGGCTCGCTCCCAATTGGACATGGGACTTAAACATAACCGGCGAAATGTGGGGTACTATAGGTACATCTCTGCTTAACCCTTCGGGGAATAAAGGCGTGATGTTATTTTATGTGTATTTTAAAGTGAGAGGTAGTCATTATCCGTTGGTCACAGATCTTAGAAATATTTCTATGTTTGAAAACCACGTAAAAAACATTAAAAAAGTGGCTGCTGTATTATTCATTCAAGTTTTACTAAAAAATCATATATTTTTCTTTAATTAAATTATATTAAACCACAGCGTGTTCAAGCGATGCGTTTTAATATGAGCTGTTCTATAATTATTGTATCCAACTTTAAGGTAAACGCACACTTGTCCGCGCCGAAAGAATCGACCGCGCTGAACGAAACGAAGTTCCTAGTAAATCCTTCGGCGATTCGTCCGACCCGGCGCGGATAAGTGTACGAGATTTCATAGGATCAAAAATAACTCGAAATAATTCGAAAATTAGATTCTTTAGAAGCTCCGATAAGTGTGCGTTTATCTTTAATTGTCTTTTATTCCTTCTTGTTTTATTCTCTAGTATAATAATAATATTTATATTTTTAGTTCACACTGTTCTCCGGCAGAGTCGGACTGTTATCGAGTACTTTTCAGTTCGTAATTTTTCTTCTATTGAGTCATTAGGCTCTTGTAGATCCCAATAAGTCGTATGCCGAGCAGTATACATTTTAAATCACTTTCTTACCCGCAGATTTGGACGATATTGACCGCGGAACTGAAATTAGTCCAGAATTACTATGGCGTGAAAACAGAGCGGTATGGTGTGCGAGAGTTGAACCACTGTGGGCCGACTTTTGTGGCGCTAGAGCAACTAACAACAAACCTGCGCCTTTGTTGGATGCTACGCCTCTTACAGCGTGGGTGAGTAACTAAAGTCACGTTGAATTCGGCTCCATAATAACAACTATGTACTATCGACAAAACGGACGTCTTTACATCTTAATGTTGCTTTTTGTGTATACTGTTTCATTGAAGAAACCCTGCCCCTATGGACCATTGTTTCGAAATGGGAAAGTCCTGGCGTTTGTCGATAGTATACCTACCTTTACAAAATCAACCTTTCTCAATACAACTAAAGTGTAAGGCCGTATACTCGGCGACAGCAGGCGGCTGAGAGTGCGGCGCGGGGAGCGGAACAGCGACGCTGACCCGTTCTCGATGACAGCGGGCGGTTCGCGTGGCGTCGCAAAGGAGCTATTCCATATTGGTGACCTATCGAAAATTCCCCACGTTCATTTTGTAACTTTTTCGATAAAAATAAAAAGTTGTACAACACTACGACAATCCCAGCGTACAATCACCGCTCGAGTGGAGCGCGTCGCTCGTGCCTCGCTATCCGCGCCGCTTCCATCGAGAACAGTTCCATGAAAACTATGCATTTGAATGCGCCGTTAACCCGCCGCCCGCTGTCGTCGAGAATACGGCCTAAGAGACAGCGATACTTTGTCGCGTGCGGCGGTGACAAAGATAAGGAATATGTGTCAGTTACTTTAACCGACGTAACCGACAATATTAATGATGATTAGATGCAGATTTTAGCGATTTCGAGGCCAAGAGCGTACTTATGAGTATACACAAAGAACATGGTAACAAACTAAATCCTATTTTCTCCACAGCTATGTTTCGACGACAACTTCTCCCGCATCTGGATAGTAGCCCGCACCTGTGGGCTGGCAGGTCTTCAGCTGAACCACTACCAGATGCTGTTCCTCATGAGACAGCTGGAGAGGATCTCAGAGATGACGGCCTGGCTAGCGCACGATGCGGAGAGGCAACCAGATGCTGAAGAAGGGTAAGATTTTACAAACATTAAGGTTTTTGGCACTTTGATCTCGATAAAAAATATGCGGGATCTAAAAAAAATCGGTCTGAAATACAAAAATAAAACTCAGTTTTGATTGATAAGTCGAAGTAATGAGGATCTAATGAAATCAGGATATTTTAACGATATATAAAAAGAACGCGCAAATGCGTTTTGCAAAACAGCTTGGGGCCACCCAAGCTGTTTTGCAAAACGCATTTGCGTGTATTACACATCGTGTGTATTACACATCGTCTGGTTTCTTTATACCATCTTCTCAGGCTGTTTCCTTCATCTGTCTAAATGTCTACAATAGTTCCACCACATATTACCAGAAACTTCTAAAACGATGCTAACGCATGTACAGTCATGAGCACTAATTTGTATACACTTAGCTACTTTTAAAACTGATTTTCTTCTACTATATTGATTGTAATTTTATGTTGTTACGAAGATAGTGTTTTGGAACACGTAGAATTATGAAATAGGTAGCCATCGGCATCTCTAAGTTGCTATCGTTTTTCCACGAGAAAATTGCTTTTGAATTTCCCCAAGTGTATACATATTAGTGCTCGAGGCTGTTCATGGGTTATCCCAAATAACCCGGAGTTAACAGCTAACTCAGGGTTAATCAAATAATTAATCTTGCGCCACCAAGAGTTATAGGTATACCTATGGTTAAACTTCTAATTATTTAACCCAGAGGAGTTAAGTTGCTAAACTGTGGGTTAGTATAAATATGACAAAATAATTGATGTTATGAGGTACCGCTGATTACTTATTTTGTATTTTATACTGTCCGACGTTATAGCAAGTAAAAATTCGATACTATATCAGCAGGTAATATATTCATGAACTCATAAAAATAAATACAAATAATTAAATACTTAAAACATATTTTTCCTTATCTGACGTTTTCGTCAATCAATAACCTAAATAAATATCCATGGAAATCACATACAATACGATTAAAATTAAATGTTTTGTTACAAAATTCAAAGACAAGAAAGTATTACGTATCGTAATGTAGTGTAAAAGATATGGGTATACATTTATCGTTCATTAATTTTTGGTGGGATTACATATCAGGACACAGACATTGCGATTCTATTTTATGTTTCGTCGATTGAACTGCAATGTTTCCAACTCAAAAAACACTAATGTCAGGTTAACTTTCCCGGTGTTACTTTTTAGTAGCACATTCCGTAATAAGAGTTAAAATGTTAATTACTTAACTCCGAATTAACAAAGTCTACATTTATTTATTTAACCTGACTAAAAGTGCAAGTGGGCCGACCTTAAGAGGAGGATTATAATAAAACTTAACAATGTAAAACTACTGTTTGCAATAATAATAACGTATAATCGTGTGGAATACAACACATCCTGCATATTTTCTGCATTTTCATTCTAAAATAAAAGAAATAACCATACAGACGATGAGGGCGCCACTGCGCGCACGATATCCTCTTTTTTTTTTTTTTTTTGGATGGGAATCATCAAATGACTTCTCCCGCTCTGGGCGGAGCGGGAGGGCGTGTCAGACTTTTACTGACTAAAACCCACCCGTGTTCCTTCTGTTGCCTGTGCCAGGGCCACGGTAACTCTTACGAACATCCCGCAACCCCGGCTGGGCACGATATCCTCTTAAGAAATAAAACAAAATTTATACTGACATAAGGAATGACGAAAATCTTATAAAAACCGTGATTATTTCCTTAACTATAAACTTAAGTATACTTTGTTATTTCTTAGGACAATAGTAGCAGGTGTAGTGGTACCGGCAGTGGAGCTAACGTTCGTACTTCCATCCAACTGCCCCGGACAAGAGTCTTCCAGGGATTTGGACAGCGTGCCACTCGACTCGTCCAGTTTACAAGACTTGAAGTTGGGTGAGTGATGCTTCCTCTATTAATAGTGGTGGGGGTAGGTAGATAGTAAAAAGTAGTAGAATAGGTTTAGGTCAGCGATTTGGAAATAAAACTGGACTTACAAATAGTTTTACTATAAACATTTTATTTCTAATTATAAACTCTTAAAATAATCAAATCTGTTTCTTGCATCTCAAACTCAAACTCAAAGCATTTATTTCAAATAAACTATTACAGGCACTTTTGAATTGTCAAGGGTCGGTCAGTTAAAGACGAATCTAGTTGCCCATTCCAAAGAGTAGTAGGTATGTACCTATGGAGAAGAACGGGCAAGAAACTCCACGGACAATCTTTTAAATCAAAATATGGTTACAAAATATTGATTACATCATTCATGTTGAAATTATACATGTGAGGACGATGCAGAACGTTAAAAGCGTCCGTAATAAAAAGATTAAAAAAAAAAACAAGAAGTCTCATGTAATAGGGGGCGAGCCTATTGCCATCAACTGGGCAAAAATCCAGACTCCGGGCTGCTACTGAGAAATTTCACATAGTAAAACCAAATATCACTTTGCCCGGTCTGGGAATCGAACCCAGACCTCATGCTGCGACCGCTAGATCAACGAGGCAGTCAAAAATTAAATTAAAATAAGCCTTGGCAGCTCAGAGATGACAGGATCTCTTTTACCCGTCGATTTTGAAAGTCTGATCAAGGGTCTCAGCAGTGAATAGGTTGGCTGCAGGAATTGGTTCATCTGACCCTTGAAAATTACAACAACCAATCATAGTAGAATTGAGGTTATTGTTATTTGAGAAACGAATTGACACCGACCAGCGACCTAACGAAGGCGCTTATCATGCCCTTTTACTCGCACATTATTTATGTCTTGAAGGTGCAAGTGAGAAGGCATGATTAGCGCAGCCATTCTCAATTCGTTTCGTTAAGGTCAATCCGCAAAGGTAGCCCGCGAAATTCAAATTTTCTTGCGTTTCTTGCGTTTTTTGCAATTTTCAGGTCAGTGTCAGGTTGTATCTTGATCAAAATTTGATTCGCGACTATAACAAAGTATATACTGGTGATTTTTTTTACCGTCTCGAAATTTTTACAGGGTGTTCTACCCAAAAGTTCAATACCTACTCGACCAAAATGTATGAATCAGCTGATTTTTTTTCGTGATTTCAGAGTTGATCCCATAGTGAAAGTTGTTCATATTCATGGGTAGAACACCCTGTAAAAATTTCGAGACGGTAAAAAAAATCATCCGGTATATTTACATAACTATAACCAAAAAAATCATCAATACATCTCTCCAAGTTAGATTTGTTCTAAAATGTCATGATTTCTGAAATGATCACATTTTAGAACAAATCTAACTTTATTAGATTCAACAAGAATTAACTATCAGAAACTGTGACTTATTTCCATACGTACAACAACCATTGGGCTCTCGGCTTTTTCTTTTTACACTTTCTTCTAAAATATTCTGTTAATTATTCTTTAAATTGTTTTATTTCTTATTTATTCATGTATTTATTTCCACGTCTTTCGGTGGGCAGAGCACCAAACTGTCTCTACGCTAGGCGCGTCGACGCCGCTTGAGGAAAACTGCAGTAAGTTTTTGGGTTAATAGATACATAAGCATCAAGTAATTTTGCATTGTCCATTGTGTTTAACAGCACTTATTACTAAATAACAAAAAACATAATAAAATTAACATAATGCATTTTCACACGACTTGCTTGATAATGTCAAATTACATGTCATGCAAACCTAACCTAAAGTAAGTCATTATAGCCCTGGTGTCTAGCCGGGCAATAATATTGTACTGAATTTAATTATAACCCGCTAGTCAATAATGTGATATGAATTTGGAACCTCAACTAAATGATGACAACTTCAACAAAAATCAAATTGCTTTTTATTACGTCGCAGGTGTGAGAAGTAGAGTATTCTCCTCGGGGATAGAGGTGTCTGTCTTGGGCGAGCTTAAGTCCCTCGCTACACTCAGGATTCTAGTATTAACTCCCTCGCTTCGCAAAGAAGTTAATTCTGAAGTCCCACGCTGCGCTCGGGAGTACTAGAATCCTCCGTCACGCTCGGGTGCCGCTTGTAACATGAGAAACTGCTTTATCCCCTTGTTAAATAATAGATTATTATTATTTTGTCAAGAAAACTTACGTTCACATAGATAATCATTATTGTGTACCCATGCTTACGCAAAACAGTCGACGTGTGTGCCTGCACTTTCTTTTACTTTTTATTTTTCTTTGCACTCTTGCACAGGCCAGAATAAGATTCTGGACAAAATAAAAGCATTGGTGAAAGGAGATCACCCATTCTGGGATATTTTTTTTTTTTTTGACGGCTGTTAATTCTTATATCACATATTACATATTTTTAAAGTACACAGAAAACGCATTATTTTTTACTAAGGCATCAAAGTTGAGAACAATTTGGGTTCGGAGATATAATTATATCAGGTAAGAATTAGAACGTCGGCGGCGGAAACGTACTGTGGTGTGAAATTAGACATTTCATTACAGCGTTGTCGCCATACAAAGAAACGTTTCTACTACTGCCACGATTTAAATAAAATGTAATTAATTCCTGGCCGCCGACTTTTTTTTTTATCCCAAATCGCCGAACAAAATGGGTGATTTCCTTTGGTGTATAATAAAGCATACTCTAATAATATCTATCATGAATTCATGACACTTCCGTGTAGGCAATTGTTTCCCTTCAGGTTCACTCTTATAATGAGGAAGGTCGGACAAAGCTACTTGTAGATGGCGTAATCATAGCTAGGTCCCTACGGCCGACAATAAATTGGACATTTCGTTCATTCATTCCATTTCGTGTTCATTCATGAGTTTGGTTTATTTCGTTATTTTCGGTGATTTCAATATTTTTACTCAAGTTTTTTTTTTCTGAGATAGGTTTGCTCTTGACTCTAGTCTAGGTCAGAGATGACAGAGACAAAGTCGACGATGGAGCGAGCTTACCCAGAAGAAGCCTGTTCACTCTCACTTTGAAGAGATCGGGGATCGGGGATTTTTGACATAGAAAGTGTCAGAATTTAAAACTTAAAATTTTCCTCATAGTCACTTTCTTCAAAATGTTTCTGACCCTCTGTCTAATTTTTTCAATATCTCTGCAAATAGCTTTAGGCCACCATCTTCTAATTTTAGGGTCTCTCGGGAAATGGTAGACTTAATTTCGGAGTATTTAGGAACACAACAACGCGTCATTTTCGCAAAAATAAAATAAAACCACCTCGCGCCTTGTATTATTAACTTGTGTTGGGAACTAGCTACGATAGCGCCATTTTGACAGTTGCCTTCCCCATTGAGAAAACCATTTTTATTCTATGCAACTTTTTTGAAGCGTCGTTGCCGCCCTATAGCTAAATTATGTACTCAGGTTTTTGTAGAAATATGTAGTATCCACTGTCCTGACTATCGGCCGTTATCAGATTATCTAAAGTCCATTCAAATCTTTGTTTCCAATTGATGTTATTTCTACTTAAACGAATATCAACTCAATTTTCATGTAAATTAAGTTGATTTCTGAATGACTAGTATTGGGTCATGAAAAAATCTAAAAACAGTTTGAAGTTACCAAAAAATAAATACCGCAAACTGAACTTTATCTGTGGGTATTAAAATAGTTTTTTCCAATAACACAATATTTGTTTACATGCTTAGAAACTAAATCGCGTACGCAGTATACGGATTTTTTGTAGCGCTGCGGTAGACGGTCTCTCGGGCCACTGAACTCAGATTATTCTGGCACTCTTTCGCTGTGATTTTTCGCCCAAATTGAAAACTAGATTTATACCAACGTACTAACATTGCTACTCATATTTCAGCCAACTTTAAAATTATCAAGCTTCGCTTCCTACTCCCGTATACAAGGTGTAACATTAATAACGCACAACCTCTTAGGGTCATTGTACTCCATCATTATTAACAACTTTTACTATGGGACCAAACCTGAAATCGCAAAAAAATCAGCTGTTCCCTACATTTTGACGAGTCATGCGAACATAAATGTAGGGAACCGCTGATTGTTTTTTCGCGATTTCAGGTTTGGCCCCATAGTAAAAGTTGTTCATAATGATGAGTGCAATGGCCCCTTAAGAGGTTGTGCGTTATTTATGTTACACCTTGTATAAACCGTCATTACTAACGTGTCCAACTCCCAGTAGGTTCCGAAGCTACAATGGCGCCGTCGATGATGGATCGAGACAGCGGTGTGTTAGCTACCACGTCGGTGGAGGTCTACCAGCCTATCGTCATTGAGGAACCGCCTCCGCCTAGCCCAGGGATGAGTTTTGGAGGTATGTATTCATAGACTTGTTGAATAACGTCTGCGGTTTCTTCAAAACTAGTTAAGTCTCTGTTCAGTAAATTTGCTGTTGCGGGTCTGCGGGCCTTCTATCTAAGTCCGTCAACGAAGATACGGACCCGTCCGAAAGTAGTTTGAAACTTCGGAGTGAACCCTAGTCCCCATTAATTAACTTTTTCGGACGGACAATAACACATCGGGAGTAACAACTGTCAAATCGTGGTGTCATTCATGCTTAGGTCGGACCCCAAACTAATATTATGTCTGGGAGTGATACGGAGCAGGAATCGCCCGTAACTTCGGCTGAAAATACGGATTTCATGCTTAGGGAGTAGACCTCCTGATTGATTGGCCAAAATATAGAAAACATCATTCAAACCAAATCTTGAATGACATGACACTTTACAACAATTGAAATTGTATTGTTACATAACATAACATCACGCCTTGTTTCCCCGAAGGGTTAGGCAGAGGTGTACCTATAGTAGGTACACCCACATTTCTCCAGTTCTGTTTAAGTCCCATGTAATAGGGGGCGAGCCTATTGCCATCTACCGGGCACAAATCTAGACTCCGGGCTGCTACTGAGAAATTCCAGATAGAAAAACCCAATAATACTTTACCCGACCTGTATTGTTACTTTTTGATCAATAAAGTTTAATAAGGTTTAGAAAGTCACTCAGTCATCTTGCTTTTGTACGATATACCTTCCCAAAATTTTTAGTCTTCTCAGATTGGCTTTGAGCATTCACAGAGCAGTGGTGGCCCAGTGAAAACGGCTGTGACTTACGAATTGTAGGTCGTAGGTTCGAACTTAGACAGGCACTTTACTTTGTGTACATTATTTCATCACCCCTGCTCTCAAAACGGTGAAGGAAAACATCGTGAGTAAAACGACATGTCCTAGAACTGAAAATTCGAAGACACCAACCCGCACTGGGCCGCGTGGTAGATTACAGCCCACTCCCTCTCATAGAGAGGAGGCCTGTGTCCCAGCAGTGGGAACATTATAGGCTGATTGCTATTCACAGTATGAAATTCATAAGATCTTTTTAGTGGTTCATCCGAATTACTTTTGAAGCTCTACCATGTAATAGCATAATCAGCCTATAATGTACCACATAATATAAGACTATAAGACAATAATCCAAAACCAAAAAAAAAAACCGATCAAGTGCGTGTCGGTTCACGCACAATGAAGGGTTCCGTAGTTGGTAGGAATTTATCCCAAGAACAAACTTAACAATAATTGAAAACATGTTCTCTCATACATTCCAACTGCAAATGTAAGTTGGTCGACTATTACTCGTAAACTTGTAAAGCCTATTTAGCTGTGATAGTTTTCCTTTTAACTTCGTTCTATATATTACTACCGTAAATTTTCTCACATGTTCAAAACTAATCGTTTAGCTGTCAGGGGACACTTGACTCTAACAAAAATTAGCACTTTAAAGCTTAATATTTAAGAAACGGATCCCTTAATCGAAAAATTGTTTTCACAAACCCGCAATATTTTTGAAACACCTTTCCAACAACACCCCACACCATGGGGTAGACGAGACAAAAAAAAAACATCCCCACTTTACGTGTACTGGAGGTACCCTAAAAAAAGTTGCTTTTCATGATTTTATTTTACCACTTTATCGGCGTGATTAATATGTATACCCATGCCAAATTATAGCTTTCTAGTACTAAGAGTCTCTGAGCTAAGCTGCGTACGGACGTACGGACATGGCGAAACTATAAAAAAGATGTCGTCCCTTCATTTAAATTAAGGCGGCCTCTTCGTCCACGTTCAAAATCAGCCCAACTTACCAATTAAACAAACATGACCTTCCAGGCTTCTCCTCAATGCGTCGCGGCCTTACATCTTTAGTGACATCAATAGACAGCGCGCTAACTCGCGACGACGCGAGAAGCGACGCGGCTTCCACTGCCAGCTCTGACAGCGATAGATATGTTGTGGTCGGGTTGGCTGCTGAGTCGCCCGATGATGCGGATATGGCATTCAGGTATGTACAGCTTTCCAAAGAAAAGTATGTGTTTCAGCAATCATCGTCTCTTTTCGACGAACGCATGATGATGGGATCTTATATAGAGCTGTTACAACCATGGAAGTACTTGCCTATTTGGTATTACCATGTTTACAAAATCATAGATTAACATTTTTATGTAATGCCATAAAACTTACAACCATAAAAAAAACTGAGTGACAATGGGGAAGGCAACTGTCAAAATGGCGCTGTCCTAGCTAGTTCCCAACACAAGCCAATAATACAAGGCGTGAGGTGGTTTTATTTTATTTTTGCGAAAATGATGCGTTATCGTGTTATTAAATACTCCGAAACTGGAGTCTACCATTTCCCGAGAGACCCTAACATTAAAAGATGGTGGCTTAAAGCTGTTCGTAGAGATGTTTTATAAATTAAACAGAGTAGAAACATTTTGAAGCAAGTGACTTTGAGGATATATTTATGGTTTTAAATTCTAAGACTTTCCATGTCAAATACTACTTGATTTAAAATATTAAAATCACCGAAAATAACGAAATAGCGAAATAAAAGCAAAATCACGAATGAACGAAATGTCAAATTTATTGTAGGCCGTGGGGACCTAGCTATGACCACGCCATCTACAATTAGCTTTGCCCGACCTTCCCCATTGACGATCTGAGACCGGAGTAGGTAATCCGATAGAGAGAAAACTTTATACGCAATAATAGATTACTAGGAACTTAGTAACATTTCCTCTGTAGGACGTTACTCTGTGGCGCGACGTTCGTGTTAATTCGGAAATACGAAGATTACCGAAACGCACACTTTTCCTTGGAAAGCTGTTAGAAACTTGTCCATTGGTCCCGGTTATCATTCGTAGTTCTTTGACAGTCGTTACGGGTGGTCAGAAGCCCGAAAGTCGGACAACCAGTCTTACCAAGGGGTAGCGTGTTACCCTGTAACTGGGTCGTGGAGGTCAGGTATGCAGTCGCTCCTTTTAAAACACTGGTCTTCAGTTGTATCAAGTTACACTGGAAGCTGACCCCAACGTAGTTGGAAAAAGGCTAGGCAGATTGATTTACTTGCCATAATTTTTTTCCAATATTTTATTTACCAGACTTCCATTTCACAGAGAGTTCGAGCACGGCCGCGCGTCTAGTGGTATAAGTGGCGTAGAAGTGGCAGCTGAGGTGGTGGAGCGATCCTCGTCACCCAGCGACCACTCCGTCACCAGTTCCTGTAGGAGAAGAGATGTCGTATGTCTTTATTTATTTATTTAAACTTTTCACACTTAAAAAAGTACAAATGCCTTAGCCATTCTCTACCAGTCAACCAAGGGAGGTGAAGAGATTAGATGGCAGGTGCTCTGTTTGAGAGGAACAATGATTAAAAAAAGACGATTAAAAATATATCATAATGAATTAGGTATAAATAGAATAGATACACGAGTACGTAAATAGGTTATAAACAATAATAATAAAAGGTAATCGGTCTTTCACTTTATACTTAGTTATGTACTGATTATTTATTTAAATGAAACCGTGTTAGATCTTCTATGGTTAACACACATCAAAAAGCTTAAAAATCAGTGACATCAAAGGATACGTTTTGTAAAATGACCGAAGTTATTGCAATCCAATTTACATCGCTTTGTTGTGGTTGTCTTCCACAATGTAATAAATAATATCGTTGCATGTCCGTCCCTAAAAAAGTATGCGCAATTTGCAAATTTTTTTTTTTTATAATAAAACGAAACGTTTTAATTTTAGGGATAAGAAGTCTTTAGTTTTATTAATATTCTAATTAGGGTGCTGTCAACCGCACGTGAGTAGTTTGGCATTGACAGCGCCGTAACACAATATTACTATATTGTGTTACGGCGCTGTCAATGCCAAACTGTATCCACAGAAGTGGGAGTGACTGTACTATTAAAATCTGCATAACCAGCCTATAATGTTCCCACTGCTGGGACACAGGCCTACTCTCGGTGAGAGGGAGGGGGCCGTAATCCACCACGCGGGCCCAGTGCGGGTTGGTGAATGTGACATGTCTTCGAATTTTTGGTTCTAGGACATGCCGGTTTAGTCACGATAATTTTCCTTCACCGTTTTGAGATTATTTACACAAAGTAAAGCGCCTGCCAGGGTTCGAACCCACGACCTACAACTCGGTAAGTTGGGGCCAATAGAACTGGGCCACCACTGCTCATTAAAACCCTGGTTTCTTCTAATTCAAGAAGACTCTTTCTACATACTACCTTTAACCCTTCCCAAAGATATCGACCAGCACTTGGCGTCTGAACAACATCCACATAGTACAGCAGAGCGGCGGCGGCAGGACGTCACTAAGACTCGCGGCCGACGATCTTAAGAGCGACGAGTGTAACTCTATACCGTGGGATGAGTTCCAGGTGAGTTTGCTGTTGGTGGTGTTAAGTGGCGTAAAAGGGGGGAGCTGGATTTTGTTTTGGAGCTGTTCGCAGTTGACTGTTGTAAAACTGACAATAAACACTGTGTTAATCGCCCATTATCCTTTCGCATGTCGTAATTACAGACATAATTGGTAAATAATTGACCTTGTAGGTACCTATGGGGTTCAAACGACACGCTAAGACTTAATGATAAATAATAGAATACTACGATTAGAGACAAACATATGAAAAATGTTGACGACTGTCAAAAGCCAGAATTCTATAATGTGTCTCAATCTTAATGTTGATCCGCAGTCTTTGACGGTTGATTGTGATTCGCCCTCTCAAAGACTCAGGTTGGCAAACTCCGCTGTTGGTTGGTTACAGACAAGGATCGGGGTCAAGATTGGAATTGAGATATATTATAGAAAGCGGATGTGAGAGATATGGTTGGTGAACCCAATTTGAAAGCCAGAATAATATATATCTAGTAATAATAATAGTTGAGCTTTAATAAATATTCTTTGGATTCGGGCACTTTGAAAAAAAACTAATTTTTTGTTGAAAATAATAACAACAGTCAACTCAAAACTGTTTCAAACAAACAACTCTATGTGCATATTCACCTAATTGTACTAAAAATGTCCACAAAACCTTACTTTCAAAATACATTTTAATTTCGTAGTTCAGAATACTATCATTACTATCAAAGTAATTACAAGCAAATTGGCAATTTTTGGTACATTTTTAATTTTCCAAAAAAATCATACACATTCACTGGTTTTATATTTTTTCCACATCTACGTTTGACAGTATCGATTGTTCTTACTAAGATGAAAATATTAAACAAACATACTCACATTTTTCGACATCCTTTTCTATACTTTTAAACAAGATTTCCTATAATAATTAATCATGTAAACTTACAAATAATTAATTTAAAGATTTCAAAGTATCAAAACAAGACTCACCGAACACAATATTTTGGTAACTTAGGCGGAGTTACTTATAATAATATTTAAAAGCATGCGTCGATATTTAAGAATCCGCATTATCTTTTATTTTCTGACCTTACATCTAATGATAGTCTTCAATCATAGGCAGAGGCAGTGTCATTGGTTTTTTATTAAAAAAAAAAAACACTTTTCATATCACATACGCTTTTTGAAGATTCTTCTGGTGGTGCGTAAAGCCAAAATGGCAAATTTATCACCCGATTCTGTAGGGTGGTCAAAAAATGGCTCTAGATAATTCCAATTAATTATGACAAGTTCATGACATCTTATTAAATTGTTTCAAAAGTGTTGTTAAAAGTTTTGGTGTTTTTATCTGTGCCAGTTTAGTTTACCCAGTAACTGGGTTGTGGAGGTCAGATAGGCAGTCGCTCCATGTAAAGGCCAGGGAGATGATCTGTGCCAGTATAGACAAATCAAATAACTCGCGCTCGCGTATTTTTTACTATTTCCCAAGTCATATTCAAGTTAATAGAATAGAATAGAATAATTTATTTCAGATAATTAAAATCCATATCTTGTTAGTATATATTAGCAACACTATTAGCTTACAATTATGTTAGTATTGTTAGTACTTATCTTTATCTATATAAAACCATTGACTACCCTTACCCAGTGTTTTTGAATGGGGCAGTCAAATCGAGCAGCAATGACTTTCAGAATGCCATTCTTAGCACCCCGCAGACGCTGCAGCAAAGAAGTCGATTTCTTGCGAATTATAGCCTTGAAGCCTATGGGCTTCTGCAAACATCCCGGAGGCACTGCAGCGCCACGGTAGCCTTAACAACAATGATTGTTTCTTTCTAATTCTCAAATAGATATATATTTTTAACTTAAAAGTCATTTCAAAAGTGGTCGAATCCTGTAGCGCTTGTGATATTTTATAGATCATACATTATTTTGTTCCAATGACGCTGCCTCATCAGATGTGCATGACCGTATCCATCATAATCATTGTATTTCGTACCCAGTAAGGTGTATCGCTGTAATACTGAACTATGTTGATAAGGCTTCGGGTTTAGGAGCGAGCGATCGTCAAGCGACTGTTTTGTTGCGCAACCAAAGTATTGAGCAACGTAAAAATATAATGACGTGGTTTTAGTAGCATTTCTAGCATTCGACAAATAAAAATATAAGTTTTTGGTGTTATTAGCTATGGCCTATTTGTTGTAATGTTGTTTTTTAAAATATTATCACATTTAAACCTATGTACAACTAAACTCTAATCACAACATGAAATATCTTTAAAGGCAAAGGCAGCTGATTGATATCAGACTGACTATTTTTTCCTTGTGTAAAAATCTCAGCCATCTTTTTTTTATCATCAAAATCATCGCTACTGTTGGCCCACAGTCGCCCGACCATCGCTCGCTTCAAAACCCGTCCTCAAACTGGAATGCATCCATTTTATCTCTAACTATATGTGTCTATGTGTGTTTTTTCCTCTATGGCAATTCCCGCCCGCTCGGCTATCGTGAACCGAAAGAACCGTCTCAAGGTATTTAACATGCGATCTATAGATCATGATCTATAGATCATTTGACACGATGTAGTGGTATCATTATGTTGAGTGCCCATAGATGTAGAGGTTATGTGTCGTAGCCAAGGGGGTTTGTCTGTGTATGAGTGAGTGAGACGAAAGATGTTTCTGTCCCTTGTTTTATGTTTTTGTGCTTGTGTTTGGTTGAGAATTATATATAGGTAAACAATAAACTATATTTTAGGAAAACCTATCTGAAAATAAAATAAAGGTTTTTTTTTATATAAAAAAGGCTTGTTAATCTTCCAAAACATTCGATAAAAATACTGGTTAGACGATCGCTTTAAGGTTATAACTCCCTCATTTCCCACATTTTTCATTCCAAACAAGCAATGTTTTATTTACCTATGTCTTTCGACCAGAAACATCTTTACAAATGCTTCATTGCTATCTGTTACATGTCCGCCATTTAAGCTTCGCCAGCGCCATCTGAAGGCTCAGGTAGGATGCATTTCGCAGCCTATATTGTTCCTCCATTTTATGTAATCCCGACCTTGGTCTACCAGCGGTTGAGGAGACGACTACCGTTATCCAAAATGATCCATATTACCTATATGCATGGTTATAATTCCGTGTTTCAATAAATCATATTATTTATTAAAGCCTCCGTTTTCATATCCAATGTCAATAAAGACCAAAAAGAAAACGGTTAAATAACGCATTTTAAGCACAAGATTTTCTTTTATGTCGTCCTCTTGTATCCTAATATAATGTTATACATATATTCCAAAACTAAAACTAATTAACAAATACAATACATACAATCTCTTCTAAGCTTCTGCATGTTACATATACTATGTCATTCTAACAAAGTACTTTACCACTTGCAATTAATATAACTTATTTTTAGTACTGGAACAGCGCTCTTAAAACTGAACGCATTAATTTGTTCCTGAGCATTTTGAGACTGTTTTAAACTATTTAACGTACCGACTCGTATCATTTGAGATATGTTTTATTTTAGCGCGTGTCTAACAAACTTGATCGGACTTCTGTCTACGCTTTTTTTTACTTAATAAAACTAACTAATATGCAATGTACAAGAAGTGGTGTAGTACTTTTTTGTTGAGTGTTTTCTAATTGTTGCATGTCCCGCACAACCTTTCATCTCCATCCACACATAGTGTTGTAAAAGTGTTTGTGACGTGATGTCCGCTTATTTGTGATGATTCTAATATGTCTGATTGTCAGCTGATACTTTTGAACGCGACGTCTAGTCGCAGTAACGTGTACTGACGTGTACTTGCTCAATCAAGCTAAATTATCTGGAGAGCTTAGCTATTCAAGGCTACCTTGTGTAGCTGTGCCAAGTATAACTACAGCCTGTCACTGTCAAACTGACCAAATAGCAAAAAACAAATGACACTCTGGTGTCTTGCAAAGGCTGACAAAAAAATCTTAACTCCTTTTTGGGACCTGTCGAAAGTTCCAAATTCAAAACAAGCGTTCAACAGTATCGGCCATCCCCCTAACCTTTTGTCGTCACCCTCCCTTCCTCCCGTAACGAGTCCCTCTGAACGCAGAACAAGTTCTCGATGCGGGCGCGCGCGTGGGCGGAGCCGGTGGCCACAGAGAGTGACGAGCTTCAACCGAGGGAAGAGCCTCTGGTCGCAGCCCGGCTTGTCAGGACACAGATGCCGAGAGAACCTGAGACAAAGGTATGTTAATACTTGAATAGGAATTTAGGCATATGCATGCTATACAGGCTATGCATGTATGCAGTGTACGACTGCCTCGTTGGTCTAGTGGGCTGCAAGCGCTACTGCTGACCAAGAGGCCTGGTTTCGATTCCCGGATCGGGCAGTCTTAGTGGGTTTTTTCAGCTGGAATTTCTCAGTAGCAGCCCGGAGTCTGGATATGTGCCCGGTTGATGGCAATAGGCTCGCCCATTAATAAAGAAATGAGGGTGTACTAAAAGGTACACCTCTGCCCAACTTTTTGGGAAATATAGGCGTGATGTTATACAGTACGCAGTGTTAATTATAAAACTATAACTGTCACCTAAACTCGTTTTCGTGCTATCATAAAATCACTTCACTCAATAAATTAACAAAGTTCTATAAAAGTTAAGAGGGCTGTCGCCTTTTGTCACCTCTCTCGCTCACACGGGACCAATTTTTTAAGAATGCTAAATGAAAAGATGCTTTTTTGAAAAATGTAATCAATTAGCGAACTAATAAATAATATTAATTTCCCATAATATAATCAAATAAGAATAAGAGGAGGTTCATCTCTCTAGAGCCCTAAGCACCAGCACCTTGGACCCTGTTCCTGATGCCGAAGGGCTACTATTTTTTATATTTTTAAATGTTTTTTTTTTTTTGTTTTTATAAAAATATTTAGAAATGTAAATAATATGTATAGAAAATGAAATAAAGGAAATATTAATTTAATAGGTAATTATTAAAAACACAATTTCTATTGTGTTTTCTAATAAAATCAGCCCAATAAGTATTATGATTGGTGTTTGTGATGAGTTAAATAAATGCCACAATTAAAATGTGCTTTTAATAATTTTATATTAAATTAATATCATAGTAAAAAGAGAGGAAGTAGGTTATCTCCGGCACAATCCGCGATATAATTGCCTACTGTCTCAGGGTTGTCACTTTTAGTTAAATTTTAATTCAGTGCCAATAAATTGGCAAGGGTCGAGAAGTTGTATTTTTTACTTGTATTGTCTGGGTACCTAAACGATGATGAAACCTTTCACGATGAAAGAAAGAGCGACGGGCCAGCAGACGGGCGGCACGGGGCGGTGATGAGCACGAGTAAACGGTAGGTGATTCGAACTTTGCTCTATTTATCTGATTCACAATTAGTCAATTACTTATTTTTTAAGTACGATTTTATAACTGTAAGTAGGTACTTAGTTACTATACCTACAATAGGTACTGAGAAATCGGCATGACTAAACATAAACAAAGCAATAGCGGCAAATCAATTGACAGATCAAAAGTACCTAGTACATTCTAGTGGGAATGTAGGCCTACCTACTTCCTCTGTCTGATAGAAAACTAATACAACAAAAAATAAGTAAGTAAGTATCTCATCATCAAGTAAAAATGATATGCTAGAAAAAGTGACTTCTTTCCTGTTCAATAGGTAATTTGAACAGAGACAATTCTGGAATCGATGAATTATTAAGACACCCAAACACACAGCAATACGTTCTCCTGCGATTATCACACATTTTTCATTCATTTAGCGGTGCCGAAAAGCCGTGACGCGCGAACCTCGTGCGATGTTAGCCCCGACTGGCGCGCTGCGAAACGGGCCGAGATTTGTTTAAGTGTGCGTGCGGTGACGCATAGATACTTTGGCGCACACATACAAGCCGCGCGCGGTGCGTTTGTATGAAGATAACGTACTTCCTCTCTTTTTACTATGTTAATATTATCAATTAGTTTGCCAATTGATTATATTTTTCAAAAAATTTGGTTCCGTTTGAGCGAGAGAGGTGACAAAATGTGACAGCCCTCTTAAGATGTCTTCAAGACAAAGTTGAAGACAAGTTGTCTTTAAGATGTCTATCTAGAACACTGAAAGATTCAAGAAAAAAGATAAATATGTATGCAAAATGGCTACACTCACCCCCTTACTAATAAACATTGCATAGCGTCTGTATAGTTACACAACGCTTTGTCTTCTTCTTTCGAAAGTCAAATTACTGACGACTGAAAGAGAGAAATCGGTTTGTAACTATTCACCTGATATAATACGTTTATTAGTAAGGAGGTAAGTATTTAAAAATTTGTGTGCAATAAATAAATTCTAATATAGCAGTGTCTTAACAGTAATTACTTTCACAAGCGCGCGTCAGTTATTGAAATGTAAACCTTATGTCAATGTTCATAAAAGTCACGTGACGCGGTCGTGGTTTGAACGTATTTTGTCTTACATAATTTTCTCTGTGTCCCCAGGGTCTTGCGCCATTCGAAGAGCTACTGGAGGCTCGGATCCGTGATCTGAGCATAGCTCTCAACATGAGCACAGCGTTAGCACTCGCTGAGCTTATTGAAGATGAAGTGGTCGTGCCACCTATGCCGCTTGAAGTAAGAAGGACATTTTTGTTTTAACCTCAGTTTTTACGAGCAAGCATTTTTTTCCATTTATTGTGTAACTAGCCGATGCCCGCGGCTTCGCCCGCGTGGACCCTATTTTTTTTTTCTAAAATAAAAGTAACCTTAGTTACTCCTTATAACATCAGCTGTCTGCCAGTGAAAGTCCCGTCAAAATCGGTCCAGCCGTTTCGGAGATTAGTCAGAGCAAACAGACAGACAAAAGTTTTAAAAATTGTTTTTTTTTTTTTTTGTTATAAGTACCGTATATACTTTCATATGCATTTAGTAAAAAGCTGTTATTTTGACATTACAAACAGACTCTTAAATTTTATTGATTTGTATAACAAGCGCAACTTAATTAAATGTTGTAAAGTCAGGTTGTGCAACTTATCGCTAACTTGGCAAGGCCTGGTCGCGTGCCTTAGGCCGAGATCTATATACGTTACTGAGCACGTACTTTGGCTCAGCGTTATTCCGGTATAGCTTGGGTTTCCTAGGAAAACATTTCCATCATATTATAACGGCCGTCATGATAATCTTTCATTTTCACCAGCATTTGACATTATGTCAAACCTAACCCCAGATTTAAATCGCTAGATTTGCCCTCATCGTACTTAGTCACAAGAAAAAGTGTCGATACTGAGAAGAGTGAGCTCACACGTTATTAAAAAACAGTGTTTCCATGATATTCAAGTTAAGTAAGTCACTGCATCATTGTGTGTCAGAGGTGTCAAAACGAAACAGATATACGACTATCTTTTGACGCGGTAGAGCGAATCTGACGATTTAAATCTATGCCACTGCCATCATTTTCATGACAGCCGTCACTGCGGCCGTTAGTGGCAGCCACTGCTCTTCTAGGAAACCGTAGCTTAAGTGTCGCACAGCTGTTAAACTACAGTGTAAGATAGAGACGAGAAAAATTCTAAGCCAAGTACGTGCTAAGTGACGTTTATAATGTACATCTTAGCCTCAGTACTAACTTGTCAGTTTGATTGCGCAATATCTTTTTGGAACGAAGCTCCTTAACACGGCTAGCGATAAGAGTTGACTGGTAGAAATCGTCATGTAAGGAAAAAGCGTCATGCCCCCGCCATGCGATTGTCTCTCTCTGACTCTTTCTATTCGAGCAGACGAGCATTGTGCGCGGCCGGTTGTATAACCTCAATACTGAATTAAGTTGTAATTTTTGAAAATTATCCTAATGGAACTTCGTTCCTGACGGGGTTCTCCTGACTTTAAAAAAATACTTTACTCTAAAAAATATGTGTCAAATTAACAGCTATCTTTTTAACTATTACTTCCAGGTACTAATAGACAACGTAAAACTTCACTTAATAGAAGACCGTCCGAATCGCTCAATATCCTCCCCCCCGCCACAACCTCTAGACATAGACCTGACGACCCTCCGCATGACACGGGACTTAGCCGGGGTGGTCCGACTTGGCCCCCCTATTTCCACCCCCTCCACAATAGCTTCCCCGGCCACGCCACAGCCACAGCCCGAGTTAGATGAGGCCAGAGACAAGATTGATAGGCTGAATAGAGAAAACGAGGAGTTGAGAAAAAGGCTGATTACGTTAGCAAGGATTGCGGAAGATAATCGGGAGCTGAGAGCGTGAGTGATAATTTGTTTTTTTTATGTATTTGTTAGTTTTGTGATTTAAATTAGTCTAGTTGGCAAATGAAATATATGAACCACAAGATAGTTCTCAAATCTTAAATACAATCACTAACTAATTATACAAATAAATATATAAAAACAAAAGGACACTTAGGCGTCGAAGTACTCGTCCGCATCGCTGTCATCCGGAAACGTGCCCAGAAGACTGGCAGCATTGCCACGTTGAATGGCAATGCAAATTCTTTGGCCAAAGAACGAGCCAGCCCTTTGCTCACGTGAAGTGTCGAACAGTCGGTGAGAAATTTCCTTAAAAAGGAGACGCTCACTCGGGCCCCATGACCCGAGCGTTTCGACCCCAAACGGTTCAGAACTGTAGTTGCCCCATAAGGTTACAGTATTTGGCAGATTATATTTATCAAATTAATTGTTATATGAATGTTTATGGTTTTTCTTCGTGTTTTCTTTCAGAGCTTTTACTCGTGAGTTCATCACGTGGTAAAGTCTCAAGTCAGGTATTCGAGCAAACCCGAAACAATAACGCGATACAATAATATTAAAATAAGTCCAATGAAAGTTCTTCCCATCTTTTTTCAAGATGAGTTTTTTTTAGTCAGGTTTTCTGAAATGACGTTCACTAGGTGGCAGCACTGAGACGTCAGGTCCGGGCACCTGTCAAAATTGTCAAAGCGCCTATATTTTCTTTAGTCGTGACTGAATGATGAACGAATGATGAACGTCATCATATATTTTATATTCATTGTCGAAATGGAAGACGTTTTGTCAAAGTTGCACCAACCGGTGGCGTGAATTTTCATGAAAACCCTCATTCCCAAGGCAGGCAAGTAATACAATATGTTTATGACTAAAACTTATATTTTCACGGTGTAATGTTACAGGAAAGTTGAAGAAGCATCAGTGTTACGACAGTGCGTGCACGCAGCCCAACAAGAAGCGGCCAGTTTATTGGCTGACAAACAGGAGCTTTTAGAAGCAATGCGTAT
Source organism: Fissipunctia ypsillon (assembly GCA_947568875.1). NCBI lineage: Eukaryota > Metazoa > Arthropoda > Insecta > Lepidoptera > Noctuidae > Fissipunctia > Fissipunctia ypsillon. The sequence continues at coordinate 7,966,181 of OX387650.1, read as the reverse complement.
GTTACAGGTAATAATATAACTATAACGCTTCATAAAAGTCCTTTTGTAGCACTTATTCTCAACTGCCAGTACTTTGATCGTTTTTTGAGTTCCGTACCCGCAGGGTTCCAAAAGGAACCCTAATACTAAGCCTACGCTGTCCGTCCGTCTGTTTGTCAGCGGGCTGTATCTCATGAACCGTAATAGGTAGACAGTTGAAATTTTCACAGATTATATGTATTTCTATTGCCACTATAATAACAAATAATAAAAATCAGTAAAGTTAAACATTAAAGGGGGGGGGGGGGGGTCCCCAAACAATAAACTTTTGATTTTGAAAATATGTTTTTCTTGCCCTGGTATGTGGGGTGTCATTGTCTAGAACTCATCGAGTAGAGTACAAATATAATTTTTATTTTTTTTAATCTTCAAAAATGAAGAAGTTCAAAAAAGTTGTCAGTTTTAGACTATTTTTGCACGACCTCTATCGCAATAACTAAACAAGTTAGGCATTTAAAACTTTTGTATATCATATACTGTATTTAATGAACAAATACTTAAAAGCCGATTCATAAGGAATTTTGTTTAAATATTGGCGATTTTCTGCAACTGCAAAAAATAACTTTGTAATTCACAGAAATACAATAACTTTGCGATTGTTAAAATTTAAGATGAAAAATATTCTTCGTTTAGTATTTTCATTTATCTGAACTGAAACACTGAAGTACGAAACCCTCGGTGCGCGACTCCGACTCGCACTTGGCCGGTTTTTCTTTCTTTCCTACATTTTTCATACCAAACATTTTTACGTAACCCAACTTTAACTAACGAAAACTAAAATCATTTAACAACAAATCATCTTGAAAAATGTGATTTGGAAGTTTGGTGCCACTTCATCTCTCCAACTTAAACATTGAAATCATTAAATGTATGAAGCAACTTCGGATATCAGAAGCCCAATTCCCGTAACTAAACACGTTCAAAATCTAGTCGCAATCTCGGCAACAATCAAATGTCAAAAACTTGTCAAAAATGTAGGGAAATTAGGTATTTTTGACATATTGACACTGATATCAGACTGTGAACCAGTGGCGCAGCTACAATTATCATTAGAGGGAAGCCGAAGAAAAGATTGTTCAATTCTCATAAACTCAGACAAAAAATTACAGGCATTTTTGTAAGGTTTTTATCTTATGATAACTGTATTAAATGGTAATACATATATATATGTATAATGTGATGATACACAGTTACACACACAGGTGTACTATATTATTTGGCAATAGTAGATATTAAGAATAGTGGTGGTTCCGAAGAGAAGCCGATAAAAATCGGGTTGTATGAAGGCAGCGCCCCTGCTGTGAACGTTCTTAAAATTACGGGAATTGCTCCTCGGCTCACTGTACACTTATTTTGTACTTCTGTAACTGTATATCGAAACCGGTGTTTCTAAAACGGTCCATATTTCTACAAACCCATTGAGTAAGAATCTCCTTTTTTTTTTTTTGTTCGTCAAAAAATCGATACCTTAATGCTTAAGTTTTATTCTAACGCTTAAATGACACGTTAATGTTCCAGGAGCAGATATCAGGCGGTTGTCGCGGCAAGAGATAGCGGTCGCGAGGCGGTCCCCCGCAGGGCTGCCTCGACTGTACAGCGTGCTGCGGCGACCAGCGTACCTAGGTACCCTGGATATGTACCAAGTAAGAACGAAGGTCCAAAGAAAGATTGCCACACCCTGTATATGCATGTACCAAGTAAGGACTAAGGTCGAAAGAAACGTGTTCTGTACACAACCTGTATGTATGTACCAAATAAGGGCTTAGGTCCAAAGAAAGATATGACTGTAGACCCCTGTATATGTACCAAGTAGGGTCAAAAGAAAGATTGCTACATCCTGTATTATGTAGTAAGGACTAAGGTCGAAAAAAAGTGTTCTGCACACAACCTGTATTATGATAAGTACCAAGTAAGGGCTAAGTTGGAATAGCACTAGATGGTCAGCTAAACTAAACTCCTTGTAAATGTGCCTACCAAGTAAGACTAAGGTCAAAAGAAAGATTTTCTGACGTGGGCCTGTTACCTAGAGTCCGACCGAAAATAGTTTTTTTTTCGGCCGAAAACTATTTAGTTTTGTTTGGTGAAACTTAAATAAATACAGGGTTAACCTTTAAATCAATTATTATTTAAACTTAAAGACACGAAAATTTACTTGATACATTTCTATTTTTTTTTTTTTTCTTAAAAACAAACTATCGGATATTAAAATAAGCGAGAAAAAGCCATTTTCTGCATTTTCTTAGTTGATGTACTTTTATTTGTTGTAAAGTTGGATAAAATATTATAATATATTGATTTCCCGGAATTATTTTCAGCCGAAAACAAAATGGCCGAAAATAGATACTTATTTCTACCGAAAACCGAAAACGAAATACGGTCGGACTCTAACCGTGGTCTGTAGGTATGTAACGAGTATGGACTCAGGTCAAAAGGTGTTTTGTACATTGTAGAAAATGACCATCAAATGTAGGTAGAACCTTGTATATTATTACAAGTAAGAATTTAAGTCGATGGATCATTATGGGAGATGATCAGCAAATAAAGACCCTTGGAGACCTTGTACAGCTTAGTTTACCATAAGACGTGCCAAGAAGAGCTTGGCCAAACAGATAATGTTCCGTGTAATGTATGATAGGAGAACTACAGTCCGGCCGTTGAGAAAATGCGCTCCTAACATCTGTCAATTGGACAATATCTAATATTAATAAAACTTCAACTGTCATGTTATGAGACATAGTCAAATTTCTATTGTTACCGACTACTAGGCGGTCGATCTACAGTAGGGGATAAGGATCACAATCGTTAGTGTGAAACTGACAGGTATCAAGGACGCATTCTCTCGACGGCCGGACTGTAGGAACAGCTAGAACTTGTGTCGTTTGCCACTGATACTAGAGAAAGTTATAATAAGAGAGAGAAACTCAAAGAAACGAAAACTGCTTACAGTCATAATGGCGCCCTTTATTTATAAAATACATGGAGAAACGAGAATCTGTATAAATAAATATGAAATGCTGTTTGTTGGTAAGCGCATCACTTGTACCGATTTGGCTATTTTTTGTTCTAAAATGTTCCTAACAGTCCGAGTTAGGTATTTATGGAAAGGAAAATTGGCAAATTTTCCAATTCGAGAAAAACTGAACTTCCTTTTTTCGACAGGATTTTTCTATGAATTTATTGTTTGGACAGGACAGCGACTCTCGGGGTAGCTAGTAAATATTATATTATTTCATATTGACAAGGTTTTTAAGTACTTACAACAGCTTTGATACGCTTTAAAACATAAAGCGCTTAACTATTTTTAATTCTATACATTTTGTTTTATACCAGCCTTCTTTAGTATAACAAATAAATGGAATAAATTGAACACACCCAAAATTAATTTAATATTTCATACATTCATTTTATATTGTATTAGAAATGAACAAGAATTGATAAAAGTGATCTTATTATGCATATGGTAAAGGTGGGTATATACTATTGTGGAATGCTTAGAAACTGTAAGGAAATTCGGCTCCTTTTTACTTAAATTGTTATTTAGTCTAGACTAGGTTTTGCAAACTTAGTTTTACATGGAGTTTGTTAAAAATAGCCAAGTTCATAGTAGAATAATAATTTATATTCATAATATAAATAAGATTCATAAGTAAGATTTAAAAATCGTGAAAATGTTTCTACACTAGAGTAGAAATCGTGTGATTTGTAAAGAATATCCTATGAATCTGGCTATATTTAGTGATTTCATTAATCCAAAATCATGTTTATAGTATACCTACTATCTAAATGGTGTAATAATCACAAGTAAATTGGCCATATACTATATGTATTTTAGTGTAATATAACTACATATAAATATTATTGTGAACAGCCCCAATCCATTATAAAATAAATTCCTTTTGAGCAAGTAAGAATTTCAAAATGTTGAATGTTAATTGTAAAGATAAAATTCTGAAATATTACCTCAGTATGAAATTAATGGTTAATATTAATATTTAATTCCTATTTTTATTTGCATAGTACTAAGGAAAAGAAGTTAAAAACAGTTTAAAATCTTGAAATGGTGGCATGAATTGAAGGTCTGTAGTGCCCTAAACACAAAAACTTAATATTTAGACGACCCATTGAAACTCCACGATATCGTGAGCTTGGTGAACAGTTGATTATACATTATTTTCAGAGCAGACAAAAAACAAAACACTGACGATGGATAAATTTCACAGGCTAGGTAACACAGCCATACATTCATATATTTTTACTCCTAGACCATGACTGTATTGGCCTTTGGGAAGGAGAGAAAGAAAGTACCCATATCTTAAGATGACCCATAAGAACTTGTATGAAATGTGGGTGTTGCTTATTCGTGATCACATCACAGGGAATCCTAGTAAGGCTATGAGAGAATTGCTAAGATAAAGGTTACTGAACCAATAGAGCTGCTTATGTATAATTATAATATTTATATGTTCAACAAGCACTAAGAGGCTTTTGATGTATATTATCGTATTATACTACTTATATTTGTAATGTAATCGTTCAATATTATTTTGGTGCCAAAAGCGCAGACTGTATTAAATATATAACTATAGATTTTGTTCTTTGGCTAAAAACTCTTTCAACAAGCTGTTACGTCTTCCATTTTCTTTCGATCGATGTTCAAAAAGACGTTCCATATTAAAAAATCTTACATATCTATCAAACCATAGTCCAAAGAACTTTGTCTATACCTGTATAAATTGATTTTACAAGAGGTTGTAAATAAAAGTTTTTTTTTTTAATGAAGTGATCATATATTTGTGTAATTTTAAAGTATTGTACATAATTTTATGGAGTGACGTAATGTAGCTATTTTTTCAGATCTTTTTACTGTTTATTGATAGTATTTGCATTGTGAGAATTCCATTTGGATAAGTTAAGGCGTGGTTAGAGGGATTTAAATCTACTTTAGAAAGGGAACAATTTCGACTCAAGTCCTTGAAAAAAGTTCTACATTTAACCATCTTTGAAGTATTCTTGTTGACATACTAGTCTCAGTATTTAAATCCCTGTGAATGCGCGTTATAAAGTATATAAAGTTCAGTGAGAAATTTTTAGAAGTAAACTTTTGATAGTATTTAGCTATTTACATGTCCTCTAGATTGTTAGTCCAGATGAAATCGGTTCGCGTCTACTAAAATCATGTTGCGTTTGTCTTATACGATAGTGACGATAAATGGTGGTAATAAATACTTAGCTTCAATAAACTTCCGGTTTCTGAATGAATGAATGAAATGCACCGAGCCCAGCGTGGTTAGACCAGACTCGATTACTCGAATGAACCCAAAGATTCACACTAGCCCCTGTAGCCTCATGCTTCATGGAGCTACATAGGCTAGTGCATATCAAGGAGTAGACCGGGGGGCGCGGTAATGGAAACAAAAAGTATCCAACAGACTAACTGATGTGATTGGTTGAATGATTTATCAATAGCCAATCGCAGCAGTTTAGAAAATTATCTTTCAGAAAACAGGTCTTACATTCCATTCAGTTATTTTACCTCTGATGCTATGGCTACATTATCGCGATAACGCGAACTACACTTCGCTCGCTCTCTCTCGCACACTGGTCGACGTCTCGCTGTACAACAGAGAGCGCGCGAAGTTCGCGTTATCGCGACAATGTAGCCGTAGCATAATAGTAGCAAGCCAATATCAACCTTATCGTAATGAAAATAAAGATCACTCTGCTTTCCACACACTTGTTAATGGCAGCAACCCTATTGCAACGACAGTAATGCTACGGCTACACTGTCGCGATAATGCAAACTACACTTCGCGCGCTCTCTGTTGTACAACGAGACGTCGGCATCGAGCGGTGTGCGAAAGAGAGCACGCGAAGTGTAGTTCGTGTTATCATCGCGACAATGTAGCCCTAGCAGCAACATCACTGTGAATTTGACAGGGATGCATGATCAGAGGTAAAGTAAGTGTGAACAGTCTGCAGTCATCTCATTTTTAGAGTGAAAAATAAATGAAGTGACTGGAACTAGCGCTGCGCAAAGGACGCATTAAAATATATGTTAAGTTTTTAACCCCATTGAATGGTATCTTTTGGTAACTACTTACGGCCGAACCCAATAACCTATCTATCACCAGTTTTGGCATACTGGATATATAAAAATCTATCTATCTATAGTTTTAACGTCTCAATAATCTATAAGAGATTATGGAATCTTACCAGCCTGACCGCCTGACATAAGGACAGATAGAATTATACTGTTTACCATCAATAGCGATCTGTCTTTTACTGAAAATAGATTGTTGGGTTCGGCCGTTAGAAAAACACCAATGACAGTCCAGTAAAAACTTGGAAAAGTTAGGAATCTTGATAGTCGAACTTAATTTGTTTTCTACTCTATCTATGTTTCTAAATCTATTTTTGACGAAAAAATCTTTTATAGCTATGTGAAGCTAAAATATCACCACCAATTACTGGCTTTTATATCACTTGTTAAAATGCAATGTATTACAATTCGGGGTAGTTATATTATATCTTATTATACATTTATCTCTTACTCAGTGTTAGGATAAAAAAAAACTCGTGCCTGTAATAATTAGGTACATAATATATCCGCTTTTTGGTCTTGCTGCCTTTTTATACTCTCTTCTATTTAATCTATGTAACTTTTAAGTAACAGATTTTCCTATGTTCGTATGTCTGTATACGATTCAAGTGACATTTAATTACAGATAATAAACTAGTATTTAAAAAAAAATGCACGAGAAATTAAAAATGGTGGATGCTTTTTTATTTTTTCGTGTTTTTTTTTATTTTTATTTAATAGAACCTCTAAAAATTCTTATTTTATGCTCCTAAAAATATTATTGGACACTGATGTAATGATTGCATCTCTTTTTGTGCACCTCAAATTATTCATATTTTGGGGTCCTAAAAATACTAAATATCCAAGAAACTGAACAACTTGAATGTAGCGCTTGCCGGCGGCTTGCGACCAACTGTCCGAAAGGCCAGAAAGTTAAAAAGAGGCTCAATTATTTAAAAAGTGTGTATCATTAGAAGCGCAAAAAGTTTTTAAAGGATCAGTTCTTTGAAGTTACTAAATCAATATCCATGCTAAATGTCATTTAAAATCCTTTATTTTCTATGTTTTGTAAACTGTTGGTTGGTACTGGTACTCTGTCCAAGGTAGGTGGTAGGTATGTTGTTTCTTCGTTCGTTTTGTGTCGAGCAAACTGACCATTGATATGTACATGTACCATTAACGTTGTTGCGATTTATTTAGTTACGATGGAATTGTTAAAATTAAATTCAATATTCTATAGCTGGTTGTTTTATTTGTAATTTCTAACATATTATTCATACATTTTCAGCTTCTGAAACTAATTTTGGCTATGAAAGAAAGGGGACAAGTTGTTTTATGGCCATGGCCGCTTGAAATTACTGTGTGAAATAAAATAACGGATTGGCATAGAGTAAGCAGAAACTATCAAACGTCTCGCGGTACCTACCGTCTTTACATCCAAAATAATATCTTAACACAGTAGAAATAGACTGATATAATCACGGGACTGCGGCGCCCTTTTGGTTAATTTTCCTCCGCTGTGCTTCGGTTGAGTTTGAGGAAATCTGGAGATGTTGTTATAAAACTGAATCGTCTCGAAGATGCGTTTTTTGTCTTATTTACTCCATCATAATAAATCAAAAACACTTTATTTCATTTAGTTTCACTTAGTTTTTCTTTTTCATTACTTTGACGTAAAATTTAACGTTAACTTCGATACGAGTATCCAAACGTAGAATTTGATTAATAAAAACCAGTGTTACCAGCTTTGTAAAAGTTACCCAATTCTATGCAAATTTTGAACGAGGGATCATGTTATGGTTTTTGTTCAATAAATATTTTGATTTGAACATTTAATCACACTAAGCATTATTGAAAATGTAAAAATTATTGTAATCATGACTGTTCATCGGTACAGTCAAATCCATTTTCATAAGCGTTACCGCTAGAACGTAGTAATTTCCTCTACCGATCACGTGCCTAGTATAAGGAGTCTACCCATTTTAAGTACACATTATTATTTTTTCTTTTATAATACTGGTATGTCACATCAGAATTGAGCGAAAGTAATCACTGGATTCGGTTCCAAACAACAGGATTTGGCGACGTGGTAGGCCCAGAAGGAGATTGTGTGACGGGTTAGACTCCTACGTAAAGGATTGGGCAATAAATGCAAAAGAAAGAGAAAATGGGAACACGGAAGGGAGGCTTTGCCCCGCAGTGGAACAGCAGGTTCACAATAATACTGTTGGGCAGTAGCAACGCCACGGACCCTATTTCCTGACTTGTTACTCACCTCTGGCTTGCCTTTATTGGCCGTTTGGAGTGATCACCGACGAGGAACAGAGCTCCCACCTCATTATTGCCTTTATTGGCCGGCTTGAGTGGAGATTCGCAAGAGCAAACGTGCTTGAAGGAAGAAAGTATTCCAGTAAGTGCCGGTAGGGATCTTGACCATCTTCCGGGCTCTTGGATTGTCCTGATAGTCGTGGAATACCTCTCCACTCTTGATAAGCACCTCAGGACATGTTGCCCCTTGTCACTTCGACACTATGTGCTAGCGACCGTTTTCGGGGGTCCATTATTGAGTGTGCAAGTCACCCCTGCCATTATATCCGCGTATTACATAACACTAACCAGGCACGACATAGTCTTTCCGTAGTTCTTGGTAACCAATCCACTATAGCCACCCAAACCCATAATCCAATATGTTTCGTTTCCATGTCCTACTCTAGTCCTGCACCAACCGGGAGTTGTCCTTGGGTGTATTTGTATAGTGCATATAGGGATAATCGTCGGTTGGTGCCTCATCATTTAAAATTGTCTGAGGGGCCTCTGCGAGTTGGCTTCGGCCCCTCGTACGCCTACCGAAGGTCCGAGACCACAGGGTCCCGAGATTATGTAAACATATAAAATCTAATAATAACGACAACTCAGATACTAGAATGATAGACTTTTAAGAAAATGATTGGCAAATAGTATTTAATATTTTAACCACTTGTTTTTTCTTAGACCCATTGATGTAAACATTATTTTCGATTGATAAAATTATTTTGCTTCTTTCCTCCGATTCAATACTTTTTCCAGGGGCATTTAATATTTTATAGTGGCAATGAAAATACACGTGAGTCAAGAAGTGGGAATAACGTGACTTTCATAATGTAGCAACATTTTTAGTGATGGCCGATGTTTCAACTTGAACGGGATGATAACGACCGTTGCCGAATTTTAGTGTTGAAATTAATCAAGTTTCTCATAATTCGGTGTTTTTATGTGAATATTATTTATTCTAGTAACATTTTGTGTGGTATTGTGTGTTTATTAGTGACTAAATTGTAAGTGTTGTTCGGAATAGAATGTTTGTTGTGCCCTCGCTTTAACAGGATCACTGGATAATAAAATATTGGATTACCGTTTGCTGTTTATTTAGTTGTTGTGGACTAAAGGTAAGTCGCGTTACTTCATGAACTTGTTACATGTCTAGTTTAAGTCTTATGTGACGGTTTTTTAATGCCACGAAAGCTGTACGCGTGATATGCGACAGCCGAGCGCCCGGGCGGAGATAACGGAAGATTATAGTAGATTGCAAAGATTCTGATAAGATTCCTTTCTTCGCGGCACTGCAGAGCCATGAGTACACACCATAAAACCTGTCTTAAATACATAAAGCGACAAGTGTACGTAAAAACTTGTTTGAACGTAACAAACACTGAATTGAACGCACTTCATGCTCTATTTCCCACTGAAAAGTTTGATATAAATTGAGAAATCGCAGTGAGAGGTATTTACGTACCCATTAGACATTTCGTACAACACATTACACTTGGTTCTGCACCACAAACTTGATGGAAAGGTGTTATTATCTTTTTCAAAACTTAGGTTAGGAAACTATTTTTGAACATTTGAATTCACTCTAAAGTGGTCTCACTGTATTGTATTACTTTCTGAAGATCTTTATCACTCCATATACATCACATAGCTTCAGTAAAAGTGACCATACATTGTACAACAACATAATCAACACATAGTTTCCTCATTCACAATAAATTTATTTCTAACTCAATGTAAACAATTTTAATTTCTGTCATTGACACCATTTATCTGATGGCCACTCATATTTTCTTCTCATTTTGTTCTTGACCTAATGTAATAATATATCCATCCTAAGAATTTTCCCACAGTAAAAAAAAATACTGTGCAGTATAATCATGGGATACATACTCAGTTGTTAAGATTCCTTAATCATCAATCATATTATTTTTTACTTGCATAAAATGCCAAGTTCTCATGTTTATAAAATATATGATTCAAGTATTTATGATACCACTCAAACCAATTCAGTGTTGTAGCAGAAAAAAAGTTAGAATCTAATAATATTAAAATTGTTAACATGCTGTATTTTGAAATAATTAAGTATGAGCTACCCATGCTAATTAAAAAAAAAAACAGACTGCAATTTTAGCTACATAATCCATATAACTTGATTACAAATTCACTTTTGTAATCACTATCCTGGTCTAAAAGGTATGTAATGGGTAAATCAAATAATTAAGCATAATAATTATGTCATACCTATATACATAATAGATATTACAACCACAGCAAAATTTGATGGAATATTTCTGAATTATTATTTCATAAACGAAGCAAAAGGATCACCTATGTAAGGATCGTAGCAAATGGTGGTCTGTAGTTTGTACCTACCCCTCCATAAAAAGAAGGCGTGAGTTTATGTATGTGTATTGTATGTATGTATTTCTGAAATTTTAAACTAAATTTATTGAGTGTCCTTTCAGTGACTGACTGATGGACATCACACAGTCTAAACAACATAATATTACACCTCTATTCCCCAAAGAGTTAGGCAGAAAAATTATTATACCACACCCTCATTTTGCACAGAAGATAAGATTTCCTAAAGGACATCTGTATAAAGTCTCAGCGGGTTTGACAGGAGATTGAAATTTAAATGCCAATAATATTTCATATTTGTCTACATTTTTAAATACTGACCGCCTCATTGGTCTAGTGGTCACAAGCGCTACTGCTTAGCATAAGCTTCTGGATTAAATGCCTAGGTTGAGCAAACGTGTTATTGGGTTTTTCCATCAGGAATTTCTCAGTAGCAGCTTGGAGTCTGGATTTGTGCCCGGTTTATCAGCAATAGGCTCACCCCATCACATGGGACTTAAACATAACTGGCAAAATGTGGGTTAGTATTAGGTACACCTTTTGCCTAACCCTTTGGGGATTACAGTTACGTGGTGGTATGTATTTCTATTAAATACCAGTATCACAAGTTAGTTAACACTGTATTTATGACATCACTGACATATGGCACCTTCGTACAAGGCCAGCGCTCGCTAATTGCCAATAGCATATTTGTTTCCTATTTAATGGTCATAACTCAAGCATGGGTTGCAATGTTATGACTGAATGTTATGGCTAATGTCGTACAATTTTTCTTGATTATAACATAACATAACATCATGCCACAATTCACTGAAGGGTAAGCCAGCAGTGTTTAGTTCACCCACATTTCACCAGTTATACATATTTTAGCTCCATTAACTTTTCTAAAAAGACATGGTTCATCATTTAGGGCCAATTCGACCAAACTTTTATACCTACTATAAGTCTAATCCAGCAAATAATTTTTATTATTTTTGAGAAATTGTCCATACAAAAACTGTCAGCCGTCAATTTTATTCCCCGGATAAAAGATAAAAGAGAAGACTTTGGTTAAATCAGCCGTTAATAAGTATAAAATAGTAAAATTATAAGGAATTTTACTATTTCATCACACAATTTTTGTTTGCAAAGTTCTTTAGATAATCATATTAATCATTTTTGTATGCCACTTGAAAAAAAAAGAAAAGCTATTTGCTAGGTACCTTGCAGTTATGTGACTAATAAAATGACTGACAAAGAATAATGAAGTTAGGTACCTACCATGCAAGTGGGGAATTACCACCCATCCTGTCAATTTATTGCATTTATTATTGCATTCATCTATATATTATCTATACAATAATAATAAACATGAAGAGTTTGTTTTTTTTGTTTGTTTGTTTGAACACGATAATCTCTGGGACTACCAGTCGGATTATATTTTTTGTTGCATTTGATAGCCCAATTCATGAGGAAGGCTTATAGGCTTAACATAACGCTAGCACCCTTAGGAGCCGAGCAAAAAGAAAAAAAGTCAGAAAGAACTCTTAAGCGAAAACGAAGTAATAGGGGCAGGTGATGCGTTGAAATGGGGTGAGTCGGGGGGACCAGAAATTTCACGCTGACGAAGTCGCGGGCAGAAGTTTGTTTATAATATTTTAAACAACCTAAAGACTACGTACTTAGGTACTAAATATAGCTTGTTTTATGCGACCCGCCCCTGCTTCGCGCGGTTTTCATGACTAAACAGATATTTATTATAATATTTAATGTACTTAAATGTAATATAAACATAAATCTTCCGGAATAAATAAATTCTCTTAATGATGTTGAAAACGGCATCAAAATCCGTTGCGTAGTTTAATAGAACAACGTGGTCACACAAACAAACACGAAAAGCGACTAATTTAGATTAGATGACCAGAATTTTTCATCCACTGCTGCAGGCCTCCCAAGAAGCTCACAATGTCAACAAAGATATTGTGTCCTAATTATATTTTCAATGTAGGTTGTACTTATCTCATTTCCTGAATGGATTGTTAAAGACATTAACAAGAAGTTAATTTTAGCCAGTCGTATCAGCCGACTGAACGAAGCGGTCACCTATTTGGCAGCCAGCCATGTTTACCATCATAATCTTACAAATCGTGTTATATATTTTTTTTATAAACCTACTTTGTTTTTAGGCTGAGGACTCATCATTATTTATGTTCTCTTTGAATGTTGTTAAAATATGAATTTCACGGTGTTAAATCACGGCTGGTCCGCAATGGCTGATTGTTAATTTTGAAATGTAGATAGCTACGTTATTTTTACGCTATAATAAAACTGAGTGTACGACTAAACGCCGACAGACACTACGCCAACAGACTGACAGCAGGTCGATGGAGCCCCGCTACGCGGGGCTCCTATTTCTGTCTGCAGAGTTAAAAGGAACCTAACCAAACCGAACCTCGAGGTGCCCCTGACGTTGACCGTCTAGGTTTAGGATTTTCGGGTCAGGTTCGGAGTAATGAGAAGTAAGGACGCCCTGTCGGCAAAGGGTCCCGTCGAAGTAGCCTTGTCGGTGTTCAGTCTGTCGGCGTTTAGTCGTATAGTGAATAAAATTCGTGTCATACTTACTTAGGGTGCTTACATAAAGAAACAGGTTTCCGGTGCAGGTGAGTCTGTGCGGCTCGGTACCGATCGATGCAGGTATAATATTCCCATGTTATCTTATGTGCTCAATTATAAAAAAAACAGGTTTAAACTTGTCGGTGCCGACTACCTTATTAAGCCTGCACCGATCGGACCGACCCGCACGGGTTTGTCTGTACCGGAAACCTGTTTATGTAAGCACCCTTACATCCAATAAATAAAATTAAATGTCCGTTTAATTTTTTTGATGAGGTTCATTTACTTTACGAGATCACTTTCAAACATTTTTTGTTCCAATGATTCGCAAAAATGCGGTTTATCGTTCCATATTTTTTAAACTTGACACTCATACCTACAATAGGAAAATAGTTAAACATAATTTATTACTTAAACAAATTAGAGCTGATTATAATCATAATTTTCTAAACTAAAATGAGTTTCGTTTAATTTAGTTTACACTAATAATCACGCGAACACGTTCTTAGTGGAGTGGCAGCAAAAAACGACCAAGTACTTAAATACCAGTCGCCCCACATATGAGTAATATCAATTAGTAATTAAAACAGTACCATTCGGGTCGAACTGTGATAACGGAACGTGAAATTGGGTATCACTTGTTAATAAAAAAAACAAGAAATTATAAATTCGGTAGGTACCTACATACCTACCATGTTATAATAAGTTAGTGTTATATCCATAATTATACTACTTATATTTCCCTCATGCAACAAGCAGAAGCATCGTATTTTAATGTTTGTTAGATCTGCCATGTAGAACGAAGATCTTAGCAGTGTGGCTGGTACCAGCTGGAGAGTAGTCGAAATGGCGTGCGATTTAATCAACTCAGCCTATCGCAGTCCATTGCCGGATATAGGCCTCTCCCAGGCTGCGCCACAACACCCCGTCCTTCGCCATTCGCATTCAGTCAGTCCCAGCCAGCTTTTTAACGTCGTCGGTCCATCCAGCAGCCGTCCGCGTCGGTCAATGGCGTGCAATTGGAGAGCCATATTTATGCCCATCAGTGCACTCCTATAGGCAGATCTACTCCAAGATGCCAAAGAAACAAAACGCCCTGTATTATTTTCTCGAGTCTTAGCCCCGGTTCGCAGCGGCAATTTTTTTTCGCGCACTGAATTTTCAGCGCTCTGCTTAGCGCCGAGAGTTGAAAATTAAACACTGTGTTTTTTCGACGCGCTGTGATGTATTCTGTTGGATTCTCAGTGCTCGGCACCACGCAGAGAGTTCAAAATCCAGTGCGCGAGGAAGGAAAAATAGCAGGGACAGAACCGAAGAAAACGGAAACACCATTACGTAGAATTGCTTATTAAGTACTTAAAACCCAATAAACAAAACTTTACCTAGACTTTGGTTTTACCTTCAAACACAAAGATAGATTAGGTACCAAGTTTTAATGCCTTTATTATGAACATAGTCAATTTAATTAAAGCCTTCATCAAACTTAGGCCTACATCTAACGATCATCCGACTCAAGATTATAAAGTTGTCATCAAAAGCTTTACACAAGATTCTAGGATTACTTAGATGGCTAAAACCTTGAGCGGTTTAGCTGTAATCTTGGGGGGCCTAAAATTTGACAAGATTTGTCTAAGATTGTACGCATAATTCTACCACTAAGATACTTAACCGTCAAAATTCTATTGAGTACGTACGTTTTAAAATCTGGTAACAATTGAAGACTTAACGCGGAATCTCTTTTAATACCGAAGCACCCAGTTCTGCAAAAACTGAAGAATTTGTGACAAAAACTGGCAGTACTGTATTTTTACCGAAGAAACTTGCCGTTACTTTTGTCGCGTCCTAAACAGGTTGACTACCATAAAATCAAGTCATCAAGTCATACATTCAAAAGACAGGTCGCATCTTTAAAACTATAACTATACGTTTTACGCCTTGAAAATGCCTTAAAACCTGTGTCAAACCATCCTCTTTATCCAATTAATCGCCCCGCAGACTAGGCGTGAAATTATCTACAAGCAACTGTACCCAAACCGTCAGTTACCGGTGAAAAACATCGAATTTGTCACCTAAAATGAAGACATAAAACAACCAACTGTGCCCTTGAAAAAACTCGTATCTATATTCGTAAAACGTCGTCAGCTAAGTCGGTAATCCGGCCTGGTCCAGATTAAAGGCATCAATGGAATTCGGGAATCGGATAACTGCCGATTCGGTCTGAACGGACAGCCAGCAAGGTCGTTGCGCCTGTCACCAGACCGGTTCGTACTAGCGTTTATGTAGCCGATTTAGCTTACAAAGTGAACAAAAATAAGGCTGTTGTAATAATTGCTTGTATTTAATGGTTGCAGATACGCACTTGATATTGCAAAGTTTATTGAAAGCTGACGTGTTCAATGCTTTGATACAATTTGTCATCATCATCTTGCATAGCCTGACTATACCCACTACTGGGCGGGCATAGGCCTCCATTTTTGTGCCAGCTTCATCCAGTAAAAATCAAGGTATACACCTAGTACCTAATTAGTTATCACTTGTTGAAATTCCAAAGTCAAATACCGGGCTCAAAAGTAGTCGCAAACTAAGTTTATTCTGAGAGGATCCGCCTCGTTGAAAGATACAAAGTTGATTAGGAAGTGTCCGATAATTTCCTCTATCCGCATGCGGCGAGTTTCTCAAGTTACGTACAGCGACCTGCCGAGTTTTCTTCGCATTCCTACTCGAAACCAGTTTCTCTTAAACCTTTAAGTGTTTGTGTTACATGATAAACGTAGAAGCTATTTAAAACTTCTTTAATGGTTCAACAAACCCGCAATCTAAAACGCCAATCTGCCTCGCATTTTCCCAACTATTTTGGGTTCAGCTTCCAGTCTAACCGGATGCAGCTGAATATCAGTATTTTTACATGGAGCGACTGCCACAACCCAGTTACTGGGTAATACGATACCCCTTGCTAAAACTGGTTGCCAGACTTTTGGGCTTCTGACTACTCGTAACCACTGTCAAAGATCTACAAATCATGACAGTCGGGATCAACGGCTTAACGTGCTTTCCGTGGCACGGAGGGGTCTCGATATGTAACTAAAATGGCAATGGCACAAAATTATGAGCCACAAATTTAGTCCATGTTAGCCACTGCGGTAATTAAAGTAACCACAGTGCCACGACAACCTCCTTGAACTCGTAAAATCGTAATGCAACATGACAACATTACTTTTAGCTTACCCGTACGTATTCAATACATTATTGAGCAACAGAAGTTTTGTTGCAGTAGCGGTTTTATTACATACTGTCGCTAAGTCTTGGTACTTATCGACAACAAGTAAATGACTCATACAAGGACAATTCGAACATATTTGACATAGTTTTTACACCACTACAATATCTTTATCTTCGAGTTTTACTGGCAGTATTAAAATGCATTTATTTCTTATTTATGGTGCTTTAATGAACGAAACTATGTAATAGTCACGTCTTTTTCACGTAAGGACTATTAAACGAAAGGTGTTAAAATGTCTAATCGTTGTAACGTGACTTAACCAGTTTGCAGTGCTAATCAACCTACCATTTTCGCGTTTCCCCAAACTTCAACAAGACATCCTTAAAACCATATTCTCCGTCCATAATATAGCGTTGTATTTTACGTAGATTCAGCCATCATTCCCTTAGGGAAACCAAGGTACCGCTACGCATAATACCTTAACAAATCCGAAGGGAAAAGATGGGGTGGGCGTAATGGTTTCTGCCGAGGGCTAAACGGCATATTTGGGCACACCTATGGGGACCAAACGTATGACAGTACTATTAGAGGTCATTGCTCCACATAGTTGGGGACGTCCTTACGGCCTTAGCCGATATGGCCTTCATTCAAGAACGATGAACTTAGCTTAAAGTGAATAATATCGATCGCCAAAAACTTTAGTCGGGTCGTTCTGCCGCGTTGTTTAGCTTGTGACATTTTAAGGAATGCTTTGAAGACATTCCTTGTCACATCCACATACACTGGTACTCAATTAAGATTATTAGGTAACGTCTTTAACCACTTAACTCACATGACACAAGCAATCATGAATGGAAAAAATTGCCAAGAATAAACCCAGAATACGAAAATGGTCCAGCAAGTTGTCAGAGACAAAGTCTCGGAACGTTAAAACCTATTTCAAACGATGTTTCAATAATAAAGAAAAAAGAACCAACGAAGACTCATTGTGCAGTAAAATGGAAAAATTGTTTTATAAGTCCAACAGCTTTGCTGGCAAGACAAAAGAATATCATCCTGACCCAATTTCAACGTAATATTTTTAGAGCAACCTCTTTTAAAATGCAATTTCTGTGCCAAAACCATTTCACCAAAACATCTAGGAGTATTTTCGATCTCACCTTGAAGTTGAGATGATCTTTTGAGATGGTTTATTAATTAGGTCTGAAGGTTCAAGCTCAAGGCATTATAATTTCATGGTAGTCGTTTATCATAAGCCGACTCTGGCTCGAGCTCTGAATAGACTTCCCAATTACTTAGTTGTCTCAAATTGTTATTACGAGCTCTTACAGGCAGACGCTAAGTCATGATAAAAAATCCGCCTCTGACTCATTTTGCATCACTAATTTCATAACTGGTTGTGGTTGATTGCTTTTGGAGGATTCCAGAAGCCAAATAATGACCAATTACATGCAATTAGTTCCTTTGCCAGTCCCTTTGATTGGGTACGCAATCATCGTTTTTATGTATGGTGGAATTTTTTATTCAATTTGCCTTGAATACTTTTTTCGCTTCCGAAATTGTTTATTGGAACAGAAGCGGCATTCTTAATATTGCCAAATTCTTTACAGGCCAAGCATTTTTTGAAGAGGTCATGCGTATTATTTTATTAGCTAAATTGATTAGAGTTTTTTGACTGGATGAGACTGTTAGCATGTGTTCTTTGTCACGAAACTGTTCAGGGCTCATTTGTTTGATGTTCTATACCCATCTGGCACTTTGTCCGGCGTACATTCTCATGATTATCATAACCACTCGATAGAACTAGGCCAACCCATCTATTATATCGTGCACATCATCATGTGGCTGTCAAAACTGCGCACGCCATTGGCGTATTAAGTAACATCATGCAAACACTTCTTCATCGGTCATTGTTCCGCTGTGTAACGTTACATACAGACCTTGGTGAAATTGTTTAATTTCGAAACTGCAGTGATTCTCCGTCGAATAACTAATGATAGTGGAAGCACGCTCGACCGCGCGCCATGTTGCAACCAGGCACCCAGGTTATTTCCGGAAGCGCTTAGAAATTGGACCGTGTGCGGTTTGCCGTCCGTCCGCCAGTTTCTGCAATAGACCTTGTGTTTGGATATTCTCCGTTTTATTCAACGTTTCGTTTCCTGGATTATTAAATGCCGTTCCCTTTCCGAATGGTGCGGAAAACGATAAATTAAACTGTCCAAAAAGTAATTTGTCTAGTTTTAGTAATAGCTTACAAACAGTAGAACTTAAACTGGTCCTTTTGGAACTATTAAGACTTTTGTGTTTGACGTCGGTATCCTTTAGTCCACGATTTGCATAATAATAAAGTTTTGGAACTTCAGTTCTAATTAAATAGATTGCTTTGCATCGACCTAATAGCCGAGAGTGCGTGGTGATTATTTTTATGTGGTATTCAAAGCCGCACCTTGGTTTGTGCGTGAAGTTGGCAAGATTGGAACAGCCCGATTTGTGGTTGGAGCCCACTTATTTTAATTTGGCCTAGATGCGTATAGTTTTCGTTTGAAGTTTTTGTTCCACTTTTTTATCATCTTTCTTTATTATGATTATGACACAGCACTAACACTGTCTTAGTGTTAATGCTTCCTCGCGTGTTTATAGTCTGTATGATCAAATTCTTAGTTTTATAGTCTTCTTTCGTGATTCAACAGTTCTCTGCGGTCTAGTTCCGCCAGCACACATGGTGTCCTGATGGGTTATTCTTACCTTGAAAATTTAAGTCGAATGAGCTGTCAATTGTGTCAAACACTAGCATGAGGTGGGATGACAGCTCACTTCACCTACGTTTTCATGGTGAGATTTCTACAGAATCGACCGGCTGATGGTTTCTTTTGACAGACTTAAATATTTTTAGGGTTCTGTACCTCAAAAGGAAAAACGGAACCCTTATAGGATCACTTCGTTGTCCGTCTGTCTGTCTGTCAGTCTGTCAAGACCCTTCTCTCAGGAACGCGTGGAAGTATCAAGTTGAAATTAATATCAAATACGTAGGTCGATGGTCCCTTAGAGCGCTAAAAAAAGCAAGCTTCTAAATCAACGCAATAAAAAAATACGGCCATTTATACGACATACTCTTATTTTGATACTCGCAAATAAATCAAAACCTATAGGGTACTTCCCGTTAACCTAGATTCATGAAATTTGGCAAAAAGCAAGGTCTAACAGCACAAGTAAAGGAAAATGTTCGAAAATCAATAATTTGTAGTTTTATCATATAAAAAAAACATTTTTTTTGCAATTACAAACTTACATAAATTGCAGTTGGAGAATTGACCGTGGCGATGTATGGGAGAACATGTTTTTCAACTACAATATTAAGTTTGTTTATGGGATAAATCCATCCCAACTGCGGAAACCTTCATTGTGCGTAGCCGGTTTTTTTTTCAAATATCCATGTATTTCTTCTATTCTACCAACCAATTACTAATTAATTGAACACTTGGTAACATCGAAACCGGTAGCTTATCTAAAAAGTAAGTTGTGCGTAGATAAAGATTTATCAATGCACTAACCTAGTTTTATACCTGTCTGTTACGTTATCGTGAACAATGCTAATTGCTGAATTTAAAAAAGAATTACGAAACTACAAAGCGGTAATGCACGCTCGCATTTTGATGCTTGCACTGCAGAAGGGCGCTGGAAACGTTTAGTTGTGGTTTTATCATTGAATTTACGTCAGTTATTAATAGAGAGACTGATTTAATGAATATTTCTTTAGTAACTATGTATAAACCAACTTGCTACTGCCCGCGTTGAGGTCGGAAATTATACCACGGGAACGTTTTACCGGGATAAAAAAGTGTCCTATACCCTAAACCCAGCACGCGTAACACGACCATCATAGAAACGGGTTTTGTCGACGGAAGTATAAACAAAATGACGGATTGTAGAAAGATTTCTAACGTCTAAGTATGGCAATGTGTCATTTTTGTCTATTCTTCCGTCGACAAAGCCCGTTTCTATGGTGGTCATGATCATGCTACGCGTGCAGGTTATGGCCAATTTATTTTGGAATCTATTGAGGCGTGATAAGGTAACAGACAGACAAACAGAGTTACTTTCGCATTTAAAATAATATGGATTGTCAGGAGCGAAGGACCAAGAGACAAAAGTTTTGAAGATTGTGAGTTTGTGACTGTCTCCATGGGAATTGCTTAGCACTAGATTTTAGCTTTGAAGCTTGTATTACAGGTTTTTTTTTGTTTTCATTCATTCATTCATTCTTGCAAACTGTTCCGTGTGCACATTTAGCATAAGGTTAGGGATTTATCAATAAGATTGTCTAGAAGTGCAGTCAGTCCAGCAACGTGCGCCCTTTATGTATATAATATCTAATACATCTATACAAATAAATAAAATTGAAGTGTCTGTTTGTAATGTCAAAATAACAACTTTTTACTAAATACATAAGAAAGTATTTACGGTATTTACCTAATAAAAATGCAATTTTTTAAAAAATTGCCTGTGAAAGAATGAAAGAAAGAAAAATTGTTTATTCTGCACAAACAAAACGCACATTACAAAAAAAAAAAAATTACAAAGTACACACATATAAAGTATCCAAAAGCCTCATAATCAATCCGCATAAAG
This sequence comes from Fissipunctia ypsillon, assembly GCA_947568875.1. NCBI lineage: Eukaryota > Metazoa > Arthropoda > Insecta > Lepidoptera > Noctuidae > Fissipunctia > Fissipunctia ypsillon. The sequence goes on along the minus strand of OX387650.1, from coordinate 7,944,951 downwards.
ACGGCATAAAGTTTACAAATTTTTTTTTGTTCATTGCCTGATGTCTGAGCAAGGGACCAAAAACAACGTGTTTCTGGATGTACGACATTAAATGAAAACGAGCACAGTACTAATCCATTGAAACATTTTAAAACAAGAATATTAGTAGTTAATGGAAAAATAAAAAATTGCAGTTTTCAAACAAAATAAATAGTAGAATCAACTGCGTAAAAAGTAAACACGCTTTATCTACAAAAAGTCACTGACCAACGGTGCGGTGCGGGGTGCGGGGCGCGGTGGCGGCAATGTTTACCTATTACTACGGACTCAGATCTACATCATGTTGAAAAATAAGAAAATGAAAAATAATTTCCTGTGGCTAAAGTATTCATAGGATTTGATTGATTTTTTTGTATACGGGTAAAGAACATGATTCTCTTTACGTGGTTTAAAGGAATGTCAATCCTCCTGTTACACGTGGTATAATTTACGTTGCCTCTGTGTCTGTCTGTTTGTTTCGGCTAATCTCGGAAACGGCTGGACAGATTTTGACGGGACTTTATTGGCAGATAGCTGATTTTACGGGGAGTAACTTAGGCTACTTTTATTTTAGAAAAATAATTAGGGTTCCGCGCAAAAAAACCCATGAAATTGTGAACAGAAAGTCGAATTTGAAAAATTCTTTTTGCATTTGGTAGCCCAATTCTCGAGGTTAGTTACAGGCTAACGTCACGCTACGCGACCCTTAGGGGCCGAGCAAAAAGAAAAAGTCGGAAAGAACACTAAGCGAAAACGAAGTAATAGCGCGGGCGGGCGATGCAACGCAACGGGTCGGGGGGGGGACGAGGGAGTTTTATTAAAATGTGGCTGTTATTTTAGTATATGGTGTATCTTACGACTTCCACGCGAACGAAGTCGCGGGGCACAGCTATAAATCTATAAATCTCTAGGGGCTTTCTTTTTAGCTTTTTGAATGTTGAATTACTATTCATTAAGTACGTAGCTAGTAGTTTGGATGGTTGTCTAGTCTGTTCCTGTTACGATTTCATTGGCAGTTTAATCTCTTCTGATTTCAAGGTCGTGGTGTAATTGTTGGTTTGTTATGTACCAAGGAGCGTCATTAGTAATTTTGTTATCCTCAGCATTTTGGACTCGAACCTCTGGAGTATTTCTAGGTTTGAGTTGGAGGCTGTGCCCGAGTGTTTACAGTTGTATAGCTTATACCTTTCTCAGCCTGGTTTTTACCCCCTACCGTTACCACAGCATAGTCCAAGTTTGCAAGTCAGCGTTCACGACGATTTCATACTAGCAGTAATCCTAATCCACTTCGCAGTTATGGTGCTTGCTCTTATAACCATTACCGTGGAATGAGAGGAAAATACACTTTAGTTATAGCCATAACGGCTTGTCATTTTTATTTACAGTTTTTTTTTTCTAACGTAGTTTTTTGAACAAGAAAATAGAATTACATGGGACTTAAACATACTGGCGAAATGTGGGTGTACCATAGTAAGTACACATCTGCCTAACCCTTCGGGGATTATAGGCGTTATGTTATGTTATGGATATAGAATAGAAACGAGCTATTTGTAGGTACAACATTTTCCTAAAAGGGAAAATAGAGATAAAATATGTAGTTAAAAAAAAAAAACTAAAAAACACGCTTTTATCACGCACTATAAATTATACAATAATTGAATTGCCTTTTAGTTATGAATAAGTACCTATGCTGCTTGCCACTTCTTTTTATCCAATAATTATTTCAAAAAGCGTGGAGCGCTTTGTTAAATTAAAAGTATACACTACCAGAAAGCGATCCACGCTTTTTTACTAGGATCTACTGAAGAGTTCCACTATCCATCTCCTGGCTCCATCATCAGACCCTCAACACCAAGTGCAATATATTGAACTCATCAAAACAAATCATATGACACCAAACTCGAAGAGTTTACTAGAAGTCACTGAAAAGTTCCACTATCCACCTCGTGACTCCATCGTCAGACCCTCGTTGCCCAAGCCCAATCTATGGGACTCGTTAAAGCGAATCATATGAGCCCAAACTCGAGGGGGTTACTAGTAGCCACTGAAGAGTTCCATTATCCAACTCCTGGCTCCATCATCAGATCAGCTCCAAGATATAAAATTTTTGTATTGTCATCGGTCCTTGATACGTATGCAAATTGAATGTGATTTTTTAAACTGATATTCAACTACACTGCGGTTGATGACCCTAACAAAAAAATCATATGACACCAAACTCGAGGAGTTTACTAGAATTTATTTTTGCTTTTATCATGTTTACCCATCACGTCTGCGGAGTTTCGCTAGCTAATTAAAATTGAACCTTTAGAGTGGACTCGAAGTTGCTACTCTGACAAATGCCCAGAACAAGTTTTGGATAGGTGGTGGGTGGAGTTCCATGGTAAATGTTGATCATAATAGGACACATTGAATGAAAATATGTGTCCTAAGAGTAAGAGGTCTTATCGAAAATAGCGATCTCATACAGACAACTTTTGGGAGCAATAACACTTAACGGCCGAACCCAATAACCTATTTTCAGTAAAAGACAGATCGCTATTGATGGTAGACAGTATAATTCTATTTGTCCTTATGTCAGGCCGGTAATATTCCCTAATCTCATATAGATTATTGAGACGTTAAACCATTATAGATAGTTAGGTTCTTCTATCTCCAGTATGCCAAAACTGGTGATAAATAGATGGGTTCGGCCGTAAGAGAGAAAAATAACGGACAGTAAGTCCGACATGAGTCGTTTACCTGCTCTATAGGAAACTCAAGGTCTTCAGTAACATCAAAACATCAATAAAACGTAAAAAATCTTCCTTTATCGTTACTATTTTTACCAGTTAATGGCATATCTGTTATGGACAACGATTGCGGACCTGCTCCAAGCACCTCACAGGAATTTGAACTTTTCTTTCCCAATAATAAAGACAGTTATGGTGTGTTTGATGTGTGGTAGGCTCTGAATGCGTGGGCCGGCGGTATTTTAATGGTTACGAGTCTTGAAACATGTTATTTTAGTTGCGTTTCGCTTTCCGTTACCGTTGCGTTGGTACAGGAAAGAGATTTACTGAAGCAAATTGAATAATTGTTGGCGGTTCGGAATTGAGATGTAGCTTTTCGGGGTCGGAGATTTGGAGAGGAATGAAGAAAGTTCGTGTGAAAGGGAAAACGGAGTATTTTTGGTTACTGTTTATTTTATTATGAATTTAATGCATTCTGAAGGTAAAGTGACGTCCTTTTTCACTTTGTTTCAATTGAAACAAAGAAGAAAGAAGATTGAATTTATTGAAAGGAATTCCTTTCAATAAAAATATTTTTAAGTAACTAAGTACTTTAAAAAATTTATACTCGTACGTACTGGAGTTTTAAAACGAAACTAGAAATGAAGTTTTCAATATTTGTCTACAATCACCGCTAACATTTACCACGGCATCGAACAGCTCAAGTCAGTTCACCCATGTTCGAAAGCTCAAAGAAAATATTGGTCTTACGTGTCAATGTTTATGTTTTAACTCAAATAGATGCATCGAACGGACTAAGCTGAACGTGCTGGTATAAGCTTCAAAGAAAATAAATACAAAATACGTGCTTTGTGCATCGATGAGTTCATGTAATGGCATATTGGGCAATTAAGCTATAGAATACATGACATATACATACCTACATACATAAACTCACGCCTTCTTCCCATAGGGATAGGAATGCCAACTGCTACGATCCGCACATACTCTTTTTGCTTCGTTTACGTTCATACATCTGGTCATACACGCTGGCCGTGCCGGTTGAGAGTACTACGCACCTGACCTTTCTGATAACATCACCATTAAGCTCCCTAATTCATTAATGTCCTTTTAGGGCGTCCCGTGCTATAGAATTAATGCCCAAAATGGTACCAAAGCTACGACAAACTCCCATCATAAGCTTTGAAGATGAAACAAAAGCCAGGGACAGACTCAACACGCGGATGAAGTGCGCTCTGCGGAAAGACACGCAAGAGCGCTTGTCGAGTGGCCTGACGTGTGCAAAATGTGTTCCTGACATAAGAACTGTGGAAACTTGAGGTCGAGTCAACAAAGATAATCTTCGGCTAATTCCCTCCCAGCTTAATGTAATCTAATTGATGGACTCAAGACATCCGTTTAACTTGGAAAGTTAACAATTAAGAAGTTTAAACTTAATACGGTTAGAATTTAAAATAATCTGTTTCGGAGGTAGTACGGTTAATTTTTGTGGTGGTACTGAGAAAATCCACAAACTGTGTGACATACTGCGCATTTTTGGCGGTGTCCCAAGAATATTTTTGCAATCCATGAATGTGAAATAAAAATGTAAGTGATATTTAACCAGTGTTTGCATTTGTCGCATACAGAAAGAGGTAAAGCAAAAATAAAGTCTCAAAAAAAAAAACGAATATATGCGTCGACTTGAGAACACCTACTCCTTTTTTGTCCGTAAGAAGGTGCAAACTAGATTCAGGCAGATCTGAAAGGATCTTAGGATTCACTGGTATCTGAAGGAGTTGACATAGACAAAAAAAGAAAGAAAAAAAGAACAGGAATATAACATAACATCACGCCTGTAATCCACGAAAGGCTAGGCAGAGGTGTACTTTTAGCACACCCACAGCAGGAAACAGGGGACAGGGGTAGCAGGAATGTGTGAGTATTTAAACAAACTGAAGTAAATGCATAAGCGTCTGACAACATGTAGAATTCCGTTACGACCATCGAGAGTACCTATTCTGAAACAGAATTCAATATTTATACATATACATATTTATTTCCTTTTCAACAATATTGCTTTTGACGTCGATATTCTAGAATTTGATTTCAGGACAAAAAATACACTTTGTCATTTTTGTGCGTCGTGATTTTATCGGAAGATTTTCATTCATACATTCGTAATACAATATTCTTTCTGAAACAAACTGAAACGATACACAGAATGATGGAGTAGGATATTTCTTAGTAGATTTAATTTGGTCCTAATGCCCCCAGTTACGTTTCCAAAGACTGTGTGATCAATTAACTCAAACTCAAAGCGTTTATTTCAATGAAACTATTTACAGGCACTTTTGAATTGTCAAGGAGTTGGTCAGTCAGAAAGATGAAGCTAGTTGCCCGTTCAAAAGCGTAGTAGGTACCTATGGAAAAGAACGGACAAGAAACCCCATGAACATTTTTAAATCAAAAATATTGTTACAACGTATTAGAAACACCATCCATATTGAAATTATACATATAGAGAGGTATGTGAGAACGATGCAGTAAGGTTTATCCCTATCTCTTAGCTTTAAGCCATGTCCTTGTAAAAGGATTACTTGTTAGTTCAAGACAAATGTGATTTCAAAGATCCCTTTTTGAAGTCCGTTTTATAGTCCTTTTGACTATTAAAATAAAGTTCGTTTTTGTCCCATTTATAAAGCTTTTTATCTCAAGCAATGAGCTGCTTCCTTAGCTGGATAGGTCAGCTTGATAAATTGAAATTTTTCTCAGCGCAAAACTATGTACCTACTAAAAAGTAAGGAAAATTAATTATTTTGCAAACTGACTACCAACGTAAATTGCACGTTTATTTTAGGGAAATATTCACGAAGTGTGTCAATTTGATTAACAATGAATTTTCCTGACTGGACTATTAGCCAAAGTTCCGAATGCTCACCTTGTAAGGCGATAATCACAAAGCACGGCTCACGACTCGATGCGTTTTGATCAATAGGATGCACGTTTGTTTTTGATTTCATGTTACACGTACTTTACTCACACAAACGCATATTGTCTCTAATTGGGCGAAACCTGGAAGGGGCGTGGTCTGTCACTAGCTGCGCTTCCGCAGAAAGACTCTAAACTGAGCATGCTTAAGTTTTGCCGATAGTACCTTGTCCCTTTTCCGAGTTTTACGTTCCTACTCAGCTACATTGAATCAGTTTTGCTAAGAACACATTCAAGCAGACTATCTTTTACATTAACAATTCTATTACTAGTACTCCTTCTGTCTGGTGCGTACATTATTTTATCGTCCCGTTATCTTCAAGTTATGTGTCATGCTTTAAGTCTTTTAAATGCCACTACTAAACGGCAGAACTAGCAGGGTAATCTGCAAATTGGAATGTCTATCTAAAAGTTCCTAACTATTTACAAGGACATCAATTCAATACATAGTCTAAAACAAAGTCGCTTTTCGTGTGTCTGTGTGATCGCGTTGTTCTTCTAAACCACGCAACGGATTATCATAAGGTTTTTTTTTTTTACTATCATTTACAGAATTTGTACCCGAAAGTTTATGTCTATAATACTTGTATTAATTTTAAACTAACACTATAATATAATAAAGAAATCTCTGATGTTTTGTCAAACCGTAAAAACCGTGCGAAGCAGGGGCGGGTAGCTAGTTGTATAATACAAGAAGGTTCGGCCGATACTCTTTATTGATTGCCCTCCGTACTTGTTGAATTGAACTGTAAATACATCTACTGGTATTTAGTATGCAATTAGTGTGATGTATTTGTATGTTTGTATTATATTATTATTATGTACTTGGTAGTTAAAATGTCGTATGATATCCAAGAAGAAGCTGTATTCTGGCAACCCACGATGTTGTAGGTAGCTATCGTTGCATTTGCACGCCATAAGCATCATGATATCCCCAGGGGGCCTACTCCGAAGCGATAAATCCGAAGTATCGGCCGAATGTTCGGATGTTTCCTAAATACACTTTGTTCTATTTCGTTCGGTCGGTTCGGATCCAGGGGTCTCTCTTGGTAAAAAAGCTCTGTGACGGACGGACAAAAAACATAACATAACATCACGCCTGTATCCCTCAAAGGGTTAAGCAGAGGGGTATTAGAACGCCCACATTTCGCCAGTTAAGTTTTAAGTCCCTGGATGTAATAGAGAGCGAGCGGGCTACTGAGAAATTCCAATTAGAAAAATCTGAAAACTTTGCATGACCCAGGAATCGAACCGAGAACCTCATGTTAGCAGTAGTCCATGCGAGCACTAGACCGACGAAGCAGTAAGACAAAAAACTAATCAAAAAAGGTTCCATTTTTCCTTTTAAGGTCGGATCCCTAAAAAATGCTCAAGTATTTCTTACTAAAAAAAAATATCAGTTTTGGTATGTGTATTAAAACAATTTTCATATAAAGTCAAACCGCTTCTTTCGCAAACTGAATGCTAATTAACTTCAAATACTAATTAATTTTGTAGAAACAAGTTTAATATTAATTAACGGCCTCATTAGAGAATTTATTGTCAACATCAAGTAGGCTATTATCATAATTTGTTAATAATATTTGTTAATCATTTGTTAATAACTTTCCTGTCAAACCGGAGTATTTAATTTGATTTAAATTGTCTAAAAGTTAATGGCATTTCCCGATCAAAGAAAGATGTAGACAGAAAAAAAAACATACTTACATATGTTTCTCCATAAAACACCATGGGATCGTCAGTTTAACACGACATGCTATCGGCTAGATAGCTGTTAAATTAATTCGGATTTTTAAATTAATTTTAGGGATACCCTATAAAAGTTTATATTGGAAGTTGGGAACCAGTTATGTAATCAACCGGCTACGGCAGTATTTCACAGCCAATTTTCACCGACATAATTTTTTTTTTTTTAAGCTGATCATCTGCCATTGACATCTGCTATTGACAAACCTAACTTACCAAAGTACAAATTCCACTAAAGATAGAACAAATTCCGAACATTCCGAAAGGTTACTCAAACATTGCGCTTGACCATACCGCTTACGAAACCATTGACCAAATACAACCTTCCTTCCAACATTGTTTACTTCCATTGCATTCTCAAAACCAGCTCCTCGAACAATTCCATGTATTCATCTTGCAATGGATATCACACCTAGAGTTACCGTCGTTTTCGCTATCCCCTAAGGACTTTTAATCAAAGGTCAACGATATTGGCATCCCGCTGCGCCTGCGACCATGGTGATTGTTAACTGTAACAGTCTCTGCTAATAACTCCGTTAGATTTCAAGGCTGTTTAACTGTAGGGTACTGCTTCCGTATTTGATATCTATTTAATTAAAATTGAAGGTGATATAATAATTAAAAAATACTTCGTATTTTGTTTTATGTCCTTATCCTCCGGAACCACCATTCCTCTTAATGTCTACTATTGCCAAATAATATGGTACACCTGTGTGTGTAACTGTTTCACATCACATTATATATAATACCAGTTTAATACAATCATCATGAGATTAAAAACATTACAAAAATGCCTTAGGTAATTTTTTGTCTGAGTTTATGAGAACTGAACAATTTTTTCCTCGGCTTCCCTCTAATGATATTTGTAGCTGCGCCACTGATGTATTGATAATCTAAGTTGTACGTCCCCATGATAAACAGATCATCATAGATCCTTCAGATTTTTGGCTAAACGAGAGTCCCATGTGACACTAACACGCAGCAAATGTTTATTTTATTATTCAACCCGATTCCTATTGGCTTCCCTTTGGAACAACCACTCTTTTTAATATCTACTATTGCCAAATAATATGGTACACCTGTGTATCACATCACATTACATAATAATTATGTTTAATATCAGTTTAATACCTACATCATAAGATTAAAAACCAACAGTTTTTTGTCTGAGTTTATGAGAACTGAAGAAGTTTTTCTTCGGCTTCGCTCTAATGATAATTGTGTCTGCGCCACTGTAAGCCATTGTGTCAAAGTCATCTCAACAATGCATCCTCGTTTTCCTGTCTCCTGTTCCAATAACCTATATTCCACAGTGCCTAGGTGCCTGCAGACGGATCAATTACTCAATTTGCCACAAACGAAGTCGCTATGATGATGAACGACATCTTCATCCGTTGAATGCCACTCATCATGTTGAAGATTATTCTCTATGCAAATTGTTATTAGCTTGAGCTCAATTGAGTTAAGAAATAACCGACCACCATTCGTGGCCAAAATGTGGCTGAGTTTTCCAAAGTTCTGCTGTTTACCCCTGTCATAAAGATGCCTGGAAGCGTTCTGTCATATCAATGCCAGGATGAGTTCTGTCAAAAAACTGCACTACTTCCACTTTCCTAAGTATCTCATCGTGCATGACAGAAAAGAGGTGAAGAGACGCATCTGTGTCTTCTGTTATGAATTCTAAAGCAAATCTTATTTGACATGCTGTCTGAAGTCTTCCAAACTTAATTTGGTGACTAAAACTAATGATATTGTAAAGATACGCTACGTTCATACTGAGCGGCGTTCAGATATCGTTGCGTTGTTATTACAAATGTACTTACATATAGGTGTATAGTAGTTTTCAACTACGACTGCGATAGATAATACGGAACGTATGATACAGAAAGAGAGATCTGTAGTGCGTTGCGCTTGACTCGCTACATTTCGCTCGCTGCTATTAGCCGACTAAATCAAATTACAACAACTGTGTGAATTTGTCCGCAACAATTTGCGCGTGCTAATGCGATATCTATCTCTTTATTTATACAACATTATTTTTAGTATATGCGAAACCTGAATATAGTTGGTTCAGAATAAGTAACTGGAGCATCATGTTATATTTTGTCCCAAAAACATTTTAAAAAGGTTACAAGCTGGCTACCGAGCGACACTAAGTACTTTATGGGTACTGCCAAATTATTATCAATGAGCGCAAGACACGCCGTCCGCGCCTCCAGCGTCGGTTGCCGCGTGGTGAGCATGTTTTTGTACGGACAACCAGATAACATAACAAGCTTATAACTTTGTAGTTTTTCATGATACAGTTTTGAAATTTTGTACATAGATTCTTTACATAAAAATACCAGACACGTGTTTCCGGTTTCGCATAAACTAAAACTAATGTTGTATAATATCATTGACTAAAACCGGGTTTTCCACTGGTTCATTTAACTCTTTATTAGCATTGTTACACAGCAAGGAAACTTCTCCATTGAGCGCTTTGGAACACGCGAACGACGGCAATAGTTAGTTGTCCATATGAATCATATTCATGCTTTGATTTTGGTACGCCGCTGTTATTTAACGAGCGGAAAAGTGCCTTTTATGTAAGGAATTCTTTATTCAAATTTATGGGATCTAAGCATGGCATTGTATGTTACTCTTTATCACTTTGCTTGGAATTTATTTGAAAGGGCTTGATGGAAGAGGCGGTGTGCGAGCGTTATTTATTTATAGTGAGAGTTGAAGCCAGTGTTCTGAGCTCTCAAAGTGAAATGTAGGACTATAAATTTCGTTGTAATCATGGATGGCTTAGCCTGTAATGTCTTGTGCTTAAGATAAGTTCTCTTTTATTACTTCTTTGAGCTTAATGTTCACGTAGGGTAGGTTTAGAGTAGCTAATTTAGCCTGATAGCTTTATTCTAGTGTATTTCTGAGTGATCGACCAGATCCGATACAAAATCAGCATTGTCCATTACTGCGCTAAACTCACAGGCAGTCCAGCCGGGATACTCGACAATTTACAACCATACGCCTATTTCTTCAACTCATAGGCACATGTTACTAGACTAGCTGTGCCCCGCGACTTCGTTCGCGTGGAAGTCGTAAGATACACAATATACTAAAATAACAGCCACATTTTAATAAAACTCCCTCATCCCCCGACCCGTCGCGTTGCATCACCCGCCCGCACTATTACTTTTGTTCATAATTTCATGGGTTTTATTTTTTTGTACGCGGAACCCTAAATATTTTTCTAAAATAAAAGTAGCTTCAGTTACGCTCTGTAGCATCAGCTATCTGCCAGTGAAAGTCCCGTCAAAATCGGTCAAGCCGTTTCGGAGATTAGCCGGAACAAACAGATAGACAGACAGACAAAAAAAAAATTGCTTTTTTGTTATATGTACAGTATATATTTTCTTATGTATTTAGTAAAAAGTTGGTATTTTGACATTACATACACTTAAAATTTATTTATTTGTATAGATTATAGTTCGCCTCTCGGAGTCTTGCGGTTTCCATTAGATAAGGATTTTGTACCAGAATCAGTATCATTCTTGGAACATGCACAATCTCTATAATCTTTCAGGGCCACAAAGTCTGCTTTGACAATTATTTCGTCCACATTAGCCCCAGGTCGGTTCACGTACGATTACACATCACCCCTCGAGGCCTGCCCGACTAAACCCGTTCCTCAGTAATACCATAGCAACTGGCTCGGTCGCTTGCGCTAATACAATTTAGAGGATTGCGGTCGTTGCAGACTTAGTGGACTCTTGGCCTCGCCGCGACTTGATCCCTTGCTAGCAAACAGCACGAAGCTACTTACTGTATGTATATAAATGGAAAGGTTCTTTGACAATTCTGTATGCCGTATATTGCTGAAAAATATATTTACTGACTTCATTCGCAAAACAAAATTCTCATCTTGGTGTTATTTTAGAAAAGCCGTTGGTCCCGGCTGTCATTCGTGGATCTTTGACAGTCGTTACGGGTCGTCAGAAGCCCGAAAGTCTGACAACCAGTCTTACCAAGGGGTATCGTACTACCCAGTTACTGGGTTGTGGAGGTCAGATAGGCAGTCGCTCCATGTAAAATACTGGTATTCAGCTGCATCCGGTTAGACTGGAAGCCGACCCCAATATAGTTGGGAAAAGGCTAGGCAGATGATGATGATGATGATGGTGTTATTTTAGAAATTTTAGCTTTACTTTATCCTGATGTCTTCAAAATGCGTTTTATGATAACCTTGTAAATAAACCTCATAATACCTGCCTTTTGGGAAATCTCTCGATTGTTTAACGCTGAAGGTAGCTGTGAAGAATTGATGACCGCTGTCGTAACTTCAGGCGTCTTGCATTTGTCTGTTAAGATTACAATATTATTATGGGATTGACATTTCTATTGCTGGAGCCAATTATGACAAAATACCACCGTTTAATAATGTTTATGGTATAATGTTAAAGAACTAAAGAAAATTTTTTACAAAAGAAAAAAACAACTGATTTAAAAAAAAACTACAAAGTGGAAAATTAACTTAAATTAGGAAGTCGGTGTCTTTGGATCTGTATTTAAATTTTTTGTCGTCCACTTCCGAAATTAAAATAATTTTCACTTTGTACCTAGTGTTTTTGTTGGAAGTCTTGTTTCTTTTTTTTTTTTGAAAAAGTTTTTTATTTTTCATTTTTTAGTTATGGTACCTACTCCAGACCAATTCGACCACTACTTGCTATGTAAACAACAGTGACAGGAAGTAACATCATCAAGATACACAAAGTGGATTCAATACGTATTATCGAAGCTAACTCAAAAACTACACAACCAAAGTTAATAAAATTTATATGTGACCTCCGAGGAAGCTTCCTCTACAAAAATCGGTCCACAATTGACGAAAATATCGATGAACAAAATGAAAAAAAAATACATAGTTACATACGAACATATAACCTCCTCCTTTTTTAAGTTAGTAAAAGCCAGTAAATCAAGTTTCTTAGGGTTCTAGACTATATGGATACAGAGTATTATCTACATGAGTATAATTTGTACATCTCATAAATCTAAAAGGTACACCTGAGTTCAAAGCATTTAGCGTCCCTTCTTGTCCATTTATCAAACAGGTTATACATAAATTAAATACATAGATTATAGTCATGACCGCGGGAATTCTTCAAACGAGGAGCCTATTCCGCCTCCCCTAATCATTAAAACCCGCACCTTTTACCTAATACATAAAACAGCCCAACCACCAGAAACTACATTTAAAATTAGACTTTAACTTCTTGTTTTAGAGTAGGTTTTTGATGAGAGTGTTTTATGAAGTACGTCATGAATAGATGCCGAGTCGAGGGCTGGCCAAGGACAGCCGTTGTCAAGATTTGCCCTGTTTGCGGGATGAGCTGTGGGACCCAGATACATGTATCGTATAGAATAAAGGTCACTCTGTATTTATTGTAGATTGAATTGAAGTTGAAGCTTGCAGCTGCTGTGAGCAGGTGATGGGTGCTGAAGGCGACTGTTTGACTTAGGGAGACGGTTCGACGATGGTTAACGTTTAACTGTAACTACAAATTATTTATAGCGCGTTTATTTTATTATCAGGTTTGGTTTCTAAAAGACAGATCAAATCTCCACCAGCTGTTAGTAGATCTGCTGTTAAATTTTATGTTAGCTGTTCTGATAGGACCATCAAATTAATAACTATTAAGTAGATAATATGAGAGCAGTGGTGGCCTAGTGGTATCGGCCCCGACTTACGGAGTTGTAGGTCGTGAGTTCGAACCCAGACAGGCGCTTTACTTTGTGTAAATTATTTCATCACCACTGCTCTGGAAACGGTGAAGGAAAACATCATGACGAAACCGACATGTTCTAGAACCAAAAAATCGAAGACATGTGAATTCCATCAACCCGCACTGGGCCAGTGTACTGGAACAGTGGGAAGAACTATAAAATACAAACATCAATACTCAACACGTCTGGGAAGTTTCGCCAATTAATTCAATTAATTGTCCCTGTAGAAGTATTTTTAAATGTAAGGTACTTCACACTTATGTTTTATAATAATATTGTTAGTTACTAAACTGGCAACAAAAACAGCTATTACTTTAAAAAATGTAGGTGCCTCAAATGAACTGAAACTTGGAACACCGTCATTACTATCTTAAATGCTTTTAAATTGTCTCCGTCTAATGGGTAAATCGGCCTAATTCCACTAACGGCCGAACCCAATAACCTATTTTCAGTAAAAGACAGATCGCTATTGATGGTGGACAGTATAATTCTATCTGTCCTTATGTCAGGCCGGTAAGATTCCATAATCTCTTATAGATTATTGGGACGTTAAAACCATAGATAGATAGGTTCGGCCATAAGTAAATACTTAAGAGGCAATACCACCAACTTATCTAGCAGGCTGTTGGACGAGAATTTTTAATAAGGGCTGGTTTAAAAACAGGAGTATAGCCAGTTATAAATTAGCAGAAGGGAAGAAACCATATCATCGTCATCATCCTCAGTCCGACTTCACCCACTGCCGGGCATAGGCCTCTCTTTGCTTGTGCCAATCCCCACGCTCCTGTGCCAGCCTCATCCAGCGGGGCAATTGTGTAACACACTTACAATAGGAATCGGTTTCATTTTGACAGTTCAACAACATTCATTGCGTTATTTACGTTGTTGAGCAGGCAAATTTTTTAAACATTTGAAGCAATGGATTTGCAATTTGCTCCAAAATCATTCAGATTGTGATTGATAGTGAGTTACGCAATTAGGGTGCAGGTTCTACCCGCATTAGCAACAATATCATCCTTCTATTAGTACTTATACCTAACCATATCAATCTCAGGTTATTGTGTTATCAGTCATAATCATCGGCAGACGTCCACTTGTGGACAAAGACCTCCAATCCACAGATTCCTAAAACTATCTGTTTTTTTTTTCCTTTATTTATAACCGCAGTGCGTATGACAGTCCCATCGTACCCTAAATACACTGCTACGGATTATATTTCGGCCATGAACCACCTGATGTGATGTTATATAATATAATCGTTCAAGCAGAATTATTGGGATAAGCCTTACCCAAGTTCTACGAAAGGCAGTTTAATAACATTCTGAAATTCTATCAAACAAACTGCGCAAAGGGACTCGGGAGGCAAATATTTTCGATTCAACTTTACGCGAATTTTTCTTTTAGTGTAAACACCGCGACTATTGATCCGACAGAGCTGCCGAGTTGACAAGTGACTGACAACGCTTAATTAAAGGCATTAATTAATCTAATTATAGCTACGCTTTAATCGCTGTTTAGACTAAAGGCAAAGATGGCTTCATTGAGGATCATACTTTTAGGTTTGCACCACAAATCGCCTAAATACATCTGCAGTGGGTATTGTCTCTCCTACTCCCTTTAACTCATCCATGGAAATATCGCTTTTACCGATAAGACCCCCATTGTGTCACCTTATGTAAAATTTCTACTTTTATATCTGTAATCCATATAGCGTACGTAAATAATAAAGAGTATTCTATTGTATTCCATGATGTCTATGAAATGTGGGTGAAGTAACTACCTATTATAAGATAGCTCTGTCGAACCCTTTGGGGAAAACAAGCATTGTGTTTGTGTTCTGCCTCTGTCGATTTCAAACGATTGACAGAATTAGAACGATGTTTTAAATTCGTTTGGCGCTATATGCATTTATTTATACACTAGCTGTGTCCCGCGACTTCGTTCGCGTGGACGTTCTAAGATATACAATATACAGTGGATTTCGGGTATAACGACAATGAAGGGACCACTCTATTTTCGTCGTTATATCCGGAAGTCGTTACAGGCAAAGGTAAAGAGATACAGACACGTACACATGTGTAGTTTATATTCATTTATTATTGAAAATATTTGCACACATAGTTATTCACCGGTACATTTAAAAAAATGTGTAATATTAGTTTGCTTCAATTTATTTTTTTGTGCTAGTGTACGCTGTAGGGTGTATTCTATTTTCATTACTTCTTCAATATCTATAATATCCTTTCCATCACCAAATAAAGAGTATCTTTTAAGCTTTGTTACAACACCTAACACATCCTTAGTTGTAGGAATCTCACCTTCCTTGCAATCTTCTTCTTCCTCCTCATTTTCCTCATCTTGCGTCGTATGTGATGGAACAACAGTTTCAACAATTTCACTATCGGACAAATCGCTAGTAGTGATAAGTTGACTGTCAATATCAACATATGTTGCCCAGTCCGCAACATTTGTTCCGCTTGATGATACTGTAGTCAGTTGTGCCAATGGTATGTCCAATTCATCATCGGAGTCGTCGTCAATTGTTGTGATAGCCGAAGATTTACGGAACCCAGCGTGTAGAAAACACTTTTTGATCGTATCTGGAGTCACCCGAGCCCATGCCGTAGTTACCATTTCAATGGCATCTAAAATATTAACGGAAAACGGGCCTGCCGAGTTTTCAATGTCGTTCATCATTTTCTGTACTAAAATCTTCCTATAATGACTTTTGAGGGTTTTAATTATCCCTTGATCAATCGGTTGAATCACTGATGTAGTGTTTGGTGGTAAAAATGCCAGTTTTATGTTGGTCAAATTCTCTATTTTAGGATGAGCTGGGCAATTGTCAATAAATAAAATGATCTTCTTTTTGTTATTTCTTAACTGGGAGTCCCATTTGCGTAGAACTTTTTCGAAAATCTCTGAAGTCATCCAGGCCTTTTTGTTTGCTTCGTAATCAACTGGCAAAGATTTAACATTTTTGAAACATCTGGGTTTTTTTGCCTTGCCTATGACCAATAATTTTCTTTTTTCCCCTGCCATACTTGATGCAACAAGCACGGTGATTCTATCTTTTGATAATTTTCCACCAACGCACTTTTCCCCTTTAAATTTCAAGGTTTTGTCAGGAGTTAACTTAAAAAACAAACCTGTCTCGTCAGCGTTCCATATTTGGCTATCAGTATAACCTTCAGTCAATTTTGGGAAAACTGTTTTTAGCCAGTTGTCACAGTCACTTTGCGATACACTAGCGGCTTCTCCACAAACTTTGCCTACTACAATATCGTGTCGTTGACGAAATCGGTATATCCAGCTTTCCGAACACTCAAAATCCATTTTTCCAAACAGTCTGCCAAATTGATTAGCCTTTTCTTGCAGCAGACGACCGCTCAAAGGTACGTTTTGGCTTCTTTGGGCTTTGAACCACATTAGAAGGGCATTTTCGATATCTTGATGCGTCGGTTTGCGGTTTTTCTTAATTTTTAAGGATTTGGATTCAAAGCATTCTAATATTTTATCACGGTTTTTCCACATCGTAGATACTGTTGAATGGGAAACTTTGTACTCTTTGCACAAATCAGCATTGTTTTCACCGTTTTTCAATTTTGAAATGTTTTCCGCCTTTTCTTTAACAGTGAATGTGCGTCTAGCAGCCATACTTATTCAAAAGTTTACTAAACCCAGTTGCTACTCAGAATATCACTTTGTAACTGAACCATAAAAGCTCCGAAACGTACACGCTTCCCCTACCTACTTAGTTGATATCTATAAACAAAAGGTAAAGGTCTCCACACTTGCTGACCATCTGTGTGCAATGGATGTAAACAAAAGATAAGAAATGTTTGTGAAAGAAAAAAATCTTTGTGTCTGGCGGCCGACTCCGGTCGCAATATCTGCATGGGATTTCTAGGAATTTGTTACAAATGATTCATTAAAAACAGTCGCTACACCCGAACTCGGCGTTACATCCAAAGTCGCTATAGCCACATGAATTTTGTACTAAAATATGCTTTAAATTCAAGGGACTTAGATTTAACGTCGCTATAGGTAAATGGTCGCTACAACCAAGGTCGTAATAAATGAAATCCACTGTACTAAAATAACAGCCACATTCTAATAAAACTCTCTCGTCCCATCCGACCCGTCGCGTTGCATCGCCCGCCCGCGCTATTAGGTACTTCGTTTTGCTTAGTGTTCTTTCTGACTTTTTTTTTTTTTACTCGGCTCCTAAGGGTCGTAGCGTGATGTTAAATAGCCTATATACAGGGTGTCCGGTAAATAATGGATAACCTTGAAATCGCATATAAGAGACCTTATGGCTGTTCTAAAAAAAATACAAAAAAAAATATATCCCAAGTAATAACTAAGATTTTTTTGAAAAAGAATACTAACTTTTTTTACATTTTTCATCACCACAACCACAAATGAATGAATTCCATCGGTTATCTGTTGTTATAATATTGTACGTTGACTACGCCGCCGACAGAGAGGCAATAAATAGTGTGACTAGAAATTACACAGAATTTTTTTCTCAAAAAATTATATCTTAGGTACTTACTTACTTGGGATATACATTTTTTTTGTATTTTTTTTAGAACGGCCATAGGGTCTATTATATGCTATCGCAAGGTTATCCATTAATTACCGGACACCCTGTATATAGATCCTCGAGAATTGGCAAATCCGACCTTTTGCTCTCAATTTCATGGATTTTAATTTGTTTGCGCGGAATCATAATTATTTTTATAAAATAAAAGTTACCTAAGTTACTCCCCGTAACATAGCTATCTGTCCGTGAAAGTCCTGTTAAAATCGGTTCAGCCGTTTCGGAGATTAGCCGGAACAAACAGACAGACAGACATTTTTTTTTTTTTGTTATATGTACCGTATATACTTTCACATGCATTTAGTAAAAAGCTGTTATTTTGACATTACAAACAGACACTTCGTTTTTATTTATTTCTATATAGATTAGTGATTTGTGGTGTAAGTGGGCCTTTGCGTAAAGACATACTCAACCGTAGTTTAATTTAATAATAATACCATCATTCATTACTGACTGTTTGCCTTGATGGCGATATTAAAAGAATAAAACATAGAAATACTTCTACAGACCAGTATTTTCAGTTAGGGACAATCATTTCATCATTCTCATCATTCTCCTGGCCTTATCCCAATTTATTAGTGGTCGGCACAACATATCCCTTCTTCCACACTTCTCTATTAGTCGTCATCTCGGTATTCACCCCTTTTCTAGCCATATCACCTTTCACACAGTCCATCTATCGTTTCTTTGGTCTTCCCCTACTCAAATAGCCATCGACATTCGTACTCAAAACTTTCCTGACGACATGTTCCTCACTTCTTCTACTCATTTCTTAATAAATGTTTTACATTTAAGCACTATAAATAACGACTGTATGGCTCAGGAGCTAAACCACCACCTCAGGTCATTCGCGCAACATCAATAGTTTATTTTCAAAAAGGGTAATTTAATTAAGTCAAAAGGATGGCAGAGCAACCGCAGCAAGGTCCAGTGGGGTTTACGTAACACATTTTAAATGGCAATGCCTTTCATTTTTAACCACCGACGGAAACAGAGGGGTGTTACAAATTTAACGTGTGTACCTGTCCGTGGCATCGTAGCTCCCAAACAAATGAACCGATTTAGATTTTTTTTGTTTTGTTTAAAAGGTGACTTGATTGAGAGTGTTCTTAACTATGATTCAAGAAAATCTATTCAGCCGTTTGAAGATTATCAGCTCTTTTCTAGTTGATGAATGGATGTGAGCATCTTTCACAGGTCTGATCGAGTCGAAATTTGGTATTCTGTTACATTCAATGATATTAGAATAACATAGTAACCTTGAACTGATGCTGCAGCATCACCTGGAATTTGCAGGATACCCAACTCCCTCACCAACTTACAGAAGAGGTGTCGTGTTTGGGCTCATTGGAATGGTCTCAATGAATAGGTTATAGATAGATGTGTCGGGGGTTTTTAAATTATTTATTTTAAAAAAAACACATTTTCATATTATATGACAATTCAATAGATGTGTCGGGGTTTTTTAAATTATTAATTTAAAAAACACATTTTTATATTATGAGTTGACAATTCAACAATATTAATTGCGTTATTCACGTTGTCGGGTAGACAACTTTTTCATCATTTCATTAGCAATTTTCTTTGAAGTCCTTCTAACTGTGATATAAAGTGTGTTACCTACGCGATTGGAGTGCTGGTGCCTGGTAGTAATACGAATGCGATTAAAAATCTGTTTACCAAGTGGATTATACCCTGAATGCTTTTACCTGTATTAACCCTTTGTTACTGAATCCACACTGGGGAAGGGTTCCCAGTTTTCTGGTCTGAAATGTACGTATTATGCATAAATTATAAGCATCCTTAGAAGGGAAGCTGAAAGGAATCGTGTTCTGTAGACTTCGCCTACAACCAGTAACGTACCTACTTTAATATTTCGCCTTGGTAATAATATCCCAGGTAGCTTAAAAGATAATCCTTGTCAACTTTGTTCATCCCCTTTTGTAAAATGTATATAGGCTAGTAGGATTATTATAATTTAGTTTTACCCCCCTTTCCATCCCCCCCAAGGACAAAAGAATCTCTTGTTCTTGCGCATAATGCTTGAATTTCTAGAAGTCTTATTTTTTCTGGAATGGCAACGTGAGAATTAGCATTCGTGAGGTTGTTAGAAAATTCGTTGTAGATTTTTCGTAGGGATTTCAAAAGGTGGCGAAAATTGCTCTCTTGGGAGAAAGTCATAAGTCAAGGCATAAGGATAGGCTGAATTGTTTGTTTGATTGGGTGACTGAAATGTGCCATTTCTAACCGAAGTGTTAGGGCCGGTTTAACGGTGCAGAAATTGAACAAGAAACGCTCTATACAACGCGGCAGTTATGCAAATATTATAACAAAGCTTTTTTAAATATTATTGGATTTGTAAAGCAGGTTTTTGGGATATAAAGGTTTCTCAACAAAACAGATCTACTGAAATACTCGCGTACTTTATTGCTCATCAGATAAAATGTAACTCTTTATTCAATGTCCTGTCCCGGGAATTATGGAAGGAAGCAATAAGGAAAGAAAACAAAGGATACAACGTTTTATTGATTATTGATAGCCATAATGTAATTATTACAAGTAGATCCTTCGATTAAATTAGGAAGGAAATGAAAAAGTAGAAGGTAGAACACGAATGGTGCCATCCGCCGACGGACGGTCCCGTCCGTTTTAGTCAGTTGCGATAGATCATAGCTAGCTAACGGACGTGTGTGTGTGTGAACTAAGGGAATCATATTTTTAAATAAAACATAAAAACATTACTTGTATTCCTGAACACCTTCCGTCGTGTTTCTGCGTAAGCAAGTACGATTTTTGTAATTATAAGTGATAAAATAATGTACACTTTTCTTTAAGTCATACTTTTCAAAACACATTAATATTCAACCATAGCCTTTAAGAGTGCTATAAACTTTCAACTGTCATGTTATGAGACACAATTAAATCTCTATTGTTATTGTTGTTGTTGTCGACAGTTGAGGGGTAAAGGACCTTGTGGCGCTTGAAATCTTGAATGACGTTGACAGGGGAACACTGTTCGTAAACATTTGCGATAATATTTTGTGAAATTGTGTTGATAAAACAAGATGGCGGCGTTAGTTCCAATTTTAGCCACGCGCCAAAAGTTCCTTGTATAACTATCACTTGTGTTTTGACTTTTTAATGAACCTTAGCTTTATTGAAGACTAATTATTGATCTCTTCTTTGTCCACAGAGCTAGTGCAAAAAGTGAAGTGCATCGATGAGACTTCACTGAGTCTTTGATAGAAAAGAAGCGTCGCCACGCTGCTCGGTTTACCAACATGTAAGTTTTGACCTTGACCTTTCAGCTATCTTAAATGTAGTACATGTATTGGATTTATTGTACACATATTTTGTAGAGATAAAATACATGTTTCTTAAGTCTTACAAAGGGCATTGTTTCGCTAAAAGCGATCTCTCTCAGACAACCCTATGATGAAAAAAGTCAGCGTGACATAGTATCAAAATACACGACTTATACTCCAAAAGTAAACAATATGTCTAAGAATGAGAAAACCAATTATGTCAGTGTGTAGGCTGTTGTTACATTATGCATGAGATTGGCTTGAATTTCGTAACCTTGAACTTGACCTTGGCGACATACTTGTGTGCAGTAGGCCTTATTAATCTCAACTTTCTAATTACCTGCATTTGTTAGTTTTTTTTTTTTTAAGTAATGGTGGATTCTCTTTAGACGTACTTAGTACGTTATAGTACCTACTTAATTCGGTAACGACCAATTAAGCAGTTTTGGTGATATTTTGCAAGCATTAGCACATATGTGAAGTAAAATTGCCTTTTATGGTACACTTATTTGGTTTTATTATGGCTCAATATGGTTCTGGTACAACACGTTTGGAGCCGTATATGTATGAGACTGATAGAAATATAGCTATTTGAATTAGGTGTATCAATTTTGTGATCATCAACTTTTTGATCATCTTTTAGACAGGAAGGAAGTGATTTCGGATAACTAAGATTAACTCGTTATATTTGATGTTACAACGTAATCAAGCAGCCCTAAAGGTGTCTTTTTTTTTTTTTTTGTGGATGGGATATCATCAAATGACTTCTCCCGATCTGGGCGGAGCGGGAGGGCGTGTCAGACTTTTACTGACTAAAACCCACCCGTGTTCCTTCTGTTGCCTGTGCCGGGGCCACGGTAACTCTTTCGAACATCCCGCAACCCTAGCTGGAAAGGTGAGAGTCTAAAGGTCTAACTTAATAGAACGCAACAACTTTACGGTCACAGGCGATAATAATAGGTATAATTATCATGTAATTCACCTCCGTCCGATTATTTATAATCATACTAGCACACAATGCACAATGTGGTGACCTTTACACCTTGATCCGCTCCAGAGAAACTTGTAGAATAAAACTAACTGCTTAATTTAACCAATAAAGAAACAGTACAACAACAACGGAAACAACAAGGCTATCTAAACTTGGAAACAGTGACGAATTAGGCGTCTGTCACCATGATTTAACCCGCTGCCTGCCAATTGGAGGCACTCCCCCCCAATCATGCAATGATCCACGGTCGTTACACCCGGCGTCGCTTGCGCCGATGTATCAACAATTTAGGGTTAGCGCAGACTGACGGAATTGCGGCGAAACTAATAATTTCTAAAACAACAAAATAGTATCTTCCACTTAATAAAAAATTTAAATTCATGCACTGACAGACTAGAAGGCTGAAGCGAAGTCCTCGATGAGTTCCTTATGTAGCGAAAATGAGCACTAAGGAAGGATTTTTGAAAAACCCCCATAAGGGGTTAGGTGATGAAAGTTTTATGGAAGCTCGTCATTTTTGCCGATGGGAAATCCCATCGGGCACTCGGCTTGTTACGTAATAAAAACAAAGCGGCGCGCGGCGACGAGACTGCTTGGAGGCGCTCAGAGTCGCACGAAGGCGTGGACCGTGGTGGCTTCTCGAGGTCCGCGTGCCTTGCAATCGATAAACTGCTCTTCGCTACCACTCCGTCGGTCTGTGCTAACCCTTAGGCAGGCGTCTGTCTGTCCGTCGCGGATGGTTGGAGATGCATTCAGAGGATGGGCACGCGCGTATTTTGAACAATGTGTGATAGAAGTACTTATTGAATGAATGAATTTTTGATGAATATAAAAGCAACTGCAGTATGCATTAGTCCTCCTCTTTCTTCGTCTCCCGAATCAAGAGGACAAGGACTGAATTCCGTAGTAAAAAATGTGCCTGTCAGCATGGCGGGAACGGAGCTGATAAATACCCAGGGTCCACCGGACTTAGTACATTTAACTTTAGCTTGTCGTAGAGGCCAATAATATATTATAAATCCTCCTTGTGTGACGGACGATACTTACAGTCCCTTCACAGCGATGCTTATTGTTATTCAATAAGGTTGCTGTTGGGTTGCTGACATTGACAGGTTTGTCAAAATCACAATTGATCTTTATTTTCGTTTCAATAAGGTTGCTATTGGGCTGCTGCTGTCAGAGGTACAATAACTAGTAAGGGCTGTAATTGTGTGATGAACTACCTGGCCAATTATCAACCCCACTGTCTGGCGATTCCATTTCGAGATTTTTAATACGAAAATATACTGTCTTCGCGACAGAATTTAAAAAGCTTTGTTCATTTCAAACAGACGCGACGTTTGAAGCAGTGGTCCTTGGTTATCTTTATAAGGATTCCAATTTAGATAAGTTAAGCTGTAATACGGCGCCTACTTATCTTAATATGGTGATTCATTATTTAGATGGTAAGTGATGCTAGATTGGTGGATCTTCTGTAGAGCTCATTTCGCAAAGATTAATAAGTAAGAGAGAGCAGTGGTGGCCCAGTGGTAACGGCTGCGACTTACGAGTTAGTCGTGGGTTCGAACATAGTGCGGAACGGAACCGGAACGTCCTAGAACCAAAAATTCGAAGACATGTGACATCTACCAGCCCGCACTGGGCCCGCGTGGTGGATTACAACCCAGTCCCTCTTACAGAAAGACGATGCCTGTGTCCCAGCAGTGGGGTGGGGACATTATAGGCTGATTATGAATGAATGAATGACTCACGGATTTCTTGTGTTTTTGTCGCAAACTTATCGTAATCTTCCGTTGTACTTGTCAAAATCAGTGCATTTTGGCGTGATTTTAACAGATCGAAGCGTAAGTTTACGCTAAGTTTCGTCTCTGTATCTTACCCTTAGTAGCACCCCAGAGTCTGGATTTGTTGCCAGGGTGATGGCAACAGGCTCGCAACCTATTATACGACATGCCCCGGAATTAACGCACAACCTCTTAAGGGATCATTGTACTCATCATTATGAACAACTTTTACTACGGGACCAAACCTGAAATCGCGAAAAAAAATCACTTGTTCCCTACATTTATGTTCGCATAACTCGTCAAAATGTAGGGAACGGCTGATTTTTTTTCGCGATTTCAGGTTTGGTCCCGTAGTAAAAGTTGTTCATAATGATGAGTACTACACTATCAAGGCAGCTCCCTAGCCAATAGAAAAGCAGCATGTTTATGGGACTTGACCATAACTAGCGAAAGTTCGGTGTACCACATCTTGTTACACCTTTCTCGGCGTTATGTTTTTTCTCAAATGCAGAGCAAAATTACTAAGTAAGCCATCAAATTAACACAGCCATTTAATAATCAATCCAGTACCTAATACTTAAAATAAGAAACACATGCGTGATCAAGCCATCAAACAGTCTATCATCACGACAAATATTCCGCACGCATCCCATAATGGTAGGTAATACACCTCATGTTTATATGGTAGTTGTGTCAATTAGTATGCGAGGACCATAGCTATTACTATAAGCAGGATCGGCGCCCGCGCACGATTCTTGCACGATCCGCGGTCGTGCGTGGCACCGCGACTGTCGGTTTTGAGGGTTAATAAGTATTTATGTATCATTCTGGGACTGTCATTAGTTATGTATACAATGGGCTGTAAATATTTTTGAATGTTTGAATTGATTTGGTGTCTTTGAATATTTTGTTTTGTTTTCACTTGGATGGATAACGGAGGTATGAAAGGCTATAAAATAAGTATCATATTTATAGTGGGCAACGTCTTCTTATAATAACAAATTAATGTCACTTCTTAAGTTCTTAAAGAAAGTTAAGACTTATGAGATAGGAAAATAACTGGGGACCAACCACCACTTTTTAATACTCTCACCGCCACGCATATATACAGTTTTCCAAAGCAGCAGGCCATGTGGGCGGCGCGCCGCCCATTCCATTTCTTTAGCAACTCGCCACAAAAAATCAATAATACCTAGCTTGCTGCACTAGAATTTACGTGGGCGGCCGGCGTACCACATGGCGGTGAGAGTGTTAAGGCGAAAGGGCCAGGGTAGCCCGCGAAATTCAAACTTTCTTACGTCTTTTGCAATTTGCAGGTCAGTATTGGGTTGTATAATGATTAAAATATGATTCGCGACCGTAAAAAATATGTATTTAAGTACAGAATTGTAATCATTAAAATCATCAATACAACTGTCTTCGACCAAGTAATTCTAAGAATGATTATTTCATGAAATCTTGACATTTTAGGATTATACTAACTTAAGGAGTTGTATTACTAATTCTAATGAATATAATTATGTAAAAACATATTTGTTACGATCGCGAATCATACTTTAATCAACACACCTAGACACTGAGCTGCAAATTGCAAAAATCGTAAGAAAATTTGAATTTCGCAGGCTACCTTAGCGTTTCCCCCTTAAGCAGTATTATTTTAATCTTATTTCAGTGTGAGAATAAGATGGAGCTATCCAGGACGTTGGTTGGAAGTTGAAAAAGAACAGAATGACAAATTTCGGTACGAGTTAACAGAATCGATTCTGAATTTCTGAATAAATCAAATCTCTCGAACCTTTATTTTTTCTATAAATATTGAGGCAAAGCAAAGAGCTTACATTCAAAGATCACCACGGATGTAATGCATTATAACTCGTTACACAATTTCCTCTGTTTATAACAGGCGCATGGATACAGACTGTATTTAAGAAACACATCCCTAACACAATTGTTTACCCATTTAGAATACAAACCAACTTCCTTGTTTACAAAACAGCTGAAATGGCCGGAATTAACTTCGCTCTTAAATTGTTTAAACCGTATAATATTAATAGTCTTGTGTTTATACTTAAACAGTGTGTTTAAGTGAAGAAAGTTTGGGAAGTATAGAATTTTCATTGTTGGTATTTACTATGCAAACAGCGGGGCAATTGCGTAACACACTTTCAGTAGGCATCGGTCTCACTGTGACAGTTCAACAATATTCATTGCGTTATTTACGTTGTTGAGAAGACAAATTTTTCGAACATATGAAGCAATGGAATTAACAATATGCTTCAAAATCATTCAGATTGTGATTCAGAATCATTAATGTGTTATGCAATTAGGGTGCTGGCTTGTGTCAATTAACTATTAAACTCTGATCAGTGTTGTGTGGACAAATGAAATCATCATGATCCTTATAGATTTGATTAAAGTACCACCCTTCGTTGCTAGTATGTATTTGACTGATGACTTTTCCAAACGACGTTTGGGCAAATAACATACATAACATCACGCCTTGTTTCCCCGAAGGGTTGGGCAGCGGTTACTTAAAGTACAACCATGTTTCACCAGTTATGTTGCCATCACCGGGCACAAATCCAAACTCCGGGCTGCCGTTGAGAAATTCCAATAGAAAAACCCAATATCACTTTGCCCGACTCGGGAATCGAACCCAGGACCTCGTGCTCAGCAGTAGCGCTTGCGACCACTAGACCAACGAGGCAGTCTAGTCTAGTCTTTTGGGCAGATAACCATGTTTTATCCAGCCCCAACCTATGTCATGAGCACTAGCACACACTATGATGTACTTAATTTCCTCTCATTTGCTATAGGATAAGAGAGGAGATTAATCGCACCAATTTATAATTAACTGATTTTTAGTAGTTCCGACTATTTTTGGTTTTTCTTTACCTAGCATTCCAGAAGAAAGATCTTCAGTCAGTCGCGGACTGAATGAGATTTTGGCCAATTCAAATGTCTGTGTCACTAATGTTGTTACAGAATTCAATCATTTTAGTTAGTCATTGGACTTTGGGTCACCTTTGACTTTGCATATCAGTCACGCAGTTCACTTGTCCTATACAACGTGTTTCTGGATGATGAAAACGAGCACAGTACTAATCCATTGAAACATTTTAAAACACGAAGATTAGTAGTTAATGGAATATTTAAAAATTGCAGTTTTCAAACAAAATAAATAGTAGAATCAACTGCATAAAAGTAAACACGCTTTATCTACGCAAAGTCACTGACTGTCACTGTTTACCTATTATTACGGACTCAGATCTACATCATGTTGAAAAATATGAAAATGAAAATTAATTTCCTGTGGCTAAAGTATTCATTGGATTTGATGATGATGATTTTTTGTATACGGGTAAAGAACATTATTCTCTTTACGTGGTTTAAAGGAATGTCAACCTATTATTACGGACTCAGATCTACATCATGTTGAAAAATATGAAAATGAAAATTAATTTCCTGTGGCTAAAGTATTCATTGGATTTGATGATGATGATTTTTTGTATACGGGTAAAGAACATTATTCTCTTTACGTGGTTTAAAGGAATGTCAATCCTCCTGTTACACGTGGTATATTAGTCAACATTCCTATGTACTCTCAACAAATCATACAACCTCCACTCTCCATTAAATTGAGTATCAATGGAGTCACTAGACGCGGGAGAATTACGTAATTTTCTTGTTTAATTGTAGACAAGCGCGTGTTCATTAGCGACGCCTTGGCGCGCTGTTATGCATGCGTAGTCGTTACGTGACCGCGCGCAACTTCTGTAGCATTGTCGAAGAAAATGCCAATGGGCGATTAGAAATGTTTGACTTTATTTCATAGCTGATTTCTCGCTTGAATGTGTTATTATTACCTACACATAACATAACATCACCCGAAAGGTTAGGCAGAGGTTTACCTATAATAAGTACACCAACATTTCGCCAGTTATGTTTTAAATCCCATGTAATAGGGGGCGAGCTTATTGGCATCAGACTCCGGGCTGCTACTGAGAAATTCCTGATGGAGAAACCCAATAACACTTAAACATCACACTCAACATTATCATCATCTTTAACATCTTTTTTTATTTTTAAGATAGGTTTGCTCATGACTCTAGTCTAGGTCAGAGATGACAGAGACAAAGTCGACGATGGAGCGAGCTTACCCAGAAGAAGCCTTTAACTCTCACTTTGAAGAGATCAGGTACATCTATTTATTCTTTAAAGATTTTTCATAATTTAATTTCAGTACCGTAATGGTCTCCTGCTATCTATCATACGATCTTCCAAAGACTGCTACTATGATTGAAATTAGCTGCCAAGAAGTTTGCATCATATTAACGTTTCGAAAGAAGATGTGCGCTATGGTGAACGTGACTTATTGATAAAAGGTCGTGCTATGAAGTGTGACATCCATGACGGTTCCGTGGAGAAAAAGCGATGCCCTGATGCTATTTATCCTCCATAGATTCATATCGGTCTCCTACCGCAATAATGATAGTACCGACACGCCTAATAGGTACTATAGATCAGAAAATTTCCTGAAAACAGACCATCTGTTCCAATACATTGGTGCAGTGGCGAAGCCTTCATACAATCCGATTCCTATCGGCTTCCCTTCGGAACCACCGCTATTCTTAATGTCTACTATTGCCAAATATGTACACCTGTGTGTGTAAATCTGTATCACATCACATTATATATATATATATATATATATAATACCAGTTTAATGCAGTCATAATAAGATTAAAAACATTATAAAAATGCCAAAATTTTTTGTCTCAGTTTATGAGAAATGACAATTTTTTTTTCGGCTTCCCTCTAATGATAATTGTAGCTGCGCCACTGCATTGGTGTCAAGAAACTAGTGAGGCGCGCGGAACCGCCTGCTTTTTTTTTGTATTGTTATGTAAAGATGTGGGGAAATGTGTGGATATGATAATTATTGTGTGAATAGCGAAGGTGCAGCGTATTCATAGTGGTTTGTTTAATCGTATTCAACGTTGCGCAGACGCAGTGTTGAGAAAATTACGTGTTCAGTGAAATGCCATTAATTTTGAAGAGCAAAGAAAAGGTAGGAAGATGTCTTGTATGAAAGACGAGACGGTTAGGAAGGAGATGAATGAATACTGACCCCTTATTAGTAAACGTAGAGTAAAGTTTTTCAACTATTTTGGATCAGCTTCCAGTCTAACCGGATGCAGCTGAATACCAGTATTTTTTACGTGGAGCGACTGCCTGTCTGACCTCCACAACCCAGTTACTGAGTAACGCGTTACCCCTTGGTAAGACTTGTCAGACTTTTGGGTTTGGGGAGTAAAGGTCGCTATGGCTGACTTTTGAGGCACAGCCGCAGCTCCACTTTGTTGTAACATTGCACTGTGGACTCTCATTCATAAATCATGATTAATCAAAGTCATCGCTTATTTACTCCTACAAATATCCGCTGTATTTCATAATAAATTCAAAGCTAAATAAGGAACAAAATAAAGCAGTAAAATTGTCTTCAGCTCATCTTTTGAGGAAGCAAGTAACGTTTCTTGAAAGAGAAATGTCACTCGTGGGTGTCGAAGAAACTTTTCATAATGTTCTATTGTGATTTTACAAGCTGTTTTATGTTTTACGATGTTCTGAAACATTAAATTAACTATTGGTACTTAAACATGATGACGCATTTGCTTTTGCTGTTAAAATTGCAATAACTTCGATAATTTATTTATTTATTTATTTATTTATTTATCTCAACCAACAGTGGATCATATAATTTAAACTACCTACATCACAAAAATGATTAATTATTATTAAAAAAAAAAAAAAAAAAAAATCTATGATCAAATTCAAGGATTACTTAAAAATTTTAAATGAAATTATACATTAATATTAGAATTGATAACAGCTAAATCAAATTAAATTAAAATAATATTTTAACATTAGTCCGTACGTGAACCATGCAGCAGTGGTTCACGTACTGACAGTCGAATCGTTCAGCAAAAGCGTTCAGGATCCTATTGCGGCTGGCCCGTACCCTACGCACCAGGGATGTGCACCGCTTGCGCATGACTGCGTGGAAACAATCCACACGCGCCTCGGCAAACATCCCCGACGCGCTACAGAAGCGAGGCAGCCCCAAGAGCACCCTGAACGCGTTGTTGTATTGGACACGTAGAGCACTGTACTGTTTCTGCGTGTAATCCATCCACAGACTGCAAGTATAAAAGGACGTACAAAATGCCCTAAATAGGGCTATTTTGACGCCCCTCGAACACCGAGCAAATCTGCGGGCTATCATATTCGCACGAACAGACAGCGCTCTACGTTCCCTTTCAATGTCTGCATCGTCTTCCAAGCCAGAGGTTAATAAATGTCCAAGATACTTAAACGTATCAACTCTTTTAAGTGGGCATCCATTGAGCTTAATTGCCGGTAAGTAATCCGGACACCCCCCCCTGGCCCGAAAGACCATGCACTCGCTCTTGTTTGTGTTATACAACAAACCATGTTCTTCAGCATACTTCTCACAGATGCCAATCAGCCTTGACACACCACAGACAGAGGCGCTCAGCAGCACCATGTCGTCAGCGTAACTGATATTGTTTAGGCACACACCTCCAATATGGCAACCGACATGCGTGCTGCTGAGCCTCTCTATCAGCGCATTAACATACAGGTTGAAGAGCTTCGGTGAGGTTAGCCCCCCTTGCCTCACGCCGCACTCCAGCCTGTATGGGGTCGAGTAAGCCCCCGACCATCGAACAACATTGACCTGATTGTTGTACCAGTATTGAAAGATACGGATCAGTTCGTCTGGCACTAACGCTTGCTGCAGTTTTTGCCACAGCAGATCATAGCAAACCAAGTCAAATGCCTTCGACAAGTCGAGGAAGCAAGCAAAGACAGGTGTACTTCTATCAGTGTAGTACTTGACAGTCTGCTTTAAACACAATATAGCTGTTTCTGTAGAGAGACCTGCTTTGAAGCCAAACTGGTTATCATGTAAATTCAGGTATTTATCCAGCTGAGTGTTAAGCAAACCGTCAAGCACTTTCGAGATCACAGTGGCCAATGAAATGGGCCTATAGTTATTCTTATCGCTAACATCACCAGTTTTATTCTTAATAACTGGCACCACCACAGTTCTCATCATCCGCTCAGGCAGATACGAATGTCCTATACACAAGGAAAAGAACATCGCTAAGACTCTGGGCAGATGATGACCAGCATGCTTAAGGTGTTCAATACTTAAATCATCGTAGCCTGGAGACTTGCCCCTCGACATCGACATAATGACATGTCTTACCTCCTTTGCCGTAAACCGGACACTGAACTCCTGACCACTACAACCAGCATTGCCTATAAACTGTGACGGTCCTAACGGTGATGAAACAGTGAAGTGCTGCCTAAATAGCTCGGCAATCCCTGCTACATCTGCAGCGCCGCTGACACTCACCGGCAGGCCCGGCCTACCATTGAGTTTATCGGTGGACTTCCAAAAATTGCGGAAGTCGCCCCTAGAATGATGCGACGCCAACATGTCCATTTTAATTTGGTCACTATTGTTCTGGCACCATCGTAAGCGCGACCTAAAAATTTTTCGACTTGTTTGCATATCAATCCAGACACGACCCTCGCGCGGTCGACCATACAACACCCACTGCTCAAACTTTAGCCTGGCCTGCCTGTGAGCATCACTCACGTGCTTATTCCACCCCATTACTGGTTTCTTATTTCGCACATGACTTATTTCGTAACCTTCAGAAGCTGCTTGACATAAAATATTAACAATGTCATTATACATTTTGTCAATAATATTTCTATGGTCCAAATGATTACAAACATAGTCACAACATGCACTCAATTCAATTGGAAAGTCAATATATTTTAAATTATCATTACAAAATTTAGTATAGATGTCAATTTGCTTAAGTTTTCTATCACCCCATTTTATTTTATTACATGACAAATTTTTATTACTATTTGGATTGTACAATTTTGGTTTGATTTCATTTAAGTTGCATTGTATTATAAGAGGGAAGTGGTCGGACCACAGTACATCATATTTAACATTTACATTAATAATAGTACACATGGCTGCTTTCGTAGCAATACAGTGATCTAGCCAACGTCTGGAGCCGTTCGCATCGCTTATAAAAGTATAAGTCTCAGAATTTACTCCTAACAGTTCAACATCGGCACATAACAACTCAGATTCCCGGCAAAAAGAAACCAATTCATTATAAAATTGCTCACTGGGATGCGAATTAAAGTCTCCGAGTAGATAAGCAGTTTCGATATTGTTATTATTGATTATAGCACTCACCAGGCTGAGGCAGTCCGTAAAATCCGTTAAGTTCGCACTATTATCCGTCGGCATGTATACACTGAACACTAGAAATATTCACTCATTGGCGAGTTTTGAAATGTGGGAACACTAAAATATACGTGTTTTTTTTTATATGTCATTTCTCTAGGGTTCTATTCTATCTTACTTACTAATAAACGTATTATATCTGGTGAATAGTTACACACCGATTTCTCTCTTTCAGTCGTCAGTAATTTGACTTTCGAAAGAAGAAGACAAAACGTTGTGTAACTATACAGACGCTATACAACGTTTATTAGTAAGGAGGTATAAGTAAAAATAATACAAAACGTCCTAAAATCTGTGGTCCAAAAATACATAGTTTCGAAGATATCATCAAGACTCTCGATGTGTGTAGGTATCTAAGTCTCATTGATAAATAAGAGTAATTCATTTTCATTCATACCAATCATTCATAATTAAAGCTAACAAAAAGCGACATTGTCATATTTCACGTAAGAGTGTTTTACATTAATAATCATGACTGTCGAATTATTTTGTATGAAAAATTAAAACAAATAAAAAAATAAGTTAATTGAGAAGTGATTCATATGCCAGTGGATTCTTTGATATGGTCTCATTCATACCCTAGAGTTATGACATATAAAAAACACCTTGTGTATGACGTCCCCGTAAAGCGAAAAATCACTAAGTTTAAAGAGTTAGAAGTATTTCTCAAGTTATAGTTCTTATAATATAAACTTTATTTTATTTCCTTTAAAATAAAGCTGAAAACATAAGGGTATGTAATAAATTTTTTTTTTTTTTTTTTTTTGTGGATGGGAAATCATCAAATGACTTCTCTCGCTCTGGGCATAGCGGGAGGGCGTGTCAGACTTTTACTGACTAAAACCCACCCGTGTTCCTTCTGTTGCCTGTGCCGGGGCCACGGTAACTCTTTCGAACATCCCGCAACTTCTTCACCCCCTGAGGTACAATTATCTTCCATAGTCCATTATATCTCCAATATTTATTTTTAATCTTATATCGTACATCTTGACGTACTGCAAGTTACCATCCCTACCTAGTTGCTATTCCACCAATTCGCACTAAGCGTTTCCAAATGTCTTTTGTGATGCGCACAGCAAAGGAGGGGAACTCTATCTGCGTCTGTGTTTCCGAACGCATACAACCCTGATCTCTTCAAAGTGAGAGTGAACTGGCTTCTTCTGGGTAAGCTTGCTCCATCGTCGACTTTGTCTCTGTCACCTCTGACCTAGAATAGAGTCGAGAGCAAATCCTTTCTCAAATAAAATAAAATAAATATTTTGAATTGTTTTCGTTTTTTTCATATTGTTCTCACTTAAGGAAGCAACAAGAACAATGTACCCAGGATTTTGTATTTCTTGATTTAAAAGAGTGTCCTTGGAGTTTCTTGCCCGTTCTTCTCCATAGAGATCTACGTTTTGGAATGGGCAACTAGTTTCAAATTTCTGACTAACTGACCGACTCTGACAATTCAAAAGTGCCTGTAATTGGTTTAATTGAGGTAAATGGTTTGAGTTTGAATGTTTTAAGTTTGTACATTTTCAATTACTAAGGCCCACTTCCACCACAAATCACACAAATTCATATAGCGCTAAACGATTTTAAAACGTTGTTCTATTTCAGTCAATCGTTTGAAAATGACAGGAAACGTTAAATACATTTAGTGATTGTCCAAGTGGGCCTTAATCTTGGAATTGCTTTGCATATCCATGTTCTTGCACAGAAAATAAAACATCATTCACACACACACAAATACAATCCCTCCTTTCATGTATAGGCCCATTTTTCTTGCAATATATCTTTCATCGATTGTAATAGACAATGAGTAATGGTTTCATTGCCACCAGCAGTACTAACTCGTTATTAGATAATGATGTGTAGATTTCTACTTGCACGCCACAATGGATAAGCGTGTGGCAGTTCCACTTGCTCTGTAACCTTTTATTAAAGGGCGTTTAGCAATGTACATATGTGTTAAGGTGCATGCATTAAGGTTGGAATGTGCTTGATTTTAGTTATCTACTTGCCCAAGTAGGTGTACCGGGAAAGACTGTCTATCCCGTTGTAATTTCGTTTTGTTGTGTTGTGTTGTGATTGGTTGAGCAGAAAAGCCGTTGGTCCCGGCTGTCATTCGAAAATCTTTGGCAGTCGTTACGAGTGGTCAGAAGCCCGTAAGTCTGGCGACCAGTCATACCAAAGGGGTATCGTGTTACCCAGTAACTGAGTTGAGGTGGTCAGTTAGGCAGTCGTTCCATGTAAAATACTGATATTCAGCCGCATCTGGTTAGACTGGAAGCCGACCCCAACATAATTGGAAAAAGGCTAGGCAAATGTTGACCCAAGTACTTAAGTATTCTGGGAAAAACTGTCTAATCTGTTGTATTTTTTTTTGTTTTGTTGTGATTGGTTAAGCAAAATGACAACAATAAATGATTCGTTGATATTAGATACAAACATAATATATATACATATATATATATATATAATTATATACACAATGATACACATCTAATAATTTATATTGATTTTATTAAATTGCTATTCAGCCCTCTTCCTCTCCTAAATTTTTGCGTGCCCGACAGGGTCCATATTGATCTGTAACTTCTTTTTTACCATCTCTGTAACATATGGAATGCAATAAAAAATTGAGTAGGTATTGAGTAGATTTGAAAATAGAACTAGAATTTCAAAAACTGAAAATTTATCTATTTAACTCGAAGCTGCGTTTAGACGTTGCTTCTTTAGCAAGCAAGTAGGTAGAGCAAGTAACAAAAAGACTTCCTCAAATCACATGCAAATTTTTGGAGAACTTAAATATACTAAATACAGTGATTTGTTTAAAAATTGACGGTCACAGTAAGTAGATAATTCAAGGACCAGGAAATACAAGTTTATTGTACCGCTTGGCCGAACTATCACTCTTTCGTAACCCACTATTTAAATACCTCTTTCAACGTCATTACAACTTCCTACACAATTTTTCTCATATCAAATCACTTTCGTCACGCATATAAAATCTAATTCCGTATTAATCATTTTTTTTCTCACAACTTTCACTGTTATTTTCTTTCATTCACACTTTATTATCAAACATGTTCAATAGGAACCCACAAAGATGGCGCTTTTAATGTCGAAGCTATTATATTTATTAATCATATTTTTATGTTCGACTTTTGT
This sequence comes from Fissipunctia ypsillon, assembly GCA_947568875.1. NCBI lineage: Eukaryota > Metazoa > Arthropoda > Insecta > Lepidoptera > Noctuidae > Fissipunctia > Fissipunctia ypsillon. Next base: position 7,909,506 of record OX387650.1, on the reverse strand, counting down.
TAGGCAGTGTTTACATTGCGAGAGTTTAAAGTTTTGTGGTGAAAAAGCAAATAATCATAGTGCAATAGAAGACTGTCTGATATAGTGTCTGACTACTTAGGTAATTGTGTCAATTACATTTGAAATTTGACTACTTACAGTAGTTGCGGGCGGTTTTTGTAAAGAAAATATGTCCAACCGCAGTATTTTATTATACAGGGTGTAAGGGACAGCCCTCCGCAAACTAACAGGGTGCATTCAGCTCCTTATTTTCAATCATATTCCACCGGAAATATTCTCAGGAAAATTTTCATTTTTTAATCGTATTTTCAGTAATTACTATTCCTTTATTTCAATGTAAAATTATGTGTACGCAGCACTCCATTTATGTAAATAAAACAGCTAAAATAAAAATAAATCAGCAATGGATGTTGGAATACTCGGCGGCCGAAGGCTCGTTGCGCTGCCGTTCGCTATGCGCGTTTTGCCACGGTAACGATACATTGCGTGTGAAGTAATAAAACGAATCAGGTTTATTGGAGTCCCATAACGTTATTGAAATAATTTCATGTCATCAGGGCTGTCTCTTACACCCTGTATAGGAATACCCATTCCTCAGATACAAGTTATCAGGCGATTGAAAAATCGGCTCTAAATTAAAATTCCGTGTTGATTACTTGTTTAGTTTAATCAGTAGGTAAGTCAACAACTCATTATTTATGTATCATATAACAGGAAATATTGTTGTCCGCCTCCACTACTACGACAAGGCTCAGGTGAAACCCAAGGTATTTGCTTTGTAACACCTGGCTGTATTCCAGTCGCCTACCACAAGCACTAGTACTAGCCTCCACACTCCTGCAATGTGAAGGCAGCCTAACAAAATTTTATTGCTCAATGGTGATTTTAGCGTGTTTAGAAGTTAAATGGTGTTGTTTTGTACAATCTGTTGCGAGGAACGGTCGTAACCGCGATAATCAATACTGTTATTGCGTCGTTAAACGTAACAACTTTTTTTAATAATAATCGGTGGCTGTGTTGACAAGAATATTATGCAGAAGTACAATTCATTAATTCTCATTTCATATTTCGGCACCCACATTGGTGCGCGGACCACCATGGTTTTGATTTCGGACAGGATTGACAGGAATATTTTCTAACTTCATGCTTTTGATTTCGTTATTTTTGGTAGTGATTGGCCGGCTAGATTTAAGCCGGTTGTTGATTAATAGGTAAGCTAAGTTAGTTAAGCTTAGCTGGGCATTTTCACATAGTGATGGACGTGTTAGTCTCTTGGTCGAATAATTAATAGGTACCTATGGCACCTCTGCAATTATACATATTATGTTAAGACGCAGATATATGCCAACGGCCTTGAGTGCATAGCTTGCGTGTTCTGTGCTGAGCTCACGTAACCCGTCGTACGTCCACTCAGTAAAAGGAGCGCTGTCCCAAATTAGACGCATTATTATACATAAAACAAAAGGTATTATATTAAAACACGTATACTAAAAGATAAATAATTAAATTATCTTTAAAATGGTGAAGGTTTCATAAAAATACGCTGGATAGTTTTTGCGTGATTCTCGGTTTTTTATCCGCGTTAGACATAACTTTACAAATTAATTACACTATGTAATATAAAGATAATATAACATATTCACATATGAAGTTATTAAAAAAATGCTCTAATTTAACATATATTTTTTCCAAATCATTAACACGACTCGTTTAGACGTGATCTTCAGTTTAAAATCATTAAAAGTCGGTTATCGTCTCCTTAAGTTTTAGCATTATGCTTAGGTCGCCTAGAGGGTTGCTTAGCGCTGGTTTTTAGCTTATACCTTTGAGTAGACCATTTTATATGGCACAGATCAACGATTGCGTGTTTATGAAGTTATAACTATAAAATCTCCCATTGCATTCACTCACGTCCTTGATCTTTTCACATTGCTAAAAGTTGTTCATTGCTGTAAAAATGCAACCACCATACCAACCTCGGTATTTACACAAGCCATTACAAAAGACATGCAATCAACCCGAATCGGGACTGGTTATTAATGTAAATTACGTTTTAATTATACACCATTAAATATTATTACATTGCATCTTATACCGCCATACTTTGCTGCAAATGTTGGCCACACATACCACCAGCATTGTTACAAATGTTAGCCATATATTCCACCGTACATTCTTGCAAATGTTTGCCAAACTTACATTTAACACTTCAACAAAGTATGTCGAATTAGCGCCAATGCTGGCCATATAACAATCATTATAGATTTCTATAGAAAACTGTATTAAAGGTGTTTAATGGTGTGCAAGACTGTGATTTATATAGAGTATTATAATAGACACTAATGCTGGTTTTATAACGATGTACTTTGTAGTAAATATGCCTGTTAGCGGTGAAACAAGTCCATTTCATTTGTGTTGAAATCGTTAGACGCAAGTGATATTGGAGCTGGTGCATTAAGTAAGAAAGTGTTGATGGTTCTGCTAGAAACGACGATCAACTATTTCTTAACTAATCTCTGTCCGATTTTGTTTCGAAAAATGTAGGATTTTATTATTTTAGATACGTCTTATTCAACGTCATCTAAAGCAGAAACAGCAAAATAAATGATAATAAAAACGCTTTTGATAAGGATTATAATTTTTTATCGCGCTATTTTGATTGCATCTAAATGATTCCTAAGTTTATGAACTTTAACACTTTGACAGTGACCATTAATTGAAGTTAATCATTGACTGTTACATATTCTAAAAGGTCCAGCTGATAATCATCATGATATTTACAAAAATGCGTCCAAAAAAACTTAAACTTGTAATTTCCAGTTTAGTACTGTCATCGATTCCACAATAACATTAATTTATCTAAATTAGAAAGCCTTAATATAGATACAATGTGCAGATAACAATAGGACAATAAATGAAAACACTGGCAATACTACTGGCATATGAGTATATTGGAACTATCAAATTAATCCTAGCATCGAAATTAATAAACGATGTACCTACTTATAATTAATTAATAGATGATGGGTCGACCATGGGTTTGGCCAATCTTTGACTGGATATAGTGACTAAACTATTGGATATATTGGATTGAACTTTCGTGTGCAGACTGGGAACGGCATTAGATATACGAAGTTTAATTTAATGTCGTATTGTCGTCTCCACCTTGTATTAGTTTTGCACGAGTTAATATGATCTTAATTATGGATTAAAAAAGTGCCACGCCTGGGTCTAATCTCAACAGATCCTTGAAAGAACTACAGGTGCTGCTCCAACCTGCCAGACTACACATAATTACGGTCTTCTGCCAACACGTGTAGGTACACAAAATGATTCACCGATCACCGTATTCACCTTCAAGGCTCGAGTGGATTCCGATATAAACACCGGTGACTAATCGTCTTAATAACTTGTATTGTATAATCGGTATAACGAGTATTGTTTATTCATGTGTTTAATATTTGAACTTGTTAACAGATTATCGATGTTATCTTTTGTGGAATGCCTAGAGGTTTTGGATTTGACAAACGCAAAAAGCCTTGCCTTTGTCAAGCCTAAGAATGACGTTTGTGAACTCTGTTGGCTGGTGCGAATATCAAGGTCATTTATGTCATGCAAATATTCTTGAAACTCTTTCGTATTATAGCTGTCGCATGCTCTTACGCATGATTTCATTGCTTGACATGTTAAAGCAGAGTAGATCTTGAAATACTCAATCTGGTACCAGGTTGATCCCTTCCAAAGAGATAAAAGCATCCAAAGCGACCCAATTCAGCATCTCCAAAAGTTACGTCGTTTTTTGCGTAATGCAACGTATTTCCGATCTCGAACATCCAGCTGTGCCAAACGACATAATCACTGGAACAGATGACTTCATTAAACCTACGTAAGTACTACACCGCACCGGTAGAGCGGAACTCGCGAATGTCTTGCGCCGATTCTGATGCGCGTGCGCCGATGCGACCCGACCGTGCCCCTGTACCGTTATGACGTCGCCGCAGCACTGTGGTAACATCACTGCAGGGAATTGTTTGGTAGTTACAAAAGAAAGAAACATTTGCACTCTGTCTTTCAGATATTGAAAACTCGATGGTTCATAAGTTCTTAGGATTGAGGAGCCCACGTGACCCCTTTAGGTGGATTTATCAGGATCCTGATTAACTTCCGGTTTCTGGAAATCACAAATTGTCAAATCTTGTTTTATTTGTTGCACAACTAATCACAATAGCTAAGAAGAGATTTTTTTAAACCTGAAGATGAACACTTTCGTAAATCAAGACGGGGTATGTGGGGTATGTGGGGTTCACCCTGTCGTGAGAAGCCAATTATCCTTGGGTCCTTGTTGCCATTCGAACTTTTAGTATCAGCGACAGGTAACGCCAGAGCCCTGAAAACTTAGCATATCTGTAACTTGGAAGTAATTCAATTGTGGATGTCAAATGGCAGCAGTAATAAAAATACTAATGATTAACGCCTGCTTCGACACAACCCCAAAATGGAAAAGGCAATTCATAATAACGTTAAGAATAGATCAAAGCGGGTCATTTAATAGCATTTGTGCTTAATTTTCATTCTTGGTACCCATTCTCATTTGCATTTAATTTCCTCTTGCGGCTAAACGGAACGAATCAGCCATTTTGATTAATTTATTGAGGGTGATACTACGTTGATTGTAGCAGTTTCATTATTGGATAACGATTTAACATTTACCATTTCATCCATCTTTCACGTTTTTATGAATGGAAGTGACGCGTCAAGTTTCCAATTAAGAATCTTCAATTGATTTTAATAGCCATTCAAACTATTACTCCGAAAATGTATTTTGTTGCTTAGACATGTTTTGTCGTGGTAGGAACATGTGGTGAGGAGCAAAGGGAAGTATTTGACGAGAAAAGTTTTAAATGTGAATGGGGTTGGAGAAAAAGAGGTAGACCAAAGATATGATGATGATATGAAGATCGATGGTTTGAAAGATGATATTTCTATAGAGGAAGTGTACACTGAGATTATGGATGTTGTTAAACATTTGTGCAATAGAAGACACTGCGCCGACCTCAAGGATAATGGGGTCGTAATAAGAGGTCGATGATGTGATAGAAACCCACCCCCACCCGGGCTTCGGTCGGTATTAAGAAGGTTGTCACATTTTGTCACCTCTCTCGCTCACACGGGACCAAATTTTTAAGAATGTTAAATGAAAAGATGCTTTTTTGAAAAATGTAATCAATGGGCGACCTACTATTGTGGCATTTATTTAAATCATCTCAAAAATAGATCACAATACTTATTGAGTTAAGTTTATTGGATAACACAACAGAAATGTGTTTTTAATAACTACTTATTAAATTAATATTATTTAGTAGGTCGCCCATCGATTACATTTTTCAAAAACACATCTTTTCATTTAAAAATCTCAAAAATTTGGTCTTGTGTGAAAAAAAAAATGGTCTTGCCTTCGTCGGAAAATTGATTTAAACGATACTGAAAATCGTATCAAAATCCAGCAAGAGGCTACAATTACTGCGCAAATACGCAGACAAATTACTTGTTTTAAACAATTCAAAAATATATAAGTATGAAATCGTTTCGGCGTAATGTAATTACAAGTGAAACTACCTAATAAATATAACTTTATACGAGTATGAAGTAACGTCAAAACGCATCGTAAAACAGTAGCTAATACTACCTAATTACTAAACACAATGCCACGGTAGATCCCCATTTACGACCAATGAATGACGGATATATGCCTGTCTCAATAACGGTAACTCATATGGAGGTGCCATAAAATATTATGAACCCATAAGTGAAAGTGCGTGTCTCTCTATTAGTTCATGGTTCGCTGTAAATATACGTTATGAAATCGATTACCGAAGTTTAGAAATTCTTGTTATCATGGGAAATTGATAGCTTTCGTTTTTTGGATTAGCGGTGTTTTATTGTAGCCAGTGGATTGGATTAGAGGCTTAATTTATTAATTTTGCGAAACAATTTGGAATATCGTCTTCGGAAGAATGATTGTAATTGGACCATCTGTCATCGATCATCATCATCAATTCGGTGTATCGCAGTCTTCTGATGGGCAAAAACTTCCAATTTTGGCCACATTTGGGTCTTTGCTTTCACCATCATAGTGATAATACCAGCCCTTTACTGTCCCACTGCAGGCAAAGGCCTCTTCTGATACAGAGAAGGCACGAGCATTGATCACCACGCTGGCGATTTCAGACTTATATTAACTACAAGTCCAGGTTCCCTCACGATGTTTTTCCTTCACCGATGTCTGTAATGTCCAAGATAAACTCTGAAAGTATATATGTGATGCATGTTTTTATTACAAAACGGTCCTTATGTTTTTTTAATCAGTGCATAACTCACATTCACGATCACAAAATATTACTACTTCAAACAATTTGGCAATTTTGGTAAACATGATTCAAATTCGATTGATGACGCAGCCATGGCGTTTCTAGTTCCGCCCGACCTTGTAACTACTTTACAAAATTGTCACCCGTATAAACGGATATTGGGAATCTGCCCTTGGAAATCCGATGGCCCATGACGCGACACAATACCATATTGTAACAAACAACCAACCTTTGCGGTTTGACAAACAGAAGTTTCTTTGAATGAGTTTAGTAGCGGTTATTGTATTATGTTCAATGATGTTGTTTACAGAGTTTCAGCATAATCAGCCTAGTCATTGCTTGCCAGCCCATTGCTGGGACACAGGCCTCGACTCTGTGAGAGGGAGTGGGCTGTAATCCACCACGCGGGCCCAGTGCGGGTTGATGGATGTCACGTGTCTTCGAATTTTTGGTTCTAGGATATGTCGATTTCCTCACGATGTTTTTCTTCACGATTTTAAGACCAGTGGTGATGAAATAATTTACACAAAGTAAAATGCCTACCTGTGTTCGAACCTACGACCTACAATGCGTAAGTCACGGCCTTTTCAACTGGGCAACCACATTCTGTTTTCACTGGGCAACCACATTCTGTTTTCAACTGGGCAACCACATTCTGTTTTCACTGGGCAACCACATTCTGTTTTCACTGGGCAACCACATTCTGTTTTCACTGGGCAACCACATTCTGTTTTCACTGGGCAACCACATTCTGTTTTCACTGGGCCACCACACACTTTTACCAAGGATTTAATGATCCTGAACTTTTGTGAAGAACGCACTTATACATATTTTAAATCCAGAAAATCTATTTTTAAAGCCATACTATTCTTCTTTGAAACCGAAAAACAACGGTTAGAGTGTGAATCTGTTGTTTGATTACCTCTTATCACGTGTGTCGCGAAATTTGAGCACGAAAACACTCATATTTCGCGACTGTGCGACAGTTTTTGATCCAACAGCTACATAAGCAGATAATGCCAGACCTACTGGCCTATTGGCCTACTCCTCTTTACAGCAAACAAGACGATATTGTACAGATAAAACAATAAATAATAATCACTATTGTTCTTTCGATTCTTAATAATCTTCAACTCAATCGATATCTTATAAAGTGCGAACCATCTTCACCTAACTAAAGTTAAACTCGAAAGTATTTATATAGCGTGACTGGTAATTAGTGACCGATACTTAAACACATGATTGTACTCATGATAACAAACAACTTTTACTATGGGACCAGACCAAACCTGAAATCGTGAAAAAAAAATCAGCTGGTCTCTACATTTTGACGAATTATGCGAGCATAAATATAGGGACCAGCTGATTTTTTTTTCACGAATTCAGGTTTGGTCCCATAGTAAAAGTTGTTTGTTATCATGAGTACAATCATGTGTTTAAGTATCGGTCACTAATTACCAGTCACCCTATATACAAGGTAGAATATCCAGAGGAAGAGAAAATTTGTTTTTGCTCTTCCTCTGCATACTACTGCCTCTATCTTGTATCGTGCATGTGGAGCTGTGTCGCAAACCATGCGGCACCTCCTATCCTGCTCTCTGTATCCCACAACTCAAAGTGGCTTCTGCGCTGCCACCGACAACGCCGTGGAAGTGACGAAGTATCGGGCCAACAAGATTTGAAATACTATCGTGCCAGCGACATGAAGAAGAAGCAGAAGATCTTGTATCATTATGGAAACTACTGAAAAAGGTTTTTCAGCAGTCTCCATATTAACCGCTTCCGCTCCCTTATTATCGGAAAGCCTCACCAAGTCTCCGACTGTCACTTTGACATTATATTGACGTTTCCTAAGCTCGGTGAGCGTTGCCACCGCATACCAAACAGGTGCACATTTTCTTCCGAATTCCTCACAGCCGGTGAAACTCTAGACCCAACATTGTCACGACGGAAACTTAAGTAGTATACCATGAAACGCAACTTCCAGTACACACTGCTATTACCAGTTTTACCGCAAATATGAAAGCAGAGGCAAACAGTGCCAACCATGGCTTGTGGGCCGAAGTCGAGGGAGAAAGGTGTATTATCTCATTAGAGGCCGAAGGTAATTCTTTTAAGCCATTGGTGGTGGCCCTTGTTAGAGCTGATGTGGTGTGAGTTTATGAGCGATGCGAATTTCGTATTATTTTCTACGTGAAGACAACGTGAGTACAAGCTATGGTAAAAAAAACCAGTCCGCGAAGTTGTAGCTGTTCCCCTTTTTCAGACTGGAATCATGATGGCATTAATACTTCATAATATGGCTCTTGGGTGCGCTGATGATATAATATCGTCACTCGAGGCCTACCTAAATGTTAGGATAGCAGTGCTGCGTATTTAAAGTGTTTCAATTATCTTTGGTAGTCCACTGCTAAACCCATTAAAAGTCCGTTGTCAAATTAGTCACCTGAGGAGCTCGTGGCTAAATAATAACAGCCGCACGGATCGATCCATCAGGTTAAGCTACGCTTGCCGGGGTTGTCCGTGGATGGGTGACCATCTTTACATACCGAGACTCCTCCGTGCCTCGGAAAGCACGTTAAGCCGTTGGACCCGGCTGTCATTCGTAGATCTTTAACAGTCGTTACGGGTCGTCAGAAGCCCGAAAGTCTGACCACCAGTCTTACCAAGGGGTATCGTATTACCCAGTTACTGGGTTGTGGAGGTCAGATAGGCAGTCGCTCCATGTAAAATACTGGTATTCAGCTGCATCCGGTTAGACTGGAAGCCGACCCCAACATAGTTGGGAAAAGGCTAGGCAGATTGATTTTGATTGTCAAATTAGTCACCACTCTTTATCACTGTAACCAGACCTCCTGCACTAGGTACTCCACTGACTTTGGTGTTTCTTTGGCCAAATTCATTCAGGGACCCATTTGTAATTAATAGTTCTAAATAAGCAGTTGTTATTTCAATGTCGATAATTGTCACATCATAACCCACACACGAACGTGTTATGTATAGCTTGCAAACACGAATGAATGTTTAAAAGTAATCAATAATCAAATAATTTTATTGTCATTGCATACATGTAAAATATACCCATTACGTACCTTCTGCTAGCGTGTTTCATTGTTTGTTTATTCATGAAACGGGTCGGTTTATTCATTATCTGTTTAAAGCAATATTTGAGGGAGTTATTAATGCGATTTCAATGACATTCTTTAAGCCGATAAATCTAACTTTCTGCTTGCGTGTTTGTATTTTGTAGTGATGACTGCGTTTGCGGAGTTTATTATGGACATGTAGTGGTAAAACCAGTAATGTTGTAGTTAAGTCTTTTGAATTAAAAGATTTAGGTGTTACTGTCTGTTTGAGACAGCTCAGACTTTTGTACTATTGTGACTTACTGGGGCTGCCTCAATTTATGTATGACACAATGTTTAAGTTAAAATACTTAAATATTTTTGTATTTATTTTTTTGTTTGTTAAAACAATAATAATATTCATCCGTATCTATTAGTAATATTTTCGGTCGTTCGAGTATCAAGTTCTGTTTATGGCCTTGTGGGTCGATACATAAACTGCTTCATACATGTGCACAGCATATGTCGCAAAACATACACTATGATGACTTGTGCCATGTGTAGCACAGACAAGCCTATGGATCAGAAGATTTTTCCAAATCTTTTTTTTTTGTGTAAATGTGGTGCATTGGGCAATCAACTCCGCTTCCTCATTATTCCAACTTGCTGACTGGCGTTAGCCAGACTGGCATTAATTACACTAGCTTATATGCTGTGGCAAAAATATTAATTCTAACCGACTTCAAAAAAGAAGGAGGTTATGTTCATCTGTATGTATTTTTTTAAATGTATATTCATCGATATTTTCGTCAATTGTAGACCGATTTTGAAAATTCTTTGGAAGTTTGTGCGGTGGTCCCATTATATAAATTTTACTAACTTTGCTTGTGTAGTTTTTGAGTTAGCTTCGATAATACGTATTTAATCCACTTTATCACTGTATCTTGATGATGTTATAATACTTCCTGTCACTGTTGTATACACGGCAAGTAGTGGTATACAAATTGGTGTGGGGTGGGTACCATAACTGAAAAGTGAAAAATAAAAAAAAAACATTTTTACGACTTCCGTAATTAAAGTTATTTTTTCATTTTGTAGCGTTTTTTTTGGAAGTCAGTTGTTTTTTACTACAGCCTAAGCTAGTCCCTACCATTCATATCGTTACGAGTCTTCTTGGAATAAGTAGTTACATCACGTCACGCACGCTTAGCGCTTATAACTTAAACCACTGTCAATACACAAACAATGACCGTAGCGACCGTGCGCACGCTCATAATGCGCGGAGCCGCACACAACGAGTGTGTTGACAGGTGACACGAGACATCTACCGGTTACGTACGAAACTAATGGCTTTACAAATAACACTGAGCTGCCGCGGTTACGTCTACTAATGACAGAAAAGGGCCTTTTGTTATAATTGAATTAGTTTTATTTTTATGAAGTTAGTGGAAAGAGCCTCGTTGACTGTGAGGTGGAATGAAAGGTTCTTTTCTTTATTTCTGTAAGTAGGTTCATACAAACACTTTTACACGTCAATCATAAAGTCCGTCTTAGAATGAAAGGAGGACACTGAAAGTCTTGTTTGTGTTTTTATCGCAAAGTGTAAGAGTGTATGCTTAATTAATTTATCAGAATTTGATTAGCCGAGGAGTTTTTCAACGAATTCTAAGCCATAAAAAAGAGTAAAAAAAAAGCGCAGGAAAATATATTTTTATGGTGATTTATTATGACTGAAAATTCGTACACCGTTACCATCTAACATTAATGTATGTGTGTGTTTAGGGTGCTAATAGAGAGCCGGTGTATTAATTAACTAAAAACTTTCAGGAGAAAGTCTGGAAACCTACAGACGGTCGCAAGAATGTCCCTTAAAGAATGAAGTAAAAAATATTTTTCCTTTTGTGGCACAGTTAGAAACGAAAGCTGTTCTATCGAAATATTTTAATCACATATCTTCGATGCTGGACGGCTGTTAATTGCAGCCCGTTCTCAGTGATTATAGTGGGGCCGTTTAATAACCAACATCTTAATGGAGAACCAGTGGTTATGTTACAAACTATGTTTTCAATGCACTTATTGCGAAGCTATATGATTATTGGTATTGGGATTTGTGTGCTGTAGAAATGTGGAGTGCCTACATTTTTATTGAAATGTACCGTACATTCTATTTGTTTGCTTAATTTACTTTCTAAATTCTGTTTGTGAAGGGATTCAGGGCGTTGAAATGCTTTTAAGCTAAGCATGTACTCAAAATGTTGTGTGTATACAAGGTGTAACTTAAATAACGCACAACTCTTAAGGGGTCATTGTACTCATCATTATGAGCAACTTTTAATATGGGACCAAATCTGTAATCGCGGAAAAAAATCAGCTTTTCCCTACATTTTGACGAGTTATGCGAACAGAAATGTAGGGAACAGCTGATGTTTTTTCGCGATTTCAGGTTTGGTCCCATAGTCAAAGTTGTTCATAATGATGAGTACAATGACCCCTTAAGAAGTTGTGCGTTAATTCCGGGACATGTTGTATATGTACGTCTATTGGCCGTTATCTCAGTAGTCACAGTCTTTCTAGACGTAGGGCATTGAAAACCTTTTATGATAGATGATAAGCGTAATACCTAAAACAGTCTTCAAATATTAGTTGTGTGCACAGTCTCGTCGACGCGAGAATTTTGCGTAAAGCGGTAAGGCGGCTTCCTGAAACTAATCTCGCGATCAAAGCAACGAGATCATAAATGATTACAGTCTATTGAAGAATATACTGGATTAATTTCAGAGTTATTTGTTTATGTTGTGGACGAGGCGCTTAGGTCCTCGCACACGGTCCATTTGCTAATGACTGGTGGTCAGCTACAGCAACCTTTCATACATTTAGGGCCATAATAGACACGATAACGGTAACCTGCAACTGAACGCCAGTGTCGCCAGAACGTGAGCGCCGATGGCCGATGTTGAAAGTGTCATGTCTGCTATGGCCCTTTAGAGAGTAGCCACACACTGTCATAATGATATTCTTTCATAATGACCTCTCTTGACGAAGCCTCTAAAATAATAAAGATCCTACCAGGGGCGCAGCCTTCATACAACCCGATTCCTATCGGCTTCACTTCGGAATAACCACTCTTCTTAGTGTCTAATATTGCCCGATAATAATGGTACATCTGTGTGTGTAACTGTGTATGTCTACACATGTCACATTACAGATATTTAATACCAGTTTTAATACTCCATAAGAAAAACTACCAAAATGCCCGGCAACTTTGTCTATACAAAGAATTTCGATAACATCAGTGTCAAAATAAACCGGCCCTCGTAGCAGCCCGTAACTAGGGAAGCCGAACTACAACGAGTTATGACAAGCCTTTAATTTTTGCGGTTATCTAGAGTTATGAGAACTGAACATTATTTTCTTCGGCTTTCCTCTAACGTTAATTGTAGCTGCGACACTGGATCCTACAGATGTTAGAAATAGAACCAGGTGCGAACATTAAAGAAACAAGATCCTCCCTCTTGCCTCCTTGTTACAATAATGAATGGTAAACGTTTGATGACGGTGGCAGGTAGCCCCACCTGTCGTGTGCGTTGGAGCGTGGCAGACATGTGGTAAGCATCCGTCATAGACTCAAAGGGTCATACTACACGGGCGGTTCTCCCGCCGCGGGAATCCGCTCCAGAAAGCTACCGCAGAACCGCAGATCATCAAACTACACGGAATGCGGTTTATCGCCGTCTTTTGTTCATTAGTCAACATGGATCCGTCATTGATCACTGCTCTTGCAGGTCTTAACCTATGTAATTGGAGATTCTATAACCAGCATTTTCAGATTTAATTATCTGTGAATTGGCGCGCAATTCGAAATTCAAATAAATTTTATTCGGAAGGCGTGTTAATTTAATTTCAAATTCAGTCATTTGTTTTTAGATAGTTTTTTGTGAAATTGTGGTAGTTTTAGTTAATATTAATAGAAACCGCCACCGTGTAGTTTGAAGGAGCGGTTATCAGCGGCGGTTTGACGCTGCATGCGGCGGTCGATTTTCTCCTGACTGTGAACCGCGACGGGAAACCGCGCAGTGTAGTTTGCAGCATACAACTTTCATATTAAATTGTATCTAGTGCGGTTCAGGAGCGGATTCCCGCAGCGGGAGAACCGCCCGTGTATTATGGCCCAAACTTGAACGTAATCTGTAGTCTTTGTTATGGCACGTTATGGTATGGTCAATGGTCAAGTGCGTAGTACCTACGGGTTTGAAAAGAAGCTTGTGGGTAGAACAAACAATAGCATAATTATATGAATAGCACGTGCCATTCTAATAACCGTTAATAATTTTATTTCAAGAATATACATATTATACTTCTGAACATACGGCTGTCAGTAATTTAATAATGATTTTGTCATAGTTGAAGTATTCTTTGAGTCTTTGTAATGGGAAGGTCAGGTGCGCAGAACTTGTTTGAAAAGATGCTTGTGGGTGGAAGAAATAGCAACATATAGAAATAGCATGTGCCGGTCTAATAACCGTTAATAATTTTCTTTCAAGAATATACATATACTTCTGAAGATATTGAAGCGTAGTATTCTCCGGTTTTGGAGACACCTTTATCTTTGTAATCGATCAACAGGATTCCTTCCTTCGATCGGCCGTCCTGGCCGTGGGCCGTCTTCAAGTGAGTCCCTGTCTTGCTTAAAGAGGGTATGCCACTTGTAAACCATAGTTTTACCCGGGCAAGATTCCCCGTATACAGATGACATCTCTTCAATATGGTTTGAACTGATTTTCCTTGCTTAGTAAGGAACTTTATAACAGCGCGGTTCTCGATTTGTTCCATCATATTTCACTTTTTATTCCTGATTGACTTGTTTGGTCGACGATAGTTCAAATACCTAATTATGTTTTTGGGGATTGGCATATCGCAGGTCGAGCTTTTTGGCTGTTTAACCGAACTTTCTTGTGGGCGCCTCAATAAATTAAGGCCTCCAGCCAGGGCATAAAACTTAAAAACTAAGCGATCACTCGCTAAGGGCATCCTCTGTCGGGTACGGACCTCGGCTTAGGGCGTCGCTGGGGAGGCAAGGGACAGGCTTTAATCGTTAACGAGTGTAACGACTACGCATCCCGCGAATTTAAAAACGTATCCTAGTATATACCTATAGATTTACGGCCGAACCCATCACCAGTTTTGGCAAACTGGAGATAGAGAAACCTTTCAACCTATGGTTTCAACGTCCCAATAACTTATAAGAGATTATGGAATCTTACCGGCCTGACATAAGGCCAGATATAATTGTACTGTCTACCATCAATAGCGATCTGTCTTTTACTGTTAGTTAATAGCTAACTGGTTATTACCCATTAAAAAGATTTAAAACAGTTTCATACTGAGAAATCGCTGTATTAATTAAATATCTGTTGATAGATAGTGTATGTTTCAATTATACGAAGACTATTAAGGCTTCACCACATTTAATTAACCACATGCTCTATGCATACAGAAGTTCAATACGCAAGCAATCTTCGCGCGAGTATTCTGCGACAAAAGTTTTTGCCTGCCGTCGGTCACTGCTGCAAACTCGTTTATTCAAAAAACTAAGAATGGCATCTAGTCATCATGCTTGTGTTAGTGGCCTCTTGCCACTGTGTCAGTAACACAATACGAAAAAAGATGATCTGGTAACCAAGTGATATTTTTGACTTTATTTTAAACTTAAATTCCTGTAGATAATACGGCATGGTGTGCCTTTGCTTCCCTCCACTGCTTTGGTTTCTCTCCTTTATTAGTCAGTTATTTATCATAATCTGCCGAGCCTTTTCCCAACTATTTATATTGGGGTCGGATTCCAGTCAAACCGGATGCAGCTGAATACCAGTATTATACATGGAGCAACTGCCTATCTGACCTCCACAACCCAGTTACTGGGTAATACGATACGCCTTGGTAAGACTGGTTGTCAGACCGTATACTTGAATTGAATGAATGAGATATTAAGATGCTTAACGGAGTTTTCATGATTTATAACCGCTTTACCTGTTAAGATCTTCATTTGAAATTGGCGCTGTTTACGGCATAATGGAAACAGTATTGTTTTAATGTTTTTGCCACTTTTTATTGTCACCAATGATTATTTCTGGCATCTAAAGACCAACTGGGATGCAGAATCAGTGTAGTATGCTTCATCCAAAACGTCCCGTTAATTTCATGTTTCTCTTACTTTCTCTACAAAACACGATAAAATAGGAAATAATCACTGGTTCAAAGCATAACTGTTACTATACGATACAAAAGGCCGTAGGAAGGCGGGCGGTATCGTAATAAATAAGTTAAACTGCGCTAGGTGGCGTATCGTCGTAAATCGGTCGTTACGTGTCTCTTCCTTGAGGCAGGTCCGAACCACATTCCGGTATGGGCAAAGATTAGTTGTGGGCAGATGAGCCAGGGCATTAACAGAGTGATGTTTGGCGCCATCTAGATAAATTATCGGTTGATGAAAAACGAAGAAACGATGGATGGATTGTGGACGAAATATGGCTAGAAAGGGGGTGACTACTGAGATGACGACTAATAGAGAAGTATGGAAGAAGAAGACATGCCGAACCCCAAATAAATTGGGAGAAGGGCAGGAGGATGTCGATGAGATCAGCCATTTTTCATGAGATCGATGAGATCAGCCATCAAACGTGCTGACTAAAATGCCCTAAGCATGCCTCTTGAGTGTGGCGACTATATCAAGGCTCCTACAAAAAGGCACGACATGCGACGCGACACAAAGGCACCGCGTGTCGCGCGACGAGCGGTGCCTTTGTGTCGCGCGCGATGCGCATCGCATGTTTGTAGGAGCCTTAAATCTCCCTTTAAAGAGGCTTTTATCTGAGATAGAGAGATATACAGAGATGGATGTGCTATACAGCATTATAAGGTATTATAAGCAAAGTGGTTAGTAGAAAGGTTTAGACAAATCGGTTGTTTGTGTCCCTTTCTTGAGGCAGGTCCGGCCGCATTCCGGTGTGGACAAAGACTGTGTGTCCGTAAGATGTGCCAGTGGTATGCAGCTGTGAAAGTGACAAGTATGATCTGTTTCAAAAGTTTCTGATAAAAATATAAACAAATGGATCAGAAATCGTAAGTACCTGTGGATGTAATAATCATTTTAAAGATGTTTTTCGTTTGAGTTCTTCGTAATACGTGTGTGAAAAATTAATTTGGCCCAGCACGGGTTGAGGCCCTCTAAGATGCAGGTCTATGCTGGTCACAGTTGAGGTTGTGTGGATTTAAATAAAATCCTATTTATAGAAAGATTTCAACCGCTTCTCGTTACGACGGACATAAAAGAAAAGATTCTGCAAATAGATTCAAGCATGTTTATTTTGATTGTACACCTTTAAGTAAATTATATTCATTGCATTGCTGCCATCCAATTATGTTGTACTTCTAGCAGAAAATTACGATTTGTTTACATGTACTAACCTTTATAATTCAATCTTAATTTATCTGACACGATACAGAGATAATTTACCAGCCACTTATTATCATCCACTCATTGCCGATATAGACGATTCTTAGGGGTGCTACACACATGTTCCGCTTTTATTCGGCTCGGCAAGCATCGTTCGGCAGCAATCATGCTTAATCATGTCCGTGTCGGCTCGGCACAATTCGAGCTAAGACGAGCGGCTTTTTCTCAAACTTACACCCCTTAGGCACAATATTATCGTGACCGGCGTCCTGTCTGATTCTAATCTGTGTTATCTCATCTATGCCGGTTCTAGAGGTTGTATAATAGTCCGAGTACAGCTTCACTGCATTAATGAAATGATCTGGGATACCGCAATTTGTTGCCGTGATACGGGTCCTGGGTCCAAAGGTCTTGTACCTGTATCCGGCTTGAGGTCTGAAGATGGCCAACGTTTTCGTGGTTGGGTTATAATTCTGCGGTTAACAGGTTTACAGGATAATTGTGGGTATGATAGCTGTGAATGTTCCATTGAAGGTCAAAGGCCTCTTCTCGTACACAGTAAGAACGAGGATTCAAGCTTATGTGTTGGTTATTTCAGACTATTATAAATCTTGGTTTCGCGCAAGATTTTTTTTTTTTGGAACAAATATTTACAACTAGCTTTTTCCCGCGGCTTCGCCCGCGTGGATATCGGTTCACCGGAATAAAAAGTATCCTGTGTGTTAATCTATCTGTGTGCAAAATTTCAAAATTTAATTTCATCCAAATCTGTTCAGCCATTTTTGCGTGATTGAGTAACAAACATCCAAACATCTTCACAGACGTTCACATTTATAATATTAATAGGATATTAGGGCCTTAAATTAGAGGTATATGCTTAATCATTGGATCTCCTTCAAGGTATAGTTACAAACAGTTACCTAACATTCCCCTGGTAAATAACTTATCTGGCTATAAATTATGGTTTTATTCAAATTAAACTAGTTAGCTTCTATACAAAATGGTTGAGCTGGATGGTGCTGATCCACGCGTCATGTTCGTGAACGGGCGCCGTCAGTTGAGACTGGTCATCTCTTAACTGCCAGGGCTTATTTTTAATCTTATAAGTATTTTGAATAGCTTTTAATTTTTTGTTTTACATTGTTCTCACATAGAAGCAAAAAGAATAATGTGCCCAGGATTTTGTAATAATCTTGATTTAAAAGAGTGTCCTTCGAGTTTCTCGCCTGTTCTTCTCCATAGAGAAGTACGTTTTGGAATGGGCAACTAGCTTCAACTTTCTGACTAACTGACCGACTCTTTGACAATTCAAAAGTGCCTGTAATTGAAATAAATGCTTTGCGTTTTGACTTTTACTTTAAACATTCTCCTTTATTGTAATTCAGTGCCCAAAATAAACTTATAAGTTACATTATAAATTATAATTTCTTCTTATAATGAAATTTAAAGTCTTGCTCGTAAGGTACGCTTTCGAACTCGCACCCTCATTCTTGAGATGTGGATCCCTTAACCTTCGGGCTGTCACGGCATACGTGGGTTATGGATGAACAAAACATATCCTCATTTCAAGTTATTTCAGCTTTGTAGTAGAACCAGATGTGACTATATTTCAGTATACATTGTATCTCAGTAATTAGGTGTAATTTGGCAGTTGTCAGTCTATCTGCTGGTTCAAGTTGCCAAATAGTGGATTTTGGTTTTAAACATCGCCATTTTTATGCCAAATGTAGATTCGAGTAGGGTTTTAGTTTTAATAGAACTGTTACTTATTTATTTAATACATTAAGCACACAAATGTACAGAGGCCGAGGTGGGGCCGGTTACTTGCTAGGGTCATAAGGATTATACGATTGATATGAAAATGATGATGACTTATAATGATTCATCATCTACATCTGCCTAGCATTTTTCCTATTGTGTTGGGGTCGGCTTCCAGTCTAACCGGATGCAGCTTATTACCAGTATTTTACACGGAGCGACTGCCTATCTAACCTCCACAACCCAGTTACTGGGTACCACGATACCTTTGGCATGACTGGCAGTCAGACCAGGCAACAACCTGATTGTGGTTGGTTGTTGTAGTGTATATAATAATGATTATGCATCAGGATCCATACCCATTACAGAACTCAGGATTCTAATCTTAACTCCTTCGCGTCGCTCAAGAGTTAGCCCTAGAATCCTTTGTCTCGCTCAGGATTCAATATAGCGCCTGTGATATAAGACACCGCTTTTTTTATCTCCTTGGTGAATAGTCTACTGTAGTTGTATAGTGCACTTTTATTATCAAATTATAATGCTCCCATTAATATAATGGAGGGCAAACTTGTTTAGCACATGTCATTGTTAATGCTTTGAATGCAAAACGAACACATAATATTTACGACCTTGTTGGTTTTCCCGCATGATTTCATGGCACTATGTATTGCTTACTAATCGAATGTGAGCTAATATGTAGGTGTTGATTATTAAGATTACAATGATTAACGTATTGAATATATTATGATTTAATGTGGCTTTTGACATACATTTGAGAGGTCCTTGGAGGTGTTGGAGAGCTTTTTGCTTTTAGAAACTGGATGAAAGTTGTTTATTATTATTTCAATTAATTATTACATTGGTTTATTATTAGTTTTCTCACACAGCATTCTGTTATGACGTAAAATTGTTTTACGCAATAATATATCCTGTATTTTCAGCAAGTTAATTATTTTTATTCTTATAGTGCTGTGTTCAGTAGACTCAACGCTATCTTACTTTTGATAAGGTAAAATGCTACAAGATGAGGTTCAATCACAAACAACCTCGTCTCGCATCTATAAAGATGCGTGCCATTATTAACAGGATTAACATTCGCGGTAATTGTGTGCGCTTACCCTAATTGAATTGTGGCGGAGTTCACTTCGCCGGGTACGATTTTGGATAGGCAGTGTAATATTGTGCAATTAGAAAGGCCTATGTCCAGCAGTGGACTGCTGTAGGCTGATGATGATGTGATGAGTGTAATATCGTAGGAAGTTCGAGTTCGACTCAAAGGACCACAAAATGTAAGGTTGATGGTGATACTTCGTCATCTTCATCGTAAACCCTTTAGGAACCTCTGGTAAGGGGGCGACGACAAAACGAAAATAAAAAGCAACTTATTTAAACGATTATAAAATAAATAACAGAAAAATACTACCAAAATAAATCAAAATTAGTAACAGGACTTGACAAAAACGTAATTAATCAAGCAAGCAATTCGATAGTTTTACGGTTGACTTGGAGACTAAATAAATGTTCTGCCGGATCACGCAGAAATAATTGCTTGCTAACGAGCTTGTTTCAAGAGTTAATACTTAGCAAGCATTGACCTAACAGTATTAGTTTTATGTGAATTGTGTAACATAATGATTGAATTAGATTCAACGTAATGATGATTTTAAAATAAAAAGAGACTCAAGTTCACTGTTTTGGAACAACTAGTTGAGAACTAAGACCCCGTATTTGACCGGGGGTTGAGCTAAAATTATGTGTGACTAAGCTTTTGCCTGCGACTTAGTCCGCGTGTTTCCTGTTTTGACATAAAATTCATCCTATGACACTCGGCAATACTGTAGCTTCCCATTGATGAAAGAACTTTCGGAATCGGATCAGCAGTTTCAAATATTACCCCAGAAACCTTACCTCTTTATAATATTAGTGTAGATATACGTCCTATCAATATTAAAAACGCGAAAGTTTGTGAGGATGGACGGATGGTTGGATGGACGTTTGTTACTCTTTCACGCAAAAACTACTGAACGGATTTGTATGAAATTTGGCACACTGATAGTTTATAACCTGGGTTAACATATAGGATACTTTTTATCCCGATATCCCAACGGGATGGAGACTTATGCGAGTGAAACCGCGGGGTGTTGCTAGTAGGCTATAAAGCAGCGTGCTATTCCAATATGCTGTGCTCTGACAATTCCACCATTGCCGTCTTATTATCACGAGTCAGGACTAGATATTATGATAATAAATAATACATCATGTCATTGTGGTTAGCCAGTCCGAACGTTGCTAGTAAAACTGACTGAGCGGGGAACGGCAGACGAACTAAGTATAAAGAATCGTTATTGCCTAGGTTTTTTTTAATCGTTTAAATACTCCAGAAGTAGCATTAATACCACATTCACTATATTTCTCCGTATGATAAAGGCATTCTACTAGTACTTTTATAAACTTTTTATTTCCAACGGCCACGTTTCCTAATTGCCAATAAATGTGAAGTTCCGTTGTGTATTTTCCGTAGGGAAAATCGTATTAGTGGACCCACATTGGCGTGACCGTTCCGATCTCTAGTTTCACTGTTGATCCCAACCTTGGGTCTATTTATTAATCGAATGTCGATATCGTCGGTAAGGGTCTTAATGGTAAAATGGGTGCTCGCTCTGGATGTTTCTGATGTTTTATATGGATACACTTACTTTGTATTGCGGTTGAGTGTTGTTTTTGACAGCAAAGTAATGTCATGAAGATGTTTGGTGACCGAGTTCAGTGGTTTAGTAACATAATACCTACTTGGTCATGTGTAGGTACCATGGGAGAAACGAACATCTATACACCGTAAGGACTATTCTTGCTTGCAGCGCTCGGCCGCTATAGTAACGCTTGCTAACTGATGTGGTCATCGTGTGCACGGGATTTTGTTTTCAAATTGATCAGAGGGGCAATCTCGTAAATTTAAGAATATTCACAGTCTGATCTCAGTCTCAATATGTAAAAAATACTTATAATTTCCCTACATTTTTGACATTTGATTGTCGCTGAGATGAGATTGCGACTAGATTTTGAACGTTTTTAGTTACGGGAATTGGGCTTCTGATGTAAGTTTCCTCGATAGTACATATGGGGGTTCCATCAATATTCTTGTTTGCAATTTTAGTGATTTCTTTTCGAACATTTTATTGACACAGCCAGTAGGATTATTGTAACAATGACCTCTATGAGAGTTTACCAGCCTTGATATTTTTATAATTCGTGTCTGTTTTGAAATCTCTTAACAAGCCTATCAAAAGTTCATGTTTATCTTCATATTTTAATTCCGTAGCTTTGTTTGAAATATACTCTTCATAACTTCGTACATCCAATTAAACTTTTCCAGAGCGCAATTTGACATAACGTATTCAATTATAATGAACTCTTCAAAGGGCAGATCCTATTGATTTCCCTTTGCTTGTTGGCAATTGTTGACATAACAGAAGTTTAGAATTCGTATACAGATTGCTCTTATCTGATTTTGATCAAGATGGATCAAGGAATTTATATTAGGTACTTCACTTATAGGAGTGAGCGGAGTAATATAAATTCCAAGTCGCAAATTACGTTCGTGTGGATTTGTGGAACATATGTTTTCGTTGCTGTTTCGTTCCTCACATTCTGTGTTAGGTAAATACTTTTTTGCTAATACAAGTACTATTATTACTTATTTACTTACTTTACTACTAGCACTTGCCGCGTGACTTTGTCTGCGTGCGTTTCGTACTATAATACCCAGTTAGGGGTAGATTTTCAAAAAAACCCTGATACACGTTATACCTACTTTATTTTCGGTCTTAATCGAAGTTAATCGGACCGCGCGTTAAAATTATTCCATACAAACTTTGACACTCCCCCCCCCCAAACCCCCTTTAAGGGGTAGTTTAGAAAACAAAAAATTACAAACTTCATAATTTACTTAGAATTCGTGCCAAGTTTCAAGTTTATGTTAACTCAAGGAATAACATTTTTCATACAAACAAAATCCCCCCTTTTCATCCCTTAAAGGTCCAATTTCCAAAAATCCTTCCTTAGTGGATGCTTACAACATAAAAGGCATCAACTGCCAACATTTCAAGTTTGTAGCCGCAGCGGTTTAGGCTCTGCGTTGATGAATCAGTCGGGATAAGTAATTGTAACTTTTTTATTGTCATGTGTGTATTTTATATAAATTTTATCTGTATAATTTAATGTAATTGACTTAGCTGAAAACGAAATGAATTATCAATGTTATATTATTTTTAATAGCACTTACTTCTAAGATCTAAATGATCTTTCCTAAATCTTTTTGCAAGCTCCACTTGAAATCGCAAATCAGCTTCTTAATGTGTGCTTGAACCTGTGTGATTAACAAAAACATTAAACTAATGGCAACAGTAATGGCAATAGAGAACAGTACCATGAAAATATATGACTGCAGTAAAAAAACTAATGTATTGCATATTTTTTCGTGCTATCTATTTTGCGTCAGCTGCATAAACTCAAATGACATTTCGTGGGTTCATCTTGGTGTCAGTGGTTATTTTGGTCTAGCAAATTAAAAAACAGAGTTTAGCAATATACTCGGTAGCTGCTGTGCCGCTACACTCCATTGTGTTATCAAATTCACAATCAGCATTTACTTTGTTGGTTACGGGAAACAGCTTTGTCAATTTCGTTTCTATATTTAGAACGCTTTTAACTTAGTTCTTAATCTTGCTCGGTTTAGAGCTTCTAATTTGGAAGATATTTGGCTTGATTATATCCAAACAGAGGCTGTGTCAGTAATAGTTACAGGTAAAACAGTCTCTTTTAATGTGTCTTTCATTTGTCCCAAATTAAGAATTTATTACACTGAACTAATCTCTTTACCTCCAGAGCTTCTGTGGTCAACCTTTTTCTGTCCCACCATAAGCCCACCTTTTCCCTTTTCTATTAAAGGGAGTAACGACATAAGTAAACAGACAAAAGCTTCTCTTAATTCAATTTGGGGAAACTTCCCCATAAAGCGCTAACTCCATCATCAGTCACAATTTGTGACATGTTTTCTCAGTCTTATCTTTTCGCCTCAGTTGGTCTGCCCAAAATTCTTGGCTTTTCGGCCGCATCTGCTTCTATTTAATTTAGCAATCAGTGTCTCTTTAGTTACTATACCAATTAAGAATTGTTTTATGATCCCAAAATCATTATTACTTCGCACTTCTAGAATGGTAGGTTTTTAACAAAAAGTTGCGATGCAAACTAAGTATATAAATATATATTCTTTAAACTCTATTAAAAATCCCAGACGACCAGAAATGTTTAAAAAATAATGAAGTCCCCATCTGTTACAGGCTTGCTCCTGACATGTCTTATCTCATATGGACACGGTTCCCGTCTACCCCTAGTTATCCCTCCCCCCTTCCCCCACATAGTCTGGTGTTGAACTGTTGTCAAGCAGTCTAATATATTGCAGAGTGAATTTGACATTATTTATTCACTGTCCCAACCCCTTCTGGATGTTGTGGCGTTTTATTTATTGTTTGCAGTGCGAGGATTTAATGATGATTTAGAATGTGTCAGACGAAGACATGGTAGAGGCTGAGATGTTGAGGAACGATAGTTAAGTGTATTAGTAACTGGATCTCAAAACTAACTATATTTATTGCTTGTACGATCAATATTCATAACCAAGATGAAACAGATGAATGATGAAAATTATATACGTGAATAAGCGGACTGTCTTAGATACACAGTCATCCGTATCATAATTCTAGATATCATCAGGTTATATGCAAACTTCTGTTCTTTATTAGAAACATACTCTTTCGTCAATTCAAATAAAACAGTCGTGATTGTCTTTGAAAAAATGAATGAATGATTTTTTTGGCCAGTTTATCATAACATTGGCAGCTTCTATTGGTGTCATTAGATAATTTGGCACACATCGCAGTGATTCCAGATATTTCACCTAAATAAATGTATCTACTATCTACACAACACTCACCGTGTTGTTAATCATATAACTGTTCGCCAATTACTCTTACTTGTACAATTCTATTCACTTTTGCTTTCATTTCATTGCTTTCATTACTACCTTCCTCAGAAATATGAGCTACTAATAACATACCTGAAACAGTTTCAAATCCGCTATTACTTTTAACGTCTCGTTTATTGCTAGTCATAATTGCACCTTTTCTAATACTGTTTTCCTTCTAACATTTCCATCGGTGACGTAACTTACTGCAGTGATATCATCAGTAGAGTCATCCTTGACATTGCTGCCTCGAAATTGAGTTTCGTGATTCTTGGAATTCTTGAAATGTTGACGACCTGAATGACGCAGCGATGTCCGTATTTCATGGACTGTTCTCAGGTCAGGTGGCGATTTTGATGTGTTATGTCCATACTCCATACATTATGCATGAGACGTGTGTGAGTAATAATACCCACGATTTGGAGAATCCTAGTGCTGTGATTAAAGGCTTGTGGAGCGTTTGTTTTGTTATTTTTTTTTTTTATAAATCTACACAATATTCCACAGTCTGTGTTTTTCCCGTATTAATACAATAGCAACGCATTAACGTTACCTACTGCCTGTTTTTCTCTTGTTTGTTTAATTTCAAAACTTTTGTAAGCGCCTAGTTTTTCATTTGCTAACTTATTCTTACTAACTGCTAGATATGTACCTATATCAAAAATGATATTCACCAAATTAACAACATATCGATGATTGAGATTGATAAATAACAGAATCAGGCGTTGTGAATTTCCGCTGGTCCGTCTTCAGACTGGTTTTTCAATCTTTCATCGATACATAAATATAAATCCCTGATAAATGTGGGTACATATTTCTTGATCTGTTCAGCCCACTTCCATTTGCACATGGCATTCCTATTACGAGTCGCTGATATAAACTGCAAGCTCTCGTAGATAAATCTACATTATATTACATCTTGGAGCAACAAATTACATGTCTCGTGGGGTTCCGCGAGAGAATATAATTGACTGTGGCTTATTTAACAAGTTACTTTAATAATTTTGTATCAATCAGGGTAATAGGAGTCATTTATTGGGCTAATCTTGGAAAAGCAGTAAAAAGCAGCAGAATTGGAGCACTACCGTCAAAGCCCAAAGCGGTGGATGGAAGTGTCTGAGGTACTCTATGTAAGTACGTTTTAAAACAAACTTGTTTAGTTTTAGCAATAACGTCAGTTCTCGATCTGTTTGTTGAGTAGACATTGACGCACCTCGTTAAACCACAAACTTATTACAAAGAAAAATAGCTAATAATTAGTCAATATTTATTATCTCATTGTTAAAAGTGACGGTCACTACTCGTCCAATAACTAATGGTCATTAATAAAAGAAAATCATTAAAAAAAACCTTGAAACTCAAGTTTTCAGAAAAGAAAAACAGTAAACTATATCATACTGAACCACAAGTCTTTCAAACCACTTAACTGCATTCAATCTTGCGTCCTTACCACTCCTCGTAAGTGCGAGAGAAACAAAACATAGAGTGGTAAGACCCATGGGAAATGGTTTTATGTGTTCTAACACATGACTGGCGACTGTTTATGGATTAAACTCGAACGCAGAATGCAGCTGGACAAACGTTACATGTGAAGTAATGGAATCCGCTCAGTAACATACTTCATACGACTATGGGTTCCTGGTAATGGGATTTTGCTTTCGTACAAAAAGTTATATGAGTATCTTGGTTTGTAAAGCAATCCTACAGATTGTAGTAAGGACATGTTATTTTTTTGTTTGTTTGGGAAAAGCGATCTCCGGTTATAGTTTTTTGGTATTTTCTCTGGGTAAGAAGTGATGATGATTATATTACAGGTAATGTAGACTGTGAAAGTAACGATGTAGCCAGATAGCCGAGTGATATGTAAAGGGCTGATCTTGACCCCTTAACACTGTTACATGAACACATTGTAAAAGCCATGTGTTTTTAAAAGAGCCACCGTGGAATTTCATGGCGACTCTACTCCGTAGGAAACAAACGGTTGGAACCGTGCGCCTAGCTTCTGACGTTTCATATGTGCCCATGTAGGTTTACGTGAAGTAAAATATTTTGAATTTGAATCTTTCTACGCCTTTCTGTTTCGATTAAAGGAGTTCCACCAATATCCATGATGAAAATTACGTCAACGCCGATAACATTAATATAAATCCTAGAAAGCTAAAAATGAAATCAACTAAAAGGACAAACAATAACAGCTGGGGTCAATTTAACACAGCTCCGAATCGTACGATAAAGTAATTGAAAAAGGGACTCGATAAAAATAATATACTGAGGACTCCGCTAAGGATAACGACGCTGAAAGTCATAAAGTTGGCTTTAGCTTAGAAAATTGTTTTAAACTTGCAAACACTGGGTTCTTTTATTTCATTGAGCTAGAAGTTTTGTAGTAACTTTCCAGTAATACGAGCTTTAAGTGTCAAATGCAACTGCTGTAGATCTTATCCAGGGTATAAATAACGGACTAGAACTAAATGTTTTTTTGTTAGAGGATACACTTGCAGCACATCGCTGTATAGTGCTATATCGATATAAGTAGTATGTAACAGACTTCTGAATTCATATAATATAATTTATTTATTTTCACTTCAAGACACACACATCAGTGTAGCCCTGGCTCTTGTACTAGGAGTTCCTGTATCACAAGAGCCAAACATTTATCGCCAGATATATTATGTGTTTGGTTTCTCGCTGGCATTAGTATTAGTGCATCATTTGCTAAACTTAGCATTTTTTGTTGCTCTATTTCTACCAGTTGTTCTCACTTTAAATGTCTCTGTACGTAACAAATGTGGATTTTATCTACATTGCCAGAACAGTTTTACAAACTGTAACTTTGCTACACATTTTAACACTGATCTCGTTTACACTCCGTAAAAATCTACCAACATCTGTTTTCAATTTAACAGTTACATCATACGGTAGTGCAGCTGTTATTCTGTTATCTTTACGTTAACTAATTTCCGTGTGTATACAAGTAAGTCTTTTAAATAATTAGTAGCAGTCATCTATACACATCTTAGACATAATACCTCGATTGTATTCGGCGATTCTCGTTGCTTTACAATTTAACACAATGGCGGCTGTGTGAACTGTGAAACACGAATATGTTAACACTTTCAATGAATCAGCTCCAACTTCACAAGGTCGTTTCACTTACAATTCGTTTTTCAGTTGGAAAAATTACTGTTTCCCCTAATTTGTATTGTGTTAAAGTTCATTTTGCACTGAAAATTCTTGTAATGACTTCTCTACTTCATGTGTTTCGCTGTTCTTAAGCGTAACAATCGTTTTTCAGTTGGAAAAACTATTGTTTCTCCTAATTTGTATCGCGTTAAAGTTCATTTTTGTCAGCAAATTCTTTTGATGTCTGCTTTAATTGGCGTGTTTCGCTGTTCTTAAGCGCTAAGGTACCATTCGGAGTCTGTGCTTCGGAAAATCGAGTGTCTCGGGTTTATATCGTGTCTGTGTTTATAATAGTGTCTGTTACTATGTTTGTTTGTTGTTAAAAGTGTTTACTGTGAGCCCGGAAACTGTTAGATTTGTGCCAAACTGTGTTTATTCACTTCGTTTTCTCAGTTTCACTAGCAATTATTCCTTTATAACCTTAGTTGTTTGCTCTTTCTCTATCGATTAAGTTGCTTTTGGCACTGTTTAAGATGGTTGAGTCTATCATGAATTTGGTTCTTTGACACTTTTTTGGACTAAAGTGAAATTAATGTAAGGTTTTAATTGAAAAAATCATGACGTTAGGGACAAATTGAACAAGTGTTTTTGGCGCTCAAAACTAGGTAGTTGATGTATAAACTGTTGACTTGGAAATGACAAGAACCTGTTTTCGTTTTACAGTTCTATGAATACATAGTAGACTATTTGCGATAATTCTTCATTTGCACGAGAAATACTTTTAATTTCAATATCTCGTAAAATGTAAGGTGTTTCTAGATTTGGTATAAAACCGATACTTAATGAAATAATGACTATATTAATGAACTAATTGTTTTACTATCTGCGCATAATGTGGTGCATGCTGTGCTTTTCTATAAGTAATGAGGCGCTTAGACTTAAGTTTGCAATGTACTAATTGTAGGGTAATAGTGTACTCATTGTTGAAGAGCCTAATAATAAATAAATAAATATCTTTATGAAGTTAATAAACTAATGTAGAACACTCAATCGAAGTCCAAAGTCAAAACTCTGAAGTTCAGAAATCTATACTCTCTATAATATTAATATTGTTAAGAGGTAAAATTTGTAAATTTGTATGTAGGGGGTAATCTGAGGAACTACCAGTCGCATTTGAAAAAATCTTTTGCATTTGTTAGCCCAATTCTTGAGGATGGTTATAGGCTATTTTACATCATGCTATGATCCTTAGGAGCCGAGCAAAATGAAAAAAAGTTAAAAAGAACGCTAAGCGAAAACGTAGTAATAGCGCGGGCGGGCGATGCGATGTGACGGGGTGGGGACAAGAAATTTCCGCGGACGAAGTCGCGGGCAGAAGCTGGTCTATGACAAACCGAATAAACAACTAAACATTTACTGAATAAACATTATTATTAGTCAGTAATGCGTTTCTCATGACTTATTGGAACACGTTTACATTATACTAATGCCAAATAAATAAACAATCTTAACAAATCAATAAATTACAGCCTTCGATATAGAAATTGTTATTTTAACATTGTTTGGCGGTTTCCTTTCCGCCCTTGTAACAGTTTGTAAGAAATCACCCTGCGTAGAACTTTTGGTGTTTTAGTTGTATAATATGTTAATCAAAATATGATTTGCGACCGTAACTAGTATGCGCGTATTTACAGAATTTTGCCTAACCATTAAAATCATCAATACAGATCTAACAAAACACGTAAGAATATATTAATTTCACGGGCTACCTTAGCACTTCCCCGTTAAGGGGGAAACGCCAGGTAGCCCGCGAAATTCAAACTTTCTTATGTTTTTTTGCAATTTGCATGTCAGTATTAAGTTGTATGTTGATTAAAGTATCATTCGCGACCGTAACAAATATGCATTTACAGAATTACAATATAATCATCAACATCAGTAATACCTACCACTCCGTAAGTTTGTATAATCCCAATTGTCAAGATTTCATGAAATAGTCATTCAATAGAATTACCTGGTCTTAAAGAGTTGTGTTGATGACTTTAATTATTATAATTCTGTAAGTACATACTTTTTACTAGTTAATTTTATACCACGTCCGATTAAAATCTTCCAAAGATGCTGCGATATTCATTCATCTAGTTTTTGCTCACCACAAAAAATGGCAAACGAGGAATCTAGCTTTTTGCCTTTGCATTCAAGAATCTGTATCTAATTATACTTACAATTCAACGGTTATGTCCATGATCATCGTATGTATATCCGGCGTTCTATATTGCCCCGCTGTTCTATTTTGGTGCACATAATTTGGTTACAGCTTCTCCCTTTTGATTGAATTACTGTTGCCGGATTAAATTGGATTCATAACCCGACAATCCCCTGTTTAAATTCAACCCGCGGACAGTGATTCCAAATTTAAATTATATAAGCTAAGCTAACTAAGCGTCTAATCATAATATGACATTCTTTCAAAACTAGAATAATAGCTAACTTAAAAATAAACATAAGTCTTGAATCTAAAGTATTATTAAGTACAAATATTTGTCGGATCCATTGTAAAAAACTCGATTATAACATCACCTGATACAAAACCATTGAAAAAATTTTGACCAACCAGCGCTCAGTGTTAGTTTGTTTACCGTCGCTGAGATTCCGAAGTGAACCGAACAGTTCCGAACGATCTCTGTCGGCACTCATGCGCATGTTGCTATGACTAGAGTGAGGAACACACGGTGTAGGGGGAAAGTGCATCATGTTCTACAATATGTTAGGTAAGGTTGCAGGATAAAAATTGTACCGACATCAAATTGTGTTTATTGTGCAAAAAAAAATGTGGTGTGATTTGGCTAAAATTTTGTGAAAATGCAACGTGCTTTATATTTTTTCAGGTATGTATTGTTTTTTTTTGTGGGACTAAACGTTGTAACAGTTCTTTATTTTGATCTCAAGTTTTTTATTTTTTTATTTACCTATTTATGTAAAGTTATCATTCATCGGAAATGCGTGTTGTGAAAGGTATTCATTGAATGCTTGAATCACATCATGTCTGAATGAATCCACTTTTCTCGTGATTCTAGTTATAGTAATATAAAATGGAATGATAATGGGGGTTATAAAAGTGCCTCACCTAAATTACTTTACTTAAATGAATGCCCGTCTGCGGAATGTTAACTTAGGTGCTTAGAAAGACAGGTTTCTGAACGGCCTTGATGTTTATTATTATGTTTTAGATATATACCTACATATATCATGGCGGTTAGCGAGGGGACTTGTAGTAGGGATTGTAGCTGCCTATGCTAAAGTACAGGATGATGTTGTCATCCAACTAGATGTCAATAAAATTGTTGACAGTAAATGGGAATCAAAGCAAAGAGGTTTTGTGTAGATGGGGAGTTGTGTTGTGGGAGTTGGGGGTTGCGCCAGTTCTTCCCAGCTAAAGCACAAGGAAGTGGTGAAGGACGGGCGTATTGGGGACCTGTCTTATGTATGTGTAATTTTAACGTTCAAAAAGTGCTGATTCTCAGCCTAATTTGAATAAATCATTTTTGATTTGGTTTAACTGGAACAACCCTTATTTTCGGGTAAGTTCCTAGAGTCATTACTACAAAACAATTACTTGATGAAGCTCGGGTTCGAAATTGTTTTTGACCAACTAAGTATTGAATCTCAACACAACCTTGTACATGACATTTGCCAATTTAAGTCATCTCAACAAAAATGTGCGCCGCGTCATGTAGACGACACGTAATCACAATGTTTGTCATACTACTAATTATGTTAGTACGCTATGTTTATGATAATTATCGTGTTTTTGTCACTTCTAGCCAGCTCAAAGGTCGTTGCGTAAGTTTTTCTAAAAGGTCAGCAAGGCTAATAAAGATTGTGCATAGATTTAAATCTTCTTTACAACCTTTTGTCTGGTTTCCGGACTATTGTTTAGGATCTGTTTTGCTTAAAAGGATGTATGTTTATTGCGTAAATCGCCAATTGGTTCTTCCTTTGATGGGCAAATTTGATCAGCCTAGCCTTTTCCCAACTATGTTGGGGTCGGCTTCCAGTCTAACCGGATGCAGCTGAATACTATTTTACATGAAGCGATTGCCTGTCTGACCTCCACAACCTAGTTACTGGATAATACTATACAGTGTGAGTCTTTATAATGTGCACATATCGAAATGAGGGAATCTATGCTTAATTTTATCGACGGAAAAAATGTTAAAAAAAATCTAAATATTTATTTATATTTTTTATGGATTTTTAAAAAAAATTGTTTGCTTTTGTGACCCCAGTGTATACAAAACTGTGTAACTTTTAAACTAAACGATTTATCACGATGAAACAAACTCTATAATGTTTGGAAGTAATTAGGTGTCGTCATAAAATAAAAATTATGGAAAAAAAATAGCCACATTTAAAAATAAACATTTTTGTTTGGCAAAAATCTGATTTTTTTTCATTAATTTTTACAAAAATTGTAAAATTTCTCAATAACATGCCCCCATCACCTTCTTTTTTTATAACTTTAAGTTATTCTTCATTGTATTAGGAACCTAACGGTAAAATTGCATGTTTTTAACTCAACCCCAACATTTTTTATCAACTGTCAAAGAAAGGCCCAACGCATAGCTATTGTTTAGCAGGTAGATAAACTTTCTTTTGAATGTGCGCAGGTCGGGGAGGTAGGGCCAGCCAAAGGAACTTGAATTATGACAGATGTCAGACTGGCAGTCGCTCCGAATTATTCGCCGCTGCTACATGTGTTTCGGTACTTTCGTTCGCTGGACTTTCATAACTTTCGTTCGCTGCTACATGATGCCGCGTTTAAGTGAATTTTCCCCGGCACACATCGCCGACATACATTTTTATTATGGAGTGGGACAAGGAAGTGCCAGAGCTGCGCGCGCGGCTTACATAGCTGCGTATCCTAACAGGCAACCAGTGCCATCTGCCCGAAACTTCCAGGAAGTTCACAGAAGGTTGTCGATCACTGGACT
Organism: Fissipunctia ypsillon; assembly: GCA_947568875.1. NCBI lineage: Eukaryota > Metazoa > Arthropoda > Insecta > Lepidoptera > Noctuidae > Fissipunctia > Fissipunctia ypsillon. Next base: position 7,876,723 of record OX387650.1, on the reverse strand, counting down.
TGGATCAAGTAGAGATCGTCGCGAGCCACCTCAAGTAATTATTGATGCGGCTACTGAACAAGCAGTATTAAGTGATTTGTTTGCTGATCCATCCATAAGTACTAGACGACTGGCTCTTCGTCACGGAATATCCCAAAAATCAGTGTGGCGTATTTTAAAGAAAGAAGGATTGCATCCTTATCACTATCAAAGGGTGCAACATCTACATGAAGACGTAGACTGGCGTCCAAGGTGTGTGATGTCCACATGGATTCAAAGAAAAACCAGAGCAAACCCAAACTTTCCAAGAAAAATACTATGGATGGACGAAGCGACATTCACTAGAGACGGTATTACTAACTGTCGAAATTTACACAGATGGTGCCGCGCAGGTGAAAACCCGAAACTGAAACGGTCATCTACTTTCCAAGTAAGATTTTCGATAAATGTTTGGGCTGGTCTTATCGATAACATGTTGATTGGACCAGTCATATTGCCGAGAACGTTGACTGGTGAAAGATTTTTAAGTCTATTGAGAGATGATATGCCTCAGTTATTGGAAGATGTCCCACTGGCTGTGCGTCAAAGGATGTTTCTTCAGATGGACGGATGTCCTGCCCATTACGCTACAAATGTAAGAAGATTTTTAAACGAAAATTATCATGACAAATGGATCGGCCGGCAAGGACCTGTAGGGTGGCCTGCGCGTTCACCCGATTTGACGCCCCTTGATTATTTCCTATGGGGGACCATGAAGCAACGCGTCTACAGTACCCCCATCAACAGTGAGGCCGATTTGCGTGACCGCATAATAAACTGTGCGAATGATATTCGCAATGATCCCGAAATGATAAGGAGAGCGACACACCAAATTCTAATTCGCGCGGCTTTGTGTTTACAACAACGAGGTGGACATTTTGATAACCTGATGCATTAAATTTTGTATTTAATAATAAATGGGTTTCAATTGAACTCTTTTGCATTAATTATCATCCCAAACAAACCACCCTTATGAGAACAATACGATTCCGCGTTCGGAGTGCCATCTTTGAAACGACCCGCGCGCATTCACAACAAAGTTAACAAAAAAAAGTTTATCTACCTGCTAAACAATGTGCGTAGCTATGCGTTGGGCCTTTCTTTGACATTTGATAAAAAATGTTGGGGTTGAGTTAAAAACATGCAATTTTTACCGTTAGGTTCCTAATACAATGAAGAATAACTTAAAGTTATAAAAAAAGAAGGTGATGGGGGCATGTTATTGAGAAATTTTACAATTTTTGTAAAAATTAATGAAAAAAAATCAGATTTTTGCCAAAAAAAAATGTTTATATTTGATTATGGCTATTTTTTTTCCATAATTTTTATTTTATGACGACACCTAATTACTTCCAAACATTATGGAGTTTGTTTCATCGTGATAAATCGTTTAGTTTAAAAGTTACACAGTTTTGTATACACTGGGGTCACAAAAGCAAATAATTTTTTTTAAAAATCCATAAAAAATATAAATAAATATTTAGATTTTTTTTAACATTTTTTCCGTCGATAAAATTAAGCATAGATTCCCTCATTTCGATATGTGCACATTATAAAGACTCACACTGTATGATATTCTGACGACCTGTAATGACTGTCAAAGAAGGGAAGGGTGCCCACCCTTTCCTTGATATTTATTTATTTATTCTCCGACTGGAACGCCATACAGCAATTACACCAACGGAACAAAAATACTTCATATTCTGCTATCCATCCATCCTGTGCGCGGTGGATGTCGAATGGGCGGCGATGGATCACGCATGTTCACACAGCATCAAGACACTTCTCCATAGTTCCATAGTCTCTGAAACATGAGGCTACATGGGTTATTGTGAATCTTTGGGTTCATTCGAGTAATTGAGTCTGATCAAACCACGCTGGAGTCGGTGTATTTCATTCATTCCTTCTTGTGAATCTAGGACCTAATGGGTGGCCATCACGTTGTTTTTTCTCCGATCTTCATTTTGCCCCTTATCATAGTTTATCAACTCCATTATAATACTCCTTCCTTTCCATTACCGAAATTATACACACCTTGCTTATCAACCGTTAAAACTGCGTTACAGCTAATTAGCATTGTGCTAAGATTTATTACCATTTAATCTCCACGCTTCATGGCTCACCTTGGACGTATGGACAGACATACATCTTTATTACATACTGCATAGATTATGTTGGGATTAGGTCATCACTGTGGCTTGGTGATGGCGTGGCGTTTGATGATATTATAAACTTAGATGTAGTATGTGATAACGAAATAGGAATGATGCCTGGGTAAAAAAAAAAAATTCTATTTAGTCTGTCAGTCAGATAATAACAAAACATTAGACACGTATTTTTTGCTTTATCATATTAATAAAAAAAAAATACTTGGATCGAACGCATTAAAGTTGAGCGGGGGCTCGCTACGTCCCAACTCAGTATTAAATCTGATATTCAATAGAACATTGAGCATTTCATACATACAGGTACTGACAGGTTGCTTACCCTTTTAATTTGATTTTTTCTTATGGCTGTAATTATATTGTGTGTCTTTTAGTCTGTGCTAAATAAATCGACACCAGCAATTTATACTACGCTAACTCAAAAAAGCGTACTTTTTACGATTTTTTTATGACATACTCGTATATAGCATGACTGGTAATTAGTGACCGATACTTAAACACATGATTGTACTCATGATAACAAGCAACTTTTACTATGGGACCAAACCTGAAATCGTGAAAAAAAATCTGCTGCTGCTTTTGACGAATTATGCGAGCATAAATGTAGGGAGCAGCAGATTTTTTTCACGATTTCAGGTTTGGTCCCATAGTAAAAGTTGTTTGTTATCATGAGTACAATCATGTGTTTAAGTATCGGTCACTAATTACCAGTCACCCTATATAAAAACACATTTTAAGCAACTTGGAATAAAAAAACGTTTTTACCTAAACTACGAGTTAGCGTAGTATAAATTGCTGGTGTCGAAATGTATTTTCTTTCTTTTCTTTTACCCTGTCTTTCGCCGTTCCATAGACAAAACACAGACTTTTTATAGCTCCGTGATTTTCCACGCGATGCTTTGTCGGTTTTTCAATGAAACATTGTTCGTTTCTAAGAATTTGAAAACCAACATAACCGACTTCTTGTATCCGACTACGATGATTGACATGATACAAAGTATCAGAAAAAAATATGTAATTAACAACACTTAGTTCCATTAAAAGGGTATCCGCCTGTTTTGAGAGCAGAAAACACACTGATAAACCAGGAAACAGATGTGTTAAGTAAAGTTTCAACCACACCGTGCCTTGATTTTTAATTAATCATATTCAAGCATAATCAGCCTGTAATGTTCCCACTGCTGGGACACAGGCCTCCTCTCTTCGAGACGAAGTGGGCTGTAATCTACCACGCGGCCCCAGGGCATCCGCCAACCCGCAGAGGGTTGGTGGATATCACATGTCTCCGAATTTTTGGTTCTATGACATGCCGGTTCTCTCACGATGTTTTCCTTCACCGTTTTGAGAGCAGTGATGATGAAATAATTTACACAAAGTAAAGCGCCTGTCTGGGTTAGAACCCACGACCTACAACTCGTACCACTCACTGGGCCACCACTACTCTGCATATTCAAGAATGGCGTAAAACATTTTTTTTTCACCGATATTCGTTTAAAAATACCGTTAATAATTCTATAAATACCGTTTCACACAAGTCATGCTTAAGATATATTTTAATTTTAAATGAAGATGCTTTTGTGATGAGGCAATATTTAAATATGATGTTAAGTTGACGTAATCAAGTACCATAGGATTACACACTATATGTAGATGTAATATTTAAAGATGGGGGTCTGTGGGTCATTAATCTTTACATATAATTTTCAATAAGCCGTTTGATTGTAATAGATGCTTTTAAAATACCCGCTTTATTGACGGCTGAGGTTCTTAATAATGATAATACCAGCATGTAATTTAACTACTGCTGGGCAGAAGCCTCTTCTCTTTCATACGAGTAGTAGGAACGATTTCTGGCCAATCATAGTGCTAGTTAGCGAAATCTGTCCATTAAAGTCCAGGTTTTCTTTTGATTGTTTTCTGTCTAACTGCATGTGTCAGTATTGTTTAAGATTTACTAAGTACCGGAGAGTGTGCGTAGGATCTTCACAATCTGATCCCACCATCGCCCTTTTACTATCGGACTACCAAACATACTGCAGGATACCATCTGCAGCTGGTTGTTATCCCGACCAGTCGTACTAAGCGCTTTTCCTCCATATTTATTATTCGCACAGCCAAAGTGTGGAACTCTCTGCCATTGTCTGTGTTCCCTTCCACACCCCCGTCCACACACCCGTCTGCTTGCAACGCAAAAGTAAACAGACATCCTCTGGGCACGCGTGTTCCATCATAGACCTCATCCATCGCTTTCCATCAGGCGTGATCAAGGTCAAGGGCAGGCTCATTTAGCAATTTAAAAAAATCCTGTACTTTAACGTTTAATCACTGTCGCTTAGGAACGTTAAGTACCATATATTCGTACAGCCCTGTATCCAGCTGTAGACCCCTCTGGCATCCCCTTCGTAGGATCCCATGCATGACGACAAACTTAAATAGTATGATAACAAGTACAGGAAGAGCTACGAGGTCAAGGTCATTGGCATTTTGTTCAAACGTTAGTCGGTCTTACGTAATGCTATGCATAATGGGTTCGTCACGACTTTTTCTTTGTCTTCTAGGTTAAAATGTTGCTCATATGTGCTGGCTTCTGGTTTATTACGTGGATTTTAGTGCAATAATATGGTAGCCGAATGTACCATGAATTTTGTTGGCAGGTTCAAGAGCTAAATTTTATGTACGGTTCGTTCATATAATGCGTTTAAAAAGGTTTTGATGAATGGGTTTTTCGTTGGTGTGAGTGTATTATTTCGGAAGGGGGCCTACTTTGAAGGGGATACAATAAATTTGCATGAATCTATACTAATATTATAAAGCTGAATAAAAAAAAATTCTTTTAGTGTTGGATAGCTCATTTATCGAGGAAGGCTATATAACATCACGCTACGACCAACAGGAGCGGAGCATCAATGAAATGTTTGAACGCGCTAATTTCTGACACTACCAGTCGGATTTGAAAAATTCTTTTTGCATTATGAAGTCCAATTCTCGAGGAAAGCTATAGGGTATGTAACATTATGCTAGGACCCTTAGAAGCTGAGCAAAAACAAAAAAAAAAGGAAGAACGAGCGCTAAGCGGAAACGGAGTAGCGCGGGCAGGCGATGCGATGCGACGGGGTGGGTCGGGGGAACAAGAAATTTTATGCGAACGAAGTCGCGGGCGGAAGCTAGTAATACATATTTTGGGTTTAATTGACCAATTCCCGGTAAGGTGTACTGGGGTAAGTCCGACGGGAATTTTTACGAGATGTCTAGAGGTCTACATTTCGGTTAGTTATGTAAAGTAGTTTTATATTTACTGCCATTAATAAGCGACTTCGGTTAACTTAATGAAAAGATTTAACCAATGGATATATTAGATTCATAAATATGTAGTTGGATTCACTAGATAGAGCATTTTGAATTTTTGAATCATAATTTTTTGGTTTACGGGAAATTACGAACTATCTTGGGGTTATTCCGAAATTATTTAAACGTCGACTTTATTGTACTTTGACCAAAGGTTTACATTTCTTTTTCAATCATATTTACCCCTTACAAAAAATATCATGAGTTGTAATAGTATCGCCAATATCATTTCTTATAGTTTTGTATTTCGGAATTACCCCAAGAAGAGAATTTTATGGATTTTCGGAATATACCCTTTTTTGGAATTACCCCAGTGCACCTTATATACCTACTTTCATTACGTCATGTCAGCTCCTGATGAGTAAAGTTGTCTACTTTAGAATACAAAATCTTAGATCAAATAGTCCCCAAAGACCTCGTTAGCTCTTCGTTTTTTTCTAATATTTCTCCTAATTATACCCACCTTGCCGCTTGACAGTGATGGATTCCTCCTGGGTACTTCCTGGCATCCGTAATTTAGACGGATGTCCATATGAGATTAGATCGGTGGGTGTATTCATTACCGATATATTATTCACTAGCTGTTCGGCTTTCGCCCGCGTGGATGTGTCAATACTTCCCTATTAGAATCGAATTTTGTTCGCAATTTCAGGGGTTTTAATTTTTTTGCGCGGAACCCTAATTCTGTCTAAAATAAAAGTAGCCTATGTTACTCCTTATAACATCTGCTATCTGCCAGTGAAAGTCCCGTCGAAATCGGTCCAGGCGTTTCCGAGATTAGCTGGAACAAACAGACGAACAGACAGACAAAAATTTTAAAAATAGTTTTTTTTTTTGTTATACCCATATATATACTTTCATATGCTTTTAGTAAAAAGCTGTTATTTTGACATTGCAAACAGACACTTAATTTTATTGATTTGTATAGATTTATAGATATAGACTAGATCTGTAATTTTACTTAAATACTTAATTTCCTGTAGGAACTAGTAGCTGGAGTTAAAAGAACAATAAGGGATAGCTCTTCAAGTGCATCAACAAGCTCTACTTTTTAACCGACTTCAAAAAAAGAAGGAGGTTCTCAGTTCGTCGGAATCTTTTTATGTACTCTTGTAACAAATGTAATGAGTCAGGGGATGAATGAAGCTCCATATATTCGATATTCTCTGAAGAGAATTTAGCTCGTACCAGTGTCGGATCGGCCATGACTTTGACCTGACAGTGTTACGTTACAATGTTATCATTTAAAGCTCCCCTCTCCCTTTGAGGAAATACTTAATTTAGATGGTTCAAGGTTCAGTCGGTGCATTTTATTATTATACAACAAACTGCAAACACGATTATGCATGAGGACTTCTGGTACTGTTATTTTTTTTTCTGGATTATGTTCTAGCTAAAATTATCTTTGTACTTATTTGGATCTCTTTAGAAGCCTATGCCACCTCACCTGTTGTACTAGGCTACCATATTCCCGAGATTAGATTTAAGTAACCATCTGTTAGAAATAAACATTCTAAAGTACTTTTCTCTTTGTTCCAGAGGGGCGGTGTGTGAGTGTCGCACCGCCATGTCCCACCACAGCGACGAGCAGGCGCTGCTCTCAGTCGCCTCCGATTCTTTCTGGGAGCCTGGTAACTATAAGCGGACCACACGACGAGTTGACGATGGACATAGGCTGTGCGGAGAACTACAGGCCCTCGTGCAGGAGAGAGCAGACATTGAAAAGACATACGCCAAAAGTTTGAGAGGATGGGCGAAGAAATGGAATGACCTCATTGAGAAAGGTGTGTATCTTTTGTTTATTTTTTTTTGGTATACCTCCAGCTGTTTTTGATAGCCTGGTGGCTAATGTTAATGAGAAAGGTATTGGTTGTTAACACGTAAATTCGCAGTATGGTAGAAGGGATATTTCTAGTGACGTAAGACACCATAAGCAGGTTTCTAAAGTTAAATAGTCATGACGCCACAAGGCAACCCCGAAATAAATCGCGAATCGTAAACATTAATAAATCATTCAGAGTTCGTTGATTCATTCAACAATAGAAATCCATTTATACATCTGTCTGGCCTAGAATAGATCGCAGTTTTCTTCTATTTCTACCCTGCTAGCGATAAAAAAACTTAAATAAAAAACTTGGTTTTTTGGAACGAAGTTCTTTTACGCGGCTCGCTGTAGGAGTACACTGGCAGAAATCGTCACGCGAAAAAGCTTTCATCTCGTATGTCCCTTCCTCGCGACTTTCTTCTTTCGAATTTACGTGCGAATTTACACAAAAAGTCAAAATGTAAATCCAATATTGCGGCTGCCAAAATTTTAAAATGTTTCGTCATGGGTGTCGTTTTCATAGTTTTCAAGGGTGCTAAAGCCGATAGAGAGCTCAAAATGTAAATCCAAAATGCCGGCTGCGAAAGGAGATGTTTCAAAATGTATGGAGCCCCGGCCAGGTATTGGTACACCCTACTAAAAAATGGGGAAACACAATTAAAACAGTTTCCAATCATCCAATTACTTTTAATTGGCTTCGTTTGGTAGTAAAGTACAAGAATGTATAATTGAAATTGCAACACACAACAAAAACCCATCATGGCGGTAAGTTGTCAGGTTGATTGATTATTGACGTTTGACATGTTTACTTCTGTCATATTACATTGTCAAAGAGAATCATAACATTGTCGTACTTTTAGTCTTTTGCAATATTATTTTAGAACTAATTGTAAAGTCGAAAATCTATTAAAGAAAAATCTGACAGATTGTAGTAGCTCTATGTACTGGCGTCTGTACATAAAGTATAGTCCAGTTAAGCATACGACAACCTCATAGGTTTTGCGATATGCCAAGATTTTTACTTATAGCATAAACGTACAGAATACGAACATTCAATAGTCGAAATATTAACTCAGACAAAAACAATGTAGCGATAAACGAAAGCCAGGTTGTTAAAAATAACTCGAGAGAACAGAACATCAGAACACGATCGACAACGAAAGCGACTGAAGTGACAGTAGACAGTTCACGATCTATGATCAATGGTCGATCTATGGTTTACTGTCATTGGTTTTTAACCACAGAGTACCTAAATTGGCAAGACGCCATATTGAAAGTCGATAAAATAATTGATAAATATCAAATTATTACAAGAGAAATATGCATTTATGCAATTTATCAGTATTTTTCCCGAATTCCACGGATTTTTCTCGATTTTTCGAGGTATTGTACATATTCTGGGCCCATTTTAAAACATCTCCTTTTGTTTTTGTTTTAAATCATATGTAAGAAGGAATATCGTTCCTGACGGGGGTCCCCCGTCCGCACACGTTTTTTTCCCTCCTGAACTCCTGACCCCATTTAATCAACTGCACCGAAATATGTAATATCTAAATCTGTGTAACAGACGCATAACATTTTAAATAAAGGACACTGTCACATTATACTTTCATTTCCAACAAAAGCGGCTATTAATAATAGCACTGTTATTTCGATGACCGAACGTAAACACAATAGGTTCGGTCCTCCCGAACCCCCCATTCATTCAAAGATTGATTGTGTAGCGTTCAGCTCTTATCGTTGAACGACAATCCTACTCATTCATGTCTACATTCATTATGTAGGGTTAATGTGGTACCCTTTTTTGTGGTATTTGTGTAATGGTAGCATGTTTCGGGTCAGTCATTTAATTTGAAGTGGCATCTATATAGGGCTCTGTCCGGTAGCGCTTTTAAGCTATTCATGTTGAAATATATTATTTTTATTAAAGACTAGCGACCCGCCCCTGCTTCGCACGGTTTTTACGACTAGTTAGGTAAGTTTTATATTAATGTATTATACAGGCTGTCCCAAAAATGAACGTCAAGCCGGAAACGGATGATAGGCAAGTTGGTGACAGTTAACAGAAAAATATTAAAAAAATCACAGTCTTATGTATTTATAAAAAATAGGCATTAAAAAAATCGAGAAAATTTACATCCTGTGATGATCTTACTGTGACTACAAATCTTTACATTTCTTAATTTTTTTTTTTGTGATGTGACCCTGAATAACCCGTAAAGATGATCTCGATCGCCCGATGCATGCATTTTGACCAATAGGATGCACGTTTGTTTGTTGTTATTTTTTGTTACACGCCATGTACTCACACAAATGCATATTGTATCTAATTGGGCGAAACCAGGAAGGGGTGTGGTCTGTCACTAGTTGCTCTGCCGCAGAGATATTTTCTAAACAGAGCATGCTTAAGTTTTGACGATAGAACCTGATAATAAGACACTTATTAAAATGCAATGCAGCCTACTCTTGCTTACTTAAAAGCTGTGTTAAAATGCAGACAAACGCCATTTACAAATCATTATGCAGAGAAATCGTTTTTGTATACCAATCAATGCTCAGCATGTGCTCGACCTAATTAATTACACTTTAGTCTAATTTGAAAGCACCATGTTTGGTCTCGATCAGTAAATACTATAAGTACCCATTTGCTTTAAATCTTGATGCTCTCAGCTTGTGCTCAACTTGAGCACAATTAGCCTAATTGGATTGAGAAACGAGAAAATTATTGAATGCACTTTCATACAATGGTTGGTTTGAAGTCGATGCGGTTACATTGTGGCTGTAATTAAGTCTCCTTGTCGTATTCAAAAGATTTTTGATTAATTACTGTTCCTAGTTTAGTAGAAAGGGGATGCCACCAAAACACAGGCGTGTCTTTTTACCGCTAAAAGGAGTCGTTTCGATCAAACTCCTACTTTTCGGGGTATATCTGTTCCTGTAACTGATCGGCTCGAGCTCCTAGGCATGGAGTTGACATCATGTCTCAACTTCGGTGCCACCATCGAGTACAAAGCCCAAACTGCGGCCAAGAAGCTGGGCATCCTGAATAGGGTGAAGCGATACTTTACGCCTGGACAGCTTTTAATTCTCTACAAAGCGCAAGTCCGATCCTGCATGGAGTATTGCAGCCACCTTTGAGATGGCTCGGCCAAATACCAACTTGCCGCGCTTGACTCGGTGGAATGCAGAGCTAAGAGGCTCATTGGCGACGTAAGACTGGTGGATGCCAAGCTTCACAGCTTGGCTCATCGCCGCAAGGTTGCCTGCTTGACGGTCTTCTACAGATTATACTTCGGGGAGTGTGCTCAAGAACTCCACGACCTCATTCCGCCGGCCCCCCTCTATCAGCGGACATCTAGACGCACTGCAGGTTACCATCCTTACCTAGTTGCTATCCCACCAATTCGCACTAAGCGTTTCCAAATGTCTTTTGTGATGCGCACAGCAAAGGAGTGGAACTCTCTGCCTGCGTCTGTGTTTCCAAATGCATACAACCCCGATCTCTTCAAAGTGAGAGTGAACAGGCTTCTTCTGGGTAAGCTCGCTCCATCGTCGACTTTGTCTCTGTCATCTCTGACCTAGACTAGAGTCAAGCCTATCTCAAATAAAATAAAAAACTACCTAGATGACGGCTAACAGAGAAGTATGGAAGAAAAAGACATGTTACGCCGACTCCAAGTAAATTGGGAGAAGGGCAGGAGAATGATGATTAATTATAGCTGTTCCTCGTTTCTGCAAGCCTATTTAATTAATTTTATTGTATTGTGGCGGCATCTACAATGCCACATGCGAACTACGCATCAAAGATCTGACGTCACACAAATCCTGCATCGCGCAAGCAGAGTTTACCGCGCGACTTGCATAATTGCCACTAAGCTCCGTTTTAAGGATTATAATAAAACTTAAGCATGTATAACTACTGTTTGTAATATAGTAACGTATAGTCTTGTTGAGCACAACATAGCATGCTTATTTTCTGCATTTTAATTCTAAAATAAAAGAAATAACCAAAGAAACTATGAGGGCGCCACTGCGCGGTCGGTGTCGTCTTAATAAAAATCATTATTTCATTAATTCGCTGACACTGACTGACAACGCACAGTTTAAACCGCTGGGTTTAGAAATATGAAATTTTGCGAGTTCTTTTATAACGAAGGTGAGCGCTAAGGCAGGATTTAAAAAAATCATCCCCTAAAGGAGTTAACAGGGTATGAATGTTTGTATGGGAGTTCGTCATTTTTGTCGATGGAAAATTCCAGCGGGCATACAGCTGGTCTTCGAGAAAAGGCCACATATTTTGATAAGAAATTAACTACAAAACATCTTTTGCTGATCAGTTAACTCTTAACTGGGAACAAAGTAACCTCACTACACTTCTACTAACCAGCATTCCATAGACAAACTGGCACACACAATCAAGTATTGCAGTGACATCTGATTTAACAATGGCGTGAGAATCGGTTCTCTCTTCATGAGAAATACATTCGTTCAATAGTTCTGATGCTGAGCATCTTTAAATGCTGTCACGGTATGAATAGAATTTAATATCGCCCCTACAAATGAGCTTTTCAATACTGCTTTTATGAGGGGTTCCGTAGAAATTTTGCTGATGAAAATCCTATACAAATTTAAAAAAAATACTATGGCCCAGTGGTACCAGCCCCGATGTACGAGTTGTAGGTCGTAGGTTCGAACCCAGGCAGACGCTTTACTTTGTGTAAATTATTTCTCAAAAACGGAGAAGGAAAACATCGTGAGGAAACCGGCATGTCCTAGAACCAAAAATTCGAAGACTTGTGACATCTACCAACCCGCACTGGGCCCGCGTACGGCCCACTCCCTCTTCATAGAGGAGGCCTGTGTCCCAGCAGTGGGAACATTATAGGCTGATTATGATTATGCTAAGTGCAATTTGTTCTATAACGCTCTCTTTGAGATCCCCTCCTTCATTATGATGAACTGAGTTTGATCATTCTTATACTTCGTTCACATGACTTTGGACTGCACTTTTTTTTGCAGTAAAAGGGCTGAATTCACACGGCAACATCCTTGAATACTGTACAGTACCTAGGGTACTGCAGTAAGCTTGCGGTATTTTGCCGTATGACCCTTTAAACTGCAAAAAACGTGCAGCACATAGCCGTATGAACATAGTGGAGATCTTGCGACTCATGAGCACACGTGGCCTTAGGTTGTGGCACAGATAATATAGTTTATGGTAAAGACGCTATGTATATCAGTCGGTACTTATACGTGTCAAATGAACTTGCTGTTTCCCAACATCCTCCTCCCAAAAACTTAAAGAAACGAGGATTCCGCATGATGGCCAGATCCATCTGCTAGAATTCCTTACCTTCTTAGTTACTTTGGCGGACAGTCCGACTATCCTTCCTACTATAATAATATTATATTGTGAGGATGCATGGATGGATGGTTTGTTACTCTTTCACGCGAAAACTACTTAACGATGTTGGATGAAATTTGGCATACAGATAGTTTATAACGTCGATTAACATATATACCGGGACATAGTAATCGGGATACTTTTTATCCCGATTTCCCTACGGGATCGAGACTTATGCGGGTGAAACCGGCGGGTGCTGCTAGTTAAACCTATTTGTATGTAAATCTCTTGTTTTATCTGTCGTATTTCCTAAAATTTTATTGATTCTCATAAGCGGAACCCTAACAGTACATCACATAGCCCGCTTTATAGTAAAACCGGAAACTTATTCATATATTTCTTCATTGATTAATCAAAAGATCAGCGATTTCTTACGACATGAATGCATTATAATATAATGTTCACATCGAGTCTATTGAGGCTTATGTCCAGCTGTTGGTGTGTATGTGCTTTCATAAGTATTGCTTAACGTACCAGTATTGAACGAGAGGTTAATTTTAATATTGTTCTGTTTATTACATGCCCGATGGGGTTTCCCCATAGACAAAAATGACGAACTTCAATACAAACTTTCATGCCCTATTAAACCCCTTTAGGGGATGAATCTTCAAAAATCTTTCCTTAGTGCCCGCATAAGTATTACGATATGTCCCGGAATTAACATATTTTTAAAATATAGGGAATTTCGACGAGTTATCTATATATATATATATATGTATATAAAAGGAGAAACTGACTGACTGAATGACTGACTGACTGACATATCAACGTACAGCCGAAACTACTGGGTCTAGGAACGTGAAATTTTGCTCACGGCTTCCTTTTTTAATGTAGGGGAGCACTAAGAAGGGGTTTTTGGAAATTCGATCTTTAGGGGGGTGAAAAGGGAGGATTTCGTTTGTATGAAAAATCTTATTCCTTGAGTTAATAGACTTGAAACTTGGCAAGAATACTTAAGTAAATAAACAATAAAGTTTTTCATTTTTAGTTTTTCTAAACTACCCCCTAAAGGGGGATTAGGGGGTGTTAAAGTTTGTATGAAAAATGTTTACGCGAGGTCCGATTAACTTGAAACCCAGTAGTTATTCTTAAAACCAAAAACAAACAATAACGTGTATCAAGGTTTTTCGGAAATCAACCCCTAACGGGGTAAAAAGGGGTAGTAAACTTTACAGCGGAGGATTTCACTGCGTGGCTGGATTAACTGGAAAATTGGTAAAAATAACCTATAAGTCAAATAATGGAAACATCATAAAAGATTTTTCAAAAATTAACCTCTTTGGGGGTGAAAAGTGGGGATACAGTTTATATGAAAAATATTATTCATTTGGTTAATAAACTTGAAACTTGACACGAATATTTGCGTAAGTAAGCAATAAAGTTTCTCACCATTAGTTTTTAAAAACTACCCCTCAAAGAGAAGGGGTCAGTTTAGGGGTGTTAAAGTTTGTATGGAGGAATTTTAACGCGCGGTCCGATTAACTCAAAACTCAGTATTAATACTTTTGACAGAAAATAAATAATAAAAAGTTTTAGGGATTTTTATAAATCGACCCCTGACGGGGTGAAAAGGGGTAATTAGATTTTTAAGGGGAGAATTTTACTGCGTGGCTTGATTAACTCAAAAATTGATATAAAAATCTTTGATTCAATGTATGCAAAAATCCGAAACGATTTTTCAAAATTCCACACTTGTTGGGGTGAAAAGAGGGGATACAGTTTATATTAAAAATCTTATTACTTTAGTTAATACACTTGAAACTTGGCAATATTTGCCTCAGAAAATAACAAAGATTATCGCTTTTAGTTTTTTAAAACAATCCCTCACGGGTGTCAAAGTTAGTAAGGAATAAATTTGACGCGCTGTCAGATTAACTCGAAACTCGGTACCTACTAATACTTATACCAAAAATAAAAAAGTACATGTTTCAGGGTTCTTCAAAAATTAACTCCTAACGGGTGCAAAAGGGTAATAAAGTGTAAGGGATTGATTTTACTGCTCGCTTCAATGAACTCGAAAATAGGTATAAAATGTTTAAGTCATACAATGGAATGGTACTAAACGCTTTAAAAAAAAACAAGCCCTAGGTGTCGTGATGAAAAAAGAGGACAGTTTATCTATAAACTTAAACATTGGCCCGAATACTTATTTATCCAAATAAATATAAAGATCGTAAACATTACTCTTCGAAAAAAGCCTTTCAAAGGGATGGAGGGGGCGATAATTTTTTTAGAGGAAAGTATGAATGAAATCCACGCGGACGAAGTCGCAGGCAAAGTGCTAGTGCAAACATAAATGTATGGAACACCTGTATTTTTTTTTGCGATTATGTGTTTGGTCCCATAGTAAAAGTTGTTCATAATGATGAGTACAATGACCCCTTAAGAGGTTGTGCGTTAATTCTGGGGCATGTTGTATAAAGAACTCTTGTGCAAAATTTAATGCTTGTAAATCCAGCGTGCGTTGTCTGTCAGTATTTTTTAAAAATTTTATTTCGTAAGGGAAAACAAACAGGAGTAGGTTTGTATATTAAAAATAAACGGAAATAACATTTTGCACAGATTACAATTTAAATATTTACAAACTGATGGCAAACGTTAAGTTGGTATTTTAGCGATGAGACAATTTTTTTTATTTTTTTTATTTTTTTCCCAATTTCTTTTGCGATTTTCAAGAACTAAAACTACAAAACTAAAACGTGCTTTCATAATTTTTGGACAAACACAATTTTGACATCAAGGACCATTACTACTGTACTGGAAGTACCTAGTAACAGGTTATTTCTGCATTAAAAAGCTAAAACGTACGTACTCAATGACCGAAAAGCTTTATTAAAACCTTTTAAAATCCTTAGTTTTTAAGGCGCCATCGCCAGCAGCGACAAATTGAAAATTAAATATTCAGCCGCGTAGCGACCAAGAAACTGGTTTCTGATAAGTCCCTAAGGAGATGTTCGAATTTCAAAAGTGGAAAAAACCTTAAAAAAACTTTTTCTAGCGATTTTTTTACGATAACCAAACATGACTTTAAATGCTTAAGTAATATGGTTTCAGTTTCAGTAGTACCTATTTCTAAACATTTTCACCGTGGCATGTTGCTTTCCAACCTCAAAAATAACTAGTCCAAATCAGAATACTGATCGATTTTCCTGTTTTATCTACATCAAATTTATTTCAATGTCTTTTAAAAACCTTTCGAATTTACTTGGATGATTTTTCACTATTTCTTAAAGGTGAATTTAGACCAAACGCATAAATAGCATGCATAATCCTACTAATATTATAAACGCGAAAGTTTGTGAGGATGGATGGATGTTTGTTACTCTTTCACGCAAAAACTACTGAACGGATTTGGATGAAATTTGGCACACAGATAGTTTATAATCTGGATTAACACAGAATATTTTTATCCCGATTTCCCCACGGGATCGTGACTTATGCGGGTGAAACAGCAGGGCGCTGTTACTCAGCCTAATATGTTCCCACTGTTGTGGTTGGAACACAGGCCTCCTCTCAGTGAGAGGAAGTGGGCCGTAATCCACCACGCGGGCCCAGTACGGGTTGGTGGACGTCACATGTCTTCGAATTTTCGGTTCTAGGACATGCCGGTTTCCTCACGATGTTTTCCTTCACCGTTTTGAGAGCAGTAGTGATGAAGTAAATTACACAAAGTAATGTGCCTTTCTGGGTTCCAGGGGCGTAGCCTTCATACAACCCGTTTCCTATCGGCTTTCCTTCGAAACATAGCCAAATAATATGGTACACCTGTGTGTGTAACTGTGTATTACATCACATGACATAATTATATTTAACCCTTATGTTGCACCTACCATGTTTTGCCTCTGCACCACCCTAAGGTTGACTGGTAGAAAATGCCTCAGGCATTAAGTCCGCCTTTGTATAGTATTTTTCTTCTGCATAAAGTTTTAATAAATTAATTTTCAAGAACAAACAGCACCCTAATTGCGCAACACACTATCAATCACAATGCGAATGATTTTGAAGCATATTGCTAATCCATTGCTTCATATGTTCGAAAAATTGGTCTGCTCAACAAAAAGAAACCTATTCCCACTGTGTGTTACGCAATTGCCCCGCAGGTCCGATAATTTCGTTGAAACTTCTAATTTCTCTAAACTCTTCTTATTAGAATGAGGAATTGCTTCAAGAGGATGCAAGCTGCATACTTAGAAATTGCAACATACGAACAAGTCTCCGTAAATTAGCATAAAACACGACGGCATACCTCGTAGGTAACTAACTCACTTTCAATACCTATGTGTTTACTGTTGCTAATGTACATTTTAGTGTGCAATGATTTGTAACTACATCACCTTGCTTAGCAACATCATCACACCTGTGTTTATTTATTTATCAAAGAACACCAACAGCATATACTACATTCAACATTGTTTTATAAAAGTATATAGGAAAGGTATTACACAAATTATAGGTGTACATAACATTCAAAGAAAAAAGTCATTGGACAGAAGCTGCTTATAAAGTAAAAGTAAAATTTAAACAAAGTTATTTTAACGACAATAAAATACAAATGAATGAAGAGCGTGAACATAACACATAATTCAAATACATAATTGTACTCTATAACAGAAATTATGTGACTAAATGAAGTTTAGTTTCCCAATCAATCTGCCTAGCCTTTTCGTTGGGGTCGGCTTCCAGTCTAACCGGATGCAGCTGAATACCAGTATTTTACATAAATCGACTGCCTATCGGACATCCACAACCCAGTTACTGGGTAACACGATAGCCCATGGTAATTTGGTGACTGGTGCTCAGACTTTTGGGCTTCTGACTACCCGTAACGACTGTCAAAGATCTACGAATCATGACAGTCGGGACCAACGGCTTGACGTGCTTTCCGAGGCACGGAGGGATCTCGGATATGTAATGGATGGTCACCCATTCACGAACTGACCGCAAAAAACGTAGCTGAACCTTCGATTGACCCGTGCGGCTGTTATCATTTAACCACGAGCCCCTACTAAGTTTAGAGTCCCCATGCCAACTAAAGAGGTTTTGTGGAGTGGCATATAGGTAGTATATATATCTTGGTAAATACATAAAAATAAGATCTGCCGATCTATTGGTGTGTATGTCGCAGTAAGAAGGTTGAAGCCCATAGTTATTATCCCTAGGGATATATCTATAAAAGGTGGAACAGGACGATTGACATTCCTTTAAACCACGTAAAGAGAATCATGTTCCTTACCCGTATACGAAAAATCAATCAAATCAATGAATACTTTAGCCACAGGATTTTTCATTTTCTTATTTTTCAACATGATGTAAATCTGAGTCCGTAATAATAATAGGTAAACATTGTAAGGTCAAGAACCTGTGCAAAACATATGATTCTATTATCTGCGTTTGTATTGTTCTCCGACTAAAGTGCCTGCACCTACCTACCTGCGCCCCGCACCGCCCCGTTGGTCAGTGACTTTTCGTAGATAAAGCGTGTTTACTTTTTATGCAGTGGATTCTGCTATTTATTTTGTTCGAAAACTGCAATTTTTAAATTTTTCCATTAACTACTAATCTTCGTGTTTTATAATGTTTCGATGGATTAGTACTGTGCTCGTTTTCATTTAATGTCGTACATCCAGATACATGTTGTATACTGTAATATGGTTATATCCTTAGGGATATAGCTATATTATATGAAAGCGGTTCATCCCTTAAAAAGAAGTATATCACGGCTTCAACTATCTTACTTCGACACATATACCAGCAGGACTGCAGTCGCCAAAGTTGTTGCCCGAGACATAGTATAAAGGACTATACGTATACATATTAGGCCAGTTTTGTTCATGACCTCGGAATTGGAGATTGGGGGTGAGCTTATTGCTATGACAAGTTATCGAAATCCGAAGTAGGCGACTTTGGCAAGAATTCGACCAGTTCTGTAGTACGTATTAATAGTTTGCTTTCGCCATGAGCTTTCGCTAGGTAACACAACCAACGTTAACACACTTAAGTGTGCAATAGGGAACTGCAAAACGCAGAGAAGCACGTACAATAGTTACGAGTACTGTACTTACAATAATACTTGGGTGTTAGGAAATTGTCGTTTGTTCTGGATTTTGTGACGTCACTGGCCCGTTACCTTGTAAATAATAATAGTCTGTTTTGTGTGTATAACAGCGAAGGTGAGTACGTACCTACATTCTTTGCCTCAGTATCAAAAGAAATAAAACAAAATAAAAAATTGTGTCGTCAAACATGTTCCGCGCGTCCCTTTGAATCAAGAAACTGTCTCATGTCATTTTTGACGTTGGAAAAGTGCTGATTCTCAGCCTAGCTTGAATAAATGACTTTTAATTTTGATCTAAAAATTGTATATTTATGTCAATCGAATAGTGTCGTTAAAAATCGGATTCCATTCTTAATTACGATATGATTTAGTAGGTACATACATAATAATGTCATTTATGTGCTTTTAATTAGCCGCGATTAATGTGACCAATTACCCAAACAATTTAGTTCTACAGTCGAACGAAAAGAAGAAGTAATATATATTATTATAGATCTGTATCCAATATGTTTTCTTAATACGTTTAATTTCTATAAAAAGTCGTGTCCTTGACTCCATATTATGCATCTTCTATAACTCGCATAATAACATTCGATTCGGCTATCGATATTTAATTTTATTACAAAAATGCATAAGGCCTTGTACTCAATTCTCCAACGCTGTTATTGTTAAAATCACTATCTATACTTGCACAATTTTATAATTTTTGCAGGTGAAAAAGTCGATAAACGAATCGATTATTATTGTTATGATTCATTTTCTTTTTTTTGACTTTTTCGTTGGTCTAGTGGTCGCAAGCGCTACTGCTGGGCATGAGATCCTGGGATCGATTCCAGAGTCGGGCAAAGTGTTATTCGGGTTTTCCATCTGGAAGGAATTTCTCTGTAGCAGCCTGGAGTTTGGATTTGTGCCCGGTTGATGGCAATAGGCTCGCCTCCTACAAGACTTAAACATACCTGGCGAAATGTGGGTGTACTATATAGGTACACTTCTGCCTAACCCTGCGGGGAATACAGGCGTGATGTTTCAATGAATGAGTTCATTCGATTACTAATTATTTAATCATTTATTATGGCAATTAGGTTATCATATTAATTGAAACCACGTATTCTACATTACGTATTTTAAACACACAATTAATATTCTAGCCGCAAGGCCATTTTTCCTTTTAAACATTAAACTTAATTTGTAATTATTTGGTACCTAACAATACCATAAAGTTTGTGTTGAATTATTGATACCATCGCGCCGCGCGTTTCTCGTGCCTTATTATCAAGGGTAGTTTGTTTTGCCAATTTTTACGCTATTTATATTGTTTGAAAAATTCAGTTTTGTGTTTTTAGTAAAATTATTTATTTTATTATTTTAACAGACTGATAACAACTTGTAATAACCGCTGTACTATTTAATGTGATAAACTAATCGCCATTCTGTATTATCGATTGATCTTTACTCTAGGATTGTGATTATACATTAAGCTGCAATTAGAAATATGTATTGATCATCAATATAGGCACCTAAGCACAGCTTATCTTAATTCTGTCTCTATCGAAGCATTGTTTCTATCATTAATTATTATTATTACAACCGTGAACAGTATTAATCAATAAATCACGATTCAATGTAGCATTCACTTTTACATTCAAAGATCACAAACGCAAAAAGAATAATTTCGTTCGAAGAAAACGAATTTCCTCGCTGTTGAGTAACAAAATGTGTTGTGAATTAAAAATACTTAATGAAAAGGAAAGTTAATCGTGTATATCAAGGATCGCAAGATTCGGAACAACTCGTATTCGAATCACGAACTCGAATTGGTCCTCCGATACGTACGCGCCGAAAGCGTGTTTTACATATCTCATTGGCCGATTTAAAAATCGAAAGTGTCGCGATTGGGTCGTTTTGAATTTAGAATGGTATGCGAATCGGTCATCGGGCTGGTGCACCCTTACGTCACGGTATGTAACTCTTGTTGTTATGAAATGCACTTGCGAAAATGGCCCAGCCTTAAGACTGATGAGGCTGGTTTGATATGCGAAGCTGATTGTGTCGCTTTTATTGCTGCTTGTTTCTCACTTAAGTATTACAACCTGTTATTGAAGAAAATAACGGTAATAACAGTATTGTCGTTATGTAAATTACATTTGAAGTTAAGTTGAAGAAAAATCCAGATTTGAATTTTCGAGTGATTTTGAAATTAAATTATTTTCCTATGACATCTTCGTCCCTAAGTTCCCTAACATCCACAATTTCTTGATTTTCCTCGGAAATCGTGAAAACTTCATATTATCTCATCAGTCATCACCACCCGCGTTTACACTATAACTAGCATAAGCATAATCAGCCTATAATGTTCCCACTGCTGGGACACAAGCCTCCTCTCTTCGAGAGGGAGTGGGCCGTAATCTACCAGGCGGGCCCAGTGCGGGTTGGTGGATGTCACATGTCTTCGAATTTTCGGCTCTAGGACATGCCGGTTCTCTCACGATGTTTTCCTTCGCCAATTTGAGAGCAGTGGTGATGAAATTATTTACACAGAGTAAAGCGCCTGCCTGGGTTCGAACCCACAACCTACGACTCGTAAGTCGGGGCTGTCACCACCAGGCCACCACACCACTGCTCTCACTATGTAACTATAACTAACTCCCGTCTAATTTCCTTATTAGTAGTACCCATAACATGATCGCCGTGTGTAATAGTGCAACGCAGCATTTTATCGACCGCAACGAGCGACCGGTTTCTCCGCAAGTTACAACTGCCCGTTTAAAGCAAAAGCAATGAAAGTTATTATGAGATCGCCAGAATTGGTGCCGAGAACAGTTCGCAGAAAAATATGGCCAGGTTGGGTAACATGGGTTATCAGGTTGTCACATTCATGTGGCCGAATTTAAATGGATACACACGTCATGCTTGTGGGCAAGCTTGTGGATTTTCATAGGATATATTATTGGAATTATCCATTTGGAATTTCTCAATAGCAGTCTGGATTTGTGCGCGGTTGAGGCTCACCCCGTGGGACTTACAATATAAATGGCGAAATGTGGGTGTACTAAAGGTACACGTCTGCCCAACCCTTCAGGGAATACAGGCGTCATGTTATGTTAGATGTGATATTCCCCGATTTCTTACTAATACCTACGTCGTTATCGAGAGACCTAATGGCATTGCTCGATCTAGGGAGGTGCTCAGGACTACACGTTCAGGCGACTTGCTAGCTACCGCTAACCGCTAAAAAGTTGGAACATGAGACTATTGGAGACCGAGATTTTACGAAGATCAACGACCACTTTACAGTTCACGGAATGTTGCACAATTCTGAAAAAACCGGCCAAGTGCTTGTCGGGCCACGCTTAATGAAGGGTTCCATAGTTGGGATGAGGAAAGAAGAGACAGAATTATCCCAAGAACAGACTTAACATTGTGGTTGAAAAACATCTTCTACCATACATTCCAACTGCAAATGTAAGTTTGTAAGCACAATATTGAGAGATTTACTGTATAATTTTAAGACCATAGACTTCTTATAGGTTTTCCTGTAATCTATAGGTATGGAACTATTTTCTGAATTTTTTTCACAATTTTGGGCTCCATAGTGTAAGATAAGGTATGGCCAATTTTCGTCTATTTTCTTAAATAACTTTAAATCTATTTATTTTAAAATTATATAAAAAATCTATTCGAGACCCCGACAGTAAGCCCTTTCATTTGATATGTCACACGGTATAGTTTGCAATTTTTTTTTTTGCCCTCCAAAAGTGATTCCCATAATCAAAATTCATTTATTTACGTAATACGTGCGTGTTTGGGTTGGGTCTCAGACATCGATATGTGTACCAAATTTCAACTTAATTACCCCATTAGATTCGGAGTAAATTGGCTGTGACAGACACACGAGTGTTCCTATAAGGGTTCCATTTTTCCTTTTGAGGTACGGAACCCTAAAAAAGCAAACAAGATGTCTATCAATCTGTTAATGGATGTCAAACAAGTATTGACCAATGTTTTAGTGGCCAGTAACCTCGATAGCTGGTTATGTCAGACTACAAACTGTTGACCGTAATATTATACAATACCTTTTTGCTTTGATTTTACCAAATATTTTACTTATTTTGATTCATGCCTCGGAACGAACGTTAAGCTGTTGGTCCCGGCTATCATTAGTAGGTCTTTGACAGTTGTTTTAGGTAATCAGAAGTCCAAAAGTCTGACAACCAACCGAGGAGTATCGTATTACCAGTAACTGGCTTGTGGAGGTCAGATAGGCAATCGCTCCATGTAAAATACTGAGTAGTGCGCTGCATCCGGTTAGACTGATAGCAGACCCCAACATATGTAGTTGGAAAAAGGATTGGATTGATTTTGATCCATTAAAGACAATCGGAAACCCTTTGTTATCTTGATGATTTGACTCGAAGGAGCAAGAATGTGGGGTGTGTCCAATGCATAGAATAATGTAATAGTAATTGATTGCGCATAAAATATTATGAAAACATTGATGATGGTTTGAATAGGCCGTTGTAATAACATTTAGAGAGTACCTTTGCAAATATTTCTCCCTGTTGGCCATCAATGACTAGTATTCCCATTGTATACCAGCACTCTATTTGCGTAACACACTATCAATCACAATCTAAATGATTTTGAAGCATATTGCTAATCCATTGCTTCATACGTTTGAAAAATTTGTTTGCTCAACAACGTAAATAACGCAATGAATGTTGTGGAACTGTCAAAATGAAACCAATTCCTACTGTAACTACTGTGTGTTACGCAATTGCCCCGCAGGTAGATTCCTGTTTATATTTGACTCACTTTATGGCAGACTTATATGTATAGAGAACTAAAATTGACAAGTTCGCTTGGTCACTGCTTGTTGCAAATTTTAGATCTCAAGTCAAAAACTCTTATTTTCTTTTCTTATAAGTCACTTCTATGCGTGACGGCGTAAGATTTGACATTTGTTTGTCATAAATCCTTTTACAATACTTAGCATGGCCTAATCTTTACATACTATAAAGTCGCTTTTTGTGTGCCTCTGTGACCGCGTGGTTCTTCTAAATTACGTCACGGACTTTGATACGGTTCTTACCATCATTTAGAGAATTTATTCCTGAAGATTGTGTATAATACATTAACATTAAACTTATGTATTATAATAAAGATATCTCGTTGTTTCATCATGTCGTAAAAACGAATATACTAACCTCATGTTCATTCCCCAGGCCCAGAGTACGGCACAATGGAAGCCGCGTGGAAAGGCGGCATGGTGGAGGCGGAGCGTCTCTCAGACCTACACCTGAGCGTCCGCGACCGGCTCGTCAATGACGTCATGGCTCAAATCAAGAACTGGCAGAAAGACACCTATCATAAGGTTAGTACTACTAATTTTCTGAAGGTTGAATTGAAACGACAATTGCGTTGTGAGAATATTGTTGTTTTACCAATTTGAATGCAAGTTTTTTTTTTAATATCCTTTTAGAGGTATGAAGGATAGGGTGGAAAGTTCCTCACCCTCCATAGAAATGGAAGGATCCTCCCACCAGACGGGAGTAGTGTCTGGTGGGCTAGTGTCCAACGGTTGTTGTCGGGTTTCTGCATATAATGATGTTAATCACGCAGATAACTCTGATATCGCTATGTTGGATACGTCAGTGTAGTTCGCATGTTGCGGTATGTCGCCACATCCTGAAAGACATATACAATATTATAATAAATTTTAATGGTTTTGTAGTTTGGGGTGCAGAGTGTTGCTAACTTGACCTCACCCCTATCTTAGACAAAGTTTGGAGACACACCGTTCTGCGGGGCAATTGCGTAACACATTATCAATAGGAATCGGAATAGGAATCGTTTCAGTTTGACTGTTCAACAACATTTATTGCGTTATTTGTGTGTTGAGCAGGCAAATTTTTTGAGCTTATGAAGAGATGGATTAGTAATTTGCTTCAAAATGACTCAGATTCCGATTGATAATGTGTTACGCAATTAGGGTGCTGCAGGGACAATTTCGCTCCGGCGATTTATATAAAATAGAATTCTAGACAAACTTAGTCTTAAAAGTATTTAAAACAATTTGAGCCATGTCCAAGCCGAGTACTAAAAAGAAAAATGTATGTGAATGTTTTCTGTTTGGAAAAGTTTCCTGTGTCAGGTGTGTAACAATGTGCTTAATGGCGCGAAAACCCATTTGTACAAAGTTCCATGTTTCACGTCATTGTTGCATTGCACAGTTAAGATTGTGTCCAGTATCAGAGTTCCGTTTTCTTTCTCAAATTCAGATAAACTTTTAAAATGTTAAGCCTTTTTTTTTTTTTTGTGGATGGGAAATCATCAAATGACTTCTCCCGCTCTGGGCGGAGCGGGAGGGCGTGTCAGACTTTTACTGACTAAAACCCACCCGTGTTCCTTCTGTTGCCTGTGCCGGGGCCACGGTAACTCTTTCGAACATCCCGCAACCCTAGCTGGCATCGGCCCTAGCGGACCCCGTCAATAGTGCTGACATCTCTTTGAGGCGCGCGTGGAACACGACGTGCCATTGACTCGGGCTCGGTCCTTACCGGACGGCGAGCTACCCATTGCTCGCCGTCTGCAAGCCCGCGCCTACGGTGGCCGGGAATCGGCTGCCAATTCCCGACGCCCAGGGCGTCTCCTGCGGCGACTAGGGGCGTGAGGGTGCAAAGCTTGCCTCTCCCTCACGCGTCCCGCCTCCTCCTTCACGAGCATTACTGCTTCGCAGAAGGAGGTAATGGCTTCCCATGCACTCTCGCTCCGTACCATGGCCTGGACCAGGGCCGGACGCGAGAGATCGCCGCCGCCGATCGCTTCCGCGAGGACACGGCGGTGCTCCGCCCAAGCCGGGCAGACCTCCACCGTATGCTCCACCGTAAAATGTTAAGCCTAAAGTCCCAATGGAACTTGAAAGTTGACGATTCAGAAAGAGAAAAATAATTGTTTTGTAATCCATGTCCAAGCTAATGCAGTCGATAATAGAGCCCAGATGGCCTAGAAAAAGTGAGTCTATCAGCGATAATGATAATTATCTGAATTATCATTATCTTAATGATGATGAACATTATGTACCGAAAAGCTTAAGTCAATCCTGTTGAAAGTCGTTTATAGAAATACGAAATACTTTGAAAACGATTGTCACTTGTCTAGCCCCTCAAGAAAACCCAAATATATAAGCTACCGAAATCCTTTTAAAAATCGCATACAACGTCCCGCCAGTAATCATAAAAATTATAATAAGATATAAAAATTCGTAAATTGAAAAATTTAATTTTCTAACAAACTGAACAATAAAGCTCTCCCTTTCCTTCAATTCGCCTACTCTTTGCACATTATTCGTTTTAATTTCATTGCTGTTGCGATGTTATGATCTGTGACCCCGGCAAATGACCTCTGCGCTTCAGTTCTTTAAAGTACAGGTTGCTCGAAGATTCTATTTTAGAAAATTGTAAATAATAACGTTTTATGAAATTAAAATATCTTCATAAAACGAAAACGCGAAACCGTATACGTGTGTTAAATTAATATCGCCATTAAAGCGGCATGCTGTAAGAAATACGGGACGCTTTGAAAGCGATTGTCACTTGTCTAGCCTCTGGAAAACCCAAACTGCATCAATGCCTTTACCAAAGTTGATGTGATTGATTTTATAGCAGCTACTTACTTGGGTTCAATATGGTCTGATAATGTTCCTTTGTGTGTCTAATATGGATCAAGCCTGGCGACAAATTTCATACCAATATAGGCTCCCAGGGCCATAGGTTATGAGTTACGATTGCTGATGAAATTCTGGCAAGGTTCCAAGTAGATAAAGGTTTTATATAGGTCCCAGTGGACTGTACTGGGTATATTTTTGGACGATTTTCACACTGGAATATTTAATATAGCTACTGGATCATGTCCAGGTTATTTCGTAAAGTAATTTATTTCGGTTTGCTCAAAACATGTTTTTGAAAATGTCAAAGATATTGTTAGTCAGTCACAAATCCTGCCGGATATAGTCTTCCCCAATCTACATCCATAACATGAAATATGCTGTGCTGGCGCCGCTGCTGCGGCTGCCGAGACCCTAAAGCGGCGCAAATACTTGGGGTCGAAACGCTCGGGTCATGCGGCCCGAGTGCGCGTCTCCTTTGTAAGGAAATTTCTCACCGACTGTTCGACACTTCACGTGACCAGAGGGTTGGCTCGTTCTTTGGCCAAAGAATTAGCATTGCCATTCAACGTGGCAATGCTGCCAGTCTTCTGGGCACGTTTCCGGATGACAGCGATGCGGACGAGTACTTCGACGCCTAAGTTTCCATTTGTTTTGTGTATTTATTTGTATAGTTAGTTAGTTCGTTAGTTAGTAATTGTATAGTGTATTTATGATTTGAGGAAATAAATGAATAATTTCAAATTAAAAAAAAAGAAACATGAAATAGAATAAAACAACACAAGAAATGAAAGAGCACCTAAAGACCTCTGAATACTTAAATAATGACTTGCTTTCCATCTCAAGCAACGTCATGAATTCTTTAAGGATCCTTTATTTACCTTTTGTACCTTCATAAAGCAACGGCATTTAACTTTTCCTAAACAATTTCCTCATCATTATTTATAACAGCTTAGGAAAACAATGGCGTTTACTCTCTACAATAAACATGTATATATTCGTGAATTTTGAATACAAATCTAGATTAAAACGCCTTTCTAAGTTATGATCTGGGTTTAAATAGTTAATCGGAGCTAATGTGGTGATTTCATCTGCATTTCATGGTTTCGTAACTTATTGTAGGAAATGTCTATGACTATTTATGAACCTTCTAGTTTTACCTGCCCTAGTGCTATGTTACTTAGGGTCAACGCAATATGTTTTTCTCATCCATTTCCACCTGTCAGCTGTCACGTTATCATTTAGTTCATTTCCTTCATATCATCTTTTACACCATCCAACGAAAATATTAGCTACTAGCTTCAGCCCGCGACTTTGTCCGCGTGTTTCTTGTTTGACCCACCCCGTCGCATCGCATCGCCTATCCGCGCTATTACTTCGTTTTTCCTTGGCGTTCCTACCATGATGTTAGCCTTCCTCAATAATTGGGCTATCAAATGCAAAAAGATTTATTTTAATCCGCCTGGTAGTTCCATAGATTAGCGCGTTCAAACAAACTCTTAAGCTTTATAGATAACACCAATACTAAGTCTACATTAAGTCATACCAGTCCTTATAATCCAGTTAAGTCATTTCTCGAGAAGAAATCGAATAATATTATGTCCTACCACAGAATACTGAGTAATCCTAGTCGTGTAAAAGCAGCATGTATTAGCTACTTATCATTCTACTCAAGTTGTTATAGAATTGAGAGAAACGAGTACCATCATTATGTACGCAGAAGTGATGGACTAGTAAACAACACGATTGTACTATCGCGTATAAATAGGCGACTTTTTGTAGTAGAATAGTTGCGAAATAAACGCGGATAGTTCGTAGCCCACGCAATGCAAGCTGAAAAGTTTCTTTCATAACGCTTATGTTGGTCTTTTCTATCACGTGTAAATCGTCATGGATATCATTTGCCTAGGAAAGGCAAAGGGCAATGTTGAATTTATATCGACTTAAACCATACTATCGTCATATTTGTACTAGGGATTTCGGAATTTCGGGTGATTTGTTCTAATGAAACATACATATATGCTAACTTGTATGTGGCTCATTATTATGTGAGTTTTAGATTTGGCCAGTTCTCTTCAATGTTCGCACAATCGTCTTCATTAATTTCTGCTCCAGCAATAATCTTTCAACTGTCAATCGATGCACAAATATATTCTATTCTCACAGCTGCGATACTATCTCGCAATTTTACCGATACTGTCTTGCAGCTTTATCAATTCAAAGACAAACGAGCGATTCTATCTCTGGAGTATTGTTATCGTCCCTTGTTAGCGTCGACACAATCGTCCAGCCATTATGTCAATTGATACTGTGCTGTCATCCGAGTACTTGTCGTGTGGTCACGATTGTGTGTATGCTGCGTTTATATCAATATGTTCCATGTCTTATTCTGAAGATTTCTGCTACATCATCAAAAACAAAAGTGAACGGTGATGGATCATCAACATTTTCAGCCCGGGATCACCCATTGCTCTGTCACTGTCAACAATCATCTTTGTATTCTTATACCTATTAGCAATGTGCAAGTTTACGCAATGATGGTTTGTCATTATATTCTTTGCTACGTAATACATTGCACTGTCAACATTCTTAGCGTCATTCATACCCCTTCTTAGCTTTAATCTGTATCAATTTATTTTCATATTTCTGTGCCCACTTAGGGCGGGCGCCACGCATTTTACTTGTTCAAAATTCCACTCGCCTTCTAATCCAATTTACGTCTAAAAAGAGCTTACACCACTCGCCCCTTTACTTTACTAAATAAAATAACACTATTACATCTATTTCGCTAAAAGTCTAGCGCACGCGCTGCCTGCCCAAAGATGGCGGCTCATGAATTAAACAAGTGCCGATGTATAGTCAGCTCGCGTTTGTCCGTGACAGACGGACGGACGGAAATGTGAGTTTATGTAATGTGCTTGATGTAATCGTTTTGGTTTATAGGAAATAGTTGAGCGATTGGGAGGGTTTTTCGTGTAGCTGTTAGGATAGGTTGTACATTATTTTGAGTTGGAATAGCGGTCTTCATCAAGAGCCTCTTCAATTTCTTCATACATGATATGGTTTGCTTGAAGTTCAGCGTCTGGTGTCTTAACCCCTCAACTTTCAGAGGTACCTGTTTCTCTTCTAGTTGTTAAATCTGCTGTAGAAAGTTATGAATTCCTGATTCTATTTTAAAATCCCATAGTCCAAAAATTTTATCACTAACTTTTGTTCGCGCGGAAGTCGGAAAATATCCTATGGAAACGTAGTACCGGGATAAAAGATATCCTATGTCCCCTAACCCAGGTTATGGTCTACCCATATGCCAAATTTCATCCAAATCCGTTCAGCCGTTTTAGCGTGATAGCGTAACAAACAAACTCATTTTCGTGTTTATAATATTAGTTAGGATGAAGTAGTTCTAGAATATCCCGATCTTAAGGCATCTTAGTCAGCAGCAACTTTCAAGACAAGTACCTGTCTTGATCATTATGTGTTTCAGACCATATAGATAGAATACTCTTTATTCATCTGCCGAGCCTTTTCCCAACTATATTGGGGTCGGCTTCCAGTCAAACCGGATCCAACTGAATACCAGTATTTTACATGGAGCGACTGCCTATCTGACCTCCACAACCCAGTTACTGGGTAATACGATACCTCTTGGTAAGACTGGTTGTCAGACTTTCGGGCTTCTGACCACCCGTAACGACTGTCAAAGATACACGAATGACAGCCGGGACCAACGGCTTAACGTGCTTTCCGAGGCACGGAGGGGTCTTGATATATAAAGATGGTCACCCATCCACGGACCAACCGCGGCGAGCGTAGCTTAACCAGATCGATCGACCCGTGCGGCTGTTATTTCTTAGCCACAAGCCCCTCAATAGAATACCTACTCTTTATTATGACCAACCAAACCAAACCATAAACCTTACTAAAAATGTCTGAGCAGTCAACAATGGTTTCCATGCTAATAGAGACATACATTAACTAAAATAGGACTCGAAACAAAGTGCAATACATTACCATAAGTATTTGCAGCAATAAACTTTGTGTCAATGGGTGCCAAGGATGAAACGGAATATTAATGTTCAAAGGCTGCATTTGAGTTGAAGTGTGAACGCAGTTATTGTGTAGAACTAGCTGTAAATAATAAATATTTTCCAAGAAGTCCCGTCCTTTTCTAAGCAAGGAGTTCACGATATGTTGTTTTATTAGCATACGTGAAGATTATTTTCCATAATATACCCTTGAAAAGTAAAATTATATGGTGTGGCAGGCGTTAGAACGGCTTTTAAAAGTTTAACACATACTTAACATCACGCGTGTTTTTCATGAAGGGTTGGACAGAGGTGTTCCTAATAGTGCATTCACAATTCGCCAGTTATGTTTAAGTCTCATGTAATAGGGGGCGTCTATTGCCATCAACCGGGTACAAATCCAGTCTCCGGGCTGCTACTGAGAAATTTCAGATGGAAAAACCTAATAACACTGCCCAACCTGGGAATCGAACTCAGGACCTCACGCTCAGCAATAATAGCGCTTGCGACCACAAGACCAAAGAGGCAGTTTTTCCATATAGTCTTGGAGAAAATAATGTTTTTTTTATAGCCGTCCTAACACCCCTCCCGATGTTAGAACGGCTGTTAAAAATATAATTAATGCGAATATTCATTAGCTTCTTCCCAAATTGCTTTTCCTAAATAGTTTTCCAACAAACGAAGTTTCCAACGATGGGCCGCCACCGCCATGAGGGGTTATAATGAACAATCACGGGGCAGATATTAACATAGTCACCTGCATGCTTGATAGCAGAATTCATGAATGTAGATGAGTTATTAGTGCCCTATTCTAGAGGATTGATGCTAGCCCTTATCTTGTACCCATCCCTCCCGCAGGCTAAGTAAGGAATATGATTGCGTAGATGAAATCTAATTCACATCCATTTGAATATGTTTTATTATTTGGGGGAAGCAGACTCCGACTCTTAATTATAACATTTTTAGGTTTTATCAATAGGTGCACCTGTGCCTAACCCTTCGGGGAAAACAAGCGTGGTGTTATGTTGAGTGTTAGGAAAAATTAAAATTTATTCAGCGTGCAGTAATTTGGGCAATTTTTTATCTTTTTCTTTTTGCAGCTTTCGATGATCGTAACAGTGCTTTACTTATTTAACTTCACGGTTTGCTATATGGCAAATTTGACCCATTGCTAACTAAATAACTCTCAGATATTTAAGAATATATCTTGAACCAGCAGTTCCCGCGTGACTTCGTCCGCGTGGATTTCGTATTTTAGTTACCCCGTTAGGGGTAGATTTTCAAAAAACCTTGATACACGTTATTTTTTATTTTCGGTCATAAGTATATAGGATGACTGGTAATTAGTGACTGATATTTAAACATGATTTTACACATCATAACAAGCAACTTTTACTATGGCACCAATCCTGAAATCGCGAAAAAAAAATCAGCTAGTCCCTACATTTTGACGAATCATGCGAGCATAAATGTAGGGAGCAGCAGATTTTTTTTTCACGATTTCAGGTTTGGTCCCATAGTAAAAGTTGTTTGTTATCATGAGTACAATCAGGTGTTTAAGGATCGGTCACTAATTACCAGTCACGCTATATACAGAGTCGAGTTAATCGAACCGCGCGTTAAAATTCTTCCATACAAACTTTGACACCTGAGGAGGTGGTTTAGAAAAACAAAAAAAATACAAACTTCATAATTTCATTAGTTAATTAGTATTCGTGCCAAGTTTCAAGTTCATTAACTCAAGAAATAAGATTTTTTCATACAAACAAAATCCCTCTTTTCACCCCCTTGAAGGTCGAATTTCCAAAAATCCTTCCTTAGTGGATGCTTACAACATAAAAGGCATCAACTGCCAACATTTCAAGTTTGTAGCCGCAGCAGTTTAGGCTCTGCGTTGATGAATCAGTCAGTTAGGACAAGTAATTGTATAATTATGTATAGGTAGATTTTCCTCAATCTAACCTAGCCGTAGCCTTTACCCGAAGACGTTCACGGTCGTCCATTGTTTGCTAAACATCAAGCACACTACTTGTCGCCTTACGTCCCGCATCTGTGTGATATAATGAGTAAAATTGTTTTATTACCTCAACGCCCCCGACCCGGTAAACAAGTCACTTCATGGGTGTTTAAGTGCTGATTTAGATGCGCATTTGATTCTGGAGATAAGAAGGTGGCAAACTCGTTGCTGTTTGAATCTGCATTTGGAACTGTTTTTCTTCACACATTATAAAAGAGACTTGCACTGACTCTTCTCTTCATAAACATAATTTCTTCTATACATAATTATTATTTATTAAATTCGCTCATCGTGTCTGTCTGTGTTACCGCATTGTTCTTAAAAACTACGAAATTGGATTTTGAGGTGGTTTTCACCATCATTCAGAGAATTTATTCCTGAAGGTTTATGTGTATAATAAACTAGCTGTGCATCGCCCACCCGCGCTGTTTGTTCACAATTTCGTGGGTTTTAATTTTTTTTTTGCGCGGTACCATAATTTTTTTTCTAAAATAAAAGTAGCCTAAGTTACTCCTTATTATATCAGCTATCTGCCAATGAAAATCCCGTCAAAATCGGTCACGCCGTTTCAGAGATTAGCCGGAGCAAACAGACAGACAGATAGGATAAAAGTTTTAAAAATAGTTTTTTGTTATAAGTAGGTACACTTTCATATGCATTTAGTTAAAAGCTGTTATTTTGTCATTACAAACAGACACTTTAATTTTATTTATGTGTACTTATAGATAAAAAAATCTCGATGGTTTTTCAAATCGTAAAAACCGTGCGAAGCAGGGGCGGCTCGCTAGTTCTACTATAAATGTCATAAAATTCAGCATTAATCGTTAGCTATATTAATACTTCCATTTCTCCAGGCGTCGCGTCTTGAATTCCGCTGTCGTCATCTGCCTGGGGCCTAATATCGATAATGGATAGATTGATTATTCAGGACAGGTACCGCGGCCGGTGCTTCATCATCAATATCTACAGCAGTTGTTATGATCCCACGAGCCTGTTTTAAGTGCTTCCCGGATTTACCTCCATTTTCATAGACGCTTGGGAAATTTTAAATTTCGTTCCGGTCTGTTTTAATTCTGTTAAGTCATCATCATCTGCCTAGCCTTTTCCCAACTATATTGGGGTCGGCTTCCAGTCTAACCGGATGCAGCTGAATACCAGTATTTTACATGGAGCGACTGCCTATCTGACCTCCACAACCCAGTTACTGGGTAACACGATACCCCTTGGTAAGACTGGTTGTCAGACTTTCGGGCTTCTGACGACCCGTAACGACTGTCAAAGATCCACGAATGACAGCCGGGACCAACGGCTTAACGTGCTTTCCGAGGCACGGAGGAGTCTCGGTATGTAAAGATGGTCACCCATCCACGGACCAACCCCGGCAAGCGTAGCTTAACCTGATGGATCGACCCATGCGGCTGTTATTACTTAGCCACGAGCTCCTCCAGCTTTTAATTCTGTTAAGTATAGAATTGAAATTTTCTTCGAGGAGAACCTGTTAGGCTCAATTTACATTGCCATGGAACTGAATGGATACAAACTAGATACGAGTCAAAAAACAGGTCGCGCGTCTTCCGGGGAATTCTCGCGCATTCTCGGGAATTCCTGCAGCTCAAATCTATCTAGTTTGTACGTTTAACAACTCCGTCCGTTTCCGTGCCTCGGAAAGCACGTTAATCCGTTGGTTGTGATTTGTGGAACTTTGACAATCATTACGAGTCGTCAAAAGCCCGTGTCTGACAACCAGCCTTATCAAGGGGTATCGTATTGATCAGATAGGCAGTCCCTCCATGTAAAATATTCGTATTCAGCTGCATCCGGTTTGACTGGAAGCTGACCCCAATATAGTTGGGAAAAGGCTAGGAAGATAATGATGATGACCTGTTTGGTTCGGTAGGACTTCCCTTTCGTTTGTATCTAAATTAGGAACTTCTGAATTAGGTTCAAGTGTTAAATATCTAGATATAATAAGTGTGGGATTTAAATGGCGATCTAATTAAGGAACACACACCAAAGGTTAATTTTTGACATTCCAACAATATGCTGTAAGTTGCCATTCTTACACCCTGTTTTTTTATCCTGCTTCTTGACTTTCATAGTCAAGGATTTGTAAATCCGATGGATTCTGCCAACTCAGACAACAGCAAGCCTCAACACAGATAACAAAGGGTCATATGTGATCGCTACTTAACAGATCGCATAACGGTTTACTATCAAGATGAATCCTAACGATAACCAAAATTGGTCCTACCGCCCGCGTCTATCCGTAAGTGGTCCTTTTGGTCGCACCCACATATAAGTAAAACTGATATCTCCTACTATGATACTAAAGCCATCAGAATGGACGTACCATGGGAGTAACGAACATCTATACACCGTAAGGACTATTCTTGCTTGCAGCGCTCGGCCGCTAAAGTAACTCGTGCCCGTGTCTTGCTCTCTTCTTGTAGATGTGGTCATCGTGTGAACGGGGTTTTGTTTTCAAATGGGTCAGATGTAAGTTTCCTCGATAGTACACCTACTCACATGATAATACTAGCGAGCACGTAGGACCGTCCTTTTTAGTAAAATATACGAGCTTACAAACATCGCTAGAATACTTAGAGCTCTATTGTTTCAGTTTTTGACTATTTAATTGAATTGAGGTGGTGTTTTTGGACAGGCCCTTATACATAGAGATTTTAAAAATACATATATTCATGTAATTTATATGGTATGTATGTATGGTGAGGTATCTTGAAAGAATGATTTTTTCAAATCCGACTGGTACTTCCAAAGATTAGCGCGTTCAAGAAAAAAAAAAACAAACCCTTCAGCTTTACTATATTAGTTTAGGTATATGGGAAATGACTTATTAAAAATGATCCTTAAATTTAAATGATCGAACACAAAAACCTTATACCTATATCATATCCTATGTCATGGCGCCTAAGTTTGACAAATAAATAAGTATCTAAGTATGACCATGGCGTTTTTCTTAGTCATTTAAGAGTATACATTAGTTACGTAATGAAAATTAACGTAAAGAACATCATTAGCTTATTACAGAATCTCATCAAATCTAAGCCTTTTTTTTTTTGGAAGCCTAGCGGTGAAACGACAGTTTTTTATAGCATTCATATAAAATTAACTTTGTGTACATAATGAGCGAAAGTAACGGCCCACCTTACATGCCATTATCACCCTAAACTTTATGAAAATAAGGGCCTAATGTTTGGAATGTAGCCAAATGACATTGATATGTGTAATGACTGGATAAATATTTACATGTCGCCATTTCCATGAGTCAGACGACATTTAAATATGTATGCGTGTACTTAGTTGAAATATACATATTTCCGTATTATTTTAATCTAGGTACTAGAAACCCAACACTAAATGAGATCCATAATATATGAGTATTCCATTGATAGCTTAATTATCATTTAATCAACAAGACAAATTGCCTATACTGTATACTCGCATTTACATCTAAGTACATCGTCATTGGTAGCCTGGTTCCACTTACCGTTGAGCAGGGGCGTAGCCTTCATACAACTCGATTCCTATCGGCTTCCATTCGGACCAACCGTTCTTCTTAATGTCTACTATTGCCAAATAATATGGTACACCTGTGCGTGTAACTGGGTATCGCATCGCATTAGTTTATTCTTAAAGTGTCTATTTGTAATTTCAAAATAACAACTTTTTACTAAATGTATAAGTATATACGGTACTTTTAACAAAAAAGCAATTTTTTTAATTTTTGTTTGTCTGTCTGTCTCTTTGTTCCGGCTAATCTCCGAAAGGGCTGGACCGGTTTAGACGGACTTTCACTGGCAGATAGCTGATGTTACGGGGAGTAACTTAAGCTACTTTTATTTTATAAAAAAAAAATTATAACCCATGAAATTTGTGAACAAAAAATCAAAGTTGTAAATTCTTTTTGCATTTGGTATGCCAATTCTCGAGGATAGTTACAAGCTATTCAACATCACGCTACGACCCTTAGGAGCCGCGCAAAAAGAAAAAAGTCAGAAAGAAAACTAGCTTAGTTTTCTTTCTGACTGTTTTATTTTTGTTTTCTTTGAAAACGAAGTAATAGCGCGGGCGGGCGATGCAACGCGACGGGTCGGGGGACGAGGGAGTTTTATTAAAATGTGGCCGTCATCTTAGTATAATATTGTGTATCTTACGACTTTCACGCGAACGAAGTCGCGGGGCGCAGCTAGTACATCATAAGATTAAAAACCTACAGGTTTTGTCTGAGTTTATGAGAACTGAACAATTTTTTCTTTGGCTTCCCCCGAAAGATAATGGCGCCACTGCCGTTGAGTACAGGCCTCCTCCCTTTTATGCCATGCTTCCCTGGTCTGAGCGAGTCTCATCCAGCTCTTCCATTTTTCCTAAGTTAATTAGTGATAACCTGCAATAGCCTAATTATTGAAACTTGGAACTAAAACTGGCCAGAAAGTGGACATGAGTCCGAACCAACCCGTAACACTATTGAAAAAGTCTCTCAGTGCAAGCGTATTGACCTTAGTTGTAAGAGCTCCTAAAGGAGAGGAGGAATATAGGTTTTTTTTTTATCGCTGAATGGGCCTGCTCTTGCCCTCAATCACGCCTGATGGAAAGCGATGGATCTATGATGGAACGAGCGTGCCCAGAAGATGCCTGTTCACTCTTGCTTTGAAGGCAAACGGGTTATATGTGGAAGGAAACACAGACGCTGGCAGAGAGTTCCACACTTTGGCTGAGCGCATAATAAACATGGAGGAGAAGCGATTAGTACGACTGGTCGGGATATCAACCAACTGCGGACGGTATCCTGCAGTACGTCTGGTAGTCCGGTCTTCCTCCCACTGCTCCCGGTCTTCTGCAATTTTGGCCCTGACCATTAAGAAAGAGCTCGTCCTGCCATCTCTCTGTGGGCCTACCGCGTGGAACAAGTACTTATTGTATGTATTACTTTATCTGGCCTTGGCGATGACACATTTACATTACTTACTTTAAATCTCAGACCACCATGGAAATAACACATTTAAATACACAGAACACGCATTACAGCAGGTGTTCAGAATATTTTAATAATTCTTGTAAAACCTGTTTTAAAATCATACTTATAGAACGGATAGGCCATGTAACACGTAGTAGGTTTTACAAATTAGGTATAGTAGGTAATTAGAGTTCAAAAATAAAGTGTTGTAAAGATAGCAGTGGTGGCCTAGTGGTAACGGCCCCGGCTTACGAGTTGTAGGTCGTGGGTTCGAACCCAGGCAGGCGCTTTACTTTGTGTTAATTATTTCATCACCACTGCTCTCAAAACCGTGAAGGAAAACATCGTGGGGAAACCGGCATGTCCTAGAACGAAACATTCGAAGACCCGCACTGGGCCCGCGTGGTAGATTACGGCCCACTCCCTCTCGAAGAGAGGAGGCCTGTGTCCCAGCAGTGGGAACTTTATAGGCTGATTATGCATGCATGTGTGTTATGCAATAAAGTGTTATTGGAATTTCCGTTAGGAATCCAGGAGTCAGGATTTGTGCCCATTTTATGGCAATCCTCAACCATGCTCTTCCTATTACATAACGTCACGTCTTATTTTCCCTAAGGGTGTGCAGAACAGCGGTGATCCACGTGATGGTGCTGATGTGGTGCACTGGTACACCCACATTTCGCAAGTTATGTTTATGTGTAATAAGGGGCGAGTCTATTGACATCAATCGGTCACAAATCCAGACTCCAGGCTGCTACAGAGAAATTCCTGATAAAAAAACCAGTATATTTAACTTAATCATAAGCCGACGTTAGCACGTACGTAAAAATATCGCGGCGGGACTTTATCGCGCACTGGATTTTCAACTCTGGGTGTTGAGCCGAGCATTGAGAATCCAACAGATTGCATTCCAGTGCGTCGAAAAACACACTGTTGCATTTTCAACTCTCAGCGCTAAGCAGAGCGTTGAAAATCCAGTGCGCGAAAAAAAATCGTCGCGATATTTTTACGTCTGTGTGAACGTTGGCTAACAGGCGAAATGTAAATGTCATACAACCCGATTCCTATCGGCTTCCCTTGGGAACAACCACTCTTCTTAATGTCTACTGTTGCCAAATAACATGGTACACCTGTGTGTGTAACTGTGTATCACATCACATTACATAATTATATTTAATACCAGTTTTATACATCATAAGATTAAAACCTACAGTTTTTTGTCTGAGTTTATGAGAACTGAACAATTTTTTCTTCGGCTTCCCTCTAATGATAATTGTAACTGCGCCACAAATGTACTTATACACATCTGCTGACTTCTTTGGGGAATACAGGGGTGACGTTGTACCTATTACATTCAGTAGTAATGCAATGAATCCTTTGAAAATTGCCAAGTCCTGTAACTTACCAATTACTCGAGCACCCGTACCTCCAGGTATTAAAAGTTTAAGTTACTATTACAAAGTTCTCTAGAAATTGGTTCAGTACAAATTGCTCGCAGTCGTAACAAACAACTTTAATTACGATAGTTTATGTAGTTAAATACAGTCGTCTGTCTAGTGGTCGCAAGCCCTACGGCTGAGCATGAGGTCCTAG
Source organism: Fissipunctia ypsillon (assembly GCA_947568875.1). Taxonomy (NCBI): domain Eukaryota; kingdom Metazoa; phylum Arthropoda; class Insecta; order Lepidoptera; family Noctuidae; genus Fissipunctia; species Fissipunctia ypsillon. The sequence continues at coordinate 7,837,638 of OX387650.1, read as the reverse complement.
ATTCGATTCCCAGGTCGGGCAAAGTGTTATTAGGTTTTTCCATCAGGAATTTCTCAGTAGCGGCTTGGAATCTGGATTTGTGCCCGGTTGATAGTAATAGGCTCGCCCCCTATTACATGGGACTTAAATATAACTGGCGAAATGTTGGTCTGTACACCTCTGCCGAACATACATTTAAACATGCATAAACTCACGCCTTCTTCCCATGGGGGTAGGCAGAAACTACAGAACGCCACCTGCTACGATCCTTACATACTCCTTTTGCCTCGTGTCCTCTGCTGAACACTTCGGCGATTACAGGCGTGATGTTATGTTATGTGTTAAATACAAAATAGATTTTCCTATTTCTTGTTTAATTGTTAGTCTATTTCACTACGGAATCTTACTATTATGCTACTCAACATGTTGGGAACGTTTTTCCTTTAAAACCTGTTCCCTACCAGTAGCGAAGCTATAAATTCCATTAGTAGAGGGAAGCCGAAGAAAAAATTGTTCAGTACTCATAATTCCTTTACTTTTCTTAATTTAACGCCATCTAATCCCTACCAGACCTGACCCACTCATAAATGAATTCAAATGTGTATGAAATAGCCGATTAACTAATAGCTTAATATTATATTCAATTAGTACCTCTAATGTCTGTGTTGGTATGATACCGCCACAGCTCTGAGCCTCAGAGATCACTTTAAAACAATCATAATTCATCATCATAAAAATCTGCTCTATACTTAATATTATAAAGAGGTAAAATTCCTGAGTATGTATGTAGGGGCTAATCTTTGGAACTACTGATCCGATTCCGAACATTCTTTCACTAATGGGAAGCTACGGTATTGCAAAGTATCATAGGATATATTTTATGTTAAGATAAGATATTTCAACCTACTATTATACTAAGTCGCGTGCAGAAGCTAGTCTAAACTAATATTGTAGAGGTAAAATTGATTATTTGTTTGTAAGCGGTAAAATCAAAATTATTTCACATAAACCTACATGGGCACTTATGAAACGTCAGAAGCTAGGTGCACGGTTCCAATAATTGGTCGTTTCATATGGAGAAGAACCGGCAAGAAACTCCACTGTAAACTGCAAACTTTTAAAAATAATTGGCTTTTACAATGTTTTCAAATTATAGTGTTATTAAGTATGGGAGGACAGTGTAGGCCTGTCAACAATGTACCAGGTACTTAACGAAAAAGAAAATGGTCTACAAATATACAGTCTATTAAGTAAGCCTACAACGTTCTCACATTCACAAAATAGAAAAGAATCTATTTAAAAGACAAGACTATATAATATAAAATAATGAAAAGATTATATCATGAAAGTATCTAAAAAAAAAAAGGTAATTTGAGAGCAGTTAATAGACATTTATATAAATAGTTATGCTGTTAATGAGGTACCATGGGAAGCCACATGTGCAGAAGGAATTAACGCCAAACTTCCTTGTCTTCATCGTAGTCTTTAATCTTATAATATGCTTTTTTAATAAGGACACGTTTGATGTGGGTTTAGATATCGCACCTTCAGAATAGTAGTGACTTAACTCAAAAATCTAAGAAATCGAGTTACGATCTTTTTTTGCTCATATGTCACAAAAGATAAACTTAACTCAATACAGAAATCAAATAATTGATAGGTTTTCATACAAAATTAATTAATTAAATCAGTTCAAAGTTTAAATCATCATCAGTTTGCAGTTTCAAAACTTTGTTTTCGTTTTCCCAAAAAAATTATTTTTTGAGATACGTCACTACTGTTCTGAAGGTGCGATATGTTATTTATTTCCACGCGGAAGAAGTCTCAGGTAGAAGCTAGTATCTAATATTTATATTATTGTCGTTGACGCTATTCATAAGCCCGAAACTCTTACTTATCTGACATTAGGATATCGTTATTTCCCAGCAATTTAACTATAGGCTCGGCTGTGTTAAGTATATGTTATTAAATAATAAATAGAAGTTGAAATGTCTCAATCATCGATCAGTAAACGATTGGTTTAACGATTTTGTTGTCAACATTTTAAGACTGGATGAATTAATTGAGTACATCGTTAGGCTGTGGTATGGAGACTACGTTTGACCATTGACCCGACTTCGTTCAATATAATTTATCGCAACTGATCATTGGAATCGCAAGAAACTCATTATCAATACAAACAAACATTAACTCAAGTCTTATTCCCATTGGGCACGCCACAATTGCGGCGATAAGTCCCCTCTTTGAGGAGTGGCTGGAGAGGCGCCACGGCGTCCTCACCTTCCGCCTGACGCAGGTCCTCACCGGACACGGGTGCTTCGGGAGGTACCTGTTCCGGATAAGGCGGGAGGAAACGCCCGGGTGTCACCACTGTGTGGATCGCCCGGAGGACACGGTGGAGCATACGGTGGAAGTCTGCCCGGCTTGGGCGGAGCACCGCCGTGTCCTCGCGGAAGCGATCGGCGGCGGCGATCTCTCGCGTCCGGCCCTGGTCCAGGCCATGGTACGGAGCGAGAGTGCATGGGAAGCCATTACCTCCTTCTGCGAAGCAGTAATGCTCGTGAAGGAGGAGGCGGGACGCGTGAGGGAGAGGCAAGCTTTGCACCCTCACGCCCCTAGTCGCCGCAGGAGACGCCCTGGGCGTCGGGAATCGGCAGCCGATTCCCGGCCACCGTAGGCGCGGGCTTGCGGACGGCGAGCAATGGGTAGCTCGCCGTCCGGTAAGGACCAGGCCCGAGTCGACGGCGCGTCGTGTTCCACGCGCGCCTCAAAGAGATGTCAGCACTATTGACGGGGTCCGCTAGGGCCGATGCCAGCTAGGGTTGCGGGATGTTCGAAAGAGTTACCGTGGCCCCGGCACAGGCAACAGAAGGAACACGGGTGGGTTTTAGTCAGTAAAAGTCTGACACGCCCTCCCGCTCCGCCCAGAGCGGGAGAAGTCATTTGATGATTTCCCATCCACAAAAAAAAAAAAAAAAAAAAAAAGTCTTATTCCCATGGGGGTAGGCAGAAACTACAGAACGCCACCCACCTGCTACGATCCTTACATTCTCCTTTTGCTTCGTTTACGGTCATACACGCACACCGTTTGAGAGTACTACGCACCTGACCTTTCTGAAGAACATCACCAATAAGAACAACTAATTATTAAAATAAATAACATAAAGTTGATCGTTTATAATACCGCTTCTAAGTAACCAGATATACACGATGCACGATGGTAATTTACTTGGTTTTAAAGCTAGTTTCAAAGACGATTGACTGGTTTATGTAACTGTTGAAGTTTCCAGAAGTTTCTAGCCACATAGGGCCAATTTCTAACTTGTTCCAACTGATATATACGAAATTCGAAAATAATACAAATTCAGTCTGAATGTGAAATATTCTTGTTTCTTCACAATACTTATGTTAAAGGTTCGATTAGGCATGTTGCAGTGGTGGCCCAGTGGTAGCGGCCCCGACTTCCGAGTTGTAGGTCGTGGGTTTGAACTTAGGCGCTTTACTTTGTGTAAATAATTTTAACACCACTGCTCTCAAAATGGTGAAAAAACATCGTGAGGAAACCGGCATGTCCTAGAACTAAAAATTCGAAAACGTGACATCTACCAACCCGCACTGGGCCCGCGTGGTGGATTACAGCCCACTCCCTCTCACTGAGAGGAGGGTTGTGTCCCAGCAGTGGGAACGTTATAGGCTGATTATGCTTATGCTAAGCTTGTTGTTGTTGATGTTATATTTATAGTTTTTCTCGGCCAACCCATATACTTTACTTTTTGTATGTGAGTTGTTGGTAGGTTTCCGACAAGTATGACATTTTCACCTTAGATTCATAGTAACTGCTGTAATAATCAGGTTGAACGTCTCGTGGACGCAAGCGCGACTGTTTTGGAAGTTGGCGGTGTGATACCCCCGTGCCTCGGAAAGCACGTTAAGCCGTTGGTCCTGCGCCTGAACTCTCTCTGGTCGTGTCGGATTGCCGTCCCATCGGACTATGAGAGTGAGGGAAGAGTGGTCCTGTGTTTAACATACATGTAGTTACGTTGATTTAGTACATTCACCTTATTTACGATAATTAAATCATAATAAAAAAATAAAAAATAGTTTATATAAAACTGCTTATTCAACTACGTCGCTTGGTAATTATTTCAGTCACAATGAAAACAATTTTTCAGCGCAAGTAATCTTGTCCCGAAGTCATTCTTTATTAAATTTCAATTTAGTTTGTACGCTCCGCAAATGTCAAGTCTGTGGCGAATTGTTTCCCGTTAAAGGCTGTGTTTATATAAACACAGCTACACTTCAGCTAAATGTTTTATCTAATTTAATAATTTGATCCAGATGTCTGACGTTTTACATAAAATTGATTATTAATTTGGAACTACAAAGTCTCGAACTCGAACACCACTGGTGGTGGTTTACCACAAACTTTCACCGTCAAAGACAAGTCAAATTGTGCACAACACCAGAAAGTAACGTTTTGGGCACAATTTGTCTTCTATTTGTGCTTGTGGAGGACATTGTGGACAAAAGGTTAATTTAATTAACCCATTACCTAACTAAATCAACATCAATATTTATACTCTTAATTGAAACAGAAACTGTCTACAAAAGTCCGTAATATTTGCAGACAAAAGAAGAAAATACAGGCACCCATTCTCTGAAAGATGAAAGAATTTTTGGACAAAAAAAAATACGAGACTCTTTCGCATCCATTCTTCATTAACTTTTAAAACTTGTTAACATACTTTGCTTTTATATTAATAAGGCAATCAATAACTTCGTTACTGCCGTCAATTATAAAACCAGTAGCGTTTGTAACATTTTGTACTGAACATTCATCATTGATTAAATAATTACAATTAACGGAAAGTCCAAAGAGCAGTTGTTTTGTTAATTGAAGTTTATAAATTAGTCTGAAACCCGGCTTGCAAGCTGGTTATGTTTGACAGCAATTTTTAACAGTCAGGTAAATTATAGTGGCAACAGAACTTATATATTATGTTTCTAATTAGATAGTGGAGGCAGCACCCCAATAGGGATGATGCTTGGTTAAAAAAAAAAGAAATTCTATTTAGTCCGTCAGTCAGATAATAAAAAATATTACACACGTTTTTGCTTTATCATATTAGGGTGGGGGGGGGGGGCTCGCTACGTCACAACTAAGTATAAAATCTAGCAAGGCGTGACGTCATGCCACATTTTAACTCAATGTATTGCCGTAATCTTTTGATTACGTAAAAAACGAAAAAATACGTCTCCAATATTTTTTAATAATCTACCTGATGGACAAAAAAAATTTTAGTTATCATCCCTATTGTGTATACAAACTTTATCACAAATCCAAAAGATTTTGAAGAAAAGTTAGCAAAATTAAACATTGGGATTGTGAGTCTGTTACGCAATTAGCCCGCAAATAGCGAAATGCTATGTTGAACTTTTCTTTTGAATAAGCGTAAAGATCGCATTTACTTACATATAACTAGCATACAAGTTACATCTAATTTTGTTTCATTTCATTTCATCAAATTTTGTCTAGTTTTATGTAATTTAACCAAATTTTATGATTGTGTGTGTGTGTAATTACTAGCATTGGCCCATAACTTGTATGCGTAGTATGAACTGTAAATATAAGTTGGTTATAAATAAATAAATAAACATGTTGATTGGTTAACCAATATACAAGATTTAACATAAATAACGCACAACCTCTTAAGCCTCTCTACATTTTGACGAGTCATGCGAACATACATGTAGGGAACAGCTGATTTTTTTTTTTACTTTAACCTACTTTAGGTTGAGGTAATTTTGAAACACCTCATGTAGTTCTGTATATCCCCTAAGCCTAGATTACATTTAGTTACGGAAGAAATCAGCTGAATTTTGACAGTAGTACCGGTCGTTGTGGCAATGCTTACCTTTGTTCTTTAATGGATGATCAATAAAAATGGCCATTCGTTTTTAAATTCTGCGCTATCCCAACCGTTTCTTTCTCTCCTGAATCAAATTATTCGTTAGTCTTATTATCCTAACAACACCCGGGGCTATTGTAGCCAGGCGGCAAACGTAACTGATTGAGGTAACTCGTTTTGAAACATATGAAACAATAACGAGTTATCTCAATCAGTTACATTGGCCCCCTGGCTACAATAGCCCCGGGTGACCCTAATTAAAAAAAAAAATTAAAACGACTTCAAAAAGAAATTAACTCAAAATTATGAAATAACTAATTTCGGATGTCGGTGTCTTGGGATCTGTATTTTAGTTTTTTGCCACCGACTTCCGAATTTAAAGTTATTTTATAATTTGTTGTCACCTTAAAAACTTTATTCTGTTATACTTTATCAAACACGTTTGCAAACTAAAGGAAAGTTACCTAGAGTCAACGTTTACTTTTCATGAAATCTTTTCTCTCTGAATGTGCAATTTCATTCCGTTTATGTTTTCTTTGAGCTGAGTAACATGATATTATAGTTTACTTACGTTAATATTTTGTTATACAGCGTGTAGCAGAATGTGTGGACATATTTAAGGGTGAGGTACCGGCCATCGAACTAAACAACTTTCTCCATAAGACCAACATCGTAAAGGCTCCTGCAAACAGGCAAGACACGCGATGAGACATAAAGGCACCGCGAGTCGCGCGACGAGCGGTCCCTAGTCGCGTCTGTTTGAAGGAGCCTTAATGGCGAAAAAATAATCATCACCTACTTGATCCAAATGTATAGGACAGCTGATAATTTTTTCGCGATTACCAAGTCGGTTCCATGGAGAAAGTGATTCAGTTTGATGGTCTGTACCACAAACTTAAATATGACCACATATTTTTGATACACGCTGTATATAGCATTTCTACAGAACTCTCTTTTTATGTACAAGTTTCGCTTTCATTCATAACGGGGGTGTTGCCTTAGGCGGCAGACGGATTTTTGTAATGTGTGACTGATTGCTTAGTTCATGCTGGCGACAGTTCCTGGAGGGTACAAAGGGTTTATATGTCTTCTACAAAAAGAGTTTTTTCGTTGGCACCTGAAAAAGCGCTTCTACACATAACATAACGCCTGTAATCCCCGAAGGGTTAGGCAGAGGTGTACTTACCATAGCACACCCACATTTCGCCAGTTATTGCTATCAAACGGGCACAAATCCAAACTTCGGGCTGCTACTGAGAAATTCCAAATAGAAAAACCCAATAACACTTTGCTGGACCCCGAATCGAACCCACGACCTCATGCTCAGCAGTAGCGCTTGCGACCACTAGACTAACGAGGCAGTCAAATCATGAAAAATATGTCATTCTTTCAATGAAGAACATAAGTAAATAGTTGTATTTTTATTATCGCGGTCAATAGAAAAAAAAAAAAAAAAACATAAACAATACTCAGGTCAACAAATAAATCATTTCGTACATTAACTAACACAACAGACAATTGTAGTTATTCGCCGCGATTTAGTTCAATAGAGCGCTCATAAATCAGTTAAAATGAGAACTCCCACTGTTTTGTTAAAGGGTCAGCCTTTAATCACGTGAGGTTTTTTAGGCCACTTTATACGTCCCCATCCTCCATGGTGATTGGTCGTGAGGTTTTAGGCTACCCGTCCTCCCCCCCGCCCCAGCTTCACGTGTATTTTTTATTATTGAAAAGATCAGATATTTTTAGAATCAGTTAAAAAATAAATAAAAAGAAACACAATTAGATTATGAAAAACCGTGAATATTAATAAAATTGATAATTTTGTTGGTATTTAGTTCCCTAGTAGGGATAGTTCCCTAGAAATCACGATGCTCAATCGAGAGGCTCATCGTGTTTTTTCTGACTTCACGTAATTAAAGGACGATCCCTAATAAAAACTCCATGTATCAGATTAGAAAATTGCTGTGACATTACACTAGAATTTGCTCTTAAATAAGCTTTTATGTAGTTAGTACAGGAGATTTATTTTAGTGGGTGTTCAATTGTTTTGTTGGTCCTCGGAGTTATTTTGATGACTGAGGTTTTCAAACGTCTTATTTTCTGGTGTTATGGATCTGCGTGATGTGTATTTTTGTGGCACACAATGAGCAGTGGTGCGATTTGACTCGACCTCCTAACCTCACGTGAGATTTTTCAAAATGCGTATTTTTGGTGTAAATACGTTAATCTGTGCTTGATTGCGTTAGATTTATTTAAATAAACATAATTAGCTTAATTATTTGCTTAATAATAATTACCCATTTTTCTCGCAATTTTATAATGTTTCTTGCGGAATAAAAAAATTACGTGATATTTTTGCCGAGATCCCCTTTCTCCCACGTGAGATAAACGCCTCACGTAATTAATGGACGCCCCCTAACGGCCCCGACTTGTGTCCGTAGGTCGTTGATTTGAACACCACTAGTCTCAAAGCGGTGAGGTAAAACATCGTGATGAAACCGGCGTGACATGTCCTGGAACCAAAAACTTGAATACATGGGACATCTACCAACGTGCGGGTTGGGCCCGCGTGGTGGATTACGGCCCACTCTCTCTCACCGAGAGGAGGCCTGTGTCCCAGCAATGGGAACATTATAGGCTGATCATGCACAGTCGTAATTAACACCTTTGGCAAGCGGAGTGTTATGCCTCCTTTTATGGAATTAACTACCTTCGTCCTGGGTTCGATTCCGAGGTCGGGCAAAGTGTTATTGGGTTTTTCTATCTGGAATTTCTCAGTAGCAGCCCAGAGTCTGGATTTGCGCCCGGTAGATGGCAATAGGCTCGCCCCCTATTACATGGGACTTAAACATAACTGGCGAAATGTGGGTGTACTATAGGTACACCTGCTTAACCCTTCGGGGAAACAAGGCGTGATGTTATGTTATGTGTTATGCACAGTCGCAATTAACACCTATGGCAAGCGGAGTGTTAGGCCTCTCTATATTAAATTAACTACCTTCGTCTTCGTGTCATTGGCACGACTGTATTTCAGATCTGGTTGGCCCAAAAGTTCCAAAACCATTTTTAATTTTTTTTTGTCTGTTTGTTCCGGCTAATCTCCGAAACGGCTGGATCGATTTTGACGGGACTTTTACTGGCAGATGGCTGATGTTATAAGGTGTAAACTTAGGCTATTTTTATTTTTAGAAAAAGTATTATGATTTTGCGCAATAAAATTAAAACCCATGAAATTGTGAAGAAAATCCGATTCAGATAGGGCAGTATTGACGTTCACGCGGGCGAAGCCGCGGGCAACAGCTAGTTAACCATAAATCAGTTATTGAGTTGCCCTTGATATTGAATCGACTCTAAATACCCCATAGAAAGTGAGTGTATTCTACGGACATGAATCTCTGTTATATTAAACTTTTATAGAATACCAGCGACCCGCCCCGGCGTCACATGGGTAGCCTGATCGCAAAAAAAAACTACACAGGCTAACCACTGGGCTAATCTGAAGATTGCCTGAAAATTTCATCAAAATCGCTGCAGCCATTTTGGAGTCCATAAGGAACATACATACATACAAACATCGATTTTTATGGACATAGAAGATAGATAGATAGACTAACGGCCGAACCTATCTATCACCAGTTTTGGCATACTGGAGATAGAAAAACCTCTCTATCTATGGTTTTAACATCACAATAATTTATAAGAAATAATGGAATCTTACCGGGCCGGACATAAGGACAGATAGAATTGTACTTTCTACCATCAATAGTGAGTGATAAGTGGTCTCGAACCTACCGATTTTTCGGTATTTCTACCGATATGGGCTCTCGTTATAAATTAGTCTGTAAGTTTTTTTTTTTTTTTAATAAATAAACGAATTTGATTGAATATTGTATTTTTTTGTCAAATACCGATTTTCTACCGATCTCGCTCTATGACGTTCGAGACCACTGATAGCGATCTGTCTTTTACTGAAAATAGTAATATTGGGTTCGGCGGTAAACAAATGACTATCTACATACATTCCGCAGTACCTAAAGAAAACGAAACAAGTATGTGCAATAAAAATGTTAATGAATTAAATAGAAATTGTGTAGCCGTTTACAAAACACAGACTTTCGTTGCTATTTCGCTACGTACACAGAATAAAGTCGTATATAAAATGGCTGTTGAATATTTAGAATAAGTGCAGGAGACGTGTTCAGGCGATGCAAACGTGGAGCAGGACATAGTACATAGGATGCATGTGTAAAATGGTTCCAGGACGTTGACCGCGTGAAAGGCAAAATTGAAATGTGTTGTGGTCACATAAAATCGAGTACCACTGCCTGCCATGTAAATAACAGTGACAGGAAGCTTAATAACTTAGAACATCATCCACATAAACTAAGTGGGAAAAATACGTAACAATGGCTTCTAACACAAAAACCACCCAAGCGAAGTTAAAAAATTTGACAAGGGACCAACTTCCGAGGTGTACCCTCCCGAATAAAACAAGAATCGTTCAAATCGGACTCCTCTGTAAAAAGTCTGCGTGGTCATACATAATATATATATGTACCAGTGGCGCAGCTATCATACAATTATCATTAGAGGGATGCCGAAGAAAAAATTGTTTAGTTCTCATCAACTCAAACAAAAAAACTGTAGGTTTTTAATCTTATGATGTATTAAACTGGTATTAAATATAATTATGTAATGTGATGTGATAAACAGTTACACACACAGGTGTACCATTATTATTTGGTAATAGTAGACACTAAGAAGATTGGTTGTTCCGAAGGGAAGCCGATAGGAATCGGGTTGTATGAAGGCTACGCCCCTGATATGTACACCTCGATTTGAGAACCTCCTTTTATTTTCCTGTTGGTTACAAAAGAAATCATAACGGATTCACTCTTATGTTAGGAAAATAGCACAAAATTGATCTTCTCACATCACACAAAGTTTCAATAACCATCAAGAGAGTGTCAAAAATAAATGTTACATCCACACAGTAGTTTGCGTGTCTTTGTAAATTATTTACCGCGACGCCTCTCCAAAGTTAGTGCGGCTGGCACTCGGCCAGTTGTCGGTGAAAGAGTGAAAATAACGCCACTGACCTTTGCTGGCCTCCGCCTCACCTTCGTACTTGAGAATGATAGAACGATGAAATAGATGTATGGGATTTAGATAGAACATAACATCACATCACGCCTGTAATCCCCGAAGGGATAGACACAGGTGTACCTAATATTACCTACACACACATTTCGCTAGTTATGTTTTAGGTTCCATGTAATAGGACAATTCAATTCAATTTATTCTTAAACAATTTACATTGTGTGTGAAATAATTCTACATAATAAAAATAATAATAAAAAAATACACTCATAATATACATTATACATTAGTCATATAAAAATTTACAACTCAACCCACATCAAAAACAACAATATTATTCAATGTCAACTTTACTAAAATTAGAAATAGAAAATCATTTAAAAATTAAAAACAAATAAAAATTGCTAAAAGTCAACTCAAATAAATAAAAGGAATAATATAATACATTTGTCATTTGAAAATAATATCCATCACATACATTAACCTTGGGCTTGTGGCTAAGAAATAACAGCCGCACGGGTCGATCGGTCAGGTTAAGCTACGCTTGCCCAGGTTGGTCCGTGGATGGGTGACCATCTTTACATATCAAGACCCCTCCGTGCCTCGGAAAGCACGTTAAGCCGTTGGTCCCGGCTGTCATTCGTGTATCTTTGACAGTCGTTACGGGTCGTCAGAAGCCCGAAAGTCTGACAACCAGTCTTACCAAGGGGTATCGTATTACTCAGTAACTGGGTTGTGGAGGTCAGATAGGCAGTCGCTCCATGTAAAATACTGGTATTCAGCTGCATCCGGTTAGACTGGAAGCCGACCCCAACATAGTTGGGAAAAGGCTAGGCAGATGATGATCCATCACATACATTAACCAATAAGTTCAATAGTATGGTCTAGGGTTTTACGCATTTGGGTAGGGCCGGTTGATATAGTTAGAAAGAAGCCCGTGGTTTTTGGTTGCCTAAGGGCCTATGCAGACGGCCTGAGTTGACACTGCAATACTTATAGCATTAAGGGGGAAGCGCTAAGGTAGCCCGCGAAATTCAAATTTTCTTACGATTTTTGCAATTTGCAGCTCAGTGTCTGGGAGTATGTTGATTAAAGTATGATTCGCGACCGTAACAAATATGTATTTACAGGATTATAATCATTAGAATCAGTAATACAATTCCTTAAGTTGTATAATCCTGAAATGTTAATTTTTCATGAAATAGTCATTCAATAGAATTACTTGGTCTTAGAGAATTGTATTGATGATTTTAATGATTATAATTGTTTAAATACATATTTGTTGTGGTCGCCAAAAATATTTTAATCCACATACAACCTAATACTGACCTGCAAATTGCAATAAACGTAAGAAAATTTGAATTTCGCGGGCTACCCTGGCGCTTTCACCGCCTTGACAGTTCCAATGCGGTTTTTTGTGCAGTTGAAATGGCTACAACGAAACTGTCGACGATTTGGCTGACAGCTTGCAGTTGAAAGAGCAGTACTAACGACTACAGAAAGCACATATTCGATTGACTGAATGTCTTATCTTCAAAAAGCCACCAGTTTCAGTTGTGACATTCTCGCCAGTTTATACTGAGCCTGTGATTAAAAGAAAATCGAAAGAACGATCTTATATACAAGGTGTAACATAAATAACGCACAACCTCTTAAGAGGTCATTGGACTCATCATTTTGAACAACTTTTACTATGGGACCAAACTTGAAATCGCGAAAAAAAATTTGCTGTTCCCTACATTTTAACGAGTTATGTGAATATAAATGTAGGGAACAGCAAATTTTTTTTTCGCGATTTCAAGTTTGGTAAAAGTTGTTCATAATGATGAGTACAATGACCCCTTAAAAGGTTGTGCGTTATTTATGTTACGTCTTGTATATTCTCCTTAAATTATGTTGATTTGGAGTCTTCGCTTACGTTATTTGAGTATTTTGAATATGCACATAAAAAGAAAGTAACTTTTTCTATTGTCTGTATATTTGTGATTACGAAACGTGACATTTCATACACATTCTTCTCTTGTAGCAATCCGGGCTTTCCGTTTTATGATGATATTAAACACACATACGTACGGTACCTACTTGCACGGCTTTCTAGCTCAAAAATATAAGTTTCCTTTGTAAAAATTGACTGGGAAAATTTCGCATTTTGTGGAACTTTCCCCCCTAGAGATTTCGCTTTTTGTTTCACGTCTAGTCTACAATTGCCACTTTAGGATTTCCTAAAGAAGCTGGTCCCAGAAGAGCCATAGCAGAAGTTCTTATACTGCGTTCAGCAAAGACCGTCCTCCATAAGAATTAGGGATGGTGACTAAAATTTTGTTTTATCCGTCAAGTAGATTATTAAAAAATATTGGACACGTATTTTTTCTTTCTTTACGTAATCAAAAGATTATACGGTCATACATTTAGTTAAAATGTGGCATGACGTCACGCCTTGCTGGATTTTATACTGAGTTGTGACGTAGTGAGCCCCCACTCCCCAACTTTAATGCGTTTTATATAGGTCATTTTTTATTAATATGATAAAGCAAAAAGTACGTGTCTAATATTTTTTTATTATCTGACTGACGGACTAAATAGATTTTTTTTTTTATACCCAGGCATCATCCCTATTATTCATGGGCACGATAATCATCAAGGTACGCCATTACTTAGCGCAAACTTCATTAAGCCGTGCGCAAACAGCGGACGATTGCGTGAAAATTTGCGCGTAATATGCGCTAACTGCGCAAATATGCGGAAACGAGAACCCTCAAACAAGGCTAATCGGGTCTCAAATAAGAATGACGCACCCAATTATTTTGTTATCAGGAAGTAAAACCCATCTTAAGGTGAACGTACACTGGTCCGCACCGGCCGCAACGCACGCACGGCACGCAACGGATTTTGGTTTGTTTGTATGAAGAAATGAACTGAGCGCTCGGTGCGGGCGGTACCGTGGACGCAGTGCTGTATGAATTCATACAAAGCAAACCAAAATCCGTTGCGTGATGTGCGCGCATTGTGGCCGGTGCGGACTGGTGAACGTTCTCCTTTATGGTTACGACTAGCTGTTGCCCGCGATTTCGCCCGGTGCGGACGTCCGAAAGTATCCTATGTCCTAACCCAGATCATGGTCTATTTGTGTGCCAAATTTCATCAAAATCCGTTTAGCCGTTAGGGCGTGAAAACGTAAGAAACAAACAGTGTTACTTTCGAATTTCTAATATTTGTATAGATGCTGAGAATCGGTCTCATGACCGATTCCATTTTTGCTCATTCATATGTTAGAAAATACTCATGTATTCTCTCTAGCATTCTTATACCAGTTCCATTACGAATAACAGAACGCTTTGGTGGTGACTTCAAAAGAGTAACCACGGGATTTCCTTTTTGTTCTGTTGTTTTAGAATCTTGAAAGTTGGTGACTTAGTTCCGAAATGCCTGTTAATGGTCCTGTAAAATATCTACATGTATATACCACGTGTAACAGGAGGATTGACATTCCTTTAAACCACGTAAAGAGAATCATGTTCTTTGCCCGTATACAAAAAGTCAATCAAATCCAATGAATACTTTAGCCACAGGAAATTATTTTTCAATATGATGTAGATCTGAGTCCGTAATAATAGGTAAACATTGCCGCCGCCGCGCCCCGCACCCCGCACCGCACCGTTGGTCAGTGACTTTGCGTAGATAAAGCGTGTTTACTTTTTATGCATTTGATTCTACTATTTATTTTGTTTGAAAACTGCAACTTTTAAATTTTCCATTAAGTACTAATCTTCGTGTTTTAAAATGTTTCAATGGATTAGTACTGTGCTCGTTTTCATTTAATGTCGTACATCCAGAAACACGTTGTATGTAATTTATATGATGTACTTAATGACACTCGCAACCGGCGTGCGTGTATGACCAGATGTATGAACGCAAACGAGGCAAGAGGAGTATGTGACGATCGTAGCAGGTGGCGTTCTGTAGCTTCTGCCTACCTTCATGGGAATAAAGCGTGAGTTTATGTTAAAGACCTAAAGAGTATTCTATCTAGGTTTATATTGCATAATACCGTTATTACTATTCTTAAAATTTCTGTATAGGTAACCTTCCTCGAAGCCGCGTATTTTGATGGTAAGGATGTTGTTAACTTTTTGGTCCTTTGGAACTGTGTTAAATTCTGTAGGAATTACAATGACATTTCAACGTGCGCTTTTATAGTTTCTAATGGGACGATATTATCGTGGACGGAAATTTAAAAGCGGCTTCATATATTTCCATGCATTTTACTTCCCTGTCCACGTCCACATCCACGATAATATCGTCACGATAGAAATGATAAAAACACAATATTTACTTGTTCCTGGAACATTTATGTATTTTAATGTCGCCTGTTTTATACCCTGAATTCGTTCTAGAAACCCAGTCTCCCACAATATTACGTATAATGTTATAAATGTAGGTTTGTACCGTAATACCTAAGTTGAAATGACATTAATCGCTGATAATACGTGATTGATATCGCAATGCGCCGATACGACGCTGATAAGAGCCGATATACGGTTAAACTAGAGTGTTCAAATGTACGTACACTGAGAAATGTTGCACTGTTTGCAACGATAGGTAAATCAAACTGGCTCTTCTAAAAGCGTAGTGTCTCATTAGAGACAAGAAATTCATCATCATTATCATCAGCTTACATCAGTCCACTGCTGGACATAGACCTCTCCAATTGCACGCCATTCAGCTCTATTCGCAGTAACTCTCATCCAGCTGCTACCAGCCACCCTGCGAAGATCGCCGCTCCACCTAGCCTGAGGGCGTCCTACCTTACGTTTGATGATTCGCGGTCTCCACTCAAGAAAAAGTATACCCCAACGATCATCGGTTCGGGTAATATAGCTGGCCCATTGCAACTTCAGCTTGCTTATACTGAGACAAGAAATTAATGTGTTTTAATTCTGCCCCCTATTATAGTTGCGTAACACACCTGCAAACGCAATCCGCTAGATTTTAAAGGAAATTCTTAATTCATTGCTTCATATATTCGAAAAAATCGTCTTCTGGCAATGTCAATAACGCAGTGAATATTGTTGAATTGTCAAAATGAAAAGTGATGCAAAATATTTTGTTGTATGGATGTAACTTATTAAAATATCTTAGCAACGGGGTCAACCAAGTAATGCTTGTACGCGATAAATCCGAAGCACTGGCCAAATGTTCTTATGTTTCATAATAGTACAATTTTTTCCTATTTCTTGTGGTCGGTTCGGATCCGACCAGACTTCATAATGAAGTTCGTTCGGATCCGAACCGACCGAACAGAATAAAGTGTAGTAGGAATCATCCGAATGTTCGGCCGATACTATATTTTTCTTTTGCGGAATAAGTACAGATGTGGCTGTTCATTCGCGTGTTGTACTTGTAGTGTAGTGAATTAGGTTATTTACGTCGTACGTGACAACCATACTTGACATAGGAACCAGGTTGTATTATAATATCCTGAAAAGATTCTTATCACGAACTGTTTGTAGAAGGTACTCCCAATCTTGTGAGTTTTATCTCTCTCTCTCAATTCTGGTAACGAAATACACAATGTAGATAAATCACACCCTCAGACTTCGTGTTGTGTGTGTTTCGTAGATGATCGTGTTTTCTTCGGCTTAGGCTGTGTGTAACATACCCTTTACAAAATTTAAAGTTTCGTAATATGCATTCATCATTTACTCATTTTACCTTATAAATGGCGCGTCGGTTTATAACCATTAACGGCTTTGTACCTACTATCGTAATTGTATCCGGATATTATCGCGAATTCCGTTTGTATGTTGTAACTTGATTGATATTTTATAATAGTGTACTCGCGGTTATTACCCATTACCGATAGTGCACTGAAGTAAGTAATCGTCTAGACCAATTAGTCGATTCCGAAGTCCTGATCGAACATTATGTAGGTACAATAAATTGTATGAAGTGGTCTTTGAGTAAGAATGTGGATGGTTCAAGGAGTGGGGGAAGAGCAAAGAAACGAAGGATGGACTGTGTGAAAGGTGATATGGCTAGAAAGGGGTGAATACCGAGATGACGATTGATAGAGAAGTGTGGAAGAAAGGGACATGTTGCGCCGACCCCGAATAAATTGAAGATAATGATTAGTAACTTTTTAGAGGGGCTTGTGGCTAAGAAATAACAGCCGCACGGGTCGATCGGTCAGGTTAAGCTACGCTTGCCGCGGTTGGTCCGTGGATGGGTGACCATCTTTACATATCAAGACCCCTCCGTGCCTCGGAAAGCACGTTAAGCCGTTGGTCCCGGCTGTCATTCGTGTATCTTTGACAGTCGTTACGGGTCGTCAGAAGCCCGAAGGTCTGACAACCAGTCTTACCAAGGGGTATCGTATTACCCTGTAACTGGGTTGTGGAGGTCAGATAGGCAGTCGCTCCATGTAAAATACTGGTATTCAGCTGCATCCGGTTAGACTGGAAGCCGACCCCAACATAGTTGGGAAAAGGCTAGGCAGATGATGATGATTAGTAACTTTTTAAATAGGTATGTCTTATCGTAACGTGGATCTAGAGTGGCCTGTCTTGGCCGTAGAGTTAGATCGAATGAACTAAATGTTCATCAAATCAGTAAGTCAACAAGTATACAGTAGATAGACATGCTAGGATGCAATTATAGAAGTCGCGCATAGAAATTTCAAGGAA
This sequence comes from Fissipunctia ypsillon, assembly GCA_947568875.1. Lineage (NCBI taxonomy): Eukaryota > Metazoa > Arthropoda > Insecta > Lepidoptera > Noctuidae > Fissipunctia > Fissipunctia ypsillon. Next base: position 7,819,964 of record OX387650.1, on the reverse strand, counting down.
CCAAGTCCAGAACTTTGTAATTCCCTTGTTGAGTTTAATTACAGATTATAGTTACAACAACGTTGCTAGAGAGCTTCTTAATCATTTATTTAACTACTTGTCTTTAACTTGATTTATTAGTTGGTACATCTATAAATAATAATAGTCCTCCAGATCGAATTTCGGCAATGGCGGCCTATCTCAGCGGAGACTAGCGATCGACGCGGGAGATATTATAAGTGCACAATCGTGTGCGCAGCCACAGGTGCACTCTCTCTTCCCTCACTCTCATATTCCGATGAGACGGCAATACGACACGACCGGAGAGAGATCAGGCGCAGGACCAACGGCAAGAAATTCCTTATGGAATTTCTGAGTAACTACCCAATAACACTTTCCCTGACCTGGGAATCGAACTCAAGACGCTCAGCAGTCGCGCTTGCGACCACGAGACTAACGGGGCACATCTATAAATAAACCCTGTACAAATAGTACAGTTTAGTTGACAATAATGATGAACATAAACACGCGCCCACCGTACCGATGACGACCATCATTGCTCACAAGGCTGTCACATAATGCCAATGGTTCGTGTCCAATGTATACCATTCATTGTGACCTATTATGCGAGACTATGCACTTGTGAAATTAGGATGCATTTAGATTGGTAGAGTGAGGGTTTGGTCTAGTAAATGCCTACTGCCTCCCTAAAAACAATCTACCTATAGTCTTTTCCCAACTATGTTGGTGTCGGCTCCCAGTCTAAGCGGATACAGCTGAATACTAAAATTTTACATGGAGCGAATTCCTATCTGACCTCCACAACCCAGTTTTGGGTAACACGATACCTCTGGGCACGACTGGTTGTCGGACTTTTGGTCTTCTGACTGCCTGTAACGACTGTCAAAGATCTACGAATGACAGCCGTAGATTAACCCTTGATCGACCCTGGCGGCTCTTATTATTTAGCCACGAGCCACTGCAATATTAATCTGGAAAGGCGAGGGATAGATATTGCTAAATATGAATATCTTTACTGGCAAACAGTTCATCCCTAAGTGGTCATGTGGAATAGTAGTCTTTATTTAGTCTTCTGCTACTAACCCCTTGGGTTGGATTACATTAGGCCATTAAGGGTTCAATATAATGTTAAACTAAGTATGTACTTGCCTTTACTTTACCGATGTAAACACACCCTTGAGGCCGGTACTCATGTCTTCATTGTGACAGATACGAAGGCTTTCTGACAATAAAACCTATCTATAAAAGAAAAAGATTATTCGACATAATGACAGAAAAAGGAGAATCGTAGTAACTGTGTTTCTAATGTATAAAAAGAGCGTTAAAGGATATTTGGAAATGCTCTCAGGGAAGTGTCGTTCGAAAACTAATAATAAAACGGATGTTTTCAGGTTTATTTATAATCATGTTGACGACCATGTTCCATTTTAAAAAATAAACTTTTGTTTACTTCTTTTGGATCGAGATATTTTTGTAGACTCTTCCAACGACTTAAGCTAAATGCTTCTCCAAGATTATTTCCGAATGTACCTAAACTTGTCAATAAGCAGAGTGAAATAATTTTAGTAGCCTCAAAAATCTTTCAATGTCATCCTCATCCTCACAGATCTCATCATAATCATCCTCTTAGATAAAAGAGGTCTGCCACAAGTTAAAGGCCATTATGATATTTACTTTTGTCAATAAATTTATATCTAGCCCATTTTGTTCCACTGCAGGGCAAAAAAGGTCCCCCTTACTTCGATCTTCAACTAATGTGGGCCAAGATATCTTTAGAATCTTACGTAATTACAAAGTGTATTACACGTACGTACATCTACGTGCCTCAAAGTCATATTTAACGTCCTTAGACCAATACCACTCAACATTATACAGCTACACAATGACAGTAGTTCATCCATAATTATGCATATGAGGTGCGCAAGCGCGTGATGGTGCATTCATGACTGTCATCAGACATAGCATCATGTGATCATCATCAAGCATAAACGTTATTATCGGTATGCTTTATCGTGTAATTAAGATGAATGTCGTAATTAATGTATCTTTGTGTTGAATCTTCAAATTATTCGTTTATTAAGTTGCCGGTTTCAATTTCAATATGGAGGTGGTTAGTAAAAAAATGGTTTGTGAAAATTCTTTTGGAAGAGAAAATATTTAGATTAGTTAAAGGGCAGAAGAATGGTGATCAATTGAAAGCATTAACATATTAATTGGTAGTGTGGGAACTTGTCGTAAGCGCTGATCTGTTACAACACTAAGGGCCGATTTTTCAATCGTCAGATAGCTTCTATTTGGGGAATATGTTTGACGTTTTGACAGCTTATGTATAAATACGTCCAACCGCCATATTTATTCCTCGGGTAAAAGATATCTGACGATTGAAAAATCAGCCGTAAGAAACAGTATTTTACTAACGGCCGAACCCAATAACCTATTTTCAGTAAAATACAGATCGCTATTGTTGGTAGACAGTATAATTCTATCTGTCCTTATGTCAGGCCGGTAAGATTCCATAATCTCTTATAGATTATTGGGACGTTAAAACCATAGATAGGTTTTTCTATCTCCAGTATGCCAAAACTGGTGATCTGCTGGTCTGGGGGTCTGGTGGTGGTGGTGGGTTCGGCCGTTAGAAAACAATAGATAATCGTAGTATTCAAGTAGTGCAAAAATCTTCTAAAAAGCTTCTCCCAAAAAGCCTTGAGAATAAGTGGACCATAACAGCGATATAACCTAGAAAACTGCACGAACCTCGAGCGAAAAATAAAAGAAATACACTTTTCTACCAAAACGTATTTCACCAGCTCATCAACTATGTAGGTACGTGATGTTCAAAAGCACTCTCTACGTCTCGGGAACCGTTTACAACTTCCCTAACGCCAAACTTTCCCATTTTGGTAAACGTTTCCTTCACACCCTTTTGCATTTTCATGAAAACATGTTTTAAACCGACGCTAACACGAGAAAAATAAACGAAAGAGGAACATTTAATGCATTAGGTGGTTATTTTACTTTTCAAACTGCTGCTAAGATGTTTTATTAATTTTTTATGGAAGAAGAACTTTAAAATACACATACAGGCTGTAAGGGACATCCCTCCGCAAACTAACAGGGTGCATTCAGCTCCTTATTTTGAATCATATTCCACCGGAAATATTTTCAGGAAAATTTTCATTTTTTTATCGTTTTTTCAGTTACTATTTCTTTATTTCAATGAAAAATTACATTCTCTGTACGCAGCACTCCATTTATGTAAATAAAACAGCTAAAATAAAAAAATCTGCAATGGATGTTGAAAAACTCGGCAGCCGAAGGCTCGCTGCGCTACCGTTCGTTACGCGCGTTTTCCCACGGTTACGATACATTGCGTGTGAGGTAATAAAACAAATCAGGTTTATTGGATTCCCATAACGGTCCTGAAATAATTTCATGTACCGGTCATCTTAGTATGATTTACTGAATTCACCCCATCAGTCTGCGGAGGGCTGTCCCTTACACGCTGTATATAAACTCACGCCTTCTTCCCTTGGACCGAAAAACTACAGAACGCCACCTGCTACGATCCTCACATACTCATTTTGCTTTGTTTGCGTTCATACGTCTGGTCATACACGCACCTTACCATTCTGAAGAACATCACCAATGAAGTGACTATATGTCCTAGGGCGTTCCCCTCTCGGCGTTTCAAATCAATTGGTATAAACAGCTTAAAATCGTCCATAAAATTCTGGGTCCCTAGTTCTATCGTCGCAAAAGTACTGTGTGTGACTTATGTCAATCAGTGCGAGTGTGGCTCTCAGATTTTTTTGCTTATGTCAGATAGCCACCAGTTGACCGATAAGAAAACTAGGTTTCTAGTGTTATCAATGTAAATCAAGGTGTTCTAATTATATTATGTCAATGGCACAGATTGATAAATGGATCATCATCTGCCTAGCCTTTTCCCAACTATATTGGGGTCGGCTTCCAGTCAAACCGGATGCAGCTGAATACCAGTATTTTACATGGAGCGACTGCCTATCTGACCTCCACAACCCAGTTACTGGGTAATACGATACCCCTTGGTAAGACTGGTTGTCAGACTCGGGCTTCTGACGACCCGTAACGACTGTCAAATATACACGAATGACAGCCGGGACCAACGGCTTAACGTGCTTTCCGAGGCACGGAGGGGTCTTGATATGTAAAGATGGTCACCCATCCACGGACCAACCGCGGCAAGCGTAGCTTAACCTGATCGATCGACCCGTGCGGCTGTTATTTCTTAGCCACAAGCCCCTCTTGATTGATAAATGGATATCTTTTTTATATCAGCCCTTTGTGTGGCCGGAAAACAAAGAAAAGTTAATGGAAAGTCTCCAGTACAGCTTAAAAGCTGGTCGAAATCAAATGCAGCTGAAGTGTTTTTTTTTCTATGCTCCAACAAGGATTGTACGAAATTTCATACTAATCAAAGCAACTTATCTCTGTTATTCTCGTCAGTGAGTGTAGATTACGAAGTTTACTTTAGTTCTGTTATCTGAGCCATTCGAGGCCAGGCTTGACTTCCGTTTCCCACAACGTCGTCCACACATCGCCCCGCCAATTATCAACAATAAACAACTTGACCACCTTATGCACAAAACATTCCAACGCATTCTTCCCCAGTAAACTGTAAACCAAATACATACATAAACTCACACATTCTTCCCATGGGAGTAGGCAGAAACTACAGAACGCCACCTGATACGATCCTTACTTAATCCTTTTGCTTCGTTTCAGTTCATACATAATGACTACATCCTGTAAAACCGCGTGTCATTCAATTATGTAAACTAGTATCTAAACATGGCGAACAAGTCTCTTCGTTTACGCAGCGAGCTTCAGTATAGAAATTGTAGAAAGTTATCCATTCGTTTCACGTACCGTTTCACCAGCAGCGTGACATGTGTCGACTGCTTCCTGGCTTGTGCAACCATGCAGTTTGGTGCATGTTCTAGGTCTTGGGTTGTTTGTTATGCTACGTAGGTGTGGTATGTCGTTTTGCAGATCGTTAATGGTATTGCAATGTTTCATGTAGGTATTTTGGGAAAGTCACTATCGACCGCCAATAATTCACCGAGTCCCGTGTTTTTTTGTCTTCATCCCCTGGCTGTGATAATATAAGTTTCTAGCAGCTGGTTTCAGCTATTTATTATTTGAACAAAAACAAAAAGGCGTCTAAGAATCTAATACAATCCCGCCTGTTAGAGCAGTTCTGCACTGCAATCAATCCGAATCCGAGAAATAATAAATATCTTTATTGTCAGGCATCATGGCCCATAGGGTACATTACATCTTTTTTTTTTTTTTGAAATATTGGTTCGTAGTATTTGTATGAGAGGTTGCGCACTAGATCCTAACTCTGTCCGTCCGAATTTAGAACATTCCCAATTCGGATTGAACTCGGATCTTGAATTGGGATTCGGATCGGATGTAGTGCAGATCCGCTCTTACTTTAAGAATTTAATCCTTTTATTAAAGACAAAGGTAGGGTAACCTTTGTATTTAACAAAAGGATTAAATTAAATACAAAAGTTTCCCTATAACACGTAAATCATAAAATATTTCTGCAAGTAGGTTTTTCTATCTGGAATTTCTCAGTAGCAGCCCGGAGTCTGGATTTGTGCCCGGTAGATGGCAATAGGTTCGCCCCCTATTACAGGGGACTTAAACATAACTGGCGAAATGTGGATGTACTATAGGTACACCTCTGCCTAGCCCTTCAGGGAAACAAGGCGTGATGTTATGTTATGTAACATACATCACTCCCGTAATCCCCGAATGCTTAGGCAGAGATGTATAACATACCTATAGTAAAATAAGTTTGCATCAAATGCTTTTATCTAGAATCTGCATCACACGATGCTCCTATGATACCTGTGTATATTTGTTCAGGATTATTCTCAAAGCGTTAGTTCTGCGTCAGCTCTTGTGGCCTTGTGTTACCTGATACGCTTGTAGTTCAGATGAAGAGACAGCTTTGTGGAAACTGGGTCAATCCCGTTTTCCAATTAATTAATCCGTCTGTACTGATTGGTTTGAAATTGACACGGTCATTATCAAAGGGTATCGTTATCGAAACCTAGAATATTATAACAGAGCAAAACATTACAGTCTGGGTATTGTAATGTTTTGCTCTGTAAAACTACAGAATTATTATTATGCTTAGGTTGTCTTTTTCAACTTAAACCTGATGCTACCCAATGCTGAGTTAAGATATTATTGGAACAACACCCATGTCTTGCACAATCCGGGCCTTCTGTCTTAATGGACACCTTCCTTGATCTGATCACGGAAGGTGTATTTGTGCCAACACGCATATATCTACTACTTATACAATATACCCCGGAATTAACGCACAACCCCTTAAGGGGTCACTGTACAGTCACGAGCACTAATATGAATACACTTAGAGAAATTCAAAAGCGATTTTCTTGTGGAGTAATGATAGCAACTTAGAGATGTCTACCCATTTCATAATTATATGTGTTCCAAAACACTACGTTCGTAACAACATAAAATTACAATCCATACAGTAGAAGAAAATCAGTTTTAAAAGTAGCTAAGTGTGTACAAATTAGTGCTCGTGACTGTACTCATCATTATGGAACCAAACTTGAAATCGCGAAAAAAAATCAGCTGAACCCTACATTTTGACGAGTTATGTATGTATGTATACATAAATGTAGGGAACAGCTGATTTTTCTTCGCGATTTCAGGTTTCGTCCCATAGTAAAAGTTATTCATAATGATGAATACAAATAACCCCTTAAGATGTTCTGTGTTAATTCCGGGACATGTTGTGTAAGTTGTGCTAACGTCAAGTAACGTTGTGTTTATAAGTAACTTAAAACCTAACGTAAATTTTCTCTTATCCACAGTCAATGATCCAGCTAAAAGAACGCAAAGAAATGGACGAGGCATTCAAGAAGGCGCAGAAACCCTGGGCGAAGTTACTGCAGAAAGTGGAGCGCACGCGGCTTGAGTACCACACGGCTTGCAAGCAGGAGAGAACGGCACAGAACCAGGAGAGGAACGCCAGCGGAGACAGCTCACTTAGTCCGGATCAGGTCAGTGGAAATAAACTTTATGAAAAAGAATGAAATAAATATTGTAGCAGTCTAGAGAGAAAGAGAAGTTAAATATACTGTAAGCAAAACAGTAGCAAATTTAACCGTGCGAATATCGCGTCTGCGCCACATATGCATTCACCTCAACACGTCAAACTTTATGGCGGCTGTGAAGTGCGCTACTCGCTGCGCAGTACCGCACCCCTCACCCCCGCTGACACGTGAATTTGTTACTGCGCAGCGATTCGCCTCATGTTCCGAGCCGTCATAAAGTTTGAATCAGGCTGTACCAAGGATACCCAGCGTTTTTTTTTAGAAATGTAGTTTGTGTGTTTGTTTTGATGTAGTAGACAAGACGGTGTGAGGGATTATGAAAGAGAAGTAGGTCTTGAATTTTTACAAGACAAACTGTAAAATGAATCTGAGTGGAATGAACCTTTAGAATTAACTACTAGGGTAAATGTATTCTCGCTTTGTAACAACTACAGTTTACAATACGTGTTCAGAAAGTTACGGGAAGGTCTTTAATGCTGAAGCATTTAGGCTCCCCGCTGACTACAGACTTTCTATCGGCCGATAGTTTGGCCGGTTTCTTAATCAGTATGAAGATGTATGCAAGTGCGCGCATTGTAACGATCAAACTTGCATACATCTTCATATTGATTAAGAATCTGACCAAACTATCGGCCGATATAAAGTCTGTAGTCTGCGGGGCTCTTATAGCTTCGTTCGGCAAAGGTTTCAAGGTATTTTAAGTTTTATGCAATTAATGCGCCCGGGCATTTATAGCGCTACATTGGTTTGAGATAGGCTCTTCTATAAAGTGAAATTGATCATTTAACTAGAATATTCGCTTCAGAGGCGAACAAAATCAAAAGTCTATACCTACACATTAAAAAAAACTCTCACAGAATAATCTTGGAATAAAAAAGGAAGCCCTATTCAGGAAGAAATTCCAAGAACATAAACACGGTTCTATATAAAACATATTCATTTTATCAATAAACTCACAAGAATACTTCTGTACACGTGTAAGTAATGCCGGTTCCACACTGTCTACGAACACAAGCGAACTACCATAAACGTTTATGTGGGTGAAGTTCGTGCCATGTTTATTCATCATCATTATTAGCTTATAATAACAACCGGCTATTGACATAGCTTCTCCAATTTCAGGCCACTGAATTCATTCGCCGGCCCTTAGTCACACTGAATGGCGGCGGCATCCTACACTGTATTTGCTGTTTCTGGAGCACGTCTGCCCCGACGACCATCAGTTTGATAGAAGTGTAACTTTGCGGCTTGTTCGCTAGCGCAATTATTCTTTAGAGCCCATGTTCGGCGTGAAATCGCAACGGTAGTGTGTGTGGGACCGGGCTTAGATCAATACACGTGGGATTGTTTCGTTATGAGGTTCGCTGATATTTCCGTAGTAGAAACAGTGGTGTTACACTAATGCAATATACAAAACACTCGAAACGGGTATCCTCGGTTTGTGAAAACCTGAAAAATACTAATCGATTACCGCCTGTAGTTACCTACACTTAGAAGTTATTATAGTAATTTCGTTACCTATTCTATGATTTTTGAATGGCATTATCAAATTCTATGATAGCTTTTTGGTGCTTTGGTCAACCAATAAGCAAATATGAAATTCTTCACGAATTTATTAGGTTTGCAAATATTGCCGATTTGTCGTAACTTCACATTCTCCCAACTTTCAAGTTCTGAATCGAATCAATTGCGATTAATTGTCCCATTGACCCAATTTCGAGTCGATTCTAAGATCTCGTGTGTAAGCGACCCAGTGAAGAATTATTCATATCGTAAACTAGGCAGAAACTGTCAAAACATCCAATACTTTGGAATATACTTTCAGATAAAGTCGATAAAATATTTATCAGTTGATTGACTTATCAGAACACGTCCATGATGCAGCCCGATGGGAGTGATAGCGATATTAGGTCTTAACTACAGCAATGTATGAATAATTCACAGATATTACGGCAGTATTTTAAAACTGTTGGAATTTGCAACTATTTCGTCGCATTTCTGTCTTTTTAATTTTGTCATATGAGACTTGACACAATATGTAAGACAAGTCGTGCCAGGCTCTCAGGAGCCTTAGGATATGAGTTTCCAAATAACTACAACGAGTAACTTTTACTTATAAACAATTCAAGTAGGTACCAACGTTCATATTTCTAACTTAAAAAATTACGAACTTTCTTACAAACTTTCATCCCCTATTTACTACCCCCCTTTAGGGGGACAATCAATCAATCAACTCAGCCTATCGCAGTCCACCGCTGGACATAGGCCTCTTCCAGGCTGCGCCACAACACCCTGTCCTCCGCCTTCCGCGTCCAGTCTGTTCCAGCCACCTTCTTAAGGTCGTCGGTCCATCTAGTTGGGGGCGTCCCACACTACGCTTGCCGATACGCGGTCTCCACCCCTGGTGCCTTATGTTGCTTACGTTCTAATTCCATCATGATTCCAATGCGCGAGATAGACCTAGCTATACATGACCGATAACACCATCCCTTTTCGGACTGGAATCATGATGGCATTAATACTTCATAATACGGCCCCTGGACTCGTCTGTCTGCTGTCCTTTAGGAGGTGAATTATCAAAAATACTCCACTTTCGCTACATAAGGAACTATTGTGCAAAATTTCATGCTTCTAGACCCAGCGGTTTAGGCTGTGCGTTGTCTGTCAGTGAATGAATGAATTTAAGAATTTTTATGAAGTAGAAGAAGATAATCTTGATGCAATTACGTGCAGGGACGCCTGCTCTCTTAATGACAGCAATAAACTGGTAATAGATGCAACATTAGGGCCAAAAGCTAATAATACAATGGTTATGGGCAGGAATTCATTAGAAAAACTGTCTATTAGAACTCATATCATGCCTCTATTAGTTCAACAAACAATTCTATAAGCTATGCTTATTTAACTGTATCGGAATGTTAACAATCAACAATGCTAGATAAATATCATTTGTATGTATCTTCCAGTTAGAGCATTTCCTTTACGAAAGTATGACGTGATAGCTCCTCATTTGTCTATACGGTTCCGCGTACGATTCGCCGGATATTCGTGAATCATCGGCTTTCGGCTCTCGCGCAGCATCGGAATGTAAGTCCAATCACCTGTTTGTACGATTTCTAACAATATACACTGGAATCAGGTCGATCTGTATTTTAGAATAGAGTTAAACAAGGAAGTTTGGATAGTTTGTCTTTGAGTGTTGATTTGTGGGGGAAACTACAAACACATTGTATTTCTGTTGGACCTGTGATGTGATAAGTTCTTTTACTTTTGGCTATTGAAATGGTTTTTATGTGAACACTAGCACTTCCCCCGCGACCTCGTCCGCGTGGATTTCATACTTCCCCTAAATTTAAAAATTGACTACCCCTTTTAACCCCGTTAGGGGTAGATTTTTGAAAAACCCTGATACATGTTATTCTTTATTTTCGGTCTTATTATCGTCGTTATTTAAATACTGAGTTTCGAGTTAATCGGACCGCGCGTTAAAATTCTTCCATACATACTTTGACAGCCCTGATCCCCCTTTATTACAAACTTTATAATTTACTAAGATTCGTGCCAACTTTCAAATTTATTAACTCTAGGAATAAGATTTTTCATATAAACAAAATCCAACCTTTTAACCCCCTTAAAGGTCGAATTTCCAAAAACCTCATCTTAGTGCTACCCTACATTATAAAAGGAAGTCGTGTGCAAAATTTCATGTTTGTAGCCCCAGCGGCTTAGGCTCTGCGTTGATGAATCAGTCAGGACAAGTAATTATAGAAGACTAGCGGTGCCCTGCGGTTTCACGCGCATAAGTCTCGATCCCGTGGGGATATCGGGATAAAAAGTATCCTATGTGTTAATCCAGGTTATAAACTATCTGTGTGCTAAATTCAATCCAAATCCGTTCTGTAGATTTTGCGTGAAAGAGTAACAAATATCCATCCATCCTTACAAACTTTCGCGTTTATAATATTAGTAAGATAATGTAGATTAGTAAATAATATCAAAATCGAAAGTTGAACTAACTGGTATCTGCGAAATGAGTGGTTACGCTGCTTGTTAGCAAAAAAAGAAGAAACAACAAACAAAATTAAGTTTTACACAAAATGTAAGTTACAAAACGTAAATGTAACTACCATATCTCAGAAAACATGGAAACTTGGCTACTTGGGCGAATTTATCGCAAACACGTCAGAAATTCTGTACAAGTCAACTTCAAGCTAGCAATAAAGCATTTCCTTTGTCAAGTTTACATCTAGAGCAGAATATACTGACATTTCTGGAAAAACATCTAACGAAACGTTTGCAAAACTCATAAACGTTATACGTCTTCTACTAAACTACATATAAGTTTTATAGTGTAACAACTTTTGCGAATACATTAACACGGTACAATGCTTTACATAACTATTTTAATTGTGTACATGAAACCATTGAGTTTGTCAATAACACAAACTTGAAAGTGAGGTGACTGGACGGGCCAGAGCGCGGTAAAAGCGAAAATTAAACAGTCCAAAAGTTATAAGAGTATCTACGGGCGTGGAGCAAAATATCTCGCTCAACACTAAAAAACAGAGAATCCGTAAGAAGTGTAATTTCTACAATACTATGAACCCAACTTCAAATGCCTTTCATCTGACACATACCATCAGAAATCAGCCTCAAAATCAGGAGAAGAATCAGGAGGAGGATCAGCCTTTAAGAGGTCCCCGAAACGATCATTTACTATTGATCAATTGCCATCAATTGCACTTGGTAGACGGTCATTTGGCGCATCAATGTGTATCAATCACGAGAAAATTGACAATTGCGATTGATCGTTTCGGGCACCCTTAAAATCTTTCGTATCATGATTATCGATTTCAAATTAGGGCGGAGTTCACCGACTTTTAAATCAACTATTTAGATATTTAATCAGAAGCCCCATTCCCGTAACTAAAAACGTTCAAAATCTAGTCGCAATCTCATCTCGGCGACAATCAAATATCAAAAACTTGTCAAAAAATAAGTACTTTTGACATATTGAGACTGAGATCAGACTGTGAACGTTTTTAAAATTAGGGGAATTGAAAGAACTAAGGGAGTTCTTTCGTTAGGAAATTTGACATAAATCAACTGTTTAAATACTTAACCGGTGGTTTGGATGTTGTTGAACACAGGCCTTAGTCTATATTACAATGGGCCAGAACATTACTATATCCAGTAAGAGTAACAGTTTTGATTGGCAATAGCGTTGTGTTTTTATAACACGAAAGAATCTGCTCTGCTGCTTTTGTAAAATGGTCCTTCTGGATTAAATTCGTCACCCCTCAACCCCGTTTTATCCCCCACATTTGTCTGACACTTTCCAAAAAAACAACCCCAGCCAGTTACAACAACGTAAACTCGAAACCAATTAAGGCGACGACGACTCTTAAAACGTATTAAAGAGTCCAGAAAGTTTCGACCTGATTAAGTTCGAAGTCGGTTCTTAAGTCGGTGGTACAAATTGGGGAAGTGTTGGCTTTAAAACTCGTCCGTGACAGTTTTGAAATGGGTTGGACTTGCGAGATTATGGGGTAGTGAATTAGATATACTGGCTTTCGAGTTTTCTTCTAACTAAGACTAGAGTAGATATTACACAACAGATCTATGTGTATAGAGTATGTATTACTAAAGATCTATATATAGATTAACGCTTCAAGGACTATGTTCTATGTTACGGGATTTGGTTTCCGCACTTAATCCTTCATGGACCATTTTACGAGGGGCATGGCGGCCGTCGATGGTTATTCCAACCAGCCCACCTCCCTCCAGAAGTTGGTTATGTCTCCTGGTCTGTTTAGAACGTCTTAAAAAGATCTGGATGACCCGAGGGTTTCTGTTCTGATCTGGGTGGCGCCTGTGCATTCAAAGAGCACATGCGCAACGGTTTCCTCAGCCTCCATGCATGGCCTGCACAGAGGACTGTCCGTTATGCCTATTGTGTGGAAGTGTTTGTTTAGCGAGCAGTGTCCCGTGATGGTCCCCGTCACCAGGCGCAGGCCGCTCCTGTCCAGTCGTAATAAGCGCCTGGTCAGCCTGCCATCTAATGATGGCATAGCTTGCCTGGACGCTTCAAGGACATTAAGCGGCTATAGACGTCATAGCAATAAAACTTCTATTGTCTCATTCAGTGTCCTTGAAAGCGTTAAGAGCGCACCGAGCGTTTGCCTTTGTCTCTGTCTTTTTCTTTACGTGTAAAGTATAAAGAAAATAACCAAACTTTTGCAGTTTTTCAATGTTTTTCGTTGTTATTATCATCATATTGCTAATAAAAAAACTATTGTGTGTAAACGCTCCAGTCATATATGAACTTTATTTTAGTAAATTAATCATAACATTAAATTATTTATTTATACAAAAAACCACAAATATAGGATAAATAGAGGATAGAGGATAAACAGGGTAAATAGAGGAAAACATTACTCGAAAAGAGGTAATTTATTTTATCGAGCTAACTTTATCAAATCGTGTTTCCATCGTGTAAACTGCCTAGTATATATCCCCAATAATATTAATATATTTCCCTAGATTTTAATTTAATTGTTTACTACTTCAAACAAGGGTTTGTGTGTATAAAAAGCTCGGTGCGCCGTTAAAGAACAGCTCGAAATTCTTATGCGTTACTAAATCATATGTTGCAATAATATGTAATGTAGTGTAGTGTTATTTCTTTTTCAATTACTTATAACTTTTGCCATCGGTGTCAATAAAGTATGAAATAAGCGAATGGCGCATGACTATCGTCGCTTTTAACTAAATCATACGGATCATACCGAAGGTATACACATCAACCGTATCATAGCTGCAAAGGCGATTGCCTTGCAGTAACGATGCATCCAAACTGCATTTCTCAGTTAGAATGTAGTCCAACCACCATTCCAAGTTATGCTTACGTTCCCCATAGCTTCCAATACCCAAGATATTGCTTATAACCGTAACTAAGTCGTGTATATCATCATAAAATTCGATTGGCCGTAACTATCGCCAATAGCAGTGCATTACATTGATTACACACAACATCACGCCTGTATTCCCCGAAGGGATCGGCAGAGGTGTAGGTAGCTACTTATAGATCACCCACATATCGCCAGTTATGGCGAGCCTGACTCCGGGCTGCTACTGAGAAATTCTAGATGTAAAAAAACCCAATAATGCTTTGCCCGACTCGGGATGCGAACCCAGGACCTCATGCTCAGCAGTTGCAATTGCGACCACTACACCAACGAGCAACAAACTCCCCTTTATAACCATAAACTTAGATTGGCCGTTACTGTAGCCCATTGCAGTACATTACAGTGATTAAACCACTGTAAACATCCCGTTTCCTTTAATTGAATGAACCACTATTGCGAAAGTATAGACACCACATGACCACATTGTTGCCAGCTCTATTTTTCATTCATGTCCGTATCTCTAACGAGAATAGCTTGAAATTCTCGAAATAGTTCAGTACAATCAGTCAGTAGGTACTGTTCGTGCCAAAAGAAGTGTCCCATCGGTATTGTATTCTAGGTTATATTATGTTAGTTGATAAACATAATAAAACATCACGCCTGTAATCATGGAAGGGTTAGGCAGAGTTTTACCTACCTATAGTACTTACACTAATATTGTTTTAAAATTGTCATTTGTGACAAGGTGGCCATTCACGGTTAGTCCATCGCGCCAAATGGCGTGATGTACACTCACGAGCACTAATATGTATACACTTAGGGAAATTCAAAAGCGATTTTCTCGTGGAATAACGATAGCAACTTAAAGACGCCTACCTATTTCATAATTCTGTGTTCCAAAACACTATGTTCGTTACAACATAAAAATACAATCAATACAGTAGAAGAAAATCAGTTTTAAAAGTAGCCAAGTGTATACAAATTAGTGCTAGTGACTGTACATCCAAAATTTGATCGTGAATGTTAAAATCCGTAGGCGTGATGTAAAACTTAGATGTCCGATCGCTCCATTTGACTTTAGTCGTTTGGAGCCACAACACCTATAATTTTCTTCACTTAGACTCTAAACTACAGTATTATTTCGAATGTTTTATTTCTTGCCTCACTGTTGGTTTCTTTCTTCATTAATGAAACGTAACTCTATTTATATGTACCTAGGTATGTACTGCAATATTTTATGAATCCATTTTGACCCCCTTTCCTCATTCAGACTCCTCTAGTATACTCTTGGACACTTACTCTTTAAACTTCACTGTAACCTGTTGATCTACCATATTATAATTCTGGACCTCACGCAATGTAATTTCGGATTCCGCAAAATGTGGGGAACCTTGCCGCAACCGTGACGTATTGTAGATATTGACCACGAAGTACAGACGATATGTAGGTACAGAATAAATAAGAATAAGAATAATCTTTATTGACATAATATGAGGTTACAAAATCAAATGAAACCTCTGAAACAAGCTTAATAATAAAAATAAATAAGCTTCGGTTAACATTGGCATGCTATTATGTGGAATGACTAAAGAAAGACATTTTGATTTCTTATGGATACGATAGAATGATATAAAAGAAATTAGGTATACAACGTGTTTCTGGATGTACGACATTAAATGAAAACGAGCACAGTACTAATCCATTGAATCATTTTAAAACACGAATAAATAGTAGTTAATGGAAAATTAAAAAAATGCAGTTTTCAAACAAAATAAATAGTAGAATCAACTGCATAAAAAGTAAACACGCTTTATCTACGCAAAGTCACTGACCAACGGTGCGGTGCGGGGTGCGGGGCGCGGCGGCGGCAATGTTTACGGACTCAGATCTACATCATGTTGAAAAATAAGAAAATGAAAAATAATTTCCTGCGGCTAAAGTATTCATTGGATTTGATTGATTTTTTATATACGGGCAAAGAACATGATTCTCTTTACGTGGTTTAAAGGAATGTCAATCCTCCTGTTACACGTGGTATAAAGAAAATCAATCAGCCTAGCCTTTCCCCAACTATGTTGGGGTCAGCTGAACACCAGTATTTTACACGAGCGACTGCCTATTTGATCTCCACAACCCAGTTACTGGGTAACACGACACCCCTTGGTAAGACTGGTTATCAGACTTTTGGGCTTCTGACTATCCGTAAAGACTGACAAAGATCTACGAATAACAGCCGGAATCAACGGCTTTACGTACTGTCCAAGGCACGGCATATAAAAAAGGCTAAATAAACTAAACATATTTCACGACTGTCAGGTAAAACTTCGATGAGGCATTCAAGAGATAAGAAATTAATGTCAAATTGGATTTATCTAACCTTCCATTTGTAAAGACGATAGTGAATACACACCTCAAGATGAGATATAGGAAACATGCATCATTTCAACATGTGAACATTTTTGACAGCTGATTTACAAGATCAATCAATCTTTGTTAGTTCACTCGTAACCTCAGAACTGAAACCAATTATCTCGTCTTTTAAAAAATACAGCCTGAATTAATTTACAACAATTACTTTCACCCCATATTTGTCAACAAGATATGCCACTTATTTTACCACGAAGTGTATATGTAAATAGAACGAACTAAGTTCAGTCTGTCTGTGTGTTCGTCTCGATCGATTGCAGGCCAGCAAAGTTCCTTGACCACTGGCCTCGTTCACACAAAACTTTGTACACGAACTATCCT
The DNA here is from genome assembly GCA_947568875.1 of Fissipunctia ypsillon. Lineage (NCBI taxonomy): Eukaryota > Metazoa > Arthropoda > Insecta > Lepidoptera > Noctuidae > Fissipunctia > Fissipunctia ypsillon. The sequence continues at coordinate 7,803,160 of OX387650.1, read as the reverse complement.
TACAAGGCGGTACGATTCTGAGTAGTGTCAATATTAGATGTCTGTAGCCCTTCAGGGCTGTAGTTATGGAAATTAGAATTTACAGGGCATTTAGGATGCCCTTAAGGGCCTTAGGGGCCCTTTGTACACGGCACGGTTTCATTACGGTACGGCGTAAAAACCGCGCCGTAGAAAAAACGAGTGAGCTTGTACATGACACGGCAAACAACAGGACGTGACAACGGTCAGGTACGGCTCAGTTGTGTTTTTTCTGTGCAAAAAGATCATCATTGCTTATTAGGTGTATAGAAAACTCGAAAAAGGATAAGGTTTTGGATAGGTATATCCGATCATCTTATCAATTCATATCCCATATTACAGGCATTTCATGAATCAATGTAATTAATATTTAATATTCTTGATTTATCTCCATTTTAAAATAAAAGCAGCGTAGGTAAGCCGTCACGAAACGTGAAAACATCCGGTGCCGTAGACAGACCCCTAGACCTTCATAGAACACTGATGTGAATCAAACCGGCGACGGCGCCGTGCCGTGGTGCCGCCATGTCATCAACAAGCTTCCATAGTGATCCGTACAACACTGACGACCGTGCCTACACACGGCGAATAAACCGTAGTTTTTCGTGGCAAGAAAAACGTGTGTGTACAAAGGGCCTAAAGGTTTTTTACAGAAGCTTCAACTATTTCGATGGAATTATTTGGATTAGATTAGTTAGGTTGCAATGAAAAGTCCCGATGTATGAGTAGGTGTATTCGCTGCCAGATTTAAACCTAGAAATTATTTAATTTAAAAGAATCTCTCTCATAGACAGGAGGTCTTAATTCCCAGCAGTGGGAGCACTAAAGCTGGTTATGTAATGTTAAAATAATCCTGTAGGATTGCAAATGATCCTTTCGGACAGATCTATTCGTGCCTACGTCACATTGGGCTTACGTCAAATAATACAAAAGCCTGGGTGAAGCTCAGGATAAAAGCTAAATACCTAATCATTGACTTCAAAGAGAACTTTTTCCAAATATTCAATTATCATACGACCATCTCGTCACTATATCTTTCCTTCTACGTACCACTATATGTTTCTTCTTAAGACGAAGATATATGCCAACGGGCTCGTTTACATAGCTTGCGTGCTCTGTGGTGAACTCGCGTAACGCGTCGTACGTCCATCCAGTAATAGGACTCGCCCATCAAGGAGCGCTGTCCCAAATTAGACGCATTATTAATTTATTATACATAAAACAAAACGTATTATATTAAAACACGTATACTAAAATATCAATAATTAAATTATCTTTAAAATGGTGAAGGTTTCGTAAAAATACGCTTGATAGTTTTTGCGTGATTCTTAGTTTTTTGGCCGCGTTAGATATAACTTTACAAATTAATTACACTATGTAATATAAACATAATTTAAATATTCATATATTAAGTTATTAAGAAAATGCTCTAATTCAACATATATTTTTTCCAAATCACTACTCGTTTAGACGTGATTTTCAGTTTAAAATCATTAAAAGTCGGTTACCGTCGCCATAGACTTTTAATCGTTGACATGGTTAAACTGTTCTAGCTCTACTAATAGGACAACTACGTCTCCGCATCGACCGGCTAGGGTCTTTGACCAGCGCCCCCATTGGCCCCAGCATCGAACGGTGTAATTTAATTTATTTATTTACATAATACAAGCAGTATTGATTCCTTCGGCATTGTTCTTCGATGAATTATAAATCTGTATTGTGTCGAGTGACATAGTTTCAAATATTGTTTTAATTTGTTGTTGGTGTTAGAATTCTTTAGGCTAAACGTATTCAATGTTTTGTATTGAGACAAGAAAATAAGACTTTATTGGTCTTTCAAAGAGACCTTGCAAGTGAGATTCACAGTGACGACAATATCGACCTTTTCTGTATCTTTCTCAAACATATAAGGAACTGAATGGAGGAAAAATGTTAGAAAGAAAAATAACCATCAAAGATTGTAAATTGTTAACGATTAACATGCATAATTTACTACTCTCTCTTACGAACGTAGCCCGTCGCCAAAACCTCCACTGTTACTCATTCCAAAACTACCAATTAAACGATGATGTAATATTTCATAGAAAATGATACAAACACTCTTATCAGTTAGATATACGCCCTCGTACACTCTTATCACTGCAAATGTCTTATCTGTTAGCGAAAAATTATATAAAATGGCTTTATGTAACAATTTCCTGGCAATCTTGCAGCGGAAGGCAAATCTTGGTATAGATGCTTTATGTAGGCTGGCAACGTCAAATCGGGAAATTGGTGCCGAGCAGCATTAAAATTTTATGGAGGAATAAGATTGAAATGCTGGTATTTGATAGACGAAGCTAGAAAGAAAGAAAGAATAACATTTATTTGGCCACAGATATACAACAAACACAAAATACAAATAAAAAAGTGAAGCAGAATTATGCAGCATTATGTGTAAACTGATAAATATCCTAGTGAGTCTGCTTATGATGAACTAATTTTTGTTAATACGAGCCAAAAACAATATGCTATTTCGAATCGAACTATTGTAGCAGTACATTCGTTACATCTGCTTTCTAAACCTCATTCCCCGTCATTTCAATCTGCTGTTTGACTTTGATTTCAACTTTCTTTAATTTTTTACTAACTGTAAACTTAGCACTAAATCTAAAATGTTCTCATCGTTTATCTTTAACAATATATCCTCTAACTTTTCTCCAAATTCTTTCTCACCTCCAAAAATCCGCCTTCACGCATGTTAATATAGTTTTCATCGATGTTCGATGTAAATAAATAATGTGCGGCGTCTGGTTAGCGGTTATCTCCCGAAATAAAACACTTGCAAAATCTTAGATGAGTGCTAACGTCACTCGCCCACCAGTTGCTAGTAGGTAAGAGATGGGAGATTTGTCTGTGACGTCATAAGATATTTCAGCTGTACGTATACATCGAAGTTTAGAAAAAGTCACCCATACTGGTACCCGACAGTGACTTTCTCAAGCTCCGTATATTTACGGTATTGGTATTAATATTGGTTCTTTCAGTCCTCTGCATTAATTCCTGGATCGAATGATCTCTCCATCCTCATCAAGATACGCTTAAAATTGGACGTAAAGTTGCGCGGTAACGAATTCTCGTCATTTATTTTTGGCCTTCCAAATCATTCCAGCTTCTTTCTTAACTGGGTCAGTAAAAACGGCGGTCAGTAAGAACTGACCGCTGGTTTTAGCTAGAAGCACTAAACAATTTGAATGCTTATGTAAGCATTACAATTGTTTAGTGCTTCTAGCTATTCGTAATTTACATAAAACAGTTCAAATTCATAATTGAAAGCGCCAAGTGTTGCTTTTACTAATTAAAATTTATGTAGCTGCGATTTCATAATTTGTTTCCAAGGTGAAATAGTGTATACATAATAAATCTTTTAGAAATATACCAGTTTTGAAATATTATATTTAAATTAAAGCATTGGGTCATTCGGTCTGTTACGGTCACAATACGAAATCATTTTTAGTTAATCCGACCCAATAGCAGTATTTCAAAAGAGATTTATAACACTCAAATCTGTTCAATCATCAAGTGGCATAAATCAATCATCTTAGACTAAATGTTAGCCACCATTTATTTAAAAAATACGCGTTAAATTCAAATTTCCACCCTCCTCGTTTAGTCTAAATCCACCTAAATATTTCAGCGTATAAGCTATATGTTAGAAACGGGTTCTTTCCAAGCAAATGAACCGATATATCCATGATACCATTTCACAAAACATTCCATGCTTAGCGCTAGCACTCTTGAATTCCAATATCTCCGTTCTCGATATTGAATAAGCATTACAAGGCTTTCGATTACGCTACACACCATTCGGTTTTATTCTCCTTTTCTATAGAACATATCGGTATCGATATACAGATACAAAGCATTGCATTGAGGCGAGGACCCGTTCACACGTTGATGATCAGTACGATATTTTAACTGTATTGTGGCGCCATCTACAACGCCACATGTGAACTACGCATCAAAGACCTGAAGTCACACAAATCCTGCATCGCGCAAGCAGAATTTACCGCGCTACTGGCATATATACAACACTCATCTGGTCGGACGATAGTCCCTTTTCTATGGAGGATGAGTAAACTTTACACCCTGTTCCTCATACCTTTAGAGTATAATTTTGGGATCACATGGCAGCTTCATGCTGCATTTGTTTTTACCCGTTTGAACAGTGCGAAACTGTTCCACCGAACCGCACTTACGAGTATCAAAATTTTGTTTCAGTGCTGTTAGTGGAACAGCTTAGGTGCCGTTCGTTCAAGTGCCGTTGAAATCAGTGCAGTACAGTGAATCACTGGAATACCTCGGGATGATGACGTGTAATCCCAACTTTGTACCGTAAAATATCGTACGGATCATCACCGCTGTGTACAGGACCTTATAGTCACCTATTCTCACAATAAATGGCCAGTATCTGACCCTTTTGTTTCCCTTATTTATCAGACAGAAAGCGTTATGTTTCTGTGTGTAGTTGCTACTTCTATTTATAGCAGAACTGATGTTTCGACGTAATAGATACTGTACCGCATTATCCTGTATTTATGGCAGTAATTCTAAACGAGAATGGTATGGAACGAGAGTGCATGTACTAAATTTTTATTTTCCGTTCAGAACTTTAAACGAGCACCCACATTAATCGTCGAGTTCTTTTTGATCCATGTTGTTTATTTTTCTTCCAAAGCAATTGCTGTAACTATCATCATCATCCACAGTCGCTTTCACCCACTGCTGAGCATAAGCCTCTCTTTTCATATGCTAAACTCCACGCTCCCGTGCCAACCTCATTCAGGTTCTACCCGCGATGGTAACAATGTCGTCTGCCCATCTCGCCGCCGGACGGCCGACGCTTTGTCTCCAGTTCTTGGACGCCACTCGGTCACAGCCTTACTCCACCTGTCATTACTGCGCCTTACCAGATGCCCTGCCCAACTCCATTTGAGTTTCATAACTCGTTTTCCGATATCGAAAACTTTTGCACCTCCTGTAACTATAGTTGGCCTAAAATGCAGGGAAATTGATATAATTAAAAATCTGCCTAGTAATATAATTTAAGGACCAATTTTCCAATCATATTTACATTGTATTGTCGATTGCTCATTTACCGTATCAAAATTATAGGAATACGCGGTTTTTGTTCAAGTTTCCGTATTCCATAAAACTAATTTCAATTGTTGTTGTGTACCTACACAAGAGCAGTTCGGGATATAATTAAATTATTAATTCATACTTCATCATTCTGACACCTAATATTGAAAACGTCGAAAACAAAGTTGTTTACACAAAATGAAAACGTAATCAATTATTAGGGTGCTGGGTGACCTAATTTTACTTTCAGTTTTAGTTAGTTTCCACGATGCGATTCGTAAAGGTTTGCGATTAAATATTGAAATGGTAAATGATAATTTCTGTGAATTGGTTCAAAAAAACACTTTTACACGTCAACATTTTTATTTTTTTAAGCTAGATGAGTTCGGTGTTTCCTAACTGACTACTCTGAGAAAAAATACCAAAATAAAGGTCACAGTCTCTTTTAAAGCCCAGACATAATCTTGGTCAGGCCATATGAGGACCATGCAGGTTAATGTCTGAGAATTGAAACTGCTCTTCGGCATCAACACTGCTTTCTTTTGTTTTTAACCGTTGTCGCACACTAGCTCCTGTATTGTACTCGTAGATACGTTTACTGACAAATCTTACATCTAAGACATTAATTTGATTCAGATCAACTATCTTTACTTTTTCTCTTCGACTTTCCACATTTGCTTCAAAATCTCATAGATCCTATTTTTTCCAAGTCTTGCTTCCGTCGCACAAAGTATGGCTCATAATTCGTCGTCATCTTTGCCATTCACCCGACCATTGCATTCGTTGGTTTACCCCTCTTAAACTAGTTCATAATATTTGTCAAGATTTAACGTCATAACACCTAGAGCTTCTATAGATATTAGTACAGCTGCAACGTAAGTTGTAGTTAGTATTATGCTATATGCCGGGAATACTTTAATACTTGTTGCGACGAGGTTCAAGTATCGCTTTGAAATGAAACGCAGAACCAGATTCTCTGTAGCGCACTTGTATGTACGTGAGTATTTAAGACCAAGTGTATGCGGGCTTACATGTTATCCGACTAGAGGATTATAACGTTGTTTGGTAAAATTTGTTTCGTAAAATTGAAGGATTTTTAGTGTACTTTAAGGACGTGTGAAAATTGTCAGCATGTGTACGAATTTGATTACTGTCATTGACTTCTTAATCATCATTATCATTATCATCCGTAGTCTTTTCAGTTCGCTCAAAGTGTATTTAATTCTCTTCTCTTTTTCGTAATTATTGCCTGTTTTGTGCCTAGTAGCAATAGTCTCCCTTAACTATGATACTTAGCATCAGTCAAAATTTATCTTGTTTTTGAAAATCACTAGGTAGCACAAACTCCTCCCCACTGAAAAAAATACTTTATTAATCTGAATTTCAATGCTTTAACTGCCATAACATAAACCTTTCCTACAAGCTCTGCAGTACCAATGAAACTAACGCTTTATAATCTAGTACCGATTAAATTCTACACTACAAAATGTCTTGGATTCACCTGAGCACGATATCATCGCATCCCTGACATAGTAATGAATCAAACGCGTGACATCTGATAATTATGTGTAGTGCTGCCTACCTACCTTATCTGCTTTGAATATTTCATGAGCGATTGATAATTTATTCGATTTATGTTTAACTAATGTTTTTGTGTTGATAAATGTAGGTAGTTTAGGTCCGGTTGTAGAAGTTCTTAGTGTGATATTTTCAGAGTTATCCAAGAATCTATGTATATCAGGTGATAGCAGCTCGAGCACTAAAGCTTTCATTTTCTTTAGTTATCCATTTTAATAACTTTAGACCCTCAAAGTAAGCCCTTTCATTTGATTTGTTGTTTGTTTTGTGTTTGTGTGTATGTATGTATGTTGTGTGTATGTGGTACAATTTGCAAAACTATAAAAAAAAAAGTTATTTGCGTCCCAAAAGTGAAATGAATTTTGAATATGGGGGTGTGGTGAACCACGTAATTTCTACTATGTAAATACTCTTTTGGTTACCTTATATAAGTCCTGCTTAGAAAGTAAACTGTTATGATTGACGTATGTCAAATTGTCAACATAATATTTTTTTTTATCTTTATATGACAATTTGACATGCGTCACGTCGGGGTCACCAGTATTTAGCGTAGTGATAAAAGAAATGTTGAATCATTTGGAATAAAAAAGGCGAAAATTATAAGTAACAAGGAAAAATAATTTTTATTATGTTGACAATTTGGCATGCGTCAATAGTAACAGTTTATGAGCATGACATATTTATGGTTACTGAAAGAGTATTTACATAGTAGAAATTAGGTGGTTCACCACGGGCATACTCAAAATAATTCATTTATTTACGTTACACGTCCGTGTTTGGGTCACTGAAATTCATATGTGTACCAAATTTCAACTTAATTGGTCCATTAGATTCGGAGCAAAATGCCTGTGACGGACAGACAGACACCGGAGTGATCCTGTAAGGGGGTTCCGTTTTTTCATTCGGACGTCCGGAATCGTAAAAATAATTCTTAAAATAAAATTAGAAAGGAAATGAAGGGTTTTTCATTCATTTATGATGAATTGAATTGGTATTGGTTCTTGTCGTGTAGTAATATTATCTGAATTCTTGTACAGTCAGCAAAAAGACTTAGTATACTACTATTAAGAAACATTTGCTATACTACTATTAAGAAACATATTTGCCCTACGGTGGTTTTATTTTGATTGAATGCGTAATAACTATTTTTTCTAAATAAGAACACTGTGGTTTTTCCAATAAGAAGGGATATTTACTTGCAGTTATTGTTATCAAGTATGATGAACTCAGATTCTTAGTACACGATCATTGTCAAAGGAGCGTGTTCTAAAGATGTTTCTACGAAATTATACAAACATACTATACCTTACGCCAGATAAGGGTGGAATAAAAGTCATTAACCCCACTTGTACTAAAAAGTCTCGAAACTTAAATGTAAACAAAAAAAACATGCCACGTGCACGCGTCAAGGACGCCTCGTACCACGATACGTTTGTTTTGATTGTGTTAGCGACACTGCCTTAACATTTTTCGTATCGTTTTAAAATATTGGAATACATTGGTAGAAGGCGACAACGACTTTTATTCCACGGTTATCTGGCGGACGGTATATTAGAAAAACAGAAGATAGATCGTTGCAGAAGTTCCATTACTAAACTAAATAATAAATAAATAAATAAAAATAAGTTTATTGACACAATACACCTTTGTATACAATACCAATACCATACATTCTAAATAGAACATTGGATTTTGTGAAAAGGCTGCACGAATAGTGGAAAACCCTGCCATCTAAACTAGGGGAACCCTGTGACCTAGGAGTCAGTGTTCTACCGTAACTCCGTGTACAAAAGAAGCGTTAATTTATTATTTATGTGTGTTAATAAACCTATAATGACCTGATTTAACTATGGAAGTGTGACTATGTGTGTAACTATGAACATAAATGTGTGAGTACTTATGTGTGTAAAGGGCAATAAACTAATAAAAAAATTACAAGATTTCAAATAAATTTGTTATATCATGTTAGAAAATGGGATATAAGATATATTATAACCTAACCTTTCCTTATCATAGACATACATACATCATGAAGGATCGTCATGGCCCAAATGTAGCAGTGTGATTTTAGGGTATGCTGGGACTGTCATACACATTGCGATTATAAAAGTCCATTATTAAATTAAGAATAAAGACAAGCAATAGAAAAACTCGAAGCATTTATTTCAATTAAACCATTAACAGGCACTTTTGAATTGTCAAAGGAGTCAGTTATACAGAAATATGAAGCTAGTTGCCCATTCCGAAGCGTAATAGGTGCGTAGACGAACGTTCCCGGTCGACCAATTTTCAACCTTATTACTAAGGGAATAAGGGCGAAATGTGGGCAACCTGGAACGTTCGCGGGTGTACCTATGGAGAAGAACGAACAAGAAACTCCATGAACACTCTTAAATTATATTGTTACAAAATACTAGTTACATCACTAATGTCGTTTTTTTTTAAATTAATTTTTTTGTTTTTTTTTTGGCAGTCGCTCCATGTAAAATATTGGTATTCAGCTGCATCCGGTTAGGTTAGGTTAGGGGAGTGGCTAGGCAGATTGATTGTGAGAACGATGTAAAAAAGACGTGCAGGTAGAGCTACAGAATATTGTCCTGTAGAAAGACTGCTCTAAGAATTGCCGTCTCGTGGAAGATCCCTTCGTTTTTACTTTATTTATTTATTTCAACCAACTTTGGATCATACAATTTAAACTAACGTTTTGAAAGACGGTTGAATATAATAGTTTTCTGTGTTTGTCTACATGGCTTCGTCTTAGTCGCGTGTAGTTCAAGAAGCCATGACACACAATACAAGTTATTGCGTCGCCGTTTATTATTGAGATGCTATTGTTTCTAATTTACTCTGCTAATTGTTCTCAGGTCATCCTAATCATTATTACGTACCAGTATCGTTGTTGTTTGGTCAGTGTTGATTCATCTTTTCTTGTATAGTTCGTACTATTTCGCTAGTATACGAACTTAGCATATAGTGCGAGGTTGAGATTTCTTATGCTTATAAAAGGCCTAAAAGGGCTCGTGTTGTGGTTAAAATGTTGCTTGGCTATGACTTCAACAAGGTGGACCTGATCCGGCAAAGGTTGCAGGAATCCGCTGGATGCGGACAGTGCAACACCCCAATTAATCCTGCATGGAGTATTGCAGCCACCTTTGGGATGGCTCAGCTAAATACCAACTTGCCACGTTTGACTCTGTGAAATGCACAGCTAAGAGGCTCAATAGCGACGTAAAACTGATGGATGCCAAGCTTCACAGCTTGGCTCATCGCCGCAAGGTTGCCTGCTTGTCGGTCTTCTACAGATTGTACTTCGATGAGTGTGCTCAAGAACTGCACGACCTCATTCCACCGGCCGCCTTCTACAAACATCTATACGCACTGCAGGTTACCATCCCTGCTTAGTTGTTATTCCACCAATTCGCACTAAGCGTCTCCAAATGTCTTTTGTGATGCGCACAGCAAAGAAGTGGAACTCTCTGCCTGCGTCTGTGTTTCCGAACGCATACAACCCTGATCTCTTCAAAGTGAGAGTGGACAAGCTTCTTCTGGGTAAGCTCGCTCCAGCGTCGACTTTGTCTCTGTCACCTCTGACCTAGATTAGAGTCAAGAGCAAACCCATCTCGAATAAAGAAAAAAAAATTGAGTACCTACGTCTTTTGTGAATTGTAAAATTTAAAGGCTTTGCCGTTATAGGTGTGTTACGCAATTAGGCTGCATGACCGGTTGTTGTAGCTACTCTTTTGAAGGCACAAGTCCAGGAGCTGCCTTCTTTTGGCTTAAAATGTCTTAATGATGACTCTTACGACATTATTAATATCTTGAAAGCTAATGGAAAACCACAAATAAATTAATCTGCCTAGCCCTTTCCCAACTATGTTGGAGTCGGCTTCCAGTTTAACCGGATGCAGCTGATTACGAGTATTTTACATGGAGCGACTGCCTATCTGACCTCATCAACCCAGTAACAGGGTAATACGTTACCCTTGGTAAGACTGGTTGTCAGACAGACAACCTTTTGGGCTTCTGACGATCCGTAACGACTGTCAAAGATCTACGAATAACAGCCGGGACCAACGGCTTAACGTGCTTTCCGAGGCACGGAGGAGTCTCGGTATGTAAAGATGGTCACCCATCTACGGAGAACTCCGGCAAGCGTAGCTTAACCTGATGGACCGACCCGTGCGGCTGTTATTTCTTAGCCAATGGAATACCACAAATAATAACTCGATTTTCTTAGCTGTACCAAGTATTTACTTCAGACTTTTCCCAGAATCTATTAGAGAAAACCAGTATAGCGGTCAGGTCATCGCACAATAATTTAGGTAACGGTTATTATACGAAGTTGTCACGAACACGTAACCATTAATTTTATCGCAGTACTAAACTGAAGTCGGTAACAGAAACGTTGCGGTGAGCGAAGTCTATGGAAGTTTAACTGACTTTTAATAACTTACGGTTTGAAGAAATTGGTAGTTTTGGGATGTTTCTGGATCTTAATTATGTACCATTACGGACATTTGCGGTGTGAACCACTTTTCGACGTTATTGCTAAGGTAATAAGGTTGAAAAGTAGTCCGCGATGGTACCTACTAAGACAAAGGAAAGGAGAAAGGCTACACAATTGATTTATTTTTCAGAACAAGATGATTAATTCTTCAGTGCATGTCATAATAACAATACCAGCCTATTATTATCCAACTGCAGGGCAAAGGCCTCTTCTCACACAGAGAAGGCATGAGCATTGCCCACCACGCTTGCTCAAGACGGGTTGGCGATTTCACTTATATTTATCAAACCTTTCTATTATTGCATGTGGTCCATAATCTTTTTGTCTGATATGTTGAAAGATCAATAGAGACTTCCCCATTTAATTGCTATTGATATCAAAAAATATCATTCTTTACAAATAAAGTCACTTTTATGTACTTCAAACAGGCAAGATAACTTTTTTTTTGTGTTATGCAAAATTAATAAAATTCCCGGCGCATATTTTGAAGTAGGTGGTGTCATGCCCCCACACTTTAAAACAATGAGCAAATTCAATGTGTTAATAGTCCAGCAGTTCTGTGTATGGTTTGCAAAGAGACGAACCGTGAACCACTTTGGCACCCTCTATAAACAATTAAAAATACACACTCGGGAACACACGCAATGAAACTCTTTTATTGTGTTTAAAATAACTGGTTTTTGTGTGAATAAAGCTCTCAAATAAAACTCTCTCAAGTTTTCCGTTTGAAAATTCCGAACGGAAAAATACTGTACGTGATCTTTAATTAGTATGAATTTTCTGCCTTCCCGCGGCGATTTTGTAAAAGAGAAGCCGGTTTTAACTTACTTACTTACCAATGAAGTAAAAATTAATTTATTAACTTAAAAATAAAAGTCTTCTTTACTGAATTTAACACCTTGTATCATCAACTAGCAGAACCAAAATGACGCTATCACCACACAAACAAAACTTTTCAATGTTTTAGAGAAATAAACTCAACTAAAGTAGGTACCTACTGTCATTCTAAAATTATTATAGGAATATATAAGGTGTATCTATTCATACACGAAATCTCTTAAGGGGTCATTGTACTCATCAATATGAACAACTTTTACTATGGGACCAAATCTGAAAGCGCGAAAAAAAATCATCTGTTCCATATATTTATGTTCGCATAACTCGTCAAAATGTAGGGACCAGCAGATTTTTAATTCGCGATTTCAGGGTTGGTCCCATAGTAAAAGTTGTTCATATTGATGAGTACAACGACCCCTTAAGATATTTCGTGTATGAATAGATACACCTTATATAGAATCGAATACAATACAGTTGCACTTTTCAATAGCGATAGAGTTGCTGATGCGTACCTTTGAAGGGAAGCCGGTACCTAGGTATCGTGTTATATGGTGATTCCGCCACTGTTGTCTTCGGAAATTCCGATCGAATCGAATCGATATTTCAAAACGGAATTCTGACTGTATGTAGCCGCCCTTATTAGCACATTTTCATAGTTGGTTCGGTTTAGGTTCACGTTGTGTGAATGAAAGGGTTTATTAAAGACACAGATTTAATGCTAAAAGGCATTTTCAATAAAAAGTCGTCACTTCTTTACTGTGACCCCTAATCATTTTTTTTTTTTCATTAACATGGAATGGAAGGAGGAATGAAAGAGGAAGACATGTTGTGCCGACTCCAAATAAGAATAATATAAGTTTATTGAAATAATTACTATACAAAAAGTGTGCATATGGTTCAGTAGTAAATATAAATCTAGGCTTATAATAGTATTATAATAATCTGGATAAGAACTATGGTCTGACTAATAAAAGATTACCGTTGCAAACAAAAAAAAAAAATTTGAATTCCGAAGGTAATGTAGTGCGTTGCCCGAGCTAGGTTTATTTAAACCTGTGTTTCAGGCCATACTCTACGATAGTACTATTCAAATAGGACAGTCATTGAATTAAATTAACATATATTTTCAATGTCTAAGCAGGAACAATCTTTTGCGGTCCCTTACTAAGAACTATGATTTTTAGACTGTGCTTATAGGATATATTTATATCTATAAGTAACTAAAATTAATAAAATATTGAACTAGGTAAATTAAATTCAGTTAAGGGAGAAGCTCCAGGTAGCCCGCGAAATTCAAATTTTCTTATGTTTGTTTTTTGCAATTTGCAAGTCAGTATTAAGTTGTATGTTGATTAAAGTATCATTCGCGACCGTAACAAATATGAACTTACGGAATTATAATAATCAAAATCAATAATACAACTCGATAAGTTTGTATAATCCTAATTGTCAAGATTTCATGAAACAGTCATTCAATAGAATTACCTGGTCTTAAAGAGTTGTATTGATGACTTTAATTTCTGTGAATACATGTTTTTTACGGTGGCGAATCATATTTTGATCAACATATAAGTTAATACTGACTTGCAAATTGCAAAAATCGTAAGAAAATTTGAATTTCCCGGGCTACCTAGCGCTTTCACCTTAAGTCCGCTACTTTTTTGCAGCGCCTCTAGTAGTTTTTCCGTGTCTGAGTAATTTGGTTTTGCTAAATAATCGGATAAAATTATATTGCACCCATTATTATGATGATGAATGGGTCCCCCAGAAGCGACTAGAAGATTGCTTTACTTTTTGGGATACTGCTTTCTGAAAGAATTTCATGACCACCTTGGAAACACTCCCTGGTCTAAAATCCAGAAGTAGGGGCCAAATCTTATCATAGCAAAGTGAGATGATATGATAGCCAAACCAAACACTGCACAGAGCTTTCCAAACCCGGGTACCATCTTTCATACACAGTTACCAGAAAGTGGTGTATCAATAATAATTTGTACAAACACGCCGTTGCCCCATAATCATGCTAGATTCCAATGCATATCAGACTGCTGGCTAAAAAACTAATCATTGACTCGCGTGCTCCAATTACACACGCGTATTGTATGTCAGGGGTAGTCAACATTTTGAACATCTGTTGTTTGTCCAAAAAATAGGCTTAGATGTCTGCACTTACAGTAAGTTTTTAGTTTTCATTTATATTCAAAACAAATTAGATGTTTAAGAAGGTCCTATTGTAACGTATTTCCAAATTCAAGTTGATCTGAACATTTTGCGAACAAGAACGCAAACTTCTTTATGAGTACTTACATAAAGGAATATTTAAAGAAAAAAAAAAAACCGCCACACATCTCAAAGGTTGGCTACACCTGTTCTAGACATGCGTAAGCGCACATCGTGGAGCGAGTGTATTGACATGTTAATTCCCGCGTTTAATCGCGCGGAGAGATGTGTGTTAGATTTACGTTCAATTGTCATGTCATCGTTTACAGGCAATTTATTAAATCAATGGCTTATTGTTTTATAATTTTTGCTGTCGTGTGTGGTCTTCAATGAAAGATTTCCACATCACACTCTTTTGGTAAGTAGGTGAGAAGTACCTATGTAATAATCAACTCAGACCCGGAATAGCAATTGTCAGAATAAGTTAGGCCGATAAATTCGCAGTGTCTTGGCGATAAACGATTCATTCGTTTATCGCCAAGACAAATACTGTACGTGATCTTTAATTAGTATGAATTTTCTGCCTTCCCGCGGCGATTTTGTAAAAGAGAAGCCGGTTTTAACTTACTTACTTACCAATGAAGTAAAAATTAATTTATTAACTTAAAAATAAAAGTCTTCTTTACTGAATTTAACACCTTGTATCATCAACTAGCAGAACCAAAATGACGCTATCACCACACAAACAAAACTTTTCAATGCTTTAGAGAAATAAACTCAACTAAAGTAGGTACCTACTGTCATTCTAAAATTATTATAGGAATATATAAGGTGTATCTATTCATACACGAAATCTCTTAAGGGGTCATTGTACTCATCAATATGAACAACTTTTACTATGGGACCAAATCTGAAAGCGCGAAAAAAAATCATCTGTTCCATATATTTATGTTCGCATAACTCGTCAAAATGTAGGGACCAGCAGATTTTTAATTCGGAATAGCAATTGTCAGAATAAGTTAGGCCGATAAATTCGCAGTGTCTTGGCGATAAACGAATGAATGTTACTGTTCTATTGATAAATAAGTAAAATATTATCCTACTACAATTATAAACGCGAAAGTTTGGGAGGATGGATGGATGCATGTTTGTTACTCTGTCACGCAAAAACTACTGAACGGATTTGGAAGAAATTTGACACCCATATAGTTTAACATAACATAACATCGCGCCTTGTTTCCCCGAAGGGTTAGGTAGAGGTGTACACATACCTATAGTACACCCACATTTCGCCAGTTATGTTTAAGTCCCATGTACACATATAGTTTATAACCTGGATTGACACATATGATACTTTTTATCTCAATATCCCCACGGGACGGAGACTTATGCGGGTGAAACTGCGGGGCGCTGCCGCTGCTAGTATAGTCATAATTCTAGCAGAAAAACTCGCTACACTATATTTATTTCCACCACTTTACTGATTACTGACAGATGCTTGCACTGACTGGGCAGGTCCACTCAATCTGTGCGGTTCTTTCCTCAAAAGACCATTTCAGACACCAACCTACATGGTCTTCACATGATCTGACCAAGATTATGTCCGGACTTTAAAAGAGACTGTGACCTCTGAGTTTGTTTCGGCCTTTCTTCTCAGAGTAGTCAGATAGGAAACGCCGGCCTCATCTAGTTTAAAAAAAAAAATGTTTGACGTGTAAAAGTGTTTGTATAAACCTACTTACAGAAATAAAATCATTTATCATTTACCAAAAACCAACAAGTTGACAACCCCTGAACGTTACGGCGCAAATAATCATCGCAGTATGTAATCCACACTACTCGAATCTAATTTTCCTATTTACGTAACACACTCGAATTGTAAGAGCTCTCATGTCTTGTCTATGTGCTGTAGGCAAATAATCGTGAGTTTGATAAGTGTTATCACTCATAGTGAAGGTGGAAACTGCCTTGCTTGAAGAGACGGTGTTGTTTGCATGGAAAATGTTGCATCTAAACATAAATATATTAAATTAAAGTCGCTTATCGCGTCTGCCTGTGTGACCGCGTTGTTTTTCTAAAACTAAGCAACGGTGGTTTTCACCTTCGTTTAGTCAGAGAGTTTGTTCCAGAAAGTTTGTGTTTATTACAAAATGACATCTATATATGATTATACAAGATGTAACATAAATAACGCACAACATCTTAAGTGGTCATTGTACTCATCATTATGAACAACTTT
Source organism: Fissipunctia ypsillon (assembly GCA_947568875.1). Taxonomy (NCBI): domain Eukaryota; kingdom Metazoa; phylum Arthropoda; class Insecta; order Lepidoptera; family Noctuidae; genus Fissipunctia; species Fissipunctia ypsillon. The sequence goes on along the minus strand of OX387650.1, from coordinate 7,786,700 downwards.
TACTATGGGACCAAACCTGAAATCGCGAAAAAAAATCTGCTGTTCCCTACATTTATGTTCGCATGACTCGCCAAAATGTAGGGATCTGATATTTTTATCACGATTTTACGTCACTTGTCCTGACTGACTGTTTCATCAACGCAGAGCCTAAACCGCTGCGGCTACAAACTTGAAATTTTGGCAGTTGATGCCTCTTATGTTGTAAACATCGACTAAGGAAGGATTTTAGGAAATTCGACCTTTAAGGGGTGAAAAGCGGGGATTTAGTTGGTATGAAAAATCTTTTTTCTTAATTTAACAAACTTGAAACTTGGTACGAATACTTATGTAACCAAAATTATGAAGTTTGTCATTTTCATTTTTCTAAACTACCCCCTAAAACCCACCCGTCTTCCTTTAGTTGCCTGCGCTGGGGCCACGGTAACTCTTTCGAACATTCCGCAACTCTGGCTGGCATCGGCCCTAGCGGAACCCGTCAATAAAGGGGAATTAAGGGGTGTCAAAGATTGTATGGAAGAATTTTAACGCGCGGTCCGATTAACTCGAAACTCAGTATTTATACTTAAGACCGAAAATAAAGAACAACGTGTATCAGGGTTTTTTGAAAATCTACCCCTAACGGGGTACTAACCTACGAAATCCACGCGGACGAAGTCGCGGGGAAAGTGCTAGTACTCGTATAATAATAAACCCCCGATCTCTTCAAAGTGAGAGTGAACAGGCTTCTTCTGGGTAAGCTCGCTCCATCGTCGACTTTGTCTCTGTCATCTCTGACCTAGACTAGAGTCAAGAGCAAACCTATCTCAAATAAAAAAAATAAAAAATAAATAAAGAAATCTCGATGGTTTTTCAAGTCGTAAAAACCGTGCGAAGCAGCGGCGCGGCATTAGTTATATCTGTGAAGTTGTTATTGCGTTGGAATCAGGTGATACGTGATAAGAATATCGGAAGAATTTGTCAAATTCTTTAGTTCATTGTATGTAGGGTAAATTAGTCATATTCGTGAGTACACTTCTGTTATCAGTGACTTCAATTCAGTTTGAGCTACTTAAATCTAAGTTCAGCTCAATGCTATGCTCATTCCTAGGTCTCTAGGCAGGTTCCTATGATCTGTGTTCAAAGATTTTGTCGCCAAGTTAGCTAAGGTAATAATCAATCTGCCAAGCTCTTTCCCAACTATATTCGAGTCGGCTTCCAGTCGAACCGGATGCAGCTTAACACCAGTACTTTACATGAGCAACTGGCTATCTGATCCCCACAACTCAGTCACTGGGTAACACGATACCCTTAGGTAAGACTAGTTGTAACGACTGTCAAAGATCCAAGAATGACAGCTGAGACGAGACCAACGGCTTAACGTTCTTTTCAAGGCACGGAGGGGTCTCGGTATGTAAAGATGGTCACCCATCCACCGACCGACCGCGGCAAGCGTACGTTCAGCTGTTATTACTTAGCCACGAGCTTTCCTTAGCGAAGGCAATCAATGAAAATATCAACTTCTCTTTCTTTTAGCCATAAACTTTCGATGATACTTAAATTCAACATGCCTAGCCTTTTCCCAACTATGTTGGGGTCGGCTTCCAGTCTAACCGGATCCACGATACTTAAACCAACATCATAAAACACTGTGAAGTTACTGCATGTCTATGAGAAATGTATTCAAAGATGGTGGATATCTTCATCGTCATTAAGTGTTTTATTCCATTCAATAGTGACAGAACACACAATTTTATCTCCGTATAATTAGGCTATCTCCTAAACAAACGTACTTTCAATATCACCCGCAATGCCAGCAAATATTAGTTCAACCTTCGCCAAAGGCGTGTTTACAAAAATACAGCTGAAAATTGGTACCTACAGCTTTGATAAAAATTTCCTCACAGAAGATTCCCTGTTTCGTATGATTTTCATATGTATGGTGTTATCGTATCTCACTTTAGTATGTGCTTGGTAAACAAAGCTATAAAACAGACGACTTGAATTCTATTTGAATAAAATTGAATTGAGTTTTCACATATAACGAGAAACGAAAATATTGTCGTAACTTTTACTTGTCTTCGTTCTATTGTGTTGAATATTACTCCGTCTCTGTTAAGAGCGTTTACGACGTACGGCATATCATACAAACTTTCAAGTCCTTGTTTTTCGAAATGAATGAACCGAATTTAATGAAACTTCATACGCATAAGCAGGGGTCTAAAAAGTTAGTTAAGAACATTTTCGAAATGTCTTATTTAAAAAAAAGATAATTGGAAATCTCTGTTTCTATCGAAAATTTAAAATCGGTCGAATTTAGCTGTAACACTATTTTTCGAAAATGTTCTTAACTCACTTTTTAAACTTATGTATTCTGCTTATGCGTATGAAGTTTCTTTAAAATAGGTTCGTTCATTTCGATAAACAAGGACTTGAAAGTTTGTATGAAATGCCGTACGTCGTAAACGCTCGTTAAGTATATTGAACAAGGTACCTTTAATTACTCTGCAGCAAAAATATTATTAAGGACTTTCCATTCAGGACCTTCCGCGCCGTCTTCCGGGTCGTCTGGGCTCCGTGTCAGTTTGTACGGTTACGGAAGGCCCGGAGCCCGATCATTAAAAATGTATTAGCAAAATTTTCCGTCCCTGAGCGAAACGTCACGGGAGCCATACTTTGAAACGCGTGGATGGAGAGACCTTTAAAGTGTCTCATAATAAATGAAGGTGAAAATTTACCCCGAGAAAACATGCTTGGGAAATTCTACGGAACAGTGCCGTCCATGGTCATGAAATACTAAGTTAATAAGAACGTTTTGATACACGAAAGAAAGTAAGTGCGTTTTAAATCTGCACAAATAAAACGCACAATACAAAAACTATAGGTACACAATAATAATAAACCCAAAAAATCCCTATTCGAAAAAAAACGACTACAGACTATGATATTCTACATTAACCACTACGCAAATTCAGTTTCCCATAATTAAACAGCTCAACAAAACCGTCTACACTTGCTTATGCCACCTGTGCAGGGTCGCTGTGTCGCATTACGTCGCTTAACGCCGATGCCGTGGGTGACCTACATGTACCTGACTGGTGACTACGATCGTAATGTGAGACCGTTTCATAGGGGCTACCGGGCTATATCGATGCTTGTTAACTTATTCCGTTTTCTGGGTTAATTTCTTTACAAGATCTTGGGTATTTGTATGACGGTTTGTGTAAAACGGGTCAGTAATATGATTCGATTCAACCAATTTTCTTGGTACGAATCTATCTTTCTTTAATACGTCCCTGGTTGCTAGATGCCTATTAAATTTTTTGCCCTAAAACAACATAAATATGAATTGGTTGTCGCCAATCAACTGATGCAGACAGCTTAGATTTGACAGTTAATTTACTGATCAGAAACATGATCGAGTCTTTTGGAAAACACAAGTTCTAGACCAAGCGCATGCTCTTACAAATTCTCTGATATGAAAACCGATTCCGCTCCAGTTGTGTTCTGATCAACACCCCCAAAAAGAGAGACTGACTTACTCAAAGCCAATGAGGAACGTATTTACCCAACACCTATAAAATGATCCTAAAATGCGAAGAAACCTAAATGTGTATGACTAAATTTTGACGATATTTTCCCTTCCAGGGAGAGAACTCCAAGCGAGGACACGAGGTACGTTGGTAGTGATGCCGTGTACAGTGTTGTGGGCTTATATATACCAATACTGCATGAATTGGTCGCATCTGCCTTCATACAGATAATATACATACAGAAACAAGCTTTTGTTATAGACTTGCAAAGGAAAGAGACGAAAACGGCCATCTTACCTGAGCATTAGCGACACAGTTCCTGGTTCCAGACCTTTCTGGATTCCGGGCCGTTCGTCAGGGTCAGTAAACGTCAGTGCATGCTTCGGAACACTTGAGAGATCTGACGGCTCGGAGCCGGCCAATCAAAAGCCGAGAAATCTTTTTCTGGTCCCTGACGAAACACTGAACCGGGACGACCCGGAATCCGTTAAAGATCTGACAGTGATGTGTGGATGGATCCTTAAAAAGTGCATGCCCACCGACGATGGCCAAGAACATTTGATACACTGTCGTGCCATCGACACGATGAAGAAGACCGATCTTCCATCTCTTTCTTTTGTCAGGTTGCTTTTATTTTGCAGTAATTGCACAAAGCTTGCTTACTATATGTGTGTTAACTATATGTTGCAATTCCTCTCTTCACCCGCGTGGCATGTCAAGCCTATTTCACTGTATTTTTGCATCCTTAGTTCATTTAGGGCTGCAGTCTTGAGGACAGTGATAGAAATGAAGCTTATGAAGCACTGATTCAGCAAGTTAGTCAAAGCATGTCTTTATAGGTAGGTATATCTGTTACGATATCTTTTAGACTTAGTAACCTTTGAGTCCAAATAGACTAGCAATTTGGAGTAATTCTTACTCCTAAGTTGACGTTAAGTTAAGACGCTAAGTTAACGATGGGCATTGTAAGAAATACATTGCACAGAAAAAGCACGTAATCTGACCCATGTGCAATACACCAAATTGTAAAAAAGGTTCTGTCAGCCGCTGTCATACGGATAGTCAATGATACACCTCATCTCTCTTTATAGCACTGCATGACCCTCTGAACAGAGTTTTGACCACTGATTTAAATCCACCTTCATGAAGGACTTGTGTTGTTACGGCCAAGGAAGGCAGATTAACTTTCCAACTGCATAAAAAATGCCAATCATTTGTACAGTTTCTATGCATTTAGTCACAGAATGCAATAGAACTGCATCTAAATCTGCCACAATATCCCAACGATTAACCTCTCGTAATTATTGAAACAATTAAAAAGCGATTGTGTCTCGCGTAGATCTACGTTTCGGCGTACGAAGAGTTAAGAAATGGGCTGAAGAACGAATGACCCTAAGTACGAATCCTAGCACAAACTTATTTAGGTTATTTGAAGGGGTTAACACACATAGCTCCATGTAAAATACTGGTATTCAGCTGCATCCAGTAAGACTAGAAGCCGACCCCAACATGGTTGGGAAACGGCTTAACAGATGATGGAGGGGTTAACAAGAATGCGATGTCCACGTCGCTGGTAATTTTTAGAAAACTGCTTTTTTGACCATTGTATTGCAGTCCAGATGCATTACATTGTCTTGGCCCGTAATTTTAAGGAAGCTATAAAAAAACAATTTGAATTCCCAGCTCCATAAAACAATGTGCCTCAAACATTTGATAGCGCAGACGCGACAATTTCACCGTAGTGCTTCCCATGGCATGATGGCATAGTTTCGAGCCAGTAACATAGTTTCATCGCGGCTTTCTTTCCTCCGAGCTCGCGCCATGCTGCGGTCTGACAAAATATGTTCATGTTTGAGCATAACCGTGGTTGGCAATGACCAACCAATGCCGTTTAAGGGGGAAGCGCTAAGGTAGCCCGCGAAATACAAATTTTCTTTCGATTTTTGAAATTTGCAGCTCAGTGTCTAGGTGTATATTGATTAAAGTATGATTCGCGACCGTAACAAATATGTATTTACAGAATTATAATCATTAGATTAAGTTGGTATAATCCTCAAATGTCAAGTTTTCATGAAATAGTCATTGAATAGGATTACATGGTCTTGAAAGTTGTATTGATGACTTTAATGATTATAATTCTGTAACTACATATTTGGTACGGTCGCTAATCGTATTTTAATCAACATACATCCTAATACTGACCTGCAAATTGTAAAGAAACGTAAGAAAATTTGAATTATGCGGGCTACCCTGGCGCTTTCGCCTTAAGTAAAATGTGATAGTATTCTTGTAGATATAGACGCAAATTGTAACAGATTTTCTAAAACTTTGGCCATAAAGTTCAATCATCTTCGGTCAGAATTGCTTAGAACATTTTCTATGTAATGTCAGGGAAGCCAATTGTAAACTAAATTGACCACCAATTTAAATTGCCCGGATATTTAAACAACTGTCATTCTTAACAGTTAAGTATGAAATGGCACGCAAATTGATAAACAGTTAATGTATCTGACTGTACATACAGACAGGCGCCATGGTGTAAGGGACAGCCCTCCACTGACTGAGGGGGTGAGTTCAGTATATCATACTAAGATGACCGGTACTTGAAATTATTTCAGGAACGTTATGGGAATCCAATAAACACGATTTGTTTTATTACCTCACATCACACGAAATGTAGCGTTACCGTAGCAAAACGCGCGTTGCGAACGGCAGCGCAGCGAGCCGTCGGCCGCCGAGTATTTCAACGTCCATTGCTGATTTTAGCTGTTTTATTTACACAAATTGAGTGCTGCTTACAGAGAATGTAATTTTACATTGAAATAAAGGACTAGTACCTAACTGAAAAAACGATAAAAAATGAAAATTTTCCTGAGAATATTTCCAGTGGAATATGATTCAAAATGAATGCACCCTGTTAGTTTGCGGAGGGCTGTCCCTTACACCCTGTATAGCACGAGTCGTGTGGACTTTGTGGTGTGTACTTTTCCGGACAGATTTAATTGGAACCGTTGGAAAGTCTTCTGACTCCAGACTGTTCAGCAGTATCAGCTGCATAAAGAATTAACTTTCTCTGGGCTGCCTTTGAAGTATAAGTACTTGTAAAAAGACGTTGGATACTCGTACGTACACTTAAAAAACTTTGGTGGGCAATCCCTTAAATAATTTTTTTCATTGTTTTCCATACACTGTCGAATATTGTTTTTCAAATAAAAGCAAAACACGTTTCATCCCGCTTTAAATGTCTGCGTCCATTTTATGATACGTGGAACAGAATGCTGCGGTTTTCTGCATATGGACGTATCCAGGCCAGCTATAAAGGTGAATTTTCAATATTGTAGTGTTAAAAACTGACAGACGGGAAATATGGGGAAATGAAAGTGTATATTATATTGTACATACATTTATATCGACATGTTACAGTACTACACAAGCTTTTGTGGTCGCCCGAGATGAAAGCTTTTAAATGAATCGAGAAAATATTTTACTGACAAAATAATAATGCAACGGTACCTAAATAAAATCTATTCCTCATTTACGGTGCTGCTTCGTTGGTGACTGTCTGACTGTGATCTTCTGTTACAATTCATTTAAATCGGTCGAGTATTCTAGCTCTTTTTAAAGACTCTTTCTTTTAACCCTTTTTGTGAAGAGTCTTCAGAAATTCAGGACTCACAGAGGCTGGTACAGAGGCTGGTTCTTGGGATAATTGCAATTTAAAAAGTCGTAGTCATCATCTGCCTAGCCTTTTCCCAACTATGTTGGGGTCGGCTTCCAGTCTAACCGGACGCAGCTGAATACCAGTATTTTACATGGAGCGACTGCCTATCTGACCTCCACAACCCAGTAACTGGGTAATACGATACCCCTTGGTAAGACTGGTTGTCAGACTTTCGGGCTTCTGACGACCCGTAACGACTGTCGAAGATCCACGAATGACAGCCGGGACCAACGGCTTAACGTGCTTTCCGAGGCACGGAGGAGTCTCGGTATATCCACGAACAAACCCCGGCAAGGGTAGCGTAATTTAAAAAGTCGTAGTGATGGGATTAAATCGACACGACGATTTATCGAGAAACGAATGAATAGCAAACATATCTGATTTTTGCTATCTTAGACATTTTTTTTCCTACTACCAGTTTCGTTATTTGATCGATATCGATAAGCATCACGTCTATAAGGGTTTGCCTGTTAATTTAATATTATCATATTTTATTTATTGTGTTTCATGGTACATCGAAAATACTGTCATTATCTTAAATAACACTTAGATAACAACTGTGTCTTTATCAAAAATAATTGAGAGTTCCGCTAGCATAACACTTCCAGATTACTCTAACTGTGCGCAACATGACAACAAACATGCGAACAGGGGCGGAAATTAAATCATTACCTCGCTATGTACCCACTGAAGTATGTAACTATGTACACAGCGATAATGTTATCTACAGCGAACTAGGACGGTAAATGCCTCAGGATTTGTGCGTAGGACTGTTTGTGCAGATAATCTTTATCCAAGGTAGGAACCGTGAACTTGCTTACAGTAATATTATGTGATTCATATTGTTTCTGTTGCTATGAGGTCTTGCTACTACAACTTTTGTGGATTTTTTGGTCCTGTGGGTCTTTTCACGACCCCGTGGAGTCACGTAACCAGCTTTTTTATGGTGTCTTCCGGTTTTTCCGAACATTCAATACAATTACTTCTTCTTGCCCTTGTCGCATAACACGTTTAATTACATTCAACACAATTACCCATCTCTAGAATAACAATGCTTAACGACCTGCCGTCTGATCTAGCAGACAATATTTCCAACTTATGCCTGCAGCCAAACGTCCTTGTAAGTCTTCATTCTCCCTGTTTCTTGTCAAAAGAAAAACATATCTCTTCCTCAATATCCGCTACTTGAAATAAATTCCTTTCGATTAAATCTATATATTTTCCTTCCACACCTTGAGCAATCACCCAACGTGGTGGAGGCACCCGCAAATAAATAGTCAACACATTTACGGAGCCACAATCTGTTTGTGTAGGACCGCCCGTCAATATGCCGAGCGCACTGTTTGCGCCTTCGAAAATACGAGGACGTATCGGAACCAATATTTGGATAGATCATTGCAGAAAGTTGAAGATGGCATTGTTATATTGATTGGAAATTGAATGTCATCGTAAAGTTTATTTTGCGCATAAGTTATGGCGAAAGGAGGCCAAGAATATGCATCAAGGCTCGCTCAACCTCAAAATATTGTGTGTACCCCATGAAGTGATTTAGTTAAGCTGCGTGGCAGCTGGTAACAATTATCTACCATGTATCCTTGGACACATAATCATCTTCAAAACTTTGCACATTGTTGAAATCAGTTTAGTTATTAAAGTCTGTTCCGTGGGACTTTATCAAAACGGGTACCATTCAACTTCCTTACTTCTTTAAGCTCTTCTTCCCTTCCAATATCCTTTAACAAACCAGAAACCAAATAAAACAATGGTTCACTAGTTCAAACGTCTGTTTCAATACTTACAAGTTCTACTTTGACTAAACTGCCTGTAGCTGACGCGCAGTTCGAACCACTCAATTCGTCCCAGCCGCCCCTCGTCGTCCTTAATTCATTCTACCGTCCTGATGCGCATTTAATTGCGTCGATTACTATTAATCCTGTTAAGAGGAGTATCAACACGCCTCGGTTTTTTATTAGTTTAAAATTTCGCTTTAATTGATAGCTTTGATTTACTGTTGATGTAGTAATTAATTGTTTTCTTATAGAGATCGGACAACGGTTTTAGGTTCCTACATTCTAGGGGAAAGTGGAACTAAAATATGAATTTCAAAAATAATATTCTAAAATAATAGTCTAAAATGCGTCTTAAAGCTTTTATATTATACAAGGTGTAAGGGACAGCCCTCCGCAAACTAAGAGGGTGCATTCAGCTCCTTATTTTGAATCATATTCCACCGGAAATATGCTCAGGATTTTTTTTAATCGTTTTTCAGTTACTATTCCTTTATTTAAATGTAAAATTATATTCTCTGTACACTCCATATGTAAATAAAACAACTATAATTAAAAAATCAGCAATAGATTTTGAAATATTCGGCGGCCAAAGGCTCGCTGCGCTGCCGTTCGCTACGCGCGTTTTGCCGCGGTAACGATACGTTGCGTGTGAGGTAATAAAACAAAACGGGTTTATTGGATTCCCATAACATTCCTGAAATAATTTCAGGTACCGGTCATCTTAGTATGATATACTGAATTCACCCCATTAGTTTACGGAGGGCTGTCCCTTACATCCTGTATTTTGTATACAGTAAAAGAGTTATATAATGTAGAAAAGGTAACCCTAAATTGATAAAACGGTCACCATCGAAACGATTTGACGGTGATTAACCTGACATTTTCCGGAAAAAGTTACCCACAAAATTGGATTTCAATGGACCGTTAAGGTTCCCGGAAAATACCATCTGTTTAAAGTGTCAATTTAGGACCCAATTCCTTTGGACATTAAAGAGTTTAAATGGATTTGTAGACCTTTTAATGCAAGATATCTTCGAGTCGATATCGAATTTCAGTAATTATGTTCTTGAGCCAAATCAGCATATTTGGACTTGACCTTCATTTGAAACTTCCTATTTCGACTTGACTAGAAAATATAAACCTTTCCTTAGCAATTGCAAAATACAGCCATATCAAATTCTTCATCGACATATCGACACACGGCATCCCTCAGCAAATTCCTAACGCGTCACACAGTGGTATTGTCATATACAATAACAACCATTGACAGCCGCTGACCTAGATACCGGGGAGCCAGGAAATTAAGTGTCATGGCTGCCGTCCAGAACCGTATGGAGCCTTTAGAGGCGCACGTGGATTCCTTCAGGGAGCTATTCTTTAGGCTCATAGTGCCATACTATATAACCAACAACACTTTTAGTTATGGGTCATGGGAACGGTAGCAGGATAGAGGGCGTGTGTGGTGATGGTGGTGTGTTGTGTTGTTGGGGTTTTGTGTAAAGAGGTGGGTAGCAGGGGCGCAGCCTTCATACAACCCGATTCCTATCGGCTTCCCTTCGGAACACCCACTCTTCTTAATGCCTACTACTGCCAAATAATATGGTACACCTGTGCATAACATCACATATATTTAATACCAGTTTAATACAGTCAAAAATGTCTACAATATTTTGTCTGACCAATGAGTTCATGCTAAACAATTATTTCTTCGGCTTCCCTCTATTGATAATTGTAGCTGCGCCTCTTGTGGGTAGCCAGTTTTTGTGGGTGATGTGTAAAGAGGATATACTTATGTGATTGTCTCTATAGGTTGGGAACTAGTATTTATCTCGTAGAGTGCACCCATGAGGACCAATGCAGACACCAATACTAAAAGCATCTGTCACCGAATTTCACGACAGTTGATTGATACGATAGTGCTATAAAAATGTATCTACAAGTGGCGATATAATATATTCTGTACGACTCTCCTAAGCAGTTACACGCGGTAATCAAGCTTGCTCATCATCATCATCATCTGACTAGTCTTTTCCCAAAGAGGTTGAGGTCAGCTTCCAGTCTAACCGGATGCAGCTGAATACTAGTATTTTACATGGAGTGACTGCCTATCTGATTTCCACAACCCAGTTACTGGGTAATACGATACCCCTTAAATTGGTTACACTGGTTGTCAGAATTTCGTTCTTCCGACGACTCGTGACGACTGTCAAAGATCCACGAATGATAGCTGGCACCAACCCACACAGACAAATCCACAGACCGATCGCGACAAGCGTAGCTTAACCTGATCGATCGACCCGTGTGGCTGTTATTACTTAGCCACAAGCCCCTCTGAAGCTCAAGCAGATCAAGCTTGCTGACAGAATAATATTTTCACCACGGTGTAAACGTTGTTGTATAAAGGCAGAATCAAGAAGATTGCGGTGGTATGAGCAATTTCTGGCTTACCTGCATAAATATGCATTCTAGTCAACGATTCAATTGATTCATTACACACTTCTGTAGCAGCATGTGGATAGTGAAGAGACAGCTCGCCGCAACGAAATTAAGTTATTTAGAAGATTGATCCTGATAAACTAACCAATCAAATCGCTTGTTGCACAGATTTACTACATTACACATTGTCTTCTAGATAGAATGTTCTATAAATTATCTCTAGGGGAAACAAAATCATTTTTCTGTGAATTCACTTAGTACTTCTAAACCATTTGGCGGATTTCAATTCGCTTTTCACCATCATTCAGAGGATTTGGGAAAGGCGCGTGTGTTTACCTATAATTCAACCTGCACCCGAATGAAGGTGGGTCGCTTGTTATACAAGTTTAGGTACGGTCAAGGTGCATATTCCATTCTCACATAGCCGGTGCACCGTCCTTTTCATTCAAAATGTTGGCAATGACGTGGTCGAAACATAAAATAGGTGCAAGTAAAAATTAACCTTAAGGTGCTTAATGTTTATTCCTTCACTGTACTATCGAGGAAACTTACATCTGACCAATTTGGAAACCAAAATCCCGTGCACACGATGACCACATCTGTTAGCAAGCGTTACTATAGCGGCCGAGCGCTGCAAGCAAGAAGAGTCCTTACGGTGTATAGATGTTCGTTTCTCCCATGGTACCTACCTGCATACCGACATTATTAACCACAGTCCACAGCTAACCTACCCCTAACGTTATGCAGACCAAACAGTTTAGTACTGAAGCAAAACCAATTTTCATAAAATTTCCAATTTCAAAAATCTATTCTCTCTCCACATAACCTCATTCCGTAGTCCAATTATTGAGCCTCGTGGGTCGGCTTAGCCTCCAGGCGGTCGTGTAATCCAATGAGGATGCAGGTACAGTCGGGCGACAGTTTTGTCGCACGATTGACTCGCACCCTCACACTCCAAACACCTACTGTGGTGCGCAGGGCTGTGCTGATTAGAAAGGAGATTTTTGGGTTACCATTTGCTTATTATTTTCTCGTTGGTTATTTTATCATTCTGTCGGGTAAACATTTTGGTTGTTCACAAGGCCTGTGGGTCTAATTATATTGCGGTATTTTGCAGTATCTACTCTACTGGCTTATTTTGGGGTCCTTTGTTGCATAAGTGTAGACTATAGATAGGTTTAAACGAAATTCAGGCACTTATCCTTTTTCTCTTGTAGCGGCATCGTCACAAACTAAACTAAATATAATATTTGCTACCCAGCGAGTTTGTGATGATGTTGCCCAGAGAGTACTGAACGAACAACGCAAAACCACAAGTAACCGCCACGATCCGATCCATCAAAAAAATTGCTAAAACAATTTACTTTTTCGTATCAAAATTACTTTACTAAGTATTTTCTCCCCTCGAGACCCCTACATCTCGCTGAGCTAGCGTATGATGGATAGCCCTTGAGATTCAATGCCGTCGTCTAGTCGACTTCCGATGTAGTCGGCACTTGTGTGAAGCTGCGGTGTGCACCTGAGACACTTCGACATGCTAAAATTTACGTTTTTATCTGCTTTAGAATCTTGTACTGTCTTGAGACAATTGTCCACACATTAAGATAGCATGTGCAAACTCTTATACAGGGTCAAATTAAATTAGCTAGGGAAACTCCGCAGACGTGTATCGATATCTAAATACGATAAAACCAAAAAAAAAACAGATTTCTCAACTCGTACTTCAACAGTTTTTAAACTGAAGCCCAATTCCCGTTACTAAAAATGTTCAAAATCTAGTTGCAATATCTCATCTCAGCGACAATCAAATGTCAATAATGTAGGGAAATTATAGGTATTATTGGCATATTGAGACTGAGATCAGACTGTGAACGTTCTAAGGGCCGTAAGATCAATTGAAGCTGCTGAAACTACGGAAGAGAGTTTAAACTTCAATTGATCTTACGGCCCTTAAAATTACGAGAATTGCCCCTCTGATATTTCAACTACACTGCGGTTTATGACCCCAAAAAAAAAATCATCAAATGAATTTATTTTTGCTTTATCATGCAAGAAGCTAGCTAATTTAATTTGAGCCTGTATATCTTTTGTATTTTGTTCAGGCTAATGTCAATAACCAAGGGAAACCGAACAACAATTATTTAATTGTAATGATCTTGCAACTTCTGTGAGAAATTTTGTTTGGCCTTTTTCAGTAATCTCTTGGAAATACAGGGTCTCACAACGAAGGTCTCAAGATGTTCGGCTTAAAGATTGCATACCAACTTCGGCTTCTAGATTATCTGCAAAAACAAAATCAAAATAATGGTGCTTAGTTTATTTACTTCGTTTATGACTATGTTTGAGATTTATTTCTCCTTTTATGTTGTTCTTTAATTTTCTGTTTTTAATTCGTTTTTATTAATTTCCAATGCAAACAGCGGGTGTTACAGGTAAGGTTAAGCTACCTAATTAGTACCGCTAGTGTGTACTTGGTAACATTTAATTGTGCATTATGCCGTGTGTGCTATGCGTGAAGACAATAATGATCGTAAACGTTCGCCAGTCAGGGATAAACTTTATTTGTTGGTATTTATTTATTGGAAACGCTATTGTTTTCGGTTCGTGAGTTGAACATATGCAACGTTTTTGTTTTATTTTTGTTAAGCCGAATTTTGTTGATTCGGAAAACATACTGAAGAGGAAATGGACAGAATTTATTTTATACTGCTTTCAATGCAAATGCGGAAACCTCTGGTTTGTAAAATTTTGGTAATGAAATGATCAAGGAGAATGAAATGTTATCAAAAGTAATGTTCGAATTTGGTATTGATTGCTCGAAATGACAAAAAACAATCATACTAATTCCACAATTATATGTGGGCGTCCAAGCAAAACGGGTCCAGTAGTGGGGTATTGAGTTAAGACCAGATTCGGTACCTAGAATAGTCAATTGATAATAAGGATTGAAAAAATATTCAAAAACTGGCACATATTTTTTATCAGACATTTGAAGTTTCAACTCTGAAATAACTTGATTTGAGAAAAAGCATTTTCAAAGTTTGATTTTTGGTACAACTTAGTACATTTTCTGATGTTTCTAAGTACATTTTCTGGCACTTAGAAACATCATAAGTCATTTACTATATGAACTTGTAGGTAACTGAGCATTAATTAATAATAATCAATTAAAATCGAGAAATGCAAGTTTTTCACTCAACTTTGCAAAACTGCGTATATCTCGGAAACTAAATGCCGAGAACTGGACCCTTTTTGCTTGGACGCTCACATGTATACATACATAAGATTTGGTTGTTACCTATTAAATATTATTTGTTATATTGTATATTATGTTTGACCTGAAAGATAAATGATTTCATAATTAGATAAATGTAAACTCTATTAAGTAATTTATCGAGTAGTATGCTAGTTTCTGTCGCCTATCCATCAATTACAATATGCGAATAATCAAGGTTACTATTAAATTTCTGAACCAATAAAACAAGATAAGCTTCATAATAGTCAGTAGAATAATGCTAATCCCTTATCCAGGTAATCGCATTCCGTGATAAAGTGTAGGAAAAGTAATCTTAAAGTGAAGTGCTCAAGTAATTATTATGAGTAAATTTGCTCGTTTCTACCTTATCTTGGCGCCTCGGCGTTATCCAATTAGTGGCAACCATCGTGCTGGCATGTATTTAATTATCCTCAAATACTTCCCATTTTGATTTCCTAAAAATATTAATGGACACTTATTATTATTTAAATGTGCCTCTTTTTGTGACCCTCAAATAATTCCCAATTTGGCGTCCCACAAATACTAAACAGTTAAGTAACTCGAACAAATTGGAGGTAGCGCTCACCGGGCTCTGCCGCGGCACCGCTCGCTTCGCTCGCTTGGCTCGCGCGTGGTTGGTCACAGTTCTGTCCAACCTAACCCAATTAGTCGGGGTGCCTTAGCTTAGTTACTAATTTTAGAAAAGGCCAGACAGCTAAGAGGCTCATTTATTTAAAAAAAAAAGCACACAATAGTTTCTGTGATGTATTAAAAAATCGCGCAAATTGATAAACCCCTGACTTAGGGTAACCACCTACTCTATGTACTCTTCTTCTTATGTAAATCCCTTTTTACATTAAATAGTATTTGTTGTGTAAAGGTACGTTGCGTAAACTTTTCCTTTATGATTACGAGTTGAATTAGTTCGTTGCAGCGCTGTCGCTGAGTGACGAAGTTATCCAATTAGTGGTAACCGTTTCGCATGAGGGTTGTCATACAAAGCCGTGTTCTGTTCGAATATAATTATGTAACTCAATTTTATTGGTCTACATTTTTCTACGTGAAATTATAGGAAAAAGATAGACATAGCTATCAAAATGAGCTTTTGCTACGAATTCAATACTTTTTTTATCACTTTTTCAATAGCACTAGTCATTCTAAAATCAATTTAATTTACACTAGTAAATAATATCTATTGGAAACATGGATTTGAACAGACCTTTGTAGAAGTACAAACACAAATCTCTTTGTAGATTCTTTGTGATCCCGATGATACGAGTCAGGACTCACTTTGCTCATATAAAAATATCGTTTGGTAAATGACGCCCAGCACTAGATAACAGATTTAACAAGTGGATACATCCCTATCAAACTTTAGTTTTAATAAAAAGCTTGCAACCTTACCTACGGGGTGTTATAGTTATGCGTAGACGCCGCGTCGCCGCCGGACGTGGCTATTTGTGCCCCCTCCCCTTGTCACCTTGCCACCATCTCCCCCCCACAACCATCGTCCTCGCAGCTCCCTTGTGTTGAATGTTGAAGCTACTGCACGCATGTTTGTGTTTGTTTTATAGTTAAGAATATAAATGGTAGTTGTCTGATGAAGGTGGTTGATTGGGTACGCCTCAGGTGTCAAAATATGAAAGAGGAAATTTTACCATCTACAAAAAAGTTACTGACAACGTGCTCACACTTAGGTGTCCGTATCTGTAGGTTGTCAATAGGTTTTAAAGTCTAACCTACTGGAGATAAAAGTTTCACGTGAGATGAAAGAGAATGAGACCCGAAATTAGCTCCAGTTTCTAAAAGACTTTTCAACGAACACTTTTGGCCAATCTCATGATAACTTAAAAAAACACATTTTTGGTGTACCTTCGGTCAACCAAAAACTGCTCTTTTGTGAATTGCCAGCAGATTTCAATGGTCAGAGACGTGATCAGTCTACTGAAACCGTCAACTAGTTCTGTTATTCATCGACTCCCAAATAGTAGAAGCCAAACTATCCCTTTCACATCTGCACTAGAAATCACAAACATATTTATAAGTAAATGCCTTTATTCCAGGTAAAGAAAATGGCAGAACGCGTAGCCAAATGCCGCGAGGAAGTATCCAAAAGCAGAGAGAAGTACCAATCGGCGCTGGCAGAGATTACGGCGTACAACCCCCGCTATATCGAGGACATGACGGGCGTCTTTGAACGCTGCCAGCAGATGGAGGCTCAGAGGCTGAAATTCTTCAAGGATGTGCTGTTCAGCTTCCACAAGTGCCTCAACATCAGTCAAGAACCTTCGTAAGTATACATTTCGCATTTGAATAAACTCCAAGAGTAGCGATCAGTAGTTAAAGATGTAAGAGAACAAGAAGTGGCTGAATTTTTTTAATTTTTTTTATAGAATCTCCACAAACTATACAGGGTTATTTTAAATTGGCTAGCTAAACTCTGCATACGCTATGGGTATAGATATCTAAACGTGATAAAACAAAAAATAAACAATTTTAATGATTTTTTTTGGTGGGGTTATTTATCGACCGGATTTATTGTAGTCACTTGGAAAATCAGTTTAGAAAATCTGTTTTTTTTTTTGTGTAACAACTTCACAGACGTGATGAGTATCGATGATCTAAGCACGATAAAACATAATAAAACAGTTTTTCTAAACTCATACTTCAAGTAACAACACTAACAGCGGTCGTCGACCTCCCAAAAAAAAACATCAAATCTTTTTATTTTATCGTATTTAGTTATATATCATATTTAGTACCTAATAACCGACGAAAAACGTCAACGCAAGGGGTCCAGAATCATGTACTGAATCCATAGTAACAAGTTGTACGTCGATGTTCCTGCCACCCTGTATTAGTCAGTCTGGCAAAAATATTAGTCAAATTTACCCAGAGTGCTCCAGACGTACATTTAACTCATTATTGTCCTTTACATAGGCCTTTTTTATATGTATGAGTCATCATAAGGTATATTATTTTTACCCTTTATTAATAAAATCTTAGTTCCCGATCAGTACTACGAAACACTATAGGTACTCTGCTAAAAATCTGTCTGTGAGATTCGACGCTGTTCCATGTTCAAAAGTCAGTCTGGTTTTAATTTGTGTGTTTTACTAAAAACAGAAGGCTGCATGTCTAAAAAATAAACTTGCTGGCCTAAACTACCATTGCATTTGAATAACATTTTTTTATTTGGGATCTCCAACAAAGGATACACATATACAAGATGTAACATAAATAACGCACAACCTCTTAAGGGGTCATTGTACTCATCATTATGAACAACTTTTACTATGGGACCAAACCTGAAATCAGGAAAAAAAATGCAGCTACATTTTGACGAATTATGCGAACAGAAATTTAGGGAGCAGTTGTTTTTTTTTTCGCTATTTCAGGTTTGGTCCCATAGTTGTTCATAATGATGAGTACAATGACCCCTTAAGAAGTTGTGCGTTAATTATGTTACACCTTGTATACAATATAAATCACAATAATAAAAAAGGTTCCTTTACGTGTGCTCCTTCAATTACAAAAGACCACAGCATGCACATATAACTAGGTGTAAACAGGATAAATATAAAAATAGAGAAAATAAATGATGAAATTTGAGGAAAAAAAAAATTATAATAATTAACATGTCAAGTTTGGGCATTCATACTACCATTGTTTAGTTTAATAATAATTTATTTCATATTTGTTGAATAATACGTACTTATTTTTGAATGACATACAGCCTTGGCCAAAAGTATTGAGCACCTTACAAATTTCGCTCGTACACGGTAAGTATGGGAAGAAACCAAATCAATTGCTTATGGATTATTTAATCGGCATCTACAAAGGTTTAAAAATAATCAGTCACGCCGCAGCTAGCAATAAAACACCTGGATGTCACAAAATTTGTCTTTTTCAATTTTTGTATTTATTAATCAGTTCGCTACTACCGCTCGTTGTGAACACATCCAGTGATCTAGTGCGCCTTTTGTATTTTATTTCAGAAGTTTTAAGTGTTATCGTTGCAATATGCCAAAACAAAACGAACTTTCTTTAGAAAAACGTGTGCAGATACAGCTTCTGTATGAGCAAGGGAAATCACAAGTAGAGATTTCTAAAACTGTGAAATGTTCGCGCCGATCCGTGCAATATGCTATTCAGCGATTCTCTAAAATAGACCGAGAACCGGGCGCAAACGCATCACCACAGACCGTCAAGATCGTCAGTTACTGAGAGAGTCGTTAAGAAATAGGAAAAAAACATCTTCAGAGCTCGCTGCTGAGTTGTCGGAACAAATTAAGAAGCCAATTTCTGCTCGAACTACTCGCAGAAGACTTCAAGAAGCTGGTCTGAAAGGCTGTAAAGCTAGGAAGAAGCCATGGCTCTCCGATAACAACAAAAAAGCTCGATTGAAATGGGCTTTAAAACACCGAACTTTCACCGCTGAAGATTGGTCAAATGTTGTTTGGTCAGACGAATCAAACTTTGAGGTGAGTAAGTCAATTTAATGCCCTGATACAATTTTATAAAATGTTTTAAAAACCAAACGCATAATTGAATTTATTTTAGTTTTACGGAACTCAATATTTTTCTCTTTATTGCAGATTTTTGGTACACCTGGTGTGACCTTTGTGCGTCGCCGTGTGGGCGAAGAATTTAAGCCAGAGTGTGTGATCCCAACCGTTAAACACGGTGGAGGCAGCATAATGGTCTGGGGTTGCATGACCGATTCTGGAGTTGGCGAATTGTTCGTGTGTGAGGGTCGCATGGACTCTATTAAGTACATAAATGTACTAGAAACTGCATTACTGCCTTCATT
This sequence comes from Fissipunctia ypsillon, assembly GCA_947568875.1. NCBI lineage: Eukaryota > Metazoa > Arthropoda > Insecta > Lepidoptera > Noctuidae > Fissipunctia > Fissipunctia ypsillon. The sequence continues at coordinate 7,767,175 of OX387650.1, read as the reverse complement.
CACGAAACTTTTTGGCGACACGAATATGGATGGTGTCAAATTCCAGCAGGATAACGCGCCATGCCACAAATCTGCACGCACTATGAGATGGTTTCGGGAAAATAACACGGAACTGCTTGACTGGCCAGCTCAGTCTCCAGATCTGAACCCCATAGAACATTTATGGGGTTTATTAAAGCGCAGGGTTAGGCGCCACACAATTAACAACAAAGAAGATTTAAAACGCTGCCTGCGCCTAGAATGGAACTCGATTACTGTTGACGACTGTAAAAAACTTGTTAACTCTTTACCAAAAAGAATTTCTGCCGTAATTAAGGCAAAGGGTGGACCCACAAAATATTAATTTTCTATTAATAAATAGTAAAATAAACCCATATAAAACGTTTTGTTTTATTTCTATTTGATACTCCGCATAAAACTGAAAGATATCATGGGTGCTCAATACTTTTGGCCAAGGCTGTATATACTTCTAAAATGTTCCAGATTACCCCAAATATACGAAGAATTCCACCATACGATAAACAACGCGGACAGTCAAAAGGACCTCAAATGGTGGGCCAACAACCACGGTGTGAACATGGCGATGGGCTGGCCCCAGTTCGAGGTAACATAACATACATTGCCGCTCCGGCACCGGCCTGCATACAAAACCGTCCCACTCACAGCGCAGTGCATTACTATCTATAATCTATGCGATTAGATCGAGTACTCTATGCATCTTATTAACAGTCTTTAGGTACGGATTTTGTTAAACCATGTGGATTTATAAAAAAACTACAAGTTACTAGTTAGATTTTTGCATCGGACATACATAGAAAGAGACAGTCGCTCCATATAAAATACTAGAATTCAGCTGCATCCAGTTAGACTGGAAGCCGACCCCAACATAGTTGGGAAAAAGCTAGGATGAGGATATTATAGAAATCTTCTAGTGGTGTATGCAAAATGTAAGTTGATTCATCTTAAAATACCCTTAAAAAAACATCATGATAGTAAAAATCCGTGTTTGAATACCTACCTTCAATGCGTAAATTCTACTCATAAAAAAATAACATAAAAATATTAATAACCATGGTTTAATAACAATCTGTTTTAGTCTTAGGCAAGATTTAAGGGCATTAGTCGTATCAGTATGAAAAACTAAGCATGTCTTTAGATGTCTATTCTAAATTTTCCCTATTATTTATACCTACAAATTAAAGTATTTAGTTTCTCCTAATAATATTTAGAATTCTTCTTAGATCCTGTAATAATTCATTGGTGGCTGCACACTGCAAAATATTGTAGATTCCCTTGATATGGCTACTTTTTAAAATCGTATTTGATCTATTAATTTCATTGTCATTTATTGAATTTTCTCTGGTCTAAATATCTATGCATCTAGTTAAAATGTCGCCTAAACTTTTATGTTTAAAAAATTGGTCCTTTAACTCAACAAACTTTGGTCCTAACGGTGTGCTGCCACTGCGCTTGTAGTTAGACCTTCAAACAATCCCCTTATCACAAGGTCCCAAGGCCAAACATATAGCAATATTTGATCAAGATAGGAACGTTTCAACATCACCTTTACCTCGCATACCAGCCGCTAAATACTTACAAAAATAAATACTTATAAACGAATAATTCGAACGTATTTCCTTCGACTATGCAATATTTTAAAATTAATTTGCGACCTAGAATGAGTGAATGAAAAGTATTTTAATCGTTTCGGGTCAAGTGCATCGTAATTGCTTTTGTAATAATATTTTGATTTATTAATAGCTATTGCAATTTTATTAATGCAGTATTTAATTACGTTGTATCGCTTGTATTGCAATAAAATATAAATAAAGTCATGTTACAAACTACAATTCGTCGATTCGTTAAGCTCCTTCATTTTTCAGTGGAGCTGTACGATTTCTGACAAACGCGTGCACTGACTTGAAAGGGCCACTCAATCTGTGTGGTTCTTTCCTCAAAAGACCATTTCAGACACCAATCTACATGGTCTTCACATGATCTGACCAAGATTATGTCTGTGACCTCTGAGTTTGTTTCGGCCTTTCTTATCAAAGTAGTCAGATAGGAAACGCCGGCCTCATCTAGTTTTTAAAATATGATTGACGTGTAAAAGTGTTTGTGCAAACCTACTTACAGAAATAAAATCATTTAGGTATCATTTACATTGTCGAATATGTGTAGGTTTATAAATACTCTACGAAACTAACTTACACAAATATTGTGTCAAAAATAACTAAACGTAACGATTAACACAAGGTCGATACGCCGGAAACGGATCCGATACAAAACAAATACTTGGCGGAAGCATCAGCAATGGTCGCCCGCATGATCGCGACCGCCCGGCGACCGCTGCCGCGACCGCAGACCGCGCCCTGGTCGCAGGCGGTCCGCCGCTTGCGCCTAGCCCTGCCTACTTTCTGCTTCGGTGTGGATGAGAAAGCTTCGAACCGTGTGGCGCCTTCGGTCACCAGTAGCCAGTGCTATGGAAGCAGCCGGTTTTACAGCAACCCGCTGATGGTACGACCACGGTGTGGGCTCGGTGGCGTAAACTGTGGTGTGGGGTGAAATACTTTGATGAAGAAAATATTAAAAATATACCTTTTGTACTTGAAATTAAGTCTTAAGTCAAAGTATTGATCACATGTCTATTGTTTGCGGATACAATTTTTTGCACGGCTTCATGATCTGATGATGGACAGTGGATTTTGTGGGTAGGTGGGAAACGAAACAGATTTTGTCGGTTGGATAAATAAGTACATAGGATGCCGCGTTGTGTACCTATTCTTTTAAGACTTAATTATAGTCAAAGTAATGCTATAACGACATTTTTATATCACCGTTAAAAACATTGATCAAAATACATACAAATATTTTCTAAGAATAGTATTTTTTTTTTTTTAAAAAAAAAAGGTAAGTGAATTGTGTATCACGGCCGACTTATGCAACACATCCAAGTAAATTAAATTATTACATAATTCCACAAAATGCACTGTAAATCGCCCATCATAAAGCTAGCACTCGATACTGAGAATCGATTAATCGTAATCGAATTTCACCATGAAATGATTTTGCAAAGCACCGAAGGTTTTGGTGGTGTCACACGAATTTACACCGTGATTTATGGTGTTAAAGAGCAATTTCGCTCATAGATGATCATAGCACCTTTCATGGGGCATTTACACATTGTCGGTTGTCCGTGGGTGACTGAACTGACCAGACCTATTAAGGCTGTGCATTCTGAATGTCGGCAAGCAACGGCGCAAACAACAGTCAAATATTTCGCTGTTTTGATTCAATCAATATTACTAAATGATATTATGAAATATCACTATATAGATTATGAGTCGCATTAATGACACTGGATTAGGTGTTGTAACAGATATATTTCATTTAGAAATATTAATTAATTGATTTCGCTGGTTTGATTAAAATAGCGAAATATTTGACAGCTATTTGCGCAGTTGCCAACTTTCAGAATGCGCCCTCTTAAGCACTGCAATCAAAATAATAATATTCGTTCAAATTGAGTGATACAGTGATACTTCAATATATCAGAAGTGCTAAAGTGAAAGTATCACTCACAAATATTTGCGAAATTGTAGTTCGTCACTGAAATTCTAATTCAGCGAAATTTAATTTAAGTGACGGCAATTCGGCAACTGCTAATCGAATTTCCCGATTCGAATTCCACTGAATTCGATAATCAATGTCACAGTTCCGAACGGTAGCGCCGGAATTCCGAACCCTGTTCTAAACCAAATTAGACCGACCAAATTCCGGATTTGAGTCTAAATTATATTACTGATTCCTGGATTCAGTTCGATTTAAATGCGAGCACTGTCATAATCACTCATCCACACTGAAGTATGGGTAGCAAAATAAAACGCAAACTGTTTTAGATAAGCACGCAATGTCACAGAAAAAAATTATAGATGCTGAAAGCGGTATGGGAGGTATCCGCCATTTTGTAACTCCGAAAAATCAGGTAAAAAGGTTTAAATCTGCAAGCACAAACCAAAAATGAATAAACTATAGAACAAAAATATGCACTTGTCAAAATAAAATTGCATTTTGATACAATAAATTAAATTAATTATAACTAAAACGATAATTGATACAGCATAGCTGAAAATATAATCTAGAAATTTTACAACATAATTATGAAATGAAAATGTCGGATAAACCTTGCGCCACGAAGGACCGACTGTATTCGTAGTTTTTTTTTTATTATCTAATTGCATGTATTTTACTTTTCCCCTTTCTATACTCCCCTAGTGCAATTAGCTTGTATTACCCCCTAACGAACACCGGCTTTGTATGGACGTGTCTATGTTTACCTAATTTTGTTAATTACTTTTTTTTCACTTTGAGTTTGCATTCGAGCGACGAGACGTTGGGAAGATAATTTAAAAATATTTTTAATAGATTCTCTCTTTGAAAGTCTATAATTTCAAGTTGATAGTTCATTTTACATAAATTTTACTTCTTTAATTGTTTTTATAAAATCAATGGTAAGTACCATGTTTTACAAGATGTACGTACCTAATTTATAAAACACATGAGATCATGTTGAGTTTGATACTGTAGTAAAACAGTTGTTTAATGCTTAACTCATTAAGATATAAAATGTTTAACATACTCGTAATTGATTATTTCACTTCCTCTTTTTTAAACAAAGAACTATCACAGTATATTATGTTAAAATATTAGAAGCATCATTGTTTTATAAAGTACGCTCACAGTATATGTAAAAATTTAAGAAGCGTCAAAAAAACTATATTACGTCTTCCCAACGCCTCGTTGCCCCGCCGTGACCGCTTGTGACGTGTGTGTCGGTGGACAGGAGTACACCGAGGAGTTCCGAGACATCGCCAAGGGCAAGTCCAAGGAGAGCCTCCCCACCGGGCCCATCACGCTGCTGAATCAACGGCCCGTCAGCGAGGATGTACGTTACACTACATTAGTTTAGATATAGCTTTACGGACGACCGCGATGGTGATTCTTCATATCGTACTTTTGAGATATCATTCAGCTGAAAAACGTCCAGTGCTGGACATCCTGTACTTCCGACATCCAGCGGATGGGGATAGACTTCATGCCGTGGATAAAATATTAGCCAGTCAGGAGGTAACTGACTGGTGATGATTGTGAGTTAGAAAGATTCTCATTGGCCAAATGTACGTCGCCGTAGGTATGTATGCAACGGAGAAATGGTGACGACTGGAAAATGCAGAAGGTGTCATGTAAGGTGTGGATTCGTATGAATTCAGGGGTAGTTCAATGAATGAAATGATGAGAGTTTACGAATTTAAAAAGTTACGATTTGAGACTACCGAACGTTTTGCCAATCCGTATATTTTTTTTAACATCTATCTTGGACGTCAGGTACGTAAACCACCATCGCTGTCGTACGTAAGATGATGTCACGCACGCGCCAGCCGCGTCACACATTCAGTGTTGCCAGACTGAAAATATTTTGTACTTGTACAATCTATGGTCCAGAATAGGATTCAAATGAGAATGAATGAAAGCCGGATTGGTAATTTGGTATCTCGTAAATGCTTTATAAATTAGTCCCAGCATGACGGGTCTAAAAGTAGTTTGATTCTGGGATGAGGTCATTCTCATTTAATCTTTATTTTTAGCTTTAATTTTTATGTATTTTATATTTAAATTTTGTTTTTCGATGTTGCATGATGGATGTTCGCTTCACTCTACAGTTTATGCATATTGGCATGAATTAACAACTTAACCCCACGTATATGAAATTATTACCGTTAAAATCTATATAATAAAAATAATATTTAAGTAAATATTTTAAAAATATTGATCAACAATAATCCCCGAATAAAATATGTATTTTTATGTGAAAGAGTGAAAGGACCAAATTGATTTTTACTCGACTACAAAGAAGAGTTATTTTATAACATATAAATTCACTACCTATTTGTATCACCATTGTTATGTAACATGACCTAAAACTAGTCTTCATACTAAAAAAAAAATGGTTCTTCCACTCCTCAAAAAAAGTGATTTCATATAAACGTTCCAATTTTAAATATTTACTTCACAACTCTACAGGAACTGCCACCGATCAACAACACCAACAACAAGACGAGCAAGGCTGCCAACCACACGGACGTGGCTCCGCAGCCGCCAACAACTGTCATCAACAACACCGCGCCCGCCAACAACACCATAGACAAGAAGAGCATCAGTGCGCCTATTGCTGTTACGTGAGTATTTATGATTTACTGATAATTAAGTTCATTGTAAAGTAAAAACCAGAATGACAAAAATACAGCGACACGATCGTCAATCGCTGGAACGATGCAAGTTGTCTCTACCGAAAAGATAGAAAATAAAGACATTTCCTGCGCTGCATGCTCTCATAGAAAATCTGACTGACTATCAGAGGCGAAGCGCGCTAACAACTCCATTCCTACCGGCTTCTCTTTGGAGGATCGACACAACTTCACCTACCACCAGTAATGTCTACGCCTGCAAAATAATATATATTCCAACAACACAAATTGTTCTAAATAAGCTGGTGCCACAACGTGACAATCGTTTTTGTATGACTATTTATAACTGAACAATTTCTTCTTCGGCTTCCCTCCTACGAAATGTCAAGCTTCGGCACTGCACTGTTAGTGACGAAGCACCAGGAACTCTAAAAACTATGGAGACTGTATTAAAAGAATGGATGACCCAAATGTGAGTCATTCCGGTTTGAGATGATGATCCTACTGCCTCCTCAATAATCGTTTCCTTACAATCTATACGCCTCTTAGTACGAAAAGATAAGGAGGCTTACCCAGTTGCTGATGAGACCAGATAACATTGATAAGATGATATTGATCCTACATCGACCACCACAATTATAATTTTACCCAACCACCTCCCTCTTCCATTCCTTACATCAAAAGTCAAAGTCAAATCATTTATTTCAAATAGGGACATGAACGTCAAAATGTACAAGAAAATAAATAGAATTGATTCTAATCGCCCCTTCCAAAAGGTAGTTTCGTATGAAGAAGAAAGGACAAGAAACTCTACCGTTAGTCCTTTGAAATATTTTACAATGTTTTGTATACATACTATACTAGCGTCTGCTCGTGACTTCGTCCGCGTGAAATTTCCCGTCGCATCGTATCGCCTGCCCGCGCTAAAACTTCGTTTTCGCTTAGCGTTCTTTCTGATTTTTTTTCTCTTTGCTCGACTTCGAAGGGTCCTAGCGTGATGTTCAATTCCTCAATAATTGGGCTATTAAATACAAAAATATTTTTTCAAATCCGACTGGTAGTTCTAGAGATTAGAGCAGTCAAACAAACAAACACAAAAAAAAAAAAAAACTCTTCCACTGTATTATTAGTATATAGATACATACGTCGAGAGACGATGCGCCGAGAATAAAAATTACTACACCACAATAGGTAAAAAGAATTAAAAATGAAGCAATAACAGATAAGTTAATTATGTGATAGATACATGGTGCTCACATACAGGGCATTTTTTAATCACTATCCAAATTTTCGCAGGGTGTTCTACCTATGAATACGAACAACTTTTACTATGGGACCAACTCTGAAATCACGAAAAAAAAAATCAGCTGTCTAGTAGGTATTGAACTTTGTATGAATCAGCTGATTTTTTCTTCGTGATTTTAGAGTTGGTCCCATAGTAAAAGTTGTTCATATTCATGGGTAGAACACCCTGCGAAAATTTGGATAGTGATTAAAAAAATGCCCTGTATTTACAAAAATGGTAAAAGTAGACGATTTTCTTAAAATTTTAGCAAGTAATACATTCGCTGCTTAGGACCAAGAACTAACTTCGCCATCCCTTCCTTACCCCTCCTAGTATCGAGCATATAGAGATATACGCTTGCACCCCTGGCTGTAAGTACGACCGCAACGATTCCTTCAGCCGACTGGTCCGCCTGGCTATGAAGCCCCATGTGTCCAGCAGTTCCAGGTTTACTATCACGGATTTGAGCGAGCCGATATTTGATGAGTTAGTGTTGTATTGTGTAATCATATCATTTCATGTAGAACATTCGTCATTCCTTCATTATTATTTTTTTCTTTCGTTAATTTGATGTAACGAGTATTGGGCTTATTATTCATTTGTAGTTCAGCTTTTATATGTTAGTAACATTAATTTAGTTTTGTTTTATTATTTGTCTGTGAAGTTTCGCCAGTTAGTTTCATTTGACCGTGTATAATTGAATTATGTTTGTTAATTTTGTAGTTTTTATTTTGCTGTATAAATTATTACAAGTTTTTCGTACATTTAGGGCATTAAGATTATTAATTAGTATTTCAGGTCAAATTATGATATTTAAACAATATAATATGTTTCGCCAATAATACAACATGTCCCGAAATTAACGTACAACCTCTTAAGGGGTCATTGTTCTCATCATTGTGAACCACTTTTACTATGAGACCAAACCTGAAATCGCGAAAAAAAATAAGCTGTTACCTACATTTTTCGCGATTTCAGTTTTGGTCCCATAGTAAAAGTTGTTCATAATGATGAGTACAATGACCCCTGATATAAAAAAAAAAGTATTACTACCTAGTAGTTAAACTTCATTAAAATACTTAACACATCCTAATCCTAACTATTCTGTCACCTTTTTCAGCAACGGTACAGCCTCAGCGCCTAAATCGAACAAGACATCGCCAGCTAAAGACAGCATCAAGGGGGGGCAGGAGAATCCTTTCGACGAGGATGAGTGGGACGAGGAGTCCGGCGGAGCCCTGACGGATACAGGGGAGCCCGGGGTGCCTGTCAGAGCGCTGTATGACTATACTGGCGCAGAAAGCGACGAGCTTAGCTTCAGACAAGGTGAGGAACTATCCGACATACATAACATCACGCAAGGGATAGGGAGAAGTGTATATTGCGGTCGACATACCTTAACCATACAATTAATAATAATTCAAAATCAAAATCAAAAGTCATTTATTCAAACTAGGCTGAGAATCAGCACTTTTCGAACGTCAAAAATTACATAAGACAGTCCCCCAAAAGGCCTACCCTTCACCACTTCCTAGTGCTTTAGCTGGGAAGAAGAAGTGGCGCAACAAACTCCCCAGCAGCACAGCTGTCTGTTATTAATTTATTGTATTAATTTGTTTATAACATCACATTGGGCAGAGGTGTATCGACCTATAGAACACCAACATTTCGCCAGTAATTTATTTATAATTTTTCGCAATTGCACCTACCACTGTTTGTCTCTGCATCTCCCAAAGGTTGACTGGTAGAAAAATGCCTGTAGCATTAAGTCCACCTCTGTACATTTGTGTGCTTGAAGTATTAAGTAAATAAATAAATACATTAGAAACTTGTTATACAGTGTGAGTCTTTATAATGTGCACATATCGAAATGAGGGAATCTATGCTTAATTTTATCGACGGAAAAAATGTTAAAAAAAATCTAAATATTTATTTATATTTTTTATGGATTTTTAAAAAAAATTGTTTGCTTTTGTGACCCCAGTGTATACAAAACTGTGTAACTTTTAAACTAAACGATTTATCACGATGAAACAAACTCTATAATGTTTGGAAGTAATTAGGTGTCGTCATAAAATAAAAATTATGGAAAAAAAATAGCCACATTTAAAAATAAACATTTTTGTTTGGCAAAAATCTGATTTTTTTTCATTAATTTTTACAAAAATTGTAAAATTTCTCAATAACATGCCCCCATCACCTTCTTTTTTTATAACTTTAAGTTATTCTTCATTGTATTAGGAACCTAACGGTAAAAATTGCATGTTTTTAACTCAACCCCAACATTTTTTATCAACTGTCAAAGAAAGGCCCAACGCATAGCTATTGTTTAGCAGGTAGATAAACTTTCTTTTGAATGTGCGCAGGTCGGGGAGGTAGGGCCAGCCAAAGGAACTTGAATTATGACAGATGTCAGACTGGCAGTCGCTCCGAATTATTCGCCGCTGCTACATGTGTTTCGGTACTTTCGTTCGCTGGACTTTCATAACTTTCGTTCGCTGCTACATGATGCCGCGTTTAAGTGAATTTTCCCCGGCACACATCGCCGACATACATTTTTATTATGGAGTGGGACAAGGAAGTGCCAGAGCTGCGCGCGCGGCTTACATAGCTGCGTATCCTAACAGGCAACCAGTGCCATCTGCCCGAAACTTCCAGGAAGTTCACAGAAGGTTGTCGATCACTGGACTTGGATCAAGTAGAGATCGTCGCGAGCCACCTCAAGTAATTATTGATGCGGCTACTGAACAAGCAGTATTAAGTGATTTGTTTGCTGATCCATCCATAAGTACTAGACGACTGGCTCTTCGTCACGGAATATCCCAAAAATCAGTGTGGCGTATTTTAAAGAAAGAAGGATTGCATCCTTATCACTATCAAAGGGTACAACATCTACATGAAGACGTAGACTGGCGTCCAAGGTGTGTGATGTCCACATGGATTCAAAGAAAAACCAGAGCAAACCCAAACTTTCCAAGAAAAATACTATGGATGGACGAAGCGACATTCACTAGAGACGGTATTACTAACTGTCGAAATTTACACAGATGGTGCCGCGCAGGTGAAAACCCGAAACTGAAACGGTCATCTACTTTCCAAGTAAGATTTTCGATAAATGTTTGGGCTGGTCTTATCGATAACATGTTGATTGGACCAGTCATATTGCCGAGAACGTTGACTGGTGAAAGATTTTTAAGTCTATTGAGAGATGATATGCCTCAGTTATTGGAAGATGTCCCACTGGCTGTGCGTCAAAGGATGTTTCTTCAGATGGACGGATGTCTTGCCCATTACGCTACAAATGTAAGAAGATTTTTAAACGAAAATTATCATGACAAATGGATCGGCCGGCAAGGACCTGTAGGGTGGCCTGCGCGTTCACCCGATTTGACGCCCCTTGATTATTTCCTATGGGGGACCATGAAGCAACGCGTCTACAGTACCCCCATCAACAGTGAGGCCGATTTGCGTGACCGCATAATAAACTGTGCGAATGATATTCGCAATGATCCCGAAATGATAAGGAGAGCGACACACCAAATTCTAATTCGCGCGGCTTTGTGTTTACAACAACGAGGTGGACATTTTGAGAACCTGATGCATTAAATTTTGTATTTAATAATAAATGGGTTTCAATTGAACTCTTTTGCATTAATTATCATCCCAAACAAACCACCCTTATGAGAACAATACGATTCCGCGTTCGGAGTGCCATCTTTGAAACGACCCGCGCGCATTCACAACAAAGTTAACAAAAAAAAGTTTATCTACCTGCTAAACAATGTGCGTAGCTATGCGTTGGGCCTTTCTTTGACATTTGATAAAAAATGTTGGGGTTGAGTTAAAAACATGCAATTTTTACCGTTAGGTTCCTAATACAATGAAAAATAACTTAAAGTTATAAAAAAAGAAGGTGATGGGGGCATGTTATTGAGAAATTTTACAATTTTTGTAAAAATTAATGAAAAAAAATCAGATTTTTGCCAAAAAAAAATGTTTATATTTGATTATGGCTATTTTTTTTCCATAATTTTTATTTTATGACGACACCTAATTACTTCCAAACATTATGGAGTTTGTTTCATCGTGATAAATCGTTTAGTTTAAAAGTTACACAGTTTTGTATACACTGGGGTCACAAAAGCAAACAATTTTTTTTAAAAATCCATAAAAAATATAAATAAATATTTAGATTTTTTTTAACATTTTTTCCGTCGATAAAATTAAGCATAGATTCCCTCATTTCGATATGTGCACATTATAAAGACTCACACTGTATTTTACGAGTATGACAAAGTCCAAATGTATCAATGTGTTCGTAAGATGAAGTCTGGAGTCGACCCTATTGCTATCAATCACACACAAATCCAGACTCTGGAACTTCTACTGAGAATTGAACATTCTAATGGAAAAACGTCCGGATACTGCTCAACCTGGGGATCGAGTATCGCGCTTGCCCACATTAAACCAATGAGGTCTTTGCGATTGCGATGTTTTTATTTTTTAATAGAAATTATATTTATTATGTGCCCATAAAGTATCATGTTCTTGAACAGGTATGTCCCTCGTTTAACCAATCATTAGTCTAGAGGGCAGCACCGCGTGCCTTTATGCACAAAGTAGAAATGGAATGGAGTGCTAATACGCATATTTGTTCTTAGAATCAAACGCTCAGTTTGAGAGGTGTGCAGAGGGACCGACCGTCCCACCGGCGTCGCCCGCCCGGCGGCTCTAACAACAGTCGCGGTAACAAACATGTATTACTTGAACACCGCCGCACCTTAGCACTCCATTTTATTGCTACTCTGTGTACAGTCGAACATGCTATTTGGTATACGGGAAAAATACACAACCAATATTAATTTTTATTGCGCACGTAATTGCTTATGGCTACTTATGATGAAAGCGCTAGTGGAGCCCGCGAAATTCCAATTTTCTTACGTTTATTGCAATTTTTTAGGTCAGTGTCAAGTTTGATCAAAATATGATTCGCGACCGTAACAAATGAGTATTTATAGAATTATAATAATTATAGTGATCAATACAACTAGATAGCTAACTTAGGGCGAATTTCACCAATGCAGCTGCACGCGATCAACATATCTAAACCGCGTTCAAGAGGTGTCTGTTATCATTGTTGTGGAATATTGACAGTTAAAAAACTATCAATAAAATTCCTTATTTTGGATATTAGCTATTCTGCAAAAAAAAATCTCTAAAATTAAAAATACTTTTGACAAACCTAACATCGAATTTGACAATCGTGACTTCACGTGGTACTTGTTTGCTCTACCCTGTGAGTGTATTTTAGCGCCGTAGGTGTGCAGGGAGGGCAGCCTCGAGGTGTTTTATATGGAATGTTTCACTTTTTGTATGGAAAATATGAAAAATTATTACCTACATATTGAGTTTTAGGTGTTTTATAAAGGGGGTCTAAATTTTCATTATTTTTGCGATAGGACACACCATTTTCGAAATATAAGCAAAAGAAGAGAGAAAAAGGTACAGTACTGTTTTTGCACCTGAAGTCGAGGTGTTGGTGTGAATTTTAGTTCATGACAATTAATTTTATTCCACACCTTTTTAATCGCGATAAAAAGTAGTCAGATTTAGTTAGGCAATCGAAATTTTAGGTGAAAAACGTCAAATGCAGAATAGCAAAATTGCCATTTTCAATAGATTAATAACTCAGTGCCATCTTAGTGCTGTCAAACTAAAATATAGTTAAGTTTTATCACTTTAGTCAATTTCAGAATGGGAAATCGTCGTTTGACAGGAAAAAAAAACTAAATTTTGGTGATTTTTAGTCTAGGCATTTGTGACAAGAGAATCGACACTGCTGACAGCTCTTGAACGCGGTTTAGATGTATTGAACGTGTTCAGTTTCATTAGTGAAATTCGCCCTTAGAGAGTTGTGAAGTTGTAAAATTTGAATTTCGCGGGCTACCTAGAGAGTAGCAGAATTGACTGCTCACCACACTCAAAACATTGTTTTAAAAAGTATTTGCAGGTTAGCTGCCTGTATACCAAATAGCTGGTTCGACTGTACAGTAAGCCACACGTCCATAGTAACAATACGACTTTGACAGCGTCTGTATTTAGTAGCAGTATATGCAGTTTACTTAGTTCAAGTGTTACTTTGCTGTTGACCAAGCTTCAGGAAGTACGTGTCGCCATTGGTCCTGCGCCTGATCTCTCCCCGGTCGTGTTGGATCGGACTATGACAGTGAAGGTACAGAGAGTGCACCTGTGTTGGCGCACACACTTGTGCACTGTAATATCTCCCGCGTACCTGGCTTATCTCCGTCGAGATTGGCCGAAATTCTATCGCGAGGATATTATTATTATCACACAAATGTGTAACAAAAATTTTTTTGCGCTTTTCAGGGGACTTATTCGAAAAATTAGAAGATGAAGACGAACAAGGCTGGTGCAAGGGACGGAAGGATGGCCGAGTGGGCCTGTACCCGGCCAACTACGTGGAGCCAGTGGGCCACTAGCCCACGTTGGCCCACGCCCCGCCCACGCTGGCCCACGCCCCGCCCACGCCCACTACCGTGCCACATAACGAACTGTACAGTGAGACTGTGGGCTAATGGCCTAGAGGTGATTGAATGAGCTAACTTGTTCAAAATATACATAAAACCCATACTTAATATTATAAATACGAAAGTGACTCTGTCTGTCTGTTACCCTTTCACGCCTTAACGGCTGAACGGATTTCAATGAAATTTGGGACACAGGTAGACCATGACCTGGTTTAGGACATAGGATACTTTGATCCCGGTAGTACGTTCCCGTGGGATAATGTCTGACATCAAGTGGGCGAAGCAGCGGGCAGAAGCAAGTATTAGATAATTTCAACTTTATAGAAAAAAAAAATTGCACTTTATTGCTTAACCAGCAAACTTTTGGCCTTAGCAGAATTTAATATTGTTAATTAGTCGACTGATATATTTAGCTGGCATGTCCCTACCTCCGCTGTATGTAGCTCTCGCTATTTAAACCCATTGGTACTACTTAAATGACTAAGTTGTGCCAATACGATGTTTTAAAGTCTCCATAAGTATTATAATAATAATGTATTATACAACTTCAACATTTAAAAAAATATATATGTATAGGTCTTTGATGAAAAATTAATCTACTCTCAGCTAAGCAGTATTAAGTACAATTTATAATTCAAAGAGAGCGTGAAATTGAAGTAAATGTAAAAATAAGTTAGTGTTGTTCATTCATTTCTACGGCCGAGAAAATCAAATGAAATGTTAATGTTACGAGATAATTACGTGAACGTGTGACAGATTGTAAAATTAGTTCGTTTTATATTCGCGAGTCACGATGTAGTCATTACGATAGTAACAGGTTCTAAGTACATTCAGATGTAACATATGTGTTTACTTCTATAACGAATAGCTATAGATATATTAATTTCACACCGTGCGTAGCTCAGGCAGCAGATGTAACTCGTCTTATGAGTATCACTTCACTCGACATCGAACCCCATTCACATGGATCGAGCTGTTTTTGATGTATTTAAAGACGATTTTCTAACTCGACACTTTTTGACATAAATTTTTGTACATTTCTATGAAAAGAAATTTCAAATTAAATCATCTTTTTAAGGGTTTTGTTGAAAACGTAACAGAGACGGTGTTTGGATATTTTTGGATGGAACTCTTTGTAGGTACAATACGGAAACCAAAAATTGTTTATTTGTAACTTATAGTGACACTGTGCATCCATTGTCGGCGATGTATCGCTACCGATGTGTGAACTACTCCCGAACGAGAGTAGATATGTGCTGCAGTACTGCGAACCCCACGTCCGTGTGGACGCAAGTCAGAGGTGTATCGACTATCTAATTAGTGGTAAAATTGACTGGCTAGTCGACTTGAGTAAAGTCAGGGAAATTAATATTGTTCAGCAAATTGGCTACCTACCAACTTAAATTGTTCATGGTAAATTGGCGTAGTGTTAATTTGATAAACAATTAATTTTCCTGACTGTACATAGTCGACTAAGACCATTGGCTGTATATAAAATGTATAAAAGCAATTGACCTATGTAATATCAAATCGATGTACGGGTCCCAAATCGATTAGTTGAACGATTATAGCCGGTACATCTCTAAATATCGATGAGGAATTTAGCTAAGCCAAAAAGTGTACGCCAATATAAATAATTAGGTAACAAATTATACCTTTAGGCGGCAATGGGATTTATATTTTTGTGATATAACGGTACTCGACAGTGGTCGCCACTACACCTAGATGTGTTAATGTACATACACGATTATTATATATCTCGTCGTGCTTTTAGAGTATTTATTTCCCATTGTATATAATGTAAAATGCATTACTAAATGTATGTAAGTTATAACGGGGCGGGCGCTCAGCTAGGACTGACCGAAGGCCTATTGTTGTGGACTGTGAAGCCCCGCGGCGACTTTTGTAACTTCCATTTACACGAAATGGTCCTGGACCATACCCCGCTGGCGCCCCCTCGTTGTTTAGGCTAAATAAACAATAACGATTATTAATATATTACGAGAAATGTTTAATCTTTTCTTTTCCCTTTTATACCTCGTTTTAAATATTGTTGTATTGTGTAATTATAGTGGGAGTCATTACGTTAGCGCCTGAGTTTCATCTCTTGACTTGCGAGCGGCCGAGCTCAGTCCGTAATTATAGTGGGAGTCATTACGTTAGCGCCTGAGTTTCATCTCTTGACTTGCGAGCGGCCGAGCTCAGTCCGTAACTGTTTTGTTTTCATTGTTATAGGTTCAGCGACCATTTGTGAGAAATTCTTTGTATTATATAATTGTCAAAGAGGGTGGTTTTGGACCACATATGTTAATATATTATGAATATTGGTAAAATAAAATTGTTACATATGGTACTGAGGTGTTTTATTTAATTTTGTGTGTTCTCTTCATAAGATAATTACTTTAATAAAATTGCAACTCTCTTTCAATTGCCTTTCTGCCCCCTGGACTGGTATCTGCTACCAACCACAGTAGATATAGAAAGAATGTTGGATGGGAAAGGTACTTACAGGGTTGAAGCTTGCGTCCCTTCGATAATGCAGCAGGGTGGTTCAGGTCTGTGACTTCCCCTACCAAGTCAATTTGTTTTTAGGCACAGCACATCACCGGTAGTTCACTAATTTTAGAGTTTTTAGTAGGAGCGTCTATTAAGCAGTTAGCGGGCGTGCCCTTGGGCCCCGAGTCAGTTTTTGACTGGTTGGTTGAATGGAATCGAATGAGAGGGTCGAGAGGGTAATTGAATGTCCTTCGGATGAGTGAGCTATGTTGAGTGTTGCAATGTGTAAAAACGTGTTTATTGCTTTAAAGAAAATGCGTAATCAATTAATTATGCAGGCGGGGGAGTTGTCACGCCATTTCTTCTATTCAATTAAAAAGAAGAAATGGCGTGACAACTCCCCCGCCCAAGAGGAAAACCTCTAGGTTTTCTTCTAACTTAAGCGGAATTACTTAAAACTATATGAAAATTTTAAGTAAAATGAGTTAAATTAATTAATTAAATTAATAATAGAGTTAGGTAAATTAAGCAGAAATTACTACTGTGTAGGTCGAGGACAAAGCCGCACTACCGGGCGTATGTATCGGACTTTCACAGTTCTCACTATGTTATCCTTACCAGGATAAATCACATCAATGATGGCCAGTGGCCAACAAAGTGGATGAGCATTGTTATATTTAATAACAACTATCGTACCTATTTTAATAGGTTTTGGGGGAGAGTTCCACTTTCCCCGCTGTTGCAAGGAAGTAAGGTACTCCCAACTCCAATGGTGCCAGAAAGCTTAATCAGTTGATAGCGCGATAAGCGATTGTCTGAGATGTCAGTAACATCTTCAGAAGGTAAGAACTTGTGTGGAGTTATGATTAAAAAATGGTTAGGCGTTAAAGCGCTAATATCCGAGGGATCAGAGTTTTAAACGCTTAGAGGTCGACTATTTAATAGACATTCAATTTGAACTAGTAAGGTACTAAATTCCTCGTACGTTAATATTTGAGAACCAATGACTTTAAAAAAGTTTTATTTCGAGCGGATAAAATCCAGAATTTTTGTCTAATTATTGATAATAAAAGAGCGGGATCAGTTATAAGAGCGGGGGTTATCAACGTGATAAAAATCTATAATGAGTTGAGTAACACGTGCTTTAGTAGGGAGTAAAATGGGGTGCTTTTGATCATAATCAAGTTGAGAGTGAGTTAACCTTCCATCTACTCTGAAAATATTATTAGAATCTAAAAAAGGGTTGAGTTTAGCAATCTTTTTGTTTAAAGATTTATTTGATTTTAAAGCGTTAATATCGTCAAAGAAATATCTACTTTGGACGTATCGTATAAGGTATATTTCCGCGGCGACTAAATCCGAAACGGTGAAACGTCCTCGAGAAGTAACTTACAGAAACGTAATATTAAAACTACGATAGCGTCTGCAAAAAAAATTGAGTATCGAGAGATGCGGTCAATTAAAGACTGAATAGGTTGAGGATGTTCCCGAGTGATTTTAACTGAAAGAGCGATATTTTTACTTTCCAATACTTCAGAGTTATTATTGTTAATATTGACCTTAAATGGCTTAATTGGCCACTGATTTAAGGGGAAGGAAAACCAATGCGGAGCGTTAAACCAAAGACTTAAATTGAGTAATTGTTTAGGCGTAACAGGACGATAAACTACGTCAGCGGGATTTTCAGGTCCATCAGTGTGAAAACAATGTTTAGCGGGCAATTTTGAATTTATTTCAACTATACGATTCGCGACAAATGTATTAAATCTATGCGAGGGTGAGTGGATCCAAATGAGCGTAACTAGAATCTGAGAAAGCGAAAATATTATCAATTTTACAGCGTTTACCTAAAACTTGTACAACAGAATTGCGTAAATTAGCTAAGAGAAGAGCAGCATAGAGCGAGCTCTGTCCTCGTGTGTCTGTGTGTGCGAGCTGTGTCTCTTCTCTTCTTTCGCCTCTGGGAGGCGAGCTAAGGGAGTATTCTTAAGCGGAGCGAAGCGAGATTTTGAAGTGAGCAATTGGAATGATCCGTGGTCTTGGTCATTAGAACTTACCCTTAAATCACAAACAGCAGCGCCATAACAGCGCTCGCTGGCGTCTGCAAAACCGAGAAGAGTGATATGAAATTCATAGGTGATACCTACATGCCGCGGGAATTTTATTTGTTCGAGGTAGGAAAGTTCTTTATGAAATAGATTAAATTTATTTTCAATGTGGGCGGGAACAGGGTCATCCCAATCAAGCTCATGCTTCCAGCATTCTCAAACTCAAACTCAAAGCATTTATTTCAAATAAACCAATTACAGGCACTTTTGAACTGTCAAAGAGTCGGTCAGTTAGTCAGAAAGTTGAAGCTAGTTGCCCATTCCAAAGCGTAGATCTATATGGAGAAGAACGGAGAAGAAACTCCACGGACACTCTTTGAAATCAAAATATTGGTTATAACTAAAAGTTTCATCAATGCGGTAACTGGACCTGTAAGACCTAAGAGGTCAAACAGACGTGCAGTTGCGGATAAAACCGTAGGTACATTTTGTACATTTAAGAGAATTACCATTAATTTTAAATCGAAAGGCGAAAGGCTGGGCGTGCCATCAAATGAAACAAGTTTTAATGGTGGTAATTTACGATTTAAAAACTCGAATTTATGAGTGTTTTCATTATTTTGAGACATAATAATGTTGGATTCGATTTCCTTTATTTGACAATAGATTTCACCGAATGTTTGTAGCGGTGCGTAGTTCGGATTTGTCGACGAACTACGTTCTAATAAAGCTAAATTATAAGTATCGAACGTTTCCATAAAGTTAGATCGAATTTGCTCTAAGAACGAATTCGACACAGAAATTGAGTTTTAAAAGATGAATCTACAGAAACCTGAAGGCCGAGATCGTAAATGCTTTGAACCATTTGAAATAAACTTTCTTTTTTGTATTTTAGAAGAACAGACTGAGTGTGGTGCTGGGCGGCAGGGAGCGCCGATAGTTTAGGTAATTGCTTTTTACGGTGAAAATAATACTATTTAAAAATAAAAATAAAGAAGTAGGAGTATTTTTTTAATACTAGCGGTTTATTGTTCGGTTTGGAGGTAACTTTGTATTTTTTTTCTATCGAAAGTTTTACGGAATCGTGTTGTTTGCCTAACATAGTACTTAAAAGTAATCCTCAACTTTACCATATATTTATTTCAAAATGAATGCTGCAGTATTTTCAATATAACGGAGGATTATGCTAAGATATTTGAGGTAGAATTGGCCCTTATTAGAAGATTCCCCCGTTTCGCCTCGCCACCGCTGCTTACCTCTGGCCCCGCGCCATCCGCTGACGCGCCCCAAAATTAGGTCGTATAATTGCCAACAAACGTTTGAACGCGACTGTACGGACAACCGCTTAGGTTTAATACGTCCAATAAAGAAGGTCAAAAACGGATGGTTATCACCATCCGTTTTTTTGACATATTTTGTTTTATGTTTATATCTACTTAATGCAAAACATTCCAAACTGAATATTTTCACTATATATTTTTGAATACACGCTTTGAGGAGCTCGTGGCTAGGTAATAACAGCCACACGGGTCGATCCATCAGGTTAAGCTACGCTTACCGGGGTTAGTTCGTGGATGGGTGACCATCTTTACATACCGAGACTCCTCCGTGCCTCGGAAAGCACGTTAAGCCGTTGGTCCCGGCTATCATTCGTGGATCTTTGACAGTCGTTACGGATCGTCAGAAGCCCGAAAGTCTGACAACCAGTCTTACCAAGGTATCGTATTACCCAGTTACTGGGTTGTGGAGGTCAGATAGGCAGTCGCTCCATGTAAAATACTGGTATTCAGCTGCGTTCGGTTAGACTAGGCAGATGATGATGATTTTTGAATACACGCACGAATTTTTGGTTTACACCTACACATCTTGGGTTGAGCCGGTTTCTTGTATTTTGCCGTCAAAGTTATGACACCGTCGTTTTGACTTTTACCAATATTATTTGATAACGCATGCATGTACATTTTTTTAACTTTTTATGGTAATTATAAGTATTAAGAAGGACCAAATACGGTTTTCAGCGAACTTATACGTTTTCTTATTAAGGCGCTGCGGCATTTTTACGGGTTTTCAAAAAAGTGCGATTAGTTAAAAATTATAAATATTTTCTTAAATCTAATTCTGTCACAAATACGCACAAATTAAGAGCTACTCGTGTAAGTTTATTCTACAGGCGCACATACAATGGTTTTAGAGATACACGATTCTGCAAAACGTTACTTCAGCAGGAATTGCAATGTCTCGAAAAACTGAAGACGCACAAATTATATTTTCGGTGCACAATTTTGCACAAATATAAGCTCCCTGCCCATGCACGATATTTCTCTCTCGTTTAGAATTTTCCTGCTGGAGCAACGTTACTCCAGCAGGAATCGTTTTTTCAGTTTTTTTTTCAAAACGACAAAGCGCAAATTTTTTTTATTTGGCGCACATTTACAGCAGAACACGCATTAATTATACGTTCCATTCAAATCACTCTAGGAGCTACTTTCCTGCTGGAGTAACGCACACAGTCGAGGAGGGGGTAATTGAATGTCCTTCGGATGAGCGAGTTATGTGAAGTGTTGCAATGTGTAAAAACGTGTTTATTGCTTTAAGGAAATGCGTAATTAATTAAATAGAAGAAATGGCGCAGACTAATGTTGAAATATTACGTATTCCGGTAGAAAAGGTGCACAATGGGGAAGGTCGGGCAAAGCTAATTGTATATGGCGTGATCATAGCTAGGTCCCCACGGCCTACAATAAGTTTGACATTTCGTTCAGTCATGAGTTTACTTTTATTTCAGTATTTCGTTATTTTCGGTGATTTCAATATTTTAAATCAAGTAAATGATATGGAAAGTGTCAGAATTTAAAACCATAAATATATCTTCTAAGCCACTTTCTTCAAAATGTTTCTACTCTTTTTAATTTTATAAAACATCTCTACGAATAGTTTTAAGCCACCATCTTTTAATTTTAGTGTCTCTCGGGAAATGGTGGACTCCAATTTCGAGTATTTAGTAACACAACAACGCATCATTTTCGCAAAAATAAAATAAAACCACCTCACGCCTTGTATTATTGGCTTGTATTGGGAACTAGCTACGACAGCGCCATTTTGACAGTTGCCTTCCCCATGGTGTGCCATGGCATTAAAACTTACATTGTTTACTTCGTCATGCCATTCAGAAATGTTGATCTAGGACTTAGAGATCTGATAATTTTCGACGATCTAGTCAAAAGACAGAAAAAAAATGAAGATATGATTTTATACTTAGTCAATGTTGATATTGTACTTTTTCAGTGAAATTTAAAAAGTGCTCGAGCATCCGCGAGGATTTATCCGTTTAGTGGAAACTGACCCTTACACGTCGAGTAAATATTGGTCTAAGTATTCCTGCGTTGCGGTCTTCGTGGCCCTTCTATGAAAGCAGGTGTAGGCATACGGCATATTCGCTGACAGAGGCATACTCTCATCATTCCCGATAACGCTATAACCCTCCTCCAGCCTCCAGGGTAGTAGGGTTCGCAAATACAAACAGACCGCCCGATCCCACGGGGGTCCCCTTAGCGTGTAGACGCCTAGTTATAATTTATGCCCTGGCTGGAGGCCTTAATTTATTAAGGCATCCACAGGATAGCCCGGCGACAACCTCCTAAGTTGACCTGCGAGATGCCAATCACAAAAAAAAAATCGTAGGTTCGTGCCCCACATAACCACACAGTTCACGGTCTCTCTAGACGGTGTGGCCGCTTTTACCCGCACAGAAATGAGCGGGACAATCTCATTCGTCTAGTGGTCACAACCAGGACTACTGAGCTTATTATTCTTCCTGGGTTCGACCCCCAGGTCGCGCAGTGTCATTGGGTTATAAATTAAGCATTTCTCAGTAGCAGCCCGGAGGCTGGATGGAATTGATGGCAATAGGCTTGCCCCTATAACATACATGATGCGTGTTTGCTATACACCTCCGCCTACCCCTTCGAGGAATACACGCGTGATGAAATGAGAATATGAGCAGGATATAAAAATAAAATACAAGCTGACAATTTTAAAAATCTCTTTATTGATGGAACGCAAGTGCACTGTCATAGGTTTTCAGCCTACTGCCGTACATTGTGATCGTAACGTAACAATTAACATAACTCTAACAAAACAATGATTTTAGTATAAAACGGATAAACGTGTTCCTGTGACAAAATCAGCAATCATAATGCAAACATAATAATTTCAGTCAGTTTCACATCACATGTCTAAAATTGCGTATGTTTTCTTGCTAAATAAGGGTAGGTACACATGTATTAACAGGTTATATTGCACGCTTGGAACGTACAGCAATAGGCTAGGTACACATCGAGGTTACATCTGTCTAAGCCAGGCTACACACTACGTTAGGTACTGTTTCGGTGCAGGCTGTGAGGTAGTTTTCTCTAGGCCAACACAAGACATACTTAACTTTTTGTTGGATATTTGGGTCGCCCGATAACGTTTACGTGATATACTGTAAAGACAACTAAACGCTGTATGAAGGAAAAATATTCAAGAAAATCATCAAATAAAAATAGTTATAAAACCACTTCACAGCCACCCGTTGTCCGAAGCACACAGAAGCCACTTCGTATGCAAAGTATAAGGCAAACTATATTGCTATCGCAGCTCAGCAGGGCTGACATGCGCAAAGCGACTAAACTTTGTCGTTGCATTATCTCGCGGCTAAACGTGATAGTACAGTACCCGGCCGTAAATATGGCACATCCAGCTTCAGGTTGAGGTCGAACGAGCGGAATTTCGGTCGCGCAAAATGAGTCGCATAATTTACGTTAAAATAAAATTCCGCAAAATGACAACTCACTTTACGTCGTCGTGTGGCACAAACCTGACTTTTATATCAAACGATGCAGTGTAAATTACGCGACGACTTACAAATTAGGCTAGTTGGGCCTCGCCCTTAGAAAGAGGCTTTGGCCAAGGTTCGAAGGAGGAAGGAGGGAGATTTGAAGGAGGTTTTGTAAAAGTGACAGAGAAAAGGCTCTACACAGCTCAGCTAAGCTGTTTCTAGATCTACCATATTTAAGGCCGTTTACCGTACAACAGAACTTTCCTCGACAAATCCTTTACTGTCCAGGCCGCTCCTTTGTAGAACACATTGCCAGTTCAAATAAAATGCGCGCAGTCATTGCTTGTATTTAAAACTCGTAAAGGAACATTGCTTGTCTTGTGATCTTGTTCTCGTAAGTCTAATTATCTACAGGGCGTCCCACGGATATGCCACATGGAGGGAAAGTACCTTGAATATTTTAGATTTTTTATACAAAATTAATCAATTTATCAAATGCTCAAAATGAGTCCCTTTCTGTTGAATACAAAGTCGCATTCTTTTTCTGAACATTTCACATCAAATGTTAAAAATTCATGGTCTTCCTTTTATTTTTGACACTATGTTATTTAGCAAAAAATAATCCTAATAATGAAGCCTTTCGATCGGTACGATAAAGCTACAGGATGATTATTTTTCTCATGTAACGGGTTCGATTCTCGGTTCAACCATATAATTATTTAAATATCTATGAATGCAGTTTAAATTGTTTTTTTTTTTTAAATTCAAATAATGTCTTCTTTCAGTAAAATGTTCTATCTACAATATTCAAGGTAGTTTCTCTCCGTGTGGCATATCCGTGGGACGCCCCGTATATAAATTAAAAAAAAAATAGTCATCTCGTTTCTCTGCGAGATACTGCGACGACAAAATGCAGTCAGTTCGCGCATGGCGTCCTGACAGTGAAGCCAGTACATCGGTATCGTGACATTTACGATACAATACACGTGAGCAAGGTGTCTGTGCACTTTGTGCATTTTTGGCACAAATAATCTCTGCGCGTTTGTATGAACGCTGGTCCTTAGTTCTGCATCGATACAAAACGAGGTTGAGTCACCATCTTTTTCTTTTTTACAAAATTGACTGTTTTCTTTAACTTTTTAACAATAAAGGCTGACGCACATTTGGACAGGTCGCGCCGCATCGCGCTTCTTTGGATTGAAATGCGATATGTGATGCGTTTGTAATGTGCAACTAAGATTGCTGTCAATCGGTGACCGATGACCTTTCAGATCGGTCGACCATCGATTATTTCTAAAGTTATCCGTATCGAAACAATATCGACTAATCGACGTCGATCGCCCGCAATCTAATTACACCTTAGTTCCATTTGTATCGATGCAAAAACAATACAACGAGACCAAAACCTGCGCACACGCATTATAACATTCATAACCCACCCGACGTGCTATTAAATGCAATTATCGAAAAAATAACGTTAATATTTACATGAGCTAGTTATGTATGTACATAAATAGGGGAAGGTCCCCCCTCCTGATATGTGGAACAAAATAAAACGTGTACTTATTTACAAATCATACAAAAATGAGTATGTAACAAGTTGTTTGGGTGAACGGACCGAGATTCCTGAACGTAAATATTTAAATAATATCTCTTTACAAGGAATATTATGTTAGAACTAAGTATAGCATTCTACTTGTCTATGAATGTACGTCGGTATAATAATATTTAATAATAATATATACGAGGGAAAGTGTTTGAGCGTTGAAACGTAGCGTTTTCTTGTGAGCTTTAATGAGACCATATTATGTAGTAGATTATTCGATAAAAAAAAACTTTAATATCCAAAAAATTATGACTTGAATTGCATCGCTTTGCATTTATATGGCTACGGATGGAACAATATTCTTGCTTTAAAATTATTTAAGTGTTAGCGCGTGCAATTTTATCAGATTTATGTTACGTATGTATGCGCGCTGCAGAATGGGTCGCACACACCCTGGTTAGCTTGAATGATACGGATAGTCAAAGATGATGGTTTTTTGAATATATTTAACTACCACGGAACTAATGATTTATGAATGTTGTGTGAATGAGTACAGCTGACTATGAACGCTGAATGTGTGCTATCGCGTTACACAATAATTTGTGCAAGGCGACGGAAAAATGCTGATCTATGCAATGCGCGTGTGCCATGACTCGTACAACGTAACTTATTTAAAAGCCACATTAAACGCAACGTCCCAACACGAACTCCTCGCCGTAAGAAAACAATACAAGTAACATCTAAAGTGAACTAACAACATAACATTACACTAAACGGGAACCGAACTCTTTACACAACAGTCATCGACACATTATTTACAAACGAGAAACATACGTACGACACTAATTCATTATTATTATTAATATTAATTATAAATACTTTGACATAACTATGTTTTTTTGCGATTGTTTTTGTGAGATTTTTATGGCGACGAAAAAAAAAAACAAACTTGGAAGTTTTAGCGGTAAAAAAATTGAACTTTAAATTTAGATTATTACAAAGTTTTGGAGCCACAAATTCAATGTCATACAGGACAAAGTTCAAATTCAATTGCAAACAAAATAGATTTAGGACCTATTTATTACAAATGTTCAGTTGATAATCAACTTAAAATGCATCTCGCTAAAGTAGATAATTGAGTAAGTGGCCGTCAACGAATGAAAATTATATTAGATTAGAATTTGGAAATTCATGTACATTACAGCTGTGGAACTCCTTGTTTCTCGGCAGCTTTAACCTGGGAGTCTTCACGTACAATCTTCTTGTAAACCAGTGACTTTGCAACTTGCCTCAATAGGCAATGGCAAAACATGTTTTTATAAACTACAAAATACTGTTTATTTATTTCAAGGCGCTCCCTCACCGGGAGCATTCGCCTGTACTGTAACTGTAGTGAGTGAGCACTCGTGATACAATTTGTAACATGAATGCGAATCTTGAAATTAATGTAACAAAAATTACAGGCGAATGCTCCGGTGACAGAGCGCCTTATGAGGTGTAATTTCAGTCAACAAAATGCTTATATTGAGTGTGTCAGCTAATTCTCTCACAAAAACAATCAACTTTGTCCATGTTCTACACCGCATCGAGATCATAGCCCCCACACAATCAGTTTAAATATTTCAAAGCCTTCTGCCTACCCCCGCGGGGTTTAGCGCGAGTATAAACTTCATATAACCAAGATATATTAACTATGGTCAATACACACAAGCTTGTGTTCTTTAAACGTCCACTGGCGGACAATGGCGTGCCTTACTAACGGCCAGTGGCCGGAAATACATTTCTTTCTAATAATAATAAATATAGAAAAACAAATATAATAATAGTCTTGTAAAAACATTTAAATCAAGTCTTAGACTGATGGAAATTGAAGGAATAATCACCTTTCTCTTAATCGATTCGGCATGAACATTATCGATATTGGTACAGCCGTGAATTACACATCATTCGTTTTACTGCCGCTATATCTTTGGACAGATATACCTCAGTGTTGGTCGATCGTCGCATCTTTTTGTTGATGTGTTATCGACAATTCTGTCGATGTTTGGTATCTTCGCCGCGTTGTACTGCGGGGTATAAGGGTGGGTGTTCACTGCAGACAGGCCTGCAACTTCTCGATCCACTCCTGCGCAGCGTTCGCGTCGCTCGCGCAGAAGTTGTATGTGCGCCGACTTGTGCGCAACTGTGGAAGGACATTATTGTTAGAAAGTTAAAATATGGCAGGGGTATGATTAAAAACAAGAACCGATTATCTGCATTTTAACAGGTTTTACCCGTAGCTTCGTCGTGACTGGGAGTCTATTCTTATTTAACTTAATTTTGGTATAAACATGCAGAGAATCGGTTTTTGCAATAAGGGCACAATATTGTTACACGTGCATTAATTTATTTTAGCTTGTATTTATTCTTTGCATTCTATTTCTCGAAATAATCTGACGTGCTTTAATGAGAAATCATGCTTTTTATTCTTATAAGATTTAATAGTTGATGATATAAAGCAACACTTGTAACACTTACGTCAAAGAAGGATCTATCGTCACACTTCTTAGGCGGGCCGGGCGCGGGCGAGGCCTGCGTCACTGTTATCACCTCTGCTAAATCTAGAATGATAAGATATTATTATTTGAATATAGCTGAAAGTGTGTGAATTCACTATGAAAACAGACTGGAAGGTACTACTGGTACCTGGTACTGGTGGTACTGGTAGGTGGTTTGTAAAGTATAACCCGCCGTTCGCACGGACGTAAAAATATCGAAGCGATTTTTTTCGCGCACCTGACTTTCAACGCTCTGCTTAGCGCCGAGAGTAGAAAATCCAACAGTATATTTTTTAGATGCGTTGGAGAATGCACTCTGTTGGATTCTCAATGCACGGCTCAACACCGAGAGTTAAAAATTCATTGCACGATAAAATCCCGCCGCGATATTTTTACGTCCGGGCGAACGTCGTTGGCTAAGACGTAGGGTATAAAAATTTCTTACCAATGAACCCTTTGCAGTGCGAGTCTTCCATCGCATCGTAGTATCGCAGCTGATGTTTGATAGAGTCCAATACGAACCAACTGAAACAGTATCATACATTATTACATAATCCGCCTGCGTCTGTGTTTCCGAACGCGTACAACCCCGATCTCTTTAAAGTGAGAGTGAACAGGCTTCTGGGTAAGCTCGCTCCATCATCGACTTTCTCTGACCTAGACTAGAGTCAAGAGCAAACCTAACTCAAATAAAAAAAAAAAAATTAAAAAATATAAACGTCGTTTGAATTGGCAGTCTGCCAATTTCTGCAAGTTTGATCAGCTGAGTTATTGATAAAAACTAGAAGAGAAAAATAGAAATTCTATTTAGTCCGTTAGTCAGATAATTAAAAAAAATTAGACACGTATTTTTTGCTATAACATATTAATAAAAAAATACTTATATAACACATTAAAGTTGGGGAGTGGGGGCTTGCTACGTCACAACTCAGTATGAAATCTAGCAAGGCGTGACGTCATGCCACATCTTAACTCAATGCATCGCCGTAATCTTTTAATTTCGTAAAAAAAGACAAAATACGTGTCCAATATTTTTTAATAATCTCTGTGACGGACAAAAAAAATGTTTAGTCACCATCCCTATTGGGGCCCAGAAACGAGTAGGTAAGTATTAAGTTATGGGACAGTATTCTACCCGATGTTCACTTAACAGATTTCATACTAATCTCAACTGAGTCTAGTTTTAAAACGAGTTTCATGCCCGAGTATGTTTTTCTCACAGGCAAGCTTATTTATTCATCATTCCACTACACAGCCAATATAAACCCCCGACGGAAACAGAGGGGTGTTATAAGTTTAACGTGTGTATCTGTGTATCTGTCAGTGGCATCGTAGCTTCCAAACGACTGAACCGATTTAGATTTTTTCTACTACTTCAATGATATTAGTATAAAATGGTAACCTTGAACTGATGCTGCAGCATCACCTGGAATTTGTAGGATACCCAACTCCCTCACCAACTTACAGCAGAGGTGTCGTGTTTGGGCTCATTGCAATGATCTCAATGAATAGGTTATAGACAGATGTGTGTCGGGATTTTTTTTAATATTATTATTGAGTGCGTAACTTTTAAAAACTAATGGCATAATTAAGAGAGTGACGTGAAAAAATTGACAACTCACCAGACTGACAGACATACATTCATTGTTTAAATTAAAGTTGCAAATTGTCATTATACCAAATCAGATTATATTGCGTTATGCTCGTGAACGGGTCCTGCTTGTGGTGACTGGTCGTCTTGCTGGACCATGGTTTTGTTATTGATATTAGTAATTAACTGTTTATTTATTTTACCACAATGGTCGTAGTTTATCATTTGTGACTTTGAATTACAGTTTATGGACATTGCACAAGTCACATGTGAGCGAGCCTGGCCTGGAGGCTTGTGTTAAGTTCTGTTTACGTTTTTTTTTATTATTTTTTTTCTCCTTGAGTATACTTTTCAATGTTTTTGTTGGTATATTGGCGTCTGCTAGCTGACTAATAATTTAATTTATCATTTTGTGTTTCATAATGTTAATTACTTCCATAGAATCAAGTTCTTCTAACTGAACAGACAGCTGTGCTGCTGGGGAGTTTGTTGCGCCACTTCTTATTCCCAGTTAAAGCACTAGGAAGCGGTGAAGGGCGGGTGTTTTGGGGGACTGTCTTATGTAATTTTGACGTTCAAAATGTGCTGATTCTTAGCCTAGTTTGAATAAATGACTTTTGATTTTGAAATACCTTGTTCTACTCGACATAATTATTATAGTTTCTAAAGAATACCGCTCACCGTTGTTTCCACCCCTTGAGCAGTGCTCCTCGCTTGTACAGGTGTCCCTCGTGCGTCCTGTTCTCGGCCACGTTGGACGAGAACTGTTCGTAGTACTGTTGCGATGAAGACTGTAGTGTTGCTACACCTAGAAATAAATATAAGAGTTACTAAAGATCACGGCTTAGGCTAATTTGCAGTGATTGATCTACGAGTTGAATAACCGTTAAAAGCTTAGGGTCGATTTTTAAATCGTCAGATAACATTTATCTGGAAAATAAATATGGCCGTTTGATATATTTTCTATTCAAAATCTGTCAAACCACAATTATTATTACTTAGATAAAAGTTCTGAGAAGATTGAAAAAAAAATCTGAAAAATTGGTTGATCTATTTAGTTTAACTAACAAAAGATGACAGTAGTTTTTGATTTAAAACTGTTAGAAACTAGGATTAGTTTGATAACGTTAATGCGGCGTAATTTAAGCAGTTCAAAGTAAATAATTAAAATTGCGTTTTGCAACACATTCAATATAAAATAAGCAAATGGTGACGAATACAAAATCCTCTACTAATTTTGAGAGACCTTAATTGTGACATACCAGCAGAGAGCGGAGGACACAGCGTGTCGGCGTCGGGCGGCGGCGGCGCCTTGTACTTGGTGCAGGGCGGCGCCCACGCCTCGGCGCAGCGCTCGTGGCACGCCGCGCCGCAGTCCACGCAGCGCACGCCAGTCTGCGGGGGCACATTTATTCATCTTGCATTCGTAGTTTTTTTAAAGATATTGATCACTTATCCTACCCTTACGGTAAGGAAAGTGGTCAAATACAGTAAAAAAAAAAACGTTTTTAACGACATCACTTAAAACGACATACCGGTTATTATGACGAAATTTTGAGGTCCCAGCATTTCTGTTTACTTAACATAGTTTTTGATTATAACGACTATCGGCTATAACATCCATAATCCAACAGTCCCTTTGAAGTCGTTATAAACCATTTTGACTGTAGTAGTTTGTAAAACTGTTATTTTTTAATGTTATTTATTTTATTTTTCCAATTTTAAGAAAGCTTACAGACTACTACACATAATTGGTAACGAGATAATGACAACTGACAATTGATAATTACAAGCTTCCACATTTATTTTTTACTAGCCATTATTGTCCCACTGCTGAGCAAATGGCTCCCTACTCTCTTTCCACCACCACTCTCTGTCCAGAGCTGCCAAGGACCAATATTTATTAAGAGGCCAGCTCATCCCGCCATCTCCGTCTGGGCCTGCCGCGATGTCGTTTGCTATTAAGCGGGACTCACTGGGTCGTAAGTTTGGCCCATCGGTCGTCTGACATACGGCAGATGTGTCCAGCCCAATTCCATTTTAGCGTGGCAGCTTTCCGAGTGACATCAGTTATTGTAGTGATGGAACGAATTGTTGTATTCTTAACCCGGTCCACAAGTTTAATAATACCCAGAATACTCCGTTCCATAGCTCTCTTACAAACCTCAAGCGGGGAACTTTGCTGAATCGTCAAAGACCGTTTTGAGAACCATGTAACAGGGGTTATTAAAACACGAATGTTAGCACAGCAGGTCCTGATAGTGGTCGCAGCGCGCCGGGGCCAGGCGGTGCGCCACAAGTGTAACATACCTTTAGCGGTCCCCACAGCAAGTCCTGACAGTGGTCGCAGCGCGCCGGGGCCGCTGCGGGCGCAGGGGCCCAGCGGTGGGCGGGCGCGGGCGGCGGGGGCGCGGCGGCCAGGCGGCCCCGCACCAGTACCTCTAGCGTGCCACGCTTGTGCCATGCGAGAGTCGCACGACGGACCACGCCAGAAGACATTGATGAGTTGCGCTGTAATACGATATGATATTGTTTCAATAAATTTCTTGCCCGTTCTTCGGCAGAGAAAATACATAAGTATAACATTTAACAAGACAACACATTAAGCAAGCCGAAGTGCGGAACTCTCTGCCCTTCCACCTATAAACCGTCAGCCTTCAAAACAAGAGTGACCAGGTCCACTCGTTCCAGACCTCGACCTCGGAAATCGAGATCAAGAGCAACCCATTCGGCATTTAAAAAAAATGTAAATCCGTGCACCCAACCCTAACGTCTTGTAGACAACACATATTTTAGACATACATATCCATTTCCTTTCAAGGTTCTTTTCTGTTCCATATGATATAAATAAAGCAATAAACAACTGCTTCATTGAAACGCAATTTGGATGCTACAACATTAATTATTGCTTTTATTAACATGCAATTACATTGCTTCGTGTGTGCCTTAAAGCTTGATATGGTTGTAATATTTTCAATCAATCATAACCTAAAGGTAACTAACTCCATTACTTCTAAACAAGCGCGGACCCATCATCGACCATATCATTATTGCTTACCATTAGCACCTTAATTGCGTAACAAACTATCGATCACAATTTGATTGATTTTGAAGCATATTAGTAATCCATTGCTTCATTTGTTCGAAAAATTTGTCTGCTCAACCACGTAAATAACGCAATGATGCAATGAATGTTGTTGAACTGTTAAAATGAAACCCATTCCTAGTGTAAGAGATAGTGATTAAACTAGAACTTATCAATGTTTATTTTATTTATTTCTTATGTAAACCAACAGCATATAAATATACTGTCAATTTTTTTTTTTAATTCCAAAGATGTTAACAACAATGGCCGCTCGAAAATTCTACGATTTAGTGAGGCGGTAGTATGAATTTTATGTTCAGGTGTTATCGAAGTTACTATTAAAATAATGAAATTTATGCGCATAGTCATTAGAATTTTAATATTTTCCGTTTTTTTTTTTATTATTTTATTTTGAAAAGTTAACTTCAAACTAGTAGTTTCATTGATAAACACAAATAATTGTTACAATTGTCACAATTGTTATCTAATAAACTTAGGTAATTAAGTATTATGATCTGTTTTTGAGATGATTTAAATAAATGCCACAATAAAAATGTGTTTTTAATAATTACCTATTAAATTAATATTATTTGGTAGGTCGCCCATTGATCTTTTCATTTAACATTCTTAAAAATTTGATCCCGTGTGAGCGAGAGAGGTGCAAAATGTGACAACCCTCTTAATATGTAAAAAAATATTTTTAGAAAAATAAAATTGCAAAAATATTCCACGCCAAGGGCTACTTCTCCGTTCTTCTATTATAAATTACTTTTGCTTTCTTTCTATACTTTTTTCAATACATGTGAATTACATACCTTTGTACATCAATCAATCTGCCTAGCCTTTTCCCAACTATGTTGGGGTCGGCTTCCAGTCTAACCGGATGCAGCTGAATACCAGTATTTTACATGGAGCGACTGCCTATCTGACCTCCACAACCCAGTGACTGGGTAATACGATACCCCTTGGTAAGACTGGTTGTTAGACTTTCGGTCTTCTGACGACCAGTAACGACTGTCAAAGATCTACGAATGACAGCCGGACGCAACGGCTTAAACGTGCTTTCCGAGGCACGGAGGAGTCTCGGTATGTAAAGATGGTCACCCATCCACGGACAACCCCGGCAAGCGTAGCTTAACCTGATGGATCGACCCGTGCGGCTGTTATTACTTAGCCACGAGCTCCTTCATGGTTATTCCATCATACCTTTGTACATAATGTCGATAATTATTATGTCATTTATTTCAATGACAAAAATAAATTTCGGCGAGACAAAAGGGTGTCAATCGTTTGACGTTTTGTATGAATTCAAAAATCTCCCCAGATGTTCGTTATTATTTATGACTATTTAGTATATTTAATAGTTTTGTGGTGATCCACTGGTTGAAACAGAGATCGTGATAATAGTATGTGCTATTAGGCACGTTATTAATTAGCGACGCGCAAATGTCGCGTTCTATTCCCAGGAAAGTTCAATGTTATTGCTTGAAAAGGTCCTTGGGCACAACATCATGTTTAAAAATGTTAAACAAGCTAATGAGCTTAACAGTATATAGGTATTACTTCTAATGTATATGTTAGGCTCAAAGACCGAAAACATTGAGCGAAAAAACCGGCCAGAATATTTAAAATTTCTGAAGGGCACTGAGAAAAACAAAAACAACAAATATTAAAAGCTTACCTGCAACTCCAGCGTGTTAGGCAGTTCCAACTGGTCCCACCGCACGCGCCACTTCTGCGGCAGGTGTCCGAGCTCCAGCTCCAACTGGCGGATCCTCTCCAGCAGGCCGGAGAAAGAGTCCGGCATACTGCGGGCTATGCTCTCGTACCTGTGACAATAACATTAAATAATGTTATGACAAAGTTTCAACTATAGTTTGACCGATACCGCTGTACTGCGTCTTACGTATGTGTGCACGGCGAGACGGCGAGGCGGGGGGGGGGGGGGGGGATTCAGGCCGCTCATTCGTCAACGCGCACGACATCCCGCCCCCCGCCCCCCGCCCCGCCGCACACTCCTAAGGCACGATACAGCGGTATCGGTCAAACTATAACACTATAGGCCGACCGTATAACTGAGACGTTGCCTGAGGTAGCAGCGCGGTGAGGGAGGGGTGATAGTTGTCACAAGTTGACGAATCACTGAGCTCTCGCATCACGTCACCACACCCCTCCCTCACCGCGCTGCTACCTCAGGCAACGTCTCGGTTATGCGGTCAGCCTATAGAAGATTTGCAGTCTGTAAAAGGTAGCAGTGAAGTATGTAAGAACATTGTTGGACTTCGATAAAGTAGAATCACACAAGTAGAAGACAAGGGTCTTTTGGCGCCTGAATGACATTGACGGGGGGGGCGTTTTTGGTTAGCTTTTGTGTAATTGTCCCAGAAATTGTGTTGACGAAACAAAATTGCGGCGTTAGTTCCAATTTTGGCCGCCAAAAGTAATTTGTAGCGTTGTAGTCAGAAAGATAGATTAGACTATAGGGTTAATATCGGCTGCTATCTCCTCCAGTAACCTTATTTGAACTATTTAACTCTAAAAAAGGGCGCATGAAGAGCTTTCTGTGAGCTTTAGAAATGTAAACTTTTTCGATGATTTTTAGTACAGTTGTAGTCAAAGTAAACTTGAAGAGGTTGGAGACACAACTATTTTAATAGCAATGTTAAATGGATAATTAAACGTAAACAAGCTCGTGCTCTTAAACGGTACGCTCAACCACAAACCTCGAGTAGAAACTAGATAGTCTACTTGATAAAACCCACTGGGTCTAGAAGCATGAAATTTTGTACAAGAATTCCACATAACGAAAATGAGCACTAAGAAAGGACTTTTGAAAATTCATCCCCTAAAGGGGATAAATAGAGGACGACAGTTTCTATGGAAGTTTGTCATTTTTTCCGATGGGAATGTCTTGTTTCTAATAAAAGTCAAACTCAAATCTAATTTTTAAATTGAGGATCATGCTTGAGCATCGTTCAAATGGTCTTAAAACAGGCACAATATTCATACCCAGCAGTAACAACTCTTCGCTGCGGGTGTCTTGTCTCTGGTTCGGATGGAGCCAACACTTCAAAGTCATAGGGCGCTCCGTGCGACAGTTCCTCGCTGGTGTAGTACTGCCATACTTCTAATGCACTGATGGTGGATACTGGACGGAGTACCTTTGTGATAAAATGTATTTTGTAAGGCTTTGACCACAATTTTAAACAGTCAGATGGCAGAAAAAAAAATCAAGTTAACTAGAAAACTTTTTTTATATAACATTGGGCCAGTGAAAGTATTCATCGAAGTAACTTTTTAACTTTTTTTAAATCTTGCAGTTGTAACTCAGCAATGTTGGTGGAAAAAAAATAATTAGTGCCATTTAGAAAACAATTGAGCATGCCCTACATGCACAATAATGGCTAGCGCATGCGGCGGAATCTTTCTATGGCCTCCTAACTAAAATGATAATTTAAAAAATGTGTAGGTACAAAACTCACCGGATTATCCAAATCAGGCGTATACAAAAAGTTGTAGAAGACTGGCGCCTTCTGATGATGCCTGTCAATGTAGTCGAACAGCGAGTGTCCCAGCGTGGGGGCCCGGGGGCCCGCTGTGCCGGGTCCCGGGGCCTCCTCCTCCGACCCCGCGCCCGCCTCGCCGCCCGCGCCGTACAGGTACACCTGGGCGACAGAATTACATTATTCATGACTCTTGTGACATATCGATGTTACAAAGCAATAACGATACGTACGATGAAACGTATGTACCTGTGTTTACAAATAAATATTCATTCATTCATACGATCGATCGTTCATCAGGCACTCGTTGTCTGGCATTTTTACTAAACTGGGCCTTTTTGGCGCAACCGTGTTGCACACTGAGAACAAAATGAGGCACTTTCCTGCTAATTTCTTACATCACACTTTACACATTTTTTTTTTTTTTAGCTGTATGCCTTTTAATCGGTGTTCTTGTAGGTACAGCTATACTTGTTTTATTGTTTCTTTTTTAAATGTGTTTTTGTAAATAGGACACGTCTGATAATAAATAATTATGATTTATTTTATTTATTAAATTATGGTTTTTACTACATGTGTGTAAAAGGGGGGGACTCACCATTCTATTAGTATCAACCCGCTTATCATCAGCGGCAGTGATCCCCAACTCGGCCCTCTGAGCCTCATTGTCCAATAGGAACGTTCTAAAGCGACACGACACGCTGTGGTACGCCACAAAACGCAGGTAGTACTCGTTGAACTCGAAGGCCAGGGGAAACTGCTTCTGGAGCTGAAAAGAAAGAGATTTTGGTTAGTGGCTGGTGTGCACGCTAAAGGAATGGTCTAGTTTCCTTCCTTTCTTTGGTATTGTTCGGCGAATCGTTGAGCTCCGTAAGTTCTGAGTTGAGCTGCACGATTTCTGACAAATGGGTGCACGTGCAATGGTTCTTTCCTCAAAACACCATTTCAGACACCAACCTACATGGTCTTCACATGATCTGACCAAGATTATGTCTGGACTTTAAAAGAGACTGTGACCTCTGAGTTTGTTTCGGCCTTTCTTCTCAAAGTAGTCAGATAGGAAATGCCGACCTCATCTAGTTTTTAAAATATGATTGACGTGTAAAAGTGTTTGTACATACAAACCTACTTACAGAAATAAAATCATGTATCATTTAGTCTTGATTATCATATTAAAGAGCGTTACCATACGGTACGGTAGGCCAAGTTTGATAACAAAGAACGCGCGCAAATAATCTTTATTGATTTATAATGAGTAAACGAATTCCAATGTAGACCACTGTTTTGGCTACCGTGTAAGTATCCGCCTTTCCTAGACGGAGGGTACCCATTTCCACACGCAATTTTACTTTACCATTAAAGCATCGAAAATCGGTCCACAGCACAAGCAATGCAATATTAGGTGTGTGCACGTACAAGACAAGAAGATAATACAAAACAATGCTTAGTAGAGCTACGTATACTCCTCTGGCTCTTGAAAACTGCAGCTAATGTGAGCTAAGTAGTGATGATGACTTAATTTTTTTTTTGTCCGTCAGGTAGATTATTAAAAAATATTGGACACGTATTTTTCTTTTTTTACATAATCAAAACGCACCTTTAAAGACAAACCGTTACTATACGGAATTTTTCCAAAATTCCGTAAACTATACGATGAATACAATAAAATTACGTAAAATATCCATCATTATGACCTCAAAAGATGATCGAGGAGCTCCTGGCTAAGTTATAATAGCCGCACGGGTCGATCCATCAGGTTAAACTACGCTTGCCGAGGTTGGTCCCTGGATGGGTGACCATCTTTACATAACGAGACTCCTCCGTGCCTCGGAAAGCACGTTAAGCCGTTGGTCTCGGTTGTCATTCGTGGATCCTTGACAGTCGTTACGGGTCGTCAGAAGCTCGAAAGTCTGACAACCAGTCTTACCAAGGGGTATCGTATTACCCAGTTATTGGGTTGTGGAGGTCAGATAGGCAGTCGCTCCATGTAAAATACTTGTATTCAGCTGCATCTGGTTAGATTGGAAGCCGACCCCAACATAGTTGGGAAAAGGCTAGACAGATTGATTTTTCATGACCTCAAAAGATGACTCAAAGCATCTTAAATTCTCTTGCGAAAAAGCCGTGCATTTTTTTTATTTATGCTCCTGTGTAAAATTTTATATTTTCGTTTAGTAACGGTTGGTCTTTAAAGGTGCGAAAAGATTACGGCGATACATTGAGTTAACATGTGGCATGACGTCACGCCTTGCTAGATTTTGTACTGAGTTGTGACGTGGCCAGCCCCCGCTCCCCAATTTTAATGCGTTTCATCTAAGTCATTTTTTATTAATATGATAAAGCAAAAAATACGTATCTAATATTTTTTTATTATCTGACTGACGGACTAAATAGAATTTCTTTTTTTTTACCCAGGCATCATCCCTATTAATTTCCTTATCCAAAATTCTAGCATTTTCTTACTGAGAGTTCTATTCTTGCTTGATTATGAGGTCTTTACCTGATGCACAGCATCCAAGAACATGAGGAATGTGGGCGTGAAGCCCTGTTGCGGCGTGGCCCCTATGTTGGACCGCTGCTGGAACTTGTGGCCTAATGCCAGCCACTCTTTCTCCACCAGGATACGGAAGCCTTCCAATGTTCGGTAGTAAGGTTCTAAGCAGATTTGTGCTAGTGATGATATCTGGAGTTAGAAAGGTTAGATATTTCAAATTGACTTATCAATTTCATACATTGTTTTATTTTAGATATTTCTGTGATTTTTTTACGTTTAAGCTGGAATATTCTATTGTTTATCTAAAACATTAATGGTTTGTTTTCAATACCACCAAATAGATTCTAACATTTCTGGCAAATCATTTCATACAAATTGTTTCATTTTTTAATTTTATGTGGTAGATAATAGTGCCACTCTGAAACAGTCCTTAATCAATATTAATATGACATGTTTTAATGGTTATAACGTTCGTGATTAAACAATAATTTACCTGTGCTGTAGCATCCCAGCCGTCTTCTAAGGACAGTAGCACAGAAGATCCCTGGAGGTCCAAGAGATCTACAACCGCACCGGACAGCTGGAATAACTGCCGGAGTTGCCACAGCCAGCCTGATTCCTCTATTAACCTGGAAAATATAAAAGGAAATTGACTTATTTTGGTTTCCCGTAGGGTCGTGTGGTGTTGGAGTGGAAGCCGTATTTACGATTAAAATCATGAAAGAAAGTATTGAAATCTTTATATTAATGTTAATTTTTAATTTTGTTCAAATGTGTTCCTTGCGTTTGGTAATTAAATGAAATTGTTTATTCTGTGAACAGGATATCAGAATCACTTTTACACGTCATATTAAACAAAACAAAAAGCTAGATGGAGTCGACATTTCCTATCTGACTACCCCTGAGGAGAAATGGCGAAACGAACTCAGGGCTCTATTAAAGTCCAGACATAATCTTGGTAAGGCCATAATATATGAGGACCATGTAGATCGGTGTCTGAAATGGTCTTTTGAGGAAAAAACGACACAAATTTGAGTGGACCTGTCCAGTCAGTGCAAGCATTTGTGAGTTATCGTGTAGTTCAACTCGAGACTTAAGGAGCTCAACGGTACTGTGACAAATAAACACTTTTCTTTCTTTCATTTATTTAAATTTATGGCAATATTTTTTCTTCCTCTGGTACAGTTTGTTTTATTCATACTTTACGGCCGTCATTTAATTGTTTACCTTTATTCTGCTATGATTACCTACAAATTTTCATACGAATCATCGATATTTTCTAGTTCTGCCTCTTTATTGACACTTCTGTGAAGTCAGTATGATATCCTACCTGAGGAATCCAGGGTGATCGGCCGCCGGTGGCGCAGAAGGCACGGCGGCTCTCATAAGTTTCTTGAAGGCGTGTTTGGTGGCGCGCGCGTCGGGGTACTCGGCCGGTACAAGCTCGGCGCCTGCGCAGTTACAAGCTGCGCCTCCCTTCTCACATACCACGTATAAGGACGCTCGTCGACCTGCGCCGCCGGCTTCGCCGCATACTGTGGAAATAAATGGCGATTTAAAAAAAAAAACTTTATTTATTTACAGATGAAAAATTTCGAAATATAATATTGTTATTGGTAAGAAATGGGGTTATTAATGTCACTTGTTTTACCTGTTAAGCCTAGCCTGTAAGTAACAATACAAATCCAGGGTCGAATTAAATTATACTCGGAATTTTAATTCGATTCCAGATTTGACATTAGCTACTGTCATTTTGTGAAATAATGATACCACATATAATAGTGTAGTGATGAACACAAAAATCGATAAACAATCAGTGTGTGTGCCATCAGTGTGCCAATTAAAGACTAAATTATTGATTTTTATTTAAATAAATACATAATTATTCATAATAATTATTTATTAATTAGTAATCGCTGCTCTATTTTATAAAAAGTTAATATTTTTGTTTTTATATTAAAAACTAAACTTATAATAAAAGAGCCTAGATAGTTTTCAGTATTGGCAACCCGTGCGCGCTCGTGCAGCTATCGCCATTTTGTTTATCGTGTCATTCGGCTTCATTCTCCCAGTCTGACTGCACGAATATCTTATTTCATTGCGAATCGATATTTTGTTATTTTGTTGGGTTTTTGTTAGTGTTGTTACGTTGTGTTTGTTGTTACGTTTATAGTTTTTTGTGAACTTTGAGTGAATCTATTTGTTTTGGTTTTCCATCGAAATGGATCCTCAGCCAAGTACATCACAAATAGACGTGGATGTTTTCTTGTCCCCAAGAAAAAAACGTCCACGAAAAGCTTTCACTGTTACTGAAAAAGTAATGATCCGCAACGCCTACAAATACGTGAAAAATGAAATTTCTGCGCAATTGGAGGCCTTTGAAGTTGTGGAAGAAAATGAATGTATGAGCAAAGATGCTGACATATTGGGAATAACCTCACGCTCTGTTTGTAACGTTTTGAAGGAAGTAAATAAAGGTGCGCCGCCAACTCCTCCTAAAAAAACTGGACCAAAGCGAAGTTTCAAAGATAAAATTGATGAATTTACATTCTCTGCAATACGAAGAATTGTTCATCAGTTCTTTTACCGAAATGAACCTCCAACCATTGCAAAGGTTAGTCAATCAGTCAGACAGTATTATTTTATACCTACATCTTTTATATATAAGTAATGATTCCAAGCTATTATAAAATTTACTATTTTAGATTTTACAAGTGATGAACGATGATTCAGAAATGCCCAAGATTTCCAAAGACACCCTCAGAAAAATTTTGAAGCATCTTAATTTTAAATTTGTTGCACGGTCACGCAAGAGCACACTTATCGAAATGATATAATAACATGGCGCCAGCGTTACTTGCGATCTATATGTCAGTTTTGACGAGAAGGGAGACATATATATTATCAAGATGAAACTTGGGTTAACGCAGGTAGGCTAACATTTATACACAAAATGAATTTATATACATTTTACATTAAATTTAATAGTAATATTGAATGTTCATGTACTATATTTATTTTAAGGTCATACTGTAAAAAAAACTTGGGTGGACAAGAAAGTCACATCATCTCGACAAGCGTTTTTGGAGGGACTGACCACTGGATTAAAAAATCCATCTGGAAAAGGCAAACGTCTCATAATTAGCCATATAGGTAGTGAAGAAGGCTTCCTGGAAGAGGGGCTCATGATTTTTGAAGCAAAGAAAAATTGTGAAGATTACCATGATGAGATGAATGCAGTTTGTTTTGAGGAGTGGTTCGCTGGAGTCTTACCAAAATTAAGACCAAACTCAATTGTGGTGATGGGTAATGCACCTTACCACTCCCGAAAATTGGAAACGGCACCAAAAATGAGCTGGAAAAAAGCTGCCATTCAAGATTGGCTTTTAAATAAAAATATTCATTACGAACCAGATATGGTTAAAGCTACGCTTTTAGAACTGATTCCACATAACGAGTCTTTTAATAAGTACGCTGTAGACGAAATGGCAGCACAACATGGGATCACGGTTTTAAGACTGCCCCCTTACCATTGCGAGCTAAACCCTATCGAATTGATATGGGCGCAGGTAAAGGGGCATGTAGCTCAAAATAATAAAACCTTCAAATTGACAGACGTGAGAAATTTATTTCAGGAAGGCATTCAAAAAATTACGGCTACCGAATGGTCTAAATGCGTATCCCATGTTGTCAAAGAAGAGGAAAAAATGAGTAGGCTAGATATGTTAATTGATAATATCACAGACACATTTATAATAAATGTTACAGAAAGTGACAGCGATAGCGATAGCGATGACGGCGACAATTTATAAAATAAATTATTACCATAATACGTCTTATCTGTTTTATTTGTCATGTTCCTTCATGATCACATTTTTTTATTTATTTCACACACAATTATAAAAGAAAAGTCTCAGATCGTTAATTAATCGTCAAAACTAAATTATCGGTTCAGAAATATTTAATTTCCTGATATACTTAGTTTACGAGAGTAAAATTATAAACGAGAAGAATCGATCTGGAAATATTCCATTTCCATATCGAATAATTTCGCAACGTCACTATTTAGTACTTGTCATAACGTTGCAACACTGAAATTGTCAAATCTGGAATCGAATTAAAATTCCGAGTATAGTTGGCGAAACTTCACAACGTGATGGGTATTGGGTGTCGGTGTGTAATAGCAATGAAATAAACAAAAACGATGAACTAGTTTTATGTAATCAGGTGATTACGGGGTCATCGCCCTCGTGTCCTGTGTAGTTCATCCCATCAAGTCCATGAAGTTTCACCTATTAATTAAAAATACTTTGTTTGAATGTGGATTACAATTAGCAATTTTTGTCTTTTAATTTACCTGTTAAGCCTCTCCTACCTAAATAAATTTATCGGATTTAGTTGCGTGGAAGTCTTCGGTCTTTCTATTGAGGAATTGTTCGTTATATTGTGTGTGCTCACCAGAGTCCGCATCAGCAGTGGACAGTCTCTGTCGCGGCGCGTACAGGTCGAGGTGCGAGGGCTGGCGCCGGTCCTTGAGCGAGCCCCAGCGCCCGAAGTGCCGCGCTGTGCTGGACACTCCGCCCTTGCCGCCGCTGTTGCGACCCAACACGCTGATACGTAAGTGAAGTGTTACTTGGCTTACAAACTACACTGGAATCGGGCTGAACCTTCATACTAAAATGTTCAGATATCACGCTGACAGTCTGCATGGGGCTCAAAAATCGTTCAATCAATCTGCCTAGCTTTTTTCAACTATGTTGGGGTCGGCTTCCAGTCTAACCGGGTGCAGCTGAATACCAGTATTTAACATGGAGCGACTGCCTATCTGACCTCCAATACCAGTAACTGGGTAATACGATACTCCTTGGTAAGACTGGCTGTCAGACTTTCGGTCTTCTGACGACACGTAACGACTGTCAAAGATCTACGAATGACAGCCGGGACCAACGGCTTAACGTACTTTCCGAGGCACGGAGGAGTCTCGGTATGTAAAGATGGTCACCCATCCACGGAGAACCCCGGCAAGCGTAGTTTAACCTGATGGGTCGACCCGTGCGGCTGTTATTACTTAGCCACGCTC
The DNA here is from genome assembly GCA_947568875.1 of Fissipunctia ypsillon. NCBI lineage: Eukaryota > Metazoa > Arthropoda > Insecta > Lepidoptera > Noctuidae > Fissipunctia > Fissipunctia ypsillon. The sequence goes on along the minus strand of OX387650.1, from coordinate 7,723,898 downwards.
AAAAATCGTTAATCCTAGATTACTCGGCAACGGTTGCCGTTTTAGGCCGCCCAAGACCCACAATCAGCGACTAAACACGTTCGCGTCTGTAATTTATTTATATTCTTTTTGGTGGCGCGCCTTTAAGCTTAAATGGGCCCCTCTTTTTTACGTGATTCACAGGAACGGTGGCCACGTGTCACAAGTCTGAGGCGGCAGACATAAGCTGACTGTTTGTAGTCGGCAGTATCTTTAGTGCTGACCGACTACAACGCATTTTTGCGTCTCTATTATCGGCGCGCGCACTAATGTTCAACTGTATTACTACACTACAGTATTATGAAATATGTTGTGTTTATGGAGGCGAACGGGGGACCTGTACAAGCATGCGTACCGCCGATGTCTCCGCCAACACTCGAGCATGTCAGTATGAACTTGATTGCGTACCTATCGCACGCTCTCTCTGTACCCCATACACGCTTGTGTGAGCGAACCAGCGGCACACTTTACATAAAGATATTCAACTATCTGTAAGCCTTCATTAAAACTACCAATGGGGAACCATGCACTTGAATTTGGAGAAAAGGAAAACTGTTTTTAAGAATACTAACAAAATCCATCATTCAAAAACGAGCTCAAAAAACTGCTAACGCAATAGTACTCACCCAAGTGTCCCGGCCGCTTTAGTCAACAAAGGAGTATGCGTAGCCTGTTGATCTTCACAACACAGCAGCAATGAGTCTAAACTCAAACTGGAGTCTTCCAGGTCGCCGCGCGACGCCGGCGTACAAGCTACCAATGTTGCCAAGTAACGCTCCTATGATAAACGAGAAAAATATTTCTATAGTTTATCAGTCTTTCATTCGGTAGTGATGGCTGTCCCTTCCGCGAAAGGACAGGACTTGCGGAAAGAACAGGATCTATTTTCAAATTCATCATTTTCTGGTTCATCAGTTTAAGGGGGAAGCGCTAAGGTAGCCCGCGAAATTCAATTTTTCTTACGATTTTTGCAATTTGCAGCTCAGTCTCGGGGTATACGTTTAAAGTACGATTCGCAAGCGTCACAAATATGTATTTACATAATTATAATCATTAGAATCAGTAATACAACTCCTTAGGTTAGTATAATCCTGAAATGTCAAGATTTCCTGAAATAGTCATTCAATAGAATTACTTGGTCTTAGAGAGTTGTATTGATGACTTTAATAATTGTGATAACACATATTTGTTACGGTCGCAAATCATATTTTAATCAACATACAACTTAATACTGACCTGCAAATTACAAAAAACGTAAGAAAATTTTAATTTCGCGGGCTACCCTGGCGCTTTCGCCTTAACGCACAATTCCTGTAAAAAGTTAAAAAAAAAAATCTCGACTGTATTTAGTGTAACGTGAACAAGAAAGTTTTGTATGTTTATTTACAATTTAATTATTATCAATTTTAAATGTAATAAATTAATGTATTGGATTGAGTACGTATTAATTAACAGCCAATACTACTCATTTATTCGGGTGTTTGCTTTTCCCCCCCTTCACTATCCCAGGTTTTTTCCTGGACTGCCTTTCCGGGTTACCAATGCTCGTTCTTCTGTCTTCAAAAGTGGATATACTACAGATAAGGCTTAATGTTATGTTGAAGCAGTTATGTAGCTACATAAATATATTCTGTGACATCTTGCAAAAGAACAATGGCTACAACGTACCTGTTCTAAGCTGGACGTGGTTTCCGTCCCGCTCTGTGTGTTGCCGGGAGTTTGGTGACTCGCCTTCAGCATACCCATCACGCCTTTGTGGTGGGGGGCGGCTGATCTGTGACATAATAGGTAATAGATTTAATAAAATCGAAGTATAGTTAAACCAGTCTTGTTTTAAACAATCACTGCCTTTACACCAAGAATGTGCGAGGAAGCGTAAAAGGAGATGAGGATGAGAATAGGATCCTTTCAATTTCATAAATATGAGCTAGTCTATTCATACAGGGTGATCAAAGGCCTGATTCAGAAAGTAGTACTCCTCGGTACGGCTCGCATCGCGAGGAGCTTCCTGTCTCCGGAGCCTTAACCACCGGTAGCTTGAACCTTGCTCCCGACACCGGCGGACCACTATTTTCTTCTATAAGTTTTAATATTTTTTATATCTTTTTTTAAGAAACATTTACAAATTTTTTAAACAGTATGCTTAGATGGTTTGGTCATGTTGAGAGAATGAATGAAAGGCGACTAACAAAATGTATTTACAAGGCAGTTGTGAGTGAAAACGCCGGGAGGAGACGCCCTAGGAAGACATGTAGTGATCTTATTGGTGATGTTCTTCAGAAAGGTTAGGTGCGTAGAACTCGCAACCGGCGTGCGTGTACCGTGACCAGATGTATAAACGTAAACGAAGCAAAAGGAGTATCAGAGAGGGATCGTAGCAGGTGGCGTTCTGTAGTTTCTGCCTACCCCCATGGGAAGAAGGCGTGAGTTTATGTTTATGCAAGAATTAATAAACGAATCAATTATTGCATCTTACCTAGATAGTAACGCGTGCGTCCTTGGATGTCTCCACGTGATGACCGGCAGCCGTCCTTGTCGGTAACAGCGCGATATTCTGCGTAGCGAGTCGTCGCCGAAGCTCTCTGGTACTGGAATCACTGCTGGGTAACTGAAAAGAGAATTACGAAAATGTTTCATTGTTTGGCGAGCAGGACTGATGAAGTAGTCACCGGCACCTTTTAAGATGTTATTAAACTAAAAATATGGAACCCTAAAAAGCGGCCAAGTGCAAGTCGGACCCGCACATGAAGGGTTCCGTACCACTGTACAACATTTAACTCTACAATTCGAGCCTGAGCAAAAAACGCCGAATGAAACACGTTTCTTGTATGGGGATTCCATTTAATTTTTAACTACATATTTAATTTTTCTTATTTCTTGTTATAGGGACCACACTGTGAAAATTTCAAGCGACTACGTATTACGGTTCAAAAGATACAGCCCTGTGACAGATATACGGACGGACTGACAGCGGAGCCATAGGTCTACGAATTTTTGGTTCTAGGACATGCCGGTTTCTTCACGATGTTGTCCTTCACAGTATTGAGAGCAGTGGTGATGAAATAATTTACACAACGTAAAGCGTCTATCTGGGTTCGAACCTACAACCCGTAAGTTGCGGCCGTTACCACTGGGCCATCACTGCTCCCCTCCCTGACCCTTTTTTTTTTGTGGATGGGAAATTATCAAATGACTTCTCCCGCTCTGGGCGGAGCGGGAGGGCGTGTCAGACCTTTACTGACTAAAACCCACCCGTGTTCCTTCTGTTGCCTGTGCCGGGGCCACGGTAACTCTTTCGAACATCCCGCAACCCTAGCTGATGCCCTCCCTGACCCTGAGGTGCCGAGCAAAAATAATAAAAAAGTCAAAAAGAACGCTAAGCGAAAACGAAGCAATAGCGCGGGCCGGCGATGCGATGCGACGCGGTGGGTCGGGGAAACAAGAAATTTCACGCGGACGAAGTCGCGGGCAGAAGCTAGTCATCGATATCAGTAGTGAGTTACCTCCTGCACAGCGTGTAGACAGCGTTGGCGTGTGCTAGCCTGAAGGGCGGCTGCGCCAGTCCCAGACGCGCCCAGTCGCGTGCGTACACACGCTCTCGCACGCGTTCTAACGTACGTGCAGCCGGGCTCTCTGTGGTCTCACTGCCGCCTAGTTCGAGCTCTTCCACTGAGAAACACATGAATAAATTTAAAGAATATATTATAAAACATGACGTTTTCCCTGAAATATAATTTCGAGAACAGGCCCGTGCAAAATTTATGGCGGCTCGGAACACGAGGCGAGTCGCTGCGCAGTAACACATTCATGTGCCAGCGGGGGTGAGGGGTGCGGTACTGCGCAGCTAGTAGCGCACTTCAGAGCCGCCATAAAGTTTGACGCGTACTTTATCATTGTTATTTTTGTAACATCGAAGCTATATTGATGATCTAGATCAGGGGTTCCCAAACTTATTTTGTCTACTGCCCAGTTTGAGAATAAACTATCTTTTAGCACCGCCATTTTTTCACCTATTTAAAAACCACTACCTAGATGAAATTACAAATCGCCCCCTAAGCTTCTACACAACGCCCCCATTTTTTTCTGGGTCTCTTACTGCCCCCCTTTAGGCCTGCAGCGCCCATAAGAGGGCGTTATCGCCCACTTTGGGAAAGGCTGATCTAGATGATTCTTAATTAATGTCGCAGATTGAATTTTGATCAACATACTCTGTAAAAAAGGGCTGCAATTTCCAAAAATCAGAAAGAATTTTGAATTTCGCGCGCTACATTGAAGAAAATGCTTTCGCACGCATGAAGTTTGGTTTGCGAACGACTTTTTCAATAGTACTCATTCTGATGCCAACTTTAATTAACACTGACATAAAGTTTATATTTCTTTGAGTGTAACTAATATCAATTTGGAGACAAGCATTTGAATGTGGAATAGAGACTCACAGGACAGCGTGTCGGCAGACAGCGAGGACATGAGCGGCGGTGACGTCAGAGAGCGCGCATCCGCTGAAGGGAGCACGTACTTCTGACGTTTGGATGGCTTCGGTTTGAGCCCGGCACGTCGGGCCGTCTTCAGTAACGTTTTCTTTGCGAAGCCCCTGTTGGAAAGAAGATTTGTTAGAGATTGGCCTTGATCGCGACACAAAACATATCCTTTTTTTTTCTTTTTTGGATGGTAAATCATCAAATGACTTCTCCCGCTCTGGGCGGAGCGGGAGGGCGTGTCAGACTTTTACTGGCCGGGGCCACGGTAACTCTTTCGATCATCCCACAACCCTAGCTGACAAAACATATACTGCGTTTGCAATTTAGTTTCCCAACATGTTTAAATAACTTTTATATCTTTAAATCTTTTGACGACTTTTTAAATACATAGTACTTAGTACTCATTCTGAAACCAACTTAATATACACTGAGATAAAGTTCATATTTCTTCAAGTGGAAATAACATATGAAGGCGCGTTTAAAGGTTTTACGACGCCTATAGTTGATTTTAGAACGATTTCGACAGCTGTCAACATGACGTATTATATTGATGATCATTGTGATTACCCATGCAGTGCAATGAGTTCAATGATTTGCGCTCGCGCCTCACGCACTCCACAAACTGAAACGACGTTCCACAGAACGTCGTTTACATTATTGTTCATTCCCTAATATGGTCTGAGACTTGTGATTATTCAGAATATTATTGACTTTCATTTACTTATATCTCTTCGCCCGCATAACCACGCACAAGTCATAATAAGACCTCTTAAAGGCAATACGTCGTCTTTACCAGAAGAAATCTAATAAGACCTCTAATAAGAGCTAGCGAGGAGCTGTCAGATATCACGTCTGCGCAGTTTCGTTATCTAATTTATTTTGACCCTGTTATTCTATTCTTTTTCACATAAATGTTAGTGGTACGTACTTGAGCGTGTTGTGCTTGGGCTGGCTGTGCTTGGGCGGCGGCTGCGCGCGCGGCGCCAGCGCGAAGTGTAGTAGCGCGTGCTCCGGGTGGCGCAGGCGCGCCACTTGCTTGCGGAACGCTTCTACCGCCTCGCTACTTACTTCCTCGTCTAACGCCACCTGCGACACAAACATTCAACGATACTGTACTGTGATGTATGTATCTAAATTGGTCACTATTATACTTAACATAACATCACGCCTGTATACCCCGAAGAGTTAGGCAGAGATGTACCTATCTGTCTATAGTCTGTTGCCATCAACTGGGCACAAAAGCAGACTCCAGGCTGCTATTGAGCAATAAAATTCCAGATGAAAAACGCAATAACTCTTAGCCCGCCCGGGAATCGAACCCAGGACCTCATGCTCAGCAGTAGCGCTTACGACCTCTTGACCTACGAGGTATGCTTACAAATGCTTATCAAACACATTCAGTCAAGGACATCCACTACCGAGGACAAGTCTACCAATTTACAAACATCACAACGGTCTTGTCATTGTCAGTTTTTGATAGATTTTGTTTGTGCAAATCTGTCAAAAACTCTCAATTAAGAGACAGTTGAATGATGAGGATATTTTTACTCAACGCACGACAGCAAAGACAGGGTTGTGTTTTACCTTGATCAGCTGGAATGTGGCAGACCTCAGTTGCAGTCCTTCTTGTAGCGACTGCTCCAAGTGCGGCAGGTAGTGCGTGCGGACTTGTTTCTCTCGGGTGAGGGAACACAGCGGGAACGAACGGACCACTGTCTGTTCGCAGGCTGTTAATAGAAGAAAAAATATAGTTACAAAATAGAGGTGATAAATTAAGATCCTCATTCTTCAGGTATTTTGAGCGGGCATGTACAGCAGAATTGTCAAAACTAATTCAATTTTCAGACGCCGTTAAATCTCACCAGTAGCACAGTGGTGACGGCCTCGACTGAGGGTGACAAATAGTTATTCGTAGGGTATGATAAATACAACCTACGATGAATGAATGAATGAATGAGAGTGAATGTAGATGTAGTGTAGAGTGAAATAAGACTTAACTCCACCTAAGGAATTTATCGTATCATACGAAAATTAACCCAATTTGTATGAACGTGTGTGCGCATATTCCAATAAGCGTCCATGATCAAGCGTTTCATACGAATACGAACATTAACTTTATACGAATAAGGTTAATTATCTTATGTATGCTTGTGTCTTGTGTACTTGGCTTGAGTAAAGTCAAAGGTCGCTCTATAGACCTCGGCCTTAGTGGCAGCCCTATGGAAAATTAGAACAAAACAACTTTTTTTACAAAAAAAAAAAAAAACTACCGACTTCCGAAAAAACACTACAAAGTGAAAAATAACTTTTATTTCGGAAGTCGGTGTCGTTGGTTTCAGTTTTTTGCCACCGACTATGTAAATTATAGTGACAGGTAGTTATAACATCAACCCATCCACCTATCTATGGTTTTAACGTCCAAATAATCTATAAGAAATTATGGAATCTTACCGGCCTGACATAAGAACAGATAGAATTATACTGTCTACCATCAATAGCGATCTGTCTATTACTGAAAACAGGTTATTGGATTCAGCCGTAAGTGGGAAAAGTCAAAAACCACCCAAGCAAAGTTAATACATTTTACATGGGAACAACTTCGAGGTACACTCTCCCGAATAAAACAAGAATCGTTAAAGTCAACTACTCTGTAAAAAGTTACGCGTGGTCAAAAATATAATATATTAGGTTGGGGAAAAAGTCTTTTCGCATTATAGTATGTATGAACTTGTAATAAAATCTCTTTGGCTATACTATTTGTATCTGGCTGGTTTTGGTATCATTGAAAGTTTAAATTTTAAAGAACATAATTCCAAATTCAAATTAGGAAAATGTGTGATTTTCATTTGTTTTTCGTACTGTCAAGATGAGTGAATCTAATGAAGAAATTCGATACATTTTAAAATTTTACTACAAAAAAGGTAAAAATGCAACGCATGCCGCGAAAAAAGTTGCAATGTTTATGGACCTGGTGCAGTGTCTGTGAGAGTAGCACAAATTTGGTTTAAGCGTTTTCAATCCGGAAATTTTGATGTCAAAGATGCACGTCGCTCTGGTCGCCCTATTACGGATAAAATGGATGCCATTTTTGAAAAAGTGGAGCAAGATCGGCATATCAGTAGTTACGACGTAGCTAAAGAACTGGGAATTGACCACAAAACAGTTTTGGCGCATTTGTAAAAAACTGGGTACACAAAAAAGCTCGATATTTGGGTACCTCACGAGCTCACTGAAAGAAACCTAATGAACCGTGTACTCATTTGTGATTCTTTATTACGACGTAATGAAACCGAACCATTTTTAAAGAAGCTGATAACTGGTGATGAAAAGTGGATCACGTACGACAAGAACGTGTGAAAAAGGTCGTGGTCAAAGGCCGGTCAGGCTTCACAGACTGTGGCGAAACCCGGGTTAACTCGCAACAAGGTGATGCTGTGTGTGTGGTGGGATTGGAAGGGCATTATTCATTATGAGCTGTTACCACCAGGCAGGACCATCGATTCTGAACTCTACTGCAAACAACTGATGAGATTAAAGCAAGAAGTTGAGAGAAACGGCCGGAATTAATCAACAGAAGGGGTGTGGTTTTTCATCATGATAACGCTAGACCTCACACATCTTTAGCCACTCAGCAAAAATTAAGAGAGTTTGGCTGGGAGGTGTTAATGCATCCGCCGTATAGTCCTGACCTTGCACCTTCAGATTTCCACCTGTTTCGGTCTCTTCAGAATTCTTTAGGCAGTGTCAGGTTAACATCACGAGAGGACTGCCAAAACCACTTGTCGCGGTATTTTGATCAGAAGTCCCAAAATTTCTATAGCAATGGAATCATGTCCCTATCTACAAGATGGCAAAAAGTTATCGAACAAAATGATACCTACATACTTAAGTTAAATGTGAATAAACTATATTAAAAAATGTTTTGAATTTTCTTAAAAAATGCGAAGAAACTTTTTCCCCTACCTATTATATATACGCGTCAACACGAGAACCTCCTCCTCTTTTTTTCGGTTAAAAAGAAGAAAACATGTGACATCCACCCGCACTGGGCCCGCGTGGTGGATTACGGCTCCCTCTTGCTCGCTCTTACAGAGAGGAGACCTGTGTCTCAGCAGTAGGAACATTATAGACTGATTATGACGAGCGTTGTAACTCACCATACGGATCAGTAGGCGTGCCTTTGAACACGAGCCTGTAGTTAGTAAGGAACAATGCGCCTTCAGCTGGCAACAGCGCAGTGTTACGACCGTCGCTGACGAGGTAGGCGCGGAGTGCTGGCACGGACACCGTCTCCCCGGGCACTAATGCTGGTGCTATTATGCGAGGCTGGAACAATCGATGGAGGAGTTGAGTTAAGATAGATAAATAGATTAATTTATTTGCCTGATATTTCAGGCAAATAAATGAATCTATTTATTTGCCTGTATTTTACAGATTTTATAACACATACACAATAGTTCTTCATATTCCGCCTGTGAAATTTAATCAATTTAAACAAAATAATTAATTTCCCATGTCAAAAAACAAAACAAAAAAATACTAACAGGTAGATTTTGTACCCATACAATGACCCATATGGTTGTAATTTTGCTTATTTCACACAGACGTGGAACGCGCATAATTAAATTGTGTTACTTTTTTTAAATAAATAATTTTGAGGTGTCACATGCACATTTTATATCTTTATAAAATCATGCCCAACGCATTCACATTAGCGTAGAGTTAACCAACCCGGAATGCTCTGCTCTGCGGAATGAAAAACAGGTCTCTGTCACCATTTTTGGAGCAAATGTCTAATAATTAAACAGTTATTGTCAATGATATACAGAATGTATCAGAAAAGTGTGGTCAAATTTAAGGGTGTGCTACAGACTATCAAACTGAACAACTTTCTCCATGGGACCAACATCGTAATCGAGAAAAAAAATATCAGCGGTCCCATACATATCGGTCGAGTGGGTATTGTATTGAAGCTTTGTACAGGACAGCTGATATCTTATTCACGATTACGATGTTGGTCCCATGGAGAAAGTTGTTCAGTTTGATGGTCGGTACCACACCCTTAAATTTGACCACACCTTTCTGATACACCCTGTATTATGATCATAGAACGGAATCTTGGGTGCTATTGCTATCAAAAGTATGGATATGACCAAAAAAAAAAGTTGCTAGAAATATTTATCTATTGTTAAAAGAAAGATATTCTATCTAATTGAGCTATTTTTGTTCCGAAAATAAAATCGGTTTCATGTTGGTAATGTTAATTATTTTCTGTTGCACTTTTAAAGAAGACCCTTTCTTTCCATTGGTAAGTCTTTACTGTTTAAATGCTTAATACTATGGAATAAACGTATTTCCCTAACAAACGCGATTTCTACACATTTTAAATATTAATAAATATTTTTTCGAGCAATGCCGGAATCCTGAGATTATTGTAATATCCATAACATCCATATTAGTTATATCGTCTCAAACAGCACCAAAGTTCCGATCAATGATTATGATGAAGGGATACTAAGATAGTAGAAGAACACTTCTATTGTCTCATTTCTCTAATTGTATTCTTCTTCAATTTCCAAATGCAGTATTTTCATGTATTCATTCCAAAAAACAATTTGGTATCCCTATAGTGTGTTAAAGATTAAGACATCATGCACTTTATATTAGTGACATTGGCGACGCGACAGGACGAGACAAATGAAAGCTACATACAGATGAAGTACCGAACCACCCTAAATATTTCACGGAAATAATTATGTACCTTATTCAGTACTCAATAAATTCCATATTCGTTTGTTGTCTTGTGTAGGTCTCGTCTCGTCGCGGCGTCGGGGGCAAGCAAATTAATGCTTGCGTAATTTTATGAAAGACTTTCGAAAAATGCCGGAGAGGCGCTAGAATGAAGAAAGTTAATGTATAGTTGGTATCAAGTAAGGTGGTGGTAGTGGTGATTGATCCGTCTACGTTTATTTATAGATTACAGCATAATTTCAAGTTCATAAATAAATTCCGATAAAATATTATGAAATGTATAGTCAACTTTTCAGTAAATTGAATCTTCATTACGATTGATACCAGAAGCCCAATTCCCGTAATTTAAAAACATTCAAAATCTGGTCGCAATAACATCTCAGCGACCATGTCAAAAACTTGTCAAAAATGTAGGGAAATTATAGGTATTTTTGACATATTGAGATTGAGATCAGAACGGCAATTCTCGTAATTTTAAGAACATTCACAGTCTGATCTCAGTCTCAATATGTCAAAAATACCTATAATTTCCCTACATTTTTGACATTTAATTGTCGCTGAGATGAGATTGCGACTAGATTTTGAACGTTTTTAGTTACGGGAATTAGGCTTCTGACTGTGAACGTTCTTAAAATTACGAGAATTGCCCCCAGTTATCTGTCACATTGACGAACAGACCTTGTCATTAAATGAGTCGCAAGTGACATTCAACATTAAGGCGCAAATACACAGGCCTGGGGCCGTATTATGAAGAATTAATGCTATCATTTTTCCAGTGTCAGAGAGAGACGGAGCTATACTTGACCTATAGCACCATCCCTTTTTCGCAACGGAATCATGATGGCATTAATACTTCATAATAAGGACTCTGTAGCTGGTACAAAACTATGCAAGTAGCTGGCATGCCGTGTGCCATAACAGCTTCTGATTGGTCAATGTCACAATGGCATGCCAGCTACTTGCATAGTTTTGTACAAGCTACAGGAACCATATTTGAAGTATTAATGCCATCATGATTCCAGTCCGAAAAAGGGATGGTGCTATCCAGTCATGTATAAGCTTTGTCTCTCTCTCTCGCACTGGAATCATGATGGCATTAAAATGTCATAATACGGCACGAAGCATGTACATTTTCGAATTACAAAGTCGACTATACCTATTTATCGTCAACATTTCTTCACGAACGAAAAACGACACAGTTTGTCGTTTTGTTTCCTATGAGGGATAATAAAAGAAAGGGCAATGACCGCTATCACCACCTTATTTGGCACCAACTGTTAATATGATAGGAAGAGTTGGAATGTGTGCACCTAATAAATGAGTAAGCCTGCGTCAAATAAATGTATTTTCTTTATTTCTCTCTGCTCCCAAATACAACATCTTCACAAGAAAGTAATATTTTAGTTCGTAGGGTGCAAACTGTGCAGCCAGATTCATTACCAACTTTGCAGACTACATTCAAATTTAGAATCTCAGATAATTTATCATGTTTTGGGAACACAAACTCAATATCACACAAGACAAAGTTCAATTTCATTCCAACAGATTTTTAGTACCTTTTGATTAATTGTCATAAAAAAAACAACTTAACTACGTAACGCTAAAGTAGATAGTTGATTAAGAGGCAATACATGTAAATTATCTAAGATATTGTATTCAGGTATAGCTCATTTCTTCACCAGACATGTTATAGCTATCAGCGGTGAGGTGTCAATTTTTATAAGAGAAAAGCCGAAGCGAAGCCGGTTTTAACTTTTTGGCAATAGTAGACACTACTGACTGTGCCATTTTCCAATAGCGGTACAGTTGCTGATGCGAGCCTCCGAAAGGAAGCCGGAAGGAATCGTGTTATATGGGGCTTTCGCCACTGATAGCTATTTTTGCAGGTATTTTCGAAACGGGAATTCAAGTCTTACCTTCTGAACAGGCGGCAGGCGTCTGCTCTCGCGTGCTACGGCGTCCAAGGTCTCCAGATGCATGTGCACGATCCCTGGGATCATCTGGTGTAGGCAGCGCACGTGGTCCGCTGTTACACCGCCTTCGGTGCATACCTGACAAGAAATACGCGACCTTTTAATACTTTGCTTACTGAACTTGGGGAAATTTGATTTTTTTTTTTCAAGAGTTCTTTCAACGCTTTTCACAAAAAAAAAACATTTATATTGAATACTTTGTAATAATATTAAATGATTTTTTATTTCGACTACTGGACACTTTCAATTCTTTTGTGCTAGAAAAAAACAGTGGGTTTAGCAATGCAAAAAACGATGAAAGATCGTAACACCGTACAGGCTTCCCCAGATAGAGTAATCTTAAAATTATTTGATTCAAGTCTGCAGTATTGTCTCTCCTCCCTGCAATCCATCCAAAGGTTGTCTCTAAAAGATCGCTTTTAAGCTAGCGAAAAGACCGCCCATTGTGTCGCCCTATGAAAAATTTCTACAAATATCTGTAATTCGTACGGTGGCCATGATAAAGGGTATTAGATTCTTAAAACTGACCTGCCGATAAAAACAGTCAGTAGTCGGTAAAAATTCTTTTAACTTACTTTATCTACAAATCTGGAGACCATCTTAATGACATTGTTGCCAGCCTCCCCTGGGTCTGCTTCCTCGAACCCAGACTCTGCGTCCACACTGTCTGACTCGGCGACACTAGAAATAAGGTTATGTCATCATCTAATCATTAGGCATCAGGACTGCATACTAGTCCCAAAGAAAGCTTTGGGGCTTGGTGGGTACGGAAGGCGATGAAACCAGGTCTTGTACCTGCCGACCCCAAACAACATGGTCAACATCATTCGACAAGTCCCATGTTACTTGGGATCGGAGCAAATGTTTTTTAGGGTTCCGTACCTCAAAAGGATAAAACGGAACCTTTATAGGATCACTTCGTTGTCAGTCTGTCTGTCTGTCAAGACCCTTTTTCTCAGGATCGCGTAGAGGTATCAAGTTGAAATTAAAATCGAATACGTCAAACTCTCAAAACTCAAACTCAAAGCATTTATTTCAATTAAACCAATTACAGGCACTTTTGAATTGTTAAAGAGTCAGTCAGTTAGTCAGAAAATTGAAGGTAGTCGCCCATTCCAAAACGTAGATCTCTATGGAGAAGAATGGGCAAGAAACTCCATGGACACTCTTTTAAATCAAAATTGTTACAAAATCCTGGGTACATTGTTCTTGTTGCTTCTATATGTGAGAACAATGTAAAAAATAGATAATTAAAAACAATTCAAAATATAAGATTAAAAATAAGCCCTGGCAGCTAAGAGATGACCAGTCTCCACTGACGGCGCCCGTTCACGAACATGACGCGTGGATCAGCACCATCCAGCTCAACCATTTTGTAGGGAACCGAATGATCCAACACACGCGCCACCATCAGCGAGACATTTAAGTGAGCATGACATACTCTCAACTGCCATACTCTTTCAAGTCAACATACCTACATCATAACATAAAACCGCTCCATGGTACTCACATTTACAAAATTGAAAAGATGCTTCTAATTTAACGTAGGTTTACCGTCCCTTGGAGCTCTCAAAAAAATCATTCTTCTAAGTCAACGCAATAAAAAATACGGCGATTTATGCGACATATTTAGATAGTTGCAAATAAATCAAAACTTATAGGGTACTTCCCGTTGACCTAGAATCATGAAATTCGTAGTAAGTAGTAAAGGGTAAAGTCCGAAAATCGTTAATTTGTAGTTTTATCACATTTTGTTTTTTGTGATTACAAACTCACATTTGCAGTTGGAGAATTGACCGTGACGTATATCGACGTATAGGAGAACATGTTTTTCAACTACAATGTTAAGTTTGTTTTTGGGATAGATTCATCTAAACTACGGTTTTTTCTTCCAAGCTCGCTGTGAGCCGTCACGTCATCGTCAAGGAAAAGGGATTCATTTCATTCATATTATTTCTCGCACAATCTATGCATCTTTTTTATTACTTTAAATTCATCACTCTCTTAGTTAACAAGACAAACGATCTGTTTCAACATGTCTGTCGAGTCACGACCCATGAGTGGGTGTGTTGGAAAACACTGATCGTGACGGGTGCCTTACCTATTAGTAATACTATTGCTGGCTCTGTCAGCGTCATCGCCTCTGACGTCAGCGCGTCTGCCGGCGCCCTCTAGCGGCAGTAGAAGATAAACCATCCGGTTCGCGTAGTGAATGGCTTGGCTGTATAGTGTTGATTCTTCGCTTGCTATTAACTCGCGTTGTTTTTCTGTAGGAAATAAATAAATATCACTAAAGGGAGTCAGTCCCGTAACAACCAAGATTAAATGAATAATTTTATCACGTGTTCCAGTAATTTTCACGGGAGGAGTCTAAAGACGTATCTTTTGTCATTTCGTAAGTCGTAGTACTGGTATCGAAACAACGTGAACATCACTTCTAACAGACGTCATCATTTTTAAACTATACCTTACGCCAGATAAGCGTAGAATAAAAGTCATTAACCCCACTTGTACTAAAAAGTCTCGAAACTTAAATGCAAACAAAAAAAACATGCCACGTGCACGCGTCAAGGACGCCTCGTACCGCGATACGTTTGTTTTGATCGTGTTAGCGGCACTGCCTTAATATTTTTTCGTACCGTTTTGAAATATTGGAATACATTGGTAGAAGGCATCAACGACTTTTATTTTTTTCTTATCTGGTGGGGACTATAATTTCCAGTTCGTTTTTCTTCTTGCTTTCATCTTTAACTTTTTAAAGAGTAACAGGAGCATTTAAAAAAAATACAGTAATGTTTGCTTTGTATACTGTTATGTTATTGTTACGAGCTGAGATTCGGGATAAATAAATTTATTAACACTATATTTAAATAGTAACAAAAACAGTAATCAGACATTTTAATAAGAATCACTTGAACTTTCCTCACTAGTAGTTCATTGTTTCGCATTCAGAACTGTGCTGTCCCCGCAGCTTGTTTTTGTTTTTGGGGAATGGCATCTCGCAATTCAACCTATAGGAGGTTGTCGACTGCTTAACCGGGCTTTCCTGTGGATGCCTCAATAAATTAAGGCCTCCAGCCAGAGCATAAAACTAAAACTAAGCGACTACTCGCTAAGGGCACCCCCTGTGGGGTACGAACCTCGGCTTAGGGCGTCGCTGGAAGAGGACAGCAAAGGGACAAGCTGGATCGGATTAAGCTGTCCCGCAGCGCTGGCAACTCTCTATTTATATGACGAGTTTAAGCTTCTAGATAGTTCGAGGACATAAATTCGAGAACATTCTAGAATGCTGCAACACGACACTAATTATCTCGAAAATTGTGGAAGGGTCCAGAATGTTCCAGAAAGATCAGAAAATAATCGTGTAGTTCTACTAATCAATAACAGATGGCGGTAGCGCGGCATTTTCTGTCTTACCGACCTTCGTCACATTATTATTTACCTGGAGGTAAACTAGGCCATAACCTCATTTGTTCGGCCGCGATCTCCAACGCGCTCGGTTCTTGTGCTTTTAACAGCGATATGTATTCCTCGTCATCTCTGAAACAAAACACTCATTCAGACATTGTTGGACACATGATAGGGATGGGATTTTAATAAGTGGTCAAAACAGGCACATTATTACATCAGCCTCTAACAAAGGACTTCTGTAAAGTACAGACGCCAGCACATCAAGCTACCCGAAACTGTCAAATTTTCCCAATCAACCTTGAACCTAATGCTTTAGCGATAAAGTTGAAAATCTATTAAAGAAATTTGACAGATTGTAGTAGCTTGATGTGCTGGCGTTTGTACAAATCGACACTTTCTAAGCTTTAAAATAATGATCACGTAAAAATTTAAGGCTAGATTGTAAATAATTATTCAAAATCCCGTTCTTTTTAATAAAGGAAAAAAAACAGACATGCTCAATTTTGAATTTTCAAAACGCTGGAATTGTATAATCCCTTTCATTATGTGACCACTTGTCAAACGACGACTAAGGACCGATTGCATACCTATACGAGTATTTTGAACAGGCCAGTCTTCCACCGGATACAAAACAGTTGTAGTAACTTATAGCAAATTAACATAGAGTAACTTATAGTAAATTAACTTATAGTAACTTAAGTATAAGTAACTTATAGTACAGGGTGTCTCAGAACGGTCCGACTATTTTGAGAGTGAACGAGACGCAAACAAAGCGGAGTGGAGGTGAGGGAGGGGTACCGTTTGCAAGATCTATTCTTACATTTTTAGTTGCCGCCATGCCTTGTACGGGAGATATGAAAATAATGAGAGATTTGACGATTTTGAAACCATTTTCTTCAGCGACGAGGCCCATTTTCATTTGAACGGTTATGTGAATCGCCAAAATTGCCGATTTTGGGCTGAGAGCAATCCAACATTGTTACATCAACGCCCTTTGCATAGCCCGAAAGTCACAGTTTGGGTCGCAATGTCGGCAAAGTCCATTATTGGAACTTACTTTTTTGAAGACAATAGAGGCAGAGCAATTACGGTGAATTCGGCGCGCTATATTGAGATGATACGCAATTTTTTTGGTCCGAGACTTAGAGAAAGTGAGCACTGCAATCGTCAGTCGTGGTCCCAGCAAGATGGAGCCACTGCGCATACCACTAACAACTCGCGAGCAGCACTGCAAAAGTTGTTTCCTGAAAAAGTGATTTCTCAAAGGGATAACATTGAGTGGCCACCACGGAGCCCTGATTTAACGCCACATGTTTTTCTCTTGTGGGGTTATCTTAAAATTGTTGTCAACGAGAACAATCCACAAAGTTTGGTAGATTTAAGAATAAACATCGAAGAGACGATCAGATTGATTCCTCAGCAACTTCTTCAAAAAGTCTTCGATAACGTCCCCAAAAGGTTTGAAGAGTGTCGCCAAAGAAACGGTCGTCATCTATCTAATATAATATTGAAAAAGTAAAATTTCGTTCTTTGTGTACATTTCGGTATCAATAAATAAATAATTACAATTAACATTTTTTTATTATTATCGTTCGAATAAGTTGGATCGTTCTGAGACATCCTGTAGTACTTGGACTCAAAGACAATCTTTATTCGCAAGCAGCTCGTTTGTCATTTCTTGAATCTGCCTTGTCTTACCTTGGGCTGGGGACCCTCTGATGAAGTGAGGGGTTGGGAAGGTAAAGAGCTTTAATGTCCCTCTGCACGTCTTGGTAGAAAGCCGCCTCCCAGAACTGCTGGCTAGTCCATACGGGATGTTCCTGGAAAAAGTTAATCGAATTAGAATTAACACATGAGAAACGAAATGAAAAAAAAAATGAATTATGATGATTGATGGGAAATTGTAGTTTCATGACACAGCTAAACTTTACTTTCTGGTGGTTTTGGTAGCAGCTCGGAGCCTAGATTTGTGCCCCGTTGATGGCAAAAGGCTCGCTCTCTATTACATAGGACTTAAAACATAACTGTGCACCAAAACAAGCATGACGACGTTATGTTTCCGGATAGTAAGGCGCAAGGCAAGTCTTACTTTGTTTCTCTCTGTCAGTGTCAACCAGTCTTACCAAGGGTAAAGGTAAGGGTAAGGGCAAGGATAAGGGTATCGTGTTATCCAGTAACTGGGTTGTGGATGTCAGATAGGCCGTTGCTCCATGTAAAATACTAGTATTCAGCTGCATGCGGTTAGTCTAGAAGCCGATCCGAATATAGTTTGGAAAAGGCTAGACAGATGACAACAATTTACAGGAGCTGAATTGACAAGCCCTGCTATAAATACAAAAACTAGTCTATACCACAACATAACATCACGCCTTGTCTCCACAAACGGTTAGGCAGAGGTGTACCAATAGTACAGCCAAATTTCGCCAGTTATATTTAAGTCCCATGTAATAGGAGGCGAGCCTGTTGCCATCAACCGGGCACAAATCCAGACTCCGGGCTGCTATTGAAAATTACCAGATAGAAAAACCCAATAAAACTGCCCGACATGGGAATCGAACCCAGGCCCTCATGCTCAGCAGTAGCGCTTGCGACCACTAGACCAACGAGGCAGTAATCTATACCAGTTGCAAGAAAAACGTACTTGTATGCACATGTAGGCGTATTGTATGACTCCGGTGCAAAGTTTCCTGCAGTAGGCTGTGGCCAGCGGCAGCATGGCGGCTGCTATGGTGTGCTCGTCTAAGGCTGTCGCCGATTGAAGCGCGCAGTTCATTAGTCTGTAACAATAACAGAGAGTAATTGGTTAAAAAACAAAAAAAAAAAAAAAAATTTATGTAGGTACTGTAAAGGTTTGATGCCGGTGGCAATCTTATGTGTCACAGACCGTTAAGTATTTGCCTATGGACGCGTTCGAACACGTGTTCGAAGTGTCGAACGTATTTGAATTTGAAGGATAAGCCAATTTGTTTTGTATAGAGGTCAGATAGGATATAGCCGTGTCTTGTTAATGTGTTTTCTATAAGATAAACGAAATATAACATAATAATTCTTATTAGCTTGCAAAGTTATTGTAGTGTTGATGCCCCCGTACACTTCATAACTTACATCAAACACTACATACGACATAGGATACGTAATAATCTGCTTGCCCCCTATAGGACCCCTTGCAGATTATTACAGTACATAGGTGCAAACGTTAGACTGGTCATGTTCATCATTCCCCTATATAAAGTCATTGGTTTCTAGTGGGCATTGGGTCTTGAGATAAAATTAAGATCTTTCTGCTAGCTTAGTTACTGTGACCAACTTTCGCAAAGCCCACAAAGGCAAAAAAAAGCTCATTTATTAATTATCTTACTTATTAAAAAAAAAACGATCTTCATTTTGATCAATAAGTTTTAAGAGGATGAAATTAAATATTTCCCATTCAGTAGTAACACTTCGAAATTCAATTGTGTGGTAAGGCACAAGAAACCCAATAGCAACAATATTAAGCTTTAAAAAATGAAATTTTCTGTCTCCACTATAAAAATAACAAGCTCATAAATCATAGTGTGATTCGATCGATTGCCTAGATACACCCGATTATATCGTTCACTATACTAGTGAAACATTACTAAACAGGAAGTGAGAAAAAGGTTGCATGAGACTAATACACGGACGCAACTAACAAGAACATCCAAGGTAAAAACATTTAACATAATAACGAATTTTTGTTCTACACAGTTCAGCTGTTAAATAATAACCAATACGCGAAGAGACATTAAATGAAACAGAATAAATGTGTACAGTAGGCAAAGTAAATAAATATGCAAGCAAGTCTTATCTCATCTTTTCTCAGACTTGCAGATATCAAAGACTGTATAGTTTGTCCAAAAAGTATCTGATGAAAATGTAAACAAATGGATCAAATAACGAACCTGTAGATGCCAATTTGTAGTGCCACTTACAAAATGAGTGCTTTGATTTGATTAATTATATATTTAAAAAAATCTAATTTTAAATCACGTTAAAGATTTTGTTTTCATTTTACAATTGAGTTTAATTTTAATTCCTCAATTTTCGTTAATGATTTTTCAATTACAATTTAATAATGTTATTCAAACAATAATTCAAAAAAGAGGTAGATATATGTACAGTTGCAACCGTTGCAACAGTTGAAACCTTCTAAATACAGATGAATGTGTTACTAACTCCCGTTAGTGAGTGATTGCGTAAGAATTTAACCTGAGGATTTACTCCTTAAGCACGAAGTCCGTAGTTTCAGCCGAAGTTACGGGCGTTTCCTACTCCGTATCACTTACGGACATAAGATTAGTTCGGTTTGCGAACTAAGAATGAATGACCACACGTTTTTACAGTTGTCCCTACGCCCGATGTGTTTTTGTCCGTCCGAAAATTTTAATTTTACACTTGTTTTGACTGATTAACTACTTTCGGACGGGCCCGTATCTTCGTTGACGGACTTAGGGAGTAGATCCCTTAACAGGGTTAGTTTACACTTTCATCAGATATTTTTAGAACAGACCATAAGCATACAACGCTTTGAAGTTTCATCTGCTTGTACACCAAAAACTTTTGCCAAGTGTACTTCATCGTCTGTCTAGCCTTTTCTCAACTAGGTTGGAGTCGGCTTCCAGTCTAACCAGATGCAGCTGAATACCAGTATTTTACACGGAGCGACTGCCTATCTGACCTCCATAACCCAGTTACTGGGTAATACGATACCCCTTGGTAAGACTGGTTGTCAGACTTTCGGGCTTCCGACGACCTGTAACGACTGTCAAAAGATCCACGAGTGACAGCTGGGACCAACGGCTTAACGTGCTTTCCGAGGCCAGAATCAGTAAATAAGGCGTAATTCATGACGATGACAAAGAGAAAAGTCCATTGTTTCTGTAAACACAATGTTTCATATCACGCCATCAGATAGCTATAATTATGGACCCACATGTAATATTATATTAGGTATATATTGGTGCTATTATAGGACGCATGGAGATTGCAATACAAACTAGTGAAATGTCGAAAGCGTTGGTAATATGTAGCGCACTGTGTGTTTGTGTCTCTTTGGTATACGCGAAACATTTTGTAAGGATTTTACTCGGTCTTTTGTTTTTAATTAAGATATAAGTTCTTTTTTCCGTGTCTAAGTTTCAATAAGAGAATTTATCATTGCATGCAGCAGTTTCTTCACAACTGGGGATTTCACAAAACGCTTGGCTTAGCCAAATCTGCAGTAATGACTAATCTCTTAACCCGAGGAAGTTGCTACTTAGTTTAAAGGACAACTTGGAGAAAGCATGGGAAAAGCAATCCACAACATGTCCCAGAATTGGCGCACTGCATCTTAACCGACTCATTGCCACCATCATTTCATCATCATTCGCGAAAAAAAAATCTGCGGTTCACATTTATGTTCGCATAATTCGTCAAAATGTGGGGAGCAGCTCATTTTTTTCGCGATTTCAGGTTTGGTTCCATAGTAAAAGTTGTTCATAATGATGAGTACAATGACCCCTTAAGTGGTTGTGCGTTAATTCTGGGACATGTTGTATATCCTTATCATAGTGCGTTAATGGCTCCGCTGAAATTTTCATCATCATTCCCCTGCCTTTCTCCCAATTTATTTGGGGTCGGCGCAACATGTCTTCATCTTCCATACCTACTTCTCTATTAGTCGTCATCTCGGTAGTCACCTCCTTTCTAGCCATATCATCTTTCACACAGTCCATCCATCGTTTCTTTAGTCTTCCCCTACTCTTATAGCCGTCCACATTCATGCTCAAAACTTTCCTCACAACATTTGCTTCATTCCTCCACAATTTTGAATAATCTTCATATCCTATATGTATGATATTTTCTAAAGCTGTTTTTGAA
This sequence comes from Fissipunctia ypsillon, assembly GCA_947568875.1. Classification (NCBI taxonomy): domain Eukaryota; kingdom Metazoa; phylum Arthropoda; class Insecta; order Lepidoptera; family Noctuidae; genus Fissipunctia; species Fissipunctia ypsillon. The sequence goes on along the minus strand of OX387650.1, from coordinate 7,702,387 downwards.
ACTTAAACATTAATATCTAATTGTCAAGTTTTTTTACAGGGCAATGGAGTCTGGGAAAGGTTATCCGTAAACAAATGTGAGGCGGATGACCACAAATTCAAGTTCGATATGACCCTGATGAAGATCAACGAGACTCATGATGGATTTAAAGGACATATTGTATTTGATGAAGACTTTGACGACGCTTTTGGAGTATGTTATTTTATGACTACACCTTTCAGTTCAGTGGATAACAGAGACAGTTATACAAGCATGGACTACTTTAGACAGGAGATAGTAGAGAAATTAATAGACTGCACACTAAACTTTTTTGCTGCGAGAACGGAACATTTTAAAAATAAAAAATTATATTCAGCTTTTGCAGAATGTGTGATTTTTAAAAGAGAAGTCGCGTTTTAACTTAATGACAGTTTTGAATGTAATATAAACTTGTTACTTGATCGAAGACTTGTTATTGTGTATCCGCAAACACGATCATTTCTATAGAAAAGTGTCCGAGTAATATAATTTTGGTCAATCAATTTGCCTTATCCCAACTATGTCTGGGAAAAGACTTTCAGTCGAACTGGATGCAGCTGAATACCAGTATTACATGGAGCGACTGCCTATCTGACGTCCACAATTCAGTTACTGGGTAATACGATACCCCTTTGGTAAGACTGGTTGTCAGACTTTCTGGCTTCTGACGACCCGTAACGAATGTCAAAGATCCACGAATGACAGCCGGGTCCAACGGCTTAACGTGCTTTCCGAGCCTCGGAGAGGTCTCGCCCCTTGGTAAGACTGTATAGATACACCCCCTCCCCTTTTGTTGCGATTACATCTATGTAAGACCAGTAAGGCCAAAAAGCTGGCGAGTGTGTGCTTTGAGATTCCAAGTTCTGTGGGGTCCAGTTTCTTCCTTCCAACCACCAATATGTTTTCTAACAAACAAACTTTTTGACTGCCTCGTTCTAGTGGTCGCAAGCGCTACTGCTGAGTATGAGGTCCTGGGTTCGATTCACAGGTTGGGCAAAGTATTATTGGGGTTTTCTAACAGGGACTTCTCAGTAGTAGCCCGGAGTCTGGATCTGTGTCCGATTGAGGGAAATAGGCTCGCCCCCTATTACATGGGACTTAAACATAACTGGCAAAATGTGGGTACACCTCTGCCTAACCCTTCGGGGAAAATAAGGCGTGATGTTATGTTATGGTTCCTGACACAAGTACTAATGTTATCTTAATGTTTTAAAGTATTAATTAATCTACTTTTCTATTGACCAGGTCCGCTTAGAAATTTGCAAGATCGAGGACGAAAGCTGCAAGCAGTCCCAAGTGATGGTAGACGATTGTTTGATAGGCTTCTTTGACAGATACGCAAAGGACAGCGTCACTAATTGTTTGAAGGCTGCTAGCATAGACCCGCCTGAGATGCCCATACCAAAGGTATACTTAGTTTTGGATGAAATTCAATTGGAAAAATAAATCAAGCTGATATCAGCTGCTTCACTCGAGTGAACGTTCCGTTTTGGTTCATTCCACCTTCACACGAAAACGACAAAATTACATAAACATGAATGTTCATATGCTCATTTAATTTAATTATTCGATCATTTAGTGGGCGAGAGAAAGAACAAAAACTGAAGCGTCTGATATCTGAGGGGCAATTCCCGTAATTTTAAGAACGTTCACAGTCTGATCTCGGTCTCTATATGTCAAAAATACCTATAATTTCCCTACACTTTTGACATTTCACTGTCGCTGAGATGAGATTGCGACTTGATTTTGAACGTTGTTGATTACGGGAATCTGCTTATTCTTAAAAAAAACAAATGAACATCGAGGTGTGAAACTGAAACCTCGTAGTGCTATTCTGCAAAAATCTCATCGTAAAAACTTAGGAGAAGTGAGCTTGAAGTGAACTAACATTCCACATTATAACTATGATTGACAGTATTGACAGCTCACTTCGTATTTTTTCCAGAATAGCCCGACATGACTCGATTGCCCGACCGCAGTGAGTCAGCGGCAGCGTGGTAAACAATACTTTTCAGTCGTAGCTGGGCTGCCTTTGAAGAAATACAAATTATGATGCTAGGGCAAATGTTTTACACAAGAACCTACATTTTTATCCAAACACAAATCTTTGGAAGAACATCTCTCTTACTTCTTTGCAAAAAAATTGTTTTTATTTTTTACAGGGAGAATACGACATAGAAAGTTACGCTTTTAGCAATGAACCCACTAATAGCATGTTTGGGACATTCAATTTCAAGGCTTTTATTCTTCAAGGAGACGATGAAGTGGGTTGCTTGGAGACACGAATGGAGTTTAAGAAGATAGAGGAAGAAGGAGAAGAAAAAGAGGAATAGATTTAAAATGTAATGGGGTTGCTTCCCGGATGCATCGCCGCAAGAGAGCGCTGTTAGTCACTTGAAAAAACACTTAGCGCCATATAGGCAGAACTAATTTAACAGTTTTCTTCCCCATTAAACAAGGTTTTTATTTATATTCAAGTATCAAGTGAAATAAATAATTGGATTTATAGCTCTATAGTTTATTGTTCAGTGCATTCCTTCATAGTGTCTCGATTTCAGGATTAAATAATAATTATTTCGCAAAAACTGAGTAGTTATTTTATCATACCTATAGACCTTTTTCCCATTCAAACATATATTCTATCTTTATTTTGATATGTCTTTAACATATCTCGGGACCCTGGGGTCCCGGACCGTTGGAAGGCGTACGAGGGGCCGAAGCCAACTCGCAGAGGCCCCTTGGACAATTTTAAATGATGAGGAGGCACCAACCGACGATTATCCCTGTATGCACTGTGCAAGTACTCCCAAGGACTACCCCCGGTTGATGCAGGACTATTGCAGAATATAGAAACAAGACATATTGGGCTATGGGTTTGGGTGGCTGTGGACTGGTTACCTAGATAATATATCTTTTGTTATTAAATTCTAAAATTACAAAAGCTTTAAAGTCCTTCCTTCAGTATCCTAAGTAAAAGTAACAGTGTTATCCTAAGTAGTGTTAAAGTAGGTATTGAAATATATCGTACAAACCAACTGGCAATGGCCAGCGGTTCAGACTCTAAAGATTTGACTTGAAGGATGAGCTCACCCTAACGACGAACCCTAATTGACGGGTTCCGCTAGGGCCGATGCCAGCTAGAGTCGCCGGATGTTCGAAACAGTTACCGCGGCCCCTGGCACAGGCAACTAAAGGAACACGGGTGGGTTTTAGTCAGTAAAAGTCTGACACGCCCTCCCGCTCCGCCCAGAGCGGGAGAAGTCATCTGATGATTTCCCACCCAAAAAAAAAGGACGACCTCACCGAGCCGCATACAAGCGCTGTAGGCAATGTACTATATATAAATCTATCTGAGAAGACTAACCTTCTCAGATAGATTTACATGTACTCCATTCATTCTCTTTCATTCATTCCATAACAAAGAGAACACGATTCAGTAATTTATCAATATACTAATCTATAACTAAACAAGGATAAAGAATGGATACATCAAGAAGTAATCCTTGCCCAGCTGTTTATCCATTCACATTTGTTACAGTTGTAACGAAAATCATGTCATTTGGTTTAAATAGATATTTATTTATTACTATTTTCTTTTCTTTTCTTTTATATATATTCTTTTCTATTTTGTGAATGTGAGACAAAAGGCCTTGTAGATTGTTATATGCTGCGATTTGTTGATCATTTTTAACGGACTTCAAAAAAAGGAGGAGGTTTTCAGTTCTTCGGAATCTTTTTTTTTTGAGTGTCCCGATAACTAGAAGACGGCTGGACCGATTTGGAATTTTTTTTTTTTGAAAGGGTATACTTCACAGGTGGTCCCATTGTCAACAGGTCAGGATCTGATGATGGGATCCTGGAGAAATCGAGGGAACTCTTCAAATATTATAGGCACACCTATAGCGATTTGGGTATTTTTTATAGTAACTTGTGCATTTGCTCTTGGAAAGCACCATTTGGTGAAGTGGAACTGATGATGAAGACCACAGATGGCCCGGGTTGCGATTCGATTACTTTTAAATTATTGCTAAGCAATATAGGCTCGTCACAATGCGTATGGTGAAGTGGAGTTGATGGTGAAGTACCAGGAGAACTCCTCAACAATTAACGTCCCTGCATCGGCAAAAGCAATACTTTGTAAAAGGTGATGAGCAGTTGTCATTAGGCTATTGTAACTTAGATGAATTAAAAACCGACCCACTAAAAAGTGAAAAATAAAAAACTTTTTTACAAAAAAAAACACTACAAAGTGAAAAATAACTTTAATTTCGGAAGTCGCTGGCAAAAACCTAAAATACAGATCCAAATACACCGAATTCCGAAATTAAAGTTATTTTTCACTTTGTAGTGTTTTTTTTTTAAAGTCGGTTGTTTTTTTTTTGCAAAAAAGTTGTTTTTATCTATTTTGTTAAGTACGTACTTGTTGGCAGGCCCTACACTGTCCCCCCATACTAACAGAGTAATTTGTAAAAGCCAATAAATTTTAAAAGAATAACCATGAAGTTTCTTACGGACTCTTCTCCATAGGAAACGACCTGTTGGGACCGTGCACCTAGCTTCTGATGCTTCATAAGTGCCCATATATAGGTTTATGTGAAATCAAATATTTTGAATTCAAATTTTTGAACCCAGTATCACGACCACCAGTGGCGACCGTTTCCGGAATTAACGCACAACCTTTTAAGGGGTATGGGACCAAACCTGAAAACACGAAAAAACATCAGCTGTTCCCAACAGTGAGGTTTCACTAGTACACTTGCCACTGAACATATCGCTAGTCGATTGTAACTACGACTAACCCCGAGTATATGCAACCCAAAACTTAGCGTAACTACGAGTATACTCCATTTGAATTAAGATTAGAAATTTAAACAAACCTTTTTTACAGTCCGTTCAACCATTTTGACTTCTATCCCGTACCCCTTAAGATGGCATTAAAAGCAAAAACGTGGTTTCATTACAAACTATTTACTGCAGGTGCCATTTGTCATGCCACCAACACAATAGAAGTTAAAATCGAATGAACGGACTGTAAAAAAGGTTTAGTTAAATTTCTAACCTTATTACAAATGGAGTTTAGGAGTCTACAATCTGCACAGACACAGTAACCAATGACAACCAGAATATACTTGTATGCCGCAAAACTCCGCAAACTATCACAATCGATCATACACGACTGGCTGTATTAACAACGTTTTTACCGGCGATGCTTCGCTTATCCGTAAATAAGAAAATGGAAAATAATTTCCTGTGGCTAAAGTATTCATTGGATTTGATTGATTTTAGTATACGGGTAAAGAACATGATTCTCTTTACGTGGTTTAAATGAATTTCAATCATCCTGTTCCACCTTGTATATGTATATATTAAATTTATTCTATATTAATAATAAAGCTATAGTTTGTTTGAACGCGCTAATCTCTGGAACTAACAGTCGGATTTGAAAAAAATAATTTTGCATTTGATAGCCCAATGATTCGAGGAAGGTTATTAAAGCTATTTAACATCACGATACTACCATAAGGGGCCGAGCAAAAAGAAAAAAGTTAGAAATAACGCTAATGCTACAGCTAAACTGTCGCGATAACGCGAACTACACTTCGCGCGCGTTCTTTCGCACACCGCTCGACGTCTCGTTGTGCAACAGAGACCGCGCGAAGTGTAGTTCGCGTTATCACGACAATGTAGCCGTAGCATAAGCGAAAACGAAATCATAGCGCGGGCGGCCAACGCGATACGACGCGGTGGGTAATATTAAAATAGTAACCTTGTAATAAATAGCATTATTGGCATAACTAAGTAGGTACCAGATAATATTCAATTAAATCTATAACGATTGAAAATAACGTAAATAACGATGTGTATCATGATTGACACTGAAGCTCATCACGCCATTCGATACCATCATTATGGCCACTGAACATGTCATGGTTATACAATTGAGATATTATATATTGGGTTCGATTGGTTGAAAATCACAGTGCACTTAAATGTTTAATACAACCAGTGCTATGTTGAAATTGTGGGTCTTGTGTGGGGTCCTGTGTTGTGTCTTTCCATTGGTGTTCGGTACGGGAGACATTGTAAGATTTCAAGACTATATTTCTTATTAATACCTGGCAATCTGTCTTACCAAGGGGTATTGTGTCATCTATTCATTCCATCCATTGTGGTTTTGGAGGTCAGAAAGGCAGTCGCTCCATGCAAGATGTTGTTATTCAGTTCCTTTCGGTTAAGATTTGTTTTTTTAAGAAACCGCACAACGGTCACACAATATACAACATGACCCGGAATTAAGAGCCTATACTACCGCAAATGGCTTAGCACGATCCTCCGTTATGTCGAAAATACTGCAGCATTAATTTTGAAATAAATATATGGTAAAGTTGAGGTTTAATGTTAAGAGGGTCACATTTTGTCACCTCTCTCGCTCACACAGGATCAAATTTTTAAGAATGTTAAATGAAAAAATGCCTTTTTGAAAAATGTAATCAATGGGCGACCTACTAAATAATATTAATTTAATAGGTAGTTATCAAAAACACATTTCTATTGTGTTATCTAATAAACTTAGTTAATTAAATATTATGATCTGTTTTTGAGATAATTTAAATAAATGCCACAATAAAAATGTGTTTTAACAATTACCTATTAAATTAATATTATTTAGTAGGTCGCCCATTGATAACATTTTTCAAAAAAGCATCTTTTCATTTAACATTCTTAAAAATTTGGTCCCGTGTGAGCGACAGAGGTGCAAAATGTGACAACCCTCTTAAGTACTATGTTTGCCGTAAACACGATTCCATAAAATGTTCTTGATAGAAAAAAAATCCAAACCTACCTCCAAACCGAACAATAAACCGCTGGTATTCGAAAAATACTTCAAATTAGATCATGAAACTTTGCATACTAACTGAACTAACTATAAAGCAGGTCTTATGTTTTTTATTCTTTTTAAACTACCATTATTTTCACCGTAAAAAGCATTTATCTAAACTATCGGCGCTCCCTGCCGCCCAGCACCGCACTCAGTCCCGCTCTCACTCAGTCCGCGCGCAGTATCGTGCGAGCGAGATAAAGAGTGAATTTTAGCTGAGGTAGTATAGGCTCTTAAATGCACAACCCATTAAGGGTCATTGTACTCATCATTATGAACAACTTTTACTATGGGACCAAAGCTGAAATCGCGAATAAAAATCTGCTGTTCTCTACATTTATGTTCGTATAACGGGTCAAAATGTAGAGAACCAGGTGTTTTGTTTTTAGATTTTGACATAAAATGTCCTAACCAAGGTCATGACCTATCTGTGTGCCAAATTTCATCCAAATCCGTTCCATCGTTAAGGCGTGAAAAGGTAACAGACAAAGTTACCTCCGCATTTATACCTAATATTTACCCATGAAATTGGAGACTTGTATGAAAATTTTAAGATATAAAAATTTTGCTAATTTTTTTATTACAGCTAATCAAAGTACTGGCCCAAATTATCTATACAATTTTGGCATTTTGATAGCAGTTATCCCTTTACTGTAGAAGTCTGCCGGACGGGAGGCGATGAAGTCAGCGAAAGCGTTTTGTACTGCCTCTCGGGTGTTGAATTGTTTCCCACTTAAAAAATTGTCTAAATTTTGAAAAAAGTAGAAATCTTGGGGCAAGGTCCGGTGAGTACGGTGGGTGACGGAGAGCTTCCAGCTGTAACTCTTGTAGCTTTGCGATGGTCTGTCGTGAAGTGTGAGCTCGCGCGTTGTCGCGGAGAAAGCAATGGGGAAGAGCGATTGACCAGTATTGGTTGTTGAATTGCGAGCTTCTCCATCATTGTTTGCAATTCTTGACAATAGACATCTGCCATCACTGTTGTGCCATTCGTTAAGAAGCTGTGATGTACAAGTCCGGGACTGGTCCACCAGACAGTCACCATCATCTTCCTATGAGTAATCTTTCTTTTAGCGCACTGATTAGGTGCTGTACCCGGATCCACCCACTGAGACAAACGCTTACAGTTGTCGTACAGGATCCACTTTTCATCGCAGGTAACAATTCGATTTAGAATTCCTTCGTTTCTATGCCAATTCAGTAGTGCTATGCATGCTTCGACGCGTAAGTCTCGCTGTTGGTCGCTTACTTCGTGTGGCACACACTTATCTAGCTTTTTAATCTTTCCGATTTGACGCAAGTGCTTCAATGTTGTTTTGACACTAACTCCCAAGGCCTGCAGCAAGCTCAACCATAGATCGAGTTGGATCCGCTTCCACTATCGCCTTCAATTCGTCGTTGTCGACAATAGTTACCGGCCGACCGCGAGGCTCGTTCTTCAACTCAAAATTTCCAGATTTAAAACGACTGAACCAATAATGGATCGTGTTTATGCAAGCAGTGTTAGGCCCGTATACGTCGTTAATGTTTCGTGTTGTTTGCGCAACGGTATTTCCACGTTAGGAACTCATATTCGAAAATTGTACGAATTTTCAGTTTACCCATGGCGCCAAAAACTACCACAATTTCAAAAAAACAAGAAACTATCTAAAAACAAATGACTGAATTTGAAATTAAATTAACACAGCTTTCGAATAAAATGTATTTGAATTTCAAATTGCGCCAATCCACAGATAATTAAATCTGAAAATGCTGGTTATAGAATCTCCAATTACATAGGTAAAGACCTATTATTAGTATGGATGATTGTTTTTCAGGGTCCCGGTGTGTGGCAAGTGAACTACATAACGAAATGTGAGGCCGAGCTACACAAGTTCAAGTTCAACATCATGCAGAAAAAAATAAACAGGACACACGACTGCTTCAACGGAAATATGAAGTTGGAAGAAACCTTTAATAAAGATTTTGGAGTGGGTTTATAATAAATAACATCACGTCTGAAATTCCTCGAAGGGTTAGGCAGAATTGTACCTACGGTACACCCACATTTCACCTGTTATGTTTAAGTACCATGTAATAGGGGGCGCGCCTATTGCCATCAACCGGGCACAAATCCAGACTCCAGGCGGTGACTGAAAAATTCCCTATGGAAAATCCCAATAACACTACTCGACCATGAGTACCATGGAGCTGTTTTATGTTATGATGTAGGTATGTTGACTTGAAAGAGTATGGCAGTTGAGAGTATGTCATGCTCACTTAAATGCCTCGCTGATGGTGGCACGTGTGTTGGATCATTCGGTTTACTACTAAATGGTTGAGCTGGATGGTGCTGATCCACGCGTCATGTTCGTGAACGGGCGCCGTCAGTGGAGACTGGTCATCTCTGGTCTGCCAGGGCTTATATTTAATCTTATATTTTGAATTGTTTTTAATTATTTATTTTTTAAATTGTTCTCACATATAGAAGCAACAAGAACAATGTACCCAGGATTTTGTAATAAGTTTGATTTAAAAGAGTGTCCATGGAGTTTCTTGCCCATTCTTCTCCATAGAGATCTACTTTTGGAATGGGCGACTAGCTTCAATTTTCTGACTAACTGACTGACTCTAACAATTCAAAAGTAATTGGTTTAATTGAAATAAATGCTTTGAGTTTGAGTTTGAGTTCGACCTGGGAATCGAACTCAGGGCCTCATGCTCAGCAGTAGCGCTTGCGACCACTAGACCAACGAGTCAGTCACACTTTCGAATTCGAACGAAGAAAGTCGCATGGAGGGGGCATACAAGCATGAATTTAACGCTTTTTCGCGTGACGATATCTGCCAGTTTACTCTTACCACAACCCGCGTAAAAGAACTTCGTTCCAAAAGACATCGAATTTTCCAGATCCGTGTCGATATATGCAAATACGTGGACGGAGGATGCAAACAGTACCAGGTGCTCTCTGACGACTGCTTCATCAACTTTGTCAATAAGTACGCCGAGAACAACGTGAAGGCTTGCTTGGAAATCGCTGGCGTTGACCCGCCTGAATTTCCTGTACAACAGGTATTGTTTTCGTTAGATAAACAACATTTCCTTAATCTAGCCCGCATCAATAACGCTAACTCTTCACACAATGTGCACATAATAAACAAATGTTCTTGAAGTCGAATTCGGGAGCTGAGGACCCGAGCTGAGATGGCCCTGCCTCTTCCTTAGATGTGGATGCCTCCCTATCAACTTTTTTAATTGTATCAGTTCGGGTGTAATTTCTACGACAATTGGTGTGGATCAAAAGGGATGCCAAACCACGGAAAATTCGGTGCTTGTCGTCCTTCCGTTCCTTATTAGCTTTAATAAGGCCCAGTATTCTTTTTCCTTTTACCACAGAGACCTCGTTACTCCCTTTAACGATGTCCTTAACACACACAGGACACTTATTAGTACTAATTGCGGATAACCCGACTGCGTAACTACATATAGCAAAAAATCGTTGTGGCTGCTCCCCTGCGTTAGCGGGTATAGATAGGCTACCGTGCCAAACAGATTGAATCATAAACAACGATAATAACATAAAGCCCGAAGGCATGGATACCTAATAATGGGAGTTTCAGCCTGTATGGTCGCGTTTTCTACGACAGTCGTCAACGGAGATATTGAATGAAAAGTGACGACTTTCACCACGTGGAAGTACTCCCAGCTTATTAATGAAATAGTTGAGTTTATAGTTTCGCTAATTTTCACATCAGGTAATGCCCATCACGCTGAAAAATTTTCCCTAAGCCGCACCGTTTTTGAGATATTAGCGAAAAATCCAAAAGCGGGAACTTTGTTATCCCCCCCGCTCACCTCCTAGACGTCAGGACTTCTAGTATGTTCACTCGCTAAGCACCCTGAACAAGTTTCTGAAGGAATCGCTTAGGTCCCTTGCACATGCACTCTACACCCCCTTTTGGGCCATTTGTTGACTGAACTAGTACCTACCATGGGGCCAACCACCACCTCTTAAAGCAGTATTATTTTAATGTTACTTTAGTGTGAGAAAGAGATGGAGCTATACAGGACGTCTAGCTCCATCTCTTTCCCACACTGAAGTAAGATTACAATAATACTGCTTTAAGAGGTGGTGGTCTAGCTCCACAACTATAAAAAGTGAAAAATAAAAAAAAACGTAAAATATATTCGTACATAGTACATCAGACACCCTATAATCATTAGTCAAGATCGGAAGGACATGCTTTGACATTTTACATTGTTTCTTTCACCCAAAGTTTTGGGATCCAAATTATAATTCATGCTGCCGTTCTCGGCAATACAGCTTTGCGGCTGAGACCATACCTAGTCTATTCCAGTAGTATCTGATCAAAATGTGAACAAATATATCAGAAAACGTACCTGTGGATGCCAATTTGTAGTTCCACTAACAAATTGAGCGCTTTGATGTGATTATTTGAATTCTTAAACACGAAATTCTAATTTTAAATCACCTTTACAGATGTTTTGCAGTCGTCAATGATTTTTCAGTTACAATAGTAGTTGGACCTAACGTTAAAACCTTTCTAACGCAGATGAATCAATTCCCTAGTGCGTGATTGCGTAAAAACTTAACCTGCACCCTAATTGCGTAACACACTATCAATCGAAATCTGAATGATTTTGAAGCAAATTGCTAATTCATTGCTTCATAAGTTCGAAAAATTTGTCTGCTCAATAACGTAAATAACGCAATGAATGTTGTTGAACTGTCAAAATGAAACCGATTCCTACTGTGAGTGTGTTACGCAATTGCCCCTCTGAACAGGGTTTGTTTACACTTTTATTAGATACTTTTGGAACAGACTATAAGGGCGAAATCTTTAAAAAGGGGATCTACTATTTCAAAATCACAAATCACAAAACAAGTGGATCAAAGCTGATTTTTCAATCGTCAGCTATAACTACGGCAGAATAAATACGGCGATTTGACATCTACTACACAAAAGCTGTCATTTAGCTGCTATGTATCCCTCAGATAAAAGTTTCTGAAATTCTGACGATTGTAAAATCAAACCCAAGTGAAATTGATCCTAATATCAGTCTTCTTCGTCCTCAGGGAGAGTACCACATAAGAGACTACGTGTTTGACTACAGCGAACTACCCAAAGATGGATTGTACGGCGTTTACTGCGCAAAGGCGTACATGCTAAGAGGAACCGAAGAGGTTGCGTGTTTGGAGACCCATGTGGAGTTCAAGGAAGTCGAGGAAGAAGACGATGATGATTGTGATGAAGAATAGAACGAAGAAATAAAAATTTGTTCCAAATTAGAGGGATTTTCTGTAGCAAAAGCGTTTACAGTTATTAAATAGTTCGTTGAAAGCGGTACTTTATTGTACGTTTAGTAAAATAAAACGTGTAATGTATTCTTAAAGTTGCATAATATTGGATTCCCGTTTTAAATACAGCAATGTATTTCATAAATTAAATAAAAGTAAACATGTTACTGAAGTAATTTTATTTAAGTACTGACTGACTGACGCACCTATTTGTTGCCACCCGAGCTTTTTACACAACAAAAACCAAGCCAAGGTCATCATATCACTGATTTGAGCATTACTTTGGAAAATAAATTATTAATATTTTAAAACTCAAACCCGAAATTCTAATTATAAATCACTATAAGTAGGAAGCGCTAAGGTAATCCGCGAAATTCAAATTTCCTTTAGTTTTTTTGCGATTTGCAGGTCAATGTCAAGTTGTATGTTGATCAAAATATGATTCGCGACCATAACATTAATATGTGTTTACAGAATTGTAATCATTAAAATCATCAAAACTGGCGCCTTCGCCTTAAAGATGTCTTTCATTTGACAATCGAGGTTAATTTTATAACCTCAATTTTCGTCAATGATTTTACAGTTAAAATTTACTATTGTTATACAAACAATAGTAGTTGGAAAAAGTGTTGAGATATACCTAAAGTTAGAGTGATTGCGTAAGAATTTAACCCGAACACTAGGCTCTAGCCGGGCAATAATATTCATTATAACCCACTGGTCAATAATGTGATTTGAATTTGGAACCTCAACTAAAAAATTCGTATTTTTCATACGGATTCGGGCGTCATATTTACGATATGTATATTTTATTGTGTTTTTGATGACATTGCATGAGTTCCGATAAAACAGTGTTTGAAACTGCACATAACTAGGTATTCCCCGGATATTTAACATAACATAAACATAACATCACGCCTTGTTTCCCCGAAGGAATAGGCAGAGGTGTACCTATTATGGTACACCCACGTATAACACATATAACAATAACAACAATTACAACAACAATAACAATTGGGGGATATTTAACAATTTCATAAAATACTAATTCGAAAATCAAATTGGTTTCATTGCCTCGCAGTCGGTGAGAAAAATAGAGTTAGTAGAGGGATAAAGGTGTCTTCGTCTTGGGTGAGCTTGAATCCCTCGCTGCACTCAGGATTCTAATCTTCGTGACAAAAGACACTGCTTTATCCCCTTAGTGAATAATCTACGATTGTTGTATACAATTTATTATAACGCGAACGCCACGTGAGCGTGTAAGAAACTAAACAAATTAATAAGTGACAGTGGCTAGTGAGGAAGATTTTCCTATAAAGTTAGCCAACGTAAAATACCGCGGCGGGATTTTATCGCGCACTAGATTTTCAACTCTCGGTGTTGAGCCGAGCGTTGAGAATCCAACAGAGTGCGTTACAGCACGTCGAAAAAACGCACTGTTGGATTAACAACTCTCGGCGCTAAACAGAGCGTTGAAAATCCAGTGCGCGAAAAAAATAGCCGCGTTAATTTTACGTACGTGCGAACATCGGCTTACATAACATAACATCACGCCTGTATTCCCTGAAGGATTAGGCAGAGGTGTACCAATAGTACACCCACATTTCACCAGTTGTTTTTTAGTCCCTTATATTAGGGGGCGATCCTATTGCAATCAACCGGACACAAATCCAGACCCCGGGCTGCTACTGAGAAATTACAGATGGAAGAGGAACCTGTCGCGGCTTTATTGCCGATCTTACCTCACACGTAGTGGGTCTGAGTTGTGTATTTGGGAGAGAGACGAAATTTGAACACAGAGGATTAATATTACAGCTGACGAAGATTAAATCTGGGTTGTAACCGCGATTCCAACGCACTTTGCCCGACCTGAATCGAAACCTGCACCCTAATGACATAACACACTATCAATCACAATCTGAATGATTTTGAAGAAAATTGCTAATCCATTGCTTCATATGTTCGAAATATTTGTTTGCTCAACAACGTAAATAACGCAATGAATGTTGTTGAACTGTCAAAACGAAACCGATTCCTACTGCAAGTGTGTTACGCAATTGCCCCGCCGGTCCTCATGCTCAGCAATAACTCTTGCGACCACTAGACCCACGAGGCAGTGTTTCCTATTAAGTTTAGGAGAAAGAAACTCAGGCCACCGTTTTTTTTTTTTTGGTGAGAAATCATCAAATGACTTCTCCCGCTCCGCCCAGAGCGGGAGAAGTCATTTGATGATTTCCCATCCACAAAAGAAGGGTGCATTCTGCTCCTTATTTTGAATCATATTCCACCGAAAATTTTCTCCGGAAATTTTTTATTTTTTTATCGTATTTTCAGTTACTATTCCTTTATTTCAATGTAAAATTACATTATCTGTACGCAGCACTCCATTTATGTAAATAAAACAGCTAAAATTAAAAAAATCAGCAATGGATGTTGAAATACTCGTCGGCTCGCTGCGCTGCCGTTTGCTACGCGCGTATTGCCACGGTAACGATACATTGCGTGTGAGGTAATAAAACAAATCAGATTTATAGGATTCCCATAACATTCCTGAAATAATTTCATGTACAGGTCATCTTAGTATGTTATACTAAAGTCGCCCATAAGTCTGCGGAGGGCTGTCCCTTACACCCTGTATATTACCCAGTAACTGGGTTGTGGAGGTCAGATAGGCAGTCGCTTCATGTAAAATACTGATATTCAGCTGCATCCGGTTAGACTGGAAACTGACCCCAACGTTGTTGAGAAAAGGCTACGCAGATGACAAGCGCAACTTTTAACGGAGTCCCCGCCAGGTGAGACCCCCAGTTACCTGAGGGAAGCCCGACGAGGACGACCAGCGACAGAGGTGCCGACTCGACGCTCCTACACATAAGGTGAATAGCCCCCGCCCATCCTGATCACAGTCCGGGCTAAGAGGTTGTCGTGTGTGTGATGACGGTATTGTACTGTGTAACACCGTCCGGTGTCTACGTGAACTGCAGCCCGCGCCGCACCTTCACGTGTGAGTTGAGTGCCTGTATAGAGGTGAATGTGTGATGTTTGTTACGTAACGCGCCTATATTAACCTAACACGCGCTACGCAACAGATGCATGTAGTATGTGGAGTCTAATTGTCACAAGTATGCCGCGACGGTTGATGTCGGGATGTTGTATATATGCCAGTCGCGCGGTAAATTCTGCTTGCGCGATGCAGGATTTGTGTTACATCATGTCTTTGTTGCTTAGTTCGCATGTGGCGGTATAGATGCCGCCACAATAGTATTTTGGAACCCATCTACTTAACAAAAATCTTAAATTCATTCACTGACACACAACGCACAACCTAAATCGGCTAGATCTTGAAATATGAAATTTTGCTCAAGAGTTTCTTACATATCGAAAGTGAGCATTAAGGAAGGATAATTGAAAATTCATTTACTAAAGGTGTTTAATAGGGGATGAAAGTTTGGATGGAAATTCGTCATTTTTTCCGATGGGAAAACCCATCGGGGACATGGCCTGTACTATACAGGATCAAATTGAATTAGCTAGCGCTACTCCGCAGACGTGATGGGTATCGATATCTAAACATGATGAAACAAAAGGAAATTAAGTTGATGAGTTTTTTTTTTGGGTCATCAACCGCAGGTTATCACTTGAAATATCAATTTAAAAAATCAGTTATATTTATGCAAACTTCACAGACGTGATGGATAGGTATCGATATCTAAACACGATAAAACAAACAAAAAAATATATTTTCTCAACTATTACTTCTAGTTGTAACAACACCACCAGGGACTTTGACCCCAAAAAAAATCATCAACTTTTTTATTTTTATTTTGTCGTATTCAGATATCGATAACCATCACGTCTGCGGAGTTTCGCTAGCTAATTTAATTTGACCCTGTATATTATGAAATAGGTCCTATCTCAAAGTTGCAATCTTTATTCCACTAGCAAATCGCTGTTGAATGTTTAACTGACTTAAAAAAAAGAGGTTATGCATTCGGCGAGTTTTTATTTTCTTTCTAAATGTGTCCATTTAGTGCTCGTGATTGTACTTACATTAAAACGACTAGCGACTCGAAAAGAAGAAGATGCCTTCAATAGCGTTGGTTTGAAACTCGTACAGTTCTGACACAATTAAAAAATGTTTGACGTCTGAAAAATTACTTCCATAAGTCAATTTTCGATGGCGTGAAGGAATGAACAATAAAATATCAAACATATAATCAAATTCTAATGTCTACAAAATTGCTATTAATTTCCTCGGAGATACGATCAAAATGTGCATTTGACATGTCATCGAGATATGATAGTACGAATGTATTTAAAGCCGTGCAAATCCATCATTTGTTGTATTGTTGGCAGCTGAAAGAAAGAAAAAGAAGAAAAGAAAGAAAATACGTTTATTGAGCTGATATAAAATGTTGAAATATCTCTTGTTTTTGGTGGCCTGTGTGTGTATACAGCTCGTGACTAGTTGGCGTGGTCTTATGCTTGTAAGTTGACTCTTTGAACCTCACCATCTGCCTAGCATTTTCCCAACTATGTTGACGTCGGCTTCCAGTCTAACCGGATCTAGCTGAATACCAGTATTTTACATGGAGCGACTGTCTATCCGACCTCCACAACCCAGTAACTGAATAATACTATACCCCTTGGTAAGACTGGTTGTCAGCCTATGGAGTTCTGACTACCCGTAACAGCCAGGACCAACAGTTTCCGAGGCACGGAAGAGTCTCGGTATGTAACGGATTGTCACCCATGCACGGACTGACCTCGGTAAGCGTAGTTTAACCTTCGATCGATCCGTGCGGCTGCTATTAGCCACGAGCTATACGGTCTTATTACAAAACAAGATTTATCTTTAGGGGTGCATTAAAGATCAGTCCATCGCGCCAAATGGCGTGTTGTACCTACGTCCAACATTTGATCGTGAATGTTAAAATCCGTCTGCGTGATGTAAAACTCTGGATATCAAATCGCTCCATTTAGCTTTAGTCGTTTGGAGCCACGCCAAATGGCGCTATCGTGAATGTCCACCTTTTGACCCAAGTTTGAACCATTGAGCAACTTTTGAATATCGAACTTTATTCCGACACTGTAAGTTCTTGATACAAAAACTGACTTTAAAAAGTTACCAATTTTGCAATGGGAACTTCTTCGGTCGGGAGAAGGTTCGAAATACGAAAAGTGACTCGAAGGTTTGAGCTTGGACTAGTTAGAACGCGTTTTGTAATGAAGCGGATAGTGTATTCGGCTTGCCCTGGTCTTATGCCATGTTATTACGAGTTTGACGCAATACGTTCTTCTCTTTCAATCTCGCCTGTCAGCCATTAGGTACTCGTACATGGTCAGCCGTCACACAATTATTCACTCCCTTTTCATTCATACCATTCCTTACAGAATCCATTCATCTTATTTTTTCGTACCAAGATAATGACTCATTTTTCAGGGTCCAGGACGATGGTTAGTCCTCAATATAGTGCACTGCGACAACCCAGACCAGTACGAAATTATTTTTGAGATCAGCCGCAAGAAGATCAACCGGACCCATGACTGTTTCGATGTAATCGTAGATCTCGACAGAGAGATCAATCTCACGTACGCTGTAAGTTAAATTAAATTCAAATTGCCTTTTTTAAATTATTTGGTAGTTTTCACTCAGATGGTAAGTTGTCACAGCCGCGTGTTGACATCTGTAGTACAGGAGGCATTATAAGAAGCGTGGCTAACTGCGTAAGTCTTCCAGCGCCCCGGCCAACATCAGTTGAAGAAAACGTGTGGTTTTTAACCTTTTAACCGCCCGACTTTATATCAGTTGGCGTGTCCTCAGCGCCCAGTTCACTAATCAAAAAAAAAAAATACCCACGACAAAGAGGGTTGTGCAATTGTGCATTACGATAATATCGACAAATAATATTGGTATTTGTATTTGCTATTATTATATATGAATCAAAAGCAAGGTTGCTAAGAAACTGTTTATATTAAACGTAATTTAACAGGTTCTTTTTTCACATGCCTCACAATAAACTCACGCTGTGACTGAAGATTTCCTTGGTCCCTTGGAATATATTTTCACGAATCTCATCTGTGAAACGATACCAACTGCGTTTACAGTTGGTGATTTGACAAAAAGGGCAAATTTTACTTTCCGGCTTTTTATGTACTTGAGTAGTATGCTTTTTGCCCGTGTTTTCATAAACTGATTCATTTTTCATGTGATTTCGAATTCTTCTAAACAATGCAAAAAATTGTCGGCGTGCTCTACATCTTGAGCCTGTGTTTCTGATCACAAGCCATAGATTTGTAAGTTTTATAAAGTATGCTTAGAATTGTCGGCATCTTGGGCCTGTGTTTCTGAAGCCATTGAATTGTAATTCTTCTAAAGTATGTATTGAATTGTCTGCGTGCTCGTGCTCTTTGTTTAGTAGTTTTAAATGTGGCATTAATTCAACATGCTGTTCACAAGACAAATCATTGATGAAATGATTGAATGAATGAATGATGGAATGATGATGAGCATGTGAGTATAAAGTACCTATGGCAAGAGCTAAATACTTCAGAACAGCATCCAGCAACTTCGCGATATTGTTCACGTTGAATCTACGGATTTTTTCGTTAAGTCAGAGACATTAGCTAAATCGGGTTCACATGGTTCTTCTCTGTCTCTTTGGTTCTATGACATAGTCATAAGGATCTTTTTCCTCATTCTCCACAGCCATTTGTTTGGCCTTGACAATACTTATTAGAGGTTCGTCATCTAACGAGCCTTCGCATTCGACATACTCATTATTTTTCGATTCTGTTTGGATATCCCGCTTTGTCATTATTACCACGCCGTAGTGCCACTTTTTACTGTAATACATTTTTAACTTAGAATCAACGCAGTTTACTTTCCCCTTGCTCTCCCTTGCGAATACATTTCAAATATTTTATTGGTACACAATTTTTTGGGCCATCCCTCCACTATGATAACCACTCTATGATAGCGAATTTGTCGACTGAATAGATTTGGTTCACTCTTACTTACTTAACTGCAACTGGGACTTAATGGCAATAAGCTTACAGAGGCATGAGGAACAGGGTGTAAAGTTCACTCATCCTCTATGAAAAGGGAGGATCCTCCGACCAGACGGGTGTTGTGTCTGGTAAGCTACTGCCCAATGGTTGATGTCACGATATTATATGCTAGTCTCGTGGTAAATTCAGATTGCGCGATGCAGGATTTTGCATGACGTCAGTGTGACGCGTTCCATTGTGGCGATGTAGATATCCGCCACAAGCTTTATATTCGTAAAAAAAGCTTTGATTTACCTAAACGACGTAAATGAAAAAATATGTGTAAACATTGTAGAAAAAAATTCTAGCTAAGTGCCCTATGTACATACTTCAGTCATTTTGAACCGTGACGAATAAAAATCTTACTAACTGTAGTATACGACCGGTAGTGAGAATATTTTTCCCTCCTTTTGCACTTACGCAAAACAAAATACGTGATTATATTCTAAACGGTAAACGACACGGATACGACGACTAGAGAGAACTTTTTCGAAACAAAGTTGCACACGTAGGTAATGTCAGTGCAGATACGTCAGTTTTTGAGATAGGACGGTTAGCGGGGAGGGTATTAAATGTATATCCTATTAATACATATTATAAATGTGAAAGTTTGTATGTTTGGATGTTTAGATGTTTGGATGTTTATTACTCTATCACGCAAAAACGGCTGAACGGATTTGAATGAAATTTTGCATACAGATAGTTTATAACCTGGATTAACACACAGGACACTTTGTTCCGGTAGTACGTTGCATGCATATAAGAAAATAGGTATACTGTTCACGACACATAGTGCACAATTTCAGAGCAGTAACCGAACAAAAAGTACTAGGCTTCCATGAATTCAAGGTTGTATTTCAATTATCCACAAGTCATCTGGCTATAGATAATTAACGCTGTCCGTGCGAAGCTTAAAGCCGAATAAAAATAAATGTCATGACATTATTTATATGATTCCAGGCGACAGTAGACGTTTATCAAAAAGTAGACGGCGGCTTCAAGTATTTCCAGTCAATTTCAGACGATAGCGCCTGCACGTTCATCATGAAGCATGGGAAAGAAAATGTGGAACGCGCCCTTACTATGGCCAAAATTGATCCTCCCGACTGCCCTTTACAGCCCGTGAGTAATAAATACTATTTAGCCTCATCATCATTATCATTCCAGCCGAAAGACGTCCACTGCTGGACATAAGGCCTCCCACAAACGTCGCCACATCGACCGGTCCTATGCTATTCGCATCTAGCGGATTCCTGCGGCCTTCATAAGGTCATCGGTCCATCTCGTGGGAGGCCTTCCAACGCTGCGCCTTTACCGGAAAGCGCACCGGAAGGTACCGGAGTGGCGACCGCGTACCGACGCGGTTGCCATTCCAGAACCTTTCGGCCAGTCGGCTATCCGTTCTGCGTGAAATGTGCCCTGTCCTCTTCCACTTAAGGGGGGAGTGCTAACTTAGCCCGCGAAATTATAATTTTCTTTAAGATTCTTGCAATTTGTAGCTCAGTTTCTGGGTGTATGTATATTGATTAAAGTATGATTCGCGCCCGTAACAAATATGTGTTTACAGAATTATAATCATTAGAATCAGTAATACAACTCCTTAAGTTAGTATAGGTAAACCTCAAATGTCAAGATTTCATGAAATAGTCATTCAATAGGATTACTTGGTCTTAGAGAGTTGTATTGATGACTTTAATATGTATATTTTAATCAACATAGAACCTAATACTGCCCTGCAAATTGCGAAACACATCAGAATATTTGAATTTCGCGGGCTACACTGGCGCTTTGCCTTAACCCGTAAATGTTCGCCTACTAGAAGCCGTTTGCATTTGAGCACTCAACGGGACCTGAATTTGGACATAGGACACTTTTTATCCCACTAGTATGTTCCCGTGGGATAATTTCCGACCTCTACGCAGGCGAAGCCGCGGGCAAAAGCTAAGCTAGCTAATTTACGTTAAAAATTGCAGGGTCGTATAGAAATCCGGAACTTCGTGATGGACTACAGGGAGCTGCCGACACACGGTATTTATGGAACGTTCGAGGCCCACGCATACGTTTTGTTTGACGAAAGAAAAATTGGCTGTGTGAAAATCATTCTCAACTTCGATAAACGAGATGATGAAGACAGCGATGAGGATGAATATGGTTTATTGTAGAGACTAAACGTATCATCCTGGTAACAAAGGTACGAGGATCTTTTAGCGTGTTGCCAACATCGGAACTAACAGTTAGAAAAACCAGGTGGCGGCGTCATCTTGTTTTTCATTACAATTTCTGTGACAATTTGACAAATATTTACCAACAGCGCCCTCCTGTCAATGTCATTCAGGCGCCAAAAGATCCTTGTAACATTGTAGGTGATAATGTTATCTGCTCTGTTCAGTTAATCTGATGTTGAATCTCGCGTTCGCCGCTATGATTGGTTATTTGAATGACTAACAATCAATCAAATAGGGTAATTCATTTTTTTTTAGAATTGTCGCAATCTATCCTCAGGGTCTTTCAAAAATTGTATAGCTTTTACCTACATTTTTGACCGCTGGGTGAGATTGCGACTAGATTTTGACCGTTTTGAAATTACGGGAATTAACCTTCTGATATTTATCAGAATTAGAAAATCTCACGGACTCTTTAATTTTTTGTAATGACTCAACCCTGTATCCTAGCTTGTATCCTAACTATTATTCTAACTTGTGTAACCTTATATTTTATTATTGAGCATTATTGTATAGAGTTTATCCATCAAGTCTTTTTTAGATGAACCTAAATCTAGACTCGAACAATAAAACATCTATATAAAATTGTTTTATTTTTTTCACCCTTTGAAGAGACATAAATATCATAGTTATTATGAAGATCCCTATACCCGTTGTAAAATAAATATTAATGTAAATCGTGTACCGGGTATTAGGTTAAGCGAGAGACATACTTTTATTTTCATATTTCTAAGTTGGTCCTATAATAAAAGTCGGTTATTTTCATGAGTACCACACTTTCTCACGGTATCCTTACGTTACCGTGTGTGTTTTAAAGATATACAGGAAACACACACACAGTTTAACACATGCTTTCGAAGCTCTATTGGGGCGAAAGAGAGGGAAATATGTACAATATTCCAGGCCGAGATTATAGCATATCGAGTTCAAGGGAAAGAGTCTTCTCTGATATGACAGTTTCTCGATCGGCTATTATGGATTTCCTGCGAATCTTCTCATTTCTGATCGATGGCCCATTGCGTGACTCTCAAAGTCCGTTTTCATATTAGGTCCATTATAAGAGATCACTGGCAACACACACTGGTTAAAGTCTTTTGTCTTTAGACACTGCGGTACATATTTGGAACGAGAAGATATTATTGCCTAGCTCTCCTTGAAACTGGATCTACACAACTGGACCGTTTGTCCAGGCATATATAATCGCTTTAAGTGTGTTTATGCCAACACTTTTCAGTTCTGTCCTTTTTTTTTTTTTTTTTTTTTTTTGTGGATGGGAAATCATCAAATGACTTCTCCCGCTCCGCCCAGAGCGGGAGAAGTCATCTGATGATTTCCCATCCACAAAAAAAAAAAAAACAAGGCTATCTATCTAACGAAAACAATACATAAATGGTTCTATAGTTTTCTCTCCCGTGCATTCCGTTACAACCAACATAACTTTAAAGAACAACGTGTATTATTATAAAAACTTCTTTATTTCTTCATTCCAAATAAAATTACTGGATTAAGTTATAATTTATGAAATTAAATCTGTGAGTATACACAATATAGGTACACGATACAAGATTTTAATGTATTTTGCTGAACAACTAATTAACGCTGGAGAGGAGTAATGAAGCGTAATTGACAGTTTGACATAAGAAACTAACCTGAAGCCCGATTCCCGTAACTAAAAACGTTCAAAATCTAGTCGCAATCTCATCTCAGCGACAATCAAATGTCAAAAACTTGCCAAAAATATAGCGAAATTATATGTGTTTTTGACAAATTGAGACTGAGATCAGACTGTGAATGTTCTTAAAATTACGGGAATTGCCCCTCTGGTTACTTTTTTAAGTGAATATATTTCGGTGATTAAATTTCATGTACCGGTCATCTTAGCATGATATACTGAATTCACCCCATCAGTCTGCGGAGGGCTGTCCCTTACACCTTGTATAAATGCCCTCATGCCTTAATCTCCTTTGTTTGTGTGTGTTCTGTTTTGTTTGTCTAGACAATAAAAAATCTTAATAAAATTGTTTTTTCTTCAACTTAAACAAATAGTTATTTATTTATTTATTTAAACTTTTCACACTTAAAAAAGTACAAAGGCGGACTTAATGCCTTAGGCATTCTCTACCAGTCAACCAAGGGTGGTGAAGAGATTAGATGGCAGGTGCTCTGTTAGAAATGGAACAATTTGTACATAAATAAGTCATAAACTTATAATACACGTACATACATATTTACTATAATATATACCTATATTATATACATATATTATATACAAATTCAAGAGAGAGAGGTTTTGAGATGACTCTACGCTATTTATTTTGAAAATAACTCCGCAATCTCCGCTTAAATGCATACCGACTGGTGGCCATCCTGATGTCAAGAGGTAGCGCATTCCAAAGAAGAATGGACTGAATATGAAAGGAAGAATGAACAAAGTCAGAAGTATGAGAAGGACAGAGTAGGAGAAGATTGTTAGAAGAACGAAGATTCTTAGCGTGTGAAGAACATAGATATTGGAAGTGAGACACTAGATAAGAAGGAGGAGTGGGAGAGTTAAGAAGGGAGAAAAGCGTGGTCAAAGCACGCAAATTTCTTCTCTGGCGAATGGGCATCCATTTGAGCTCAGACCTGTAGCTCGACACATGGTCATATTTTCTGAGGTTGAATATGAACCGGATACAATTGTTAAGCAGTCTGTCAAGCTTATCCAGCAACACCGCATTCAAGTCAAAGTAGCACACGTCACCATAGTCAATGATAGGGAAAATCAAAGTCTGCACAAGCATAGTTTTCGTCTTAGCGGGCAAAAAGTTTCTCAGACGATACAGAGATCGTAGAGTACCGTTGACCCTTTGACTAACATTAGAGACCTGGCGCTGCCAGCTAAGCGTCGAGTCAAGATGCAAACCGAGATCTTTCACAGTAGGGGTAATGGGTATGACGGTACCATTGAAAATGAGAGGAGGAAGAGAGCTAAGCGTCACCCTACCCATCATGCGCGAGCTTCCAATTACAATGGCCTGACACTTTGAGGGGTTATTATGGTGATCTTCTAGTTGCCACTGTAAAATCTATACGTATAACTCATACAGGCATTCTAGACTCTCTCAGTTGTAGTTGTGGAGGTCTCTCCGGATAATTGTTTAAACTAGTCAGTAAGACAACAGAAGTTAGCCCATCAAATAACCAATTATTATTAGAGAATAATAAAAAGGCTTCTGGCAATCTAACTCATAATAATAAAAAACCCAAGAGAGTGTACTTTAAAATTATTTAATTAAAATGTCTAAGGCTGCTCTTCCAAATTACTGGAAATAGAATTGTTTTTGGAAAATACCAAGCTAGATGTCATTTGAATAACAGAACATTGGTTAAAAGATTATTAGATAATTTCAATTAATTATGAAAATAATTGTGTAGTTAGCCATTTCAGCCGAAAACGTGTGATACACGGTGGGTCATTAATAAAGTGTGTCTCAGTAAGAGTGCAATTTTTAAAATTGGATTTTTTTTTTCATGCAAGTGGCAACTCTGAAATTTGACAGCTGTCACCTCTGTTTATTCCGATTATTAAAAATGGAGAGCTTTTCGAAAGAACAACGCGTTATAATTGTGAAAACTCATTACAACGGTGAACGGCATTCGTTACAGGAATATGATAACGGACTTCTTGTGGCCTCAACTGGACGGCATGAATCTGGACAACATGTGGTTTCAGCAGGACAGCGCAACCTGCCACACCGCGCATGAAACAATCGACTTATTGCAGCAACGATTTCCAGAACACATTATCTCACGAAATTCTGATGTCAACTGGCCACCAAGATCGTGCGATTTAACGCCGTGCGATTTTTTCCTGTGGGGTTTTGTGAAATCTCGGGTTTATGCGAATAAACCCGGAACAATTCCTGAGCTCAAATCGGAAATCCAATGCGTCATCGGTGAGATACAGCCACATCTTTGTGCAAAAGTCATGGAAAATTTCATGAAAAGAGTAATGGCCTGTCATCGGAGCCGTGGGGGTCATTTGCCGGATATTTTATTCCATACTTAATCGGAACATGTCTTCTTTACAATACAATAAAAATGTCAAAACTGTCATAAAATACTTGTTTTTATTTTAAAATGAAAAAGTGCACTCTTACTGTGACACCCTTTATTAGTTACAAATTCCATTAAATCGATAGAACGAAAAGTCATCATCGGACTGTCTGTAGAACACACCATTGCATTGTCCTGTGTTGAGCTTGTTGCATGAATCTATATCTGTGTTTATTTCTGTAAGGAAGATGTGTTAAAGAAACTTAGTACTAGTAGAAAGTCAATAATCATAATTATGTAGTGATTTTAATATTAGAGCAAAGATCTTAAAATTTAATCAACAGAAGAACTCTGGGGAATGCCTGTAAAAGTCTGTAGATCTATCATCGACACCTTTGCGCCTTATTTAGCTTTCATATTTAACACCAGTGTAGACCAAGAAGTCTTTCCTGTTCTCATGAAACACAGTAAAGTAGTTCCATTATTTAAATCCGGTGATAGTAGAGAACCGAACAATTATAGGTACGTGTTAATTCCGCCAGTTCTCAGTAAGATGTTTGAAAGTTGATGCTCAGTCAAATGTTACGTCACATTAATTAAAATTCCATCTTTCATGAACGACAGTACGGTTTCACCAAAGGGCGCTGTACCACTGACGCCGCTGTCACCCTAATAAAGAACATTTTTAACACCTGCAAAGAAGCATCAGATGCCATTGGACTCTTTTGCGACCTCTCTAAAGCGTTCGATTGCGGAAACCATGAGACACTTCTGCTGAAACTAGAGCACTATGGGATTAGGAATACAGCTCTTGATTTACTAAGATCATACCTGAAAGATAGAAAGGTTAAAGTTCGAGTAAACGGCATAAACTCATTAGGGTCGGAAATGGCAATGGGCTTTCCTCAAGGTTCGATATTGGGTTCATTCCTCTTTTTAATTTACATTAATGATTTACCCCAATTACTTCAAAATCAACCGAAGATGGTGTTATTTGCAGATAACACATCATTGATCTTTAAAATATACCGACATCACAAAATCTTGACGACGTGAATAACAATTCTTCAGGTTCAAGATTGATTTACGGTAAATAATCTGGTACTAAATGAAAAGAAAACCAAATGTATTAGATTTAAATTATCTAATGTTAGAAGTAGCGAATCATACTGAATGGAGAAAAACTGGAATTTATTAATCAAACGGTTTTCCTGGGAATCACTCTAGACGAGAAATTACAATGGGGACCTCATATAACATCTCTTGCGGGGCGGCTAAACTCGGGCGCTTAAGCTGTTAGAAAGATAATACGTTAACATATGTACACACCGCGCGTTTGGTCTATTTTAGCTACTTCCACTGCATTATGTTGTATGGCATTTTACTGTGGGGTCGGGCGGGCTGCTGACGTTAAATCCATTTTTCTAGAGCTGTCAGAGCCATTTATAATCTACGTCGCCACGAATCTCTACGGCAACTTTTTAAAAGATTAATATTATGACGGTACCTTGCCATTCATTCATTTGCCTTGTCATTTATGAAAATATTATGTATGTAAGAAAAAATCTACATGTCTAAAGTAAAATAAGTGATAGACATAATTTTAATACTAGAAATAAAGATAAAATAGATCAACCTTTTTTTCAGATTATCTTAAGTACATACATCTTTTATGGAGTACTGAGTTAAATGTTACAACAAAATACCTTGTGATATATTACAATTAAATGAAAGAAATAAAAATACACTTTGTAAACAAGCATATTACAAATTAGAGGATTATATCCAAGTTAAGAATGCTTGGAAAGATGCTGGGCCGGTTCCATATGACAATCTAAAGTGTAGACAAAATCAAACTGGTTGATAATTTAATGGTATAAATTTATTATTTTTATGACATTGATTGTACATTCTGTGATTACTTTCACACACTGACTTATTACTGACTTGTTAAAACTTTAGGAAAATCGTCTACTTTTACAATGTAATATATGTATATATGAGCACCATGTACCAACAAATCAGCTTTTGTCTTCATCCTAATTTGGTTTCCGCGCACATAAATCAACGTCAGATGCTGTTCATGAATTAACGGAATTTATAATGTCTAAGCTAGATAATAAGAAAAAACCCTTGGCCGTCTATCTGGATTTAGTCAAAGCATTTGACGTGTCTGTCCCCATCTTGATCAGCAAACTTGATCACTTGGGAATAAAAGGTTTACCACTCGATTTGTTTGCAAATTACCTGAAGGATAGAACACAGGTTGTTAGAGTGGATGGTTTAGCCAGTGATGAACTGCCGGTTGAATATGGCGTCCCACAAGGCAGTATCCTCGGCCCGACCTTGTTTTTAGTATACATAAACAACCTATGGAACACAGACTTGACCAATGGAAAAATAATTACATTCGCCGATGATACTGCATTACTTTTTTATGGTGGCACGTGGGAAGAAGTTTATAAACACGCACAAAATGGGTTCAACCAAGTGTCTAAGTGGCTTAGAGACAAAATCCTCACCTTAAATGTAAACAAAACTAAGTTCATGACTTATACACTCAGAAAGCAAGACCTACCAAACCTTCCCATTATCTCACACAATTGCAACCTACCATCCAACAATTCATGTGATTGTCCGCGTTTGTCAGACTAATACCATCAAATATCTGGGTGTCGTAATAGATAATCGACTAAATTTCCAACACCATATTGAGGCCTTGGTTCCCAGAATTCGAAAACTTATTTATATATTTAAATCTCTTCGTCATATTGCTGACCCTTTCATAATTAAAATTGTTTATCTCGCATTGTGCCAATCCTTACTCTCATATTGCATAACTTCTTGGGGTGGAGCCGCTAAACTGTACCTACTGAAACTGGAAAGAGCCCAAAGAGTCGTATTAAAAGTTCGTTCCTTCCGATACGATACCCTACGTTTGAGCTATATCAGCGCTGTAAGGTCTGACCGTTAGACAACTTTTTATTCTACTGACCATTACTAAGAAGCACTCGGAACTTTCTTACGACCCCAAAACAATCTCGGGTAAGAGAAGAACTAGCGATGTCTGCACGACTAATAGATATAACTTCAGTCTTTTTTTTTTTGTGGATGGGAAATCATCAAATGACTTCTCCCGCTCTGGGTGGAGCGGGAGAGCGTGTCAGACTTTTACTGACTGATTACAGTGCAGTGTTGCACTGATTACAGTGCAACTGAGCGTTTATTAAAACCCCTAATGTAACATTTACCAGTATGGAACGATATACAATTAACAAACACATACCCATCACACCTACACTACACATACCTACACTATAGCCGACACACACCCACACATACTCACCCCCACACCAATTTAAGACACTTGCCACCAGAATTGTTTTTTTACTTTAGTTTTTATTTTCCATTTTGTTTTGCTTTTGTTATCATTATTTTGTAATAGTGTTCTATTATGTACAACCTGTAAGTTAATTTAATACAGTCATAGGTCATAAGTTGAGTTGTCCGATGGAGGGTACGCCTGGTGATCTGTAATACAGGTTTTACCTACAACAGACACCAGTCTCGATTAAGTGTTACCTTGATTTTGTACTGTGTTTGTGATAATGAGAGAACAATAACGCTTATATGTAATAATAATGTATGTATGAATGTATTTATCACATAATTAACTTATCTGTCATTGCTTAATTTTTCATTGATTTTACCTATTGTGGTTTACTAATTATATTCTAGGTGCATCGTCTTCACATATAATGATATAATGGTATACAAAATATTGTAAAACATTTTAAAAGAGTAACGGTGGAGATTCTTGCCCATTCTTCTCCACGCGAAACTACTTTCTTTTTAATCTTTGACGTTCAAAAGTGCCTTTTATGTGCCTATTTGAAATGAACGATTTGACTTTGACTTTCACGCAGTTTTCCTTCACCGTTTTGAGACCAGTGGTGATGAAATAATTTACACAAAGTAAAGAGCCTGTCTGAGTTTGAACCCACGACCTCGTAAGTCGCGGCCGTTACCACTGGGTCATCCTGCTCAATAATATAATAAAATACATATTTATTAAAAAAAAATCTTAAAATTCACCCACGACAGACAACGCACAAACGCCGCTGGTTCTAGAAGCGTGAAATTTTGCACAATTTCCTCACGAGTACATCACGATACTGAAGTGAAATCCTGGCTACGGCCCTGAATTTACAGGGCAGTACAGCATTACAGTATATTTCCACATGGTATGTGACTTGCTTCAATGAACAAATTATCATCAAACAATCGTGAACAGATGAACAATAGTTACCTATCGAAAAATCAAAATAACTACAAACACGTAACGAGCTAGTCGCTTCTAAACATAGTTAAAGATACAATCATTATGGTCTTTTGACATGTGATATAGGCTTTATTTAACGCTGCGCAAAAAAGCTACAGTTACAGGAAAAACGTCTAGTTTCGCGATCACCGTCCAATCTGCTATTCTATATCGTACTAGATTATCAATCACTTGAAATTGTATCGTACGTATAGTTAGCAAAATAACAATGTGGATTGTGTTGCTTTTTGTAAGCTGTACTAGTTTGTTGGTGAAAGGTTTTGGAACTGACGAGATTCTGGTATGTTTTGTTTTCATGTATAAATGAAATAGTTTTGGCTACCATAAGTTAGGCCATAAAACAAGAAGGCCCGCTTCCATCACCAATCACCAAATTTATTTAGCGCTAAACTTATTTAAATGATTGTCTCTGTCAACTTCCAACGTTTGCGGAAACAGAAATTCGCTTAGTGCTAAATGTATTTCCACACCACCTGCTCGATAATGTCAATTATGTTCTGAATTTAATCATAACCCGCTGGTCAATAATGTGACTTGGAACATCAACATAAAAAAAAAGCGCCTATCGAATTACTTTTTATTCTCCTCGGCAATAAAGGTTGTCTTCGTCTTGGGCGTGCTTAACTCCCTCGCTGCTCTCTGGATTCTGAACTCCCTCGTTGCGCTTGGGCACTAGAATCCTTCGTTATAGTGACATAACACATAAGACACTTTTCCATTTGTCGAATAATCTATTACTTATTAGTGATTTGTGTTGCAAGTCAAATGTGTGAATGAAAAATGTCAACAAATCCATTCTTCTTTGGAATGCGCTACCTCTTGACATCAGGATGGCCACCAGTCGGTATGCATTTAAGCGGAGATTGCGGAGTTATTTTCAAAATAAGTAGCGTAGAGTCATCTCAAAACCTCTCTCTCTTGAATTTGTATATAATATATATATATAATATAGGTATATATTATAGTAAATATGTATGTATGTGTATTATAAGTTTATGACTTATTTATGTACAAATTGTTCCATTTCTAACAGAGCACCTGCCATCTAATCTCTTCACCACCCTTGGTTGACTGGTAGAGAATGCCTAAGGCATTAAGTCCGCCTTTGTACTTTTTTAAGTGTGAAAAGTTTAAATAAATAAATGTTGTTATTTTTTTTTTTGAATAATCTGTTTATTTTTTTAACTTCTAGGGCAAAGGGCGATGGTTAGTGCTAAACCTCCTGCAGTGCGAGGAACCGGAGCAGTATGAGCTACCACTAGAGCTTACTCGGAAGAAGATCAACCGAACCCACGATGCTTTCAGCCTACATTTTGACCTCGACAGAGAATTTGATGTCACGTACGGCGTAAGTTAGTCAGTTTCAGGCAGGGACTGACGTGTGGCAGTATTATGAAGTAGAATTTAGCCCAAAAGAAAATGAGACAGCCATCTAGACATTTTTGACCATTCAATTTGGATAAGTCTACAGTTCATTCCACGGTCAGGCGACAAAATTATATAGGAATTAATGTTCATCTGCTACTTTCATTTAATTTTTCGATAATTCGGTAGGTAAGTGAAAGATCCCGAAAGTGCCGAAATCCAACATCGTTGGATCGGATTCATTTGTGTTCAGACGCTTCGAGTGAAAGGCAAAAATGAACAAAAAATGAAGCCTCTTTTAGCGGTTTAAACTAATACAGTGTGAGTCTTTATAATGTGCACATATCGAAATGAGGGAATCTATGCTTAATTTTATCGACGGAAAAAATGTTAAAAAAAATCTAAATATTTATTTATATTTTTTATGGATTTTTAAAAAAAAATTGTTTGCTTTTGTGACCCCAGTGTATACAAAACTGTGTAACTTTTAAACTAAACGATTTATCACGATGAAACAAACTCTATAATGTTTGGAAGTAATTAGGTGTCGTCATAAAATAAAAATTATGGAAAAAAAATAGCCACATTTAAAAATAAACATTTTTGTTTGGCAAAAATCTGATTTTTTTTCATTAATTTTTACAAAAATTGTAAAATTTCTCAATAACATGCCCCCATCACCTTCTTTTTTTATAACTTTAAGTTATTCTTCGTTGTATTAGGAACCTAACGGTAAAAATTGCATGTTTTTAACTCAACCCCAACATTTTTTATCAAATGTCAAAGAAAGGCCCAACGCATAGCTACGCACATTGTTTAGCAGGTAGATAAACTTTTTTTTGTTAACTTTGTTGTGAATGCGCGCGGGTCGTTTCAAAGATGGCACTCCGAACGCGGAATCGTATTGTTCTCATAAGGGTGGTTTGTTTGGGATGATAATTAATGCAAAAGAGTTCAATTGAAACCCATTTATTATTAAATACAAAATTTAATGCATCAGGTTCCGTCCATCTGAAGAAACATCCTTTGACGCACAGCCAGTGGGACATCTTCCAATAACTGAGGCATATCATCTCTCAATAGACTTAAAAATCTTTCACCAGTCAACGTTCTCGGCAATATGACTGGTCCAATCAACATGTTATCGATAAGACCAGCCCAAACATTTATCGAAAATCTTACTTGGAAAGTAGATGACCGTTTCAGTTTCGGGTTTTCACCTGCGCGGCACCATCTGTGTAAATTTCGACAGTTAGTAATACCGTCTCTAGTGAATGTCGCTTCGTCCATCCATAGTATTTTTCTTGGAAAGTTTGGGTTTGCTCTGGTTTTTCTTTGAATCCATGTGGACATCACACACCTTGGACGTCAGTCTACGTCTTCATGTAGATGTTGCACCCTTTGATAGTGATAAGGATGCAATCCTTCTTTCTTTAAAATACGCCACACTGATTTTTGGGATATTCCGTGACGAAGAGCCAGTCGTCTAGTACTTATGGATGGATCAGCAAACAAATCACTTAATACTGCTTGTTCAGTAGCCGCATCAATAATTACTTGAGGTGGCTCGCGACGATCTCTACTTGATCCAAGTCCAGTGATCGACAACCTTCTGTGAACTTCCTGGAAGTTTCGGGCAGATGGCACTGGTTGCCTGTTAGGATACGCAGCTATGTAAGCCGCGCGCGCAGCTCTGGCACTTCCTTGTCCCACTCCATAATAAAAATGTATGTCGGCGATGTGTGCCGGGGAAAATTCACTTAAACGCGGCATCATGTAGCAGCGAACGAAAGTTATGAAAGTCCAGCGAACGAAAGTACCGAAACACATGTAGCAGCGGCGAATAATTCGGAGCGACTGCCAGTCTGACATCTGTCATAATTCAAGTTCCTTTGGCTGGCCCTACCTCCCCGACCTGCGCACATTCAAAAGAAAGTTTATCTACCTGCTAAACAATAGCTATGCGTTGGGCCTTTCTTTGACAGTTGATAAAAAATGTTGGGGTTGAGTTAAAAACATGCAATTTTTACCGTTAGGTTCCTAATACAATGAAGAATAACTTAAAGTTATAAAAAAGAAGGTGATGGGGGCATGTTATTGAGAAATTTTACAATTTTTGTAAAAATTAATGAAAAAAAATCAGATTTTTGCCAAACAAAAATGTTTATTTTTAAATGTGGCTATTTTTTTTCCATAATTTTTATTTTATGACGTCACCTAATTACTTCCAAACATTATAGAGTTTGTTTCATCGTGATAAATCGTTTAGTTTAAAAGTTAAACAGTTTTGTATACACTGGGGTCACAAAAGCAAACAATTTTTTTTAAAAATCCATAAAAAATATAAATAAATATTTAGATTTTTTTTAACATTTTTTCCGTCGATAAAATTAAGCATAGATTCCCTCATTTCGATATGTGCACATTATAAAGACTCACACTGTATTCTAACCATGATATAAAATTCTTGTGGGCATAGTTCGTGGCAATCCGGGATAATCATTTGGCAGGAATCACGTCGCAATCAATGATGCGTTAAAATAAAATGGTTTTAAATGTTTTCAGATAGAAATAATTGCTAACAAGGAGGTGGATGGCGGCTACAAATTGTATCATCAGATAACTGACGAGAGTTTCTGTAACATGGCCAAAAAATATGTAGGCAACAACTGGATACAAATCCTTACAAAGGCAAACATCGATCCTCCAGAATGCCCTATACCAGCGGTAATAATAATCTATCTATATATGTTCTATATATGTACATACACACATCAAAAGTGTCTAGGGATAAAGCTGATTTTACTGGTTACTAAAACTCAGGTTTTTTAAATTTTTTGTTAGTTTTATATTTATTGTAACTTTTATGAAATTTCGTTATTTGAATAGGGTATTATTTTCTAATATTGGTCAAAAGATCTTCTGTCAAGTCGTGTTCCTATATAATCCTGCAACGGGTTTAGAGCCTAATCAGTAAAATTTCTGCCATACCTTTGAGTGGAATCAATACAAAATAACGTTATTATGGAGGGAAGACGTCATTTGAGTCGAGAAGAGATGATCAGAGCCGTGAGCATGTTGGGAGCAGGTTCTCGGCAACGTGGTGTGGCAATCGCACTCAATCTGCCAAGCCTTTTCCCAACTATGTTGGAGTCGGCTTCCGGTCTAACCGGATGCAGCTGAATACCAGTATTTTACGTGGAGCGACTGCCTATCTGACCTCCACAACCCAGTAACTGAGTAATACGATACCCGTTGGTAAGACTGGTTGTCAGACTTTCGGGCTTCTGACGACCCGTAACGACTGTCAAAGATCTACGAATGACAGTCGGGACCAACGGCTTAACGTGCTTTCCGAGGCACGGTGGAGTCTCGGTATGTAAAGATGGTCACCCATCCACGGACAACCCCGGCAAGCGTAGCTTAACCTGATGGATCGACCCGTGCGGCTGTTATTACTTAGCCACGAGCTCCTCGTGTGGCAATCGCACTACGGAGTGTTATTAGTCGACTTTAGACACGTCACCGTATCACAGGCAGCGTGGTAGAGCTTGCATCACCACACGCATCGTTACATACAAATTACTGCTCGACGAAATCGTACAGTGACCGCGATGATGGTGGTTACGAGGCTTCATAGTTCATCAGGGACGTTAATAAGCGATTAAACCATAATAAATCGCTTTCATGAAGTCAATCTCCGTTTCCGAAGGCCGCTGCGTGTACAACCCAAGGGTTGGGTGTGAGCCCTGCAACCGCAGAACCTGTTTACAATGGGCTCTTAAACACATAAATTGGGCAGAAGAAGAGTGGCGTTTTGTGTGTTTTTCTGACGAATCTCGATATAGTATGAGACCAGATACTAGACGTACACGGTATTGGCGGACCCCTGGACGCTAAGAACGTTTAAAATCATGCCAGAAAGTCCATGCGTACCTTCAGTGGTGAAATAATCATGATATGGGCGGGTATTTGGATCGACGGAAGAACCGAACTGATTTGGATCAGAGGCAATCTCAATGCAAAGATTTACTCTGAAGCGATTGTATCAGATGTTGTCATTCCTTTGCGGACCCAATTTGGTGCTTCATTTCTGCTTATGCATGATAATGCATGTCCACACACTGACAGAATCGTTGCAAACATACTTGCAGCTTATATCAACGTCCTACCATGGCCTGCTCAATCGCTAGACTTGAATCCCATTGAGCACGCATGGGACACTTCAAAAAAGAGCTCTGCCTAATATGGATGCCGTGCACACACCAGAAAATCTTTTTCGCCCGTTACAAAGGGTGTGAACTCATATTGAGTATGCCGAATCACTGCGATTGTGTTAAACGCGTTAACGGCGAAAATACAGGCTACTAATTGTTTATTCTACGTAATAAAAACCGTTAAAAACTTTTTAACTTTTTATCACATTTTATTGTCAGGATTCGAAGGTGAAAAATCCAACATAAGCAAAAGTCGCGAAGTCTTTATTAATGCAAAAGCAAAGAGTACTTTGTTGATCTACACATACGAAAACACTTTATTTAATCAATCTAAATATACATTTTTATTTAATTTCAATAGGGCAATAAAATATTTTTTTAAATACCTTGGTCCCTAGACACTTTTGATGTGTGTAGTAAAAACAAAATTGCTTTTAATGTCCGTAGTCGCCTGTAGTTCTTCTAAACTGCACAAATGATTTTGATGCTGTTTTCGCCACAATAGGGAATATGCATATATTTTTTTTTAAATATTTTTTATTCGATAGTTTATATCGCCATATAATAGTAAAAAAAAAATTCAACGAAAAAGAGCAATTAAGAGTACTTAAAAAAAAATAGCCAACCGACACGGGCACCTTAAACGCCCTCCATTTTGGCACGCTTGGTGTGACGTCATAGTCTATGACAACAAACAAACAAGAAATCGCAAACCCTCTTACAAAACACATTGACATGTTTATTTTTGTCATAGACTTTTGCGTCCCATTATTCACACTGAACAAGGGTGTCGCTTTTCAAATATTTGAATTTCCCAGTTTTTTTGCATTTTTAAAAAAATAATTCCATGCTTACGAGTAAAAAGAAATTATAATCAAAAATATTAGTGGGGCATAATTCTGAAGTAATACAGTTTAATAAAAAAAAAAACAAGCATATTCCCTATTTAGAGAACTTATTCGGAAAGGTTTGTGTATTTCCAACTAATCAAAATGTATTCGAATGATCCGTTTACAACACAGATGAGCTACTAAAATATTGTACAATTTATTTTTTAGGGAGAATTCATCATCGATGACTTCGTCATAGACTATCGGGAGTTGGAAGAGACGGGTATGTACGGTAAGTACGACGCTTATGGTTACATTACGTACATGGGGCAGAGAGTAGCTTGCACCCGTTTTCTCGCGCAATTTGAAAAGCAACGCGAAGAGGACGACGAAGATGATGATGATGATTACTAAGCCTAGAAGCCCAACCTGATTTTTCTAGCTATAAAGTTCAAACATACGTCAAATTGACGTCCAACATTAAATATTCTTCATAAAATATCTGGAAAAGGAAAGAAAGATATATAAACAACGCACACAACAAATGGCAACATTGGGAGCCCACGAACGTTTCCTGTGACCCTGACAGTTTTAAATTTAAAAATTATAATACCTACTTTAAATAATAAAAACATCTCTGTACGAATCCTGTTGGCCAAGAAATAAATTATTTGATTTGATATCTTTTTATTATTTAAATTATGGTTTTATTCTCGCCGCCTACTCACGTTTTTAGGGTTCCGTACGCCCGAATGATAAAAGGAAACCCTTATAGGATCACTCGTCTGTCTGTATCTGTCTGTCCGTCTGTCACAGCCAACTTGCTCCGAATCAACTGGACCGATTAGGTTAAAAGGTAAACATATGAATTTCTGTGACCCAATCACGAATGTGTAACGTAAATAAATGAATTTTCAATATGGGGTTCACTTTTGTGGGAAATATTAGAAATTTAAAAAAAAAGTTAAAATTTTTAAAAAAAGTTGAAAATTGACCATTCCCCCTTATCTCCGATACTACTGAGCCTAAAATTTGGAAAATCATACAGAGAATAGTTCTATACTTTTGATAGATTACAGGAGAATTTATAAGAAGTCTATGGTCTTAAAATAACTTGGTAAATCACTCAATATTGTGCGTACAAACTTACATTTGCAGTTGGGATGGTAGGGGGAACATGTATTTCGTATACAATGTTAAGTTAGTTCTTGGGATAAATTCATCCCAACTACGAAACCCTTCATTGTGCGTGATCCGACACACCCTTGGCCGGTTTTTTTGTCCCATTATTTAGCACAGGTTTATCTGTTATGATAAAATTTGATGGGCCATAATATTGCGTTAAGGTGTGTCGCTACTTAAAGCGGCAATCGCGCGCGGCATACCGCGCTGTGATTGGATGACTGCCGCGCGCACATACATGTTTAGTAAACATTCGTCAGTAATTGTGTTTGGA
Source organism: Fissipunctia ypsillon (assembly GCA_947568875.1). NCBI lineage: Eukaryota > Metazoa > Arthropoda > Insecta > Lepidoptera > Noctuidae > Fissipunctia > Fissipunctia ypsillon. The sequence continues at coordinate 7,664,673 of OX387650.1, read as the reverse complement.
CGTATTTCTGATTTCTGCGTATCAAAATGAACAACGAAACATCCGATTCGTTTGATCGAAATGTACGGATCTTTTAATTTGTCATGGGATCGTCGACAAAAAGAATACCATAATAGAAACAAACGTGAAGACTTATTGGATGAAATAGCCAACAATCATTTAGATCTTCCCAAGAAGGAATTAAAGTCTAAAATGAAAAGTCTTTTAAGACGAGATAGACGAGAAAGGAATAAAGAAAAAACAAGTTATACAACTGGACCAGGTTAGTTTTGCTAGAAGTTATAGTAAAAAAAAATCGGTACTACGAATATAAATCAGCAGGCAGTATATTATTGAAATCATAGAAAATAATACAAAATTATTATTTATAAATGATTAAATTTTGTTCACATCATAAAATTTTGTTTATTTTTTTGCAACTAAGTGGTTTTTTTGCCGACTTCAAAAAAAGGAGGAGGTTTATGTACGAGTATGTTCCCCGATTACATTTTTTTGGTTGGAAGGGTATACTTTCCAGGCCTGATGATAATGGGACCTTTGTCATCAGGCCAGGATCTGATGTTGTGATCCTGGAGAAATCGAGGGAATTCTTCATATATTATAGGCACATCCATAGCGATTTGGGTATTTTTTAAACTCGTATATTTGCTCTCAGAAAGCACCATTTGGTGAAGTGGAACTGATGATGAAGACCACAGATGTCCAACGGAACTACTCAATAATAAGTATTTCACGGTTTACGATTCGATTACTTTAATATGGTTGGTAAGCAATTTATGCTCGTCACAATGCATAATTATGGTGAAGTGGAGCTGATACTGAAGTACCAGGAGATCTCCTCAACAATTAACGTCCCTGCATTGGGAAAAGCAATATTTTGTAAAAGGAGATGACCAGTAGACATTAGGCTATTGTAACTTAGATAAATTACAAACTGACCCACTAAAAAGTTAAAAATAAAAAACTTATTAACAAAAAAAAAAAAAAACAATCGACTGCCAAAAAAATGTTATACATGTACACTTAAATAAATGACTTACCTGACGACCAACTCGAACTGGTGATGATGCAACAAGTGCTTGTTGCTAGGCAGTCTTGCAGCTAAGTCCCGCACTAGAGCGGCGCGCGCGCCGGCCGCTCGTAACGCGCGCACTACGCCCGGGAGCGACTTGCGCGCGTCGGCGTAACGACACTCGAATATCGCTGCGATACAGGAACGAAGGACCTAAGGAAATAATTAATCAATTTTATTTCTTTCGTTTTCATTTTAAAATTATCATAAGCCACCTCTATCTTAATCGGTACACTGTAAGGAGTTTAGTAAAACGTCGAATTTTACGATTTCGATTAATATTACATAGTACATAATATCACGCTTGTATTCAAGTAGGTAGGCAGACATAGATATTGTAGTGCGTACACCCACATTTAGCCAGTTACACTCATAATTCATAATAAACACACACACTGACACGCAACACGATTCAAAAAACATCCTGTGTAAAAAAACGTCCAATTCGCAGAATGTCCGATTGGATAATATTAAATAGCGGTTGAACCTATTCACTGACCATAAATTCAGACTTCATGCCACTTCGATTTTGATATTTATGCGTATGGTATTACGGTGTAAAATCGCTAGGTGAAAGTGTATGCTCGTCCGTCACTCATACCTCTAATCTCCTTGCTGAGTTAGTAAGTAGTAGATGTCCGTAGTCCGCAGCGCCTGTGGGCGGCGCGGCCGGCGGGACTATGCGGGCTTGAGGCGGACGGAGCGCTGTTAACCTGGTAAATAAACATCGTTCATTAGACTTCTTTACTGATAAATTGATGATAAAGTGAATAGGCGATAAAATCGTTTTTTTGTAAGGACGCGTCCTAGCCTTAAGGCCCATTTACACGGTGCAAGTTCATTGCCTGTGGCACACCATAAAATTGTAGAAACAATTGACTGGCATCGTCTAAACAACACGTACAATTGTTGCACGATACTGGCAAGTTAGTTGCCGTTCAAAACTAGTATAGGTGTAAACAGCACGTACGACCGCGAATGTCCGCGGTGCGATGGTACAATAAAATCGCATTCAATTCTGACATGAAAATTTTCTATCATTCAAACATGAGTGTGGTGAGGATGTGTTAATAAGAAAAAATCGTTGAATAAAATTGCTAACATCAATTGTCCAAGGACGTGCGTTTAGACGAGGCAACAGTTGCATGCAATAATTGCCTTGGTAGAAACAGAAGTCGCATGCAGTTGTTGAATAGCAAAACTGGCATTCAATTATTGCGTTGCCTTTTATGGAAACCGCATTTGCATGCAATTCTCGAATGGCAATAATTGAACGTGCTTTAGGCATGCGATTATTGCTCTTGAACATTCTAGAAACTTGCACCGTGTAAATAGGACTTAACACTGCACGGCACTGCTGATAACAACGACCGTAACAAATATGTATTTACTAAATTATAATCAGGAGATTCAGCAATACAACTCTCTTCTTCTCATGTTTAATTTTAAGATAGTACAACAAAGTATCTTTCAAATAAGTATTTCCCTGTTCATTTTCTTTGAGACGAGATACGTACTTAGGGTTGGTAGCGCTTCTCTGCGCCACTTCTCTCATAACATCTCTGACTCGTGCGGCATCTAATGGAGGTAACGGAGGCTGGTGGATACGAGAGGACGCGCCCTCTGGTGGCCGTAAGATGCGTTGCTGGAATGCCTGTAACACAAATGTTAATTGTTAAATGTTCAAATTTCACTTTTTTTTTTGGAATATCCATTTATCAAGTTGCACACGGTCAAAACAAAAGATTTTAACGGAATTTTTTGTGTCTGCATTCAACGACCACAATAGAGATTCCTTTGGTTATTGTGACTTCTTATATAATTATGTTCGTCCATCGTAACAAGAAATGAACGTAATCAATATTATAATAGTAGTTTATGAACTGTTGCGTAATGAGAGGTATTAAAACACGAGTGTGTGTTTACATACCTAGTTATGTGCAGTTTCATACACTATAATTATCAACTCTCATACATTGGGATTGACCTATTAAATAAAAGATCATAGGCTTTTTTGCATTTTCCATGCCATAATCGTGATAGCATTTATAATATGTATAATTTTCTCGACTTTGCTGGTAATAGATTGAGTCATTTCCGTCGTCGCATCTAAAATATCGGGCGGAGTCAAATTTTCTTCACATTCACTGATATCAGACATTTTTGAGCAAGAATAAAAATTTCCCACGAAATTCAGTACAACAAAAGGTATGAATGGCGCTAAACCCCAGCACATCACCGCGCATGCGCTAAAGCGGCGCTGCGACAGGCAAGTAAAAACTGGAATCAAAACTTTTTTGTAATGCTATAAAAATGGTGCGCCCTGCGTATGCGTTCCATTAGAAAAAAATAATTAATTATTTATTAGTAAAAAAAATATTTTATAACATTATTTTGTTAGAGAAAAAGTGTTTTATTATGATTCTATTTTCAAATTTCGGTATTGTGTTGTAAAGTATGCCAATACAAACTCGTTTCGAAGTTTATAATTGCAATTTTACGATATGAGAGTAGATAAAATACGCCTGTCAATATTATTAAATAAATAAAAGTTATTGAGATTTAATCTCATCCAATGAAATTAAGTACCCTCGAATATGTTAGATTTGTAGGTTAAATAAGGAACAGGCAGAAGAAAAAGGAAACATTATCATGCTCAAATCCTTTTAGAGGGGAAAGCAAGCTTATTAGCCTTTTTGAAAATATTCACCTGTGGATTTGGATTTTCATTGAGGTGTAACTGCATCGCTAAGTCTTGTAAATGCTGCAACTCCAGTTCTGGGTTCAGAGACTCGAGTCGATTTTGTTCCGGAAGGTTTCTGAAATATTAAGACACAATGTTATTAAAGTTTTTAAATCAAGAATTTTACCAAGAGAGGTTTATGAAATACCAGAGACATCGCAGATCGACTTTTTCGGGTGACCACTGAAAATCAGCGCTATGCGGTCCCCCATAGCACAGCATCATGCTGAGTGGAAGCCTTCTTGTCACAATCATGACGTGCAGCTGCCGACTATTTCTGTTTTGAGCTCGTGATTATAATGTGGATCTATTTTGTTTTATTTTTCTGATTATTCTTATCTTTTTGTATGCACGTGTTTCTGTGACAAATAAACCTATTTTTCTTTCTTTCTTTTCTTTCTGATGTTTGGTCATCCCAGAGAAAAGCGGAAATGTTTTAATTTGCCTGTAATTACAATGACACCCGTACCATTCAAACCAGGGGGTCTTCTCCCTAAGTCCGTCAACGAAGATACGGGCCCGTCCGAAAGTAGTTAATCCGTCAAAACAAGTGTAAAATTAAAAATTTTCGAACAGGCAAAAACACATCGGGCGTAGGGACAACTGTAAAATCGTGTTGTTATTTATTCTTAGTTCGGAAACCGAACTTATCTTATGTCGGTAAGTGATACGGAGTAGGAAACGCCCGTAACTTCGGCCGAAACTACGGACTTTGTGCTTAGGGAGTAGACCCCCAGGGCGTCCACTCTCTAAGCACGAAATCCGTAGTTTCGCCGGAAGTTACGGGCGATTCATACTCCGTATCACCTACGGATATAAGATTAGTTTGGGGCCCGACCTAAGCATGAATTGAGAGCTGTCCGTACTCCTGATGTGCATTTACCCGTCTGAGAAAGTTAATTAATCGGTTATAGGGTTCACTCTGAAGATTCGAACTACTTTCGGACGGGCCCGTATCTTCGTTGACAGACTTGCAACGCTGCTTGGCGTCAGAAATAGGTATTGTGGTATTCGTTCCCAGGACCAACTCCTTTACATAGAGCCAATCCATTTTCTGGAATTACTAAAATCAACGTATAAGTATTTACTGTCAAAGTCAAATCGTTTATTTCAAATAGGCATATAAAAGGCACTTTTGAACGTCAAAGATTAACAAGAAAATAGAATTGAGTCTGGTTGCCCCTTCCAAAAGGTAGTTTCGTATGGAGAAGAATGGGCAAGAAACTCCACCGTTACTCTTTTAAAATGTTTTACAATATTTTGTATACCATTAATAATTATTAATATGTGAAGATGATGCACCTAGAATAAAATTACTACACCACAATAGGTAAAAACAATGAAAAATGAAGCAATAACAGATAAGTTAATTATGTGATAGATACATGGTGCTCACATATTTACAAACATTGTAAAAGTACACGATTTTTCTAAAGTTTTAACAAGTAATAAGTTAGTGTGTGAGTTAAAGTAATCATAGAATGTAAAATGCGCAAGAGCACCAGTCTTACCTACGGGTATCGAGTTACCCAGTAAGAGGGTTGTGGAGGTCAGATAGGCAATCGCTCCATATAAAATACTGGTATTCAGCTGCAACCAGTTAGACTGGAAGCCAACCCTAACATAATTGAAGTCTGGGAAGATTGTGATGATGATGACTTACTGCACAAGCTCGTCCCATATATCGGTGGCTCTCCAAGGCGGGCCCCTTTCTGCCACCAGCCCGTTAAAGAACATGGAGTCCAGTAGTCTCACTGCAAACTGACACTGCGAGAGTCCACGAGCTCCTAAGAAACCCATCTTGTGAAAGGTCAGGACTGGAGACGGGTGGATGCGGATTATTGTGAGGCAGTGTCTGAAATGAAGACAGATTTGTTTATTAAATAAGTAGCAAATTATTATGTAATTTTGGTTGTAAGGCAGTCACAGGACATTGCACAAAATAACGACATTTTCCAGGATTCACGAAGGACCAACATACAGCCAGGACAATAAATAAAGAGACTTAGATACTTTCTTAATGATAGATTTCTTTCACGATTTAACAATTCGAAAACCGGGATGAAACTACATGAGATGACGAAAGCATAATAATATTATAATACTAGCTGAGCCCCGCGACTTCGTTTGCGTGGAAGTCGTAAGATACACAATATACTAAAATAACAACCACATTTTAATAAAGCTCCCTCGTCGCCCGCCTGCGCTATTACTTCGTTTTCGCTTAACGTTCTTCCAGACTTTTTTTCTTTTTGCTCAGCTCCTAAGGCTCCCCGTAGCATCCTCGAGAATTGGGCTACCAAATGCAAAAAGAATTTTTCAAATCCTACTGGTAGTTCCAGAGTTATTTTTTTGCATGGGTTTTAATTTTTTTGCGCGGAACCCTAATTATTTTTCTAAAATAAAAGTAGCCTAAATTACTCCTTATAACATCTGCTATCTGCCAGTGAAAGTCCCGTCAAAATCGAAACAAACAGACCGACAGACAGACAGACAGACAGACAAAAATTGTATTTTTTTTTTTTTTGTTATATGTACCGTATATACTTCCATAAGCATTTAGTAAAAAGCTGTTATTTTGACATTACAACCAGACACTTCATTTTTATTTATTTATTTAGATTGAATATTGAGAATTAATATTTTATAATAATTGAACATTATAAGGACCAAGCAGTATAGTATGTTGCTTGGTCCTTCGAGACAAAGGACTATGTCCATGATAAGTTGCGGTTTCGTTTCAAAAGTTCCGAAATCCCCATTCCGAATTTCATGCTTTTGAAAATTATTTTTACGTAGGTACTTTTTTTAAATTAAGTGTACCATGAAAATAACTCTTAAAACACTACAAAATCATCAACATACCTATAACCCTGCAGAAGCTTCGCTAACGTCCTCATGAAAACCGCCCTGATCTCCTTATCCAGCATATGCGGTGGTGACGACGCCGGGGGCGGAGGGGCGAAGGCCGAGTCTGCAGACCGAAGCTCCGGCTGCAGTACTAACGCTAAGGCTTCTTGGAGAGACGAGAGGAGCTTGCCTTCCGGACGGGGAATGTTCACGCCAGCTGGTATGTGGAGAGAACCCACGTCTAAGTCTGCTACTATTACGTCCAGCTGAAAAAGTAATAAGACATGGTTAGGGTTGGTTAATTCGAGTTGAAAAGTGGCTATGAAATTATTAGGTAAGAATTTTTCAAAAGAGGTAGGGCAAAACTTGGCTAATTCGTGATATGCAGCTATTCGGTGATAGATAATAAGTGTTTTATTACCAAGTTACTACTGACTTGATAAATGTACATTTTTCAATCATTATAGTATTTGCCACATTTCTAGATATAAGTTAGCAAAACTTATTTTGTCTACTATATCACAGTAAATTTAAAAAATAGTCTGATCAATGAATCGAATTTTACAAGTAAAAAACAAAACTATCACCGATTACCCAAGTTTTGCCCTAAATCTTTTTTTTTCGTTCAGTGTTTGGCAGACTGCTGTAAATAATTCTAAGATATGTGTATAATACGTAGCAAGACCTCACAGATTAAATAACACACTGCCATAAAAACCAGGGTCATTCTTGCGAAGCCTAAGCAGAGGCTATGTATTCGCAGTTTTTAGAAGTTTTTCATAAACAAACCGATTTTTAAACTCATCTTCCTACTTCAAATGTTATTCTATAATGATGGTTTGCCAAATCCAGAGCATTTATCAATCCAGTCACAAACTGAAGATATACTTTAAAACCTTTCGCTCACTCACCAGTTCCGAAACCTCCTCCTTCAAACTGGAATGCACTCCGATCAGGAACGGTGTTGGAGTAGCCAAGACCTCTGCTAACCCCGCTGGTAGTAGAGGGATGTATACGTGAGCATATCGGAAGGGGAACATGAGCGCGGCTAGAGCTCTGCATGCGGCCGCTAAACGAGCTGCTGCTAAGGAGACCAGCAGGACTTTGTGTTCGCTCATCACGGCGCACCATAGGGTTACCGAGTTGTGGATACCTGAAATGAAGAAGTTGTGTGTTAGAGTGGAAATAATAATAAAAAACTTCACAAAAAAGACTCAAACATTAGTCTACGTATCATTTAGTATTTTAAAACGTCAACGTCAAGTAATCTTTTTTGACCAACGATAGGTCGAAGTCAAATCAAATCAAATCGTTTATTTGTGATACATGGGTTACATACAAGTGTTCATTACATAATTATATACTCATTCATTCATCATTCCATCATCAGCCAATTGGGCATACAAATTAGTAAATAATATAATGAAAATATGATTATAAAATTCTAATGAGTTGATATTAATTCCATTGAAGATTAAATAAATTCTAGTAATTTGTCGAATTGGTGGGATAAAAGACATCGATAGGTTTAACATAACATAGCATAGCATAGCATAATCAGCCTATAATGTTCCCACTGCTGGGACACAGGCCTCCTCTCAGTGAGAGAGAGTAAGCCGTAATCTACCACGTGGACCCAGTGCGGGTTGGTAGATGTCACATGTCTTCGAATTTTTGGTTCTAGGACATGCCGGTTTCCTCGCGATGTTTTTTTTGAGAGCAATAGTGATGAAACAATTTATACAAAGTAAAGCGCTTGATTGTGTTCGAACCTACGACCTATAACTCATAAGTCGTGGTTGTTACCACTGGGCCACCACCACTGCTCTCCTACTCTCTCTGCTCTGAGCAATTAATCGCAAGCAGATAATTGCTAAAACATAAAAAATTGAGAACTATCCTATGCTTCCCGCATCTAGTGGATTCCCGTGACCATCACCAGGTCGTCGGTCCACCAACAATACAGGTCAGTAAAGAGTAAACAAAACACCTGGCATATTCACAACCAATTAGCACGCGAAATTCAAATTTTCTTACGATTTTTGTAATTTGCAGCTCAGTGTCTGAGTGTATGTTGATTAAAGTATGATTTGCGACCGTAACAAATATGTATTTACAGAATTATAATCATTAGAATACAACTCCTTAAGTTAGTATAATCCTCAAATGTTAAGATTTCATGAAATAGGATTACTTGGTCTTAGAGAGTTGTATTGAATTTAATTATTACATATGTATATGTTACGGTCGCGAATCATATTTTAATCACGCTACGCTGGCGCCTTCGCCTTAAGGTTATCAAACTATGTACTTATATCAGAGTACGTACCGAGCAACCTCAGCAGCATGTAGACGGCGGTGTGTGTGACAGGCATGGGCGGCGCGGCGGGCGGCTGCAGCGCCTGGCGGTCGCCGGCGCCGATGCTGAAGCGCACCTGCGGCCCGCCCGCGCCCGGCACCAGCACGCCGCCCACCAGGTTACCGACTAACGTCTCTAGAGGCACCCCTAGGTTCTCCACCCATACTGTGTAGATTATGCCGAGGCAGTTCTGGAATGGATGAATTATGGATTTTATAAATTTACAACATTACAAAAAAAGATGAATAAAATATAAGTAGTAGGGTCACCCGGGGCTATTGTAGCCAGGAGGCAAACGTAACTGATTGAGATAACTCGTTATTGTTCCATAACGAGTAGAAGAAAAAGACATGCTGCGGCGAATAAATTAGGATAGAGTATAATAATGATATAAGATAATGAATGATCAGCAGACTCTCCACCATCAAAGAGACAAAATGAGAAATTACAGTGAAATTTTTGCTGCGTTGAGAATTCGTCCGCTTCTGTTACCTACCCCAATTTCTTTAGCTGCCTGTCTTTACATTACATACATTGCCTCAATTTTGATTTGATGCTGAGGTATGTCATCCATTCTAAATGACCTACCAGTTTTCATTCCGGAAATCAGAAGAAAGTTAAGCAGGTAAGGACTGAGAGCTTTGCTCAACAATAAGCCGACGTTCGTACAGACGCGAAAATAACGCGGCGGGATTTTATCGCGCACTGGATTTTCAACGCTCTGCTTAGCGTCGAGAGTTGAAAATCCAACAGTGTGTTTTGTTCCACGCGTCGGAATGCACTCTGTTGGATTCTCAATGCTCGGCTCAACACCGAGAGTTGAAAATCCAGTGCGCGATAAAATCCCGTCGCGTTATTTTCGCGTTCGTGCAGACGTCAGCTAAAGACGTATGCGAACAAGAACTTTCTTCGGGCTGCTTTATAATCAGGCATCTAAACTGTCCCAGGTCAAAGACAAGCAGATTAGACTAGCTTTGTAGTACTTACTCTGAAGGTATCGATGTAGTCCTGTCGCGACACGATGACCAGACATTTGGGAGCATACATGATACTGTGGTGGGTGATGTTTGGTACCGGCCGCGTTGATTCTAATGATTCTTCGTCCTGTGAACAAGCAAAAAGAATACTAATATTAGATTTTTTTTAAATGAGGTTCGGAAATATCAGATAGTGGACAAGCCAGTATTGAAGAACTATGCCATTTGCCAAGAACAGAGGGGCAACTCTCATAATTTTAAGAACATTCACAGTCTGATCTCAGTCTCAATATGTCAAAAATATTTATAATTTCCCTACATTTTTGACAAGTTTTTGACATTTGATTGTCGCTGAGATGAGATTGCGACTAGACTAACGTTTTTAGTTACGGGAATTGAGCTTCAGGGAGTGAGTATGATCCTAATAGTTGACTTTTGATACAATCATAATCACTCTATGTTCTTGAAATTTTTTTTATTTGAGAAAGGTTTGCTCTTGACTCTAGTCTAGGTCAGAGATGACAGAGACAAAGTCGACGATGAAGCGAGCTTACAATATAGTTCTCAGTTGACTTTTCGTACGTAAAAAAATACCAGCTTGACGAGGAGTTGTGGACACCACAGCCCGTATTACTTAGTTCACTTTTACAGATAGTGATTTCAATATGCTATCAAATACCGTCATTTTTATTTGAATCCTAGTAGTATCATTTATAAGGACAGCCATAAACATCTCAAGGACATTATTTAAAACCGAAGAACCATGAAAATAACACTCCTCTGTTAAAACTGTTAAAGAGCTTTACGACTTACGGCATTTCATAAAAACTTTTGTTTTTCGAAATTAATGAACCGATTTTAATGATACTTCATACGCATTAGCAGGATACATAGGTCTAAAAAGTTAGTTAAGAACATTTTCGAAAAATAGTGTTACAGCAAAATTCGACTGATTTTAACCATAGAAACAGAGATTTCCAAACATCTTTTTTTAAATAAGACATTTCGAAAATATTCTTAACTAATTTTTTAGACCTATGTATCCTGCTTATGCGTATGAAGTTTCACTAAAATCGGTTCATTCGTGTCGAAAAACAAGGACTTGAAAGTTTGTATGAAATGCGGTACGTCGTAAACGCTCTTAACGGTCAAGATATAGGAACTGCGATAAAACGAGGATAAACTGTGCGATAACCGCCTCAGCCATGATAATGGAAAAAATGTCGTGACATTAGACGGTAAAATGAGCATTTTTGATGGCGCCCTACGCCGCCGCCCCCCTCAAATCATAATAGGGTGGGGTCGTAGACGGAATCTCATTTTGTTGTATGATAGCTTTCGACTGCTAGTAAACAACATTTTCGATAAACACTTCAATTTCAATTAAGTTTGATTCTGGCTAAGTGATTCTGAAATAATCGTTAGGAAATTGTTGGAGTGGAACAGGGCGAGCTGGATGATAAAGTTATGGAGAGTAAGATACTTCCAAAAGTTCCATTTACAATGTGCACAGCCATAGAGAGGTAAGGAATTTGCTCAAACAGACCATACCACTGTAAAACGTGTCCATTAGTGTCCAACAACGACCCTCATACATGACAAAAAAACTTCTTGTATAGTACGCGTCAAACTATTGGCGGCTGTGAAGTGCGCTACTCGCTGCGCAGTACCGCACCCCTCACCCCCGCTGACACGTGAATGTGTTACTGCGCAGCGACTCGCCTCATGTTCCGAGCCGCCATAAAGTTTGAATCAAGCTGTAAGTATTTATTTACATAACAGGCTCTTCAACAATGAGTACACTAACTATTACTTTACAATTTGTACATTGCAAACTTATGGCTAAGCGCCCCATTACTTAAAGAAACCGGCGAAGTGCGTGCCAGACCACGCACAATGAAGGGTTTCGTAGTTGGGATGAAGGAAGAAGAGAAAGATTTATCCCGAGAGCAAACAATGTTAATTGTAGTTGAAAAACATATTCTCCCATACATTCCAACAGTTTTAAGTTTGTACGCACAATATTGAGAGATTTACCATGTTATTTTAAGACCCATAGACTTCTTGTAGGTTTTCCTGTAATCTAAAAGTACAGAACCATTTTCTCTATATACTGTACAAATAACTTTAAAACTATTTATTTTAAAATTTCTTTTTGCATTTGGTAGCCCAATTCTCGAGGATGGTTATAGGCTATTTAACACACACGCCACGACCCTTGGGAGCCGAGCAATAAGAAAAAAGTCAGTAAGAACGCTAAGCGAAAACGAATTAATAGCGCGGGCGAGCGATGCAACGCGGCGTGTCGGGGGAGGAGGGAGTTTTATTAAAAGGTGGCTGTTATTTTAGTATATTGTGTACCTTATGACATCCACGCGAACGAAGTCGCGGAGCACAGCTAGTTTAACAATAAAGACCACCGACTGCATGAGATCTTTCTGAAATCTTTTTCCATCTTTTCTAAAGTTCACTTTTTACGCAGTCCGCTTTTTTTATATACTTTTTTATTTACTTTATTACGTTACACGTCCGTGTTTTGGGTCACAGAAATTCATATGTGAACCAAATTCCAACTTAATCGGTCCATTAGATTTGGAGCAAATTGTCTGTGACAGACGGACGGACAGACAGACACGAGTGATCCTATAAGCGTTCCGTTATTCCTTTTGAGGAACGGAACCCTAAAATACACAGCATGCACTACATTACGCGCAGATAATAACATGTACATAAGTATGGTACTTGTTAAAGATACTTCCCTATCTCAATACCTATCTTAATTGCTGTCCTCACAAACGAAGGTCGCAGTGCCTATCGATAACACTCGAGCACAATCGATTCTTCGACCCTCATCGCTTATCGCAGTTGACAACGACAATGCGAACCATTGGTACAGAATAGTACTGTTAGTCTGTTACAGAAGTTCGGCTTTAACAACGAGCGAAAACTGGCGCACGCACACAGAGACGTACGTTTAACTATCTCAGTAATGCCAGTCGCGAGTGCGCTTGCACTCGCTGTAACTGAAGTGTGTCTATGTTTGCGTGCGTTTTCGCTCGTTGTATGGAACCTACCTTCTGTACTGTTGTGTCGTAGTTACCAGCAAAACGAATGCATTATCAGTTGAAATTGAACAGAACCATTGTGCACATGCAGCGGCTTCTTATTAAGACGATTCCCTGAAGTTATGCTTAGGGAATGCAATCCGGACTATCCGTAATCCGAAATATCCGGATATCCGCCCATTTTTACTCGACTTGTAAATCCGGATTCGAAAATCAAATCCGCGGATTTTCTGAATAATAAGAAGTTGTAATTCGCAATTACTTTATCACTCGTACCTATATTCGTGTCGCCTCTGGAGGACGCGAGCGGGGGGCACTGCGCTGGCACCGTGCGCGGGACGCGGGACGCGAGTGCGTCCTTGATCGGATCGTTCCGTTCATTCGACGACAGCGACGAGCGAGAGAAGCATCTTTGTGCGCGCAATCGGATTAGACCGGCGATTTCGTACGTAAGTAGATAAAATAATTATCTATATTCATTGTTCTTTAATTCTATGGTTTAAGACATTTATTTCTTTAAAATAGAGTACAATTATTCACTTACAATGAGAAACATTTATTGCATAAACATTTATTGCATAAATGTTTCTTGGAAAGAGTATCTGATTCGAATCGGTACCTATGAACTTAGAAGTAGGTACAATATTGTTAGTCACTAACACTGTTAGTACAATAAAGCCTTTTTTTTGTATGTCAATATGAATGGTTTATAATAGTTTAAAATTAGTAAAATATTGAGTTATTAAATGAGGTAGATATAATTACGTAACTTTACAATGTGAATTTTAATCAGTGTAGGTATAAAAATAAAATTAGTGTAAAAAGATAGATATATATTTAAAAACTAATATACAAAAGGAGTCAATTCAATAGGGCAAGAAGTTTAGGAAATATAGGGACAATTGTAAAGTGAACATAATATTCTAAGATAGTTTTTTGTTATGTGCAATATAATTATTTAATAAGTAAGTATATACAGCAAGCGCTACTTCGCCTTTAGATATGCTATCGCTACAAAGTCAGCCTGTATGTCGCATAGTAAAGTCTCTTCACCTCTTCGATACAACCTTATTTTTAGTATATGCGAAACCTTAAAAGGGATCATTGTACTCATCATTATGAACAACTTTTACTATGAGAGCAACCCTGAAATCGCGAAAAAAAAATCAGTTCAGTTCCATACATTATGTTGAGTTATCCTTACTTCCTTACTAATATTATAAAAGCGTAAGTGAGTTTGTTTGTTACGTCTTCAGGCCTAAATGGCAAAACCGATTTTGATGCATTTTGGTACAGTGATAGTTGGGACTCTGGGGACGGACATAGGCTAATTTTTTTTAAAGTAATAAACGCGAGTAAAAGCTAGTACGAACATAAATGTATGGATCAGCTGATGTTTATATACTAAACATACTTTCATAAACTAAAAATAAGGTCCACGCCTGCTATCAGCTATGGGCCTAAATCTCACCTTCACCTTACGCCCGCGCCGCGGCCGTTTGTGTATAATTCACGCCGGAATTCGTAAATTGCATTTGATTATATTGCATAATAATGTTCATTTGTTTCAGTATAAACTATAGACTATGGATTTCAAAGAATATTCCAAAAAATCTGGCGATGCATCAAGTGTATGGGCTCATTTCTTAAGATCCTCGAATGGCTCGGAAGCAAAATGCAAAATTTGTCAACGAATTTTTAAGATTAAAGGCAGTACATCAACCTTACACAATCACCTTAACAATTGTCATGCCATAATTCGGCCTTCTACTGCTTCGACGAATAGCAACAATGGTGATGAAATGTCTATTATCAAACGACCAAAAATGACTGATTATTACAAAAGTGAAGATTCACTAGAATATGTTATTGCGAGAATGGTATCTTTAGATGGAATTGCTTTTAAGCTGTTTTGCACATCTGAGGACCTAAAAAAACTACTCCGTAAAGGAGGTTATACAAAATTGCCAAGTTCTCCAAATACAATCAAAAATATTGTTATGGGAGTTTATGAAGATGAACAAAAGAGACTGAAGCAAGAAATTCATCAATTAAAATTAAAAAACCAAAAATTTGGTTTGACGTTTGACGAATGGACCTCTGTTAACAACCACCGCTACATAAATATTAATATACATAACAGATCCTTCAAACGTGGCTTTTTTCGCAACATGGGTTTGATTCGAATATATGGATCTATGCCAGCTGAGCTGTGCATTTCTTTGATACGGACTAGATTGGCTTTATACGATCTCACTTTAGATGACTGTGATGTTCTTAGCATTACCACAGATGGAGCGAGTGTGATGTGCAAAGTAGGACGTCTTTTGCCCATATTTCATCAAATATGTCTAGCTCATGGGATACATTTAGGTATATGTGATGTGTTATACAGTAAAAACCATTGCCATTTACCGTCGCAGTCGGTTAATGATCTGCTCCCTTCATTAAATATGCGATATATTTGATTTTTATATGTGAGATATTGGTGTTTCATCTGAAGACGAGGAACAGTCAGTTATAGAAGGCGAATTTCTCGTTGAAAGAGCTGGTTCTGCTTCTCCATTAAACTTAGACTTTCGAAGCATTTTAAAAAAGTTAGGACAACAGTAAAACTCTTTAGAAATTCTCCGACTAAAAACGATTCTGTCTTACAAAAGTATGTCCAAAATGAATTTGGGAAAGAACTTGTACTGTTGCTTGACTGCAAGACACGGTGGAGTAGTATGGCCACGATGCTAGAAAGATTTATTAAATTAAAAACCTGTATTCAAAAGTCATTACTGGATTTAAAAAGCGATATCAACTTCACTGATGAAGAGTTTAACTTAATCCAAGATCTGCAAATGTCTTTAGATATTGTTAAAGCGACTGTGGAAGCTTTGTGCAGAAGAGACGCAACTCTGATCACTGCTGATACTACACTGAAACTGATGATCGAAAGTTTGGAGAAAAAAGGAGGAAATCTCACAAAAAGTGTTTCTGACGCCTTAAAAAAAAGGGTTAAAGAACGACGTTTACATTGTGTCGTACGATGTTTTATCTCCACAATCCGTGTGAATTTTCCAACTCACCCTCTGATGAAGTATTTTATAAGCCATCTAAGGCAGAAATAGAAGAAGTAATTTGCAGAACTGTAAAAAGCCGTATTAATCCTATAGAAGTGTCTGTTGAATCACATAAAACTATTTCCAGAGAACAAGAGTCTTTAGATCAAGAAATGAGTTTTCGAGAGAGATTAGCATTGGAGTTAAACAAAATCAACAAGGCTGGAGAAGAAAATGTGCTTATCAGCCGGAAGCCTGAAACTGATATTCCCAGTTTAGTGCGAGTAGAGATGGCGTTATTCGAGGATAGTGGTTCACGAGGACGATATTTGGAGGCCGCTTACAAGCATCTTCAATGCATTCCCCCTACAAGCGTTGAATCAGAGCGTGCTTTTTCTGCAGCAGGAATTATGTGTAACCAAATTCGCAGCAGGTTAAACGATAGCACTTTAGATGCTTTATTATTTTTGAGGTCACATTTTAAGTCTCATAAAATAACATAGTCTTTTTTCAAATTAAGTTGATTAATTAAGTGAAGTTAAATTACATATTTTGTTACCTTTGTTATGTTATTAATTTGTCAAGAAGTCAATTATTTATGTTTATTTTGTTACCTTTGTTATGTTATTAATTTGTCAAGAAGTCAATTATTTATGTTTACCAGAATTTCTTTTAATTTTTATTTTTAATTGTTTTAGTAACGTTACTAAGCTGACAGCTCACGAGTCACAGACTGATTATTTTAATAATGCGGATTATTTTCGTGTGTAACGTTTAATAATTTGAGAAGAAGTTTTAATAGTCTTTATTTTTGATCTCCAAAGTTTATTTTAATTTGTACTTATTATTTTGATTTGAAATTGAATAATTACAAATATCAAAAATAAAATAAAAATCGTATGATTTGATTTTCCAGTGTTTTTATTTTAATCCATTTACACAAATATAAGAAACATCATATTAATAAACTGATATAAGTAGATTTGTTTATTTTCATGAAAAATCCGTAAAATCCGGATAATCCGGATTGGACCAAAAATCCGTTCTTAAAAATCCGGATTCTAAAACAGGACGGATTTGCATTCTCTAGTTATGCTATGAGGATTTGAGGAATCATGTCCATTATTGGTTTTCTTGTTATTTAGCTTCGGGGTAACGGCAGTTCAATAGAAGGCATGTAGTTGAGCTATTTAAAGATTGGAAGCTAAAAATAAAAGGAATTCGCGAAATGCGTACCATGCGAGCAATGCCGGAAATAGAACAGCGATTTGATAAAGAAAATAAACTGGAATCTCGGCGTATTAACCCGATAACTACAGCCATAAAAACAGACCCTCGTATCTAGCATGATTTGTGGACTTTTACTAAAAGGAAGAAAAATCTTCTTGGGTTTTAGGGTCATGAATGGAAAACATGAAGATTACTTTAACATACAGAGCCGACTTGGGACCAAAGAACGGTCGTAGTACTCCAAAGATGATTAACGGACCTAGAGACATTGGCTGTAGAAAAGCATTCCACTATTTTTGTTTCGAAAGCATTTCTTATAATACCAGCCTATTATTGTCCCCATGCATGGCAATGGCGCGCTTCTCATACAAAGAAGGCACGAGCATTGATCACCACGCTTGCTCAAGACGGGTTGGCGATTGGGACTTATATTAACTACAACACGTCCCAGAATAGGGAACCTTACTGACAATTTATCCCGCTAGAGGGCGCACCTGCAACGCTTGGTAAACAGAACAACATGGCGTCCGTCTGTTATAAGACTAGCTAACAGAAAGGTTATAGTAAAAAGGTTAAGTTCTTAATAATTTTAAATTGTAAATAATTTTAATAATAAATTCCTTTTATGAAAACGTATGTACTACCGCATTAGATAATGCAACCTGTAATAGATAGTAATAATGCATCAGTCAGTGAATCATTGTTGTGCCGTTAGGTAGTATATGCAGGAACGAAGGTGTTCATTAATTCACTAAAAACGGAGAATTTCGTAAGCAGTGGTAAATTGCTACGTTGCCAGCATTTTACAGTCACAAAACATTAAAGGTCGTGTTCTGATCATTTTAGAGCTGAAGACTATAAGAATAAAGGATATTTTACTGGTCAGAGTATTAATATTAAGCTAATGTAAAAACACAATATTTTAAGCGCCATTTACTTGAATGTAACATTAAAAGTTTATTGTAAAGTAGTTCAATATCAAAAAAATTAAAATGTTTGAAATTCTTATATGCACGTTTTTAACCTTTTGGTATTATTTTAATCTACAAAATTATAGTAACAAGGATGAAATAAAGCTGAAATTATATTGAAAAACGCCGAATGTGGCACCATCTGCTGTCTCAGCTTTGCGTGATATTCCCTATTAACGCACAACCTTTTAAGTGGTCATTATACCTACTCATCATTATGAACAACTTTTACTATGGGACCAAAACTGAAATCGCGAAAAAAAACGCTGCG
This sequence comes from Fissipunctia ypsillon, assembly GCA_947568875.1. Taxonomy (NCBI): domain Eukaryota; kingdom Metazoa; phylum Arthropoda; class Insecta; order Lepidoptera; family Noctuidae; genus Fissipunctia; species Fissipunctia ypsillon. The sequence goes on along the minus strand of OX387650.1, from coordinate 7,646,088 downwards.
AGTTATACGGTAAATGTAGTGAATAGCTAATTTATTTCGCAATTTCAAGTTTGGTCCCATAGTAAAAGTTATTCATAATGATAAGTATAATGACCCCTTAAGATATTGTGCGTTAATTCCGAGACATGTCGTATAAGTCCAGGTTCCCTCACGATGTTTTTCCTTCACCGATGTCAGTAATATCCAAGATAAACTCAGAAAGTACATATAGAAAAGAAAGAAGGAAATAAAAAATATCTATTGAGACTCGCACAGGAAGATCACACATAAACCCTTTACTCTTCTGAAAGCCATCTTATCCCCTTGACAACAGACAAGGCCCTGTTACATATTCGTATGTATCAAACAGATAATCCCTACTGTTGACATTCGACAAAATTAATCCTCACACATAATCAAGATGTATTTATCTACTAATTACATGCATGAATAGATTAGCCTCATACATAGTTTGGAATACACACGCGTTAGTAGTCCGTAATACCACCGAGACCCGACGCATCCGCCGGCGACGCGGAAGCAGCGCAATCGTAATAATGATGACTTTGATTATGTACTGCGACTTTTAGTCGCAAGAGATTGTTCTGCATGATGTAAGGTGGGAGTTTAACGGAGTTTTGATGACTGTGAACTGTTTTCGAAGCTTGGGGATGATGAACCGATGAATGAGGCAAGAAAATGTTGATCCAAAATCGAAGAAAGTAAAGCAATCGATTTTTATCTTACCCCTTTTTTTTTGTGGATGGGAAATCATCAAATGACTTCTCCCGCTCTGGGCGGAGCGGGAGGGCGTGTCGGACTTTTACTGACTAAAACCCACCCGTATTCCTTCTGTTGCCTTTATCTTACCCCTAAAGCGTAAACTAATGACGTATGAGGTACAATGGACCAAGGTAGCGGTTAACCAATTTTGACCCTTTCTCTAATAGATCATTCGGATTTTTGACTCCTGATTCATCAACGAACTTTATTCTGGCTACTCTTACACCATTAAAACGCTTAAGAGGAAAATTACCTACTTTAAATCAACGTTTACACACAAAATCTATACCAACCTGGCATACGTTTAGATGGCTTACCTAATAGAAACTTTGGCTAAAAACCTTTTCCCACAAATTCTAAACCTGTTTTTTGGCTTCACTTGTTTACTTAGTTTATTATCAAAAGCATGATTTATAATAATATACTAACTATACATGAATAAATACCACAGTACCTAAATATTACATAAATAAGGCCCGACAACACATGCGGAATTGTCGGTACTAATGTGGACTGTGAAAATATTTGAACACATGCTATCGGCAAATTAAGCAGCTGTAAATTACGCCATTTGAGAATAACGGTAGTCAAATATCAACAAATAGAAACTGTAAATTAATGTTCTGATTGTGTAGGGGGCGCAGCCTTCATACAACCCGATTTCTATCGGCTTCCCTTCGGAACACCCACTCTTCTTAATGCCTACTATTGCCAAATAATATGGTACACCTGTGCATCACATCACATTATATATATTTAATACCAGTTAAATACAATCATCATAAGATTAAAAACATTACAAAAATGTGTACAATATTTTGTCTGAAAATGAGATCATGAGAACTGAACAATTTTTTCTTCGGCTTCCCTCTAATGATAATTGTAGCTGCGCTGCGCCACTGATGGATAGGTGGATGGAATAGTTGTGGTGGTGGATGGATTGTGGATTGGATGGTTGGGTGTGAACTTGGTTGTGGTGGTTATCCATGTAAAATACTGGTATTCAGCTGCATCCAGTTATCCATAACGCCCACTCCTAACATAGTTGGGAAAAGGTTAGCCAGATTATTTTTGTTTAGTAGAAATAATAATATATCCTTCTACGAGCGCGTATCTTCGGGCTCGATCGGAGCTCCGAAACTCCAAATGCACAAAAATCTTGCCAAATTCCTTTAAATGTCAATCCAGGTTCCCCGAAGCGAAATTTCAACGGTGATCGAATAAGACAGGTAGAAAATTGAATTCTCCGTGGCGACGAAAATTGGCATGTTGAGTATCAAATATGAATATTGCAACGGAATCGAATCGTCGCGAGGACCGCTTTTTGTTTTTTTTTTTTTTGTGGATGGGAAATCATCAAATGACTTCTCCCGCTCTGGGCGAAGCGGGTGGGCGTGTCAGACTTTTACTGACTAAAACCCACCCGTGTTCCTTCTGTTGCCTGTGCCGGGGCCACGGTAACTCTTTCGAACATCCCATGGCGAGGACCGCTTAAAGTTTTATCGGCACGGGAACAAGTAAACAAGAACTAAATTGCAGTCCAGAAAGATTTTTCAGTTTGTCTCAAGAGTCTTAGGTCGCGTTACATTACTATGGGATGTTATCTTCATACAAATCTTCTATCTTTCAAAACCTCTAATCATGGTTTTTCTACATCGTTCCCTTTTTCTGATTCCATTATTGTTGCAACTCAGTCAATTTGTCCATTAAGAGCTCCAGTTAAATAAGCAACCTGAACCCCAATTCCCTATACTAAAAAACGTTCAAAATCTAGTCGCAATCTCATCTCAGCGACAATCAAATGTCAAAAATGTAGGGAAATTATAGGTGTTTTTGACATATTGAGACTGAGATCAGACTGTGAATGTTCTTAAAATTACGAGAATTGCCCCTCTGATTAAAAAATTCAGGACCCTTTTATGTTAAGCCTCCTTCACACTTTTACGGGAGGGGAGTACGGGAGTCCCTCAATAAGTTCATGCTGTTCACAGCCGTATCAGACTGGCTTGGCTTATTCGAGGTTTATTCTGTGCTACTTTGAAAACTGGGTGGTATTTACTACATACTGAAATCTAGTACTTGATAGCTTATGGTTGCAATATCTTTAAAGATTACTTGCTTCTTCTCTTCCACTTTAAAGATTTCATGCAACGATCATTTTTAGGTTAACAGCAAAGAATATTCAGTTCTCCAGTTCAAAAGTCGTTGCTCCTTTTTATTGTGTGTGTGTGTACTTGGCAAGGCACATGCGCATTGCTTTGTATGATATGGCTTTGTCTCCCTTTGAGTTTTGACCCGGATCCCGCATTGGGAGCACTGTTTATGTAAAATCAGGAAACCGGACGTCCTATTTCCGAGGATTCGCAGTTTAAAGATTTCCGTCGCTTTGTTTTTCTTCGCTTTGAAAAAAGCGGATGTTTCTGGTTTTGAGCAGAAACCGTATGAAGAACATAAATAGGACTAGGTCCAGGGAAACTTGGATATATATTTAGACTAGCTGTCGCCTGCGGCTTCGCCCGCGTGGATTTCTATTTGAATCGGATTTTGTTCACAATTTCATATGTTTTTGCGCAGAACCCTAATTGATTCTTGTTCTAATATAAAAGTACCCTAAGTTACTCCATATAACATCAGCTATCTGCCAGTGAAAGTCCCGTCAAAATCGGTCCCTCCATTTCGGAGATTATCCGGAACAAAAAAACAGACAGACAGAAATGTTAAAAATTTTGTTTTTATTATAAGTACCATATATACCTACGTTTATATGCATTTAGTATAAAGCTGTTATTTTGACATTACAAACAGACACTTCAATTGTATTTAATTGTATAGATGTATAGATTGAATGTCCTGTACTCCTGTTGGACTCTTGCGTTAATTTAACGGCGTCCCAAAAAATCAAGAAAGTAAAATGTTACTTTTGGTTTCAAAACAATGCTTCTAGTTCTCTCCAGTTCTGTTTGCACGCAACAAGATGTGAACTGACCTTTAGACGATCAGGGGCGGCCACTCATCCGTGCTCTGGAGTTTGACGTTGTTGGAATCTTTCAAGCGTTTTAACGTCTTAAATATTTCCTTTCAAATCTCTCGCTGTTTCCGCTTCAAATTGTTGTTTCATCTTGAGATAATGGATTAATTGTTTGAAGCGCGAAGTCTTTCGCTTTGTTTGTGCTTTTGAGTGGGCTTGGCTGAGCTTTTGTTCTTTAATGAAAATGTAAAAATTAAATCAAGGAACAACTTTGTTTGCAATGACCCTTGTAAGATAAAGATAAGATAATTTATTTCGCAAATATGGGTACAGTACATGATGACGAATACATTTATAGGTTCAGCCACATTTTACACTTAGGCATGCGAAAAGTACGAGACCAGCAACAAACGAAATGACTACTTAATAATTCAATTTGTTAATTCATCATCGTCATCGCTTTCTTTATTGATAACAGATTCCCCCTTGAGATAGCATAGACAGTAGGTACCAATCAATCAATCAGTTCAATTTATTGCAGTTCCCTGCTGAACATAAGCTTCCTTCTTCCGCCTTCTGTATCTAGGTTGCATGCAATTGCGTAACAATTACAGTAGTTACGGTTTCATTTTGACAGTCACAACATTCATTGCGTTATTTACGTTTTAAAGCGGACAAATTTTTCGAACATATGAAGCAATGGATTCAGCAATTTGCTTCAAAATCATTCAGATTGTGATTGATAGTGTGTTACGCAATTAGGGCGCGGGTTCATCAGGTTGGGTGGCGACCGGTACTGCGTTTAGCGAATCCTGAATTTTAGTTAACAGCCGCACGGGTCGATCGATCGGGTCTACGCTTGCCGCGGTTGGTCCGTGGATAGGTGACCATCTTTACATATCAAGACCCCTCCGTGCCTCGGAAAGCACGTTAAGCCGTAGGCTGTCATTCGTGGGTCTTTGACAGTCGTTACGGGTCGTCAGAAGCCCGAAAGTCTGACAACCAGTCTTACCAAGGGGTATCGTATTACCCAGTAACTGGGTTGTGGAGGTCAGATAGGCAGTCGCTCCATATAAAATACTGGTATTCAGTTGGATCCGGTTTGACTGGAAGCCGACCCCAATATAGTTGGGAAAAGGCTAGGCAGATGAAGCATTATCCTTCTTGGCCAGTTTAGCCTCCGACCAGAGGTCCTGCTACCGCTATAACCATCAGGTGCTAAACCCATCAGCGGCATTTTTTTTCTTTTTCCTACTCATTTCATCGGTGAAGGAAACCTGGAGAATAGTTAATATAAGACTGAAATCGCCAACCCGTCTTGACTCTTGAGCAAGCGTGGTGATCAATGCTCGTGCCTTCTCTGTATGAGAGAGGCCTTTGCCCTGCAGTGGGACAGTAATAGGCTGGTATTATTTTAATTAATTTTTACCCATTTTTGGGTGATGACTTGATGAGTCCTACTGCTAATATTTAGCCGGTCCCCTGCCTAGTTTGGATGTTTGCTCTTTCATACTACAACATCTATGTATACATGCAAATAAATATAACTGAAGCGTCTATTTGTAATGTCAAAATAACAGCTTTTCACTAAACGCATCTGAAAGTAAGTATATACATATACGGAACAAACACAATTTAAAAAAATTTTGTCTGTCCGTCTGTCTGTTTGTTCGTGCAAATCTCCGAAACGGCTAGAACGATTTTGACGGGACATTCACTGGCAGTTAGCTGATGTTATAAGGAGTAACTAAGGCTAGAAAAAGAATTAGGTTCCGTGCAAAAAATTTAAAACATGAAATTATGAACAAAATCCGATTCAAACAGGGAAGTTGTTTTCCGACATCCACGCGAACGGAGTCGCGGGCACAGCTATTTCTACATATAAATCCATTCGTATAACAGAACAATTCCCCAATACACACGTTGGTGTTAATAAGGTGCTAACGAACAAACAGACACGGTATTGATTGCCTAATTAACTGCATTCATTCGATAAATGTGTAAATAAAGCGGACGTGGTTTTAGTGCAACTGTGGCAGAATTGGTACATTTTGTATTTAAACAAGCACTATACATTCTGTTGTCATCATCATCTGCCTAGCCTTTTCCCAACTATGTTGGGGTCGGCTCCCAGTCAAACCGGATGCAGCTAAAATACCAGTATTTTACATGGAGCGACTGCCTATCTGACCTTCACAACCCAGTTACTGGGTAATACGATACTCCTTGGTAAGACTGGTTGTCAGACTTTCGGGCTTCTGACAACCCGTAACGACTGTCAAAGATCTGCGAATGACAGCCGGGACCAACGGCTTAACGTGCTTTCCGAGGCACGGAGGGGTCTTGATTTGTAAAGATGGTCACCCATCCACGGACCAACCGCGGCAAGCGTAGCTTAACCTGATCGATCGACCCGTGCGGCTGTTATTTCATAGCCACAAGCCCCTTAGTATACATTCTGTTGTGTGGTATATAAAATACACATACACATACATCGCCTTTTTCCCATGGGGGTAGGATGCGGCATGGGGTTTATTGCCATGGTAAAGCAAAGGTACGCAGTTGAGAAATAACCCTTTGTAAGTATTTTTCTGTTCCTTTCTTCTTGTCTGTTTATATATTTATGTTTATAAATGGTTAAATAAATAAATAAAAGCACGAGTCTCTCTCTCTCTCTCTCTTTCTGGTTCACCTTGTATTTTCATTTAGTGGAACCAGTCTTCAGCTTAGGGGGTGGTTAAACTGGCCAACTTAGGCAAAACGTTAGACTCCAAATACAATAGCCTATTTTACTAAACCGACTTGAACATTGCTTTTCCTTCAAGCCTTTTAGAAAACGTTGCCCATTTCCGCATTGTCCGTATCAGGATTCACTCATACGTTTGTACAAACTTATTCCGAATTCCAGACACAAGCTTACTCCTGATACAATGAGCTCTCTATACTACGTAAAAGATTAAAGTAATCCCCGAGTGAATCCGGAAGTAGTCGAACATAGCCGAACATCTCGCGGAGTTAAGCCTTTTATACATGGTGTAATATTTTAGTCTTACACACTACTTTTGGACTTGGTATCTTTGCCAAGTTTGACTTAATTCTGTTAGTATACTCTTCATATTTCTGGCTGTTATGGTGGAGTATGGGATCGGTTTCCAATTTAATCAGATGATGAATAAGTGAATTGAATACAGTATTTTTACCTCACGAAGCGACGCGCGCTTTCATTGTGGTTACTAAGTGTACAAACACGCTGTGAATGTGTGAGTAAGCGTAGGAGCTTTCGGTACCGTCCGAGACAATGGCGAAGTCAGAAGTGTGTGTCTGTGTGTGCGTGTGTGTTATGTGCTGATGCTACTCGTCTTCACGCACACATTCACAGCGTTTTTGTACACTTGGTAACCACAAGTAAAGCGCGCGTAGCTTCGTGAGATAAAAATACTGTACCATCGCGAATTAATTTGAATCTGAAATTTCGACATTATTACTAAGGGCATAAGGTTGAATAGTCATAAGGTTCACCGCAAATGTCCGCGATAGTACCTACCTACTACTATCCCCCGATTTCTGATTTGAGAATTTGAAATTGAGAGTTTGTCTAAATCTAGTTTAGCATTACTTAAGGTGACAGCTCGCGACATTCAAAATTTGATTGCTAAAAACGTAAGAAATTTTAGATTTCGCGAGCATCTTTTTTTTTTAAGGAACCAGCTTATGTAATGCTAAAGTAAGAGTTTGACAAGTTATTAACTTCAAGTTCTCAATGCAGAAAGCGGGTATCAGTTACACGATGGATACTATAATATTATTGAATCGCAAACTAAGATTAACAAGAAATCGAACATCCTGCCAGCGTTAGTATTGAAAGTACTAACAAGCAAAAATCCTATTTCTTACTGCTAATTAAGACATCCACTATTTCTAGTGTGATAAATACTAGGTCTCTAATCTAATCCGACTTGAAGTTACATCTCATTGGAAAAAATAGGATAGGTAATAATTCTTATACCTAAAAATCTAAGCTCCAAAGTCTAGTACTAACTGAAACATTCGTCTCAGTTTCAAACCAGTTTTCTCTTTCAGCTCTGTTAAAAAAAATTGAAAGGAAATGTGTGTACAAAGCAATGTAAACGTAAATCAGTACGTTAAGCAATCGAAATCTCGATGGAAAGAGATATCGAGACGTCAAAACACATTTTAATCACAAAACCAATCCCGTATCGTGTTTCCTTGCGGACAAATGCGGGTACACCAACTATACTCAATACATCACACTCCATCTTCAACTCTATAACTTCGAAACAAATGGTTTATAATCGTTTGACGCGCCTGTTTAACACATTTTCTGTCTGCACAATTTCGAACTTTAAAACTTTTGGAATTAAGACCTAAATGCAGTAAAGCGTCTCAATCACATCGCCGTAAACTATTACGAATTCTAACACTTACACGTAAAGTTCAAAATTGATTGCTAAGCAGCACGCGATGCGGCCATCGCCAGCCAGTGGTGCTTCCTGCTATCAAAGCTTAGTTTACTTACACGGTTTTACTTGTAAACAAACTTTTCAGGGCGGTAATTAATATAGTGCTGGATGTGGATAATTATAGATATTGAAATAGGTTGGGCGGTGATTGGCTCACACGGTTTTTCAAAGATAAAAATTAAGACAGAATTTTCTGAAATACCGTAGGGGCTTATTCAGAACTTCAGCTATTCCCATGAAAATCGTCTCGGCCGGTTGATTGTACGGCGTGCTACGAGCCCTACGAGCTACAAACTGACAATTATTCACAATGGGATGGAAAGCAAAGTCTTTTCATCTAAAACAATATGCTTCTGACAATCTTGCTACTATGGCGTGAAGGTCGCTTGATCATTTCTGCTAGAGTCCCATGCTCGACTGCGAACTAATTTAACTACTTACTTTCTAGAGCTTGCAAATTATCATCTACAGAAATGTCGCAACCCAACATTGCAATTCTGTCATCAAAACGTAATAAAAGACCGTAAATACTCAGTTTGTAGAACAATGAACATTTTTAAGTCTAGTCTAGACTCAGTCGCATTGGGGGCGACCGGCGACCCAATTATTTTAATACCTACCATTGTGCTTGTGAGTTGTGACATACAAATAACCAGCGACCGTTTAATAGCGTATGTACGACCTTATGCTTCTCAATTTTTGGCTTAGAAATATTGTAAAGTTACTCGTCTAAAACAACTGAGACAGAATATTTATGAAGAGCAAAGTTCTTATGATTAATTTATAATAATAATTCATTTATTTGTCAGAATGTTGTTTCAGAGTCGTTACATAATTATAAAAGTTCATAATATTCTGCCGTTTCCGGCGTACAAATATATATTCAGGGTTTTGGTTAGTTTGTTAGACATTGAATTAAATTACTTAGGAAAAGTCTTGGAGCAGTCTTTACAGTTTTAGCAAGAACCATACCTAACTATGAAGTTTTCGCATAGCATCTATAAACGATCTTGCATTTTTGCATGCATAAAAAGGACCTCTAACAACAACAACAACATTAATTTTTATTGCAAAATCACACAAAAGCACACGATCATCATGCTCATCATGGTTATGCTCACTTAAATGTCTCGCTGATGGTGGCGCGTGTGTTGGATCATTCGGTTCCCTACAAAATGGTTGAGCTGAATGGTGCTGATCCACGCATCATGTTCGTGAACGGATACCGTCAGTTGAGACTGGTAATCTCTTAACTGCTTATTTTTAATCTTATATTTTGAATTGTTTGTTTTTTACATTTTTCTCACATATAGAAGCAACAAGAATTATACACCCAGGATTTTGTAATAATCTTGATTTAAAAGAGAGTCCTTGGAGTTTCTTGCCCGTTCGTCTCCATAGAGATCTACGTTTTGGAATGGGTAACTAGCTTCAACTTTCTGGCTAACTGACCGACTCTTTGACAATTCAAAAGTGCCTGTAATTGGTTTAATTGAAATAAATGCTTTGAGTTTCAGTTTGATCGTTAAAAAAATTTGCACCAGCTGATATCAGGCAAACAATTATAATCTTTCAGTATATAAATTCGAAGGTGAAATAGCTTGATCAGATCTGTGCTTTTCAAACAGCCATCCATCATAGTATGCAAATTTATGCACACGGTCTGTGTAGAATCAAAGTGGTTCGTTTAACTTTTATGAACACAATTTTTCGCCTAATTTATGTTTCACTAGTTTCCTATAAATAGCATTTAAACAGCATGCACCACGCATTACGCACATGTATGAAGTTTTTCATTTAATTTCTTTTGTTTGTGTAAAGTCAAAGTTCGTTTCGCCTTATCAAAATCGCTGCGGTTACTTAATTAATTGACCTTATCATACAGCCTTCTGATTTAACAATGTAACATTCTGTTCCGACGCCAAATAATTTGCGATAAGATCATCATGATGATGCTAGCTTAATTTTATCATAAGGAGAAAACGTCAAAGACAACTCTAGTGTATTTTACATTAGATATCGATACCCATCATGTCTGTGGAGTTTCGCCATAAAATTTAATTGACCTAGGACAAAATTGACACAGGATAAAATTTTACATCACGAGCCGAGACAATTACACCTATTTACATACATAAACTCACGCACCTTCCCATGGGGGTAGGGTACAGAACGCCAGCTCCTGACATACTTACTCTTTTTGCTTCGTTAACGTTCATAGACTGGTCAAACACGCACGCTGGTTGCGAGTACTACGTACCTGACCTTTCTGAAGAACATCATGCCAAAAACCCGATTTTAACCATATACAGGGTGGCGATTAGGTTATCACATTAATTGAAACCACGCATTCAGTACATGCTTCTGGACCCCGCTGCGTTGAAATTTTTCGTCGGTTATTAAAAAAAATTTGCTGCTCCATACATTTTGACCTCGTAGGTAGGCAAAAATGTATGGAGCAGCAAATTTTGTTTTTTAATAACAGACGAAAAATTTTAACGTAGCGGGGTTCAGAATCATGTACTGAATACGTGGTTTCAATTAATGTGATAACCTAATCGCCAGCCTGTATGTATGTATAAGTCGATTTCGCAAAAAATGTCGCGTATCCCTTTTTCGCTGTTCGTGTCAGACTTGTGCTGACTAAAACACGGGTGGGTTTTAGTCAGTAAAAGTCTGACACGCCCTCCCGCTACGCTCAGAGCGGGAGAAGTCATTTGATGATTTCCCATCCAAAAAAAAAAAGGGCATGGTATGTCCTACACCTATTTCTCTCCTAAAAATGAGTTACCGTAGTCTCAGGAACATTTCACGCAAATTAAACTAACCTAACAATTATACCCATACTCGGGCATTTAATTTCCTAAACCCGTAGCACAAAGAGGGCCTCTCACCAAGATCAGTTCAATTAAATCTATGAATAAAAACTGGGAGCTTATTACACATTACATGCCGTAATAAATGGAGGAGGCTTTGCAAGTGTGTTCATTGTATGGTGTTTAAAACACCGATCAAGTGCGAGTCGGACTCGCACACGAAGGGTTCCGTACCACCGTACAATAATTAACGCTACATATTTAAAAAAAATACTAAACGAAGAATATTTTTCATCTTAAATTTTAACAATCGCAAAGAGAATTTTGTGTGTACATACTTATTTCATAACGATTCTGTGAATTACAAAGTTATTTTTGCAGTCGCAGAAAATCGACCATATTTAAACAAAATACCTTATGAATCGGCGTTTTTAGTATTAGTTGATTAAATACAGTTTGTGGTACATGATATATAGAAGTTTCAAATTCCTAACTTGTTTAGTAGATGCGATAGAGCTCGTACAAAAATGGTCTAAAACTGACAACATTTGTGGCCCCGTATTTCATAATTTTTGAAGATTAAAAATATATATATTTATACTCTACTCGATGAGTTCTAGACGTGCCAGGGTAAGAAACAATTTTATTCGAAATCAAAAGTTTATTGTATGTCTTTAATTATTAACTTTATTTTATTTTTATTATTTGTAGTTATAGTGGCAATAGAAATATACAATCTGTAAAAATTTTAACTGCGTACCTATTACGGTTCAAGAGATACAGATACAGCCCGCTAACAGACAGACGAGACGGACGGACGGACAGCGGAGTCTTAGTAATAGGGTTCCATTTGGCACCCTTCGGTTATGGAACCCTAAAAAGTAATTGCTGTGTTCATAAAGATACCGATTCATAGACTACGCTAATTGTAGACTTCATGTAACTTCCCATGGACGTCATAGTGCTACTTACTAAGTACGATTAAGTTGAAGAAACATAATGCTCATATAGGTAGGTACCTATATTACTTTGAATTACGACTACATAGCTGTATTAACAGCAATTAAGAGTGTGCTATAGGTACACCTCTGCCTAACCCTTCGGAGAAAAAAGGCGTGATGCTATGTTATGTAAAAGTCTGCTATAATTTTGTAGTGCGTACAATCAGGCATGTTTATGTTAGGCCAAATGACTTCCTATCTCAATTTCTAATTCGCTATCATACTGCATTCGAAAATAGATTGGTCCTGTCACGGACAAAATCCGCAAATTATTGAGCAAAAACCATTTCATTTAACACCTAACAATAGGCCTCTACATAGACGTCTAGTAATCTTACTAAAGACACATCTACAAAACCATTGCCAAGTACGCGACTCCTTCCTCACACAATGGGCTACAATATGCGACCTATATACCGCATCCATCACATTACTGATATTACGAGCTCCGCACATTTGTCGAACAATTCCGTCTTAGGCGCAAGGTCGTTGAACCCATCTGCCGAACTACGCACACTTATCGCATCCTCAGTGGAATAAGGTCGTATAAGTGCTGTTATGATTAATTAATTTGAAGCTGGTAATTTGTGTGCAGAACTGCAGATTTCTTGATGAATAATCTATAGCAAAAGGGGGAGGAGGGGTTATATTTTAGGGAGTGACCCATGTCTAGCAGTGGACGTTAATCGATTGAAATGATGATGGAATTATAGCAAACTATTATAGTAACTTTTTTACAAAAAATAAAACCGACTTCCAAAAAAAACACGACGAAGTGAAAAATAACTGATTTCAGAAGTCGGTGTCTTTGGTTTCGTATTTTCGTTTTTTGCCACCGACTTCCGAAGTCAAGTTATTTTTCACTTAGTGGTGTTTTTTTTGGAAGTCGGTTTTATTTTTTGTAAAAAAGATTTTATTTTTCATTTTTTTGTTGTGGTACCTACCCCACACAAATTCGAATACCACTAGGTACCTGCTATGTAACAGTGACAGGAAGTTTAATAACTTAAAACATCATCAAGTCGGCTAAAAAGGGATGAATTTCGTTTTCTAAAAATTACCATGCGACCTTCATGGATATTTTATAAATTGATGGCATGATGTTGTGAGACCAACACTATTTAGAATTTAGAATACTAGAAAATAATAGGGATCAGGGTGTAGAGCTATGAAGCGCACTGTCAGCTCTTCACCCACAATTAATCTATAACATTTTACATGCAAAATGTTATAGATTCATTTCATTTCATCTAAATAATTACGCGTTAAAAACTAAATATGCTTTGCAATGAACCACCCCGTCACAGTACCTAAGTAGAATCTCGCCATTGTTGATAATGGCGAGATTCTAGACAATTTATTTTTTTTAATTTCCCGATGCAATAAACAGTGTATTCATTGAAGAATACACTGTTTAACATTTATTTACTTCTTAACCAAACAGAATAGACCTTGGCAAAGAGCCCTAAACACGCTTGTATGTCAAAAGCTTGCCTGAGTGTCAATGTCAACACTATTACCTAACAGCTCAATGACCTTACTTTTTATTTACTTCACAAATTAGTAGAAGGTCGCTAAACGATACCCTCAGAACAACTGTTGAATTTGAACTATGATAATTCTATGTAACTTTTTCATAGCATAAAACAGTAAACACGTTGCAGCTCTATTGGACCATACAATGTCCAAATACACAGATATGATCCCATAGAAGATTGTAGTGACTTAGCATTCATTTTAGCCTTCATACTCCTTCGATATTATTATTTTTCTTTTTGCTCGGCTCCCAAAGATTGGGCTATAAAATGCAAAAAGAATATTTCAAATCCGACTGGTAGTTCCAGAGATTAGCGCGTTCAAACAAACAAACAAACTCTTCAGCTTTATTATATTAGTATAATTATAATTATATGGATTTCGTCTATGGTTGTCCTACGGTCCTGCTGAATACAGCTGTCTTTCATTAGGTAGGTACTCCTTATACATAACCGTTTAAGTTGATACTATGGGGTAAGCTTTAAGTTCCCTAAGGAATATATCGCGAACCATAATATTTGCTTTGCCATCCATTAGTCATTAGAGAACAAGAACCCTTCATCACATCTGACAGATCAACACTAGAGCCCTTTGTACAACAATAAGAGGGTAAGGGGGCGAAAAGTGGAGATGAAAAACATATCCGTGTAATAATTATATTGGTAGCTTCTGTTTTGGGAAAGGGTGGCAGCAATGTTTCAAATATTACTTTGTAACTATCCAGTATGAATACATAGGACCGAGTGGATTATTTTTAAATACCACCATTAAGAATTTAAGATCTTTATCAACATGATCTATTAGACTATCTCAAAAACACAATAAGAGTAGGGCCAGACAACCGCAAACCAACGTAAGACGCACAAGAAAAAAGATCTACTGAGGAATTTTCGCTCGTCGCGAGTGAACTATTTCGCGAAGTCTCGTTTGGCGACTGGCGAAAAATTACCGAAATCGTATTTCGCACATCTATCCACCTCATAATTTCAGCCAAAAGACATCCACTGCTGGACATAGGCCTCCCCCAAGCATCGCCACATCGACCTTCCTCAGCCACACTCAGCCTTATTCATCTAGCCACCTACTAGATCCCGGCCCTAGTAAACAAAACCTATACCAAACTGCCTATAACCCTAATATAGCCTGACGTTTATACCCGAACACTACACAATTCGCCGGCATAACCGTATAAACACATACGGTACGGACGTTAGGTCGTATATTTACATCGAACATTATGTAAATTGACGTCTGATTCAGTGGGGAGCGACGCGTATCTCCGGCCCTTGCGTGTGCAGACTATTGTCGTATAAAAGGAGGCACAGAAGTCCGTACTGCCCTAATCTAGAGTTTTAAATAAGACACGGAACGCGGTGAAATAGTACGTTTATGTCAAGAATGAAGATCTACAAGGCCACATGCGAACTACGCCACCGAAAATCCTGCATCGCGCAAGCAAAGTTCGACGCGCGACTAGCATAATTATACAACCCTCTATAATTATACTCCCTTTTCTATGGAGGACACTGGTGACCCCGAATATGAACTTCAGCGCGTCGTCAATTCAGGGTATTCTAGAAGGTCACTCGAGCCAGCTACTCTCTCACTTTACTACACAGGCATGAACTAAGTGAGAACACTTCACATACACGCCACGGTAAATATGTAAGCCAGTAAGTAAGGTAGAAGCGGGGCTGACTACCCAGGATGTGCCAGATGTATTTTGAGTATCGCCAATCTTCGAGGCCATTTGAAAGACTGGCCTCCAAACCCAAGTGGGAAGATGCAACTGCAACCTCGAAAAGTGGGGCTACCTCGATGATACGGCAGCAGGGTGTGGACGTGGTGTGGCACAAACTATGTTCCACCTCCTAATCCTATCCTGCCCCAAAAAATGCCAGCCGTAGTATACACAGACCCCTGCGCTACCACCGACGATGCCGTGGAAGTGGCAAACTTTTGGGTCAAAAAACTTTAATACACTGTCGTGCCTTTGACACGAACGAAGAAAAAATACTGCTAAGGTAGGAACCTCGTTCCACCTCCTAATCCTATCCTGCCCCAAAAAATGCCAGCCGTAGTATACACAGACCCCTGCGCTACCACCGACGATGCCGTGGAAGTGGCAAACTTTTGGGTCAAAAAACTTTAATACACTGTCGTGCCTTTGACACGAACGAAGAAAAAATACTGCTAAGGTAGGAACCTCGAATCTGCAGTAGTGTAAATAATTTTAATAATAAATTCCTTTTATGAAAACGTATGTACTACCGCATTAGATAATGCAACCTGTAATAGATAGTAATAATGCATCAGTCAGTGAATCATTGTTGTGCCGTTAGGTAGTATATGCAGGAACGAAGGTGTTCATTAATTCACTAAAAACGGAGAATTTCGTAAGCAGTGGTAAATTGCTACGTTGCCAGCATTTTACAGTCACAAAACATTAAAGGTCGTGTTCTGATCATTTTAGAGCTGAAGACTATAAGAATAAAGGATATTTTACTGGTCAGAGTATTAATATTAAGCTAATGTAAAAACACAATATTTTAAGCGCCATTTACTTGAATGTAACATTAAAAGTTTATTGTAAAGTAGTTCAATATCAAAAAAATTAAAATGTTTGAAATTCTTATATGCACGTTTTTAACCTTTTGGTATTATTTTAATCTACAAAATTATAGTAACAAGGATGAAATAAAGCTGAAATTATATTGAAAAACGCCGAATGTGGCACCATCTGCTGTCTCAGCTTTGCGTGATATTCCCTATTAACGCACAACCTTTTAAGTGGTCATTATACCTACTCATCATTATGAACAACTTTTACTATGGGACCAAAACTGAAATCGCGAAAAAAAACGCTGCGAGTTATACGGTAAATGTAGTGAATAGCTAATTTATTTCGCAATTTCAAGTTTGGTCCCATAGTAAAAGTTATTCATAATGATAAGTATAATGACCCCTTAAGATATTGTGCGTTAATTCCGAGACATGTCGTATAAGTCCAGGTTCCCTCACGATGTTTTTCCTTCACCGATGTCAGTAATATCCAAGATAAACTCAGAAAGTACATATAGAAAAGAAAGAAGGAAATAAAAAATATCTATTGAGACTCGCACAGGAAGATCACACATAAACCCTTTACTCTTCTGAAAGCCATCTTATCCCCTTGACAACAGACAAGGCCCTGTTACATATTCGTATGTATCAAACAGATAATCCCTACTGTTGACATTCGACAAAATTAATCCTCACACATAATCAAGATGTATTTATCTACTAATTACATGCATGAATAGATTAGCCTCATACATAGTTTGGAATACACACGCGTTAGTAGTCCGTAATACCACCGAGACCCGACGCATCCGCCGGCGACGCGGAAGCAGCGCAATCGTAATAATGATGACTTTGATTATGTACTGCGACTTTTAGTCGCAAGAGATTGTTCTGCATGATGTAAGGTGGGAGTTTAACGGAGTTTTGATGACTGTGAACTGTTTTCGAAGCTTGGGGATGATGAACCGATGAATGAGGCAAGAAAATGTTGATCCAAAATCGAAGAAAGTAAAGCAATCGATTTTTATCTTACCCCTTTTTTTTTGTGGATGGGAAATCATCAAATGACTTCTCCCGCTCTGGGCGGAGCGGGAGGGCGTGTCGGACTTTTACTGACTAAAACCCACCCGTATTCCTTCTGTTGCCTTTATCTTACCCCTAAAGCGTAAACTAATGACGTATGAGGTACAATGGACCAAGGTAGCGGTTAACCAATTTTGACCCTTTCTCTAATAGATCATTCGGATTTTTGACTCCTGATTCATCAACGAACTTTATTCTGGCTACTCTTACACCATTAAAACGCTTAAGAGGAAAATTACCTACTTTAAATCAACGTTTACACACAAAATCTATACCAACCTGGCATACGTTTAGATGGCTTACCTAATAGAAACTTTGGCTAAAAACCTTTTCCCACAAATTCTAAACCTGTTTTTTGGCTTCACTTGTTTACTTAGTTTATTATCAAAAGCATGATTTATAATAATATACTAACTATACATGAATAAATACCACAGTACCTAAATATTACATAAATAAGGCCCGACAACACATGCGGAATTGTCGGTACTAATGTGGACTGTGAAAATATTTGAACACATGCTATCGGCAAATTAAGCAGCTGTAAATTACGCCATTTGAGAATAACGGTAGTCAAATATCAACAAATAGAAACTGTAAATTAATGTTCTGATTGTGTAGGGGGCGCAGCCTTCATACAACCCGATTTCTATCGGCTTCCCTTCGGAACACCCACTCTTCTTAATGCCTACTATTGCCAAATAATATGGTACACCTGTGCATCACATCACATTATATATATTTAATACCAGTTAAATACAATCATCATAAGATTAAAAACATTACAAAAATGTGTACAATATTTTGTCTGAAAATGAGATCATGAGAACTGAACAATTTTTTCTTCGGCTTCCCTCTAATGATAATTGTAGCTGCGCTGCGCCACTGATGGATAGGTGGATGGAATAGTTGTGGTGGTGGATGGATTGTGGATTGGATGGTTGGGTGTGAACTTGGTTGTGGTGGTTATCCATGTAAAATACTGGTATTCAGCTGCATCCAGTTATCCATAACGCCCACTCCTAACATAGTTGGGAAAAGGTTAGCCAGATTATTTTTGTTTAGTAGAAATAATAATATATCCTTCTACGAGCGCGTATCTTCGGGCTCGATCGGAGCTCCGAAACTCCAAATGCACAAAAATCTTGCCAAATTCCTTTAAATGTCAATCCAGGTTCCCCGAAGCGAAATTTCAACGGTGATCGAATAAGACAGGTAGAAAATTGAATTCTCCGTGGCGACGAAAATTGGCATGTTGAGTATCAAATATGAATATTGCAACGGAATCGAATCGTCGCGAGGACCGCTTTTTGTTTTTTTTTTTTTTGTGGATGGGAAATCATCAAATGACTTCTCCCGCTCTGGGCGAAGCGGGTGGGCGTGTCAGACTTTTACTGACTAAAACCCACCCGTGTTCCTTCTGTTGCCTGTGCCGGGGCCACGGTAACTCTTTCGAACATCCCATGGCGAGGACCGCTTAAAGTTTTATCGGCACGGGAACAAGTAAACAAGAACTAAATTGCAGTCCAGAAAGATTTTTCAGTTTGTCTCAAGAGTCTTAGGTCGCGTTACATTACTATGGGATGTTATCTTCATACAAATCTTCTATCTTTCAAAACCTCTAATCATGGTTTTTCTACATCGTTCCCTTTTTCTGATTCCATTATTGTTGCAACTCAGTCAATTTGTCCATTAAGAGCTCCAGTTAAATAAGCAACCTGAACCCCAATTCCCTATACTAAAAAACGTTCAAAATCTAGTCGCAATCTCATCTCAGCGACAATCAAATGTCAAAAATGTAGGGAAATTATAGGTGTTTTTGACATATTGAGACTGAGATCAGACTGTGAATGTTCTTAAAATTACGAGAATTGCCCCTCTGATTAAAAAATTCAGGACCCTTTTATGTTAAGCCTCCTTCACACTTTTACGGGAGGGGAGTACGGGAGTCCCTCAATAAGTTCATGCTGTTCACAGCCGTATCAGACTGGCTTGGCTTATTCGAGGTTTATTCTGTGCTACTTTGAAAACTGGGTGGTATTTACTACATACTGAAATCTAGTACTTGATAGCTTATGGTTGCAATATCTTTAAAGATTACTTGCTTCTTCTCTTCCACTTTAAAGATTTCATGCAACGATCATTTTTAGGTTAACAGCAAAGAATATTCAGTTCTCCAGTTCAAAAGTCGTTGCTCCTTTTTATTGTGTGTGTGTGTACTTGGCAAGGCACATGCGCATTGCTTTGTATGATATGGCTTTGTCTCCCTTTGAGTTTTGACCCGGATCCCGCATTGGGAGCACTGTTTATGTAAAATCAGGAAACCGGACGTCCTATTTCCGAGGATTCGCAGTTTAAAGATTTCCGTCGCTTTGTTTTTCTTCGCTTTGAAAAAAGCGGATGTTTCTGGTTTTGAGCAGAAACCGTATGAAGAACATAAATAGGACTAGGTCCAGGGAAACTTGGATATATATTTAGACTAGCTGTCGCCTGCGGCTTCGCCCGCGTGGATTTCTATTTGAATCGGATTTTGTTCACAATTTCATATGTTTTTGCGCAGAACCCTAATTGATTCTTGTTCTAATATAAAAGTACCCTAAGTTACTCCATATAACATCAGCTATCTGCCAGTGAAAGTCCCGTCAAAATCGGTCCCTCCATTTCGGAGATTATCCGGAACAAAAAAACAGACAGACAGAAATGTTAAAAATTTTGTTTTTATTATAAGTACCATATATACCTACGTTTATATGCATTTAGTATAAAGCTGTTATTTTGACATTACAAACAGACACTTCAATTGTATTTAATTGTATAGATGTATAGATTGAATGTCCTGTACTCCTGTTGGACTCTTGCGTTAATTTAACGGCGTCCCAAAAAATCAAGAAAGTAAAATGTTACTTTTGGTTTCAAAACAATGCTTCTAGTTCTCTCCAGTTCTGTTTGCACGCAACAAGATGTGAACTGACCTTTAGACGATCAGGGGCGGCCACTCATCCGTGCTCTGGAGTTTGACGTTGTTGGAATCTTTCAAGCGTTTTAACGTCTTAAATATTTCCTTTCAAATCTCTCGCTGTTTCCGCTTCAAATTGTTGTTTCATCTTGAGATAATGGATTAATTGTTTGAAGCGCGAAGTCTTTCGCTTTGTTTGTGCTTTTGAGTGGGCTTGGCTGAGCTTTTGTTCTTTAATGAAAATGTAAAAATTAAATCAAGGAACAACTTTGTTTGCAATGACCCTTGTAAGATAAAGATAAGATAATTTATTTCGCAAATATGGGTACAGTACATGATGACGAATACATTTATAGGTTCAGCCACATTTTACACTTAGGCATGCGAAAAGTACGAGACCAGCAACAAACGAAATGACTACTTAATAATTCAATTTGTTAATTCATCATCGTCATCGCTTTCTTTATTGATAACAGATTCCCCCTTGAGATAGCATAGACAGTAGGTACCAATCAATCAATCAGTTCAATTTATTGCAGTTCCCTGCTGAACATAAGCTTCCTTCTTCCGCCTTCTGTATCTAGGTTGCATGCAATTGCGTAACAATTACAGTAGTTACGGTTTCATTTTGACAGTCACAACATTCATTGCGTTATTTACGTTTTAAAGCGGACAAATTTTTCGAACATATGAAGCAATGGATTCAGCAATTTGCTTCAAAATCATTCAGATTGTGATTGATAGTGTGTTACGCAATTAGGGCGCGGGTTCATCAGGTTGGGTGGCGACCGGTACTGCGTTTAGCGAATCCTGAATTTTAGTTAACAGCCGCACGGGTCGATCGATCGGGTCTACGCTTGCCGCGGTTGGTCCGTGGATAGGTGACCATCTTTACATATCAAGACCCCTCCGTGCCTCGGAAAGCACGTTAAGCCGTAGGCTGTCATTCGTGGGTCTTTGACAGTCGTTACGGGTCGTCAGAAGCCCGAAAGTCTGACAACCAGTCTTACCAAGGGGTATCGTATTACCCAGTAACTGGGTTGTGGAGGTCAGATAGGCAGTCGCTCCATATAAAATACTGGTATTCAGTTGGATCCGGTTTGACTGGAAGCCGACCCCAATATAGTTGGGAAAAGGCTAGGCAGATGAAGCATTATCCTTCTTGGCCAGTTTAGCCTCCGACCAGAGGTCCTGCTACCGCTATAACCATCAGGTGCTAAACCCATCAGCGGCATTTTTTTTCTTTTTCCTACTCATTTCATCGGTGAAGGAAACCTGGAGAATAGTTAATATAAGACTGAAATCGCCAACCCGTCTTGACTCTTGAGCAAGCGTGGTGATCAATGCTCGTGCCTTCTCTGTATGAGAGAGGCCTTTGCCCTGCAGTGGGACAGTAATAGGCTGGTATTATTTTAATTAATTTTTACCCATTTTTGGGTGATGACTTGATGAGTCCTACTGCTAATATTTAGCCGGTCCCCTGCCTAGTTTGGATGTTTGCTCTTTCATACTACAACATCTATGTATACATGCAAATAAATATAACTGAAGCGTCTATTTGTAATGTCAAAATAACAGCTTTTCACTAAACGCATCTGAAAGTAAGTATATACATATACGGAACAAACACAATTTAAAAAAATTTTGTCTGTCCGTCTGTCTGTTTGTTCGTGCAAATCTCCGAAACGGCTAGAACGATTTTGACGGGACATTCACTGGCAGTTAGCTGATGTTATAAGGAGTAACTAAGGCTAGAAAAAGAATTAGGTTCCGTGCAAAAAATTTAAAACATGAAATTATGAACAAAATCCGATTCAAACAGGGAAGTTGTTTTCCGACATCCACGCGAACGGAGTCGCGGGCACAGCTATTTCTACATATAAATCCATTCGTATAACAGAACAATTCCCCAATACACACGTTGGTGTTAATAAGGTGCTAACGAACAAACAGACACGGTATTGATTGCCTAATTAACTGCATTCATTCGATAAATGTGTAAATAAAGCGGACGTGGTTTTAGTGCAACTGTGGCAGAATTGGTACATTTTGTATTTAAACAAGCACTATACATTCTGTTGTCATCATCATCTGCCTAGCCTTTTCCCAACTATGTTGGGGTCGGCTCCCAGTCAAACCGGATGCAGCTAAAATACCAGTATTTTACATGGAGCGACTGCCTATCTGACCTTCACAACCCAGTTACTGGGTAATACGATACTCCTTGGTAAGACTGGTTGTCAGACTTTCGGGCTTCTGACAACCCGTAACGACTGTCAAAGATCTGCGAATGACAGCCGGGACCAACGGCTTAACGTGCTTTCCGAGGCACGGAGGGGTCTTGATTTGTAAAGATGGTCACCCATCCACGGACCAACCGCGGCAAGCGTAGCTTAACCTGATCGATCGACCCGTGCGGCTGTTATTTCATAGCCACAAGCCCCTTAGTATACATTCTGTTGTGTGGTATATAAAATACACATACACATACATCGCCTTTTTCCCATGGGGGTAGGATGCGGCATGGGGTTTATTGCCATGGTAAAGCAAAGGTACGCAGTTGAGAAATAACCCTTTGTAAGTATTTTTCTGTTCCTTTCTTCTTGTCTGTTTATATATTTATGTTTATAAATGGTTAAATAAATAAATAAAAGCACGAGTCTCTCTCTCTCTCTCTCTTTCTGGTTCACCTTGTATTTTCATTTAGTGGAACCAGTCTTCAGCTTAGGGGGTGGTTAAACTGGCCAACTTAGGCAAAACGTTAGACTCCAAATACAATAGCCTATTTTACTAAACCGACTTGAACATTGCTTTTCCTTCAAGCCTTTTAGAAAACGTTGCCCATTTCCGCATTGTCCGTATCAGGATTCACTCATACGTTTGTACAAACTTATTCCGAATTCCAGACACAAGCTTACTCCTGATACAATGAGCTCTCTATACTACGTAAAAGATTAAAGTAATCCCCGAGTGAATCCGGAAGTAGTCGAACATAGCCGAACATCTCGCGGAGTTAAGCCTTTTATACATGGTGTAATATTTTAGTCTTACACACTACTTTTGGACTTGGTATCTTTGCCAAGTTTGACTTAATTCTGTTAGTATACTCTTCATATTTCTGGCTGTTATGGTGGAGTATGGGATCGGTTTCCAATTTAATCAGATGATGAATAAGTGAATTGAATACAGTATTTTTACCTCACGAAGCGACGCGCGCTTTCATTGTGGTTACTAAGTGTACAAACACGCTGTGAATGTGTGAGTAAGCGTAGGAGCTTTCGGTACCGTCCGAGACAATGGCGAAGTCAGAAGTGTGTGTCTGTGTGTGCGTGTGTGTTATGTGCTGATGCTACTCGTCTTCACGCACACATTCACAGCGTTTTTGTACACTTGGTAACCACAAGTAAAGCGCGCGTAGCTTCGTGAGATAAAAATACTGTACCATCGCGAATTAATTTGAATCTGAAATTTCGACATTATTACTAAGGGCATAAGGTTGAATAGTCATAAGGTTCACCGCAAATGTCCGCGATAGTACCTACCTACTACTATCCCCCGATTTCTGATTTGAGAATTTGAAATTGAGAGTTTGTCTAAATCTAGTTTAGCATTACTTAAGGTGACAGCTCGCGACATTCAAAATTTGATTGCTAAAAACGTAAGAAATTTTAGATTTCGCGAGCATCTTTTTTTTTTAAGGAACCAGCTTATGTAATGCTAAAGTAAGAGTTTGACAAGTTATTAACTTCAAGTTCTCAATGCAGAAAGCGGGTATCAGTTACACGATGGATACTATAATATTATTGAATCGCAAACTAAGATTAACAAGAAATCGAACATCCTGCCAGCGTTAGTATTGAAAGTACTAACAAGCAAAAATCCTATTTCTTACTGCTAATTAAGACATCCACTATTTCTAGTGTGATAAATACTAGGTCTCTAATCTAATCCGACTTGAAGTTACATCTCATTGGAAAAAATAGGATAGGTAATAATTCTTATACCTAAAAATCTAAGCTCCAAAGTCTAGTACTAACTGAAACATTCGTCTCAGTTTCAAACCAGTTTTCTCTTTCAGCTCTGTTAAAAAAAATTGAAAGGAAATGTGTGTACAAAGCAATGTAAACGTAAATCAGTACGTTAAGCAATCGAAATCTCGATGGAAAGAGATATCGAGACGTCAAAACACATTTTAATCACAAAACCAATCCCGTATCGTGTTTCCTTGCGGACAAATGCGGGTACACCAACTATACTCAATACATCACACTCCATCTTCAACTCTATAACTTCGAAACAAATGGTTTATAATCGTTTGACGCGCCTGTTTAACACATTTTCTGTCTGCACAATTTCGAACTTTAAAACTTTTGGAATTAAGACCTAAATGCAGTAAAGCGTCTCAATCACATCGCCGTAAACTATTACGAATTCTAACACTTACACGTAAAGTTCAAAATTGATTGCTAAGCAGCACGCGATGCGGCCATCGCCAGCCAGTGGTGCTTCCTGCTATCAAAGCTTAGTTTACTTACACGGTTTTACTTGTAAACAAACTTTTCAGGGCGGTAATTAATATAGTGCTGGATGTGGATAATTATAGATATTGAAATAGGTTGGGCGGTGATTGGCTCACACGGTTTTTCAAAGATAAAAATTAAGACAGAATTTTCTGAAATACCGTAGGGGCTTATTCAGAACTTCAGCTATTCCCATGAAAATCGTCTCGGCCGGTTGATTGTACGGCGTGCTACGAGCCCTACGAGCTACAAACTGACAATTATTCACAATGGGATGGAAAGCAAAGTCTTTTCATCTAAAACAATATGCTTCTGACAATCTTGCTACTATGGCGTGAAGGTCGCTTGATCATTTCTGCTAGAGTCCCATGCTCGACTGCGAACTAATTTAACTACTTACTTTCTAGAGCTTGCAAATTATCATCTACAGAAATGTCGCAACCCAACATTGCAATTCTGTCATCAAAACGTAATAAAAGACCGTAAATACTCAGTTTGTAGAACAATGAACATTTTTAAGTCTAGTCTAGACTCAGTCGCATTGGGGGCGACCGGCGACCCAATTATTTTAATACCTACCATTGTGCTTGTGAGTTGTGACATACAAATAACCAGCGACCGTTTAATAGCGTATGTACGACCTTATGCTTCTCAATTTTTGGCTTAGAAATATTGTAAAGTTACTCGTCTAAAACAACTGAGACAGAATATTTATGAAGAGCAAAGTTCTTATGATTAATTTATAATAATAATTCATTTATTTGTCAGAATGTTGTTTCAGAGTCGTTACATAATTATAAAAGTTCATAATATTCTGCCGTTTCCGGCGTACAAATATATATTCAGGGTTTTGGTTAGTTTGTTAGACATTGAATTAAATTACTTAGGAAAAGTCTTGGAGCAGTCTTTACAGTTTTAGCAAGAACCATACCTAACTATGAAGTTTTCGCATAGCATCTATAAACGATCTTGCATTTTTGCATGCATAAAAAGGACCTCTAACAACAACAACAACATTAATTTTTATTGCAAAATCACACAAAAGCACACGATCATCATGCTCATCATGGTTATGCTCACTTAAATGTCTCGCTGATGGTGGCGCGTGTGTTGGATCATTCGGTTCCCTACAAAATGGTTGAGCTGAATGGTGCTGATCCACGCATCATGTTCGTGAACGGATACCGTCAGTTGAGACTGGTAATCTCTTAACTGCTTATTTTTAATCTTATATTTTGAATTGTTTGTTTTTTACATTTTTCTCACATATAGAAGCAACAAGAATTATACACCCAGGATTTTGTAATAATCTTGATTTAAAAGAGAGTCCTTGGAGTTTCTTGCCCGTTCGTCTCCATAGAGATCTACGTTTTGGAATGGGTAACTAGCTTCAACTTTCTGGCTAACTGACCGACTCTTTGACAATTCAAAAGTGCCTGTAATTGGTTTAATTGAAATAAATGCTTTGAGTTTCAGTTTGATCGTTAAAAAAATTTGCACCAGCTGATATCAGGCAAACAATTATAATCTTTCAGTATATAAATTCGAAGGTGAAATAGCTTGATCAGATCTGTGCTTTTCAAACAGCCATCCATCATAGTATGCAAATTTATGCACACGGTCTGTGTAGAATCAAAGTGGTTCGTTTAACTTTTATGAACACAATTTTTCGCCTAATTTATGTTTCACTAGTTTCCTATAAATAGCATTTAAACAGCATGCACCACGCATTACGCACATGTATGAAGTTTTTCATTTAATTTCTTTTGTTTGTGTAAAGTCAAAGTTCGTTTCGCCTTATCAAAATCGCTGCGGTTACTTAATTAATTGACCTTATCATACAGCCTTCTGATTTAACAATGTAACATTCTGTTCCGACGCCAAATAATTTGCGATAAGATCATCATGATGATGCTAGCTTAATTTTATCATAAGGAGAAAACGTCAAAGACAACTCTAGTGTATTTTACATTAGATATCGATACCCATCATGTCTGTGGAGTTTCGCCATAAAATTTAATTGACCTAGGACAAAATTGACACAGGATAAAATTTTACATCACGAGCCGAGACAATTACACCTATTTACATACATAAACTCACGCACCTTCCCATGGGGGTAGGGTACAGAACGCCAGCTCCTGACATACTTACTCTTTTTGCTTCGTTAACGTTCATAGACTGGTCAAACACGCACGCTGGTTGCGAGTACTACGTACCTGACCTTTCTGAAGAACATCATGCCAAAAACCCGATTTTAACCATATACAGGGTGGCGATTAGGTTATCACATTAATTGAAACCACGCATTCAGTACATGCTTCTGGACCCCGCTGCGTTGAAATTTTTCGTCGGTTATTAAAAAAAATTTGCTGCTCCATACATTTTGACCTCGTAGGTAGGCAAAAATGTATGGAGCAGCAAATTTTGTTTTTTAATAACAGACGAAAAATTTTAACGTAGCGGGGTTCAGAATCATGTACTGAATACGTGGTTTCAATTAATGTGATAACCTAATCGCCAGCCTGTATGTATGTATAAGTCGATTTCGCAAAAAATGTCGCGTATCCCTTTTTCGCTGTTCGTGTCAGACTTGTGCTGACTAAAACACGGGTGGGTTTTAGTCAGTAAAAGTCTGACACGCCCTCCCGCTACGCTCAGAGCGGGAGAAGTCATTTGATGATTTCCCATCCAAAAAAAAAAAGGGCATGGTATGTCCTACACCTATTTCTCTCCTAAAAATGAGTTACCGTAGTCTCAGGAACATTTCACGCAAATTAAACTAACCTAACAATTATACCCATACTCGGGCATTTAATTTCCTAAACCCGTAGCACAAAGAGGGCCTCTCACCAAGATCAGTTCAATTAAATCTATGAATAAAAACTGGGAGCTTATTACACATTACATGCCGTAATAAATGGAGGAGGCTTTGCAAGTGTGTTCATTGTATGGTGTTTAAAACACCGATCAAGTGCGAGTCGGACTCGCACACGAAGGGTTCCGTACCACCGTACAATAATTAACGCTACATATTTAAAAAAAATACTAAACGAAGAATATTTTTCATCTTAAATTTTAACAATCGCAAAGAGAATTTTGTGTGTACATACTTATTTCATAACGATTCTGTGAATTACAAAGTTATTTTTGC
Source organism: Fissipunctia ypsillon (assembly GCA_947568875.1). NCBI lineage: Eukaryota > Metazoa > Arthropoda > Insecta > Lepidoptera > Noctuidae > Fissipunctia > Fissipunctia ypsillon. The sequence goes on along the minus strand of OX387650.1, from coordinate 7,618,249 downwards.
AGTCGCAGAAAATCGACCATATTTAAACAAAATACCTTATGAATCGGCGTTTTTAGTATTAGTTGATTAAATACAGTTTGTGGTACATGATATATAGAAGTTTCAAATTCCTAACTTGTTTAGTAGATGCGATAGAGCTCGTACAAAAATGGTCTAAAACTGACAACATTTGTGGCCCCGTATTTCATAATTTTTGAAGATTAAAAATATATATATTTATACTCTACTCGATGAGTTCTAGACGTGCCAGGGTAAGAAACAATTTTATTCGAAATCAAAAGTTTATTGTATGTCTTTAATTATTAACTTTATTTTATTTTTATTATTTGTAGTTATAGTGGCAATAGAAATATACAATCTGTAAAAATTTTAACTGCGTACCTATTACGGTTCAAGAGATACAGATACAGCCCGCTAACAGACAGACGAGACGGACGGACGGACAGCGGAGTCTTAGTAATAGGGTTCCATTTGGCACCCTTCGGTTATGGAACCCTAAAAAGTAATTGCTGTGTTCATAAAGATACCGATTCATAGACTACGCTAATTGTAGACTTCATGTAACTTCCCATGGACGTCATAGTGCTACTTACTAAGTACGATTAAGTTGAAGAAACATAATGCTCATATAGGTAGGTACCTATATTACTTTGAATTACGACTACATAGCTGTATTAACAGCAATTAAGAGTGTGCTATAGGTACACCTCTGCCTAACCCTTCGGAGAAAAAAGGCGTGATGCTATGTTATGTAAAAGTCTGCTATAATTTTGTAGTGCGTACAATCAGGCATGTTTATGTTAGGCCAAATGACTTCCTATCTCAATTTCTAATTCGCTATCATACTGCATTCGAAAATAGATTGGTCCTGTCACGGACAAAATCCGCAAATTATTGAGCAAAAACCATTTCATTTAACACCTAACAATAGGCCTCTACATAGACGTCTAGTAATCTTACTAAAGACACATCTACAAAACCATTGCCAAGTACGCGACTCCTTCCTCACACAATGGGCTACAATATGCGACCTATATACCGCATCCATCACATTACTGATATTACGAGCTCCGCACATTTGTCGAACAATTCCGTCTTAGGCGCAAGGTCGTTGAACCCATCTGCCGAACTACGCACACTTATCGCATCCTCAGTGGAATAAGGTCGTATAAGTGCTGTTATGATTAATTAATTTGAAGCTGGTAATTTGTGTGCAGAACTGCAGATTTCTTGATGAATAATCTATAGCAAAAGGGGGAGGAGGGGTTATATTTTAGGGAGTGACCCATGTCTAGCAGTGGACGTTAATCGATTGAAATGATGATGGAATTATAGCAATTTTACAAACCGACGCGACGCTGTTCTACGCAACGGACTGCGAAAATAAAAAATATATCTACACTCAGTAGTGTAGTAAATGGAATTTTGCCAAAGATCTAATAGAAAAATCATTCGACAAAATTCATTACTCGAAGTTAATAAACTTATAGCCGTGGGTAGTTGCAGTTACGACTTTATTCCACCAAAGGTTACACAGATGCGCCGATGTGTTTATCTCTGTCTACCCGCCACCTACAAACGAAACAGTCAAGTGCATGTCTACGAGCGAACACCGGATACGGACGACAGGGAAATGTTTGTGATCGAATTACACAACCCAAGATGTTTGCGGATATTTTTATCAGTTTTTTTTTTTTTTTAACAGATGTAAAGCTTCAACGAGAGAATTTCGTGTAGAGCAAACTCTACAGGCGATTCGATTAGTATACAAAGCAACGAGATCATTCTAGCTAGAATACTCTAGATTTCTACAGTCTATTAAAGTCATAAGTCGCTCCGTACCTGTAATGCTCCATCATGGAATTCAAGGGCGAAGCGCTTAGCAATGATCATCCTTGAGCTTTTACTTAAGAAAAACTTTTTTACAAAAAATAAAACCGACTTCCAAAAAAAACACGACGAAGTGAAAAATAACTGATTTCAGAAGTCGGTGTCTTTGGTTTCGTATTTTCGTTTTTTGCCACCGACTTCCGAAGTCAAGTTATTTTTCACTTAGTGGTGTTTTTTTTGGAAGTCGGTTTTATTTTTTGTAAAAAAGATTTTATTTTTCATTTTTTTGTTGTGGTACCTACCCCACACAAATTCGAATACCACTAGGTACCTGCTATGTAACAGTGACAGGAAGTTTAATAACTTAAAACATCATCAAGTCGGCTAAAAAGGGATGAATTTCGTTTTCTAAAAATTACCATGCGACCTTCATGGATATTTTATAAATTGATGGCATGATGTTGTGAGACCAACACTATTTAGAATTTAGAATACTAGAAAATAATAGGGATCAGGGTGTAGAGCTATGAAGCGCACTGTCAGCTCTTCACCCACAATTAATCTATAACATTTTACATGCAAAATGTTATAGATTCATTTCATTTCATCTAAATAATTACGCGTTAAAAACTAAATATGCTTTGCAATGAACCACCCCGTCACAGTACCTAAGTAGAATCTCGCCATTGTTGATAATGGCGAGATTCTAGACAATTTATTTTTTTTAATTTCCCGATGCAATAAACAGTGTATTCATTGAAGAATACACTGTTTAACATTTATTTACTTCTTAACCAAACAGAATAGACCTTGGCAAAGAGCCCTAAACACGCTTGTATGTCAAAAGCTTGCCTGAGTGTCAATGTCAACACTATTACCTAACAGCTCAATGACCTTACTTTTTATTTACTTCACAAATTAGTAGAAGGTCGCTAAACGATACCCTCAGAACAACTGTTGAATTTGAACTATGATAATTCTATGTAACTTTTTCATAGCATAAAACAGTAAACACGTTGCAGCTCTATTGGACCATACAATGTCCAAATACACAGATATGATCCCATAGAAGATTGTAGTGACTTAGCATTCATTTTAGCCTTCATACTCCTTCGATATTATTATTTTTCTTTTTGCTCGGCTCCCAAAGATTGGGCTATAAAATGCAAAAAGAATATTTCAAATCCGACTGGTAGTTCCAGAGATTAGCGCGTTCAAACAAACAAACAAACTCTTCAGCTTTATTATATTAGTATAATTATAATTATATGGATTTCGTCTATGGTTGTCCTACGGTCCTGCTGAATACAGCTGTCTTTCATTAGGTAGGTACTCCTTATACATAACCGTTTAAGTTGATACTATGGGGTAAGCTTTAAGTTCCCTAAGGAATATATCGCGAACCATAATATTTGCTTTGCCATCCATTAGTCATTAGAGAACAAGAACCCTTCATCACATCTGACAGATCAACACTAGAGCCCTTTGTACAACAATAAGAGGGTAAGGGGGCGAAAAGTGGAGATGAAAAACATATCCGTGTAATAATTATATTGGTAGCTTCTGTTTTGGGAAAGGGTGGCAGCAATGTTTCAAATATTACTTTGTAACTATCCAGTATGAATACATAGGACCGAGTGGATTATTTTTAAATACCACCATTAAGAATTTAAGATCTTTATCAACATGATCTATTAGACTATCTCAAAAACACAATAAGAGTAGGGCCAGACAACCGCAAACCAACGTAAGACGCACAAGAAAAAAGATCTACTGAGGAATTTTCGCTCGTCGCGAGTGAACTATTTCGCGAAGTCTCGTTTGGCGACTGGCGAAAAATTACCGAAATCGTATTTCGCACATCTATCCACCTCATAATTTCAGCCAAAAGACATCCACTGCTGGACATAGGCCTCCCCCAAGCATCGCCACATCGACCTTCCTCAGCCACACTCAGCCTTATTCATCTAGCCACCTACTAGATCCCGGCCCTAGTAAACAAAACCTATACCAAACTGCCTATAACCCTAATATAGCCTGACGTTTATACCCGAACACTACACAATTCGCCGGCATAACCGTATAAACACATACGGTACGGACGTTAGGTCGTATATTTACATCGAACATTATGTAAATTGACGTCTGATTCAGTGGGGAGCGACGCGTATCTCCGGCCCTTGCGTGTGCAGACTATTGTCGTATAAAAGGAGGCACAGAAGTCCGTACTGCCCTAATCTAGAGTTTTAAATAAGACACGGAACGCGGTGAAATAGTACGTTTATGTCAAGAATGAAGATCTACAAGGCCACATGCGAACTACGCCACCGAAAATCCTGCATCGCGCAAGCAAAGTTCGACGCGCGACTAGCATAATTATACAACCCTCTATAATTATACTCCCTTTTCTATGGAGGACACTGGTGACCCCGAATATGAACTTCAGCGCGTCGTCAATTCAGGGTATTCTAGAAGGTCACTCGAGCCAGCTACTCTCTCACTTTACTACACAGGCATGAACTAAGTGAGAACACTTCACATACACGCCACGGTAAATATGTAAGCCAGTAAGTAAGGTAGAAGCGGGGCTGACTACCCAGGATGTGCCAGATGTATTTTGAGTATCGCCAATCTTCGAGGCCATTTGAAAGACTGGCCTCCAAACCCAAGTGGGAAGATGCAACTGCAACCTCGAAAAGTGGGGCTACCTCGATGATACGGCAGCAGGGTGTGGACGTGGTGTGGCACAAACTATGTTCCACCTCCTAATCCTATCCTGCCCCAAAAAATGCCAGCCGTAGTATACACAGACCCCTGCGCTACCACCGACGATGCCGTGGAAGTGGCAAACTTTTGGGTCAAAAAACTTTAATACACTGTCGTGCCTTTGACACGAACGAAGAAAAAATACTGCTAAGGTAGGAACCTCGTTCCACCTCCTAATCCTATCCTGCCCCAAAAAATGCCAGCCGTAGTATACACAGACCCCTGCGCTACCACCGACGATGCCGTGGAAGTGGCAAACTTTTGGGTCAAAAAACTTTAATACACTGTCGTGCCTTTGACACGAACGAAGAAAAAATACTGCTAAGGTAGGAACCTCGAATCTGCAGTAGTTTTACATCCTTTCCTTGATGGTAGACAGTATAATTATATCTGGCCTTAAGTCAGGCCGGTAAGATTCAATAATCTCTTATAGATGATTGGGACATTAAAACCATATATAGATAGGTTTTTCTATCTCCAGTATGCCAAAACTGGTGATGGATACGTTATTGGGTTCGGCCGTTAGAGTGGTCCTACTGTTTCTTTTTGCTTTACGCTGTTATGGCATCACAGTACATCTATTATGATAAGTAGGTATTGGAAAACGCTATATTGGTTGTATCTACATCTACAATATAAACTCAGTTAAGTTTTGTGGTTTTGAAATATGTCGCGAAAACTTCTAATGCTTTACATAAACTATGCTTTATGTGTTACGACATTTTCCCACAATGCATTTCAAATATTACGAGACGTTGAAACTCACAACAATTTTTCGGGAACTCGGCACATCAATCAAAACGGATCACTTATGATTTTGTACCACTTGGATCTCTGCCAATACCATAAAAGCGGAAAAAGAAATAACCTAAATATGGGCTACTATACTATAAATATTTGATGAAAATAACTTAGACGATGAGTAAATCAACAGCATAGTGGTCGTAGTCACTATGTGGTTAGAAAAGGCTCATCCATCCGTTAAGAATTTCCGGATGATAAGTATGAAAACTCAAAAAATAAGAGCAACTTATAAACCGAGCAATAAGATAAGTAAAAATAAAAGTTTACCAAATAAAACCAAAGAATACGATGATGAAGATGGAAAATATCTTCTCAGAAATGTACACTATAATCCATGTCTTAAGCCTCGAATACATAATGGTATGCTCAGTGCACCAAGTCACGTATCTGTTAGAGCTCCACGTTTTGGGGTGGACACTGTGGGCATTGGGAGATTGATTTATCAGTGCAAATAGCTCTGATAGTTTATTGTTTACATCTTTAGCTATCTATACCTTTATTATAAAAACCAATCATGCAACGTAATCACTTGGCTGATTGGCTCAACTATGAATCTATACGTGAGGTAAAATATGTGAGTTTGTATGTAGGGGTAATCTTCGGAACTAAAATAAAAGAATTTTAAAATGACGATCACGAATTTATTTCTTTATTTTAGAATGTCGATGACGAATGATGATGGTCCTGGGTTCGATTCCCAGGTCGGACTAAGTGTTATTGTGTTTTTCTATCTGGAATTTCTCAGTAGCAGCCCGGAGTCTGGATTTGTACCCGACTGATGGCAATAGGCTCGCCCCCTATTCCATAGGAGTTAAACATATTTGGCAAAATGTGGGTGCACTATAGGTACACCTCTGCTCAAGCCTTCGGGGAAGTAAGGCGTGTTTAAAATGAAAATTCTTTCACTTATACAACGCTACAGCTAACGGAAACGGCTAAAGGAAGCTACAGTATTGCCGAGTGTCATAGGATACATTTTATGTTAAAACAAGAAATTTCACGCGGACTAAGTCGCGGGCAGAAGTTAGTTGTTAGATAAAAATTTGAATCGACTGCGGTCAATTTAGAATCCAAAAGCCAGTCAATTTAATGACACAACTACAAGTTTACCATTATCTATACATATTATAATAACTTATCTTGACTGATTCATCAACGCAATACCATAATAACTTATCTTGACTGATTCATCAACGCAATACCTAAACCACTGGGGCTAAAAACTAAAAAAAAAAAACTTGTTAAAAACTTGTTTTGGCAGTTGATGCCTTTTATGTTGAAAGCAGCCACTAAAGGATTTTTGGAAATTCGACTTTTAAGGGGATGAAAAGTGGGGATTTTGTTTGTATGAAAATACTTATTTCTTGAGTTAATAAACTTGAAACTAGGTATAAATATTATCTAGGTAAATTATAAGTTTGTAATTTTATCGTTTTTCTAAACTATCCCCTAAAGGGGGATTGGGAGGTGTCAGTTTGTATGGAAGAATTTTAACGCGCGGTCCGATTAACTCGAAACTCGGTATTTTTTCCACGCGGACGAAGTCGCGCGGGAAGTGGGTGCTAGTCTCCTATAAAACATTATGTTACTACAAAATTCTTATCTTACTCTTCTGATCAGATTTATTTCCTTAACTTTTTCCTCGTTTTCTTCCTTCACTTTTATCGTTTATTACCCTTTCCTACTATTAGCCGTTAACATCTACAGTAATCACAAGCCTCGTAAACTTTATTGCAAGGAAGTGCACAATCTCTCTCGTAAATAGTATACTATCTTACAATTTCTTAACGTTACGTTTTAAAACTTGAGTGTGTCTATATTTATTCCAGTGAATGTATTTGGAGTACAAACATTAATTTAACAACCTTATTGGGTGCTATATCTTTGAGTCGTTTGGGGTTACCACACATTAGGGCCGTGGGGTCCGAGTGCTCATCGAGTATTTCGGGACATTGTCAAGCGGTTGGTCGACTCTTCACATGACCAAAGGGCTTGCCTTATTTTTAGGCCAAACAGTCAGCATTGCCATCCAACGTGGCAATGTAGCCAGCCTTTTGGGCACCTTTCTCATGACAGCGATGCGGACGAATTTTTTGATGCCCGAAGCTCTTCCCTTTTTTAATAAGTACTTGTACATACTTATTTTATATATTTTAGTGTTACCTTGTATATTGTATTTAAGATTAGCCAATAAAAATAAATATTTAGAGTCTCAATAACAAGACAGATTTAGATATCTAAGGCTAAAAAATCCACCGGTTATAACTGTCATTTTTTGACTACATTGTGTGATATAAAATTGTTTGTAAAAGCCACACTTGATCATCCAATACTGCAAACCTCTTCACCCATTGTAGAGACTTAAAGGAGAGAGGTAGTAGGACCTTCAGGAATCCTTTGGTCACACGAAACCTCCATGGATCTTTAGCAAATCGCAAGACATTAATTTAATTCCATAACATGCAATGGAAGGATGGATGGGAAGAATGGAAAGAGAAAACGTGTTGCGCCGAGCCCACGTAACATGGGACAAGGGCAGGAAGATGATGATGAACCTGCAATCAATGAAAGCACAACCAAACGCAAGCACTCGAGCACATGGTACACTTAAACACGTGCAAACTAACAAAAACTATTAATTTCTAACAAATAATATCTACAAACACTCGTACATACAAGTTTCCCCTAACGAAATAGCGCACGCACCTGCCCACCTTGATTATTCCCTTCCGCCCTTTCGAGCCAAAGGTAAAAATGTACTCCAACGTCCCCTGCATGCATGCGTGCGTGACCGGTAATAAGAAACTGTGGCTCAAGTGGTCTGTTGTATAAGGTAGAGAAGGTGGAATAGGTTCAGTCTTTACAATTTGTAGGGAACATAATTTGAAAGTGGCGCCTGTAACAGAAGTTGAAAGAAAATCGTTTGGCTTGGGGCATGTGATGAGAAGGGAGGAAACGCATGTGACTAAAAGAGTGAGGAATATAAATGTTGATGGATGGGGAAGGAGAGGCAGGCCAAAGAAAAGATGGATGGATTGTGTGTGTGAGGAATGATATGAAAGAGAAGGGAGTGAATGATAGCGTAACGGTTGACAGGGGAGAATGGAAGATGAAAACGTGTTGTGCCAACCCGAAGTAACATGCGACAAGGGCAGGAAGATAATAAATACGTATGATAATGCATGAAGTGGTATTTGCAACGTGCTAATTGCGGGATCCTTGCAAAATTGTACAGTGTGTAGTTCAGAGGAAGGTGGCTGAGAAATGTGGTGGTTATGGCAAAATGGCATCGCAATCGTTTTTTGAAGCGGTGCCAGCTGTCTAGGTAGCCATCTTCTTAGGCAAAGTAACATCTAACTTCTTTTTTCATGATTACTTGGTGATAGATATGAGATAATATAAAACATTACATTTTACAATACTATCGTATGTAAATAAGAGCTAGGTTCATGTGTGGCTAGGTATCGAGTTTTGTAGGAAGTTGGACTTCTGTAAGTAAAATCTCGTTGTATTCTGTTCTAAGTCTGAAATAGCGAGGTGCACCGTGCATGGAAGCCAGAAATTTGTGAATATCTAAAAAACAAACAGGATAATATGTTTTATATGCTAATTCATGATAATGAAATGTCTGTAGTGTTTTCGTGAAAGAAGTGAGTGTCTGGGTAAAAGACTGTATAAGTAAAACGCCAAATCTTTCTGTTTATCGTTTTGGAAATGCGATGTTCTTAATTTAAATATTAATGTTTCAATATATTAACAGGTATTCATTTATAATGAACATCCAACAAATCCAGTTTCAATCCGAAATTGCATTATATCGCCGACTTCGTTTACAGGTATCTTGCCATTAATAACACCTCTTACCATTTCATCAGTAGAAAAAAATAAATACTTCCAAGTTCCAACCAGTCTATCCTTCATGGTCCAATAATTTCACCAGTTATTAATAACCGTGGATCAGTGAATGGTTTCCGTAGCGTCGTATTATTTATAGGTAATTTTTATGATCAGGGGCGGTCTGGTACCGGGAACCGGGAAAGGGAACGTTGCTGTTAAATGTATTCCCGATATAGGCAAGTAGACGAATGGCTGACTGGCTACCCGTTAAATGTTTAGCCGTAAATTATGATGATGGGATGAGTTGATGGATTTCTTGAAAGATAATGGATACCTTAATGATCCTTCCCAAATATTTTAATTCATAACATTCATAGCTATAATCAAAAAATATTGTCAGCTTTCTTTTCCCATTTTTTCACTTCAACTTCTTACTCTCTTAATCTAATATTTTCTCTCATTCACCATTTAGTGCTAAGTATTTCTTTATTTAAAAAAACCCAAATATAACTCAGCAAATGCTTTTCATTAAAACGCGATGAATATCAAATGTCTACCCAAAACAAAACTCTGTTCGCTTATTTTCTTTACACCCAAAAGTTGTTTCTTAAATCATCCTACCCGTACCGACTATAACTTAGTTCCGCTTTGAATATATTCCTGAATCCACCGCTTGAGCTGAGGCAACCAATGTTTTGGTGGCAAGTTTATCTTGGCTGTACACCTTGTAAAGTAAAACTTGTCGTGAATTTCTATTTAGAGATGTTTCAGCAGTATGTTAGTATCCCAAAAGGATGAGCCAACTTTTTATCTTGCTCTTTCAGTTATGAAAGATAAATGGATTTTGTGTTAGCTTCAATAATATGATTCTGACCTGTCATATTCACACATGGGGATTACGACTATTCTGTTATGTTATGCACAATTTACGCTACATTTACGAATATACAGTATGGATCCCACATATATGCAATTAATGAAACCATAAGTAATGCTAGTCCACAGAAGTATAGCAAAATTAAATATTAAATTAAAAACCGTAAATTAAAAAAGTTAAATTTTCAAACAAAATAAATATTAAAATAAATTCAGTAAAAGTAAACACTGTTTAGACAACCGAGCTGGCCACCTGCGGAGCACCACAGCGCCCAATCCATTGTTCGCCGAACATGTTTTTTTTTTGTTTGCGCACATGTCCAAGGATTCAAGTTCATTGAATCATTGACTTAGTGATCCAATTCTACAGAGGGTTCAAATTTGCAAAAAATTAAAACTACTTTTTGACCTAATTACTGGACCGATTCCGTAATTTTTTTGTATATCGTCAGCAAAGACGATAACAAGTATGTGGGTTAACGTATTACATATACAGGGTGTGGCGTAAATAATGGATAATCCTGTATCTGGGAATGGAGGACCCCAAGCCCTATAATATAAAAAATTCTCAAACCCGAGAGTAATTTATTTGCAGAAATCAGATAGTGAAAATTCCTTCATTTGTGAATACGGTGGCCGAGGAAGTGACTAAAGGTGGCAATGAAAAATAAATTACTCTCGGGTTTGAGAATTTTTTATATTATAGGGCTTGGGGTCCTCCATTCCCAGATACAGGATTATCCATTATTTACGCCACACCCTGTATGTGGTTTCAATACTGTATGTTATGTGATATTTCGTAACGCATTATAAATCGCGTTGTGTTGTACATTTTTGCTTCCTTTACTGTCAACTACAGAAAAACTTACATGGGAAAGATGGATCTGATTGCAAAGTAAACCCACAATCGTTCATGTTGTACTCCAATGCTTATAAGTGGTACATCTGGGGTTTGGCCTATTAGGATTGTTCATTGTTGTCAAAGATAGCTTTGCAAGATGCATGCAATCAGGCCTGGCATTGTCCATTTCAGGGGCTCCTAAGCTTGATAGGATTACACCGGACACATTGTACGTCCTTTTGTTACTCCTTAAAATGGAACAACTATAGCACCACTAAACAACACATTGTAGTCTATGTACGCAACCTAATGTCAACTATATGTACCACTTAGAACACTCGATAATATTAAAGTCCAATAATAAACATTCATCAACGAACGCATTCTACCCACGCTAATGACTTGAAGCCTGGGGGCTGTTCAAACGAAAAAAGGGAGCATTTTTATTGGCAAGAAATGGAGCGTAGTTACGACATAGTTACATTTCGAAGACATTTGGCTATTCAAGGATTATAAATAAGACAAAATTAATACTGAAGCACGGAAAAATTACCTACAAATGTTTCACAATATGGCGTCCACCGTCCGCTGTATTGAATTTCCTATGGCGTCGTAATTTATCTAGAGCAAATTCTACATCAACACAGTCTAACACCACTTTATTTATTGTAATCTATTCCGTATGTTAGGATTCGTAATCACTATTTTTGTCTGTACCGTAGTTGGGTAATAAATCATGAACAATTTCCGTCATACATACAGATTCGTCAACCAACTGTTCACCTTCAATTTTCGTCTTCAGCATGACTAAAACATTATTAGTGCAACTGACACACTGTTCATCAAACACGCCATTCTCAATTTCAGATATGTATTCAGGCCTCTCATATTTCAGTGTCAATTTCCTAGTGTTTTATGACTCCATAACATCGCAATATTTTCATAAGGAAAAACGTGAACCGGGTCGAAACGGCATGATAAGTCATCGTATGTATTCCACTTCTTGTATCTTTGGTTCATTTAGAAAAGTATAAAAATACCAGCCTATACATATATTATCGTTGTCCATATATTATTGTGTGTGTTGTTTGTTGTTATGTATATTATTGTCCCACTGTAGGGCAAAAGCCTCTTTTCATACAGAGAAGGCACGAGCATTGATCACCACGCTTGCTCAAGACGGGTTGGCGATTTCAGACATATATATACGTAATATTATAAATGTGAAAGTTTGTGAAGATGTTTCGATGTTTGTTACTCAATCACGCAAAAATGGCTGAACGGATTTAGATGAAATTTTGCACATAAATAGCTTATAACCTGGATTAACATATAGGATACTTTTTATCCCGGTGAACCGACATCCACGCGGGCGAAGCCGCGGGAAAAGCTAGTTATATAAGTCCAGGTTTCCTGACGATGTTTATCCTTCACCGATGTCAGTAATGTCCAAGATAAACTCAGAAAGTACATATTATTAAGAATCGAAAAGTCTATTATTGTAATATTTCTTCTTAAAATATTTCTACGTTTCGTTTTTACGTACGGTTTTGTTAAATATTGAAATTTTGCCTGACAGTCGTGTCGTATTTGGGTTATTTATCAACGTTGTCAATGTCGCCGATGCGTTACGGCTTCCGAACATTAATGTGGGTCCTTGTACCTATTTGTACATATAAGATGCAACGATATTCATTTAGTAAGGTGGTAATAATGGCAAAGTCTTTGTAGAATCTATACATTATTTTCTTTAGTATAAGAAGCCTGTGGGGTGTGTGGATTTCTTTGCACAAATCACTTTGTGGTTTTGGTCATGCATAATGGATAGTTTTTACTTTACAGTTTAGCCAGACTAAAATCTAGACATAGAATCTTTAGTACTTATCATACTTGATTCTTAGATTAGATCATTATTATTTCCCTGCAGACAACACCGAACCTGTCACATACAATCAAAACCAATCAAAACATAGACATATCATCAGTCAGTAGTTAAATACTTTAAAGAACTCACCCAAAAGCATCCGTTTTGGAAACATATGAACCTAGCCATTAAAGATGACTCATCACCAGGGCCCATTCGCCAACAGATTGCCTGCCGTGACGAGAATGGGTTCCGCAGCCGTCATTAGTGACCACATCCCTAATTTTAGTCTTTAAATCAAGAAACCCAAGGTGTAAAATTCAATACATGAATCAGAGGCAATTAGGGTCATTATCATCATAAGCAAGATTGGCAGATGGTTGTTTTGTGTTGTATGACGATTTTTTAAGTTTGCGTAAGTCGTTACTTGTAATTATGTTCCGAATGAGAGATTACGTTTTGTAAGAATATTTTGCTTACTTAGTGGAATATCAAAACCGTGCGAAGTAATCTTAGCTGAGTCGCAATTTCCAATTTTACTTATCTAAATGAAAACGTGTAGGGACTTCCAAATGCGGAGTTAGTTCTAAATGTTTCCGTTTATATAATTCGTGTAGGCATGAAGGCTTCCTAGTTTCTAGCTTTGGTTACGAATCTGGATCTAATAGCTATTTGCGTGAGAAATGAGAGTTTTCTGAAATGACGTTCACTAGGTGGCAGCACTGAGACGTCAGGTCCGGGCACCTGTCAAAAGTGGTAAAGCGCCTATATTTTCTTTAGTCGTAACTGAATGATGTACGAATGAATGAAACGAATGATGGATATGATATATATTTTTAATCATTGTCGAAATGGAAGACCTCTTGCTTGTCAAAGTGGCGCTAACTGGTGGCATGAATTTTCATGAAAACCTTCATTGGATCGTTCCCTTTTTTTCCAAACCAAAATTCTAGCCCGACTTTCTTCCTTTACATGGGACACCAAGTTTAAAATGCTAACTCGTAATTATGCAGGACCATCATGCACCTGCTTTTAATGTTATAAATAGCTTAGTATGACATTATGATTTAAACTAAATGACTCTAAACATTTCAAACCGGTATTGGCCTACATATCAGTAACACAAACGGACTAGCCCTACCCACAGGCAACAGCACAGAATTGGAACAATCTTAATACACCTGTCCATTTACCTGAACTCATGTATTGCTATTGAGGTTAAAGCTATCATGGTTTATGCGTTATAAATTACTTGCCTAAGGACGTTTAAATCATTGCTCAATAATAAATTAGTTTATGTACCTAAATGCAGTCTGAATTGAATTGGTTTTCATAGCCCATTGATAATATTGTCGAGTCGTTTGTAAATCTAGATCGTTTTCCAGAAGTTGTCAGGACAATGGGCAAAAAGTAAGACCAAATGAAAGGAATGAAAATTATGAAAAATTTTCAGGGCCATGTTCTGGAAAAAATACTCATTAATAATGCTAATGCAGAAATATTGCCACGAGATTCTGATCTTAACAATCGAAGCAGAGTACAATAGAATAGAATGATAAAGCAAAAGCATGTGGGGATTTTTGATCACATTTCATATTATCTAACAAAATGCTTGCAGACACAAAGCATAAACATGTCCTCAAAGGCAGTGTTCGGTTAACCGCAGCGCGTCAAAGGTAATCTTATACCGTTGACACTGGCGTTATGTAAGCGACGCGACGGTTCTGTATGAAAAATATTCAATAAACTGGCGGATTTTGATCAAACCATAATAGCCATCTGTATAAAATACATAATGTAATTGGAAGGCTATTTAAATGACTGGGATACGTTGATAATATCTAGTATAATTATTATGTCCTGTAACTGACAAATTCAAATTCCGGTATGAATATTCTACACTGAATATTAGTCCACTGATAGAGTCGCAATGATGGAGACATCATTGCTGAATCTTTGTAAGTTTCTTTGTCCTGATTTCCTTTTAAATTATTTAGGAAACATATCTTAGGAGCATCTATTTTTCTAACCCTGGAAAGTCTGTCGTTAAGTTCATAGGGCGACACGGTCCACGTGCCACCAAAAAGTTTGCCAGTCCACTACACACTATAGTAAACTACATTAAGCAGTAATTACCCGTACCCAGTGTTGGCATTAATCAATTAATTTTTTAATCAATTAATTAATTTGATTAATTTTAATCAGATTAAATTAATCATGATTAGAATAATCATGATTAAAAAATAATCTTAATCATGATTATTGACGTTAATCATTAATCATTAATTGATTAACTTGATTGTAAACTAATACATCCATCAATGTTATTAATTCTATATAAAAGAAATGATGGAAAATAATGACACATTTATTAAAATATTTTTATTAATTATTCAAAGAACAAAAAAATAATTTATTACTTTCAAATACACTGAATTCTAATTTTGAAGAATATTTTCAATCAACTAATCTCCGATCTTTACATTTCTGATTTCTTGATGTTCAAGTTACATTTCATAACTACTTTTTTTTCAAATAAGTCGTCAGATAATTTGTGTGACCTAGGTTTATTTAGCATAGTTGCAAAAGAAAACATTCTTTCTACCGAGCCAGAGGACGGCATTGGTGTATTGTTCTTAATAAACACTTTGCCTATAACAGGATAACTTCGTAGAAGCTCTCGTTCTTGGCTTCCCTCGGCAAAAAAATTTGAAATTATCATATCCGCTCTCTTTTTATCATCAACTGATTCCGCTTCACTGCCAGAGTCGGAATTGAAATCAAAAAACTCGTCTTCTTGGTGGCGTGTGTTATTGGCTGCATTGTTGACTGTTAAAAGCTCTGGGATTTCTGATATTTCCTTCCTTACGACTGATTTAAAAATATTTATACACTTCTTTTGATCAGCTGCAGTTAGACATACTAGCCACTTTTTTTTTAATCTGGGGTAACACAGAGCTGCAACGGCTGCATATTTACTAGTTTCACTCGAAAGAGTGTAAAACTCTTCAAATCTTTTCTCTACGCTTTGGAGATATTTTTCAGCAAGTGGTTCATAGAATTTTAGATTTGGAGTACTTAGTCGTGATCTTCTGTAATTTTTTTTTTAGTGCATGCAGGCAAGGTAATAATATTCCATAAAATGAGTCATCGCCCTGCAATATGTCCAAAGCAGTTGCAACTGGAGCAGCGTATTGGCAGTATTCCTGAATATATTGAAATTCAGAGTCTCGTAATGGATTTCTTATACTAAGTGCTCTAGCCAGTTGAGAGTAACTAGTTCTGATATTCAATATATTTCTCAAAGCGTCATAGTAACTATGCCATCTAGTTATGCCAGGTCGTGTTAACGTATGTCCAAGAATGTTATGTATCACCTCAGCTGATTTTGGGCGAGCAGCAGCACTCCATAAATCGTTACATTTTTCCATTATTGTGGAATGCAATTTTCCAAGACATGTCGATTTATCAGTCAACAAGGCTTGGACGTCCTTACTAGCAATCAAATTTAAAGTGTGCGCATTACACCTAAAGTGAAATGGTAACAAATTGTTTTGTGAATGGTCGTCTACTATATTTGCTTCTAACAGAAGATCATCATGTTCGTGTTCCTGTCTTGTGCCGAACTCTCCTTCAGTCACTTCGAGTTCTTCTCCACTTAACTCGTTCTCGCTGCTACTTGGACTTGAAGATTCATTATCTTCATCATATTCGATTAAGGATGTCGTATTTATTCCGAATATCTTGAAGGCTTTCACAAAATTTGACCCATTGTCAGTAACAGAGCATACTATTTTAGTGGGGTCAATATCAAAATCTGAGTATATTTCCAGAAGCAAATCTTTTATGCGGTCAAATATATGTGCCCCTTTAAATCGGCGACAAGCTAAAGCTGCAGAACGCCTCTTATAGTTATTATCAATCCAGTGCACTGTAACACCTAAAAAACTTCTTTTCTTCCCTGACCATACATATATCAGCGGTGGTGCACAAATAATTCACAGCAGCTAGGTTTTGTTTTATTTCGCAAATCAGATCGAATGATTGTTTAGCTACTTTTTTTCTGAGAGAACGTCGCCCGGGTATCTTGATTCCACTATTTGTCACATTTAAATCCTCCATCATCTTAATGAAGTAGGGGTCTTCCACGGCTCGAAAAGCAATCATTGAGTTAACGAAATAATTTACTAAGTTACGGTCAAAAGTTTCTTGAGTTACAGGTGTTTTCGGAGTTTGCCTTGAAGTCAGAACTGTATTATTTTTATTTTTCTTTCGCTTATTGTCTTTCATATATTTTTTACATTCCTTTTCTGTGTCAGCGCCATGCTTCTGTTTTAAGTGTCCCAAAAAGTTAGATGTCGTTTTGCCATAGCCCTTAACTTCTTTACTTTGATGGTCCGAACACTTCATACAAACTGCTACTGTGTTCTTGTCTATGCATTTGTCTAGTAGAAGCTTATAATAGGTACCGTCAAATAAAGCAGAAGAAGAAATATCTGATTCCGATTGCACTGTTAAATTCTCGGAATTGTTTCCCGACACCGACGGATCATTTGAAACACCACTACTATTAAAGTCATGATCATAATTCATGTTTGTTTTTAAGTTACTCACTGAGTGAAACAATATCACAAAATGTTGCAAAATCTGGAAAAATTATCCCCAACCGAGTGCAAGCGAGCGTGTGTCAGCCAGATAGTGTTAAAACGTGACTGTTAGTTCCAAAGTTAAGAAAATTAATGAAAAAAATAATACCGAATTCCTATTTATATAGACTAGACAGGTAAATCCCGGAGCGGGAAGCCCCCTTGTAGGACACAAGGGTATTCCCCAAAATATATGGAAGATTCTGCACTAGGTCCATCCATACATACTATTGAGGGCTTCCCCGTAAAATTAAGCATACATGAAAAGGTTTGCCAACTTAAAATCGGTAGAAAAATCGGGAGAACAATTAAATAAATAAATGAGTAGTTAATAGTTAATCAAATAATCAAATTAACGATTAAAATTAATGATTAAAAATCATAATCAAAAATTTTTATTACGATTAATTAATCATAATCAAATTTTTTGATTATGATTTTTAATCATTAATTTTTAATCGTTAATCAGATTAACTTTGGGCCTACACTGCCCGTACCACAAACCACTAAAGCTGTCACTGTATAAATTATAGCTTCAAACAGAACGCAACAAACGCCGGAAACGCGCCATAAAAATAAACTGAGACCACATTCAAAGAAAGCAATAGCAATGCCGTAGACCGAATGCACTCGTCAATCGCGTACGTGTAAACATTTCAAGAGTAAGCCTGTAAAAGAGTTATTATTACGTCTTCGTCGTCACTGTTCTTCCGTTCCTTGGTTCAAAGTTTAAATGCATTGCAGTACAGTTTATTGGAGATTGGATGGACATATTTTCTGAAACCCCTTCAATATTAATTGAGGTTACAGTGGTGGGGTCGTTTGGTCCTAAGAATGACTGTTGGTAATGGCTCTGAAGAGAGCCGTTTAGGTTTACCTTCGTGGTAAAAGGATTGGTCAGCTAACCTCTGCATTACCGAGTTACTCTGGCCGAGTGACTCTGGGGGATCGACTCAAAAAGAAGTAAAAGTACAGTTTATTTCTTGCAGCCCAAATTGCTATGTTGCTTTTAAGTTTTAAGCCAACGAATCAATCAATCAATTTGGTCTATGCACTACTTGGTAGAAGCCAATGTCCGCAATTCCACATAGATATTTCCCAAGTTGAACCGCAACAACCTATTCCTTCCAATTCTCGCAGTCTGCTTCTAGTATATGCTAGCGACCTTTTTATTAAGATCGTCGATTCATCTAGCTGACTTTGCTGGCCACCGAAAGGTTTTTGGTAATTTTCGATTAATATTTTGGCGAATGCCGACAGATCTGACTTATCTGTTTCTGTTCCGATATTAGAAGAGCTACATTCTTCAGGAGACATTGTACGTTCGTTGCCTTTTCTGGTACAATATGTCTCTTCTATTAATTCATCTCGTATTAAGATATCATTCGCTTATTAGCGCTACCCTAAGCACATTTTGATATTATGCAGAGTAGACACGAAACCCTTTGCCTCATTGTCGCATCATACAAGATCATTCTGGCGGAAAGGCGGGTCCGGGACCTACTGAGGACATTAATTAATGTGAGTACATTTACTCTATAGACGAAAACGTTCCTATCAAACGAACTACCGGTTAAGCTGTTAGTAACACATATAATATCTTTAATACCTTGCAAATTGTTTTGGGTCAGGCCTGTAGCTACGTTGGTTATAATCAGTTCATATTTCTTTTATTTCATTACCTCCTCTCATTGATGTGCTCCAAGGACTTGAAGCTGTTACATCGTTACTTTTCATGATTTCAGCTTACTAATCATCCGAAGCACACCAGCCACTATTTGAGTCACATTGTATGACCTTATCGACACATTAATCGCACGATATTATTGTTTTACGACAAACAGTAATAGTTAAGAGCCATCAGCTAATGTATATTGCGACTACCTACTCGTATGCTGACTTCAAGCAAAAAGCTGCTGCTGCTGTTGAGTCAAATCGTGAATTCGTGACGTAATTATGACTTTATTTGTTCCAGGAACGTTAGCGTAGCTTACTTGCATTCATAATAGGTTGAATTTTATAGCCTACGCCGATTTTCACAGGAAAATTACCCTTATCTGCATTTATGGAATTAATTCTAGATCTATTGTTTCTTGGAATCCCGCTACTATTATCCTGATTTAACACATGCTTTACATGTGCTAAGACCACATGTTTAATACTTCCCGTAGTTATATTGGCCACATCAGTATCAGTAACGGAAACGTCTGTAGCGTTGGCGTGGACCAATGTCACCCGGTCAGTCAGTCAGATACCACGATTAATGTAGGCTCAGATTGGGTCATTGTCAATTATAGAAAAGGGAAGTCCCTAGAAATAGGTAGGTACTTAGATGAAGTATGCATGTGATGGAATCTTATCTTTCTCTATACATTGAAAACCCCTACAATCACTTTGCATCTCTATTTGTAAATAGAATAAGTAGGTGTTATACCAAATCACTGTTTTTCAAACCCTAGAATGTATGTGCCTTTCTAGTGCACACAAGCTAGTCGCAGCGAGTGTAAAGGTAGGCATTCACGGTCAGTCCATCGCGCCAAATGAGGTGATGTACATCCAAAATTTGATCGTGTATGTTAAAATCCGTTGGCGTGATGTAAAACTTTGGATGCCCAATCGCTCCATTTGACTTTAGTCGTTTGGAGCCACGCCAAATGGCGCTATCGTGAAGCGCACCTTAAAGGTGGGCATTCACGGTGAGTCCATCGCGCCAAATAGCGTGATATACACCCGCGAACGTTCCTGGTTGCCCACTTTTCGCCCTTATTCTCTTAATAATAAGGTTGAAAAGTGGTCGACCGGTAACGTTCGCCTATGTTCATCCAAAATTTGATCGTGAAAGTTAAAATCCGTTGGCGTAAAGTAAAACTCTGAATGCCCAATCGCTCCCAGTCGTTTGGAGCTACGCCAAATGGCGCTATCGTGAATGCCCACCTTTATAATTATCTCGAATCCTAACAATTACTAACTTTAGCTGTCATAGTCATAGAAGAAGTAACGAGACTTCAGTCACACAAGTACGTGCCTAATCCCAAGTTCCCTACTACACAATGTTTGCAAGACAATCGAAGCGCACAGACAGAGTGCATCATCCCAAGTTGCCAATTCCATTGTGAACCTTCATCGACGCCCCTCTAATATCAAGGCTTATTTTTTACGTATGTTTTAACGTATTTACATGAAACATATTCGTTACTAAAGATGGCTGTCGCATTTTGTCACCTCTCTCGATCAAACGGGTTCAAGTTTTTAAGAATGTTAAATGAAAAGATGTTTTTAAAAAAAATGAAAATCAATTGGCGAACACATTTTTATTGTGGCATTTATTTAACTCGTCACAAAAACAAATCGTAACACTGATTGAGTTGAATTTATTAGATAACACAATAGAAATGTTTTTAATAATTAGCTATTTAATTAATATTATATATATTAAGTTCGACAATTGATTACATTTTTCAAAAAATCTCCTTTTCATTTAACATTGGTCCCGTGCGAGCGAGAGAGGTGACAAAATGCGACAACCCTCTTTAATAACAAAGTCGCATACCTCGTCTGCAGGCTTGGTGGGTGTGATGGCGACGGTCTCGTTGAAGCAGAGACAGGCACAGTAATGGCGGTTGGCGTCCACGTCCGTAAGTACGGACACGTAGAACCGAGGCTCTATACGTTCCGTCGAGAGAGACCATCCTTGCGGCTGGCAGAACTGCGGCAGAAAACGTTAAGGTTAATGATTTGGTGAAGTCAAAGTAGGTCAAGTCTAGGTTGCGAAGATCCTGACTTTCATTCCGTTGAATAACTAGAAGCAGTAAACAATACAGGTGCCATATTATGAAGTTTTAATGCCATCATGATTCCAGTACGTGAGAGACCTAGCTATACATGACCGATAACACCATGCGTTAATACTTCATAATACGGCCCCAGGTAGGACTGGAGGAAGCTAGGGACGACCGGAACGATAGACAACTCCACTCTCCAGTCAAACGTCCCAGGTACCAGGGTAGCTTCATATTTTTCCGGTCAAACGTCCCGGGTATTATGTTGGCTTGGCCGAATTGTTCCCTTTGAAACGTTTTTTCACACAACAACGTTTTTCACTTTTGCTATTGTTTTTCGTATGATGTGTCAATCATAACATAAGCTATTATTTATAATTATTTCAGTAAATCGTTGTTTTTAGGGTTCCGTATCGTTCAAGGAAAAAACGGAACCCTTATAGGATCACTCGTGTGTCTGTCTATCTGTCACAGCCAATTAGCTCCGAATCTAATGGAACAATTAAGTTGAAATTTGGTACATTTATCAATTTCTGTGATCCAAACACGGTGTGTTACGTAAATAAATGAATTTTGAATATGGTCACTTTTGGGGGGCAAATAAGAATATTTAAAAAAAAATTCAAACTATACCATGTGACTTATCAAATGAAAGGGCTTACTGTGGGGGTCTCGAATAGATTTTTTTTTATAATTTTAAAATAAATAGTCTTAAAGTTGTTTAAGAAAATAGACGAAAATTTACCATATTCCCTTATCTCCGAAACTACTGAGCCAAAAATTTAAAAAAAAAATACAGATAGCCTATAAGAAGTCTATGGTCTTAGAGTAACATGGTAAATCTCTCAATAATGTGCGTACAAACTTATATTTGCAGATGAAATATATGGGAGAACATGTTTTCAACTACAATGATAAGTTTGTTCTTGGAAAAATTCCGTCTCTTCTTCCTTCATCCTACTACGGAACCCTTCATTGTGCGTAGTCCGACAGGCACTTGGCCGGTTTTTTTTACATCTCATCTTACACTAAATGACATATTTGCATATCGTGAGCTGTAGAATTTTTACCTCCCTAAACTTTTAGAACCATCGCGCTACGAATAAGTCTTCATCTCAAAACATTGCACTGAACTCCGAACTTTACCCCGGGCTTTGTTACACAGTGTAAAGAACAAATACAGTCAGAAAGGTCTCTTATTTATTTAAGGCTCAACAATCAATCGAAGAGGAATCCAATCCTTCATTTCATTACTGAAGTGAACTTTGGTCCTTCCACGACATTTCTTGAACTGGAATTATTGCTGGAACATTCTACGAACTGTTCTTGGGTATGCAGACGTGTCTTCATTGTAATCGATTCCGATGGCCGATGTTTAATGAATGGTTTAATGGTATTGCGATTTGAATGGGTTCTAGGAATGAAATGTCGCAGAATGTGCGATATTGACGTATGTGAATACATGGGTTGATAACTTGATAATAAAATGGAAAAGGTAGGTCAGGGCAAAGGCTCGAAAGAGATGATTTAAGGTGAAAGCGCCAGGGTTGCCCGCGAAATTCAAATTTTCTTACGTTTTTTGCAATTTGCAGATCAGTATTAGGTTGTATGTTGATTGAAATATGATTCGCGACCGTAACAAATATGAGTTTACAGAATTATAATTATTAAAGTCATCAATGCAACTCTCTAAGACCAAGTAAGTCTATTGAATGACTTTTTTTTATGAAATCTTAACATTTCAGGATTATACTAACTTAAGGAATTGTATTACTAATTCTAATATTATATATATTATTATTCTTTTATTTATTTTCTTTCTTATCTATTTACATTTTTAAATATTTCTAATAAAAATATACACAAAAAAACATTTAAAAATATAAAAAAATAGAGGTCCGCCGGTATCGGGAGCAGGGTCCAAGCTACCGGTGGTTAGGGCTGCAGAGACAGGAACCTCCTCACAATACGAGCCGTATCGAGGAGTACTGCCTTCTGGATCAGGCTCTTGATCCAACCGCCTAACGACAGCCTCGAGAGATGTTGGTCGAGGCTTTCGGCTATCAGGCCATTGGCCGTTACAACAATCGGCACAATGACAGCCGAGGTCACATTCCACATGTCAACAACCTCGTGTGCTAAGTCGAGATATTTTATTTGTTTCTCTTTCTCAGCTTTCACGAGGTTCTCGTCATGTGGAATGGTAACATCGATAATCATTGCGCGGCGCGCTAATCGATCTATCACCACTATATCAGGCTTATTGGCGACAATAGTCCTGTCAGTGATGATAGACCGATCCCAGTACAACGTGACATGGTCATTTTCAAGAACTGGGTCGGGCACATACTTGTAATACGGTACCTCAGAGTCTACAAGTTTGTATTTCAAAGCAAGTTGCTGGTGAATAATCCTGGCCACTTGGTTATGCCTGTGCAAGTACTCGCCGTTAGCCAGACGAGAACAACCAGAGATAATATGTCTGATGGACTCACCCGGACGGTGGCATGCCCGACACACGTCAACCGTCCCGTCCTTCATAATATGTCTCCGGTAGTTATTCGTCAAAATAACTTCGTCCATAATTGCACAAACAAAACCTTCAGTTTCCCCAAAGAGGTCACCGAAACGTAGCCAGGATACGGACGCTAAGAAATCTACACCGGGCTCGTGTAGAGCCCGATAGAAGCGTCCGTGAAGCTCCTTGCTTTGCCATACCTGCTTGCGGTCATCTGTAGTAAGTACTACAGGTTTGCGCCAGTTCTCTTTAGCCATGGAGAGCGGGGTGAGCCCGTTGTCCACTGCGACCACATCACATCACATCATATTATTATTATTATTATTTATTCTATAAATACATATTTGTTACGGTCGCGTATCATACTTTGATCAACATACGCCCAGACACTGAGCTGCAAATCGCAAAAATCGTAAGAAAATTTGAATTTCGCGGGCTACCTTAGCGCTTCCCCCTTAAAATAAATATTTTAGTAATTCGACACATGGTAAATGGCCGCCCAAAAATAACTTTTTAGGATCTCCAAGAAAAGATTTACACAAATAAAGGGCAACATCAGGTATTAAGTACTTCTGCACTTATAGCAGGCACAGCATGCACAAAATAGGGTGACTGGGAATTAGTGACCGATACTTAAACACATGATTGTACTCATGATAACAAACAACTTTTACTATGGCACCAAACCTGAAATCGCGAAAAAAAAAATCAGCTGGTCCCTACATTTTGACGAATTATGCGAGCATAAAATGTAGGGAGCAACAGATATTTTTTTTTCACGATTTCAGGTTTGGTCCCATAGTAAAAGTTGTTTGTAATCATGAGTATAATCATGTGTTTAAGTATCGGTCACTAATTACCAGTCACGCTATATAATTAGTTAAAATGTTAAGAGGAAATCGTGCGCGCAGTGATTATATGTTATTATTATTACAAACGGTAGTTTTACATTGTTAAGTTTTATTATAATCGATAAATCAGAGCTAAGTGGCCACAGAATTATAATCTCATTTGGCTTATTTCATACATCTCATAATACAACATAACAATGTAAAACTAGTATTTGTAAAATAATAAAAACGTATAATCTTGTGGAACACAACATAACGTGCTTATTTTCTGCATTTACATTCAAAAATAAAAGAAACAACCAAACAAACGATGAGGGCGCCACTGCGTGCACTTCATCCTCTTAATAATAATTAAAATGTTGGATTTCAATGAGGCCATATTCTGCTTTTTACTGTTGTTAGCAGCTTTAGTTTAGTATCTAGCTCTTTTCAAACCCAAAAGTCTAATTTCCTCTATAGAAAATAGTTTTCCCTCAATAAATCTTTCTATCACTGAAGGAAACCTTTTACCATTTCTATTGATCCTTTCTAACTTTCCTACTTTTCGCGTCTTCTACAACTACAACGTCCTCAATAAGGGCGTTATTGGCGAAAAGGGTATTTCTTCGTGAAAGCTGTAACAATTGAGTGCCTACTTACTGTGCCTAGTAACAGTTTCTTTGAGCCTTTCAACGAATATCGTTAGACTTCCACTTACATTCGTCTTGGTTGAGGACCGTTTGCTGTTTGTCGGAATGGTTGGTAGTCATCATCATCTGCCTAGCCTTTTCCCAACTATATTGGGGTCGGCTTCCAGTCTAACCGGATGCAGCTGAATACCAGTATTTTACATGGAGCGACTGCCTATCTGACCTCCACAACCCAGTTACTGGGTAATACGATACCTCTTGGTAAGACTGGTTGTCAGACTTTCGGGCTTCTGACGACCCGTAACGACTGTCAAAGATACACGAATGACAGCCGGGACCAACGGCTTAACGTGCTTTCCGAGGCACGGAGGAGTCTCGGTATGTAAAGATGTTCACCCATCCACGGACCAACCCCGGCAAGCGTAGCTTAACCTGATGGATCGACCCGTGCGGCTGTTGTTACTTAGCCACGAGCTCCTCCTCCAATGGTTGGTAGTAAGATTTATTAACGCTCGCTCTTAGAAATGGTCACTTATAATTTTTTTTTTTACAAAAAAATAAAACCGACTTCCAAAAAGAACACTACAAAGTGAAAAATAACTTAGATTTCGGAAGTCGGTGTCTTTGGTTTCGTATTTTCGTTATTTGCCATCGACTTCCGAAATCAGTCATTTTTTCACTTTGTAGTGTTCTTATTAGAAGTAGGTTTTGTTTTTTGTAAAAAAGAAATCACTTTTTAGTTGTGGTACCTACCCCACACAAATTCGAATGTTTAATAACGAATAACTTAGATGATTCCAAACTACGGCCCACGGGCCAGGTCCGGTCTCCGGCCCGCGCGCACCAACAATCCGGCCGGATTGACTCGACTAGTCCCAAAATGAAAATTTGCGCGTAATTCAAAACTACAGTGTGTTGCTATGATGAGCTAGCTAGGTTGCCTGTGGGGACTTTAGTGTAGGAGTTAGTCTGACCCTTGGGCTAAAAAGTTTGGCGGCCCATTAGAACATCATCCATGTAAACTAAAAAAAAATGGAAAAATACGTGTTATTGAAGCTAACTCAAAAATCACCCAAGCAAAGTTAATAAATTTGACATGGGACCAACTTCGATGTATACCCTCCCGAATAAAACAAGAATCGTTCAAATTGGACTATTTTGTAAAAAGTTATGCGTGGTCATACATTAAATATATATATACATATACGTATACGCCTCGACTAGAGAGCCTCCTCCTTTTTTTTCGTCGGTAAAAAATGGATATCAAAACATAACATCAGGCCTGTAATCCCCAAAGGGTTAGGCAGAGGTGCACCTACACTATACCCACATTTCGCCAGTTATATTTAAGTCCCATGTAGTAAAGGGCGAGGCTATTGCCATCAACCGAGCACAAATCCTGAACTTCTGAGAAATTCCTGATGGAAAACCAATAACACTTTGCCTGACCTGAGAATCGAACCCAGCACCTCATGCTCAGCAGTAGCACTTGCGACCACTAGATCAAGGAGGCAAGTCAAAACAGATACTACCATTTATTACCCAAAAAGAGGAGAAAGAGAATTTTAAAATTACTTTGGTTCTCTAATTGTTGAGTATACTCCGAAGGGCTCTACCGAGTACTCTGCGAGGTAGTAACCAGTAAGGAAACCTATTGTTTCTACAAACGCTAATCTCATGTACTTATGACTTGCTTTTGCAACGCACTATAGAAAACGTCCTTGACTGTTGTTACTACGTGATGATAACGCACGTGAAGTATTAATATAAATACAGGTGCAACATTAATTTAGCCTAAACGATTTTTATCTGTGTAACATGACTTTGAATGGGATTTATAAAGATGTGTGGTAGGGTATACCAGGAGCGTCGCTTTCATATAACCCGATTCCTATCGGCTTCCCTTCGGAACAACCACTCTTCCTAATGTTTAATATTGCCAAATAATATGTTACACCTGTGTGTGTAACTGTGTGTCACATCACATTGCATTACATAATTATATTTAATACTAGTTTAATACATAAAAAGATTAAAAACCTACAGTTTTTTGTCCAAGTTTATGAGGGCTGAACAATTTTTTCTTCGGCTCCCCTCTAATGATAATTGTAGCTGCGCAACTGGGGTATACTAAAATGGCGGAGGCATCCACGGATAGCTGATATTTATGTACACATCCAGTGCTCCTTGGGCAGTCAACCCCGTTACCACCATGCTGAGTGAACAACATTTTTACCAAGGCATTCGTTATTTTTAGTTCTTATCTATACAAATAAATAAAATTTAAGTGTCTGTTTGTTTGTAATGTCAAAATAACAATTAAACGGTACATACGGTACATAACAACAAAACAATTTAAAAATTGTTGTCTATCTGTCGGCCTATCTGTCTGTTTGTTCTGGCCTAATCTCCGAAACTGCTGGACCGATTATGACGGGACTTTCACTGGCAGATATCTGATGTTATAAGGAGTAACTTAGGCTACTTTTATTTTAGAAAAAGAAAAAAAATAGTTCTGAGCAAAAAATTAAAACCCATGGAATTGTGAATAAAATCTGATTCAAATAGGGAAGTATTGAAGTCGCGGGCAACAACAGCTAGTAACTTTTTATAAATACAAACGAAGCAGGTATGGGTGGGTTTACCGCAAATGAGTATTACTTTGGATATACCAATTAAATACCGACAAAGGAAATCTCCTTAACAAAATATTTACGTCATCATTGGCAACCTTGTTCCACACACAGCTGAGTCTTAATTGTTTCAGGTACGTGGCTTATATCGCACCAAGAGGTAACTGGTTAGGCCTTCTTTCCTCCCTTATGTGCCATGTAACAAAATATCTATACATATACTATAATTACTTGTCCTGCCTTATTCATCAACGCAGAGCCTAAACCGCTCGGGCTACAAACTTGAATTTTTGGCAGTTGATTGATGCCTTTAAGTTGTAAGCATTCATTAAGGAAGGATTTTTGGATATTCGACCTTTAAGGGGGTGAAAAGCGGCGCTTTTTGTTTGTATGAAAAATCTTATTTCTTGAGTTAATAAACTTGAAACTTGGCACGAATATCTGTCTAAGTAAATTATGACGTTTGCATTTTTTGGTTTTTCCAAACTACCCCCAAAAGGGGGAAACTCAGTATTTATAGTTAAGACCTAAAATAAAGAATAACGTGTATGAGATTTTTTTGAAAATCTAACTCCGGGGTACTAAAGTACGAAATCCACGCGGACGAATGCTGGGGAAGTGCTAGTTTACAATAATTATGGTATTTTTAATTTCCCGCGGAAACTTAAAAACCAACCAACAAGCACTGTTGATATTTCAGGCTTCATTTATTTCAAATCAAGATAGGAGACTAGATTTTATTATGACGGCGGTGCACAGAGAGTGATAGATTCTTTCCTGTTTCTTTATAATGAGAAGCAGCGACATTATTTGATATTTATCGCATAAAACATAGGAGGGAAAACTAACTGGAAATCGTTAGTCTATGGTATGGACATGTGATGCGGAGGAATGAAGTACACATAGTAAAAAAAGTTTTGAGTAGGGTTATAAGAGTGCGGAAGCAGGAAGTCTGAAAGTGGTACCGGTGAAAAGTTATGTGGAAATCGGTTGTAACTTACTCTTGTAAGGGAAGATCAAAGAAACGATGAAAGATAATATGGCTAGAAAGGGGGGGGCCTACCGAGATGACGACTAATAGAGAAGTTGGGAAAAAAAATACATGTTGCTCCGAACCCAAGCTTCACAGCTTGGCTCATCGCCGCAAGGTTGCCTGCTTGTCGGTCTTCTACAGATTGTACTTCGGGGAGTGTGCTCAAGAACTCCACGACCTCATTTCGCCGGCCCCCTTCTATCAGCGGACATCTAGACGCACTGCAAGTTACCATCCTTACCTAGTTGCTATCCCACCAATTCGCACTAAGCGTTTCCAAATGTCTTTTGTGATGCGCACAGCAAAGGAGTGGAACTCTCTGCCTGCGTCTGTATTTCCGAACGCATACAACCCCGATCTCTTCAAAGTGAGAGTGAACAGGCTTCTTCTGGGTAAGCTCGCTCCATCGTCGACTTTGTCTCTGTCATCTCTGACCTAGACTAGAGTCAAGAGCAAACCTATCTCAAATAAAAAAATAAAAAAAGCCCTAATAAATTGGAATAAGGGCAGCAGGATCAATGAATGAGAGTGGGGAAAAAAAAGACCACAAATTATGAGTGGATTGTATGGAAGATGGCTATGGCTAGAAAGAGGATGCAAATTGAGTTGACAGCTGATGAAGATATATGGACGAAGAAGCCATGCTCCCTCGACCCCAGACCAAAAGTGATAAGAGCAGGAAGATCATGAAGAAAATTTTAGGTATGTGCGAAAAGGCAACATTACCAGAGTGGAGAATAGTTACTTGTGCAACAACAAAGCTGGTTTTTGTTGCGTGGATTTTGAGTCCCGAGTAAGCGAAGGATGCTATAATTGAATCACGAGTGTAGCGAATGATTCAAAACACGAGATGCAAATAACTTTAGTCTCGTGTAACACATACAACTTTTCACCTCAGCAGCGAAAACAAATTATCTGGTAAAGAAATACAGCATGGTAAGAATTAAACTACATTATATTTGTAAAACAAACAATATCAAAAAAATAAAAGTTTAAAAATATTATTCAATTACTTGGAAAAAAATATAATAAGTAATTACTTTTAAAACCTTAACAGATGATTTGCCATTTTACGGTTATATGTGTATCCGAACGTTTTATTGTTTGTTTCTTTTTGGGCTTACTGGGTATGGAATTTGAAAATCGAACTTCGAATCGATCTCTCGCTTTTTTCTTATCGAAGTGAAAGTGACAGAATAAAGTGAAGTTCAAATCTTTCGATTTTTGTCAGTAGACCCACCCAAGAGCACTGTTCTCGGCATTAAAAAAAAAAATTAAAAAGTTACTTTGTCTCAAGCTCGCATCAAAATCGAATTTTGCTCACTGTCTTTAAACAGCAAAACTTGCTCGTTTGAGGTGCTGAGTTAAAAAATATTTTTTAGTCTACAAAAATGCTACCGCGTTTAAGCCAGACAACTTTTTCTCACAGACCGTAGACACGGCCAGTTAGCAGCTGGATATGTGAAAAATCTAGACTACTCTCTAAAACAGAAGCCAGACACGTGTTTTAATAATTCATGACGTCGTGTGTTGTGTTGACAAGGCATGAGCGTGATTCGTTGGATATTGGATTGTAAGGACGATATTATGTCTAGATGATTGAATGGTTAGGTAACAAAATTAACGGTTTATCAAAGACTGCTGCTAAAGACAACTAGGTTTTAAACAGGGGGTATTGCCCAGACACGTGCATTATATTTTCAAAT
This sequence comes from Fissipunctia ypsillon, assembly GCA_947568875.1. NCBI lineage: Eukaryota > Metazoa > Arthropoda > Insecta > Lepidoptera > Noctuidae > Fissipunctia > Fissipunctia ypsillon. Next base: position 7,587,636 of record OX387650.1, on the reverse strand, counting down.
ACTTGGGCAATAAGGCAAGGCATATTAACGTAACAGGGAAATTACTGAATTCGGGATTTACACATCAGTCGTTTTGCTAGCCATTCCTTAATATAATTACCGGCCAAGTGCGTGGTTCCGTAGCTGGGATGAATTTATCCCAAGAACAAACTTAACATTATCGTTGAAAAACATGTTCTCCCATACATTCCAACTGCAAATGTAAGTTGCTCGACTATTACTCGTTAACTTCTGCAAATGTAAGTTTGTACGCACAATATTGAGAGATTTACCATGTTATTTTAAGACCATTTATAGACTTCTTAAAGGTTTTCCTGTAATCTTTATGTAACTATTTTCTGTTTTTTTTTTTTCCAAAAATTTTGGCTCGGTAGTTTCGGAGATAAGGGGGGGAATGGTCAATTTTCATCTAACTTACCTCACAGTACCTACGCCCTTTCATTTTACATGTCACACGGTGCAGTGTGCAAAACTTTCTTTTTAATTATCTTATTTGTCTCCCAAAAGTGACCCCCATATTCAAAATTCATTAATTTACGTAACACGTCCGCGTTTGGGTCACAGAAATTGATATGTAATACCTTTCAACTTAACCGGTCCATAAGATTCGGAGCAAATTGGCTGTGGCTGTGACAGACGGACAGACACACGAGTGATCCTATAAGATTTCTGTTTGTTTCATTCGGACACACGCAACCTTAAAAATAGGCTCATGGGATTTTTTTTCTGCTTGGGAGGTTGTTGCGCCACTTCTTCTCAGCATTAGCACTAGTAACCGGTTAAAGGCGGACTATTTGGGGGACTGTCTATAATATGTCATTTTGACGTTCAAAAAGTGCTGATTCTAAGCCTAGTTTGAGTAAATGACTTTTGGTTATATAAAATTACTGGCGAAATGTATACTAGCCCCTTCAGGGATGACAGGCTGTTTAATTTGTTTGTACATTGCTCCCCTTTGCACAACAACAAACGTTTCGTATAATTAATGAAGTGTTGACAATGACAAGCGTTGAATAACAATAGCGTGATATAATCAAAGCGTAGTGTAGTATACAGATATTAGCCATCAAGTGTTTAGTCTATGATAGCATAATGTCGGTGATTACATTGTTCGCTAAATGCTTTCACACTTTTTCTTAGTTTAACGGCGCAATCGTTAATTGCAATGTTTTAAATTGGAAAATCGATTTTTTATTTAATTGAACTTTGACTTTATAATGAGAAAGAGATTGAGGCTTTACTTAATTATTACGAAACATCTTTTGCATACAAACTTCAAGTCCCAATTAGACCCCCACTCATAGTTCCACCGCTGAAAATGTTCTTTTTAGTGCACCTCTAAGGGCCAACTTCACCAATGAAACTGAACGCGATCAGTACCTACCTATATCTAACCAGCGTTCAAGAGCTGTCAGTGTCATCATTGTTGTGGAATACTGAAACGAACAGCTCTTGAACGCGGTTTAAATGTGCGGATCGCGTTCAGTTTTGGTAAAATTCGCTCTAAAACGTTTAAGGAATTATCTTGCAGACTTCTTCTTACTATTTTCAGTGTATTAGGTTGTGCGTTGTCAGACGTAGATGGTTGACATCTACTTAATAAAATAAAAATCTTAAATTCATTCACACACTGACAGACAACGCATAGCCCAAAACGCCGAGTCAAGAAGCTTGACATTTGGCACAAGGGTCCCTATATAATTTTGCACAAGGGTTCCTATATAATTTTGCACAAGGTTTCATAAATAACTAGTTTCCTATATAGCTTTGCACAAGGGTTCCTATATAATTTTGCACAGAATTCCTATAGAATTTTGCACAAGGATTCCTATGTAACTTTGCACAAGGGTTCCTATATAACTTTGCACAAGGATTCCTATATAATTTTGCACAAGGATTCCTATGTAATTTTGCACAAGGTTTCCTATATAATTTTGCACAAGGGTTCCTATATAACTTTGCACAAGGATTCCTATATAATTTTGCACAAGGATTCCTATGTAATTTTGCACAAGGATTCCTATGTAATTTTGCACAAGGTTTCCTATATAATTTTGCACAAGGGTTCCTATATAACTTTGCACAAGGGTTCCCGGGTCGTTCTTCTTTTTAACCTACAATTTGATAAAACATTAGCTCAATTTCGAAAAAAAAAGTATAAAGCTTCCTCGTCAGTATATATATATATATATATATATATATTCTGATAGCAGGATTTCTATTCTATTGGAAAAAGTTATTGGCCGAGAAGTTTACAGATTTTTGTACGATTTTCAAGACCTGAAAAATGGATGCGACAAAAAAATTTTCACCTCCGTCACGAAATCTTTTCTTTTATTGTATCGAATACTCTTCGTCAATTAACTTGTACTTTTGTAATACAATAATTAACTAAAGGAACTTTTAGAAAACATATTAAAATAATACATTTGTATTTATAAAATATGTTTTATTCATGATCTTATACCACTCTGTCACATTTTCTGCTAATATAAAGTATGTTTTTCCTATAAATCAATTTTTACTATCATTTACGAATAAATATGAATATCACAGACGGCAATATCATCAACTATTATAAATATAAATTTTTCAATGTTTCACTAGTCATAACAAAATATATAAACGACCAAAACAATTCTCCTACCAGGAGACAACATCGTGACAGAGTAGTAACTTATGTGACAGAGTGGTTATTCTAGGGGATACCAGGCTGCGTTTTGGAATAAAACAGGTTTATTTTTCTAGAATCATTTATTTTGTTATAAATCTTTATCAGTCTTCAACATATGTATATAAAATAACATGAGATCGAACTTAGATAAATATTAATGAAATCACATTTGAGAACCTTTAGAATAAGAGATTCGTATTTTAGTCAATTAAATGACTACTCACTCGTCTTAAGTAAATAAAAAATGTAGTCTAACTTGACAACAAATTAAAATTCCCAAAAACATAAAATAAAATAATCATCATTAACAATAGCACAATCTAGCAAGACAGTATTTCAATTTCGAAGCCACTGATAGAAAGTCTTATTTTTCGAATACTGACAGTGGCTCTTCGAACTGGAAATATTGTCTCTTACCCTTTTTAATAACATTCGGAGCCGGTAAGACTTTAATCAAATCATCAAAAGGAACATCCGATATGTCATTCTCCACCAACTTAAACAGTCTTCCACTATCATCGACTGTTTTTAGGAACATTACCAAGACATCGCCTTCTTCATCGACGGTACTTTTTGCTACCCCAGCGTAAGTGTATTGGATTTTCCTCTCGCTTCGTACTTTAACCAATACGTGTACTCCGTCTTTTATATTCATTGGATGAATGTCTTCTGTCGCAGACGGCAGTTGGATCTTTCGTTTTAAGCGTGGCCAAAGGCTGATCTTCATCGGATGATTCATCTGGGCTATACACAGTATCGTAAAAACTTTTTCGGAGCATCCCAATTGTGTTCGTAATATCAGTGAGCGTGAAATCTTCCACATCATGAATTATATCGTCTTCTTTTTCGTTAAATAAGAACTCGTCCACAGTATTCTGTTGTTGTTGGGTTTCAGGCAGAGGCCGATAAATTTTAGGAACGTGGCAAGAACAGAATTGTTCACAAAAACAACTTAATACCCTATGGTTTAAGATTCCACGAGTTTCCGTGAACATTTGGTGGAATTGCATTGTTCCTTTCAGGGGCACAATGTTATTTGGAATCGTTGCTGCTACCTTTTCTACGTCTTCGTCTGTCACCATGAACAGTTTAATTTTGTTGGCATCTTGAAGAGCGGAAAAGAATTGGAACACATCTGCAATATCGTTTCCTCTAGCTACTATGGCATCAGCTTGGCGTTTCATTGTCCCTCCAACACCATCAGCAGCTCCTTTTCTATGCCCTGATTCAAAGAAGTTCCAGGATATTTTGCGAAACCCGTATTCTTCGAAAAACCTGTTTGCCATTAGGTAAAAGTTTATCTTTTGCTTGTACTGGGTTGCAGGTCCATCAGAGAAGAAGTGAAAAGTTGTTACAGCAGGGTGTTTTTCTTTTAATTCCGACAGAATTGGATGAAGGTGCGCCCAAATTGCAGAAGGTCCATGGCTCTGATTGGATGACACTTTACAGTATGAAGTTACCTGTTTTTTCTGTGCTTCTGCTGAAAAATGGTACATCACTGCTGTATGCAGGGTGATTTGATTACGAGAACCACCGAAATGGTGAGACTGGACTTCAGAGTGATAGTTGCAGGCATAATTCTCACTAAAATCTATATGTAATGCTACTTCACTTTCTGTTAGCTCGTCGATGCACTGTCGGTAAGCTTTGTATTGGTGTCTGATATTGTGGATGTGTGTTTTGAAGTTTTGCAGCTCGCTCTCAAATTTATAGATCACTTCTTCAACTGTGAGCTTTTCAGTAACTGGTACATTTTTCAGTATTTCTCGGATTCAGCATAAATAGAACATGAATATCGTTTATTTTACCCCTCCGTCACGTACTTTACCACTCCGTCACAATAAACATGTGACGGAGTTGTCATGTGACGGAGGGGTAAAAATTTGTTGCAAAGTCGATAACATTTAAAAGTTAACATATAATATATAATTTACACGATGGCAATAAAATATTTCTTATTACGTAAGAGTAGACAACGAAAAGTTTCAATAATAATTATATTTTGAATCAATTACTTACGTGACGAAGCGGTAGCCGAATAAACACACGCACATCCTATCACAGCTTTCGGGCGACTTACGCGCTGTCTCTTGAACTCAGAGGGGAAATCGTACCAAGGAGGGAAGGGGGTCTAAAATGCCACAAAGACGAGCGCCACAAACGCATATTTCGAAGGACAACCCACGTGACAGAATTTACAAAATAAAACATCAGGTAGTAGGAGAAAAGTATTTGAGATTTTTTGAATATTTTATTAAAAGTCATAAAAAATAATGGTTGATATTACATGATAGGTAATATATTTAGGAGTTATAAGATATTTTTACGTTTTGCGTCATCATATAATTTTTTCGTAATATTATGGATTATACGCAAGGCGAGGTAGCGGGAGACACTGTGATTTGTATGAAATACACCTCTGTCACGCGGATTTACAACTCTGTAACGTAATTTTTACAATGAAATTATTCAATACATATGTTATTTAATCATGCACAGCCATTATTTGTATAGTACAGTGCATGTTGAAATACAATTAAGAAAAAATAATCGTAATAATCGTAATTTCCTCGTTTTTTTTTTCACTGACTGGTGGAGACACCTTTTTGTAGGTTAAAAAGAAGAACGACCCTCCTATATTTTTTTTTAAATTCATTAGGGGATGAAAGTTTGTATGGAAATTCGTCATTTTCGTCGATAGGAAATCCCATCGGGCACACGGCGTGGAACATAATAAAATTGAATGTTGTTTACATACCCATCCTATTCCGTCGTGAAAGGGTGTGTCTTCCCAGTTGATCTCAGGAAATCGCTGAAGGACTACGCCGCTGTTCAGACCGCCCCCTGAAACAAAACATAATTAGGTAAGTTTAGATTAAGTACCTATATTCGACTAGTTTTTGCCCGCGTCTTCGCCCGGAAGTCGGACATTATCCCACGCACACGGGAACGTACTACCGGGATAAAAAAGTATCCTTAACCAGGTCATGGTTACGTTGGTTACCTGTGTATAAAAGAGAACGGGGTGGGTTGATATATTTTTTGCAACCAAATGTATTTTTAAAATTACACTAGCTGATACTGTTAGATAGATTCTGAATATTATGTTTCCTCTAGTCGGTCAACATATTATTATATTTCCCAAGTAAATAACTGCCTCGTTGGTCTAGTGGTCGCAAGCGCTACTGATGAGTCTTGGGTTCGATTCCCAGATCGGATAGTGTTATTGGGTTTTTCCATCGGGAATTTCTCAGTACCAGCCTGGAGTCTGAATTTGTGTCTGGTCAATGGCAATAGGCTTGCTCACCCCCTAGTACACGTGTCTTAAACATAACTGGCGCAATGTGGGTGCTACAGTACTATGTGGGTACACCTCTGCCTAAACCTTCGATGAAAACAGGCGTGATGTTATGTTATATAAATATAAAAACTTCGCCATTATTACTTGGCATTACATTTCTATCGTACATTTCGTAGAAAGGGGTTCCGGTTCTTAGCCCTATGAACAATGAAATCGCTGTTATATTTATGCAAAATAACGGTTCGCCACACATATTGTGTTGTTGTTTAGTAGGAGGCCGAGCATGTGGTAGTGAAGTGCCGTGCCATTGGTGTATCGATAGTTAAGTAATCTAAATATTAAAGCTCTCTGCCCACTACACCGTACCATACCATGACCGTGCTATGAATTTATCAGGCACGGAAAAAAAAAACATGACACGGACTAAGATGCCCACTAGAACATATCAACAGCGTACCATACCCGTGCATAACGGTTATAGTGACCGTAGCATCTGTGTGTCATGTCCATACGGTTCCTGTTCTCTCGGTTGTAGCAGTTCACCTGTGTTTTCGCGTGAGGCAGACGCGTCAGGAAGAACGAGTGTATATGTGTGTGTGTGTGTGTGTGTGTGTGTGTGTGTGTGTGTGTGTGTGTGTGTGTGTGTGTGTGTGTGTGTGTGTGTGTGTGTGTTAAGAGAATTGTCAATGATAACCATTGTTTTAGACGAGGAAGAAAGAGAAAGCAATAACATCAGACGATCACGACGTTACTGAGTTCACGCCGCTTGAAAAAAAAAGAAAAGACGAGGGAGAATGTTGTTTATAACCCGTATATAACGAGTTTAGAACGGTCATCATACGCGGTTATAACCCGTATGCTCACCGTTTGCGAGCACCGGTTTGGCATCTTTGCGTGCCATGCACGGAGCGTATCGGCAGCGGCAAAATATTCTCGCCGACAATTGTTGACGCTCCGTGCATAGCACGCGACGATGTTGCTCGGTGACGGAACGGTCTAGTGGGCATAGTCTCATACTTTTCAATACTTACAAAGAATTGTTGTTTTGCCCGACACGTTCATAGCACGGTCACGGTATGATACGGTGTAGTGGGCAGACTCCTTTAATATAAATTATTTAATTGTATAAATTATTTTCAATAGTAAATAATAATGATAGCAATATGATCGCCTCCTATTACATGAGACTTAAACATAACTAGCATAATGTGGGTGTACTATATCAATTTGTCACTGAAGAGCGGGACCTCCTAGCACAGGTATATATTTTACTTAAAAGGAGGTCCCTATGTAAGATTGACTGTAAAAGTTGTACAAGTTCCTGAAATAAACCTTTTTTTTACTATAGGTTCACCTCTGCCTAACTCTTCGGGAATACATGCGTAATGTTATGTGTTATGTTAAATTACTTGCATGAGTAGCGAAAGTAGAAAATCAGATACTTTATTTATGTAACAGGGTTAGACCGAAGACAGAATTTAATTGAACAGGAAAGTATAATCTCATAGCGGAGGCCCTCAGCGGTTACCCAGAAAAGAACAAAAATCTTCACTTCATCGATAATTCTAGGTAAAAAATTTGGACGGAGATAGGCATTAATGAAGACCAGAAACATCGATACATTTACTATTAATAATAATATCGATATTTCTGGACTCATTATGACCCATCTACGTCCAACACTAGCTGGCGTGCGTTCAGCAGATCAACACTGATTGTGTGTCGTCGGGACAATGAATGTGGAACGGTCATACTTAACAACACAAGACTTTTCCGTAACAAATGTCAATACTCTGCATACCAATAGAATGCCGCCTGTCACTTCACTTTTGGAGAAACTAGGTTTGTTTAAAATGATAACTAAGTGTATGTTAATTTCGTTATCGTGAATTGAAGGCGTTGATAGAGAAAACATAATATTTAGCCCAAACACTTGGAAAGATGGAAATGTATTTTAGGGGCTGTCATGTATTATTTATCTCGATTTTAGTGCTCAATTATCTACAAGTTCATATAGTACCTAAATGACTTTACAAAAAAAAAAAAAAAAACTACTTTTCCCTACATTTATGTTCGCATAACTCGTCAAAATGTAGGGAACAGCTGATTTTTTTTTCGCAATTTCAGGTTTGGTCCTATAGTAAAAGTTGTTCATAATGATGAGTACAACCCCTTAAGAGGTTTTGCGCATTTAACGTTACACGTTGTATATATTTTTAGTTTTTAATTGAATTTTGATTTTATGTTGATTTTAGTATTTAAATGAAGATGCCACCCAGACCAAAGAAAGACTAGAGTGTTTAATATCGAAATCCAAATGTAATAACAGGCACTCAAATAACGTCCAAAAGTTTTGAAGATCCTTATCAAACCGTCCCAATCAGAAAAAATTAAAATCTGTTCGAAAGTATAAATTAGATATTTTAAAAAGTCTACATAAAGCAGTCAAGCAAAACGCCTGAACGATGTTATAAAATTGCCAATAAAGGTCAACGCACATGTATAAGCACTGCACGGGATCAACCCCTCAACCCGAGCCGTCCAGGGATTCTTTCTATGAAACTCCATACGAACACTTGTTGGGTGACGCCTGGATGACGACGAGCCGATTACGTGAGTAAAATTCAAATTTTCTTAAGTTTTTTGCAATTTGTAAGTTAGATTGTATGTTAATTATAATATGATTGGCGACCGTAACAAATATGTATTTATAGAATTATAATAATCATTTATAGTCACCAATACAATTTTCTAAGACCAAGTAATCCTATTAAATGACTGTTTCATGAAATCTTGACATTTGAGGATTAAACTAACTTAAGGAGTTGTATTACTGATTCTAATGATTATAATTCTATAAATACATAATTTGTTACGGTCGCGAATCATACTTGAATCAACATACACTCAGACACTGAGCAGCAAATTGCAAAAATCGTAAAAAAATTTGAATTCCGCGGGCTACCTTAGCGCTTCTTCCTTAAAGCAAGCAGCAACCGTATTTTTGTATTTCAACAATTCACAGAATGCTAGTCCACTTTCACCAATTTCTTTAATCCTCATCTGCGAAACGTAAAACGTGACACATCAGCTGCTTAATATGCTGTTCAAGTCAAAAAGCCTCCTGAGTGAAAGTTGTGTTATTGTAGTTGATTGGCAAGTATGGTAGCCTGTCACGGTTACTAGTGTATCAAGTTCACCAACCGTACTACGTCATAACCAAGTGTTAGTGTCGTTTTCCTTGAACCTTTCAAGAGGCAAACATAACATTAGCTCATACAGTGGTGTTTAGATCTGACACCGCAACTTTTGTCATTATTACTGCCGATAAACTCTTATGCAATTTGGTAGACTTCAAGCAAGTTATTGTTTATAGTATAGACTAGCTGTGCCCCGCGACTTCGTTCGCGTGGATGTCGTAAGATACACAATATACTAAAATAACAGCAACATTTTTATAAAACTCCCTCGTCCCTCGACCCGTCGCCCACCGTCGCGTTGAATCGCCCGCCCATCGTTTTCGCTTAGTGTTCTTTCTTTTTTTCATTTTGGTCGGCTCCTAAGGGTCGTAGCGTGATATTAAATAGCCTATAACTATCCTCGAGAATTGGGCTGCCAAATGCAAAAAGAATTTTTCTAATCCGACTTTTTGTTCATAATTTCATGAGTTTTAATTTTTCTCGCGGGGAACCCTAATTAAATTTCTAAAATAAAAGTAGCCTAAGTTACCCGCCGTAACATCAGCTATCTGCCAGTGACAGTCCCGTCAAAATCGGTCCCGCCGTTTCGGAGATTAGCCGGAACAAACAGACAGACAGACAAAAATGTAAACAATTTTCCTTTCTTTCCTTTTTACTTCAACTATCAAGACAAAAAAAACTGTAATCAAAATTCCTAGGAGATAAGAATCCATTTACATACAGCCGACCTGATCTAAGTAACGAATCTAATGAGGTTTTTATTTAAGTTTTTCCATCATTCGAGGTCTAATCAGAGCTCCTATTTGTTGAGTCGTTAAAAAAGCTTCGCCTCACAAGCACTACCTAGGGACCGTTGTCTTTTTATTTTCAGTATCCTATTATGCGTGGACTAAATATAGAAGAGTGTCCGTCGCCGAGTCGTGTCAGCTGGGTCAAGGACGAGGTCAAATGAGACCATCAATTCTAATTAGACAAGCCTTCCTGGAAATCTGGAGATTACGTTACTTTGTTGTTAATGTAAAGCCAGTGGTAATTTACTCAACTGCTTACAATAAATTGAAAGAAGACACTCATAAGCTAGGGTGTCCTAGGAAAGTTCCGTTATATTTTAACGGTCGTCATGAAAATCTGTCATTTTCAACAGTATTTGACATTAAGACGCAGATAAATGCCAACGACCTTGAGTGCATAGCTTGCGTGTTCTGTCCTGAGTTCACGCAACGCATCATACGTCCACCCAGTAATAGGACTCGCCCATTAAGGAGCGCTGTCCCAAATTAGACGCATTATTAATTTATTATACACAAAACAAAAGGTATTATATTAAAACACGTATACTAAAAGATAAATAATTAAATTATCTTTAAAACGGTGAAGGTTTCATAAAAATACGCTTGATAGTTTTGCGTAATTCTCAGTTTTTTATCCGCATTAGACATAACTTTACAAATTAATTACACTATGTAATATAAAACGTAATCCAATTTATTCACATATTAAGTTATTAAGAAAATGCTCTAATTTAACATATATTTTTTTCAAATCTTGAACTAGTCGTTTAGACATGATTTTCAGTTTAAAATTATTAAAACTCGGTTATCGTCGCCTTAAGGTGTCAAAAAATGCTCTGAGCTGTATTTGGACAGCCGTTAATGTGCGACCGTTGTCCGCTTTCTTAGGAAAGGAAAGCTTTTAAGTTTCGGGTGATGAGATGTAGGATAGTAATGATTTAGGACATTACATGTCCTAAAATAAAACGCAAGAAGAAAATCCAATAATGTCATAAAATTAGATGTTACAACTACAAAATTCAAGGCGTCTGGCAATTTCCATAAATTACCGACCAATTTCGATAATACTATTTCGATAACCAACAAAAAAAAGCAAACGAACCATGTTCTATAAATAATCACAGAAGAAAGATTATGTACAAAGGAAAATGGCAAAGGCACTATTTAGCAAAGGACCAGACCAACGTTTATATATACGACTATCATTATTATTATTTTAAAGTCGCTTCACCGTCATCTAGAAAATTTATTCCGGAAGGTTTTATGTGTATACTACATTAATCTCGATATTTTGTCAAGTCGTAAAAGCCATACGAAGCCGGGGCAGGTCAGTTGTGTACAAAACTATTCCATATTTCCTGAAAGCTCCGGAATCCATGTAACACTTCATTGAACGTGACTGCTTTCCACTCAACCGAGTAACGAATAGCTTTTCATTCGTAGTCGTTTCAGTACAAACATATTTCCAGTTGTATTATTTAAGGGTATTTAGCAGGAACTTCGAGACTTATTATATAAAAGATAATTTATTTCAGTCCTTATTTGTTTCAGAAATAAAATATGTTGATGCAACGCAAGGTATTTCCGTGCCTCGGAAAGCCGTTGGTCCCGGCTGTGGTTGTTATGGGTAGTCCAAATGGATGGATGGATTAATGGGTAGTCTGAGAGCCAGTCTTACCAAGGGGTATCGTGTTACCCAGTAACTGGGTTGTGGAGGTCAGATAGGCAGTCGCTCCATGTAAAATACTGATATTCAGCTGCATCCGGTTAGACTGGAAGCCGGCCCTAACATAGTTGGGAAAAGGCTAGACAGATTGACAACGCAAGGTATTTGGTAGACTGACGCTCAAGTGGTCTTCTGAAGCCTGAAACCTCTAAAGCCCGGGAGACACGAGGCTAGTTTTTCCAAGCTAGAACCTCTGTATTTTATCCTGGCTTGGCTTGGCACAAGCTAGTGCTGTTTACACGATGCTAGTAAAATTTAAGTCAATAGCATTGCGGTGACTTAGTCCATAGAGTAAAATGATCCGAATGGGTACCATCATCGCCGGCCACACGAGGCTAGTACACAAACCATGATAGTAAATTCGGTGGTGTGAGGCGCTACTAGCTCAAAAATAGAACCCCATGCTTACTAGCTTACTAGCCTAAGCTAGTTCTGTATACACGAAGCCAGAGTTACTAGCTTGCTAGAAGCCGCGTGTATGCCGGGCATAATTTCGTCTTTTTACAAACAAGTCCGTTTTAAGAGTCTCTGGAATAAATAACATGTTTCGCATCCAAAGAACCCTTGAATATTTACTGGCACTTTTGTCGGAATAAGCCCAATTGGAAGCATTGAACGAAAAAAATGTACGGCAGAGTTCATTTCGTATTCATTGCGAGTTCGGGGATTCGAGGACACCATCATTAATGCTCGTCACGTTTTTAGCAGGCGGTTTTCAAATTATTTAACCATATTACTTACTAACGTGCTTTTGAGTGTCTTTTTGCTAAGTTTGGGCCTTTTATGTGCCTACCACGCAGTTACAAAATGGAATTGGTGAAAAGTATTTAAATATTGTGAGTGGAAACGCCGGGAGGGGACGCACTAGAAGGACATTATAGTGACCTTGGTGATGTTCATCAGAAAGGTCAGGTGCGTAGCGTAGTACTCGCAAAGTAAATGATGCAAAAGGAGTTTTAAGGATCGTAGCAGGTGGCAATCTGTAGTTTCTGTCTACCCCTATGGGAAGAAGGCGTGAGTTTATATATGTGTTTATATAAATAAATAAGAACCTTAAATAATAACCTGCTTTGATATCGACCTAAGTTCCGTTAATTTTTTTTAAGCTACCATGATTGTTGGTGTCAAACCGGTACGATTAGTGCGAAAGCGCTCTATTTCGTGTTTTAGAATGTATAAATTAAATCAGAACATAAAACTAGCGTGAACAGGATAAACGGTATTTAAAAAAACATTAAAATAGCCTCCATTAGTGGCCGCCTCGTTGGTTTAATGGTCGCAAGCGCTACTACTGAGCATGAGGTCCTGGTTCGATTCCCAAGTCGGGCAAAATGTTATTGGGTTTTTCCATTAGGAACTTTTGAGTAACAGCCCGAAGATTGGAAGTTGGCGGTGTGATACCCCCGTGCCTCAGAAAGCACGTTAAGCCGTTGGTCCTGCGCGTGATCTCTCTCCGGTCGTGTCGGATTGCCGTCCTATCGGACTATGAGAGTGAGGTAAGAGAGAGTGCATCTGTCTGCGCACACACTTGTGCACTATATCTCCCGCGCCGAAAGCCGGTCTCCGCTGAGATTGGTCGCCATGGCCGAAATTCGCTCTGGAGGAGTATTATTAGGAACTGTTCTCATCATAATAAACTGGTTTTACTATTGGCCCAAACCTGAAATCGCGAAAAAAAAGCAGCTGTTCCCTTCATGTATATGTTCGCATAACTCGTCAAAATCTAGGGAGCAGCTGATTAGGTTTGGTCCAATAGTAAAACTTGTCCATAATGATGAGTACAATGATCCCATAAGAGGTTGTGCGCTAATTCCGGGACGTATTTTAGTTCGTGCCTATACGAAAGGGCCTATGGCAGGGACGCCTTTCGGTTGGGATGATGATGACGATGTTACGAAAGAAGACCAAAAGATGGAAGGAGCTACAGAAGATGGAATCCTGGGTAGGTATTGTAGTGCTACGAATTAATCAAACGCCCATTATGGAACTGCGCAGGCTAATCAAACTAGCTAGCAAAAAGTTCCGTTTTAACTATTTAATAAAGAATTTATTACTGTTAAGGCCTTACAAGCTTAATTAAAATGCACGCGTCTAGACGGATTTAAAGCGGGCGTTGTTTTGTTGCATTACGTCATCCGCCATCGTAACTGCGAACTGTGATGTCATTTTATGTCATGTATTGATTTTGTTCTTTTGTATTTTGTACTGGTAGTACACATTAGAGGCTCGTGGCTAAATAATAACAGCCGCACGGGTCGATCGAAGGTTAAGCCTTGCCGCGGTCAGTTTGTGGATGGGTGACCATCCATTACATATCGAAACCCCTCCGTGCCTCGGAAAGCACGTTAAACCTGCAACCTGCACCTGCTTTATACGGGTGCAATAGCGACAAGTCAAAAAATCAAGATTTCTGTTGTCTAAGTTAAATATGATGTACACATACTTAAACCTTCCGGATTAAATGCTCTCAAAGATTAGAAAAACCACATCAAAATTCATTGTGCAGTTTAGAAGATCTAAGCGGTCACTTAATTTAGGATGGTATTTAAAAGTACTTCAATTTATTCCCATTTCATTTACCTAATTTTGCCTGTGTTCCACCAAATATACTGAATGTGCACCAAAATATGTTCATTAAAATATGTCATAACGAGCATCTATTTAACAACTGTTGCAAATTTGTAAAAATAGTAATACACCTAATTTTAAAAACAAGCATTTATTTTTTTAGTTTTACTTCAGATAATGCATTGCAAAATGTATTTGAATCAAACACCAATTAATGTCCAATGTAGCTTTATTAATAAAAAATGAAACCTAACCTAACCTAACCTAACCTAAAATATGTAAATGGGTATACGGTACTAGGATGCATACTAAATATTTTGTGTAACATTCAGGAATATTTGGTGCACGATCAGTATTTTTCGGGGAGCACACATAGATGTACCTTTAGATTTTTGGTGAACACAAAAATATTATCCCTTAATTTATACTATACATAGAAGCGAACGACCAGTACCAAGAAAGAAGGACCAGTCGTGGCAATGCTTGGGGAGGCGAATATCCAGCAGTGGATGTCTTTCGAATAAATGCAATGATGATGAATGATAATGTATGTGAAGGAGGTAAACATTTGTAGGGGCGGTCAGTCAGGTTGACTGAAGATCAAAAGAAGAACCTGGGTTAAACAAAATAGATTACGGGTCCATTGGGTCGGTAAAAGTAGGTGCAGTAAAGAGATAATAGCAAGCGTTAGTAATTTATGTGGCCTAAAACCCAAATGTCGTTTCTTTGGTATTGTCCGTCAAAGCGTTGAGCTCCATAATTGCCGAGTTGAGCTGCACGATTACTGACAAATACGTGCACCGACTGGAGAGGTTCATTCAAATCTGTGTGGTTCTTTCGTCAAAAGACCATTACAGACACCAATCTACATGGTCTTCACATAATCTGACCAAGATAATGTCTGGACTTTAAAGGAGACTTGTGACCTCTGAGTTTGTTTCGGCCTTTCTTTTCAGAGTAGTCAGATAGAAAACGCCGAGCTCATCTAGTTTTTAAAATATGATTGACGTGTGAAAGTGTTTGTACAAACCTACTTACAGAAATAAAATCATTCGCTTATCATTTAATGAAAACAGAACAAACGCAGTAAACAATAAATAACAAATGATAGCGTCAAATAGTTTATTTACTGATGGCAGTTCCCTAGCACGCTTTAATTTGTTGTATGTCAACAACATTTACAAGTCTACCGTTTTATCGTGTACAATACAAACTACTACAACAATTTATATTAGAACTAGCTTCCGCCCGCGACTTCGTCCGCGTGAAAACTCTTCGTTTCCTCGACCCACCCCGTCGCATCGCATCGCCTGCCCGCGCTGTTACTCGAGGTCAATAATCGAGATGAAAACTATCCTATCTTTTAAGTTGGACCCAATTACACAGAGTGACCAAATTACATCAAGATCGGTTCAGTAGTTTCGAAGTTCATTCAGGGCATACATCGTGACACGAGTTTATATATATATATATATATACATACAACACACAATCGCTTGGCATTTGAACCGCAAGTTGACTGACTTATGAGCCCTTCACATGTGTAGTTCAGTTCAGCTGGTTCCGAGCCAAAAGTTCAAGGCATTATCGCAGGTGCTTGTGTGACATTAAATTGCAATAAAGTCTAAATGATAGTTTTACCTTTACTACTCTTTAAGGGGGAAGCGCTAAGGTAGCCCGCGAAATTCAACTTTTCATACAATTTTTGCCATTTGCAGCTGTTTCTGGTTGTATGCTGATTAAGGTATGATTCGCGACCGTAACAATAATTATGTATTTACTAATCAAATAATTTAATATGTATTTACTCATTTAACTAAATATAATCATTAGAATCAGGAGGAGTATACTAACTTAGGAATTGTATAATAATACAACTCATAAGTTAGTATAATCCTCAACTGTCAAGATTTCTGGAAATAAAAAGAAAGAAAAAAAAGAATAACGTTTATTTGGACAATAGTCCAAATAAACGTCGTCGCAACGGATATGGTTGGTCGTTGGTTTGGGAAATAGTCATTCAATAGAATTACCTGGTTTTAGAGAGTTGTATTGATGACTTTAATGTTTATAATTCTAGAAATACAAATATTTCTTACGGTCATATCATACTTTAATCAACATACACCCAGACACTGAGCTGCAAATTGCAAAAATCGTAAGAAAATTTGAATTTCGCGGGCTATATTAGCGCTTCCCCCTTAAGGTTCAATTTAACTGCAAGTGTTAATTTTACCCCGGTGGACATATTCTCAAGTCTTGTTCGCTATAGGGCCCAATCACGATTCAGACTGCGCAACTCGGTGCACTAGAAGTACCTATCTGAAACGTCATCCGTCTGCCCGTACCCCAAATTATATATTTGGGGTAGGCGCAATGCGCAGTATGCTTTCTTCTTCCATACCATGGATTCATAATTGTTTTATTAGCAAATGAATTTCGTGGCCTACCGCCATTTCATCCACCCTTTGTTAAAATTACGTGAAAAATGTATATCTAAGACATTTTTATTCAATTAGTGCAGTGAACTACAGCTGATTAACTGGCTCTTAAAACACACTCGATCAAAAATCTACCAACCGTTTTCTCAAACGATCCATAAACAAACCAACGGCCATCCGTTTCTTCTCATTATTTGTCAGACTGTGTCATACGCATACCACGCTATCCGCTCAGATTACGTGTAACGAACGATGTTTCTTTATCATAATCGCTCCACTGAACATTATGCTCACTTGTACAAAGGCAAAGGACAAAAACTGTGCTGAATAAAGGCTCCTTCAAACTGGCGCGACTCAAAGGCACCGCTCGTCGCGCGATACGCGATGCCTTGTGTCGCGTCGTGTGTCGCACCTGTTTGCAGGAGCTTTGAAGCGATGAAATCGCTTTATGTGGATAACACACGAGTTTAACGACAAGAAAGGAGATTTGGCGTAAAAATGTTTAAGTTATCTCGATGTTTTGTGGAAGAAATATGGGGCAGGTTATTATCAATTTTCTAAGCTTAATTTCCTGTTAAGTTATTCATACCCTAGCTCTTGCGAAGCACGGCACTTCCAACTCATATGTATTTGAATCGCGAAGAGGATAGTAATAAAAGTTAACGATTTAATACCAAGTGCTTGTACCTATGTGAAAGCATGGAGCTGCATAGACTCGCTAACTGTAGATACTGAATGTATCACGTTTCAACATTGCATAACTGGAAGGCTAACTGGTCTCTTTATGCTTAGAGGCCGCGCAGCCGGTTCTACGTGTTAAGGTGTTGTGCACCATCTCTTTTCTACGCAGTTGAAGGAGTTAGGAGAAATTGATTTTAGTAATCTAAGTAGATTGTTTTTATAGTAAAACTTTCTTGGTCGGAATTAGTCGTAAATATTCATGTTTTAAAAGGATTCGAACTAGATCGAAGCCTCTAGATCTCGAAGAGGCGAGATCGTCCGAAATTCGACTCGACATCGCCTTGCGATAAGCTCATGACTCCTTAAGCATTGGTAAAGATAAGAGTCAAATGCTAGACTAAAGGTACAACATAAAAAACCTACGCACCTATTACTCAAACTTTTAAAGCATATCAATGTCAAAACGAATAACCAATTACCACCCGATATCAATGTTTCACTTGGCCTTCACAATCGTATGCAAATTCACGGTTAATTACATCAATTAACGTTTACTCAAACAATACTAAACATTGTGTAATGGCACTAATGGCTTAAGGAAACATTGCAAGTGCTATACTTACATCGCTTCAGGAAAACATTTGTAAACAATACGGAAACGTAGAATAGTACTTAGGTTACCTAAACATGTTCAATCGTCGCGCGTCGGGGTAAATATATCGTTTTGGGAGATTTTTTACCAAGCTTGTACCTATATCGCATCGCCCGCAATCATACATCATAGTGCCTCTCTGACATCATCTTCAATTATAAACAATTATAAGCTTGTGCTTATCAGTATTTGTGAGAGCAGTAGCTTCCCGATGCTGCAACCTCCAGCTGACCAAAGCCACTGACAACAATCCAGGGAAGGAAAAATTGTGGTATAACCAACCAACCAAGATTGTAGAGATTTATACAACGTGTATCTGGATGTACGACATTAAATGAAAACGAGCACAGTACTAATCCATTGAAACATTTTAAAACACGAAGATTAGTAGTTAATGGAAAATTTAAAATTTTCAGTTTTCGAACAAAATAAATAGAATCAACTGATTAAAAAGTAAACACGCTTTATCTACGCAAAGTCACTGACCAACGGTGCGGTGCGGGGTGCGGGGCGCGGGGCGCAGCGGCGGCAGTTTACCTATTATTACGGACTTCAGATCTACATCATGTTGAAAAATGAGAAAATGAAAAATAATTTCCTGTGGCTAAAGTATTCATTGGATTTGATTGACTTTTTGTATACGGGTAAAGAACATGAATCTCTTTACGTAGTTTAAAGGAATGTCAATCGTCCTGTTCCACCTTGTATATAGACGAATCCGCCCAGACGTGTGGGGTTGTACGTAAAAGATGGGACATGGGACGCTTGACATCACTCCCGACATTCCCCGATACCTGTACGTTACAGGAACTAATAGAAACTACTGGTAATGCTTAACTCGTAGTTAAGTTCTGGGCGGACACAATTTAGATAGCATTCGACGCGCTAAGAAGACGACCAACCAACCTTTTTTTTCTACTTAGCCGATACTGTCCCACTGCTGGGCAAAGGCATCCCCCAAGTCCTTCCAGGAATTCTTTTCCCGCGCTGCCTTGAACCAGGGCTTCAGGGTCCTTGTCCAGGTCATCCCGCCACCTCTTTCTGGGCCTGCCTCGGCGGCGCCGTCCATCTTCATGTACCTATTGTGTGGAGACTTTTGCCCAGCGGCCATCGTGCATGTAGCTGACGTGACCCGCCCAATCCCATTTTAGCCGGCCTACGGCTAAAATGCGACGGCTTCTTGCCTACGTCGATTATACCCGTTTTAGGACGCAGACCACGGTAAATTAACTCAGCATGTACAGATAGCACCACAGCATAACTGGAACATAAAGGCTGGTCCTAAAGTCAGCTACACTAAAGTATTGACCACAGAAATTGGAGAGGCCTATGTCCAGCCATGAATTGTGATCGTGCTAATAGCACATAACAATAAACTCCACAACGTTACATGAAACAAAGGAATCTGCGTGCGCGCACTAGTGCGAGCTGTGCTCATTAAAACATTGGAATTAAATTTGAATAGAATTACTGTGGTCACAATATTTTGCTAACTACACAAGTAATTATTTTACAAGTACTTATTTTGCGATGGCCGTTTTGCGTGGATGTGACGCATATTTTTCCCCAACTTTTTCTTTCTTTGCGTCACGTTTACTGCAAATAAACGCATTTTTCTTTCTTTTTCATGTCACAAACATAACAACTGCGTGCATAAAGATGAAAGTGATATCAAAACAAAATGAATCACTCTTAAATTAAATAATTGACATTGAAACGTAACTTTGCAATAATATCGCTTCTCGATGTTCAACATTAGTCACACGGTTCATGGAGAAACAAGTTCAGAAGGTTACTATTCTTAAAAGGATCTACATAACATAACATCACGCACGCCTGTAATCCCCAAAGGATTAGGCTGACGTATACCTATAGTACACCCACATTTCACCAGTATTAATATCAACCGGGCACAAATCCAGACTCCGGGCTGCTACTGAGAAATTCCTGATGGAAAAGCCCAGTAACACTATGCCCGAACAGAGAATCAAACCCTCGTGCTCAGCAGTAGCGCATGCCACCACTAGACCAACGGGATCTATACGATTGAATCCTGTTTTGAAAAAATCACTGACAGTTCAGCGGCTGGAAAGTTTTTAGAATGTCTGTTGAAATTTAGGATAGTATTTCACCAGACTGACCTGTATCTAAACTTCGCTACTCAATCAGAAGTCAGCAATCAAGCAGAAGTTTATATGTAAGTCTGGATTTTCTGGGTTCCTGGACTTCTTCCGAGCGCCATCATCGGAAGACAACGAGACAACCATGGCAAGATAGAGGCTGACGAAGCAAAATCAAAAGTACTGAAATGCGGAACAGCACAGTCAGAAATCACGTTCCCAAGCAACACTAAAAATCAGAATCAAAGTCAAACTAGGCTGAAAATCAGCACTTTTTGAACATCAAAATTACATAAGATAGTCCCCCAAAACGCCCGCCTTTAACCACTTCCTAGTGCTTTAGCTGGGAAAAAGAAGTGGCGCAACAAACTCCCCAGCAGCACAGCTGTCTGTTAAGTTAGAAGAACTTCTTCGGCTAGAGTCCATGTTTTTCGTCCTAGTTCCATTATCGAAATCGCTTTTATGCTAGTTGTTTTTCTGCACATAATTTTGTGGCGTGACTCACACGAGCAGTCGTGGAAACGGTTACGTAATACTGATGTCAGATAGCAACTTTGAAATGGGCAAAAAATGCACTATTGTTGAACTTGTTGTGGTATTTTAATGGTAAAGGTTACGTGACTGGCGTTCATGGATTCTACAACGATCTTAGTGTTCGCTAGTTTATTTGGGAAATATAGTTTTAGCGTTCTTACATTATTTAATGCGTTTTGAATTCGTCCATCACATGCGCCAGAGTGTCTGTCGTTTAAGTTTGGACTTGTTTATGTTCAAGACATGAATCACAAACAGAATTCCAGTCGTTTTGGTGAATGAATGACTTTATTTATTTGGGAGATGACGGCCATGTCTTAGTATAAAATACAATTACACAATCACATACTTTACATTTGAATACTACTTGAAAGCTCACTTTAAAAGGAAATTCCTTTTAAAGTTCACCTATTAATTTTTTGCACCCCTAAATGTTTATGGTTCTGCCGACTTGTAAAGCGAAAACGAACCAATCCTTTAACAAAGATTCCTCAAACTAGCAGGTATTTTGACCACATTCGTGTATAAAAACATTATGATTTACTAGCGACCCGCCCTGGCTTCGCACGGGTGCAACAACGAAATGAAGTGACAACATGTCAAAACAATTTTTTGCGCTAAATCTAAGTTAAACAATAATAAACCTTCCGGAATGATGATGGTGACGAAATCCGCATCAAAATCTATTGTGTACTTTAGGAGAAATAATCGGTCACACAGACGGACACGAAAAGCGTTTTTTTGTATCATGTAGGTACTGTAAGTTTTATGGGAGGATAAAACTCCAATTTCCAGTCACCTCCCGGGCTGAGTCAGAAGGAACACGGGTAAATAATCACCTGATTCATATCTTACACAACAAACATAGTAAAGAATTCGTTACTAGTAACTCTAACTAACTGCGCACATAGTTTCAGTCTGCATACTTCATCAATTACTTTTTAGCGTTGGTCGTAAAACGGAGGTAACCACTGGGAGTAAATGAATGAAATTCTTTAGTTGCAAGCAGTTGGCAAACGATGTGTTTATTTCTAGATTTAGTAGATTTTTCTGGGAGAGTAGTTTTGTTTTCCTGACCAGACATTTAGCAATATTCGTGGTCTTGGTTCTAAATCTTACTTTATCGTCGAAATTCTATGAAACCTTTGAGTTTAATCGTTATGCTAATACTTCTGGATGCATGCCATGTAGTTCATTGTTCTAGATGTCACAAAATGTAAGCCAATGTTGTTATGCAATCAATCAATTTACACATTTATGCGCTGCCAGTATTGGAGCACCGTAAAGGGTCTAAAGAAGCCATACATTGATCTACTTTCCATTCCCTTGCTGACTCAGACTAGCTAAGCAGAAAACAGTTGATTCATAAGCGGAGTAGCAATTGAACTATCATATACATATATTACGTGGACAGGCTACAGATAGATATATAACACTCTATATTACATACATCATAATAATTACAGATATACTTAAATGTAGAAATTTTACATAGGGTGACACAATGGACGGTCTTATCGCTAAAAGCGATCTTTTAATAACAGCCTTTGGATAGATTAAGGGCGAAGGAGAGATTATACTGCAGGTAGTCTGTGGTGTACCATTTACATCTATACAATACAAATAAGTAAATAAAATTGAAGTGTGTGTTTGTAATGTCAAAATAACAGCTTTTTTCTAAATGCATATTTATCCGGACGGATTTTGACGGGACTTTCACTGGCAGATAGCTGATATTATAAGTAGCAACTCAGGCTACTTTTATTTTAGAAAAAGAATTAGGGATCCGCGCAAAAAAAAATTAAAACCCATGAAATTGTGAACAAAATCAGTTTCAAATAGGACTCCCTATCCGACATCCACGTGAACGAGGTCGCATGCACAGCTAGTATACAAGGTGTAATTTTAAACAGTGTTAATCTCTTAAGGGGTCATTGTACTCATTATCATGAACAGCTTTTACTATGGGACCAAATCCGAAATCGCGAAAAAATGTGATGTTCCCTACATTTTGACGAGTTATGCGAACATAAATGTAGGGAAAAGCTGATTTTTTTTTCGCGATTTCAGCTTTGGTCCCATAGTAAAAGTTGTTCATAATGATGAGTACAATGACCCATTAAGAGATTAACACTGTTTAAAATTACACCTTGTACAAAACGTACATAAAACATTATAAGTACCTACTTATCTATAAAGCGTGTATCAGAAATGCGCCGTCATATTAAAGGGTGTGGTGCTCACCATCAAACTGAACAACTTTCTCCATGGGATCAACATCGTGATCGGGAAAAAATTATCAACTGTCCCATACAAATCAACCAAATGTATGGGACAGCTGATTACTTGTATAAATAGAAGCTAAGTGCGTGGAGTGCATTTAAATTGAAATAGCCTCAACTGGCAATACTTTAATGTACGTCCAGTGCATCCTGGGCAGTTAGAATGGCCACCAAATTGTTGCTTCATATCATCATCTGCCTAGCTTTTTCCCAACGCCGTTGGGGCCGGCTTCCAGTCTAACCGGATGCAGCTGAATACCAGTATTTTACATGGAGCGACTGCCTATCTGACCTCCAACAACTCAGTTACTGCGTAATACCGAGTACGATATCCCATGGTAAGACTGGTTGCCAAACTTTCGGGCTTCTCACGACCCGTAACGGCTGTCAAAGATCTACGAACCGAGCAACGCTTAACGTACTTTCCGAGGCACAGAGGGGTCTTGGTTTGAAAAGATGGTCACCCATCCACGGACCGACCGCGGCATGCGTGGCTTAATCTGACCGATCGAGCCACAAGCCCCTACCAAATTGCTGACTAGCGTAGCTAATAAATGTTACGAAAGCCTGAACTATTTTTTATTCCTGTCGCTGGTACACACGGCTACATATCAAGCTATACATTTCCAGTATAAGCGGACCTCTCATTGTACGGTAATCCTATATAATGCGAGATCAGCTTATACTGGAATTTATGTAGCCGTGAGTACGACTGTTGTTCAAATTTTATCGGCCCAGAACTTCGCCACTGCCACGGCGTTATCGCACGACGCAGAGGTCACTTTGGCTGCATATTTTGGGGCACATAGGGCACGATAGGAGGCGGAGCGTAGTTTGTGACAGCTCCACATCCACACCCCGCTGCCGTTAATCATAGTTACTATCGATATAAGACAGAAGAAAAAACTCAGTAAATAACACGTTACGAAATTACTTTAGAATTCATTAAAACCGGTATGCAAAGGAATAAATAAACTAAATTCTTCAGTTCAAAGTCTACGCCGGAAGATTCGTATAATAAACAACAAAACAAACACACCGTAACAAGGCAGTTCTTGACCTTTCAGAATCGTGTAAAAATAATCACTACTCTACAGAAGATTTAATTTATAGCTTCACAGTTGTTGATGATAACGAGGTGAGGAGAATTTGAAGCACCTCTGATGTTGATTGCGTTCCGAGTAAAACTGAGTTTTAGCTTTTGATTTGACGTCTGAATCCATTCTAACCATTCTAATATTATAACCGCGAAAGTACCTCTGCCTTACCACCACCTACCTACCACGACAGGACCAAACCACGACCAGGACCTTTTCACGACAGGTTTCGACAGGTTGCAGTAGTGCACATAGTATAATGCATGCTTCGACGCGTAAAGGCTCCTACATACAGGCGCGACGCGCAACGTGAATCGCGCGCGACACAAAGGCACCGCTGGTCGTGGGACACGCGGTGCCTTTGTGTCGAGTTGCGTGTCGCGCCTGTTTGCAGGAGCCTAAGTCTCGCTGTTGGTCGCTTAGTTCGTGTGGCACCCACTTATCTAGCTTTTTTATCTTTCCGAGTTGACGCAAGTTATTTCTATGTCTATTCGGTGAAATTTGGCACACAGTTAGCCCATGACATGGGATACTCTTTTATCCCGGTAAGTAGTAGGTACGATCTCGTGGGACAATTTCCGACATCCACGCGGGCGAAGCCGCGGGCATAATCTAGTTTTACCATTATTTTCTGCAAGATGAAATTGACAGGGTTATTGGAAATCTCTTAAGGGTCCCCCCCGAAGCGATCAATTGCAATTATCAATTTTTACGTGATTGATACGTGACATTGAAGCGCAAAAATACAATTGAAACGATTGACAATATTACTCAATAGAAATTGATGGCAACTGATCGTTTCGGGTAGGTACCTCTTATAGTGTCTACAGGTATGGAAAGACCACAGCTTTTGGTTTTTTTCTGCCAGATGGTCACTATCCATCCTCCAGCTCATAAAAAAGGCATGTAGTTAATCGATCCTCGTATAATTCCCATTTTGCTTTCCTAAAAATCTTATTGAACTCTAATATAATGATTGCGACTCTTTTGTGAACATCAAATAAATCCTATTTTGGGGTGCTAAAAATACTAAATAATCAAGTAACTTGTATGTAGCGAAGTTTGTAGAGGTTTATTAATTTAAAAAACCGGCCAAGTGCAAGTCGGACTCGCCCACGAAGGGTTGTGTTAAATAAAAAAAAATATTAGTGTTATTTAAAAAAAATACTTCAGTTTAAAAAACATGTTTCTTGTGTGGGGAATTTGAAACTTTATTTTATTTTATATTACCTATTTGTTGTTATAGCGGCAATAGAAATACACAATCTGTGAAAATTTCAACTGTCTACCTATTACGGTTCATGAGATACAGCTTACTGACAGACGGACGGACAACGGAGGCATAGTAATAGCGTTCCGTTTGGCACCCTTCGGGTACGGAACCTTAAAAAGTGTCCATCTTTAGAAGGTCAATAAGTTTTTAGAGGATCAAGTAAGTAAATATTTATTTTTAATTTTTTTTAAACTTTGTGTGTTAGCGAAGTTTTAAGGATTGCCAAAGAGCAGGTTACTCTGTTCACAAAAACATCATCATCAGATCTGCTGCTCAAAGTAACACCTAGTCATGTCTTTAGTAAATCCTTGTTTACATTACAACCCACTTCTTAAAGCTAAGTCTCGTCATAGTGTCCCACATTTAATAACGAATA
This sequence comes from Fissipunctia ypsillon, assembly GCA_947568875.1. Lineage (NCBI taxonomy): Eukaryota > Metazoa > Arthropoda > Insecta > Lepidoptera > Noctuidae > Fissipunctia > Fissipunctia ypsillon. Next base: position 7,561,920 of record OX387650.1, on the reverse strand, counting down.
CATTTTCCAAGTAAGTATCTTACGAATGTCTAATTGTGAATCGTGTGAATAATGCGAAACCATTTGCAAAGTCCACCTACTGACACAGACAGGTGGACAATATCAGAAATTCAGAATAGCACTTTTGTTCCGAAAATCAATATAATATTTTTAGTCTGTGATTCAGTCTAGCTATAGAGCTGTCGTGGGTAGACAATACATCAGTTTCGCACATTTATAGCTGAGGAAATTTTATTGATATTAGAATACAAAAGATGAAGGAAGGAAGGAAGGATGGATGGATGGATGTTTGTTTGTTTGTTACTCTTTCACGCAAAAACTACTGAACGGATTTAGATGATTTTTGGCACACATATAGTTTATAACCTGGATTAACACATAGGCTATTTTTTATCCCGGTATCCCTACGGGACCAAGACTTATGCGGGTGAAACCGCGAGGCGCTGCTAGTACATAATATATATCAAATCTAATACTAATCTAGATAATTATAAATAAAACTGTTCGTTGGAAAGCGTATCACTGAGAACGGCTGGACCAATTTGACAGTTTTTTTTTTTTTAAATAAATGTTCGTAATATTTCGAATTAGTTTTTTAAGGAAAGAAAATTATTGTACCAAAGTTACCCGGAAATTTTTAAATCCAGGAATTAAAACTGAACATCCTGTTTTCTACAGGATTTTTGTATGAAATACTTATTCAAAGGACAGGACAAAGTCTGTCGGGTCAGCCAGTATATCAGAAATGCGAAAGTAACTCGTCTGTATGTATGTAACCTTTTGACGCCTAAATTTCAATATAATTTAGCACACAGGTGAACTATGACGTGGGTTAGGACATAGGATACTTTTTATCCTGGTAGTAAGTTATCCTGGGATAATTTCCGACCTCCACGCGAGCGGAGCCGCGGGCAAAAGCTGGTACCAAATAAATTAAGCTCATTATATTTATGTACGCGTTTCACATAACTAACCATTATTTAATAGCTAAGCATGGGCAACGACCAGACCTTTTTATGATCAGTTTTTAGAACGTGGGTCACTTACGATACGACCTTATTACACACATGATTAGGCCGCGTAATTATGAACACCTGTGCTTAACAAGCTTGCTTACTATCTGTGTGTTATTTGTAAAAAAAAAAAGCGCAGTATATAGGGTGTACCCCTCCGCAAACTAACAGCGTGCATTCAGCTCCTTATTTTGAATCATATTCCACCGGGGTGGTGGGTGTACTATAGGTACACCTCTGCCTAACCCTTCGGGGAAACAAGGCGTGATGTTATGTTATGTTAATATTCCACCGGAAATATTCTCAGGAAATTTTTCATTTTTTTTATCGTATTTTCAGTTACTATTCCTTTATTTCAATGTAAAATTACATTATCTGTACGCAGCACTCCATTTATGTAAATAAAACAGCTAAAATAAAAAAAATCAGGAATGGATGTTGAAATACTCGGCAGCTGAAGGCTCGCTGCGCTGCCGTTCGCTACGTGCGTTTTGCCACGGTAACGATACATTGCATGTGAGGTAATAAAACTAATCGGGTTTAGTGGATTCCCATAACGTTCCTGAAATAATTTCATATGCCGGTCATCTTAGTATGATATACTGAAATCACCCCATCAGTCTGCGGAGGGCTGTCCCTTACACCCTGTATTTAACTTAGCTTATCGCCGTCCCTCTCACAGAGACGAAGCCTGTGTTCCAGGCAGTGGGAATAGTATAGGCTGATTATGTTTATGGGGTGTAAGGGGGAGCACACAACAACCGGACTCCCCAAATGTCAAACTCACCTGCGCACGGTACATCTTGCCATTAACGGACGAAGCGCTGGCAACCGACCGATGGCAGTATAATCATCCAAAAAGCCAACCTAAATTCTCCAAAGCGATGACGGGCAGCAGCGTTAACGTTGCGAAAGGATTGGCTCTGCGGTCACTGACCCGCTTGCCTAGCTTGATGAATACGGGCATTAAAACCTTCCATGATTCAAAGTGCCAAAACAACGGCCCCCAGTTCCCGGTGGTTCCATTATTCCTGGTCAAGGTGCGGCTGGGACAGACTGAAGGACAGGGTCTTGTGGCGCAGCCTGGGATCGGCCTATGTCCAGCAGTGAACTGCGATAAGCTGACTTCATGATTATGCTATCCCCGTCCACTGTTGAACAAAAGCCTCTCGAAAAGTTGCGCCACAATCGGTTCTTCGACTACCGAATCGAGCTATACCTTCCGCCAGTAACCGTGGAATAAAAGTCGTTGACGCCTTCTACCAATGTATTCCATTATTTTAAAACGATACGAAAAATGTTAAGGCAGTGTCACTAACACGATCAAAACAAACGTATCGCAGTACGAGGCGTCCTTGACGCGTGCACTTGGTATGTTTTTTTTGTTTGCATTTAAGTTTCGAGACTTTTTAGTACAAGTGGGCTTAATGACTTTTATTCCACCCTTATCTGGCGTAAGGTCTATCGACCCATACCAACAAAAAAATCCAAAATTAATGAAGAATCGTGATGTTATGTCCTCGTTTCGTTCGTTCGCCGTAACAAAATCCCTACAGGAAGCCCTGAAATGAACGTTCGTTCTCATTTACATGTTAATAATTTTATAATGAACTTACGGCTGCGCCCCCCCGTTTCTAACTCACCGTTTTGAAACTGATGTTAATTTAATTGGGTTACAAACTCAATTCAAGTCTATCCTAAATAAACAATGTAATACCCACAGTATTATGACCGACTCTCGGTTTCTAAAACCCTGGTACAATTTTCGAAAAGTCTAATGTCAAATATAGCTGTTGGGATTGGATGTCTAAAATAACGATAAGAAGACTACTGTTACTAAAAGATACTACAGAGTACAATGGGGGTTTCTACAAAATGGGTCATAACATAAGTCTTGCCTAGGGGTATCGGATTACCCAGTAACTGGGTTGTGGAGGTCAGATAGGCAGTCGCTCCATGTAAAATACTGGTATCCAGCTGCGTTCGGTTAGACTGGAAGCCAACCGCAACGTAGTCGGGAAAAGGCTAGGCAGATTGATTAGGTGTTAACGTCATTAGAAATATCCCGCTGCCAACTGACTGGATTTTCCCCCGGCAGCGCTATTCTTCTGCTTCATGCCGATACGAGAGAAAAACCTCGTTTACTCTGATTACTATGACGTTCTACATAAGATAACATCACGCCTGTAATCCCCGAAAGTTAAGCAGAGGTGTACCTGTAGTACAGTCACGAGCACTAATATGTATACACTATGGGAAATTCAAAAACGATTCTTGCGGAATAGCGATAGCAACTTAAGAGATGCCTACGTATTTCAGAATTCTATGTGTTCGAAAACACTATGTTCGTAACAACAAAATTACAATCAATACAGTAGAAGAAAATCAGTTTTAAAAGTAGTTAAGTGTATACAAATTAGTGCTCGTGACTGTACACCCACATTTCGCCAGTTATGTTTAAGCCCCGTGTAATAGGGGGCGAGCCACTATGCCAAAATCATTATCCTCCTGCGCATATCCCCAAATTATTTGTGCGGCTTGTCTTCTTCCTCCATAATTCTGTATCTCCCCAAAATATTACAAAAAAAAATAAGCGAGATATGACGTCCATGTATACATTCAACTTAATAAGGGCGTTCGATACTTCGTAAACATACTTATCTTAGGTTTTGGGGCGCCCGCGAGCTGTGAAATAGGTCAATCACATCAATTACTGGCGGTCGAAATTCATTATAGTTTGACCGATACCGCTGTACCGCGCCTTAGGAATGCGCGGCGAGGCGCGGGGTGGGACTGACGAATGAACGGCGGGATGCCGTGAGCGTTGACGAATGAGCTGCCTGCACTGCCCCCCCGTCTCGCCGCGCATATACCTAAGGCGCGGTACAGCAGTATTGGTCAAACTTTAGTGTACTATTTTGGAAGCCCTCAACGACTCTATGATTCGGGTGTTCAAACGAGCAACAGGCACGTGCCGGAAAATAGTTCTGTACAATGTACTATCGAGGAAACTTACATTTGACCAATTTGAAAACAAAATCCCTTGCTCACGATAACCACATCTGTCAGCAAGCGTTACTATAGCGGCCGAGCGCTGCAAGCAAGAATAGCTTTTATGGTGTACAACAGCGGCGAGGTGTCAATTTTTGTAAGAGAGAACCCGAAGCAAAGCTGTTTTGTGTTTGTTGTGTTTCGGTTTTAACTTTTTTGGTAATAGTGGACTGTGCCATTTTCCAATAGCGGTACAATTGCTGATGCGAACCTCCGAAGGTAAGCCGGTAGGAATCGTGTTATGTGGTGCTTTCGCCACTGGTGTATAGATGTTCGTTTCTCCCATGGTGCCTTTGGAAAATAGAAACTAGTTCTTTCTATTAGTCATATTGTAGACGGATTCGTGATGGTGTCTTCTTCTCTCAGATCAGCATCATCTATAGAGCTCATAATCATCATCTCCGTCCATCCATGGACCAACCTCGGCATGCGTTGCTTAACCTTGAAGATCGACCCGTGCGGCTGTTATTATTAAGCCACGAGCCATCATCAACATATTATAGGTGGTAACGGGGCTGACTACAGAGGGTTAATCGGACCTACAGTATCACTAATCGTGGAGGCTATTTCAATGCTATTGTGAATTGTGATGGTTGTGAAGAGGGTATTATAAAGAAAACAAAGTGCTGTCTGTCTCTCTGTCTTCACGATTGTTGAACCACATGATGGTGGGGCCAGTCGGTATTATCGTTTCTTCACTTCGCATATCATTGAATGCAAAAGAGATTCCTATAGAAATTAGGTAAGCATCGGTAACGCGGTATAAAGATTTTTAGAGGAAACCAGAGCTGTGCCAGAGTTAGAAATTATGTGAATATTTTCGTTAGTTTTAAACATTACAACGGACAATTTAATATGGAGTAAGTAGAATTTAAAGCAAAGCGGTGCGTAATAATAATAAAACACGAAGTCAGCAGTAAAACGCAAGCGGGTATTCTGCCAGCAATATGTTAGCGTTTCCTTACCCCCATCCCCACATAAAGTGCACTACATTGTATGTATTAGTTAGACTTTGTTTCCTTTTATCCTCATTTTCTACATACTGCAAAATCACGCCAAAAAGGTTTTACGTTTAGCCAAGATACATACTTCCATACTAATATTACAAATGCAAAAGAAGAGACCTTTTCACGCCTGAACGGATTTGAATGAAATTTGGCTCATGAATAGACCATGACCTGGGTTAGGACATAGGATACTTTTTATCCCGGTAGTACGTTCCCGTGGGATAATGTCCGACATTCACGCGGGCGAAGTCGCGGACATAGGCAGCTCACTATTTACCTGGGACTTAAACATAACTGGCGAAATGTGGGTGTACTATAGGCACAAATGTGCCTAACCCTTCGTGGATTACGTGATTGTGTGTGTGTGTGTGATATATTAGCCGAAGCACTATAGGGCAAAAACCCCTTTTCATCACACAGAATAAACGAGCTATGAATAAAAAATTACGTACGTTGTAAAATGTACAATTCAACAGTGTTTTATAATAACATAACATAAAAGGTATCACAGGTAGGTATAACATTTTACAGGTATTCAAAACTCAAACACCAGAGCTACGGAAACGGTATGGAATTTTCATTGCCCGAGTTCCACCAATGAATACGCCATGAACCATTGTAGTTAAAACAATGAAAATATACCATAACGTATACAATAACATACCTACTTTACTAAAATATGCAAAATTAAAATAAAACTGTTTGAAAGTGAAGTATGCGGGGTGCGTGCCAATTTGTTATTTTAATTTTGATCACTAGTTGCAGACTTGCAGATTCAGAAGGAAAACATATGAGGATATATGTTAGAACAAATGGTCAGATGACTTCACTATTACGTTACGTATGACTGGTTATCCCGATCAATTGTTATAATTTTACGTGGAGAATGATGTAGTAGTTGTAAACTGTAATCTCGGTGAGGTAAGTAAGAGCTAATGCTACGGTTACACTGTCGCGATAACGTGAACTTCGTGCGCTCTCTTTCGCACACCCCTCGATATCTCGCTGTAGGTACACCAGAGAGCGCGCGAAGTGTAGTTCACGTTATCGCGACAGTGTAGCCGTAGGATCATACACACGAGCAGCACGCGTTAACGGCAGAGACAACTTCAGCCGTCGACACTCGCCGACGGCTGCCGACACTCGCCGACGGCTGCCGACACTCGCCGACGGCTGCCGACACTCGTCGACGGCTGCCGACACTCGTCGACGGCTGCAGTTGCCTAGCTGCCGTTGACGCGTGCCGCTCGTATGTATGATGAGCACTTACCTCATGAAGATTTAACTTTTTACTTACCACAAAAAATACGATATTTTGATGGCTTCCACGAGTGGATTTAAATCCTACTAATATTATAAATGCGAAGAAAGTTTGTGAGAATGTATGGATGGTTGTTTGTTACTCAATCACGCAAAAACTACTGAACGGATTATGATTAGATAATTTTTACTCCGGGAAAATTGTCCTCGCAGGTGAAACCCCGTGACGCAGCTAGTATAGTATACATCGGGGCACCCTGGCCAGTCAGCCCCGTTACCAACTTTTTGACTGCCTATTAATTTCACGAGCACAATGTTTGTGAACTAGAGATGATTTACATCAATTGCATTTAAAAGTACTAAACCAAACGGCGAATTCTCGTTGATTTGGTGCCAGAAAATGACAATTGTGGTTCCAAAGTGACTAAACGCACCGCGTCATAGGCCAATAAATAAAGATCAGTTCTGATTATTTAACGTGAACGTAGCCCAAGGCCGAATGAATTAGGTATCAATACAGTCGCGCGCTCAAGAAAATTTAGACATTGTTGTTTTTCTTGCTATGGGCGGCTATGGTGTACAAACATTTTTTGAACGTTAAGTAGGTACGTACGTACTTCATTATCTTACATCCGACGCCTCACACTTCAGGTCCAGTTGAAACCAGCATCAGGCACTAGTTGTCTAGCATTTTGCTGAACTGGGCCCATTTAGTGCAGCCGTGAGGCACACATTCTGCTAATTTTTTACAACTAAACTTTTTATTAGATTTTTTTTATTCGCAGTACTTATAATTATTATGTGGCGTGCATTTTAAGTAGTCTGTGCTAAATAAATGTATTTTCTTTCTATCCTTATCTTCTCGACAATATACAAAAGATAGACGTTTTGTTGGTCTCATTTTCGCGACTAAACTACTGTATTTTGATGATTTTTGGCCGATAGGTAGCTTGGTAACTGGAGAAGGATCGAAAGTACTTTTTTCATCACAGAAAATATAAAAAATAAATCGGACCTACTCGATAAGGTTTTGAATGTGCGCTAAATTATTATTTCTAACGTAACGATATATTGTGGAAGTTCGCGTCCACGTCACGGCGCGGGGCGTCACGATGAAACAGGGAAGTAAAAATGTATGGAAATACATGAAGACGCTTTTAAATTTCAGTCCACGATAACGTTATAACGTGCACGTATGAACGGCAGCACATCAAGCTACTACAATCTGTCAAATTTCTTTAATAGATTTTCAACTTTATCGCTTAAGCATTAGGTTCAAGGTTGATTGGGAAAATTTGACAGTTTCGGGTAGCTTGACCTGCTGGCGTCTGTACTTCCATACATTTTATGGACGTGGACCGGGGACGTCCACGATAATATCCCCGATAACGAAACGAAACGTATACGTTAAGAAATAAAGCGCACATAATGTGTATTATTTGACGGCGGTATTTGCCATTAGGTATTTAGGCTATGTAGATAGATTTATCTATTTTCAAGGCAATAGGGATGATACCTGGGTATAAAAAAAAATATTAGACACGTATTTTTTGCTTATCATATTAATAATAAATGACATAAATAAAACGCATTCAAGTTGGGGAGTGGGGCTCGCTACGTCACAACTTTGTAAAAAATCTAGCAAGGCGTGTTGCATGCCACATTTTAGTGATGTGTCGCTGTAATCTTTTGATTACGCAAAAAAAAAAAGAAAAAATACGTGTCCAATATTTTTTGCTAATCTACCTGACGGACAAAAAAAAAATTGTCATCATCCCTATTCGGTGTGTCTTTTTTAATTAAATAACTTTTTTAGGCACTATCACATTAATGAATGTTGTAACATACCTACTTAAGTTTTGTGACCACACTTAGGTGTATGTGTGATCAGCATATTAATACTATATCAATTGCCGTGTTAGTCTCGCAAAAACTCTAAAATGGCTCGACGGAGTTGGCAGATAGGTTTATAAGATTTTTTTTTTAATCTACCGGAAAAAATCACCGGGCCGACGCCGGGCACGAACAGTTAGTCTAACCATACATAAATAAAAAAAAATTAAATTCTGGTCGTAAAACGTCTGAACCGATTTGGCTGTTTTGTTTTCAAATTGGGAAAGTTTCCTGAAAAGTTTTCAAATTTGGGAAAAACTGAAACAGATTTTTTCTATAGCTCGACACTCACGGTCAGTTAAAACGGATGTAAAGCCAAAACGATTTCTCCACTCACTGGCTTCAAACCGGCCTTCATTTCTCATGACGTTACTACATATCTGGCTAGCCAATCTCTCACCGCGCCAGTTGAAAAAATGGATTCGGATTCTGAAGAGCATATTCTACTTACTGCGGCTGCTGTTTGTTGCCATTAAATCACTAGAAAACACAAAAAATATGGACGAAAGAATGATTAAAAAAGAGATAGTATATCCACTATCTCATATAATTTGTCTGTGAATTCTGAAGTTACTGCAAGACCAGACGCCATCGCGGTGAAGCTCCGACCGACGGCAAACGGATGTAAGCACGCGCACTCAAGGTCGGTTTGACGTGATGCAAACGAACTGAAGCCAGCGGATTACGGCGCGCCCGAAAAAATCCGTTGTTTGCCGTCAATTAAAATCAACTTATCAGCTTTTAGATGTACACCCGCGAACGTTCCCGGTCGCCCACTTTTCGCCCTAATTCCCTTAGTAATACGGTTGAAAAGTGGTCGACCGGGAACGTTCGGCTACGTACGTCAGTTCAACTGATCAGTTTAACTGACCATGAGTGTCGAGCTTAAGGGATTTTTGATTATTGGTCAGGACAACGTCTGTCGGGTCAGCTAGTTGTAGAATAAAAAGCAAAACCTTCCTCAAGTTACATAAACGCCAATAATACTCTATATATATTATACCTACAAATACCTATTCCCCACCCAACAAGGAAATACGCAACAACTGGATGTTTATATAAAAAACCAGCCAAGTGCGAGTCAGACTCACAGGGTTCCCTAACACCGTACAATTTAACACTACATATTTTTTTTAAATACTTACATACCTACATAAACTCACGCCTTCTTCCCATGGGGGTAGGCAGAAACTACAGAACGCCACCTGCTACGATCCTAACAACCTCCTTTTGCCTCATTTACGTTCATACATCTGGTCATACACGCACGCAAGTTGCGAGTACTACGCACCTGACCTTTCTGAAGAACATCACCAATAAGATCACTATATGTCTTTTTAGGGCGTCCCCTCCCGGCGTTTCCACTGACATCTGCCGTGTAAATATTTTTTGTTAGTCGACTTTCATTCATCCTCTCAACATGACCAAACCATCTTAGCATACTCTTTTCAATTTTTGTCACTACATATTCTTTTAAACCGCACCTTTGCCTTATCACATCATTCCTCAGCCTATCATTCATAGTCACACCACACATGCTTCGCAAGGAACGCATTTCCACAGCATTTATTCTACTTTCATGCTTCGCTTTACTTCAGAAATACTTCATTTTAATAAAACACGTTTCTTGTATGGGGACCTCCTTTAATTTTTAACTTATTTAATTTTTATTATTTGTTATTAATAGCGGCAATAGAAATACATAATTCGTGAAAATTTCAACTGTCTATCAATTACAGTGCATGAGATGCAGCCTGCTGACAGACAGACAGACAGACAGTGGAGGCTTAGTAATAGAGTTCCATTTGGCACCCTTCAGGTACAGAACCCTAAAAAAGGTCAAAATACAGGCAGACGAAGTCGCAGGCAACAGTTACTTAGTACTGGTCCATACTGATATTACACAGTTACCTTTTGACACCTTAATGGCTGAACGGATTCCATAAAATTTGGCACGCAGGTAGACCATGACCTAGCTCGCCGTCCGGTAAGGACCAGGCCCGGGTCGACGGCGCGTTGTGCTCCACGCACGCCTCAAAGAGATGTCAGCACTACTGACGGGGTCCACTAGGGATTGGCCCTAGCGGACCCCGTCAATAGTGCTGCCAGCTAGGGTCGCGGGATGTTCGAAAGAGTTACCCTGGCCCCAACACAAGCAACTGAAAGAACATGGGTGGGTTTTAGTCAGTAAAAGTCTGACACACCCTCCCGCTCTGCCCAGAGGGGGAGAAGTCATTTGACGATTTCCCATCAAAAAAAGGAAAAAAAAGGTAGACCATGACCTTGGTTAGGACATGGGATACTCTTTATCCCAGTAGTAGCTAGTACCCTATTTAATAAAACGGAGCACAGATAAGTATGTACTGTCAATGAACTTGATGACTCATGTTTATAAAACTAGTTAATTGTTGAATAGGGGTCCAGTATCAGTTGGGAGTCTTCATTCAATGTTACGTAATGGTAGGTATAAAAATAAAATAATGCAGGTATATATAATTATTAATTAAAATGTGTTTGATGTACCTTGGGACCCTGGGGCAGAGCTCCCAGACCCTTGGGAAGCAAACAACGGGTCGAAGCCAACTCCCAGAAGCCCGTTACACATTTTTTATTAAATGAGGCACCAATTGATGATTCTCCCTATGTGCACAATGCACGTGCACCCAAGGACAATCCCCGGTTGGTGCAGGACTATTGCAGGATATGGAACAAAGATATTGGATATGGGTTTGGGTGGCTAAAGTGGACTGGTTGCCTAGAATTATGGGAAGGACTATGGTCCCAGCCTGACCAATTATTATTATCCTATGGATGACGTTAGATATTTTTTTAAGGTGTGACTTGGTTTACTAAGCTGGACTACAATGTTTTGTGAGAATGCCATATGATTAGAGGCAGACTCTGCAAAGTTAGTGAAACATATGCCTGCTTTTAGCCGTTTGTGTGAATGTCTTTCGTGATTTGTATTTCAGTTATGCTAATAGAGAAGTATGGAAGAAAAATACATGTTGTACCGACTTCTAACAGATTGGGAAAAGCAGGAGAATGATGTTGATATTGATGGATTAATATTGATTATTGTGTGCTTAAAACATTTCTTGTATAATAAGATTAAATTAATGCAATAGCCTAATTTTAATCAGGCCAGTTTATACTGTTTTAAAGACCAAAGAAGGAGAAATATTATATCCAGCAGTGGAGAGCTGCTTATGATATCAATTCTAGAAAACTACATTTAACTTATACATAACATCTTGCCTGAATTCCACGAAGGGTTAGGCATAGGTGTGCCAATAGTACACCCACATTTCGCCAGGCCTATTGCCATCAACCGGGCACAAATCCAGACTTCGGGAAAAAATACATAAAGTCTTATTTCTTCTTTAAATTACACCAAGTAAGTACAAGAGCGATACTAACAGACCAAAATAATAAAAAGCATATAAATATTTGCAATATTTGCAATTGGCAACCTTATCATTTTACTAATGTTACATACTTATCATTTTACAACAATTATGGTAAGTTGTACTTAATGAGATTGTACAACCTAAGGATGAAAAGTTCAGTTGCTCATAATTCAGTTAATTTATTCAAATGGTTACTGAAACTATTATTGAGCTGTGTCGAGATAATTACAATTTTCATTTGCATTAAGCATTATGTTTCATTAGAATTTCTGAATAATTGTTTTAATTACAAATTAATGTTTTGATGACTACAAGAACAATCCGATAAAAATTTAAATATTGTGTAACACAAGATTTAGATAATTTAGATATTTATTTATAAAATAATTGTTCTAACTTCCTAGACATAAATATTAATTTTAACACCAATTTTAGGCAAAGGTCATTATGCATTCAGCCTGTTGCTTTTTATATCTGATAGTTTTTCGCGCCACATAAGCCCGTATGATAAGTACGTGATCACTGATCAGAATAATCTAATATGTATGTAGGTACATATAAGAAGTAGTTTTACTTACTCTCCTTCTCGTGGTCGAAGCCCACAATAACGAAGTAGTCGACGAGCCTGGACATTGCACTCCTACGGCAACATTCCAGAACAAATACAACAAATACACTTTGTAATTGGATTACACGAATTTACACACATTTTAAACACAAAGCTAATCGTTTGCACATTTTCACCGCACTTTACCGATCACCGATAGTTCCGTACACACAACGCGTAGAATTCGCACACCATACACTTCACGGAATGTAAACAACACTTTCATTTATCGCGAGCTAAAGAATTTTTAGCTTCAATTACGAGAAAGATTATAGATTGTCCAGACGGAGAGGTTATGCACTATTCCTAACAAAGATACCGGTATTCAACGAAGCTTTATTTCGGATAAGGTCATCCACTATAAAACTAATTGTTAATGTAACAAATAACGCCCTAAATTGTATAATTAGAATAAATTTTGTAACTAAACGTCACTACAGCCGCGAACCGTCGCTCGTTCATCCAACATTTCTAAAAAAACTACTATGAGTATGAATAAAAAATCTACCGTTAATTATTGCCATGTTTGTTTTGGAAATAACTGCTGTATTTTATTCCCATTTTGAATTTTTCAATCATAATATAGAAACCATGTTTGTAAATCTTTTGAAAAGCATATACCTACCGCAATAGTACAGCAGTTATAAAAATTTGCACTACATAGTGCTGTGGTGCTAATTTACCTTCCCTATTGATAGAAGTATCAAGCAAGGAGACCCGCTGTCCTCTAAGCTGCGCATTGCCACCACTTGTATAATAGAGGTGAGTGATTGCCACCTATATGAGATAGCCTATTTGACATATGGAAAATAAAGGTATGCTATATTTATGTATAAAGGCATAGTTATAGGCGAAAAAAGGTTGACCAACCTACGTATCGCCGATGATACCGTGCTATTTTCATCTTCAGCAGCTGGTTTAGGCGAAATGCTAAGTGACTTAGGTCATAAGGCGAGCCTTGCAATTGGATTTCGCATGAACAATGTTCATTCGAAATCCAATCGCGAGGTTCGCCTTAGTTTACGTCGGACGACGTTGGTCATGAGTTTGGTCTTGGACTTGTCATGTCAAAGACCAAACTCATGACCAACGTCGTCCAACGGAAACTGTTTGTAAAATGCAGAGGGTGTGGCGATTGCATATGTTTTAGAATACATCTACCTCGGTCAAATAATCTCATTCCAGGCATGACAATAAAGAGAAGTTGCTATACGCACTGAAAACGCCTGGAAGAACTAATTGGTGGTTGAAAAACCTCACGAAAGGAAGCTGACCAATTTTTCTTAAACGCAAATTAATAAACATATGCATATTCCCTATCTTCACATACGGTGCTCAAACCCGGTCTTCGACAGTTCAGCGGAGGTTCCAGCTTGAGGTTTGGCGGAGCTATGGCGCGCAGTATTCTTGGAATCAGATTAACAGACTGCAATAAGAACACAGTGCTGCGCTCCAAAACACAAGTCACCACGGACATCACCTAAACAGCAGCCAATCATAGGTGGGACTGGGCCAGACACGTCTGCCGCATGTCAAATGAGTCATGGGCTAAATCTACCACAATGTGGGTCCCAGAAAACCTCCGGTGACATCGTGGCAGACCTTGACACCTACAGACAGGATTGGTCTGCACTAGCTCAAGACAGAGAGGAGTGGAAAAGAGAAAGGGAGGCCTTTGATTGCAGTGGGACAACATGGGCTAAAAATAAATAATAATAAAATATGTTGAATTTTTATGCAAGCACTGGCACAAGTAGAGAGAGGCGTATGCCATGCAATATGTGAAGTTGGATGTGGTTGATGTTGATGATGAAATGTACAAGAAATATCTCACACGACATAAACATTTCATCAAACATTCACATGAATATTACATACCGAAACATCACTCGTGTTTGTTTTTCCCGAAGGGTTAGGCAGATATACCTTTAATACACATGTGTACATATCAAGCTATATGTAAAATTCCAGTATAAGCTGATTTCGCATTGTATAGCATTTCTGTACAATAAGAGGTCAGCTTAAACTGGAAATATATAGCTTGACATGTAGCCGTGTGTTATGTGTATACCCACATTTCGACATATAATAGCGGGCAAGCCCAAAAACCATTTTAAACCGTTTTTGCTTGCTTCAAATTGAAACATACGCATAAATATATTACATGGAAATGTTCAAAGAAGAGGCTGATCAATTTGGATTGTGATTTTTGGTAGTTAATTTAAACTACCAAAAATCACGAGGGTGGCAACATTAAAATATTTTTTTATCTGTACTTTGTATAAGCTTGCTAAATAAAAAAGTTAAAGAGAACTCTACCTGTCTCTGTTTGTCCAGGCAAACTTGAATAATAGTGACAGCGAATGAACAACTCTTTAATTTATTTGCAGTCATTCACTGATAACGCAAACAATGTATCAAAATATTATTGATGTTTGATTATTACATGAGATTACTAACCATTAGACCGTAAATTCAAAACTCAAAACAATGTCGGATGCCTCAAATAATCGAATACCAGGATTGAAACAGAAGAAAGTGTTTAAAATAATAGTGTTAGGTGATTCAGGCGTTGGCAAAACGTGTCTAACTTATCGGTTTGGCGAAGGCCAGTTTTTAGATAAATCTGAGGCCACAATCGGTGTCGATTTTAGAGAAAGAAACATAAAAATTGGTGGTGAAGATATAAAGGTAACATAAATATTATACTAAGTTAAGTACATTTAAGTTTCCTGATTCAAATATCCAAGTATATACAAGTTATTTTTGCTTATTACCGTTATTTCGTACAATCTGATGTTAAGATTTCGATAGAAGCTATACTTCTGACCTTTAGACAAGGTAAGGTCTGTATCACTTCCCTACTAGGGATCAAATGCCCTACATCTGCACGCATGGTTCAATTAATCCAAAAGTGTTATATTGAAGACTTTTGTCTAAAAAAATTGGAGCTGCTCAATCCCACGCCTTTATAGGCGTGGGATTGAGCAGCTCCAATTTTTTTTTTATAACATACCTACTGAAATTTTTTTGTTCTTTTTTTGCTAACTTTTTTCTCTTCCTATATACACATTGACATTGAAGAATTTTATATGTATATACAATGACATGAATATTTACTTTGTAAAGTGTTATATTATTTTAATTACTGTGAATGTGAAGACTATGTGGGTCCTTGTTTTTTTTTCCTTTTTTCTCTCTCAGTTTTAATCATAGTCTGGCAGTTTGAGTAAATCATGCGGCCTACCCAAATGTCCTTTCTTTGGTATTGTTCGTCGAATTGTTGAGCTCCTTAAGTTTTAAGTTGAGCTGTACGATTACTGACAGATGCGTGCACTGACTGGACAGGTCCACTCAATCTGTGTGGTTCTTTCGTCAAAAGATGATTTCAGACACCAATCTACATGGTCTTCACATGATCTGTCCAAGATTATGTCTGGACTTTAAAAGAGACTGTTTCGGCCTTTCTTCTCAGAGTAGTCAGATAGGAAACGCCGGCCTCATCTAGTTTAAAAAAAATAAAATGTTTGTATAAACCTACTTACAGAAATAAAATCATTTATCATTTGTCAATCTGCACTTTGCGTGTGTCCGCTATGGTTCATATAGACTATTGCCGGGGTCTAGTTCTAATTAGCTTTCCATACCAGTATGGAAATTATGGAAGCACCTAAAGTTTTTTACTTTCATTCTTGGCATGCAACAGACTAGGCTAATAAAGGTCAATTTAACAAATCATTGTTCCAGATGAACAAGGTATTAAAAAAGGCTATTTTTCAGAAGTGATTTGAAGTTTTCAAATCAATATATTTCCATTTCTATAAACAATTGGGTAGCCTCACCCTTAGAGTCATCATCATCATCATCCACAGCCCGTTTTCACCCACTGCTGAGCATAAGCCTCTCCTTTCATGTGCTAATCCCCACGTTCCTGTGCCAACCTCATCCAGGTTTTACCCGCGATGGTAACAATGTCGTCTGCCCATCTCGCCGCCGGACGGCCGACGCTTCGTCTTCCAGTCCTTGGACGCCACTCGGTCACTGCCTTACTCCACCTGTCATCACTGCGCCTTGCCAGATGTCCTGCCCCACCCTTAGAGTAATTAGACTTAATTCTATGGCCTCACCTATTAAATATTTTTCAAACTTACTTTATTGGAAATGTTTTTGTTTACTTCACACCTTTCTCTATTAATGAGAAAAAATAGAAACTCTACAGACAGGAATATAATAATACCTTTTTACACAAAAAATACAAAAGTTTTTAGATGATTGTTACCTCAAAGTAATTATAAACATTTGAAAAATAGAATAGAAAACAATTTGTTTATCATTTGGTCAATGTATTGTTTACAAAAGTTTATTTTGCTGCATTTTTCACAAAGGTATAGAAATTAAATTACAACAACTAATTATAATTAATTTTATATCTATTGCAGCTCCAACTATGGGACACTGCAGGTCAGGAGCGGTTCCGAAAATCTATGGTGCAGCATTACTACAGGAATGTCCATGCAGTAGTCATTGTTTATGACGTCACCAAACCTGAGACATTCCATGTGAGAATTTCTTTTAGCAATCAAATTAAAACCACTTATTTGAAAATATTATGCTGCTACAGTTTACTTACAATAACATAGTAGCAACAGATGATTGATTTGTAGATAATTAGCGTCTAACGTTCCCACTGCTGGGACACAGGCCTCTTCTCTGCGAGAGGGAGTGGGCTGCCATGAGGGCCCAGTGCAGGTTGATGGATCTCACATGTCTTAGATTTTTGGTTCTAGGACATGCTGGTTTCCTCACTATGTTTTCCATCACCGTTTTGAAGGCACATTAGGAGCTGCGGAACCGCAACACAGTAAATGGGTACCTTACTGACAATTTATCCCGCTAGAGGGCGCACCTGCAACGCTTAGTAAACAGAACATGGCGTCCGTCTGTGGTAAGACTAGCTAACAAAAAGGTTTTAGTAAAAAGGTTAAAGTTCTTAATAATTTTAAATCAATATATATTATAAAAGGAGTACAATGTGCGTGCCGCTAAAACTCAGAAATGAATCCCAGTACGGTCAAGGGAGTTATATGTTGTGGTAGCCCTCTATCTCCCGTCCATGAAGAAGGTACCCGTTTTTACCTGAAGGGCGTACTTTTGAAGATATAAGGGCTGGAAGTTTCGCCCTCTAGAAATTTCTAGAACAGTTCAAAACATTCGAGAGTATTCGAGAGCACACTACAACATTCTGGAAGGTTGTGGACTTGTGGAATGTTCGGGAACATCTCAGATCATTGTGGAATATTCCTGAACACTGAGCGAAGCCGGGTACCTCAGCTAGTTGTAAATAATTAAAATAATAAATTCATTTTATGAGACCGTACAGGTTGCATTAGGTACTTAATGCAACATGTAATGACAGTTATAAGGGGAATAAATAATTAAATAAATAGTGTAAACAGAAAAACAAACTTCATGTTTAGGCCTCCTTTTTCATCTATGGTTATAAAAAAAACATTATCTATGCCTAGGTGACTGTTAATGAGAAATCCGGTGTGTTTAAAATCTACTGATGTATTATTTTAGTGATATACGTTCGTCAGGAATATTCTATGATATAATAGACAGTAATAATGCATAAGTCAGTGAATCAGTGTTGGGCCGTTGGGTAGTATATGCAGGAACGAAGGTGTTCATTAATTCACTAAAAACGTATAACTTCGCAAGCAGTGGTAAATTGCTACATTGCAAGTATTTACAATCACAACACATTAAAGGTTGTGTTCTGATCATTTTAGAGCTGAAGACTATAGGAATAAGGGATATTTTACAGGTCAGAGTTTTAACCTAATGTAAAAACACAATATTTTTAGTGCTATTTACTTGAATGTAACGTTAAAAGTTTATTGTAAGGTAGTTCAATATCATAAAAACAAATATGTTTGAAAGTCGTAGAAGCATGTTTTTAACCTTTTGGTGTTATTTTAACCTACAGTTATATTAACAAGGATAAAATAAAGCGGAAATAATATTGAAAAATGCCGAAAAATGTTGCCGCTCGCCTTTGACAGTTTGCTTTGTTTACTTCATGTCCATGTGGCACCATCTGCTGTCTCAGCTTTGCGTAATATTCCCTATTGTTTGAGACAGATTCAAATTTCGAATTTGCATTTGAACTGTTTCCACTCCAGTGCAATGAGGCTCGCACAAATTTGGGCGGGCCGCACAGCGACGCAACGCATTGCAAAATTCCTCCTCGATCACTTTCGGACCCAAAACAGCACCCTAATTGCGAAAAACAGTTTCAATCACAATCTGAGAGTTTAAAAGATATTTCTAGTCCATTGCTTCATAGGTTTAATTAAATTCGTCTGCTCAACAACGTAAATAACGCAATAAAAGTGGCTGAACTGTCAAAATGAAACCCATTGCGATCAATTGTCATTGTGTGTTACGCAAATGACTCCGCTGTAGCCTCAAAAATACGCCTGGCTAGCGATCCGCCAGTTCGTTGCGCTGCAGCCTGGTGCGGCAAGCTTGTAGTGTGCGATGGTTCATACAAAATGTACTAAACTGATGCACGAGGATTTTGGCAATGCGGCGCGTCCCGCCCAAATGTGCGCGAGCCCTAGACAGTTACTTCAAAATCAGGGATTTCAATGATGTTACTAAAATACCTGGACTCTCTCTTTTATTTGCAGTCAATAGCCAGTTGGATGCAAGAGGTAGAGTCACATGGTCTGATGAGGGCCCCAAGAGTTCTGGTCGGTAACAAGTGTGACTGCGGGACGCCCGAGTCGCGACTAGCCACGACGTACGCTCAGAGACTCGCTGATAAGTATGGAATGCCAGTAAGTTCTATGTTATTGTCATGCTCCTTCTTTAGTTTTAGCACGAGTAAGGGCCAGGGGGTCTACTCCTTCCCATCGGCATCGAGTCGACGATGAAGTACTTTTTTTTTTTGGATGGGAAATCATCAAATGACTTCTCCCGCTCTGGGCGGAGCGGGAGGGCGTGTCAGACTTTTACTGACTAAAACCCACCCGTGTTCCTTCTGCTGCCTGTGCCGGGGCCACGGTGCACGGTGCGGTGGGGGTTGCGGGTGTTCGAAAGCGAACATCCCGCAACCCCGGCTGGCATCGGTCCTAGCGGACCCCATCGATGCTGCTGACATCTCTTTGAGGCGCGCGTGGAACACAACGCGCCATCGACTCGGGCCTGGTCCTTACTGGACGGCGAGCTACCCATTGCTCGCCGTCCGCAAGCCCGCGCCTACGGTGGCCGGGAATCGGCTGCCAATTCCCGACGCCCAGGGCGTCTCCTGCGGCGACTAGGGGCGTGAGGGCGCAAAGTTTGCCTCTCCCTCACGCGTCCCGCCTCCTCCTTCGCGAGCATTACAGCTTCGCAGAAGGAGGTAATGGCTTCCCATGTACTCTCGCTCCGTACCATGGCCTGGACCAGGGCTAAACGCGAGAGATCGCCGCCGCCGGTCGCTTCCGCGAGGACACGGCGGTGCTCCGCCCAAGCCGGGCAGACCTCCACCGTATGCTCCACCGTGTCCTCCGGGCGTCCACACAGTGGTGACACCCGGGCGTTTCCTCCCGCTTTATCCGGAACAGGTACCTCCCGAAGTACCCGTGTCCGGTAAGGACCTGCGTCAGTCGGAAGGTGAGGACGCCGTGACGCCTCTCCAGCCACTCCTCAGAGAGGGGACTTATCGCCGCAATTGTGGCGTGCCCAGCGCTGGGTTGCGACAATCGCACTCTCCATGCTGCCATGAGATCCTGCCGGAGCTCTGTCCGTCGTGCCGCGATTTCTCGCGGCAGCGGAGTTACGCCCCGGCGTTTTGCCTCCTCGCGCCACTCCCACATGTGCGCGAGGACTTTTGCCTCCAGATCCCATGGCGGTAATCTGGCAAGGAGGTTCGCCGCCTCCCCGGAGACCGTGCGGTATCCCCGGGCTAACCGGATGGCCATGACCCTCTGGGACGCGTTCAACCGACGGACTGGTCGGCGCCTCACGGAACGCGCCCACACCGGAGCTTCGTAAAGGGCCATGGACCGCACGACGCCCGCGTAGAGCCTCCGGTAAGAGGCGTTTGGACTCCCCAGATTGGGCAGGAGCCGCCTCAAGGCAGCCCCGACCCGCTCCAGTCTGGGAGCCAAACGTCGGAAATGCTCCACGAAATTCCACCAGCTGTCGAGGACGAGTCCCAGGTACTTCATCGTCGACTCGACACCGATGGGAACCCCTCCTACCGTTATTTGGGAACCCGATGGTGACGCCTTCCGAGGACCATGAAGACACATGGCCTCAGACTTGTGCAAGGCCACCTCGAGTCCCAATTGCCGGATCCTCTCTACGATTGTCGCAACCCCGCGTGCCGCTAATTCGGCCGCCGCCTGGTGCGACCTCCCCTGCGCAAGGACCAGCGTGTCGTCAGCGTAGCAAACTACGCTGATGCCACCAGGGAGGTCGGCGCGCAGCACCCAGTCGTACCCGATGTCCCACAGATGCGGTCCCAGAACCGATACCTGTGGGACACCGCACGACATCTCTCGCCAATTCCACTCTCACGATGAAGTACCTGGGACTCGTCCTCGACAGCCGGTGGAATTTCGTGGTGCATTTCCGACGTTTGGCTCCCAGACTGGAGCGGGCCGGGTCTGCCTTGAGGCGGCTCCTGCCATTGGGCAGGAGCCGCCTCCTGCCCAGGCTATTTCTACGCTTAAATTAGTTAACCTAAGTGTCAACCTGTATCTATGTATGGACGGCAGCACATCAAGCTACTATGTACAATCTGTCAAATTTCTTTAATAGATTTTCAACTTTATCACTAAAGCATTAGATTCAAGGTTGATTGGGAAAATTTGACAGTTTCGGATAGCTTGACCTGCTGGCGTCTGTACTTATTTAAGGCAAATAAATATATTATTATATAATATATTTATTTGCCTTAATATATAGCCCAATATATATTTTTTTGTCTCCATATCCTGCAATAGTCCTACACCAACCGGAGGTTCTCCTTGGGTGCACTTGCATAGTGCGTACAAGGATAATCGTCGGTTAGTGCCTCATTTCCATTGAAAGCGTCTAACGGGCCTCTGCGAGTTGGCTTCGGCTCCTCACACGCCTTCCAAAGTTCCGGGACCCCAGGGTCCCGAGAAATGTCAAATAATAATAATATTATATAAAACATTGATCAGGCATGGGCCATAGTCCTTCCATAGTTCTAGGTAACCAGTCCACTTTAGCCGCTCAAACCCATAGTCAAAAATATTTAACGTACCAAAACTTCCTGTTATGATAGTTATTAATTAATCAGTTGTTTACTGCCCTCATCTCATTAGTTAACGACTTATCATGTATTCCATTAAGTTGTTGTTGTGACCATTGTATATGTATCTATCACTCATAATGATCCTGTTAACTGTGACAGAATATATGTATCAGAGGCGAAGCGCGTTAACAACTCCATTCCTACCGGCTTCCCGTTGGAGGATCGGAAATAGCACATTCAGTAATATCTACGATTGCCAAGTAATATATATTCCAACAACAACACAAATTGTTCTAGATAAGCCGGCGCCACAACGTGATAATCGTATTTGTATGACTATTTATAACTAAACAATTTCTTCTTCGGCTTCCCTCCTATGAAATGTCAAGCCTCGCCACTGATATGTATATAGCGTCGTCTCTCCAATTAGAACAGAGTCCTGTCCGATTACTCGAGCGAGTACTATCTCGTTTAATACTGTTGAACACGTTACAACATTAAAGTAATTGTCAAAATCGCTGCTTTATCATTGATAAAGACCTCTTCCGACCACCCGATTGTTTTCATATCCTGCAATAGTCCTACACCAACCGGGGATTGTCCTTGGGTGCACCTGCATAGTGCGTACAGGGATAATCGTTAGTTGGTGCCTCATTTAATTAAAAACGTGTAACGGGCCTCTGCGAGTTGGCTTCGGCCCCTACTACGCCTTCCAAAGGTCCGGGACCCCTATGTCAAAGACTTATAAATAATATTGTTATAATAATATTAATTCAATTCGATTATTTATATAATTTCTATTTTTGAACTGTTTTCATGCCGTAAGGTAAAATGTATCGGGACTATTCGTAAAATTACATCTTATCTGTATACACATTAAAATAAATGATTTAAAATAATATAATAATATATATCAACCCTTCTCATTACAGAACGATTTTCTACCAGCTTAAGGCCGTCCTTCGACCCAGTTATTGAATTTTGAACTCTATTCCGGCTCTCCTAAAGTTCATTATACAAAATCGACAACTTAAACTTCGTCTGTATTTAGAACTTTAGCAAAGTCAGAATAAAGTTCAAAATACAAGAATGTCTCGATGGTTTAAACCTGATTTAAAGATAAACCTTGTTTTGTAATAAGCAAGAATGTGCCTTATCGGGTACTACGTAAGTAAGCCATTCTCTGCCAGTGAACCATTCTTCCTCTGTTTAGATAACCCTGTATTCCGCGAAGGGTTAGGCAGAGGTGAACCTATAGTACACCCACATTTCGCTAGTTATGTTTAAGTCCCATGTATTAGGGAGCGAGCTTATTGCCATCAACCGGGCACAAATCCAGACTCTGGCTCTGTTACTGGATTATTCCATCTGGAATTTCTCAGTAGCACCCCGATAAATAAATATTAATTACTATTTTTATCTTTCCAGCTGTTTGAAACATCAGCACTATTAGACTCTGAATGTGACAACGTGGAGTCTATCTTCATGACGTTGGCGCACAAGTTGTACTCCAAACAGCCTCTAAGGGTAGTCAGTGTAGAGGTAAGAATTTTTAATTACATCACGACTATAATCCCCAAAAGAGAAGGCACAGCCTCATTTCGATAGTTAGTTTTAAGCCGGGAAACTCGCTTAACCGCACTTATCAGAAACTGTGCCGTAAACCTATCAGAAGGGTCATATTTAACGGTGTGATACGGGCCATCAAACCGGGCAACTTTCTCCGTGGGACCAACATCGTAATCGCGAAAAATTAGTCAGCCGTTCCATACATTTCGAGTCGAGTTCGGGTCGCGTGGGGGTAGGTATATTGAAGTTTTGTATGGGACAGTTGGTAGTTTTTTGAGATAACGATGTTGGTCAATCCGACTGGTAGTTCCAGAGATTAGCGCATTCAAACAAACAAACTCTTCAGCTTTATTATCTTTATACTGGATGATTTTTTTTACATTTTGGTCGAGTAGGTATTGTACTTTTGTATGAATCAGCAGATTTTTTTTTCGTGATTTCAGAGTTGGTCCCATAGTGAAAGTTGTTCATATTCATGGTTAGAACACCCTGTAAAAATTTCGAGACGGTAAAAAAAATCATACAGTATACAGGGTAAGGGACAGCCCTCCGCAGACTGATGGGGTGAATTCCCAGCGACCAACTATGAAATTACGAAAAAAAATCAGCTGTTTCATACATTTTGGTCAAGTAGGTTTGAACTTTTCTATTAAACAGTAGATTTTTTTTTCGTGATTTCAGAGTTGGTCCCGTAGTGAAAGTTGTTCATATTCACGGGTAGAACACCCTGTAAAAATTTCGAGACGGTAAAAAAAATCATCCAGTATAATTCTTCTGTACATGTGTATGTTACTGAACTCCTCCTAAACGGCTGGATCGATTTTGATGAAATTTTGTTTGTGTTTGTGGGTCCTTGGATGGTTTAGGTTCACAATTAGACCCGGTAAGTGACGCTGTTCGGGCAGGACAATGTCTGTCAGATCCGCTAGTATTAGTATAGATAACTTCCTCAGAAATGCTAGTTTTTAATTTTCATAATATTTAATCATTTCTTATTAACTCAAATAATATTCCATTTTCAGGGAGAACACAGGCCAGGCTTAGTAAATCTTCAGCGACAGAAGCGGTCCACGAGTTCCAATGACAGCTGTCTATGCAGCTAAACTATGCACCTCATGGCAACTGTGCAATGTACACGATACAAAACAATTCCGTCTAACATCCATGACCAAACTTACCACGACAGAGAAATAAGCTATTTAAAATTATTAACAGCTATGCCTGCCATTTTATTGCCTTGTACGGTCGCCTTAAGAAAATCTTAAGCCCAGGTTCGCAGGGGCGATTTTTTATGGCGCACTGGATTTTCAACTCTCGGCCCATACCGAGCAGTGGCGAAGCCTTCATATAACCCGATTCTTATCGGCTTCCCTTCGGAACTACCACTCTTCTTAATTATTGCCAAATAATGTACACCTGTGTTATTGGGTTTTTCCATCTGGAATTTCTCAGTGGCAGCCCGAGTCTGGATTTGTACCCGGTTGATGGCAGTAGGCTCGCCCCCTATTACATGGGACTTAAACATAACTGGCGAAATGTGGGTGTACTTTAAGTACACCTCTGCCTAACCCTTCGGGGAAACAAGGCGTGATGTTATGTAATGTACACCTGTGTGTGTAACTGTGTATCACATCAGATTATATATATTTAATACCAGTTTAATACAGTCGTCATAAGATTAAAATCATTACAAAAATGCCTAAAATATTTTCGTCTGAGTTTATGAACTATTTTTTGTTCGGCTTCCCTCTAATGATAATTGTAGCTGTGCTACTGATACCGAGAGTTGAAAATCCAATAGACGGCATCCCAGCGCGTCAAAAAAACACTTTGGATTTTCAGCTCTCGACGCTAAGCAGTGTGTTGAGAATCCAGTGCGTGGGTACGAGGTCTAACCATTCTTATTACCACCTTGACATATTATTCGATGCAAATGGGGACGGACGTCAAAAATCTGACTCTGATCAACGTTTTCGTAGGGCGATTGTACGCAAACAACGCAAATGAAAATCATCTGCCTAGCCTTTTCCCAACTATATTGGGGTCGGCTTCCAGTCTAACCGGATGCAGCTGAATACCAGTATTTTACATGGAGCGACTGCCTATCTGACCTCCACAACCCAGTTACTGGGTAATACGATACCCCTTGGTAAGACTGGTTGTCAGACTTTCGGGCTTCTGACGACCCGTAACGACTGTCAAAGATCCACGAATGACAGCCGGGACCAACGGCTTAACGTGCTTTCCGAGGCACGGAGGAGTCTCGGTATGTAAAGATGGTCACCCATCCACGGACCAACCCCGGCAAGCGTAGCTTAACCTGATGGATCGACCCATGCGGCTGTTATTACTTAGCCACGAGCTCCTCCGTGAACAACGCAAATGAAAATACAGGGTTAAATTAAATTGGCTAGCGAAATTTCAAACTCGTACTTTTTTTGTTTTGTAATGATTCAATATCTAAGTTCATGTTAGCGTATTGAATGACCATTTCCATGAAATCATGACATTTGAAACTAATTCTAACTTAAAAAGTTGTATTGATGTCTCTAATGATTATAAATATCTATTTGTTACGGTCGCAAATTAAATTTTGATCAACATACAACCTGCAAATTGCAAAAAACGTATGAAAATGGGAATTTCGCGGGCTTCCTTAGCGCAACTTATTTAATTTCACCGTGTATGGGTGCTGTCATAGCAGTCTCTATATTCTATCAAGCACGAATTTAGAAAATATACGCTTATTACATTGCCATACCGACGGCCCTTTCGTCTATCTAATGGAGGAACTTTCGCTTAAATCTAATCTAATCTAACTAGCCTGTATTGTACCACTGCTGGGCAGAGGCCTCCTTCTCCCTTTTCCACACAATTCTGTCTTTTGCTACGTGAGGTCAGTCCTTGCGGTAGGACTCGAGCTCGTCCCGCCCATCTTCGTCTCGGCCTGCCGCGATGTCGTCGTGCATTTAGTGGGACCCAATCGGTGGTTCTCGTAGCCCACCGTGATCTCCGGCCCAGTCCCACTTAAGCTTAGCGGCTTTCTGGGTAACATCCGTGATCTTGGTCTTATACGGTCCGAAATTCGAATCCCCAGGATACTGCACTCCATAGCTCGCTTGTTAACCTCGAGCTTGGACCTCTGCTGAAGTGTCAAAGAACAGGTTTGAGAACCATATGTGAGAATGGGGAGAATACACATGTCCATAATTCTTCTTTTGAGACATCTATACTAATATTATAAAGAAGTAAAAATTGTGAAATTGTCACAATTTTGGAACTATTGTACCGATTATTCAGAAAATTCTTTCACTTATGGGAACCTACAGTATTGCGGAGTGTCGTAGGATATATTTTATGTTAAAACAAGAAATTTCACCATTATAGCCAAATTCTGGGTTGACTCTATTTAGATTGCCAACGACATGCAAGAAAAAGAAGCGCTTACCCACTCATTAAATAGTAGGTATGCAATTCTGAACGTTCTGGTTACAGTTCCTGAAATTTCCGGAACATTCACTCGCTGAATTCAGAAAAGCATGCTGGACGTGTACACCCGGCCTTTCAATGTACAATAGAAGGTACTAGTTAATTGTGTCCCTGCTTATGTTTCCGAATTTAAATTTAAGATCCGAGTTAATAATGAACAAGTATTGCTGAAAATAGTCCTTTCGGTCGGTAAAATCAGTACTGTGCATGCGTAAATATTTATTCCAAGTACGGAACCCTGCACTGTGCGTGGTCCGACACGCACTTGGCTGGTTTTGTATCCCAAAATATTTATTATTTCATTGTGGCTGCGAGGTAATCATTTGTGTTCAGTTGGTCCGTCATCCTAAATTAATACACAAGTCTGAATCTAACATAATATTTGTTTTGAAGTTTTACGTCAGGCATTTTATATTTATTTTATTTAATACATATTTTTATTTTTAATGTTTTTGAAAATAATTTAGCATATTTTTTATTACCTACTGTGCTTTTCGAAGAGGCTGTAAAATTTGATCTCTATCATATTAACACAACATTTACATCATCCTTGTACAGGAGATTGGGCTAATCTGCCCTAACTCCCAATAGGTTAAGATGATCCCATAGACAGATCTATTGGTCTCTAGGGCAGATACCCATAGTTCATTGCCCTTTTTTCTTTTAAGGCAGCTATTCATAATTATCATCATAATAAGTACATAATGATAACCTTTACGGCGTAACACCAATTTCTGTAAAAACTGCCAAAGTAAATATGCTTGTTCTAAACAAACCCTTGTGCCAATTTGGTCATAAATATTGCAATAAAATAGTTCTAACTGTAAGTGGTGGCAAAATAAGTCAACTTTTAGTAAATAATAATATTTACCTATATTAAATTATGTAAAAGTATTTTATCTTCCATATTTTGTCGTCTATTAAATTAATATTCAATATTTTTACCTTTATATTAAAATTATTCAATTATATTAGATAAGTATTTTCGAATTATAATAGCATGTGCTGTGAAATAGCAAATAAACAATGTATTTCAGGCCTTATTTAAAAACAGTAGACCTGTTGAAAATGTGAGAATAATAATATGCAGAAATGACATTTAAGGTGAAAGCGCCAGGGTAGCCCGCGAAATTCAAATTTTCTTACGTTTTTTGCAATTTGCAGATCAGTATTAGGTTGTATGTTGATTGAAATATGATTCGCGACCGTAACAAATATGAGTGTACAGAATTATAATCATTAAAGTCATCAATACAACTTTCTAAGACCAAGTAAGTCTATTGAATGACTTTTTTTATGAAATCTTAACATTTCAGGATTATACTAACTTAAGGAATTGTATTACTAATTCTAATATTATAATTCTATAAATACATATTTGTTACGGTCGCGTATCATACTTTGATCAACATACACCCAGACACTGAGCTGCAAATCGGAAAATGTAAGAAAATTTGAATTTCGCGGGCTACCTTAGCGCTTCCCCCTTAATAGATACAATGAATTTAAATAAATTGTGTGAAAATAATAGGTACTTCATTTATTTTTATATAAGAATAGCACTATAAGTATTAGACAGAATACATGGAATCAATTGAGATATTAAATAAATCGTTTTACGTTGTTATTTTTGGTCATTTATTTTTACCTGTAGACACGGATGGACGTATAGTGGTGACGCTTGGGGGAGAACTAATTCCAGCAATGAGCGTCTTTCGGCTGAAATGATACGGATGTGTCAATGTCAACCTATCTATCCTGTATATTAGAATGCAAGAACTTTGTGAGCAGCAGGCCATCTCAGAGCCTCCTCTCCATTTTCCCTTGAGCACAACTTCCAATTTCCTCCCACAGAGCGGAGGCCTGTGTCCCAGCTATGGGAATATTATAGGATTAATGCAACTTCTAAGACACTGTTCTTTAGAAAGGTCAGGTGCGTAGTACTCACAACCGGCGTGCGTGTATGACCAGATGTATGAACGTAAACGAAGGAAAAGAAGTATGTAAGGATCGTAGTAGGTGGCGTTCTGTAGTTTCTGCCTACCTCCATGGGAAAAAGCCGTGCGCCCATAGTGTTTGCGCCTGGCACGATATTAAAGTAGCAAGCAGTGCAGGGAGTGACAGCAAACACTCGGTTATTCTAGTCTGTTATTATCATCCGAAATAGGTTTAAGGTTGTAGAGTTGGTGAGCTGAACTGTACGCACAGCTGCAGGGGCGTAGCCTTCATACAACCCGATTCCTATCGGCTTCCTGTCGGAACAACCGCTCTTCGTAATGTCTACTATTGCCAAATAATATAGAAAGAAAGAAAGAAAAGTAGGTACACCTGTATGTGTAGGTAACTGTGTATCACATCACATTACATAATTATACTCAATACCAGTTTAATACAGTCGTCATAAAATTAAAAATCTACAGTTTCTTATCTGAGTTTATAAGAAGCAGGTGGCGTTCGGTAGTTTCTGCCTACCCCTTGGGAAGTAGGCGTGAGTTTATATGTATGTGATAGGTAAGCAATGGTGGCAATGGCAATATTTGCTGAAGGACTAACGGTCGTTGAAGTAAACGAAACCTAGCGTGCAACGCGTCCCGATTTGAAAGACTAGTGGGATGAGAACAAAGACATTTAAATAAGTACCTAGTGAAACAAATGACTGGCACAATCTAGAAAAGGAGCTATGTCCAGGAAGTGTTCCTACGGTCAATATCTAATCTAGTCAAAATAAAGCCCTCTCGCTCTCTTCTACTTTTGCTGTGCCCGACTGGATCCAGAATGATAATATGTAGGTAAGTGTCCAAGCAAAAAGGGTCCTGTTCTCAGCTTTTAGTTTCCAAGATATACGCAGTTTTGTAAAGTTGGGTGAAAAAATTACATTTCTCGATTTTAATTCATTATTAATCTTTCGTACCTACGCCGTAATTACAGAAATATTTAAAAAACCCATTGTGTCTCGCGTAGATCCGCGTTTCCGGCAGCCGAGTGGTTAATTAATGCTCAATTATCTACAAGTTCATATAGTAAATGACTTTATATGATGTTTCTAAGTACCAGAAATTGTACTTGGAAACATCAGAAAATGTACTAAGTTGTAACAAAAATCAAACTTTGAAAATGTTTTTTCTCAAATCAAGTTTTTTCAGTTTCAACTTCAAATGTCTGATAAAAAAATAGGCCAGTTTTTGAATATTTTTTCAATCCTTATTATCAATTGACTATTCTAGATACCGAATCTGGTCTTAACTCAATACCCCACTACTGGACCCTTTTTGCTTGGACGCCCACAATAGAGCGGTGTCATCCCCATAAGACATTATGATACCATTCTGGAGCGATAGGCTGCACAGTTCATTTTATATACTTAGATTAAAAATAACATGGGGCCCAAAATGCTGCCTTGTGGAATTCCAAAACAACTATTTTTAAGTTCAGAACTTATTTACTGACCTATTTTTACACTTTGATGACGATCGCTGAGATAATCAGAAAATAGAAGAAGTTGTGCTCCAAGTTATCCCAAGTGTTTCAAGCTTGTGCGAAAGTTAAGTATGTACAAGAAATAGTGTCGAAGGCCTTGGCTAGGTCTAGAAAAATCCCAATTGTGTGTGTGAGATTGATAGTAATATAATTAGTTTATTTGTATACTGCTTGGTTAGTTGATCTTTTGGGCCTAAAACCAAATTGACTAACTGAAAGGAGTCTGTTATCTTCCAGACAGTTTATCCATCTACTGTTAATTTTTTTTTTCTAAAAATTTTGAGAGGCCTGTTAGCACTGAAATGGTGCTGTAGTTATTTATACAGTTTTTGTCTCCAGACTTGAATACAGGTGTGACCACAGCTTTTTTAAGCAATTTAGGGAATATTCCTTTAGATAAACATAGCTGAAAAACGTGAGTTAGCGGAGCGGCAAGTAGGTATTAAAATCTTATAAGTATATTATTAGGTATGCCATCCCAACCAGTAGCGCAAACATATTTTAACCCGTTTATCATTCTTACTACTTCGTCAACGTCTGTATCTAATAAAACAAAAGAATTCATTTTAGAGGATGTCGTGGATCGTGGTCGGGTTGACAGCGGGAAAATGAGTAGAATTTAAAGATTTTTCAGCCAAGTTTTGACCAATGTTAGCAAAAAAGTTGTTTACTTTATTCATTGCTTCGGATGGGTTTATCTCTGTTGATAGTAAATCTAGTGGAGGTTCGGGATTCTTCGATCGAAATGTATTTGTTTTTATAAATTTCCAGACAAGTTTACTGTTTTTTCCCGCCTTCTGTAACTCATTTTTATCGTACTGATTTTTTAGTTTTTCAAAAGAATATTGCAGAAGTTTCGATACCTTTTATAAGTAACAAAAAAGTATTTCGTTATCAGGTGCAATTTTAGGTGAAGTTTGTCTCTATGTCTTATACAACGAACGAGACCGTTGGTCAGTTCAGTCAGTTTGACATTGATGCTATCCATTTCTGGATCTCCGGCGTACCTACTGATGACTTCACTCGGCAATTCATTGTCCGCGGGCGCTGGTGGATTTGGGTCGCTCGGGGGTAATGGTTCGGTAGGCGTCGGTGGAGGACTTCGCCGCAATAATTGGTTACGACCAAACGGGCTCGATTCTGGGTTAGACACACTACCAGTTCAAACACTTTATTTATTGTTTATGAAAATTATTTAGTTCACATGAAAGTCGGTAAAAACCTACAAGTCACACGCGACACACTTTACTTTTATACAGACGTGACGGCGCAAATAATTATATTGTTTATTTCATTATAATCAATACAAAACACACGTCCGCTTAAGTAAAGCGAGTGGTAATTTTAGCGTCCATCTGCAACGACTCCGTGGCGCAACGGTAGCGCGTCTGACTCCAGATCAGAAGGTTGCGTGTTCAAATCACGTCGGGGTCAAATGTTTCTTTTTGAATTTTGTGTTACTTTTACTTTTTTTTATTGTTTTTATTTTTAATAAAAATAAGCAAGCGCTATATTAACCATGTTACACTATTAATTTACGTTTTTGAACAGTATTGTAGATTGTGCATTCAACCGCACGTCCGTAATAACAATTTGATGTTGACAGCGCCTTTATAAAGATTAAACAAACTTACTTTGTAAAGTTTGATCATAATTACAAGAGTCGCTGCATGTTGTGAGGTATCAAATATAAACTTGATACCTCCACGCGTTCCTGAGAAAAAAAGTCTTGACAGACAGATAGATGGACAACGAATAAGGTTCACTTCGGTGTCCCAGGTACGGAACCCTAAAAATGGCCAAAAAAGTGAAGCGTCTGATAACCAGTGATAGGAATAGGTAGTGCTAATTTGCCTAAACTTCGAGGAAGGAAGTAACATGGAGTAGATAATACCTCTAAAATCCCGGAATAATTTTAATGACGTTCAAATCCCGGGATTTAAAAACCACGAATTATTTATTGGACTTTATTTATAGATAGATAGAATACTCTTTACCATGTACACCATACAAATTTCAGATATAAATGTGTGTGTGTACCTAACCCTAAAAAATGTTATGATTTTTCAAATCAATAATTTATAAAAAATTCGTGGTTTTTAAATCCCGTGATTTAAACGTCATTAAAATAATTATTCCGGGATTTTAGAGGAGGTATTATCTACTCCATGTTACTTCCTTCCTCGAAGTTTAGGCAAATTAGCACTACCTATTCCTATCACTGCTGATAACTTGATGGCTTTAACAGTCGTATCAATACCGAGCAGCTTCGGAAAGTCTTTTTGTATGCCGTCGCATTATACTAAAGTAATATCTGTGTCATGTGTTTTGATAGGTGAATTTATAGTATGTACATTACTGTAGCGACCGACTATGTGAAAATGAGGGCCGAGGCGAAGCCGAGGCACACATACGTGAACCCATCAATGCCTGGTTGCGGCCAAGGCTTGTATAGTACTTTTCTCAACACAGCAATTAATTACAAATTCCATAATCAATGACGAAACAACAATTATTTTTCACGCGCCATAAATATGTTCATTTGTAGTTCATCTTTGATAAAGTTACCTCCTTGGTTGCCACGTGTCGAAGTAAAAAGTTCGTTTGTAGCGCGGCAACCCCACGACCATAAGGTTACCGATAATGTTGGCCGCACGGTTAGTGACATCCAATCTGATGATCGCGTTTCTCTGTCTACGTCGCGGGAGCATTAGAAAGGTTGGCGCCACTGTATTTGACGACCAATCACGCGCCACTATTTTTCCCGCGCACCCCGCTTCTAGCACCACTGTTGAGCAAGCTTCTCGCCAGTGTTGCCGTTTTAGTCACTTTGTGGCTAGATCTAGCAGATTTTCGACGGTTTTAGCCAAAAAATAATCTGTTTTAGCCACCAAAATGAATCTAGCTACTTCTGGCTACTTTTTAGATTAGATTACCCACCTACCTACCTACATGTATAACCTACTTTTATTACTGTTAGAAGTCTACCGACTAATACAATTTTAAACTTTTTAAACAGATTTTAAAGAAATAATTACGGGGTGACTGCCTCGTTGGTCTAGTGGTCGCAAGCGCTACTGCTGAGCATGAGGTCCTGGGTTCGGTTCCCGGGTCGGGCAAAGTGTTATTGGGTTTTTCTATCTGGAATTTCTCAGTAGCAGCCCGGAGTTTGGATCTGTGCCCGGTTGATGGCAATAGGCTCGCCCCCTATTACATGGGACTTAAACATAACTATAGGGTAATCTGTGCTATTTAGTACATCTTTGCCCAACCCTTCGGGGAAACAAAGCGTGATGTTATGTATGTAATTACGGGGTCATTGTCAATAACTGTAGACACCACCGCACCGAGGTGACCGAGGTCAGCGCCACATCAGGGGATTCCCCAATGAATGTTTATATTTTTAACGTAATTCAGATTCGATCGAATGAAAATGTAGTCTAGTTTGTTTTGTATAAAGTCAATACTACTCGTGTCAACATGCGCAGAAACGATATTATTGTTGAATAATATTGTTATTGTTTAGCCGAACTAGTTCTCTTACATTTTTCGTAAACTTTTTGAGTGAATACTTAATTGTGTGAATTATTGACGTTCCGCTAAGGAAAAAGTGTTACACTCAAAGCTGAATGGGAGAATAACGAAGAATTCAAAGAATGGATAAAGCCAATTGCGAACAGCCCAACGAAACAAAATGGCAAAATGTGGGTGTACTATAGGTACAGTCGATCTATTCTGTAACCATCACACCGTGAGCACTTAAGTGAAGTGAGTTTGAAGTGAGCTCAATTCCTAGTAGAGCAAGGTAGAGGACAGTTCACATCACGCTCACTTCACCTAAATTTTCACGGTAGGATCGTTACAGAATAGCACCACTGCTCTGCCAACCTTTGGGGGAATACAAGCGTGATGTTATTTTATGTTATGTGTTAGCTATAAACTTATTACCAGTTTTTAATAAATTTTTAACAACACTAGCGAACATAAATGTACGGAACAGCAATTTTTTTTTCGCGATTTCAGGTTTGGTCCCATAGTAAAATTTGTTTTAAATTTTGTTTTATTAAGTCCACTTATCCCCATCCCTATTAATATAAAAATTATATTATTAGTAAGACGTAGGGTGTTCCGAGTCTTGAGATTTAACTTTATTTTTCACAGTTTTTCAAAATAATTGCCGCCACACGATTTTAATAACAGTGCCGGTCTCGTTATCAATTTCAAGCAGTGCCTGTGGCATTTTTCGGATAGTAGTGATCAAAAGTGTAAATTGATTTCGGAAACTTTTGCGTCTCGTCGAATTCATACGTTGCGATGACGAGGGTGCAGGTTTAGAGGATCAGGAGCGTGAGGAGCTTGCCCAATTGCTCACGGAGATGAGCGGACGAAGAGATGTTTAATACGATTGGGGAGCCGACTCCATATGGGGAGTATCATTATAGACACGGGAAATAATTCTCCGATAGCCAGTGGTCTCGAACCTACCGATTTTTCGGTATTTCTACCGATATGGGCTCTCGTTATAAATTAGTCTGTAAGTTTTTTTTCCAATAAATAAACGAATTTGATTGAATATTGTATTTTTTTGTCAAATACCGATTTTGGGTATAAATATACGGCAACTCTACCGATCTCGCTCTATGACGTTCGAGACCACTGCCGATAGCAACGCATCCATATCCCCTGACACCTGCAAATAAGGAGATTATGCAGCAAGAGCTTACCAACATGTTGGCTGAAGATTATTATTGAAGATTGCGAATCTGCATGGGCTGCTCCAGCACTGCTAGTACCTAATCGTGACGGCAGTTTTCGTTTCTGCGTCGACTAACGAAAATTAAATTCGATTACGAAGACGAACGCCTATCAATGCCTCGCATTGATGAACTGCTGCAATCTACTAAACGTGGACGTTCCATTTTTAAATTACAAGACAGTTATGAGTTTTCTTAGTACCTAACTTATTCGGACGCTAAACACGACAGATATGGATTTTCATACTAATATTGCCGACCGCTAAACGCGATAGTTATGGCTTTTCACAGCCGGCCGCTGCTCGCATGTATTTGACCAGAACAGCATTTTCGATTTATCTCAAAGAAGGTTGTCTAAATAATGTTCGAAATTCCAAGCATGTTTGAGAAAAATCTTTATATAAACTTCTATACACTATAACTTGAGGTAAAAGTGAGTTATATTTTATGACTTCGGAACTACTGATCTGATTCCGAAAATTCTTTCAGTAATGGGAATAAAACAAGAAATTTGTAGAAAGTCGCGGGTAGAATATAAATAAAACCATAAATTAATTTCATCTCAATTATATTAATTTAATTAATAAGAGAACATAGACAGCATTCGCTGCAAGGTACAACCGTAGACGGAGCCCCATACATTAGGGTACTAGCCGAAACACTTGTAATAATACTACGACAAACAACGGATTAGAGCAGTGGCGTCACACATAGACTGAAAATATATTAGCGACAAAAAGAAAAGAAAAGAATCTATTTTTATTAGGTGGAACTAAAGATTACACATATTCGTTGCCAAGAGATCCACTTTTTTATTACAAGAAAATGTCTTTGGCATAATTATAATAAAAATCGTGTAATTCTCATGAGATGACGATCGGCAACGAATATGTCGTGTGTTGATTTTGTAACATTAATCGATTGAAGGACACTGAACGAGACAACAGACGTTTTGTTATTACGTGTGGGGGCATTTAGTGTCCTGCAAAGTGTTAATTTACGTAATCTCTTCTCTTAATTATTTATGACATAATTTTTGTGTAAAATCTTGAGAAGACATCAAAGAAATACATGTAGATTATTTCGATTTATTTTCTGGCTACACATTGACAATGCTCAAAAGTTGTTAATTTTGGAGTTTACTCCTTATGAATCGATTTTCATATAAGGTATAGAAATTTTATGAGGAGTGAAATTTGAAATTAATACAAGCGCTAACTCAAAAGCGTTACGTTTTTCTGCGCAACGCCCCTTGCGCACCTTTCACGGAGTAAACTCTAGTCGTGCGTTGGAGCTGACGACACACACACGCTTTTTTTTATCTTATTAAAGAGCCATGCTACAAATCAACACACAATACACCCACTAGATTTAAAAACAATATTGCGTATCAGTATTTAAAAAATACAAGTCAAATGTGAGAATTTCCAATTAAACGACCCACAGGCGAGTAACCTTCACGAACAGCAAACCTACAATTCAAATTTTCGAAAACCACCTTCCTCTAATTCTGACCTACGGGCGACTAATCATATAGATTTAATATATCACATAAATATATACACAAACAGTAAAGCGTCTGTTTTATTCACAGCAAAGTCAAGTTTAATATTTGAAAATTGTTAATACTATTACATTGATAAACCAGCAGGTTAGTCTCAACGTCTTTGAGTTTTGATCGAATTGAAATTGTGTCACATATACGAATTCGATTCGATTGAAACTCGAAAATGGTGAGAATAAACCATCAAATTATAATAGTAGCTAGTACATCCATTAATCTCAAAATTGCAATTAATTGCACATTGCTCTAGACCTTCCATCGCCAACTCTCCGTTATAATAGCCTAATTCTTCTAAGAACATTAATCGGTCGAAGGACACTAAACGAGACACAATAGAAGTTTTATTATTCTACTTGTGGGGGCGTTTAGTGTCCCGCAACGTTATAATAAAAATAAACAATTTCTATATTTCTGTTCACCCCTCGCGGTTGAGGTTGTTATTATGAAGATCTTTTAAAAGTGCTTAAAAACCAAAGCTGCAACACATAAGTCTATTGTGTTAGGAATCTCTTTAAAGTAGTAATTTATGAAGAATACTATCTAGAAAGAACATTAAATTTACATAAACCTATCTAAAAGTAAGAGAAAACACGGACACACGATTATTTTAATGATTGCACTAAGATTTACACGCGGTTTTGAAAGGTGACATCAAGCTGTCAATTGTCATGACACCTGTTGTGATTGGTTGAACGGAACGACAGCAGCCAATCATATCAAATGACATGACAGTTTGCTTCCAGAAACCCGGTGTGAATGCTACATGTGATACTCGGGCCAACGATACGAGACAAATAGAAAAAAACTGCAAACAAATATAAACTTTAAACTCAAGTAATCTAAGTTGATTTTCAAAAATGAAAAAAGAAACTATCGATAAACGTCATAAAATAATTTTAGTTTCAATGGAAACTGAACCATACGCCATTAAGTCAAAGTTAGTAATCCCAAAGCACGAAATTTATCTCTTGAGGAACTAAATTCTGATAATGTTACAGTTAATAGTGAGGATATAGAATGAGGTGCGTAGTACTGCCACGTGGTCCCAGCAAAGAAAAGATTTCGGAAGTCATCTCGTGGCATTCTATTGAGCCTAGTATTAGAAGTATACAACTATTGTATTCGATTGATTTTTTTTACTAAGTTAGGTAATAATAATGATGATGAAAGTGTTAATCGGTTAAAGGACACTGAACGAGACACTATAGAAGTTTGATTGTTATTACGTGTGGGGGAGTTTAGTGTCCCGCAAAGTGTTTGCCCACTTACGCACGGACGTAAAAATATCCCGGCGGGATTTTATCGCGCAATGAATTTTCAACTCTCGGTGTTGAGCCGAGCATTGAGAATCCAACAGAGTGCACCCCAGCGCGTCAAAAAAACATTGTTAGATTTTCAACTCTCGGCGCTAATTAGAGCGTTGAAAAAAAATCGCTCGTGCGAACGGGATCTTAAAGTATTTCTACAGTTTTTCTCGCAGTCTAAACTAGTCTAGCGAGATCGTTAACAAGATTGCCTACGTAGCGCACATACGTACTTAAAACCAGTCACAATTTCATTGCCTTAGTGCAACCTTCAAAAACAATAAATCTAATTTCAAGCCGATTGCTTGCTCTGCTATTGCAAACTTGAATGATTACGTTCATGAAAAATTCTGTAAAAATATATATCTTGATCTCTGTTTTCTGGTGTTCTTTATTTCTGTGAGTTTAATATAAAGGCCCGCAGATCAATTTTATTGCTTAGTGAATTGAATACACAATAGTTTTAAGCAATATTAGTCGGTTGAAGGACACTAAACAAGTCACAAAAAAAGTTTTTTCGTTATTTCGTCTGGGGGCGTTTAGTGTCCCGCAACGTGTTATTTTTTTTTTGCCTTATCACATTCTAAAAGTTTATTTGATGACAATGTAATCTAAAGTTGACATATTAATTAGTATTGCACGTTTCAAAACTGTCTTATTAAA
The DNA here is from genome assembly GCA_947568875.1 of Fissipunctia ypsillon. NCBI lineage: Eukaryota > Metazoa > Arthropoda > Insecta > Lepidoptera > Noctuidae > Fissipunctia > Fissipunctia ypsillon. The sequence continues at coordinate 7,523,582 of OX387650.1, read as the reverse complement.
ACAATGTAAATGTGCAAATCTCTAAAAATATTTTTATGGGAAGTGGTTTAGCACCTCTGCTTTCTCAAAACCTTATCAATTTTATTCCACCGAAATATTTTCTCAACTTATATTGTTATTTTGCCAGTAGATTTGAAAATTGAATAGAAATTGCCAAGGCTTTCTGGATCCAGAAGTCAGTGTTTCTAACTCTATGGATTGGGACATATTTTGATTTAAATACCATTCAAAATCGAGTACACATTATTTTATTATCATAACATACATTATTGGGACCCCTTTATTCACAAAAATGATCATAGTACCTATGTCACGCATTTTACGACGTCCTGCGTATTTCATCTTAAAATGCTTGACACATCTCCATACATACAGTCAAAGATTTATTTTGCTAGTTAAGATTTACTATGAATAAGAAATAGTTACGTTATTAATTCTTTCAGTTTTACAATGTTAATTTAGTCATTATTGAATAAAAGGATCAATCAACGAAATTAAAATTCTATGTTAGATCTATAGTCATCAAAAATCATTGGTTAGTAATTCAAAACACATAATATTTTAAAGAAAATCACAGTGATTACAACTAGTCTGTCTTTGTGCCAAATTAACACTATTTGATAACACTGTTGGTTATTGATACCACTCGCCCAGCGTTGGGCAAAACGGGCCATATCCGGACAAGTTGGGATATTTATGTGACATCTCGTAGGCATAGATTGCTTGTCGATAAACAATATTGGCAGGGCTTAAGAACAATATTTTGTAGATCGAATCGGAGTTGATTCGACTTGGTGTCACGTTGACATTTATTTGAATCAAATACGATTCGATTCGAGAATCCGAAATTTTGGGATCCTGTGACCATTTCTTATGTCTTACAGCCTCGTTTGTTTTCGTGTTTTCCTTCCCAAATAAATCGTTTGTGTTAATTGCTGTATGGACATCTATCTTTCATAATAGCCTGATTTTAAGTCAACAGGTCGTCGTGAGATTTCACACATAATTTTTTACGATGTTCGATCAACTATTTTTCTAACCGCACACAAGCAAGGTCGCGGGAAAATTTTTATTTGCCAGTTCTACCGTCTTATTCATGAATCAAAGATCTAACTCAGATTTATATTTTCCAAGTTGTGAATAGTTGCCATCTATCTTTGAGTTGTTGAGCTTTTCTCTAGTGTCTGTGGCAATGACAAGTATGCGAGTGAGCACGCATATAACAAGCTGTAACATGTGGCGATGATGAATGATGGACGAGAGTTATAGTCACAGCTCAACATTGCCATCTATCTCGCGAGTTGTTGAGCTACCCCCTATTGAAGCGAGTGTTGTGACAAATTTCTGCAACAGTGACAAGCTAGCCACGTGGTGGTAACGAGTTAGAATGACGAGGCGTACGTCAGTTCAGCTCAACATATCAGCAAGTTGTTGAGCTATTCCCTAGTGTAGCGAGTGTTATTGACGAGCGTCTGTAGCAGTGACAGGTCGGCGAGAATGCGCGCGTATCACAAGTTCTGCCATGTTGTGGTGACGAGAACGTTGGTGTCGAGGGCGCGCGCGATTCGTTCGTGTAAGCCGTGTGAGAGCCACTGCATGCGGAGAGTTGAGTAGCGCGAAGGGCACAGGTGCAGCGGGTTGCCGCGGCGGAGACCCTGAGGAAACAAACGAAGAGTTATTTTAGGTATTAATTTGACACAGCTGTGTTAGAAATACAGAAAACCAAATAGTTCGTTATAAAGCAGGAGCTATGTCAAGATTAGTTACGGTACTTGCAGAACAATTTAAACTTTTTCAGCTCAAATTTTTTCCGAGAAAAATAGATTACAATATGAAGATTAAAATAGAAACCTGCAAGACGGTCAAACGTCTAACCATGGCAGGGGTCGTCTAACGTTAAATTCGGGAAGCTCAACATATAAGAAGCAATTCATACTTATTTACTAATATTATCAATGGTATTAGGTTCCCGTGGGGTAATTTCTGACAAGAACGCGAGCGAAGCCGCGGGCTAAAGCTACTAGCTTTAGAGCTTTCTAGAAAATAACGTTGTTATTAAGACTCACCTGATCAGTCTCGCCATAAGAGTCCAGATAAGGCGCAGGCAGCTTGGCTCCTCGCGCGGGCGCCGCTAGTAGTAGCAGCTCACAGTCCCGCACCCGCATGAACACGCCGGCGCCGCCGCCGCAGGACACGCAGTGGGCTACTACTGCGCCCACGCGTTGGACTTCACTGCCGCGACCCGTCTAAAGAAAGAAAATGGCATAAGGTGGGTGATAAAGTCCATGTAGTGACGACCGACAGTCAGTATATGCAGAGACCGTGCAGTATATGCCGTGACTTTTACACAAATAATTAATTTAAATTACGCACAACCTCTTAAGGGGTCATTGTACTCATCATTATGAACAAATTTTACTATAGGACCAAACCTGTAATCGCGAAAAAAATAATAATATCAGCTGTTCCTTACATTTATGTTTGCATAACTCGTCAAAATGTAGGGAACCGCTGATTTTATGTTGGTAGGGGAAAATCTTAGGGGTTCACGTCACCGACATGCGACATGCTATGCATAGTTTTACGTTTAAGTTTTCACTTCTATCGGCAGTCCCAATGTCTGCCTATTTTTTTTTGTTTTATCATATTTAGATATCGATACCCATAATATCTGCACAGTTTCGCTAACTAATTTAATTTGGCCTTGTAGATTGGTGGTTACTTTCGACGACAAAAACCATCCTGTAAAGGATTCCTTAAAATTAAAACGCGTTGCATATGCATTCGCCGTCATACTGAATGTGGGGAAATCCCAAAATAAGGTCTCAAGTAACGTCACGTCGGCTTACGCTGTAACTTAAGCAGACTTTCGAGCAGACGCGAAAATAACGCGGCGTGATTTTATCGCGCACTGCATTTTCAACGCTCTGCTTAGCGTCTAGAGTTGAAAATCCAACAGTGTTTTTTTTTCCACGCGTTGGAATGCACTCTGTTGGATTCTCAATGCTCGGCTCAACACCAAAATTTGACCACTTCGATAAAGTCAAAACAAAAAAAAATCTAAGTTGGTTCAGTCGTTTGGGAGCTACGATGCCACAAACAAATACACAGATACACACGTTAAACTTATAACACCCCTCTGTTTCCATCGGGGGTTAAAAAATAATATATAAACTCACCTTTGGTATATCAGCTTGACAGCAATAACTCTGCGAGCACAGAATCTGTCCACACACCAGACACATAGTAGGCTTCTTACTGTCCTCCCGTTCCGAATTAGGACACGAGAACTCGGAAACCAAATTCATGAGTTCCGAAAAATCATCAGGCAAATTGATCAGTTTCGGTGGCTCCTTAGGCTCAGTCACCACATGAGTCGGTATCTCACCTCTGAACCATTCCGTTGACAGTCCCACCCATTCTGTAATCTTCTTTTTAGCGAACGGAGTATCTACTAATTCTTTGTAAGTCGTTGGCATGCCTAAGTACCCGCACGTACTCTCCCAAGTATCGCCATTGACAACTGCTAGTTCTGAAGGGGAGCTAATGTCACTTAAGAAGTGGAAGAATAAGCAACAGCAACGTAGGAACGTGTGGCACTGACTTTTGATTTTCTGCCATACTTCCACCGGATTCAAATTGTCCTCTAACACCCCTTTGCGTAGTTCTTTTATGAATGGTATAAGATTGTCTAAATCAGGGTTTTTAAAGTCTTCCTGGCCTTCCATGGGCTCGCTCTTGCATGTGGTTACATCCGTAACCAATAACGCTCTGGCAAGGGTGGCTCTAAAGCATTGTAAAGTGATTTGCTTCGCTAGATTCGTCGGTCTCGCTGGGGTAGCCAGTTTGCAGAATAAAGCTGGAGCTGATAGTACTAAGGAGACGAGAGTTCCAAATGGTTCGTGAGTTAAGGGCGAAGTACTTTCTAAAGTATTTAAAGTACTTAAGGCGTGGTGTGAAAGATGTTTGGGTGACGCCCAAACGGCTGGTAAGGAGGCCGATAATCGGATCAACGCTTGTAGCGTGTCCCTATGTCTGGCAGGGAGGTCCCCTAATAACGGTCGTTTCTCTGCATGTAATACGGCGTTGGTACTTAATATTGTGTAGGATGTGGACCGGTAGAGGGCGGCACTTGATACCATGCCTCCGTATTCGCTGATTGGAAGAATCTGTGAAAGAAATTGAATCATGAATAAAAAAATAAGTACGAGGATCGTGTTCAATCAATAAAATAACAATACGATTTATTATTTTCTTTTTTATTAAACACGTAATACTAGTGAGACTAAACGTGTTTGTAATACGTGTGTTAAACCTTCGTGGGAGTTTTGGGGGTGCTTGCTCACCTTGCGAGCTACAATGATAGGTCATGCTAACCCTCTGTCATTGTGAGGGTCACAACATTGACACTATCTGATGTTTCCCTACGTTCTCCAAGGCTGAATCCAAAAATAAAGGGTACCATAAACCAAATGTTTAATACACCTTTGTTGGTTACATTAATAAAACGTACAAAAATGAACCTTATAGAATGAATGCTATGGAGAATCTGGACACAGTGATCTAACCTTTGGACTCAAATAAAAAGTGCCATCTATTGGTCCCAATAGTAATTAACTTTACATTTATGGTAAATACGGATAAATTACAAGTGAATTAAACTCAAATATTCAAAAACTCATGTTGTAAACACCAAGGAAATTATGGTTGGATTGTAACATTGATTTGCGGGTAATATTGCTACTGGCCGATAGATGGCCGCACAACGTGTTTAATAAAAAATAAAATAAGAGGCTAATGGTCTGTTTCACCAGATTCTAAGACGTCCTGGTAAACTAATCTTGGAGATAATTTCATACAAAATTTCAAGCACCTTTTTGAACATTAAGAAATAGGCTCTGAATATGTGCAGAGGACGAACGTTTAGCACAAATGGTCAGTTTGTTAATGAAATGGAATTGTTTATTCTGTAAATAGGATATAGGAATCACTTTTACAGGTCATATTAAATAAAATAAGCTAGATGGAGTTGTTGTGTGTTACGTATGTAACCATGTGTAGTCTAAGTATATTTCCTCATGTATTCTGTATTAGTTTAAGATCAGTCGTAATAAATCACTCGTGGCGTACACCCGCATTTCATTGTCGACTGCCCGCAACCCGCACACTTCATGGCGACCCTGCCATGCGCGAGCGCCGCGGTGTAGGCACCCACCTACCGTAGCCAGGTATCGCGTATCGGGCGAATTCTGCAATTCAGCGGATTCCTGTGTGCCTCGGTGCACTGAGTTAGAGCGTTTTAATATCCACGTTATAAAAATGGATATAACTTGGAAGACATTCAGCTTAAGTGGTGTAAAAATAAAATGGGTAAGACTTTTTGAAAAACAGAAGACAAGGAGGTAATAATTGCGCAAAATGCATCAGGAGGAAGTAATGGTGCAGTAGAATCACACAAACAAATGAATAATATATTACTGGCGTCGGACCTTGACAATTTTCGCCATTGCGGCCATCATAATTCTATGGAAGAAGCTGAAGGCCAGGCAAAAGAAATGGATCGGGAAGCATGTAGAGCCAGAGTTTGTAAGAAGAATGCGTTTGCGGTTGTCGGGAAGGCGAGAACGTTAAGAAGGAAACGAAAATGTGTGAATCGCGTAGTAGTGCGCCCTAGTGAATAAAAAAAAGTGTAAATCGTCATATTTCGTATAGCGTAAATCATATTTAGTGAGTGAATAAAACCATCCAGCTGTGTTGCATCATCCAATTAGGATATTATAGAGACTTTAGTTGTTCCAATTCTAACGTATCATAATTCTGTGTTACTTTGTAACTTACAGCAATTTACAGCCTAAGTACAACGGAATGTCACATGGAATAAATATTGGGCATAATCAATCAACTATACGCGTGAGGATACAAGGATACTAGGTACATTTCTTCTTTTTTTTTTTTAAATATAAGTATGTTTTAATTTTACATTCCATGGAAAAAGATTTAGAAAGAATTTTAAGTGAACTATCTGATATTCAAGTCAGTTTGAGAAAGTTAGGCCCAAGTAAAAGGTTACAATATAAAGACAAAGCAAAAGAAAACATAATAAAAGCAAAAGAATTATATTCATCGTATAAAAATACTATTAGTATTTTTTCTGAGCAGAAAATCTCGTTAGGATTAGCCGAGTATATTTACGAAGTGTTGAAGGAGAGAATAGATGTTATTTACGATAAGATTTTGTCATATAATCCTCAAGGTGAAGTAGAAACAATTATTTTAAACATGGAGAAGTTTGAAATAAAATCTGCAACATCCTTAATATCTGTTATGGATGGTTCAGAAGGTGCGACAGAAAAAATAATAGACGCTGTAGAATTGTATATAGAGATCGGATAATCGGATGCATATTTACCTAAAGTTAATTTTTCGCTATTAAATTATGGAAGCGGCTTCTTAATTTTTTTTTCTTCATATAAATCCCGGGATTCCAGAAAATCCGGGAATGCACAATTAATCGGATATATGGTATAGAAACGACTTCTTAAACATGTGATATTATTTATTTAAAAAATACCGAGACACCAGGATCACATAACTATTCTTATACTTTAAATACATTTTTAACCCACGATTCAAATATATGTGTATGTAGGGTATAAGAGGAAGGGTAGTGCGTGTCGATTCTATAGTCAAAAAGTACTAAATTTATAAATTCCTGAATCGCAAAATTTTTACGATCGATACCAAAGTGCATTCCATCTAAGCCAACACCAACTTTAGGTAAATATGCATCCGAATATCCGATCTCTAATTATATAACAGTTGTCTCAAGGACCCTGAACAGGGAAAAATGTTAATTTCTTTTGTTTTGAAAACAAGATTAACTAAAACTGCCAAATTAAAATGCGAATATAACATAGCGAGCCTTATACAAGAAAAACTTATTTACTAACAAAAAAGCCCGCAAATTCTATACTCTGTCAATTGAATAATTTGAGTCCAAATAATATGTCCATTAGTGAGTATGAAAATAAAATATCAGAATTATTTATAGACCTCACTATTGCACAAGCTGACGGAAACAAAAAGGCATGCGAGATACTGAGACCTATAAATGAGACTCGCGATTAAAAGATTTTCTGATGGATTAAGACATAAACGTTTAAGCACTACCATTTCAGCACGGAACTGTTCCGAGTTGAAAGATGCAGTGCGTGCTGCCGAGGACGAGGAGCTGGGGCAGCCCTCAACTTCCAATGGTATGTTCAGCGCGAGAAGTAAGTCAAACAACAGGTTTAATAATAATTTCAATAGAGGTGGCCGAAATAATTATTATAATCAAGGTTCTCATTACCAACGAAATTATACTACGGGTCAAAGATATAATAACATTAATTATCAACGAAGGTTTCATGGTATTCCCCGTGGTGGATATAGACGCGGAAGAGGTCATCATTTTTCAAATTTTGGAAATAATCATTCTAGATATAATCGTGGTAGGGATACTCAACACAAAAATAATCAGCAAAAAATGTTTCCAGCCCAAGTGAAAAATCCCAAAACAGCGAACGAAAAAACAGAGACCAAGAACCAGTTTTTTCGGTCCTAAATCACATAACATTATAACGTGTAACAAAAATGTTATGTACGTTCATTTTAACATTAACAATACCAGGTGTTCATGGTTACTTGACACAGGAGCGTCCATTTCCGCTGTTTCTAAGAAGGTGTTATTGGAACATACTCCTTCCTTTGTATGAGGACAACATTGTAATAAATGGTATCGGTGGCAAAACTTATTCAGAAGGTTACGTTCATCTTACATTGCGTACTCAAAATAGTAGTTTTAATAATAAATTTTATTTATTCAATGATTTACCGTGTAAATCGGATGGAGTTAAGAAAGATTCGGAAAAACGAATCGCGACGATCTGCCGCTACGTTAAGTGTCAGTCAAATTAAACATTAATATGTCCCACTATGCATCCATACAAACTAACATTCTCCCTGTTTTAGCCTCGTTGGCCAAAACTGAAGTAAAAGGTTCAACGTGCCTCCTAGAAGCAAATTATATGATGTGACAAATTCACATCAGCCCAGAGGGGGTTAGGAAAAAAAATGGACCTTATATCATAATCTTTTGCCTCATCGGACGCTAACGAGACAGAGAGAGGGAAGGGGAAAGGTCAAGAAGTAAAAATTATTATAAAAAACCTAACTCATGGCCACGCTCCTGAGGAAAAATCTCAAAAGTATCCCGATCTTACTAAACTTAAACTCCGTTGAATGTCAGTCACTCCTGACTAAACTGTGGGTCCACAATCATAAACTGAACCTGTTGCGTCAACCTGACACACCTTGCAAGGACTATGTCCCGTCAGCAAAGTTGGTTTCGATTTAGACATAATCCACAAGACCGTTACGGGGGCCGAGCAGATTATTACGTGTTTTATGTAGTGTTGATTGTCTAGTGTGCGGGGGATAACTACACTATTAGATTTTAAACTCAATAAAGCGGTATGTTATTATATTCTTTTAACTCGTTAAATGAACATATTCAGGACACTGCTATTTTCTATCTATATCTACATCAGTCGGGGCCGGAGACCGACTGTCCACCTATCTTGTTTTTTTTCTCCTATTCGAACTTTCAAATCAATGTTTGTCTTCTTAAATTAATCAATGTTTAAACTTGCGAAGGTTGCATGCTATAGTTTGACCGATACCGCTGTACCGCGCCTTAGGTATATGCGCGGCGAGACAGGGGGGGGGGGGGCAGTGCAGGTCGCTCATTCGTCAACGCTCACGGCATCCCACCGTTCATTCGTCAGTCCCACCCCGCGCCTCGCCGCGCATTCCTAAGGCGCGGTACAGCGGTATCGGTTAAACTATAATGGCCCGCCCGGTTAAAACCTCTACAGTACTGATCGGTGCAGGTATAATATTCCCATGTTATCTTATGTGCTCACTTATAAAGAAACCGGTTTAAACTTGTCGGTGCCGACTACCTTATTAATCCTGTACCGACGCGACCCACACGGGTTTGTCTGGGGGTCTACTCTCTAAGCACGAAGTCCGTAGTTTCGGCCGAAGTTACGGGCGTTTCCTACTCCGTATCACCACAGATTAATAATTAATACAGATACTCAATCCCATACAAAGAAATGTGACCTCCCTAAAACTGGCAATTCGACTGGCTATATTTTTTTCTCCATTTTCTCAACAGATGGCAGTACCGGCGACTCACTAATTGCCAGAAACGGTAGTTTTATAACGCCATCTAGGAGTCAACCTCCGGAATCTGAATTGACATTGCCAGAGAGAATGATTAATGTTTAGTAATTTTTTATATTTCCAGGTTTAATAATGAAAAAAATATGTATTTTTTTACATTTCTATGTAAGTAATGTATTTATAAAAAGATTAAATATACTTAAAATGAATTAACTAAACGTAAATTAATAACGATTGTTGCTACCTTTATTGTGAAAAATTGAGTAAAACGCCATCTGTTGCAAATAGCTCTAAACAAAATGGGTAGCTACCTTTATCATTCTATGGGTTCGAATCGCGTTCGAATGGAAGTTAAAGTTTTCAGTTATCTTTTTTTGTCGAAATTACGTGATTTATGAGTGTAAATAGATAAATCAGCCTTGAGCAACGAAGTTTTAATATTTACTAATCTTACTTCAGCCAAAATTTGCCGTTTAACGCAATTTAGTGGTTGTAAATTTTGTTAGAGTAACCTATACTGCCATCTATGATTTTTTTTCAAGACTAATTATAATTCGTTCCAGATGAGACCCCATGGTATCACTTACAGACATAATATTAATTCGGTTTCCGAACTGAGAATGAATGACAACACGATTTTACAGTTGTCCCTACGCCCCCGATGTGTTTTTGCCTGTTCGAAAATTTTTATTTTACACTTGTTGTGACGGATTAACTACTTTCGGAAGGGCCCGTATCTTCGTTGACGGACTAAGGGAGTAGACCTCCTGTACCGGAAACCTGTTTCTTTATGTAAGCACCCTTACACATACTCCTCAAAATTTTGTTAAACAAGTCCAACATAATTTTAACATGGATGAAAAGTTAATTAACAACAAAAAGTTATTGAAATCCTACTCACATTAGCAAAATCCTCAATCAGCGCCTTAGTCATATCATTATAAGGCGGAATCTCGCCTTCAAAGTGTACCAAGAAGTCCTGCTTCAACAAGGTCTCAGCATGAGTAGAGACATACACTTCCGTCTCATCAGCCGACTCGCCATCCTCCATATCTGAGGACATTGCTCCCACGCTCCTCGCTCTAGCCTGGCAGTGCATTTCTTCACAGAACTCCGTACATATATGCAAAGCTTCCGAGCTTACTTGGTGTTTTAACTTAAGGATCATGTTCACGGATTCGTTGTAAGTTTCTTCGGTTAGGGGAGGTGGGGTGCCCGAGGGCATGGCAGGTGCGGAGAGGAGGGGGAGCGCGGTGTTGCATAGGCGTTCGCAGAGGGGACACAGGTATTCTTTCTTTTCGACGTCGAAAGCGGCTGGTTGGCGGCCACGGTAGGGTCTGCGAAAAGAAAAGTTTGTTACAAAAATGTCCTCAGAATTTTTCGTCCACGGTTTGGAGATAAAAACCAGTAATCGCGAAAAAAAAATCTGCTGCTCCCTACATTTATGTTCGAATAACTCGTCACAATGTAGGGAACACCAAATTTTTTTTTCGCGATTTCAGGTTTGGTCCCATAGTAAAAGTTGTTCATAATTATGAGTACAATGACCCCTTAAGAGGTTATGCGTTATTTATGTTACATCTTGTATATGACAAAACAGCTGAGAAGTTTATCTATTCTCTACAACTCCTATCCTATCTCCTATAACTCCTCTCACTGTGGCCAAGACACCTTTAGCCATCATCCGTCCTATGAGTCTGTGGGATCGGCAGAGAGAAAACAATTTCCTGTATACATCCCACAACGTACACAAACCCCTATTCCTACCCAAATTCCGTCTGTTACCGTAGGTCTTCTTGTAACAGACTTCCCGCACGTAAAATCAACGTAACCTACGTTTGGTACGGTTTGTATGGTAGGTTAGGGCTATAATAGGTGTTAGGTAATTTCTATAGGGCTAGGTTTGTAGTCAGTAGGGCCTGAGGTAAATAGTAGGTACCAGGCTCAATTGTCTCGGACACAGTCACACTGTACGCATTAGGAATAACAGACGTACTAAGCTGTAAGTCCCGGTGCGTACATTTTTGGATACAAAATCAATCTGCCTTGTCATTTCCCAGCTATGTTGAGGTCGGCTTCCAGTCTAACCGGATGCCGCTGAATACCAGTATTTTACATGGACAAACTGCATATCTATCTGACCTCCACAACCCAGTAATTGGTAAACCGATTCGTTGTGGATAGCACGCCGGGCGTGCCATCGATTTTTGTTCTGTGTGGCGTATGACACGCGGGTCGTGCCATAAACGGTTATAACTCGCTCAAATTGCATTTTGGAAGATTTATCCAGCGCAAAATATTCATTGTTTTGCAAGTAGTTCATGCCTACAACCTTCGTTTCTGGATATTTTGTGAATTAGAACTTTTTAGAAGTTGCCAACATTTTTTAACTTGTGGATGGCACTCTTTTTTACTCTGTAGGTTTTAAATAATGTTGTCGAAAAATACTTTCTAATAAATAACAAATACGACTGCCTCGTTGGTCTAGTGGTTGCAAGTGCTACTGCTGAGCATGAGGTCCTGGGTGGGATGAGGTTCTGGGTGGATACTTGATTCTTCGATGTTTACAAACATTATTATTCGGTGAAAATTTAATTTAATAAAAATCAAAGTTTTTCAGGGTGATTTAGCTGTACAGTACATATTTAAATAAATAAAAAAATTAAAAACAAAAAATAGCACAAAAGGTTTGTAACACCTGCATTAAAAAGTCACGTTTCCTCCATTTCAAGGAATATACGTAGGAAACACGTAGATAGCCACTTAAAACAACGTATCCTTCCGTTTACATGATGTTTGATGTCAACTAAACTTAATCAAGTCAAAAAAGCATAAAAAGGACATATTCTTTTACACATGGCTGATGGCACAATAGGCGCGTCATCAACTTCTATGGCGCTTGACACGATAGGCGTGCCCCGAAATAATTGTTCGCCGCCACAACTAGAAGTTTTCGAAAACGGGAGTCGCAACGAATCGGTTAACGCACTGCAAGTTACAATCCCTGCCTAGTTGCTATTCCACCAATTCGCACTAAGCGTTTCCAAACCTGCGTCCGTTTCCGAACGCATACAACCCCGATCCATTCAAAGTGATAGTCAACAGGCTTCTTCTGTGTAAGCTCGCTCCATCGTAGACTTTGTCACCTGTGACCTAGACTAGAGTCAAGAGCAAACCCATCTCAAAAAAAAAAAAAATACTGGGTAACACGATACCACTTGGTAAGGCTGGTTGTCAGACTTTCGGGCTTCTGACGACCCGTAACGACTGTCAAAGATCCACGAATGACAGCAGTTTATCTATTATCTACCACAGAAAAAAAAAGTGAAAATAAAAAATAAGCTTTTATCTTATGCTTTTTTATACTAATGTTTCTATTTGCTTTTGCTTTCAGGGGCAGTTTATTTACCAGAAATTGTAACATTCCAATTTATACATATTATAATTATCATCTTTCAAGGCCATATTTCAGTCAACCCACCTCCTATTCTCCTTGTCCTGCACGTTGTCCACATAGTTCCTCCAGCAGGCCGCGTGTAGCGCGTGTCCACAGCTGGACACGTGCGGCTGGAGCCCTAGGCCTGCGGGCAGCCAGCTAGAGCGCCAGTGCTCCGGTATTCGGCCGCAGCCCCCGCGACGGAGACGGTTCAGTACACTCGATTGTTGCACGAACGCGACGAGGACTAGGGGTTCGGTTCTGATGTCTACGCGAGCCTGGGCGTTAGATAAAGGAGGCATAATTTGTAGGATACTGGTAGGCACTGATTCACTTTTTGTTAAAATTTAAGGAAATCGTCTATGGTTACAATATTCATAAATGTGTGAGCAACATATACTGGCTGATTTCTTTTACCGTCTCGAAATTTTTACAGGCTGTTCTTCTCATGAACATGAACAACTTTCACTATGGGACCAACTATGAGATCACGAAACAAAATCAGCTGTTTCATACATTTTGGTCAAGTACGTTTAAACTTTTCTACTATACAGCAGATTTTTTTTTCGTGATTTCAGAGTTGGTCCATAGTGAAAGTTGTTCATATTCATGGGTAGAACACCCTGTAAACATTTCGAGACTGTAAAAAAAATCATCCAGTATAATTCATTAATCTGTCGTTCCTTAACTTTGAATACTTTGTACCTACTATAGTATAGTCATTTTATTTCAGGTACATCATCTTCAAATATTGTAAATAAAACACTCCAGACTAAAATTTTGAAAAAAAAATATACAGAAAATAGTTCTATACTTATGGATTACAGGAAAACCTATAAGAAGTCTATGATCTTAAAATAACATAGTAATACTGTCAACACTGTGCGTACAAACTTACATTTGCTGTTGGAACCCATACATTCCAAGAAGAACATGTTTTTCAACTACAATGTTAAGTTGGTTCTTGGGATAAATTCATTCCAACTAAGGAACCCTTCATTGTACGTGGTCCGATTCGCGTTTAGCATTTTTTTTTAAACTATTTCTAGACTAATCTGATCAATTATATTCTCAGATATTTATAAACACGTGCGCTGATAACGAAGCTAAAAATTTCATTTTAAAAATCTCAAAGCAGGCGAAATTAAAGGTAATATTTTCTTCTAACCCAAGATACATACCTCTTCCTGGCACATAATACAAACGCGCGGAGGTTCGGGCACTCCGCCGCCCCACACGCCCAGAGCTGCACCGCAGTACAGAGGCCGTAACTCTTCTTCCTCGGCCGTGACCTGTTCAGAATAATAAGGTATAGAAGCTGCATGATTCTGCTTGGCGTGTGAGCTGATAACTGGGTCAATATCTTAGTTAAAACTTATCTTTTATACTAATATTTAAACTTTTCAGTGAAACATCAAGATTAGAATATATTATTAAAATCGATGATAGATATAAAGTAAGGAAGAACTTAAAATAATTTAAATAATATTGAAGTTTAAATAAAGCAAACCAAAAAAATGCATTTAAGAGATCCAAAAAGAAACATTTGACCCCGACGTGATTTGAACACGCAACCTTCTGATCTGGAGTCAGACGCGCTACCGTTGCGCCACGGAGTCGTTGCAGTTGGACGCTAAAATTAACGATCATTCTACAAGACTTTACAGGCAAAGTAAAATGAAGAGAAGCCTGGTAGTAAAGCTTTGGTTCCTTAGGAAAGCGGTTCCGTCGTAGAACAGCCGCCATGACAATCTGTAATTTTCACCAGTATTTGACATTAAGTCAAACCCCGCCCCCCAAAGATTTAAATCACTAGATTTGCCCTCACCATACTTAGTTACGAGAAAAAGTGTCCATACTGAGAAGAGTGAGCTCACACATTAAATAGCGTTTCCATGACAATCTAGTTTTGTCACTGCGTCATTGAATGTCAGAGGTGTCAAAACGAATCGGAAACGCGATTATCTTTTGACGCAGTAGGGCGAATCTAACGCTTTAAATCTATGCCACTGCCATCATTTTCATGACAGCCGTCACTGCGGCCGTTAGTGGCAGCCACCGCTCTTCAATGAAACCGATGCTTAAGAGATCATGCTGTGCGGACCCCAAAAATCGGGATAGGGGCGGGAGACATAATGATTTTTAGTTTTTGTTCAATAAGTCATTTGTCTTTTATGTGGTTTTAAAGTTTGATTACTATTCTTACTAATTGATATCTTCTTCTATAAGGTTTATATATTCATATACGAAATCTCGTCAAAATGTAGGGAACAGCTGATTTTTTTTCGCGATGTCAGGTTTGGTCCCATGGTAAAAGTTATTCATAATGATGAGTACAATGACCCCAACACACATGATGAATGATGGAGATTTCGTGTATGAACAGATAGACCTTATATACATATATATATAAATAAAAATGAAATGCTGTGCATTGGTAAGCGCATCACTTGAGAACGGCTGTACCGATTTGGCAATTTTTTGTTCGTAATAGTCCGAACTAGGTTCTTATGGAAAGAAAAGTGGAAAAGTTGTCCACAAAATTGGATAATTCGGGAAAAAACTGAAATCCTTTTTCTATACAGGGTGTATCAGAAAGGTATGGTCAAATTTAAGGGTGTGGTACCGACCATCAAACTGAACAACTTTCTCCATGGGACCAACATCGTAATCGTGAAAAAATTATACAAAGCTTCAATATCTACTCGACCTAAATAAACGGGGCAGCTGATAATTTTTTCTCGATCACGATGTTGGTCCCATGGAGAAAGTTGTTCAGTTTGATGGTCTGTAACACGCCCTTAAATTTGATCACACCTTTCTGATACAACCTATAGGGCAAAACTTGGGTAATCGGTGATAGTTTTGTTTTTTACTTGTAAAATTCGATTCACTGATCAGACTATTTTTTAAATTTACTGTGATATAGTAGACAAAATAAGTTTTGCTAACTTATATCTAAAAATGTGGCAAATACTATAATGATTGAAAAATGTACATTTATCAAGTCAGTAGTAACTTGGTAATAAAACACAATTATCTATCACCGAATAGCTGCATATCACGAATTAGCCAAGTTTTGCCCTAGATAGAAATGTTGACAGGACAATTACGTATCAGCTCGTTTTCAATAAAAAACAAAAATAACAGACCTCATTGACTGGGCCTAGGGATAAACTATACCCAGTGAAAAGTCTACCTACCTATTTATGTCTCGGAAGTAGTTGTCGTAACGAAACCTCTTACTTTTTGAAAATCGGTTAAAATCGAAACAATACTATAAGTAAATACTTGGAAGAATCCCATTATTTTTAGATATACGATACGTTTTTTACCTCAGTAGTGGTCTCCTCGAACAGCGTAGCGTTGTTAGATATAAAGTTGTTCATCTGCGCTTTCATCTGAGCCATCAGTTTGGCGCGACGCTCTGCCGCTAGTTTCGCACGCCGGGATTTTTCCGCTTCTGAGAAACAATATTTGTATAATGTTACTATTTTTGTCAAAAAAAGCCTTATTTGTAAATAAGGGTCAGTACACACCGAGACGTGACGCAACGTGACGCTGCGCTTAATTTTTAAGATACCACCAGAATACCGATCTTATTTACTACAGGAAAAAGTACCATTGCAGTGCGAGCGTGAACGCGTGTCGAACTACGCTGAACTACGCTGAGTTGCGCTGTGCTGCACAGCGCGACATACCTTATTATGTAGTAAATAAGTTCGATTTTGTATCGCGATCTTAAAAGTGCGCGCAGCGTCGCGTCGCTTGACGTCTCGGTGTGAATCGACACTGTTGGTCACAATTCCTGTTTCAGGAGGCCAGAGAGCCCAAAATATGCTACGTACCAGCAGCCTCGTCAGAAGCGGGTTTCTCTTCCTGATCAGTCTCCATATTGTCACCGTCACCGATTTCGTCATTTTGGCCCAGCAGAGTCCTATGAAAAATGAAAAACAAGGAAATGCATGTAATAATTATTGAGCTAGTACATTTTTCTTAGAACGTTGTTAATTGGCAGGAGCCGTATTATGACGTCTTCGAGCTATCACTGTTCTTGTGTGAGAGAGAGACATAAAGCTATACAGGAAGATAGCGCCACCCCTTTTTGCAACAGAAGAACAAAAGGGCAAGCAACAAGTTGGTAACGGGGCTGACTGTGCCGGTCGATCATTATACTGTGGCGGCATCTACATCGCCACATGTGAACTACGCATCACACTGACGTCACGCAAAATCTTGCATTGCGCAAGCAGAGTTTACAGCGCGACTAGTATACAAGGTGTAATTTTAAACAGTGTTAATCTCTTATGAGATCATTGTACTCATCATTATAAACAACTTTTACTATGGGACAAATCTACTTTTCCCTACATTTATGTTCGCATAACTCGTCAAAATGTAGAGAACACCTGATTTTTTTTCGCGATTTCGGGTTTGGTCCCATAGTAAAAGTTGTTAATAATGATGAGTACAATGACCCCTTAAGAGGTTAACAGTGATTAAAATTACACCTTGTATATACAACGTCCCGACATCAATCGTCGGGCAGTAGCCCACCAGACACAACACCCGTGTGGTCGGAGGATGCTCCCTTTTGTATAGAGGATGAGTGAACTTTTCACCCTGTTCCTCATACCTCTGTAATACAATCTTGTAATGCCCGACTGCCTCGTAATATCCTGCAGTGCACTTTATTATACTCACTTCATCTTACTTCAACAGTAGGAACGCGTAGTGACTGCTCTCTTTGAGTAAACAAGGCTACATAGACTGATAATACCCACCATCTGCTGAACCTTTTCCAGTCTAAACGAATGCAGCTTAATAACAGTATTTTTCATGGAGCGACTGCCTATTTATTTATTTATTTATTTATTTAAACTTTTCACACTTAAAAAAGTACAAAGGCGGACTTAATGCCTATATATATATTGCCTATATTTATATATATTTATTATTATATTATGCCTATTTCACCTCTTTAACCCCGTTACTGGGTAACACGATACCCCACGGTGAGACTGGTTATCAGACTTTCGGGCTTCTGACTACCCATAACGACTGACAAAGATCTACGAATGATAGCTGGAACTGAAGGTTCAACGTGCTATCCGAGGTACGGAGGGGTCTTAATACACAGGTACAGCCGGATTCAAACTTTATGCGCTCGGAACATGAGGCAAGTCCCTGCGCAATAACAAATTTACGTGTCAGCGGGGGTGAGGGATGCGGTACTGCGCAGCGAGTAGCGCACTTCACAGACGCCATAAAGTTTGATGCGTACTATACATATATGTATACTCACTTCATCTTATTAAGCACCCATCTGGCTAGATGCCTGTGCGCATCAACTCTGGGACTGGTGACTAACTTCTGCAGTAACGCCAGGATGCCGGAGCGCGCGGCACTCTCTGAGAACTGCAGGAACTCGTAGTGACCGCTCTCTTCGTCGCGTAGAGCGTAACCCATTAGGTGCAAGGCCTGAAACAACGATAACCGCCATACTTTACGAGACGAAAGAATATAAAAAAAACTTTTTTGTCATAAAATAAGAAAAGCAAGAATGTGTGACATAATAGATAAAAAAAGAAGAGATAACAAACATAAGTATAGTTTACTACAGTTCTTTCAAAGTTATTTTACGTATAACAGCAACCTTATTGTAACGAGCGTAAAGATCACTTTGATTTTCAGTGATGTAAAAGCAGCAAACCACGAGAAACCTTATTGCAAAGAAAATAAAGATCACTTTGAGAACACATGAGGTGCACTTGCGTTTTTTGCGTAAACTCGCTGGTGTAGGTGTAGTATAACAAGTCTCTCTAGGGTACAAGCTGCGAAACATTGATTGCTTGTGCAGCACAGCATAGCATAGGCATAATCAGCCTAAAATGTCGCCACTGCTAGGACACAGGCCTCCTCTCGGTGAGAGGGAGTGGGCCAGATACACACCTCGTGGTCAAGACCTGGCCCAACCCGGAATAAGAAAATATAAGCTAATAATAGCCAACACATCACTTTCATGTAACAAACCTTTTAGGGCCCGGCCACATGTCAACGAAACGACGTCGCTTCGTCGACATGTGTCCGGGCCCTTACAAGTGTACGATGCAACGATGTGCACTCCTATGTCTTTGGTTTTGTTTTACTATGAAGGCCGTAAATCATTATGAAATGACACTTTACCTTATGAACTTGTGTCTCCGAGAATGACCTGGCCCTAAGGTCTAAAGCTCTCTCCAGAACAGTTTTCAACACGTGGTGAACCGAATCACTTTGTAACAGGTTTGCCAGTAGGCGGAATGGAGGCGACAGCTTCGGTAGATTTGGAGGTGGGCAGCATTCGGGTAGACCTGGAAAAAAGAGGAAACAGTTAAGGACAAAGTGAGTGATAAAAAGTGCGGAAGGTACCTATCCCAACCTTATGAAAATGTTAACATTACTTAATACCTAAACTTAATTTAACTTAAATGGATCTACGCAACGTTATTATACAGGGTGTCCGGTTTCGGAATTGCAAAACTTAAAGGGGAGGTACAGACCATCAAACTGAACAACTTTTTCCCGGGACCAACATCGTAATCGTGAAAAAAAAAAATCGGTCGTCCCATACAAAACTTCAATACCTACTCGACCATTTTTTTTTTATTACGATGTTGGTCCCCGGGAAAAAGTTGTTCAGTTTGATGGTCTGTACCTCACCCTTAATTTTCGCCACACCGTGTACAGACACATTGTATATTTTATCCGAGCCATGCCCCACGCGTCATTTCGTTTTGCCAAGCTTCGTGTTTGTTTCCAAATACGGCATGATGCTGTTGCAAGTTCTACACAATATTTCATTGGTGACAATATTAGTGTGACTACACTAGTTCGGTATCTGATAGTCCATCCGCAACGTGGCTTATCTCAATATCGGAAAGAGGTGATTAGCACCGTTTTTTGTGATCAACACAAGGGGTACTGTGTGTAGCTACTGGAATCCGTTGGAAGCGGACAACACCGGACCGGGCATTGTGCCAATAATTAGAGGAGACCTATGTCCAGTAACTTGATGGTACGCGGTAACTTACCAGCCGCCTTCCTCCTCGTCCTCTGCTCCTCTTCACTCCTAGACAGTTCCTCCCGAGTGTAGTGGTAGAAGAACGTGTCGTATTCGTCGTATAGATGAGGTTTCAACTTGTAGACGCCGCGGTTGTTGCCTCCAGATGGTTTGATGAAGTCTGCTACTTCGTGTATTACGGCTTCTAGACCTGTTTCGTGGAGCTGGTCTTCTGGTAAGGATCTGAAAAGTGACGAGAAGTTTGTTTAGTGGTTTTTTTATGATTAGTGGGTGATTAACTAGGGCCGTATGCCTTATTAGGAAGTGTCAAAGCCATGGCTTTGTTGCGAAAAAAGGAATAATGGTGTTAATCATCCTATGTAGATCCATATCTCTCGGACTGGAACAATGATTGCTTTAACAGGTCATAGGTACATCATAAGGCCCCCGACCGATTACTTAAAAACACTGAAGTTCATGTTCAAATTGATTTAAATGCTTTGACTAATAAGGTGATTTAACAACTAAATGACTTGTTAAATTTCAGGATGAAACCTAAACTTTAGTGCCACTTGAATGTTATCTTGATCTTGTTATGTCAGTGAACTTTAAAACAACTAACATAATAAAAATGACGATACAATGTAATAATATTAACGAACCTGTTAAGTTCGGAGTGCGGCATGGGCTTGACGCAGAGCATTTGTACGATTTCCTTCATGGTGCGGTCGTCATTAGTAACCTCGCCTACACCGGGCATGTAGCGGGAGCCGTAGACTGTAAGCAAATAAGTAAAGGGTTAAAAACTTCAGTCGCACCATTAATCTTTTTATTGGAACGAAGTTCTTTTACGCGGCTTGCGGTAGGAGTAAAGTGGCAGAAATCGTCACGTGAAAAAGCGTTCACACTTGTATGCCCCCTCCATGCGACTTTCTTCACTCGAATCCACACTTAAAGTGTGAATTTACACTCACTCTTTCTCTTTTATATATATATTTTTAGTGTGAATTTGGTCAAAATGAAAATCCAAGATGGCGGCTGCGAATTTTTTTTTAATTTTTCGTCATGGGTGTCGTTTTCATAGTTTCTAAGGATGCTAAAAGCCAATATTTTTCGTCATGGGTGTCGTTTTCATAGCCTTCGAGGATGCTAAAGTCAATAGTGAGGTAAAAATGTAAATTCAAGATGGCGGCTGCGAAAATTTTGTTTTTGTTATAAATCATACGTGAGAAGGAACTTCGTTCCTGACGGGGGTCCCCCGACCGCAAACGTTATTTTTTTATATTTGGGCATCGTCTACTGTACTACTGTCACTGTTATACAAGGAGTAATTGAAATAACCGTAAACCTTTAAGGTGTAAGCGCCAGTGTATCCCGCGAAATTTAAATTTTCTTTCGTTTTTTGGAATTTGCAGGTCAGTGTCCGGTTGTATATTGATCAAAATATGATTCGCGACCGTAACAAATATATGTATTTACAAAATTGTAATCATTAAAATCATCAATACAACTCTCTAAGGTCATATTACCCTAAAGAATGACTATTTCATGAAATCTTCACATTCGAGGTCATTTCTAACTTAGCACCCTTAAGAGCACCCTTAAGAGGTTTTTAGATATTTCAATGGGGTCACTGTACTCATTATTATGAACTACTTTTACTATGGGAAAACTGATATCACGAAAAAAAATCAGTTGATCCATACATTTATGTTCGCATAACTCGACAAAATGTGAGGAGCTCGGGGCTAAGTAATAACAGCCGCACGGGTCGATCCATCAAGTTAAGCTACGCTTGCCGGGGTTGGTCCATAGATGGGTGACCATGTTTACATACCGAGAATCCTCCGTGCCTCAGGAATCACGTTAAGCCGTTGGTCTCGGCTGTCATTCGTAGACTTTGTCAGTCGTTACGGGTCGTCAGAAGCCCGAAAGTCTGACAACCAGTCTTACCAAGGGGTATTACTCAGTAACTGGGTTGTGGAGGTCAGATAGGCAGTCACTCCATGTAAAATACTGGTATTCAGCTGCATCCGATTAGACTGGAAACCGACCCCAACATAGTTGGGAAAAGGCTAGGCAGATTGATTTTGACTGAACTCGACAAAATGTATTAACACTTAGCAATGAGCAGTCCTAGGAACTCCTCCAGCATGCTAATAGTATGCCGGAGCGTGTCGTCTTCAATGGTGCGCTGTTCAAAGGCAGTCGTAGGTTGAACTTACGACTGCCTTTAGTTGCCTTCGTAGGTTGAACTTACGAAGCCTAATATTAACACTTACTAGTAATGAGCAGTCCTAGGAACTCCTCCAGCATGCTAATAGTATGCCGGAGCGTGTCGTCTTCAATGGTGCGCTGTTCAAAGGCAGTCGTAGGTTGAACTTGTTTAGAAGCCTAATATTAACACTTACTAGTAATGAGCAGTCCTAGGAACTCCTCCAGCATGCTAATAGTATGCCGGAGCGTGTCGTCTTCAATGGTGCGCTGTTCAAAGGCAGTCGTAGGTTGAACTTGTTTAGAAGCCTAATATTAACACTTACTAGTAATGAGCAGTCCTAGGAACTCCTCCAGCATGCTAATAGTATGCCGGAGCGTGTCGTCTTCAATGGTGCGCTGTTCAAAGTCGGGAGCCGCCCAGTCCAGGAGGTTGAACTTGTTTAGAACGTGGATGATAAACTCGTTGCTCTCGATTAGAGATGCACCGATCTGTTACAAAAAAATAATCAATAAAAAATATTAATAATAATAATGTTTATTTAAAAACGTTTACAAAAAGTGTACATTTAGCCACAGTAGTAGATAACATTTGCAATAGATTGGCTTATGAATGGTTAAACTTAAAAGAAATACCACAAAAAAAAAAAGATTCTTGGAAGCAAATGTCTACATAAACACAAAAGCTCTACACTTCTTTATAAAATGTCGATTTTCTGCGTGAATGACTTATAGCTTGAATCTTGAGCACTTATTTTTGTATTCTTTAGTTGTGTATAGTCAACAGCACATTCATGGTACGTGTCAAACTTTATGGCGTCTGTGAAGTGCGCTACTCGCTGCGCAGTACCGCACCCCGCACCCCCGCTGACACGTGAATTTGTTACTGCGACTCGCCTCATGTTCCGAGCCGTCATAAAGTGTGAATGGGACTGTATCATGATAGTTCAAGTTCACAACTGATGTGTTTGTCTGTTCGTTTTTGTGTTTGTGTTCTTTCTTTGCGTCATGTTTACCGCAAATAAACGTATTTTCCTGCTTTCTTTATGTGCGGCTTACCGTATTATGTAACCTGCATGAAGTGCGATACTGCCTTGATCATTATAAATTACACTGCTTACACACACACACATGCACCTGTTCTATCGTGGCCATGCTTGTAATATAATATTGTGTTTACCTGCAGCATCACAACATCTCTGTCCAACATCTCGGCGCGGCACTTGACGTTCTGGTAGAAGTACAGCTGATTGATGAGCGCGAAGCCGTTGCGGCGCCACATCCCGGCGTGCACTTGGCCTATCATGGCCATGGTTTCGAGGACCGGCTCTGTGGATAAACAGCATGGTAAGTTATTTATAAATTATGAACACCTTTTACTATGGGACCAAACCTGAAATACCAAAAAAAAAAAAAATCATTTTGACGAGTTCAGTGAAGATAAATGTAGGGAACAGCAGATTTTTTTTCGCGATTTCAGATTTGATCCCATAATAAAAGTTGTTCAAAATGATGAGTACAATGACCCCCTAGAGTTACGGGATATCAAAAGGAACATCTAAGTTACCTATAAGTTGCTCGGGCGTGGGCTTGGGCCGGTCCTGCCGGTCGAACTCGCGGCTGTGGTAGGACAGGCCGTGCGGGTGCAGCAGCAGGTGCAGGCCGGCGATGTACCGCGACAGCGGCCGGTGGATGGAGACCGGCTCCGTTGATACGTCGTAAGGGATGACTGACGCGATCTGGTTGCCGAGTTCTGGGGAGAAAGTGATGATAAGAACAGGAGACTTCTAAAGACAAAGTTAAACAAATAATTCGTTTAGAAAAACTTGGAACGCATAATTATAACTTTTTCAATTTGTGTTAGCCCCAGACGAAAAGTCGTTTTCTGTCTTTGAAATTTTAAAAAGCAAACGTTCATTATAATTGGTTGGCAAAGCCTATTGTCTGAATGATTCAACAATATTTTTTATTTAGTTTCTGAGCACATGTAAAATATTTAAAAACGTTAAAAATCATACCACAAAATTGCAATCGCCCGGCTAAAAAATCGCTAAGTTATTGACAAATCAAACAGTTTGAAAAAGGAAGTCCAGTTTTTTCCAGATTTCTCGAAAACAACTAAACCTATCAGCAATTTGAAAAAAGGTTCTTCTAGAAGACAAAATCTGCAACAAACAGCCTTCGTTTCTACTCACCTCTCACAACCTTAGCAGGCGGGGTGTATGTCTCAACATGCTTCCTCAGCGCCATGCGGTACACGGCGGTAGCTAACGCCTTCTCTGCCGCACACCACTCTAGAGATAGCGTGATGCTATGTGCCAGCTTTACATGGAGATTGAAGGCGGATTCCCATTCTGGTTCGTACTCCATGTGTTGGCCGACCTGATGTGTAGGAACATAGAAAGATAGGTTAAATTTTGTGGTAGCTTTTATAAAGTTAAATACTTAGTAACTAGAATTTTCTAACATAGTTGTTTCGATTTAAAAGAGTGTCCATGGTGTTTCTTGCCCGTTCTTCTTCCATAGGATTTTCTGACTGACCGACTCCTTGACAATTCAAAAGTGCCTGTAAATGGTTTATTTGAAATAAATGCTTTGAGTTTGCATACACACTATTTTGTGACAACACTACTGCAGTAACATGACAACAATGACCATGGACTACCTCTAAGGGCCCAATCATACGTTCCATAACCACACCACAACGACAACACGTGGAAACCACACAGGAACCACAATTGGGCGATACCGAACACATCAAGGCCACGTCGCACTAGCAGGCAGCCACACCGCAAACACGACGTTGCGTCGACCATTTGATTTTATTTTGTAGTTAGCACAGCACAACTGCAAGAAGCTGCATGGAAACTATTCACACGTAACCACTGCTTATCCATATTTTGTCGCTGCGATGTGGTGTGGTTGTGGTACGTGTAGGTACAGCCTTACAGTAACCACGAGTGACAACTCAAGGGATTATTCAAATGCCGCGCGGGGCGTGGAATTTACACAAAAGATTCGAGTTCATTTATTTACTTATTGGATCTCCCAGCGGAGGCTACACAATTTTCATGCAAGCATACAAGTATCGGAACAAATATTAGTGTGCGCTTCCAATAGGGATGAAGACAATATTTTTATTATAAACTCTAAAAAATATATGTTTGCAAATAGTGCAAACTATATTATAATAAATGTAAAACCTTAAAAATTGCCAATTTATAAACGTTATAACGTAAAGGAAAACAAAATGCAAGCAACTGTCAAAATGGCACTGTCGTAGCTAGTTCCCAACACAAGCCAAAAATACAAGGCGTGAGATGGTTTTATTTTATTTTTTTGCGAAAATGATGCGTTGTTGTGTTACTAACGCCTTTTTCACACCGACGGTAAGCGAAAATCTAGCGATAACTTGTCAAATTGTACAGAAAATATCGCGTTTCGCAGCGGTAAGCGTCAGTGTGTAAACGGCGTTAATACTCCGAAATTGGAGTCTACCATTTCCCGAGAGACCCTAAAATTTAAAGATGGTGGCTTAAAGCTGTTCGTAGAGATGTTTTATTAATTAAACAGAGTAGAAACATTTTGAAGAAAGTAACTTTGAAGATATATTTATGGTTTTAAATTCTGACACTTTCCATGTCAAAAACTTGATTTAAAATATTAAAATCACCGAAAATAACGAAATAGCGAAATAAAAGCAAACTCACTAAATGAACGAAATGTCAAATTTATTGTAGGCCGTGGGGACCTAGCTATGACCACGCCATCTACAATTAGCTTTGCCCGACCTTCCCCATTAAATGCTAAATAGTATCGGTACGAAATATAATATAAACTCTTCATAATGAAACTCAAGCGACCGAGCATTTTTTTTCGTTATAGAAAGTGCTCATTATAGGGAGTGAAGAAAGAGAAACGACCAAATACAATCACAATACTTTTTAAATTATTTTAATAATTATTTATTGGTTTACGACTGATAATACGAGAGGTGCCTAGTGTGTTTAGTAACTGGGGCCCACATTCCTAAAGACAATGCAGTCCAAGAGTAATGTCACACGTGCTTTAGGCAATTAGCAATAACATAAGCAAGGCGGCTGTTTACGACCTCAGTCGTCTTTCTTAGAATTTTCTGCACCTCAAAGATTTAGTCGGAGCCTTTTGTAAACTGGTAACTTAAACAGTAATGCTGGTAAAATATATTTTCTGACGATTAAATATGTATGTACATACGTATATCATCGTAATAGAGAATGGCTGTTGTGCTATAAAGAATGTATAGATTTTAAGGTAAACCAACCAAGTTGAACTAACTTCTACGTTATAGGAAGTATTACGTTATATCGTAAGACGTTATAGAGAGTTTACATTGTAATACAAATGACTAATCAAAAGAAATAATAATAACCACTGCTGATACTGTGACTTGCTTGCTTGTATGAAAAAGAATCGATAAAGTAAGAAATTAGACGCCAGTGACAGAAAAGTTGAAAGGAAATCGTTTGGCTTGGTATAGGCATGTGATGAGAAGGGAGGAAACGCATGTGACTAAAAGAGTGATGAATACTGATGGATAGAAGGGAGAAGACGACCAAAGAAAAGATGGATGGATTGTGTGAGGAATGATATGAAAGAAAAGGGAGTGAATGATAGCGTGACGGTTGACAGGGGAGAATGGAAGAAGAAAATGTGTTGCGCCGCCCCCCACGTAACATGGAACAAGGGCAGGAAGATAATGATGATGACGATGACTAGCTATTGTTTGATACGTGATATTCTGTTTTTGACGTGTAACATCTTTTCTCTCACTTTCCTGCAATCTGTGGGAGTTATTTCGTGAAAAGGGACGGAAGTGTGTAACAGGAAGCCGGAGAAGCGCGCGCTATTTGATTTGACCAATGAGCGCGCGCGGTGCTAGAGTTGGTCGTCAGATGGTACCAACCCATTAGACGGCCGTCATAATAGCGGTGCCGCCTTATGACGGCCGTCATAATTATAGCGATGCCGAGATATGATAGCCTTCATATGGGATTTGAGATGTCAGATGTTACACATCATGCGAATACTGTAAGGCTCGCTCGTTTTTATTAGGGCATGCCGAGCTTTTAAGCGTGTATAAGGTTCCTTCACTTCAGAGATCCTCCATAAACCAGTTCGTACCTGTCTGACAACGGAGTCCATCCCCTGCATCATCACCAGCAGGTTCAGCATCAGAGAGATGCCATGCATGAAACCCTTGCGAAGGTCATCGTCGAAGGTGGCGGGTACTGAGCTCAGGAGGTACTTCACGTCGTATAGAATGAACTGGGCGCGTTTGAACGCCATTGGAACGTGGGAGCGGTCGAACTCTAGGCGGCCCTGCGGGAGAATGTTAATTATATAAAAGTTGCTATACAGTATGGAAACCACATTTATGCAATAAATCAACCCACATACTTGTTATCGTCTTTGTTGAAGATATACAAAAAAAAAATACGAAATCGGTCCAGTAATTAGGTCAAAAAGTATAGTTTTAATTTTGAGCAAATTTGAACACTGTAGAATTGGATCACTAAGTCAATGATTCAATGAATTTGAATCCTTGGACATGTGCGCAAACAAAAAAAAAACATGTTCGGCGAACAATGGATTGGACGCTGTGGTGCTCCGCAGGTGGCCAGCTCGGTTGTCTAAACAGAGTGTTTACTTTTACTGAGTTTATTTTAATATTTATTTTGTTTGAAAATTTAACTTTTTTAATTTACGGTTTTTAATTTAATATTTAATTTTGCTATACTTCTGTGGACTAGTATTACTTACGGTTTCATTTATTGCATAAATGTGGGTTCCATACTGTATCTGGTGGCTTAAGTTCTAAGTCAGGAGCCATCAAATGGCAGACCGCGACCTATCTTGTACGGACCTTTAGTAAAACTTTTAACTAAAACTTAATCTAAAAACATTACAATAAAAATTTTAAAGACGAAAGCGCCAGGGTAGTCCGCGAAATTCAAATTTCTTTAAATTTTTTGCAATTTGCAGGTCAGTATTAGGTTGTATGTTGATTAAAATATGATTCGCGACCGTAACAAATAGAATTATAAGCATTACAGTCATCATTACAACTCTCTAAGACCAAGTAATCCTATTGAATGACTATTTCATGAAATCATGACATTTGAGGATTATAATAACATAAGGAGTTGTATTACTGATTCTAATAATTATAATTATGTAAATACATATTGGTTACGGTCGCAAATCATACTTTAATCAACATACACCCAGACACTGAGCTGCAAGCGCTTCCTCCTTAATACAGAACTATTTCTAAAAACAGTAGATTCCAACTCACATTACTACACCGCCTATTACACTCGCTAACAAACGTGTTCATGACGACGAACAAGGCATCGTGCTTCGCGATCAGATGATGCGCAAGAGTCGGCGTCGTGTACAGTTGGACTGATAGTGACGAGATGGAGAAAGAGTGGTCGTGGTCATCTCGGATGAAGTCCTTGAGGATTGAACCTGGGAACAAATGGAAAATATTATTCATTTAAGTTCTTTGGAAGACTTACAGCTAAACAAAACAGAATAATATTAGTAAGTGTAACTGTCAGTCAATTACAAGTTCTACACTTAATATAAAAACAAAACAGAACAGTGAACATAGACACAGTGAAGTAAATGAGAACATCAAAGCCTAATACTAAAAATACATGTTGTAATATTACCAACTAGCTGTGCCCCGCGACTTCGTTCGCGTGGAAGTAGTAAGATACACAATATACTAAAATAACAGCCACATTTTAATAAAACTCCCTCGTCCCCCGACCCGTCGCCAACCGTCGCGTTGCATCACCCGCCCGCGCTATTACTTCGTTTTCGCTTAGTGTTCTTTCTGACTTTTTTCTTTTTGCTCGGCTCCTAAGGGTCGTAGCGTGATGTTAAATAGCCTATAACTCTCCTCGAGAATTGGGCTACCAATTGTAAAAAGAATTTTCCAAATCCGACTTTTTGTTCATAATTTCATGGGTTTTAATTTTTTTGCGCGGAACCCTAATTATTTTTCTAAAATGAAAGTAACCTAAGTTACTCCCCGTAACATCAGCTATCTGCCTGTGAAAGTCATGTCAAAATCGGTCCAGCCGTTTCGGAGATTAGGCGGAACAAACAGACAGATAAAAATTTTAAAAATTGCTTTTTTGTTGTAAGTACCGTAAATTTCTTATGCATTTAATAAAAAGTAGTTATTTTGACATTACAGACACTTACTAACACTAAAAGGCTAGGCACTCAACCAATTGAATTTATGAAGGGCCTCCCCAAAGATTTAAATTTGCCCTGACCGTACTTAGTTACAAGAAAAAGTGTCCATATTGAGAAGAGTGAGCTCACACATTATTAAACAGTGTTTCCATGACAATCAAGTGTAGTCACTGCGTCATTGTGTATCAGAAGTGTCAAAACAAATCAGAAACGCGATTATCTTCTGACGCGGTAGGGCGAATCTAACGATTTAAATCTTTGCCACTGCCATCATTCTCATGACAGCCGTCACTGCGGCGTTAGTGGCAGCCACCGTTCTTCTTGGAAACCGTAGCTTTATTGAACGAAAACTCACCATAATTCTTCGTAAACAATATCGCCATGGTTCTCTTGGTAGTGTAGTCCATGAGCGTGGTAGCGATGAGCAGGCGATGCCAGGCCGTGCGCGCGGCCTTCCACATGCGCGAGTCGTTCTGCATGACGCCGCACGCCACGCCCCCCCCACCGCCCACCGAGTTGCTGGCGCCCCACACGTCCTCGCCCAGCGCCACTTGACTCACGGCGAGGCGGAGACTGGGCTCTTGGCTTACGAAGTTTTGGAGCCTGTGAGGAATGGTTAGCGTTACGCAAGAAAAGGGTAAGTTGGGGTCTCTTATTCCCAGATGTATTTTATTTTTGTGGTGCCAGTGACATTAGAATCCTTGTGGACATGAGTTCTCATTAGCAAACTAACATACTAACAACATGTTTTTCTTCTTGAAACTGCAGAAAATTAGAAAAAGACATTTACACCGACATTCAATTTTTAAGCGATAAAACCAATATTCACGGCATTGTTTCCGGGTATCGAACCCAGTGCTGAAAGATAATCTGAGGTTATCCACCCGGATATAATTCAGACTATCTTCCAGTATTCTCTGCGATCACCAACCAAGAAATTCACAATGACGCCACCGAAGTTTGTTGCGCCACTTTTTACCAGCTCAAACAAACATACAGAAGAGGTGGACATTTTGGGGCTTTTTGACGTTCAAAAAGTCCTGATTCTCAGTTCAACTTGTATAGTACGCGTCAAACCTTATGGCGGCTGTGAAGTGCGCTACTCGCTGCGCAGTACCGCATTCCTCACCCCCGCTGACACGTGAATTTGTTACTGCGCAGCAACTCGCCTCATGTTCAGAGCCGTCATAAAATTTGAATCGAGCTGTACAAATGTTCATTTTTATTTTCATAACAATCAAAAGTAAACTCACCAATGCAGCAGCTTCATCGCGAAGGTTTGATGCGCGATGACGTGCGCATGCATGACCAGCACCTTGAGGCTCGGTCCGTGGCGCGACGTGAACCTTTCGAACATCGCCGTACAGCTGAGCACATACGTTCACATCACCCCACACCAGTTCGAGTAAGGGAGATAGCGGATAGTTTGTTAAGCACTTACGTGATAGCGCGAGAATATAATTTAAAGATAGAACAGTTTTTTTGGGAGATCATAGGAGTACTGACCATTTTTATTGTAATACTTAGCTGATATATTAAAAACTATGCGAGTTTTACATTTTTTTAAAATAATTTATAAGCGTTTTCAAAATACACTAGCGAACAATCAAATCGACTCAACTCCTAATCATGCATTTCGACTCAAATAGCAATTACTCGAAAACTAAACCGAAACGTCAGGCTTTAAAAAAAAAACTTAATAAATGGGATAAGAACTTTTTGAAAAAAAAAAAAACTACTACGTCTGCACGGGTTGCATGGGGTTGAGTCGATTTGGTTGCTCGCGAGTGTAGTATCACAGATAGAAATCACCGGAAAAGAAAAGTCAGTCAGTTAAATAGCTTATGACTTTTACACTATCGCAATTCGCAATCAAAATGAGTAAGGACTTGTTTATTTAATAACTGCATAAGGAATCAACTTCAGTTTTGGTTTTGTATTTATTTATTTTGATTGCGATTGCGACATACTGTGGATCAAAGTTGTCTATTAAATGAATTATTATAACTATTTAGGGCTCGCACACAAAACTGCGAATTCGCAGTTTTGTGTGGTACAATTCAATTGTAATTGTAGCTACAATTTAATGAGCAGCTCGCAGATTTTTGCGATGCGATGTGAATTCGCAGTTTTGTGTGGAAGCTCTAATACCTTGACTACCTGCCGCACTGTCACGTAAATACTATGCGAGTGTTAATATGGTAGGGGTGGGGATATGGGCATAATTAATTTTAGCAGATAGATTATAATATATTTCAAAATGACGCGCCTGAGTCTTATGAGAACCGTATAGAGTTTCAATTGGAATGGCAAACGAGTCATTGTGAAAATGGATGAATATTGAAATTAGTAAAATGTCGTCGTTGATACTGCAAAATGTCATATATGTCAAACAGTATTGAAATGCGGTTTTTGACGCAAAACCGAAAACCGAATTGCAATTTTTTTTAATTTAATCTTCAGATTACGATTTTGGATACTTTTTCATCAAAAACCGAATTTCAATATTTTTTGACATATGACATTTTGTAGTATCAACGACGATGTGCACTAGATAGATTCAAATAAATGCACTTAATGAAAAATCTGCTTTCTACCATGACCCAAAACTACGTCAATTAGGATTCATACTTTATTTATTTATTTTTTAATTGCATTGCAAGTATTTACAACAGAATTGTACATCATCATTGTATCTAATGACGTCGTTTTGGATCATCTCGAAACAAATCAGTCACTTTCATCTATTACAGATGAGTAACTTTTAGTACCAGCACTTAATATTGCATTGGGAGGCCCGCATATACGATAGCTACAGGCAAAATTCGAGAAAAGCACTGATAATAAGGGATGATGACAATTTTTTTTTTTTTCGTAGATTATTAAAAAATATTGGACACGTATTTTTTCTTTTTTTACGTAATCAAAATATAACGGCGATACATTGAGTTAAAATGTGGCATGACGTCACGCCTTGCTAGATTTTAAACTGAATTGTGACGTAGCAAGCCCCCACTGCCCAACTTTAATGATTTTTATCAAAGTCATTTTCCATTACTATGATAAAGAAAAAAAATCAATCAATCAACTCAGCCTATCGTAGTCCACTGCTGGGCATAGACCTCTCGCAGGCTGCGCCACAACATCCTGTCCTCCGCCTTCCTCATCCAGTCTGTCCCAGCCACCTTCTTAAGGTCGTCGGTCCATCTAGCCGGGGGGGCGTCCCACACTACGCTTGCCGATACGTGGTCTCCACTCCAGGACTCGTCTGCTCCACCGACCATCGGTCCTTCGACAAACGTGACCAGCCCACTGCCACTTCAGTTTGCTTATTCTGCAGGCTATGTCGATTACTCCAGTTCTTTTCCGGATAACTTCATTCCTGAGTTTATCCATCAAAGAAACTCCAAGCATAGCCCGCTCCATAGCGCGCTGAGCGACCTTGAATTTGTGGACCAGCCCAACTGTGAGTGTCCACGTTTCGGCACCGTATGTCATAACGGGCAGGACGCACTGGTTGAAGACATTAGTCTTCAAACATTGCGGGATAGGTGACGAGAAGACTTGACGAAGTTTTCCAAACGCTGCCCAACCCAAGTGGATTCTTCTGTCGGCTTCTTTCTCAAAGTTGTGTCTACCAAGCTGGATGACTTGCCCTAGATAGACATACTCCTTTACAACTTCCGAGAAGCGACTCTTCGATGAGGATTGGTCTCGGAAAGACGTGTGAATTGTACATGACTTTCGTCTAGTAGTATGGATGTAGTCTACGGTACTGAAGCCTTTTCGAAAACCAGCTTGTTCTGGTGGCTGGAACTCGTCAAGTCTCCTAGCGAGATAGTTCGTGACGACCCTCGAGAACAGCTTGTGACTACGTGGTTCAGAAGTGAGATGGGCCTATAGTTCTTCAGTAAGGTTTTGTCACTTTTCTGAAGAACAGAACCACCGCACCACTGCTCCACACCTCAGGCGTTGTACCCTCTTGGATGACGGGAGTTGAAGAGACTCGCTAGCTCTCACAGGACTGGAGCCCCGCCCGCTTTAAGGAGCTCTGTCGTTATTCCGTCATCTCCAGGTACCTTGTTGTTCTTGAGCTGTTCGAGAGCCGCCCTAATCTCGCACTGGTCGACGTCCGGGATGTTCTCCGTGTAGTGGCGCGTTAATTCGCCTCGATGGTCATCTGCACTATGTCCCGCCGGTTTCGCCATCCGCGTTGAGTATAAGTGCCCGTAAAATTCCTCGACTTCCTGGAGTATCTCGGACTTCAAAGTCACGATTCTGCTATCCGCAATTCTTAGTTTCGTCAGATGGGACCTCCCTAAGTGTTGAGCGAATACTTTTGACCCTCGGTTTTGCTCAATCGCGACCTTAACGTCGCAGGTGTTGGAGCACCGAAGGTCGCAGGTGTTGGAGCACCGAAGGTCGCGTCGCGTCAGCTTCTAATTTTTAGGTTTAAGGCCCTCTTATCTAACGAACACGGCTGCGTGGATGGCAACTCTCGTCCTTTCCTCATAAGTCCGAGAGTCTCCGAGAAAAGTTTGGACACCTTACTTTTTCGCTGCGACGGGAAAAGTCTGTGGGACACGTCACTTAGTGCTTTGACCACCTCGTCAGCTCTTTCGTCAACAGTGCCTGTGGTATCCAGGAGCACGAATCGATTTTGAAGTTCCAGTTACAACTTCAAAATGCGTAGGTCGAAGAAAAAAAATACGTGTCTAATATTTTTTATTATCTGACTGACGAACTAAATAGATTTTTTTTTTTACCCAGGCATCATCCCTATTAGTATTGTTCAGAATGGCCATAAATGAGATAGGTACCCAACGCTAGAATATTTTATCACTGTATAGAAGTGGTTATTAAAAAATCAGTTGTTCCCTACATTTTTATTCGCATAACTCGGCAAAATGTAGGGAACAGCTGATATTTTTTTCGCGATTTCCATAGTAAAAGTTGTTCATAATGATAAGTACAAAGACCCCCTTAAGGGGGAAGCGCTAAGGTAGCCCGCGAAATTCAAATTTTCTTACGATTTTTGCGATTTGCAGCTCAGTGTCTGGGTGTATGTAGATCAAAGTATGATACGCGACCGTAACAAATATGTATTTGTAGAATTATAATATTAGAATTAGTAATACAATTCCTTAAGAGCGTTGTCACATTTTGCACCTCTCTCGCTCACACAAAACCTAATTTTTAAGAATGTTAAATGAAAAAATGCTTTTTTGAAAAATGTAATCAATGGGCGGTCTACAAAATAATATTAATTTAATAGGTAATTATTAAAAACACATTTTTATTGCGGCATTTATTTACATCATCTCAAAAACAGATCATAATACTTAATTACATATGTTTATTAGATAACACAATA
Organism: Fissipunctia ypsillon; assembly: GCA_947568875.1. Lineage (NCBI taxonomy): Eukaryota > Metazoa > Arthropoda > Insecta > Lepidoptera > Noctuidae > Fissipunctia > Fissipunctia ypsillon. The sequence goes on along the minus strand of OX387650.1, from coordinate 7,489,031 downwards.
GAAATGTGTTTTTTGATAACTACCTATTAAATTAATATTATTTTGTAGACCGCCCATTGATTACATTTTTCATAAAAGCATTTTTTCATTTAACATTCTTAAAAATTAGGTTTTGTGTGAGCGAGAGAGGTGCAAAATGTGACAACGCTCTTAAGTTAGTATAAACCTGAAATGTTAAGATTTCTTAAAAAAAAGTCATTCAATAGACTTACTTGGTGTTAGAGAGTTGTATTGATGACTTTAACGATTATAATTCTGTAAACTCATATTTGTTACGGTCGCGAATCATATTTCAATCAACACACAACCTAATACTGATCTGCAAATTGCAAAAAACGTAAGAAAATTTGAATTTCGCGGGCAACCTTAGCGCTTCCCCCTTAAGAGGTTGTGCGTTAATTCCGGGACATGTTGTAAAAATCTGCCTTGGTCGATCTCAGGCCAAATCATAGACCAAAAGACTACTTCAATATCACACAAGTAAACACTTACATCTCGATATCGGTCTTCAGTTTATCGCAGACTTGGAACGAGTTACATTTGACGAGCGCTCTTCCTTCGCGGTCGATCAGACTCACTAGTTCTAACGAATCCCGTTGGTTGCACTTTGTAACTCTTACTAAGGTGGTTATCACCTGAAAAAAAAACCATGTTAGTTTATTGGTGACACACAACAAATAGAGTAGTGATAAGTTTTAGAGATGAAACTTCAGGGCGGTAACCGGGCCAAAATTGTCTTGTACTTGCAGCGACTCGCGGTTTCACCCGCGTAAGTCTCGATCCCGTAGGAATATCGGGATGAAAAGTAACCTATATGCTAATCTAGGTTATAGACTATCTGTGTGCTAAATTTCATCCAAATCCGTTCAGTAGTTTTTGCGTGAAAGAGTAACAAACATCCGTTCATCCATTCATCCTCACAAACTTTCACGTTTATAATATTATAGTAGGATAGGATTATTGTATAGTGGTGCATTTAAGGACGAAATCCTTCACAGAAATGTTATATGTTTTTAATAACATAACATCACGCCTTGTTTCCCCAACGAGTTGGGCAGAGGTGTACTTAAAGTACACCCACATGACCACATGTTAGCCCATTTTAGTATACAAGGGGTTTTCTATGCATCCGTTCGTTTTGCATGCGTTCTACGGCTCCTTATCTTGATAACTTCTTAACACTTTCATTGGCGCTATACGGCTATAGCAGTAATAACAATAAAACTTTTACTGTGTCTCGTTTTCCGCGCGTGAACCTGTCAGTCGGCCACATACAGTCGGAATTCCGAACGGAATATCGATTCGGAATTTCCGAGGGCAGCAAATTAGAACAAAATCAATGATCTATCACACACGTACAGCAGTTTTCCGTTCGGAATTTTCCTTCCGGACCCTTGATTTTTTCCAGACCTCCCCTTCCCTTCCCTTGATTTTTTTTTTCGTTCTATTTAAAAATGGCGACTACATACCTGATCAAACGTGTGCGTCTCGTCGTTATACAGGACAGTGCAGTAACAGTCGGGCTGGTCCAGAATCTGCAGTAGATCCCTCTCAGCGTCTTTCAGTCTGGAAGGATTTATCGTACTATTTCTCTTATTATAACATTTCAGTACTATTATTGTAAAAAAGAAGAAAAAAGACATAACATATCATCATAATATCACGCCTGTAATTCATGAAGAGTAGGCAGAGAGAGGTGTAAGTATATTAACACCCACATTTCGCCAGTTGTTTTTTTACGAGGGGGGGAGCCTACTGTTATCAACCGGGCACAAATGTAGACTCCGGATTGCTACTAAGAAATTCTTAGTAACAATTTGCCAGAGCTCCTGCTCTGACCGTGAGATCCTGGGTTCGATTCCCTAATCGAACCCAGGATCTCACGGTCAGCAGCACCGCTGACGACCACTAGACCAACGAGGCAAGAAAGAAAGAAAAAATGTTTAAGAGGGTTGTCACATTTTGCACCTCTCTCGCTTACACGGGACCAAATTTTTAATAACGTTAAATGAAAAGATGCATTTTTGAAAAATGTAATCAATGGGCGGTCTACAAAATAATATTAGTTTAATAGGTAATTATTAAAAACACATTTTTATTGTGGCATTTATTTACATCATCTCAAAAACAGATCATAACACTTAATTACATAAGTTTATTAGATAACACAATAGAAATGTGTTTTTGAATAACTACCTATTAAATTAATATTATTTTGTAGACCGCCCATTGATTACATTTTTCAAAAAAGCATTTTTTCATTTAACATTCTTAAAAATTGAGTTTTGTGTGAGCGAGAGAGGTGCAAAATGTGACAACGCTCTTAATTGTCACAGAAACACGTGCATATAAAAATAAAAAAGTCGAAAGGTGTCATGGGACACCCGCGTGGAACGAAGTTCCTTTTGCTGTATATTATGTATTAATACAGAGCCATCTAATATAGTATTAAGTTTCAAGTGTCAAAAGGCTCCTGAAAACAGACGCGACACAAAGGCATCGCGTGTCGCGCCTGAAGGAGCCTAAAAGTTTTTGTTTTTGATTTTTAATACAGAGTCATCTAATATAAGTTTTTAGTTTGCTAAAACTTAAAAATCGGACGGATTTACGTTAAGTTTACTCCGCGCGTAGGTGCTAGGCCCACTGCATCGGCCGTATGACGCAACGTTATTTCTTTTTATATGCCTTGCTTATGGCCAAGTAATAACAGCCGCACGGGTCGATCGATCAGGTTAAGTTACGCTTGCCGCGGTTGGTCAGTGGATGGGTGGCCATCTTTACATACCAAGACCCCTCCATGTCTCGAAAAGCACGTTAAGCCGTTGGTCCCGGCTGTCATTCGTGGATCTTTGACAGTCGTTACAGGTCGTTAGAAGCCGGAAAGTCTGACCACCAGTATTACCAAGTGGTATCGTAGTACCCTATAACTAGGTTGTGGAGGTCAGATAGCAGTCGCTTCATGTAAAATACTGGTATTCAGCTGCATCCGGTTTGACTGGAAGTCAAGCCCAACATAGTTGGGAAAAGGCAGGCAGATGATGACGCCTGGTGGCTGTACCCAGTAGGCCCGTGCGCTTCCGTATAAAAAAATACTGATTATGTCCAGCCATATCTATTCATTCCGTATCGAAACATAGAGAAAATTAAGTTTGGTAGAGCTCGTCTAAGTTGAAATGACGCGCCCCACGAACGTATTTATAATAGTGTACGTATACTAATTTAAGGGCGCACCGAGCTTTTTATAACCCTTGTTTGAAGTCGGAAACAAATAAATTAAAACCTAGGGAATTTTTTTCCCTTATTTCCCTACTTTTTTATTTATTTAAGTACAGTGTAAACCGTTTATAAAGTCTATCGATATAACGTAAAACTTCCTATAACGTAGAAATTAGTTCAGTCTGGTTGGTTTACCTTAAAACCTATACATTGATACACTCTTTATAATAGCGCAACAACCATTCTCTATTACGAAGAAGAACGTACATATTTAGACGTCAGTACTTAAATATATTTTATCAGCATTACTGTTTAAGTTACCAGTTTACAAATGGCTCCAACTAAATCTTTGAGAGTCGTTCCGGTCGCCGTTGTCGTGGTGTGTCGGTGAAATTAGTGGTGGAATTTTTACGTGTATAACATCAAAAAATGGCGTCAGGTGTGACAGTCTCGGACGCTTGTAAAACGACGTACGAGGAAATAAAGAAGGACAAGAAACACCGCTACGTGGTGTTCTACATTCGCGATGAAAAACAGATCGATGTCGAGACCGTCGGTGAACGCAACGCTGAGTACGATCAGTTCCTTGAAGATTTGCAGAAGGGCGGCACTGGGGAATGCAGATATGGCCTCTTCGACTTCGAGTACACGCACCAGTGTCAGGGCACGTCGGAGGCTAGCAAGAAACAGAAGCTCTTCCTCATGTCATGGTGCCCCGACACCGCCAAGGTCAAGAAGAAGATGTTGTACTCCAGCTCGTTCGACGCACTGAAGAAGTCGCTGGTGGGCGTACAGAAGTACATCCAAGCGACCGACCTCTCGGAAGCCTCGCAGGAGGCTGTTGAAGAGAAGCTGCGCGCCACCGACCGCCAGTAAATAAGTCAGCATTTATCACCTCGACCGATGTGCGGCGCATCGCGACCGCCCAAGAAAACAACCTTCAACCACCACAGCCTAACTACATGCAGTCGGGCAACGTCACTCTTCGATGCACCACTGCATGAAGTTTCTCCTCTGTGGTCTTAGTCAGTATTGTCAGGCGGCCCGCGATGCCACCCACAGTTTCGCATGGGTTTTTTTTATATATCGTTTCAATCCTTAAGCTTTGCAGTCGATTCTACTCTGGAGCGGCAGTAGTCGAACAATCAACTGTAAACCCACGGCCGACTCCGCGACAGCTTCTTTAAAGCAATTAAGGAATCTATGTAATAATTTAAATTATAGTAATTATTATATATGTTTTTTCCTATAAATTAACTAAAGAGTAAGTTAAGCTCAAACTAAATTTAAATACAGCGTACGCGTCGATCTTTTTTTAATGTAAACACTGGTAAGCGAACGCCGGTCGGCTTTTATACTATTTAGATTGTAATATAATAAAGAATGTACGATTTTATACGGTCACCTAGTTTCGTTGAGATTCATCTTGCTAAAGGATGTAAGCTTGAGCTACGGCTCGATACATGGCGGGCGTTGGATAAGTATTTTGTAACCGATTTATCCAGAAATACACTCCATATAAGAGGTGCAGAAATTTCTAAGAAAGCACCTGAGGTCGTAAACAACCGCCTTGCTTATGTTATTGTTAATTGCCTAGAACACGTGTGACGTTATCCTTGGATTGCATTGTCTTTAGAAATGTTGGCCCCAGTTACTAAACACACTAGTAACCTCTTGTATTATCTATCAGTCGTAAACTAATAAATAAATAATAAAAATATCAAAAAAAGTATTGTGGTATTTGGTTGTTTCTCTTCCTTCACTCCACATAACGAAAAAAAATGCTCGGCCCTTTGAATTTCGTTATAAAGAGTTTACACTGTAATTTCTTATTATGATTCAGTTACTAAAATATAGTTCACAGATGACTGGAGCGTTTATACACTGTGGCGGCATATCTACATCGCCACAATGGAACGCGTCACACTGAAGTCACGCAAAATCCTGCATCGCGCAATCAGAGTTTACCGCGCGACTGGCATATATACAACATCCCGACATCATCCGTCGGGCAGTAGCCCACCAGACACAACACCCGTCTGGTCGGAGGATCCTCCCTTTTCATAGAGGATGAGTGAACTTTACACCCTGTTCCTCATGCCTCTATAACACGATAGTTTTTATTTAGGAGCAATATAATGAAAATAACAACGAAAAACATTGAAAACGCATATTTTCCCCCAAATTGTTTCTTTTATGTTTGTGTTCTTTCTTTGCATCATGTTTACCGCAAATAAACGTATTTTCTTTCTTATTTTTTTTTTTTCTAAAAAGTGCAAAAGTGTGGTTATTTTCTTTACTCTTTACACGTAAAGAAAAAGTCAGAGACAAAGGCAAACGCTCGGTGCGCCCTTAAGTAGTGGGGCGCGTCATTTCAGCTTAGACGAGCTCTAATAATAAAACTTACCTTAGATCATTAGGTAGCCCAGGAGCATGGTCGTGTGTCAGTAATCTCAGGCAGTACGTTAAGCAGACTGAAGCTACGATCTTCATACGTTCGATTACATCCGGTTTGATAGTAGCTTCGGCTTGATTGTCATCTTCTGATGCCTGAAAGAAAAGTTTGTATTTAGAAGACTGAGCGAATAGTGTTTGAGCCGATACTGCATCGACAAAAGACGTTATACTTCTATTGCTAATCTTATTAAGGCGAAAGCGCCAGGGTAGCCCCGAAAATTGTAGCAAAATTAAAATTTTCTTACGTTTTTTGCAATTTGTCAGTACATATTAGATTGTACGTTGATTAAAATATGAATCGCGACCGTAATAAATATGTATTTACAAGATAGTGTGAAATTGCATATTTTTGTTGTTGTTAAAGTGAATTACATAATCTTGAATTTGAATTGGACTTGTCCATATTGTACACGCGCTGGAGGCACTCGCTTCGGTTTGTAATGTGTTACTTACGGCGTGCAGCTGACAGAAGGGGTCTCTCTTCCACGCCTCAGTGTCGCCGCAGTCGCAGCAGCCGCCGCCGCTGGACTGGCCCATCTTGTACTTGTGGTGCCGATGGGCGGACACCTTGAAGCATTCCACGCAGAGTACGCAAGTGTTGTCCATGCCTGGAAGATTAATTGTGTATTATAAGCATCACGCAAAGGGACAGCAACTACACGGTGTTTTGTGACATGGCTATCCGCCCTATAACGGTGGCTCATTGAGTGATTAAGGAATAGATCAAGATGAAATTCTATCACCGGATAATTCTCGTCTCTGGTGACAGTTCACCTCGATACCTACTCGATAATTCCACAGCATTATGGAAAACTAGGGACCGAAAACCTTTATAAACTACGGTACAGGTATCGAAGAATTTTGGTTACATCTACAACTAAGGTTACCACTATCTGGGTAACCAAGAAGAAGAAACATGTTACCTCTGTTTAGGTTACCGTATTAATACCGGTTACTTAAAAATGAACTAGATTACGTGAAAGAAACGGAATATCGCCAGCCAGCTAGGGCCGTGATTGGTCGTCGTTCACCGGCGCGCGGGTCGACTCGACTCTTTGACAGACACACACATACAACGATGCACGCCCTTTGACTAATGCCGAAGATCACGTGTAAGATAGAGGTAATTTTTATTTCGGTTACCGGTATTAATACTGGTTGTATTCAATTTAATAATTAAGGTAACAAATGGGTGCCTGTAAAAAAAGTTTAACCGAAAAAATACCGTTAATAATCATACCGGTTTCGGTCGCTGCCTTTAAACTATCACTTCAAACAAGTAACAATTGGGATGATAATTAAAGAAAGAAAGAAAGAAAGAAAAATAGGTTTATTTGTCACAGAAACACGTGCATACAAAACGATAAGAATAAACAGAAAAAATAAAACAAAATAGAACCACATTAAAATCACGAGCTCAAAACAGAAATAGTCGGAAGCTGCACGTCATGACTGTGACAAGAAGGCAGGGAGGAAGGAAGGGAGGGGGTGGAGGGATTAAAAATGTTTTTTGTCCGTCAGGTAGATTATTAAAAAATACTGGAAACGTATTTTTCTTTTTTCCGTAATCAAACGATAACGGCGAACATTGAGTTAAAATGTGACATGACGTCACGCCTTCCTAGATTTTATACTTAGTTGTGACGTAGCGAGCACCAATCCCCAACTTTAATGCGTTTTATCAAGTAATTTTCTATTAATATGATAAAGCAAAAAAATACCTGGCTAATATTTTTTATTATCTGACTGACGGACTAAATAGAGTTTCTTTTTTTACGCTGGTATCATCTCTATTTTATTCTAATACTAACCGCACTCTCGACAGCTGTACGCCGGATCGCCCTGCTTGAACACTCGGCCACATAGCGTGGACCGACGTGGAAGCGGCGGCTGTGACCCATCGCTGTTGCCCCACACGAACTGCTCCAGGGGTTGAATCAGCAGCTTGGCTGCTAGGTCCTCGTCGAAGGACCAGTCTGGAATGTTAAGGGGTAAATTATGGAGAGAGATATTTTAAAATTTCGATAGTATAAGTCTACGGTGTACCGTGTTACCCAGTAACTGGGTTGAAGAGGTCAGGTAGGCAGTCGCTCCATGTAAAATACTGATATTCATCCGGTTACTGGAAGCCAACCAACGTGTGGGGAAAAGGCTAGGAAGATGATGGTGATTCAGTTCATTGTTACAGACGTGATGTTGTATTTTGTAAAACAAATCTTTCTTCTTTCAAAATCCTACAACCTGCTTTTTGGAAAGGACCTATTTCTTTCAATTCGATGGAGCAATAACTCATTAATTGTGTTAGACTTGAACTTACTGTAGAACATGTCGCGGAATAAATGCACAACCTCTTAAGGGGTCATTGTACGTTATGAACAACTTTTACTATGGGATCAAACCTGAAATCGCGAAAAAAAAACTGCTGTTCCCTACATTTATGTTCGCATACACAATACCTGATATTTTTTTCGCGATTTCAGGTTTGGGCGCATAGTAAAAGTTGTTCATAAAGATGAGTACAATGACCCCTTAAGAGGTTGTGCGTTAATTCCGGGACATTTTTTTGTTGATTACGTATTATTCGAATTCAACACATCTCTAGTGGATATTCTTATCCATATACTTAATTATCTTCGCTTACGATAAAGTGCGTAGACCCCAACACAAATGCTATCATTATCCCGTCTACTCTTCCACATTTTAAACACATTCTTTACGCAGAAATAACAAACAATTTTAAAATACGAACGTGTTAACCCAGTAAAAGTAAAGTTGTGTAAAAATGCTGCCGTGTTTACACAATTGTTTATTTGGTACACTACAGTGGCGCAGCTACAATTATCATTAGAAGGAAGCCGAAAAAAAAAGTAATTTCTCATAAACTCGGACAAAAAAAATTTAGGCATTTTTGTAACGTTTTTAATCTTATGATGACTGCATTAAACTGGTATTAAATATATATAGTGTGATGTGATTCACAGTTACACACACAGGTGTACATATTTGGCAATAGTAGACATTAAGAAGAGTGGTGGTTCCGAAGGGAAGCCGATAGGAATCGGGTTGTATGAAGGCTTCGCCACTGGTACACTAGTCAAACTCAGCAGGTGCGATGTGGACTAAAATCAGTGAAGTGAAAATCTATTACATCATTCGTATGAAACTATGATATAATAATGTTATGCTAGCGGTGTCTTTGTTCTTTAGGATTGATGATTAATTCTTTACGATTTACTTTCAACCTGTCTTTCAGTTGAAATATGTTTAAAAAAATATTCTATCTATATAAACTAAAGGCGAAATTACACTTGGTCGTTAGCCTGTATTCGGGTGCTCGAAAGACAACTCGAATTCGGGCACCCTACGTATTATTATATGTCTAATTTTCTTTACTCGATGGTTATAGCGCAATCGTTCCCTATCGACTAATGAAAACGGTTCCCTTTCAGCTTTACAGAAATCTCCAGCATTACACATGCGGGCCCTATGGCATACGTTATGAAATCTCGCGCACCCCGCTTATACGAGCCCTATCGATAAATGAAAATGAGCCTTTAATTACACTGGTCATCGCACTGGAACACGGGCTAACGACTCCGAGTAGTTTGAATGAAGTCGAGTACCTGTGCCCGTGTTCTAAGAGCAACAAATTGTGATGACTGGCAACGAAAACCGGCGTCGGGTAACCGAAACGATGAACCTGGACTAGATTTTCCGAAGACGGGCGTACTAGAACCCGTTCATTTAGACTTGGTCGTTTGCCCGAATTCCATAGGCTTGAATTCGGGAGAACGACCAAGTGTCATTGCGCCATCTGTTTGTAAGAGATAATCTCTGGAAGTGCTGATGCAATTACAAAAATTCTTTCACTTATAGAAAGCTTCACTATTGCCGAGTGCCATAGACGGAAGTCGCGGGCAGAAGCCAGTAGTTAGTAGTTATAAGGCTAATCTAATATGGTTGTTATAGGTATTTAAAAATTCATTCACACATGAACTTTACACCGCATCAGCGACAAAAATGGCGCCCTTATGCCTAACCAAAGGTTGACCTTTCGACTGAAAGGTTTCTGTTCCCTATCGACTGAAAGGGAACAGAAGAGGTGACTACCACTATCTTCTTTTACCAACACTATCCTAATTCTCATTAAAAATTCAAAAAGAATCGAAACAAAACTTCGATCTATATTTCTCCCGATTAAACCATTGGTGAAGGACAAGCTGGTTGATTGATGTAACCTACTTTAATCAGTTACGTTAGATTCGTAATTTTACTTACGTTTAAATTAGATTGGGTAAAAATAACATAACATCACGCCTGTAATCCCCGAAAGGTTATGCAGAGATGTACCTATAGTAAACCCACATTTCGCCAGTTATGTTTGAAGTCTCATGTAATAGGGGGCGAGCCTATTGCCATCAGCCGGGCACAAATCTAGACTAAGGGTTGCTACTGAGAAATTCCTGATGGAAAAACCCAATAACACTTTATTCGACCTGGGAATCGAACCCAGGACCTTATGCTCAGCAGTAGCGCTTGCCACTACTAGACCAACGAGACCGTCAAACCAATGAGGGGTTCAAATCTATCTATCTATTTACCCTGTAATGTCCCAGTGCTGGGCAAAGACCTCCCTCTGCCTTTCCTTTCCGTCTGTCCTCTGCTATAACGGGCCAGTCCTTTCGGTAGGAGTCAAGTTCGTTCCTACATCTTTGTCATGGTCAGTTAAAATACCTCGTAATTAACTTCATAGACGTTCCGGGTATCGATATAAAATCATAATAAAACACATGTCCCACTATAAGGGGGAAACGCTAAGATAGCCCGCGAAATTCAAATGTTCTTAAGATTTTTGCAATTTGCAGCTTAGTGTCTGGGTGTATGATTAAAGTATGATTCGTGACCGTAACAAGTATGTATTTACAGAATTATAATCATTAGAATCAGTAGTATAATCATCAAATGTCAAGATTTCATGAAATAGTCATTGATAACTTTAATGAATATAATTCTGTAAATACATATTAGTTACGGTCGCGAACTCGTAAGCAAGATATTTACAATAGTTGTGATTTTTTTAGCAATCCTTGCTACTCTTTAACACACTTCAAAAGTATTTGTAAACTACCTGATACTTTACTAAATTTCCTGTTTTCTGCAGCGAGTCAATGACCGGTGAACTCTTTCGGATAACGAGGTAAACATGTACTTTATCTGTCTTTACAGGAATAGCTTAAAACATTAAAAAAACACTTGGTTAAACTGGAAAAAGTGAGTAAATAATTAACACATTAACTGCCAGACAATAGATACAATAGAAAATTTATTAACTTTTTAATTTATTTTGCCACTGCGGTGACCGTGTGACCGTAGTGGCAGTCAATCTGTCACAATTATCTACAGTGTGAGTAAAAAAAGGAATATTGACCTCTGTGCATATGTTTGGTTTTGATTGTCAAACTAACTCTGGTTCAATAACGTTGGATTAGAAATCGTTATGACCGCAGTGGGTGAAGGAGCGCGCCTGCATATCTAGCGAATGCACCCGGAGTGCATCAAAGAAGCTAGAGGTCAGAGAAATACTATGTGGCTTTTTCAGTAAAAGTCGAACAAACGCCTTTCTAACACAGGAAGTCAGGAGGAAGGATCATTCCTCGCGGAAGCGATCGGCTGCGGCGAGCTCTCGCGTCCCGCCCTGGTCCAGGCCATAGTAGGGCAAAACTTGGGTAATCGGTGATAGTTTTGTTTTTTACTTGTAAAATTCGATTCATTGATCAGACTATTTTTTAAATTTACTGTGATATAGTAGACAAAATAAGTTTTGCTAACTTATATCTAAAAATGTGGCAAATACTATAATGATTGAAAAATGTACATTTATCAAGTCAGTAGTAACTTGGTAATAAAACACAATTATCTATCACCGAATAGCTGCATATCACGAATTAGCCAAGTTTTGCCCTACGGAGCGAGAGTACATGGGAAGCCATCACCTCCTTCTGCGAGGCAGTAATGCTCGCGAAGCAGGAGGCGGAACGCGTCAGGAAGAGGCAAGCTTTGCGCCCTCACGCCCCTAGTCGCCGCAGGAGACGCCCTGGGCGTCGGGAATTGACAGCCGATTCCCGGCCACCGTAGGCGCGGGCTTGAGGACAGCGAGCAATGGGTAGCTCGCCGCCCGGTAAGGACCAGGCCCGAGTCGACGGCGCGTTGTGTTCCACGCGCGCCTCAAAGAGATGTCAACACTACTGACCACTAGAGCCGATGCCAGCTAGGGTTGCGGGATATTCGAAAGGTTACCGTGGCCGCGGCACAGGCAACTGAAGGAACACGGGTGGGTTTTAGTCAGTAAAAGTCTGACACGCCCTCCCACTCCGCCCAGAGCGGGAGAAGTCATTTGACGATTTCCCATCCAAAAAAAAAAAGAATCATCCAAGAGGATTTCACGGCAATAAAGTAAGATTCATGTATGTTCAACTCATAAAGTTGAACTTATTTATTACGCCCCGCCCCCGATTTTTACATTGACCACATAGACTAGTTTGTTTGTCCCGTAGGAACAATATATCGATTCAAAATGCATTAAAAATTCACACTTAAGAGTCGGTAGTTGCATACGTGTAACATGCAATGATTGCGGACAACCCTTTGACATTTGCAACATGCAAGGGAAAGTTAGCAGCTGCGTCATACTTTCTAAACTCAGTCAGTTTCTAAAATCAATTTATTCCGGGGGAATAAACTGAACCTAGGCCATAGGTGGTATACGATTCGACAGAAAGCCCTACGTGGGAAGGATAAAGTAGGTTCTACACTACACATAACATAACATCACGCCTGTATTCCGCGAAGGGTTAATTTAGTATAATCCTCATATGTCAAGATTTCATAAAATAGTCATTCAATAATATTGATGACTTTGATACTACTCTTAACATTAAAATAACATTAGACATTCCCGATGGGATAAGAAAAGTAGTGAATAGTACACACACATTTCGCAAAAAAAAAATATTGAAGAAATTATTATCAAAGAACACAATACCGCTCACTATTAATTTCACCTTTATCGTGTGTGCGTTTATAGTCACAAATCTCACATGCACAAACACCCAGACACGGAACAAACTAAGCTTTGTAGTAGGCCGTACAAATATTTATTCAGTGCGGTAAATGAACCCACGACGGTCGGTAGCGCAATAATTAATCGTATGGGACATGCAAGAAATATTGTTCCTTCAAGTCTTGATCTTTTTCCCAGCTGTTTTTTTTTTTCCTTTTATTAATCGGCCATCAGAAAAAGATACATGTTGCGCCGGCTCCAAATAAATTGGATTAAGGGCAAGAGAATTATGATGATTAATCAGCCATCAGCCAGATTGTCACTCTCACTGTCGTCTAGACCTCGATCGTCACCGACAAGATGTCGGAAGAGCCTACGAGGTCGTAGTCCGACGGACTGTTCCAACCAAATTCGACAATACTATTCACTTGCTACTGAAAACAGACCCGATGATGATAAAATGACATGGCGTTACATAGTCAATCACTCAGAAAGTACATACGAATTAAACGACCTTTAACATTGAGGATAATGATACAATGAGGATATCCTAAAACAACAGTAGGTATAGAGGCGTGCTTCATTCACAAACTAATTAATTTACCGTGTCCAGTGTTCGCATATTTATTTCTACGAGCATGTTTACATGAGTCGACAGTTTCGGCTTCAGTAAACAATGTTCCTGTATCCAAACTTGTGGAAAATTGACGGCCCCGCTCCGGGAAAAGCCGTGGGCAAATATCACGCTACTAACATGAATATAACATCACGCCTTTCCCCGAAGGATTAAGCAGAGGTGTACCTATATTACACCCAGATTTCACCCATGTAATAAGAGGCGAGCCTATTGCCATCAACCGGGCACAAATCCCAACTCCGGGCTGCTTCTGTGAAGTCTCAAATGGGAAAACCCAATAACACTTTGCCCGACCCAGGAATCGGACCCAGGACCTCATGCTCAGCAGTAGTGCCTGAAACCACTAGACCAACGAGACAGTCGATACATCTTTTTTACACGAGTATTAACGGGCGACTTACCTTAGTAAAATGTATGGGTGTTCTATTATAAAGTCTTTTCAATTTAACAATGATTCGATGCAAGATTTCTTATAGTTTTGTCAACTAATAAGATGTTTTCTTGTATCGGCACGAATATCATATTATGAGAAAAACTTATGCCTTGATAATATATTAGCCAGGTAGTCAGGTGGTAGATGGGCTGACTACCTGGGGTAGACCTAAGTATCGCCATCGTCACTCGTCGAGGCTATTTTAATGCACTCTCAAAAGATGTTGATCTGATAACTTAATTTAATGTCTTTAATTTCCATAAACATATGAATCATCAGAGGTCTGCCAAGAGGACCAAGATCTACTCAATAAAAATCTTAAATTAATTCTTTCATTCATTGATTGACAGACAACGCACAGCCTAAACCGCTGAGTCTAGAAGCATGAAATTTGCACAAGAAGGCACTTGAAATTTGACATATTCCTTCTAGGACGTGGTAGTGTGATACATTTGCAAAAGCAACAATTAAGCACCTCCATAAAGCCTGGACAAAAATTCATAATCATTGCAAATGGGTCACACTACCCCGTCCTAGAAGGAATACGTCAAATTACAAGTCATCCTGTATAATTAAAATGAGCACTAAGGAAGGATTTTTGAAAATTCATCCCCTAAACGGGTGAAATAGAGCATGAAAGTTTGTATGGAAGTATGTCATGCTGTATAATTAAAATGAGCACTAAGGAAGGATTTTTGAAAATTCATCCCCTAAACGGGTGAAATAGAGCATGAAAGTTTGTATGGAAGTATGTCATCTTTGCCGATGGGAAACCCCATCGGGCACACGGCTTGTGAAGACTACTGAAGATCGCGGGAAAGACCTGGATGAGACTCGCACAGACCAGGAAAGCATGGCACAAAAGGGAGGAGGCCTATACCCAGCAGTGGTGAAGTCTGCCAATGATCATGATGATGATGAGCTGTGATAAAATAATGATGTTCCGAAATTTCGGTGACATTATTTAGGCATTATTCAGAGTAAAATCAAAGAGAGCTTCTTTAAGCCCACTTGTACCACTAACCCCGATTTTTGAAGTAAATCTGCTGTCAACATTTTTGTTATCAATTGTGATTTTTGTTATGAATTGTTGAACATATTAATAACAGCAAATCATTACACTGGAAATGAGATTTGACAACAGATTACGTTGAATAAGCCTTACAAAAACCGATAAAAATAAATGTAAATCAGAGCAAAAGAAATAACAGCACAGATAATAACTTGTCATATACTTTATAAAAAATCTTGATTCATTCATTCACTGACGGACAACGTACAGACTAAACCACTGGGTCTAGTCTAGAAGCATGAAGTTTGTTAAGAGTCCTTTTACAATTAAGGAAGGATTTTTGAAAATTCAGCCCCTAAAGGGGTTAAAAGTTTGTATTAAAGTTCGTAATTTTTGCCGATGGAAAATCTCATCGGGCACACGGCTTGTCTTTAAATAATTTACAAACGCAGTCCGTCTGTCCTTTACTGCGCTTATTAACCAATACCTTGAGAGCCACTTGTCAGAATTCCGCTTGTAATTCGACTAACAGTTCATCGGTCAAATAATCATTCGGGCAAACGTTCTTCGGACAAGTGGACTTCTGACAATCGTGACGCACTCCCTTCAGTTTTAGTACTTATATGTCTTCATTATGGAGCTCATCCGAGGAATTACTACCAACATACCTACATACAAGCAACGTCGCCGGTATGAAGGGTATGGCCGTTTGTCCACGGGCACCGTCAACGAGACGAGTACGAGATGACGGCTCCGAAGTAGCGGTACATAGTACATTTACTACGGCCGCGTCTCCACCACCGGGTCATCACGTTCAGTTCGAATAATCTCGTGTCTCGTTGACATCCCGTTGACGTTGTTCTCATGTGCAATGACCCCTTAAGAGATTGTATAAGCTCTGATAATAAGCGGCGCTGACCATAGACCATTAAATATTTCGCCTGCTCACAACACACAAAAACATACAAAACAACATACCATAACAAACAACACAAACAAAACACACAAAATACCATAGAAACTAAACTACTAAACTAAAACTACTAAACTGATTGACAAAATATCATAAAAAAATAAATCATATTTTTGTTACAAACCTAGACAAGTCCTGTTCGGTTGCGGAGAGTATATCCTGGGAACAGTGACCCTCCAGTGGTCTAAAAAGTGCGCTGGTGCCAGGGCACCTTCCTCCATCCTGGACCTCCATAGCTCCACTACAGCATCAGCTCGCCCGGGCAACGTGAACCTGTCACACATTGTCACTTTGTCACTAATGCACCTTTTGTTAGTTCAACATTTTCATTTAGTTTTAGGTCAATGATTTTAACTTCATTTGATATTGCACTTTGTTTGGTAATTCAAAGCTTGGTTTTGAAAATAGCACTGATTTTGGACAGTTATCACAAGATAATTCTATTTTAATTAGTAGGTCTATTTAACAATATTAAAGCGTCAATTTATCACAAAAACATACGTAAGCACCGCATTTTTTTCCGTCTTCCAAACTCTCGACATTGGTCTAAATTTTTTCTATTGTATTACACTGACAAAATACCGAACGAAAGAAAAACTTAAATTTTAATTAGAGAAGAAAAACGTAGCGACCTTTCGCTACGGTAGTAAACAGTATACTGTCTAAAAACCTGGCAACGCGCTACCACGCAAATCCGTCCTATATATAAAAATCTAAACAAGAATAAAGATCAAGAACAAATAAAAACAATACAAATGTAAATGTGCAATACGACATTTATTTGTTTGCACGTAAAGTTCAAAGTTGCTTGTCCTCATGACCTGTGAGTTAATGGTTTCTTCACATGAGTCATTTTGCCAAATGACTCGATGCATTCTCATTATTGGGCGATAGTATTTGAGAGGTAATGATTGAGTAGATAATTCATTGCAATATTTGTTGCCATGCTGAACACGGAACTTTAAAAAATACTTTATGGAGTAATCCTATGCATGTATTATGCAAGGGTTCACTGCACAATATCGATTGGACCAGGTTTATTATGAGAGCATACAATAACCTTCCGTAAACGCCAAAATTCATTATCACCGCTTTTGGAATGCCCAATTTTGGACAGACAATGACTGGACGGAGGGTAGACCAAAATCGACACCTATGAATTTGGGCGGAAGCAGGTTTATTTGGGTCATAATGAGTCCCTTCTATTGTTCCTAATTATTTTTAATTATGTACTTGTACTTTATTCAATAGATGCTAATGTGGCTAGTTAAACGATTAATTATAGCTTCTTTACATACAGTTAAATACTACAAACTATGAACTCAGTCGTTGCCACAGAACAGGTCTGATGACCCCCCTGTCTAGCCTTTTCCCAACTATGTTGGGGTCGGCTTTCAGTCTAACCGGATGCGCCTGAATACTAGTATTTTACATGAAGTGACTGCCTATCTCAACTCCTCTGCCTCTACAACCCAGTTAAATGATTTTATTTCTGGTAGGTTTATACAAACACTTTTACACGTCAATCATTTTTTTTTTAAACTAGATGAGGCCGGCGTTTCCTATCTGACTACTCTAAGAAAGGCCGAAACAAACCCAGAGGTCACAGTCTCTTTTTAAAGTCCAGACATAATCTTTGTCAGAGCATGTGAAGACCATGTAGATTGGTGTCTGAAATCGTCTTTTGAGGAAAGAACCACACAGATTGAGTGGACCTGTCCAGTCAGTGCACGCATCTGTCAGTTACTGGGTAACACGATACCACGTGGTAAGACTGGTAGTCAGACGTTTGGGCTTCTGACTACCCGTAACGACGGTCAAAGATTTACGAATGACAGCCGGGACCAACAGCTTAACGTGCTTTCCGAGGCACGGAGGAGTCTGAATATGTAATGGATGGTCGCCCATCGCCGAACCGTCCGCGGCAAGCGAAGCTTAACATTCGATCGACCCGTGCTGCTATTATTATTTAGCCATGAGCCCAATAGGTCTAAAGACCGTTTATTAATTAAATCGGCGGTCATACATCGGCCTGTAAACATCCATTGCAGAGCATGATCATCCCATACAAAAACAAGGATTGCAAACGACTAATGCCGTGGTAATAGCACATAAAAGTCGTGCCTACAGCAAATTGTGGGCACGGCATTAATATGACTACACGAACACGACCATTCTAATTAAATAGGTAAGCTTTCAAATGTAATGGACAAATAGTATTGTTATTCATACTTTTCAAGGAAGTCATTATTTTATTATCTTCATTTCTAAATGTATACTTTCTTATGACTATGATCCATTAGATAACAAATAGCAATATTAAATAGCATTAGGAAACGGATGTTATTAGAATATTACCATTAAGTAACTAGTCTGAGTTAGTTAGTCACTAATGAACGTACAAGGGTCGTGGTACTTAACTATTCCTTCTAGAAATAATCATAAGTATAAATAGTCACCACCGCTCTTCCCTTCAGTCAGTCAGTCAGTCAGCACAGACAAGTCAGTAATTGTCTTTGTTAATATAACTTGTAACGCTCGTTTGATATTTAGTAAAGTTCAGATACTCAAATTGTGTCTCAATCAAGTTCTACCACACACCTTCGACAACGCCACCGCTCGGGGCATTACACAAACACATAAAATAAAATAGCATTGAAATCTGTTCATACATTTAGGAGACCATAGAAAGACAAAGGCAAAAGCAGCCCTCTTTTTACGAAGGAGGGTTAAACCATGTAACAGTAAGTATATCATAAACATTTAAGCGTAGAACTTTCGAAACTGCGTCGTTTATAGAATAAATATGTGCAGCATGAAGCACACTGTTATTTTAGTACACATGAGCTGGACTGACTTGTCTAAATACATCTCAATACTCCAGATTCCAACGAAGTCTGATGCGACAAATTTCCTTTAATGCAATTGTTGATTTGGGTGAAATAAAGGCAGAATACTCATTCTTTACACAAAATGGCTACTGTATGAGGCAATTAGGACAGGGGAATTAAAGAAACGAATAATAAATTATTGTGCGAAAGATGATCATCACCGTCATATTCGTCATTCTCTTACCCTTCACACACATAACATAGCATCACGCCTTGTTTCCCCGAAGGATTAGGCAGAGGTGTACCTATAGTACACCCACATTTCGCCAGTTATGTTTAAGTCCCATGTAATAGGGGGCGAGCCTATTGCCATCTACCGGGCACAAATCCAGACTCCGGGCTGCTACTGAGAAATTCCAGATAGAAAAACCCAATAATACTTTGCCCGACCTGGGAATCGAACCCAGGACCGCATGCTCAGTAGTAGCGCTTACGACCACTAGACCCAACGAGGCAGTCTCTTGCCCTTCTTCCAATTTATTTGTTGCCAGCGCAACATGTCTTTTCTTCCATACTTCTCTATTAGTCGTCATCTCGGTAGTCACCCCCTTTCTAGCCATATCACCTTTCACACGGTCCATCCATCGTTTCTTTGGTCTTCCTCTACTCTTATAGCAATGCACATTCATACTCAAAACTTTCCTGAGAACATTTTTCTCATTCCTCCACATCACATGACCATACCATGAAAACCGATATGCACACAACTATTGCGCCAAAGATGATATGGCTCGAAATAAGGCGACTACTGAGATGACAGCTGATAGAGAAGTATGATGGAAGAAGATATACTGCGCAGCCGAAAACTATGTATTAAATTGATGTAAAAGCAGAGCGTCTTCTCCCTAAGTCTGTCAACGAAGATACGGGTCCGTCCGAAAGTAGTGTAAAATTAGAATTTTCGGAGGGAAAAAGCACATCGGAGGCGTAGGGACAACTGTAAAATCGTGTTGTCATTTATTCTTAGTTCGGAAACCGAACTAATCTTATGTCCGTAAGTGATACGGAGTAGGAAACGCCCGTAACTTCGGCGGAAACTACGGACTTCGTGCTTAGGGAGTAGACCCCGAGAAAGGTGATGGGTGGTTGGGTGGGTTACACCAGCCTGTGGATCTATTGCAGTGGAACGCGGCTATGTGTTATTTTATAGCTTAAAAACCTTTATCAACTAACATTCCAAGCCTTAATGTTCACAGGCGATACTGCTGAGCGTGAGGTCCTGTGTTCGATTCTCAGGTCGGGTAGTGTTGTTGGGTTTATCCATCAGGAAATTCTCAGTAGCGGCCCGGAGTCTGGATTAGTGCCCGGTTGATGGCAATAAGCCAATTTTATTATCTGTGGCGCGCCCCCTATTACATGGGACTTAAAACAAAAGTGGTGAAATGTGGGTGTCACTATAGGTACGCCTCAATTTATTGCTATAAACCCGATAAGAATATATTAAGTACCGTACGTCTTTCTGAAAACGAGAACATTCCCAAAAGAAATAATCTTCAGAATATTAGTCTAGTAGTTTACCTATAATTTGACATGTTCCTACCTATCTCAATTTGTTATGTTTGACTTTATCTTTTTATCTTTGAATGTTATATGTACTTAATTAATTTTATTTTCTATAAAAATTGAATTTGACATTTCTCTTAATGTGAGCCTGAGAGTATTGCGCTAGAGGGAAAGTAATAATGTTAATTATATTGAAAAGCTAATTTATATGTGATTATTGTATGCCCTACGGGCGGGACATAGCTGATCATAATTTCCAACTATTTGAGAACTGTACCTACCTATGATCCACAATAAAATATTTTGAATTTGAGTTTCCGAGATCGGTCCACACATACCTACTGACATACCAACAATATCTAATAATAAAGTAAAATGACGTGGGTATGTATGTAGGTATGTTGAGATGAAGTTTTCTTTATTCTAGACTAGCACTTCCCCCCTATCGTGTGATGTCTTACGACTTCCACGCGAACGAACTCGCGGGCAGAAGCTAGTCTTAATTATATATTTCGAAGCATCGCCCGCCTGCGCTATTCCATCGTTTTCGCTTCGCGTTCTTTCTGACTTTTTTACCTTTTTCAAGAATCAGGCTATCAAATCCGACTGGCAGTTACACGAGATTAGCGCATTCAAACAAACAAACTCTTCACCTATATTATCAGTTTAAAAAGATAGATAGAAGATACAGATTTGTTCGCTAATCACTTTCCATCTTAATTTAATAAGAGTAGCTTACTATGGCACACAGGAAACATATAGGTGTGCTATTATTATCGTTGGACCACACAGATATAAAGCAGGTGCCGTAAATAAAATACACTGGCGTTTGCCCACGACAGCGATCGCGTAAACCGCATATTTAAACATCGGTTTTCCTTTCTACTATCTATGAAGAAGTTTTCAATACAATCCCTTTCTATTTTCGAGTGTCTGTTCCACAACTTATGCAAAAAAAAATCGATTATTATTGACTTTATTATCTCCTACAGAGCCTTTGTCCAGCAGTGGGATAATATTAAGCTGGCGTTTTGAGAATGCTTCTGATCTTATTTCGACTACGAACGATTATATTAAAACGACAAAATATTATAAATCTGAAGTGAACAACCCCACATTCTTTCGCAGTCGAATAAAAATACGATGAAAAACCAAAACACTTAAAGAAAATTGCGTAACACACTACCAATCATAATCTGAATGATTTTGATGCATATTGCTTATCCGTTGCTTCATATGTTTGCAAAGTTTGTCTGCTCAAAAACGTAAATAACGCAATGAATGTTGAAACCGATTCCTGCTGTATATAAGCGCATAGATATAATAATTTCTATGGTGTTACGCAATCGCGCTCCCCTAAAAGCCCCCAATTAGGGGCTTTTTTTTTTGGGCGGGAAATCATCAAAATATGACTTCTCCCGCTCTGGGCGGATCGGGACGGCGTGTCAGAGTTTTACTGACTAAAACCCACCCGTGTTCCTTTAGTTACCTGTGCCGGGGTCACGGTAACTCTTTCGAACATCCCGCGACCCTGGCACACGCAATATTAGGGGCTTGGAGACATACTCGTATTACAGAAAGGGGACAAATGGATTTATAGTCGAGAAAAAATAACTATTTTGCACAGCCTAGTTTCTGAGAAAGCAACGGATAAACTGACACAGCCTGCAGGCTGAATATAAGTAATTGGCCATGGACGATTATTTTATCTAGATCTTAGCATACAGCATCTTTATATTTTACGTCCTGTTTATTTCGGTACCTATCTTCATTGGTCCATTTTACTTAACACATATGATTAAGCAAAATGGAGCAAGACATTTTTCGATAAGCTGTTAGGAAATATTTTTGAAAACTATAGTAGGATTTAAGGAAAAAGTAACTACTTATATGTATAAAATTAAAAGTCCAGTTCATGGGCCAACCTCATAAGCAGTATTATTTTAATCTTACTTCAGTGCGAGAAACACAACACACAAGAGATGGAGCTATGCAGGACGTATACCTTAATCTCTTTCTCGTTATGAAGTACCTAAGATTAAAATAATACTGCTTAAGGGGGAAACGCCAGGTAGCCCGCGAAATACAAACTTTCTTATATTTTTTACAATTTGCAAGTCAGTATTAAGTAGTATTTAGATTAAAGTAGGTATTATTCGCGACCGTAACAAATATCAGAATTATAATCATCAAAATTAGTAATACAACTCCATAAGTTTGTATAATCCTAATGGTAAGATTTCATGAAATATTCATTCAATAAGGATTACTTAGTCTTAGAGAGTTGTTGAGACTTTAATGATTATAATTCTGTAAATACATATTTGTTACGGTCGCCAATCATATTTTAATCAACATACAACCCAATACTGACCTGCAAATTGCAAAAAAACTTAAGAAAATTTGAATTTCGCGGGCTACCCTGGCGCTTTCGCCTTAAGAGGTGGTGGTTGGCCTCCTGAGCCAAATAACCACAGGCTCTAACAAAGTGACTACGCCAGTATGGATGTGCAATAAACAAACTTGAGAATGCAGAGTTTCTAGGGGCATGGCTGGAGGCCTATTCGGAATTGAAATCGGAACATCGACTTTAAATTCTTTTAGTGGAAAAGTTGTTGCAGAACCCTTTCTGATGCTGGTCATAACTGGTGCTATTTTAATTCAGGACCATAAGTCATAAGTAATTTATTTCATAACAATATAAGTACATTGTGTTGAAAATTAAAAAAATAACATATTACAATTGCAATTAAAATAAAATTCATTAAATACGTTTAGAAAAGTCAATAAAAACAATAACGGTCAATTAAGAATTCGAGTACAAATAGATCATAAATAATAAATGTCTAAGTAATAAAATCAATAATAAGTTACAATGAAAAAAAAATCAAAAATCATCATCATCATTAAAATCATTTATCATTTATCAATGTCACATGTCATCTAGGAATTCATTGATACTGTAATAGCCTTTCCCCAATAAATAGGTCCTCAATTTGTTTTTAAATAAGTTAACACTGTAAATGGTTTTTAATTCTACGGGTAACTTGTTGTATAAAAATACAGACTGATATCTTGGGCTATGTTTGACAATTTTTAATTTCGGTTGAATAGTGTTGGGCAAATCTTTTCTACGTGTGCTAGCTCTAATTTGTCTTTGCTCATCAGTCTCTATTTTGTGCAAATTTTTAACTAAGCTGGTTAGCAACACTAAAATGTAAAGGCACGGCACTGTCAAAATTTTCAAGGTAATAAAATGGTCTTTACATGATTCCGTCTGTTTCAGGCGGAGCATAGTCCTTAGAGCTCTTTTCTGAATCACGAATGCCATTTGTATGTTGTACTTGTAGCTATTGCCCCAAAACTCAATGCTGTACCTTAGCCTGGACTCCACCAAGGCAAAGTACACATTTTTAAGTTGAGGCAAACTTAATTCTTCCCTCAGGGTTCCAATCGCATAGCATGCCATGCCATGGTCCATAATGAAATAATTCAGGTCAACGATTCATCTAGGTAAAATATGTAAGACGTGTGATGCTAATTGCTAATGAGAGATGAGGCATCTGCATTGCAGTGAGAGTCTGAGTGTCTCATTGCGAGATTTCATAACAATAATATTTTCAAGTTCATTCTGACTCGTTGCTGAGAAACAGACATTCTTGTGTCTGTGCCTGAGAGTAGCATGATCACATAAATCGTAAATCCTTATTCTATGAACGTACCATCGGAGAAACGAACATCTATACACCATAAGGACTATTATTGCTTGCAGCACTCGGCCACTATAGTAGTAACGTTTGTTAACAGATGTGGTCATCGTGTGCACGGGATTTTGTTTTCAAATTGGTCAGATCAGATGTAAGTTTCCTCGATAGTACATAACTGCTGATTTATCTAAAGATGTCATTAACCTACGCATCGTAAACTTTAGCTCGCCCACATAATCACGATGAGAACATCTAAATATTCGTGATTTTCTTACAATCGGTACTAAAATACACTGAAGTATTTCACTCTGCTACTCTACATGCAGTCTAGGCGTGTTGTTTTTTTAAGACGATAGGATTGGTTGGCTATTATAAATGTTTACATTAGTACGATTGTTTACCTCAGAGCATTGCACAATGAATAGTGTTTTAACATCTTTAGTCATTTGTCAGACCATTTCGTCATCACACAAATATTTTAGGGTTTCTTTCAGAGATCAATGTAAGCTCTTGCATCAGTTCAGCTTGTGTCTTGTTTAGGCAGAATTGCATTGATCTTCGTAAACAAAAGGCATGCAATTAGTCGAACCGCAAATAATTTCCATTTTGTTGTCCTAAAATACTAAATAGCCAATGAACTACGATAAACTTGGATGTAGTGAGTTTGTTCCATGGATTAAAAAAAAGAAGTTTTTTCTGTTTTTTTTTTTTATATTTCTATGGTTTGTTCACAGTTGTAACCTAACCCGTTTGGTCGGGGTGCCCTAGCTTAGTTACTAGGACCAGCTTTGAAAAAGGGCCAGAAAGTTAAAAAGAGGCACAGCGTAAATCATTAAAAGCATAAAAAGTTCTTAAAGGCATATTTTCTGTTACAAAAATATGACTCAGTCATATATTACCACAATTATTTGTATCAGAA
The DNA here is from genome assembly GCA_947568875.1 of Fissipunctia ypsillon. Lineage (NCBI taxonomy): Eukaryota > Metazoa > Arthropoda > Insecta > Lepidoptera > Noctuidae > Fissipunctia > Fissipunctia ypsillon. Next base: position 7,464,223 of record OX387650.1, on the reverse strand, counting down.
AATACACAGTAGACAACCTCGTGTCAAGATGACCATCAAATCATCTATCGCTTGAATCTAGACTAGATCATTAACCAGAAAAACTCGGTCAACCACCTTCATCAACCTACTTCCAACTTTAACACCCTACACATAACGTTCATATTTGTATAGGCAAGTAAGACAACCGCTACTGGCATGTTGCCAGCATCCACTTCAGCATCACTACCTGTTCCCTAAGACCTTGGGCCTGACACTGAACTCATTCAGCGAAGGTTGCAGTTCACAGCGGAACGTCTCGTGGTATGTTGAATGTTGCAAGCTATTTGGCTATTCTTGTCGATATCGATACGATTATGGCGATTTGAAGCTGGTATTTAGAATAAGGTTGCATATTTGCATGCATAGAGCACGAAGACGGCAGTGAGGGCAAATTGAACAATTTATATATTTGAAGCTAAAACCTTGCGAATTACGATCACGTCCAGGGGGGTTAAAACGGCCACTTTGGCAGAATCATAATAGGACGAAGTGTAGCTCTTCAGAAAATGAAAATAGCTTTTGAAATGCCGGACCTAGAGTTTGTTGGTACCTATTACCTAGGCTATTTTCATTTTCTGAAGAGCTACACTTCGTCGGCGATATAAAATGGTCTCCGTAACACGTGCGTCCTCAAGGAAATTTACATAAACGTCAAAATCTGCCATTATTACAATATTTCTTCACAAAATCTTCAATATGATTGTAAGATGTTGCTCTTGACTAACTTCTTATGATTCTGCTATTTGACATTAAAGCAATTCATAGTTTGTGCACCATTTTACGAATCTCCGTACAAAACTGTCAAACAGATGAATTGCGTGATATGAATTGTACGCAGTTAATATAATGAATTGTCAATTTCTGACCATTTTACGATTAATTTAATTATAGTTCATAATATTATCCTATTATGATAATGCCAAAGTGGCCGGTTTAGCCCCCCAGGTCTTGACAGCATTCGCATCAATGCCCGGAACAATTAGCGGCATATAGTCTACATTAATTCAATAAAGCAAGATAATACCTATTTAATTATGTCGGACACAAAGATAACCCACTGACTCACAAATGATGACGTTAGCAAGTGCGGAGTGCCATATTTGAACGCGCGTAGTAAGGTGACGCAAGCTGCATAAAGTATTGAAAAACTAAAATGCTTTTAAGATAAGCATGACAAAAATAAACACGTACCTACAAATTTAATGTTCATACTAAAGTACTGTTTAGCGAAGCCTTTCTCATTTATATTGGGGACAGCTTCTAGAAAACACGCAACATTCATACAAGCAGTAGACAGTTCTAGGAAAGCTGCAACGACAGATGAAGCGCTTTAGGTTACATTTTGCCAGACCGTCTCGATGCTCAGGGACATTCATCACTATCATCATCACAGACAGCCTTGTTCCACCACTGCTGAGTACAAGGCTCCTCCCTGGTCTGTGCGAGTCTCATCCAGGTCTTCCCTGTGATCTTTTGTAGGTCGTCCACCCACCTGGCTATTGGTCTGCCAACGCTCCTTCTACCGTTTCTCGGCAACCGTTTCGTTACGGCTTTGCTCCACCTGTCATCACCACGACTAGCTATTCATGTCATTGGGACATTTATAGGTGAACCAAACTCAAAGTGCTTACCTAATAACAGAACACGATCTCTAAATTTTGTGTGTATGTATATTTTCTATACACCATAAATCACTATCGGCCATTTCACTCGAACTCATATTTATATAACGCGGTGCCATTAAAGCCTTAAAGCGTGTAATGCACGTAGATACGTTATCTTTACTAGCAAGGTGAGTGTAATAAAACATTTCCCAACTTTGAATTAGCTGCGAAAATGCAGGAGGCAATAAATTATCGTATAGGTATTTAACTTACAAAAAAACATGGCATCAAAAAAATATTAAAAAACACGACTAAAAACGAACTAAAAAGTAAAAAACAAGTTGTATTCGTTAATCTTTACATACAAAGCGAAAGGTCACTCATTTACTCCCGGACTAAACAGATAACTAAAATTGTCATTGCAGTCGGGGGTTTAATCTAAGAGGTCCTCGGACTTCGTTTTTTGGCAGGGCAGTCGTGTTTTTATTTTTTTTAATTATTTATTTTAATTTTATACATTTTAGTGAAAAGTATATTTTTTTTGTTTTGTTTTGTAATGTGCTCATTGAGGCCTTCAATTTTGATACCCATAAGGTTGATTGAAGAAAATTTTTTTTTCACATTTGAAAAGGAAGCCTTATTGCCGCCATATTGAATTAAAAATATATATATATAGCCGTGTCACTCCCCCCCCCCCCACTCTGGAGGATGTAAGGATTCTAACGATACCCCACACATGCAAATCTGTTCAGTCTTTTGAAGTTATGATGGAATAAAGAAACTTACAAACATACATCAACCCTGAAAACTTTATACTCCTTTTTTGGGGCAGTTGTGTAATAAGAGGAGGCTTAAACTCAGCAGTAGATGGAACACGGCTGGCAATGATGATGATGGATGATGATACTTAACTTGCTATTTATCCGCTTAAACATAAAATAAGTATTAGAAAGCCTATATCCATTCTGCTAATTAAAGATGGACGTGGGGTACCCCAGCCAAAATTACTCATTCTTTCTCAGACAATGGTCACCCAATGTTGGATTCAGGCTTCCTTTCAGCAATAGAGCAGCAATATATTGGGTTTGTGAATCATCAGGGTCTAAGTCCAAGATCTACTTAATTAAAATCTTCAATTCATTCATTCATTCACTGACAGACAACGCACAACCTAAACCACTGGGTCTAGAAGTATGAAATTTTGCAACAAAGGTGAAGCACTAAAGAAAGGTTTTTGAAAATTCATTCTCTAAAGGATCCCCTTTAGGGAATGCCGAAGGGAAACCCAATCTGGCACTCAGCTTGTTGTCAATAAAAAAAATTGTGTATAATCTATACTATATTATTGAAGCTGAAGAGTTTGCTTGTTTGTTTGTTTGAACGCGCTGATCTCTGGAACTTCCAGTCGGATTTGACAAATTCTTTTAGCATTTGATTGCCTAATTCTTGAGGAAGGCTGAGGCTACTTAACATCACGCTAGGACCCTAAGGAGCTGCCGAGCAAAAAGGAAAAAGTCAGAAAGATCGCTAAACGAAATCGAAGTAATAGGCCGGGCAATCGCTGCGATGCTATGAGGTGGGGCGGGGGGGGGTGGGGGGTGGGGGGGGGGTTTCAAGACATTACGCAGGCGAAGTTACAGGCAGAAGCTGGTATAGAATATTCTAACTATGTGCTACCTTAGTAAACATTAGTAAACAAAACGAAGCATTCTGCAGAAAGACAAAAAGACAATAGACTAGGTAAAAAATAGATGCCATAGAAATCTACAATAGACATGCTAAGTTCAGCCCCGCTCTAGTTTAATAAAATGATTTCCCAGCACAATAAACGTTAATGGCGCATATATGTATGTATAGTATGATATGTAGGTATGCCTATGGGGAATCTAATAAATGCGAAGGCTGGCAATAATGCAGTGTTCCTTCTACAGTGGAGGTTGCTTTTAATTACTTTGCGGAAATGAGATTGTTGGTTCAAAATGGAGTGGCACTAGGTGGGTTTCAAGATAAGTATTTAGCAAGTTCATACGTTTTAACGTTTTCGAAATTTTTACGTGATCAATGGTGGGGTTGTACTTATAATAATAATAATAATCCCCATCGCCGTATCTCTACGTTGACGTCGTGGTGGGGCTTGCGCGCTTCGAACTCAGGTCTGTGCCGGTAGAGTTTACTTTGCTGGAACAGGTCTAGGGTGAGGAGCCAGACCAAAAGAGATACAGAAACCCACAGGGCAGCATGTGGCAAGCTGTTGGGCAGTAGCGACCCCACGTATCCTATCTCCCGGGAGAAGTCATGTTCCTCATTGGCCGGCTGGAGTGAACACTGACGAGAACTGACCTCCCACCTCATTCTTGCCTTTATTGGCTGGCTTGAGTAGAGATTCGCAAGAGCACACGTGCTCGGAGGAAGGAAGTATTCCAGTAAGATGCTGGTAGGGGTCTTGACCGTACTTCCGGGATTCTGATAGCCGTGGAATACCTCTCCACTCCTCTTAAGCACCTCAGGACATGTTGCCCCTTGTCGCTATGTGTTAGCGACCGTTTCTGGGGGTCCATTATTAAGTGTGCAAGTCACCCTCTGCCATTTTACCCGTGTATTGTATTTATAAAACATTGGTCAGGCAGGGGCCATAGTCCTTCCATAGTTTTAGATAACCAGTCCACTTTAACCACCCAAACCCATAGGCCAATAATTATTTTTGTCTCCATATTCTGCAATAGTCCTACACCAACCGGGGGTTGCCCTTGGGTGCACTTGCATAGTGCGAACAGGGATAATCGTCGGTTGTTGCCTCATTTTCATTGAAAGCGTCTAACGGGCCTCTGCGAGTTGGCTTCGGCCCCTCACACGCCTTCCAAAGGTCCGGGGCCCCAGGGTCCCAAGAAATGTCAAAGAAATAATAATAATATAAACATAAAAAAAAACTTCAATAGCCTTGACCCCTATTGCATGGGACTCGATCATAATTGGCGAAATGCGGATGTGTTATAAGTACACCTCTGCCTAACGCTTCGGGGAAAACACGCGTGACGTTATGTTTATTGTCAAAAAGCTTGGCTAGTTTAATAAAACCCCCATTTTACATTCGCTCCAAACTGGCCAAGAGTGCATCGTGGGTACCAATATGGAGGGTAAGTTTTCTTTTTCGTGAAACCACTATAACAAGCTTTTTTTTAGCTTAAAATTAAGGTTTAGTACACAAATGTCATTTTCGTTATTGAAGAAATGAATATTACCTACACAAACATATGCACAGCTCAACCATCCCCGAGAGATAGTACTCTAAGAGCCACTCAGAGAAATCTGATTCATACCGTTGACTCCAGCGATCTAAGGCACCTGTCCCACCGCCGGCGATTAACGAGAAGCGAGTAGAGCTAGCTACTAAAAACGAGTTGGCGAGCTACGAGCAGCGAGTGTGCGACGACGGCGACGAGCGTTTACTCGCTGGTATGCATATTATGTACAATACAGCCAAGTGCGAACAAGTGCGGCTGGTAGCGCAGTAACATATTTTATTAACCAAATGGTGACATGAGGCGAGTGTGAGTGAGAGAACATATGCGCGAAAGTACGGAAAGCCTATGTTCAGACTCGCCAAGATACGTCAGCCGTATTGGACCAAGCGCGGATCTTTCAGCGAGTTCAGTGTTCAAGCGAGCGTGCCTGAGCGAGTACTCTCTTTAATAGCCCTTTTCGCTGCGACAACGAGTACTCGCGCGGCGGTGTGAACATTGTGAAGTGTGAACAGCCAGCCATCAACTATGTATCTTTTACTTACACGGGACCTAGAATCTTTTGTACGTTTCTTGAGCGAGTAAATCGCTAATAGCTTGTCGCTTCCTCGTCGGCAGTGGGACAGGTGCCTAATTGAGACAAGTGGGTTCTCTGTCTCGATTGCAATCAATGTTACTAATAAAATGTATTCACGCGAAGCGATCATGTCTTTTGAAGAACTTATTCAAGTTTGCAAAAATAGATTTAATTGTTTCTTCAGATCATTGATAGCTTACTAATGAAATGCTAAACTATGATGTTCTGGTGATTCTAATAATACAAACTGCTATTATAAAAGCAAGAAACAGCTTCTAATTATACAAAAAAGAAGTAATGAAAACAAGTTTGGATTTAAACATAAGTGAGCATGATGTGAACTGTCATCCCGCCTTACTCTACTAGGGATTGAGCTCACTTCACCTAAGTGCTCACGGCGTGATGTTTACAGAATAGATCGGCTGAACGGGTATAATTCCTACACGATGACACATGTAGGAATAACAGTTAGAATACTTTACTCCAAGATTTTCTTGCAATAAGTGAATAGCCATATAGTATGACACTTAGAGAAAGAGATAATTTCTAGCATTATGTTTAAGTCTTACAGTTTAGCATGACGCTGATTAAATTTCAAACAAAAATTATATAAGTTTCGTGCAAAGTCTACTTATCAACTGTGAACACACATCAAGAGATAAACAAATAGATGTGTGTCAAACAATGCATCGAAGTTCAATATTAACAGCATAGATTAAAAGTAAAGAGTAAACTCTCGGCACACTCCGGGTCACTGCGTAACATAGTTCGTTGTGTTCCACCAAAATTTCGGTATACTACACTTCTGGACACATCTATTGGCCCACCTTAGAGTTTAGGTTTCGATGGCCCCTACCGAAATATGATTGCTAGATTGAACAAAAACTGTTGATGCAGTTTTAAACCTGATACATTTTACCATCTTTTTCGATCGTATTGTTTTAAATTTGAATTCAGAATACCATACGACATGGAGCTACGCCTAACAAGTCGGATATGCGCCTTGTTAAAGGCAATTGATTTTTGAATAAAAAACATGTTTTATCAAATAAAGGTTTAATTTAATGACGCGTGTTGCCTCCATGGGCATCTACCACAGCTCTCATACGATTAGGCATAGAGTTTATCAACCGCTCTATGAAATTTTGAGGGATCATCTCCCATTCCTCTTCTATGGCAGTTTTCAACTCCTGCATCGTCTGGGCAACTGGCTGACGAGCCCTAACACGTCTTTTTAGCTCGTCCCACATGTGCTCAATGGGGTTCATATCTGGGCTTCTGGCTGGCCAGTCCATAACTGTGATGTTCACATCCCGAAGATATTCCCTGACGATGCCGGCCGCATGGGCTCTTGCATTATCATGCATAAAAAGGAAATTTGGGCCCACATAGTCCGCGTATGGTATCACGTGAGGTTCTAAGCACTCACGAATGTACCTTTCAGCATTTAATGTTGGCAGCCGTGGTCCTGTAACAACCTCAAGTTGAGTTTTGCCGCTCGCGGATATACCGCCCCAGACAGTCCATGAGCCACCGCCATAAGCAACCCTCTCTTCAAAGCAGCATTGTGCGAAACGCTCTCCCTTACGTCGGTAGACCTTCTTCCTTCCATCATTGCCATGTAACACAATTTTAGACTCATCAGAAAAGAGTACACGGCTCCAATCTTGCTGTGTCCAATTTAAATGACTGCGTGCGATATGAAGGCGCGCTGTTCGGTGGGCTCGCGTTAGTTTGGGCCCATTAGCTGGCTTGTGTGGTACCATATCGCGTTCTTTTAACCTTCTCCGAACAGTTCGAGCGCTCACAGATACTCCGTGGAAGTCGCGAAGTTGGTTTTGTATCTCAATGGAGGTAAGGTGACGATTTCTCAAGCTGGTCGTCACGATGAATCGATCCTGCCTTTCAGTTGTGACCCGAGATCGTGGCCTTCCTTGGCGACGAACAAAGCCGCCAGTCTCTAGGTACCTCCGATAAACATTTCGGACCGCAGATCGACTTAAATTAAGTTGAGCACTCACGTTTCTTTGGCTGTGTCCGGCCTGAATAAGTGACACAGCTTGGGCGGCGACTTCAGGTGAAGTATCCATAGATTATTGATAGAACCTCACCTTAATGTTAAGAATAAGTAATGTTTGTTGCAAAACCAAAGATATCAATCACTTTTTCAAGAATTAAATCCAAGTAAACCAATAAAACCAAGTTTTCTTAGTATTCGATTGTTTGATATCAACAAACAGGCTCCAAATTGTCTTTTGTTTCTTTAAATTCTGTGTTCGAAATTCAAAAAAAGACTATTGAATGAAATTGTGAATGTGCCAGGTTCAAAACTGCATAAAAACTTTTTGCTCGACCTAATATAAAATTTTAGCTAGGACCAAACGAAACTGAAAATACAAGGTGGGCCAATAGATGTGTCCAGAAGTGTATTTACAACTCCCTCTAGTAAAGTCGCATCTACTTAATTTGATCGAAATTTGGGGCGGTGCTGCAAAAACAAAACTGTCAGAACTCCAGAGAATAGTATTCGACTAATCCATATCTAACATCAACCAGTAAAATTTATCAAGACACAATAATAATGCATATAAACACAACAGTGGCGCAGCTACCCGAAGAAAAAAATGTTCAGTTCTCATACTCAGACACAAAGGTTTTTAATCTTATGATGTATTAAACTGGTATTAAATATAATTATGTAAGGTGATGTGATACACAGTTACACACACAAGTGTATCATATTATTTGGCAATAGTAGACATTAAGAAGAGTGGTTATACCGAAGGGAAGCCGATAGGAATCGGGTTATATAAAGGCTACGCCCTTGTAACACAACTATATATTTACCGATCCGCAACACTGTACTTACACGGCAAGCACGCCTGCTAGTTTCACCTAAAACAAGAACTATGGCAAAAAAATGCTAACTTTGGAAGGAGCACAACTCTATAATAAATTACCAGTCACTATTTCAGTGCATTCAAAACTCAACTCAGCTAGCACATAATTGCGGATCGATCAAATCTGGAGAAATTAATGCATTGGATGGGTTATTAACTTGTAATATTGATGACGAACTTTTTGTAATCTATACAAGATGTAACATAAATAACGCACCACCTCTTAAGGGGTCATTGTACCTACTCATCATTATGAAAAACTTTTACTATGGGACCGAACCTGAAATCGCGAAAAAAAAATCAGCTGTTCCCTACATTTTGACGAGTTATGCGAACATAAATGTAGGGAGCAGCTGATTTTTTTTCGCGATTTCACGTTTGGTCCCATAGTAAAAGTTGTTCATAATGATGAGTACAATGACCCTTTAAGAGGTTGTGCGGTAATTATGTTACACCTTGTAGGTATATGTTTTTAGTATTGTTCTCGAGTAAGTGACATATGTCTTTATTGGGAAATTAAAGTTTCTTTAAACCGAAACCGAAAATAGTTTGTGACGTCTTATCTAGTCAAACGACATGTTATCTCTACGCCTTATGTTTAACAGAATCTGAAGTTCTTATAATGAGAAAAAGGCACTAAGCAGTTTGTCAGTTTATAAGATTCTCATTGAAGTTAAACATAACGCAACATAACATCACGCCTGTAATCCCCGTGGGTAATAAAGTTAATATTCCAAAAACACATTTGAAAATTAAACTGCGGATACAGCTTTATTAACAGACTGCAAAATAATTTTGTTTATTTATTTATTTTCCAACTCACATTAGCATTACAGAGTAACCTAATGCGACAGTGAGCTAATGAGTTGAAAATAATTTTCCTTAATATTTCTGTATTATTTTAATAACCGCAAATGTAGGAAAATTATTAACAACTTAAGAGTAAGTTTAATAACAATATTATTAATGCGTAGTTCCATACCTAGCTAGTATTTGGCCAAGACCGAATCATTCTCGTGAATAATTTAATGCTTTAAATGTCACGAATCACGATCAATTAAAAATAGTTAATTACTGGAAGTCCGTCTCCGTACAATCTACTTAATTCAAGTCTTAAATTAATTAATTCATTCATTTACTGATAGACAACGCACAGCCTAAACCGCTGGGTCTAGAAGTATGACATTTTGCACAAGAGTTTCCTATACCGCTCATCCAATAGAACAATGACGTAATTACGAAAATGTCGAAAATGAGTTTTGAATGTCATAAGTTTACGTTTCGACAGTTCTATCTATGACAAAAACAACACAATTATAGTTACGGTGGTTTTCGATAGAGTGAGCGACTGTCGTTAGGGAATTGGCGTATTTTTCAAAAGGTCACCCGGAAACATCAACTTATTTGACAGTAGTATTTTTATAGTTTTTTTTTATAACCATGTTGGTATTTTTAAAACAAAGATTTGGTTTAACATAAAAACTAAATTTTTGGAACTCATTTTCAAAAAAAAAAAATTATAGGATTTTTATAAGATGTAAACAGATTTGTAAAAATAAAACTAAATTGAATAATTTGTTGTTTAAATTCATGATTTATTCCCATTTCAAAACCTAGTTTATGTCGTAATTGTTATATTTCATTTATAAAATGGCATAAGTGTATGTCAGGTTTGTTTTATTTGCAATTTTTTAACAGTTTTCTTGAGTTTTCTCATGAAGTTATTACAAATTATTATTGATAGTAAGGTAATATACATAAATATTAAAAAGATTTTATCATAATCATTGGAAATATATCATATTTTCAATTTCGAACTTTTAAAACGTTCTCCTGAAAAATAGCTAAAACGTAATTACGTCATTGTTCTATTGGATGAGCGATATAGCGACAGTAAGCACTAAAGAAAAGAATGTTCGAAAATTCACCCTCTAAAAGGGTTAAATGCCGGAGAGCTCAATTCATCTGAAAGAGGTCGGAAAGCCCTTTGCAGTCTGGACGTGAATAAAGCCAGCGGACTTGACGGAATACCCGCAAGAATCCTGAAAAGCTGTGCTCCAGAGTTGCGTCCTGTCTTGACGCGCTTGTATCGCCTCTCTTTAAAAACTGGAACGGTGCCGAAGGCCTGAAAGCTAGCTAATGTGCAGCCAGTCTCCAATAAGAGTAACCAGGTTCTGTCAAGTATAGACCAATCGCCATAACCATCATACTGTGTAGTGATGGAAAGAGTACTTAACACAAGCTGCTAGCATACCTGGAAGACAATGAGCTCCTCAATGACCACCAATATAGCTTCCGTCGTGGTCGGTCAACTGGGGATTTTCTTGTGTAAGTTACGCATTGCTGGGGCGACGCCATTGAGAGACATGGCGAAGCCCTTGCTGGGTCTCTTGATATCTCAAAGGCCTTTGACAGGGTCTGGCATGCTAGTCTGTTGGGTAAGCTTCCCGCATTCGGCATCCCTGCTGACTTTTGCACCTTATGCAAACACTAACTATAGGCGTAATGCATTCTTTCATAGAGCCAGTCGCAGTTTTAACGAAATTTGTTGACCTTTTCTGCACAAATGCAAGCACACTAAGGAAGCTCTCAGCAAAGCCAGTTTTTGTACAAGAGGCACCTGCCTGCACTTGAACCGTTTGCTGTCCAGATTGAACGAAATGAACCAACTTATAATAAAGGGAATAACTCATTCAAATTCAAAATATTTTATTTCACATAAACCTACACATGTGGGCACTTATGAAACGTCAGAAGCCAGGTGTACGGTTCCAATTGAACAGAATAGATAAGATGTAACCTAGACTATGAAGGAGTAATATTTTTTGTATTTATCTGCGGAGGTTTGTAATTAACAATTTACTTATATATTATTGTTATTATAGTCTGTAAGCTTTCCGAAAATAAAATAAATAAATTAAATAAAAAGGCTTATTGGCGACGAAACGTTAGTGGCTAGGCTTCACAGCCTGGCTCATCGGCATAATGTTGCTTGCCTGTCAGTTTTCTACAGACTGTACTTCGGAGAGTGTGCGCAGGAGCTTCACGACCTGATCCCACCATCGCTCTTTTCCTACCGGACTACCAGATGTACTATAGGGTACCATCCGCACTTAGTTGATATCCCGACTAGTCATGCTAAGCGCTTCTCCTCCACATTTATTAAGCACACAGCCAAAGTGTGGAACTCTCTGCCCGCATCTGTGTTCCCTTCCACGTAATAACCCGTCTGCCTTCAAAGCAAGAGTGAACAGGCATCTTCTGGGCACGCTAGTTCCATCATAGACCTCATCCATCGCTTTCTATCAGGCGTGATCGAGACCTAGAGCAAGCCCATTCAAGATAAAAAAAAAATAGGGGACGAAAGTTTCTATGGATTTTTTTCATTTTTGCCGAAGCCGATGGGAAATCCCACCGGGCGTTTGTAATTTGTATAATGTGCATAAAACATTAAAGTAATATTAATAATAGTAGTGAAAACCCTGAACTGCATCGTGATTCATGAGCTAATTCACTATCGTAACAATTAAAGCAAGCAGAATGTAAACGATAAATTAATATTACGCTCGTGTTGTAAAGATGTAATACTTCGATGACTTCATAATTTACGCTTGAAAGATAAGAATAACAGAACCTAACATAACATCACGCCTGTTTCCCGGTGGATCATACACCCATATTACGCCAGTTATGTTTAAGTTCCACGGGGGCCACATTGTCATTAACCGGGCCCAAATCCTGACTCAGGGCTGCTACTGAGAAATTCTTGATGCACAAAATACATTTGCCACATGCCCAAATTGCCCAACCTGGAAAACAAAACTAGGACCTCCGGGTGGGTTTTAGTCAGTAAAAGTCTGACACGCCCTCCCGCTCCGGCCAGAGCGGGAGAAGTCATTTGATGATTTCCCATCCAAAAAAAAAAAAAAAAAAAGCTTAGCAGTCGCGCGCGGAACACCTAGACAAACGAGGCTGTCATCGACTCGCTCGGAATCTAGATGACAATCATAATCATAGATATGCTATTTCATTTTAATTCATCATTATGTTTCTGCCCTAATTGGGGTCGGGGCAACACGTTGTTACTTCCATTCTCCTCTACCTTTACTCGCTCCTTTTCTTCGTAACATCTCTCACACAAACCAACTATCTTTTCTTTGGTCTCTCTCTCCCTCTCCATCAATTTCCAATTCATTAACAAAATAGTTTTGAATCAGGAAATAAACATGATTCATTCGGTAAGCTAGTCACAAGAACTTTAGCCTTTTTAGGCAGTAAACTGAAACCTGTCTTCAGCACGTGCTTGAACTGGCCAGTTTTGAAACAGATAATAATATATTTGTATTTATGCCGGGTCCGAAACATTAATTATTTATGGTACGGGTTCTAGAGGTCACGTAAAAAGTCGTGCCACAAAAAAGGCCAGACAGGTTATTGTATGCCAATGGACTTTTTGATTAAAGCATGGAGTACTTTGTTGTAGTCAGGAATATAGGATCACAACATCATAAGTGGGCATAGTGAAGGCTGCGAGAATTCGCTGATGTCGGTAGTTAATACCAGAACGTTGCGGCGATGATCGGACAAGACCTATGTCCAGCAGTAATTAATAGTGATTAATACCTAATAATAGAAAATATGACTGTATCTTATTGTGCTACTGTTTGTTTTTCCTTAAATAAATAAAATAAAATAAATTAAAATACCTAACTTTTTTTTTTATAAAGTTGGATCGACAGAATTGGGGATGTTACGAATGACTATAGTAGGGGAAGCCCTGCGGGGTAATTGCGTAACACGCTTACACTAGCAATGGCTTTCATTTGATAGTTCAACAACATTAATTTCGTTATTAACGTTGCGGAGCAAACGAATTTTTGAAATATATTATGTAATAGCTGCGCCCCGCAACTTCGTTCGCGTGGAACTCGTAAGATACACAATATACTAAAATAACAGCCACATTCTAATAAAACTCCCTCGTCCCCCGACTCGTCGCGTTGTATCGCCCACCCGCGCTATTATTTCGTTTTCGCTTAGTGTTCTTTCTGGCTTTTTTTCTTTTTGCTCAGCTCCTAAGGGTCGTAGCACTCGTAGCGTGATGGTAAATAGCCTATAACTATCCTCGAGAATTGGGCTACCAAATGCAAAAAGAATTTTTCAAATCAGACTTTTTGTTCACAAGTTCATTGGTTTTAATTGTTTTGCGCGGAACCCTAATTATTTTTCTAAAATAAAAGTAGCCTAAGTTACTCCCCGTAATATCATCAATCTGCCAGTGAAAGTTCCGTCAAAATCGGTCCAGCCGTTTCGGAGATCAGCCGGAACAAACAGACAGACAAAAATTAAAAAAAAATGCTTTTTTGTGATAAGTACCGTATATACTTTCTTAAGCATTTAGTAAAAAGTTGTTATTTAGACATTACAAATAGACACTTCAATTTTATTTATTTGTATAGATGTATCTAAAATTCGGAAGATAGATTAGGAATTTTCTTCAAAATCCTTCGGAATATGATTGATAGTGTATTACGCAATTGGGGTGCTGTGCTACCGGGAGTCGGCTGAGCTGTACCTAAGTCATTCTGACTACAAGAAAAAAGTGCAACAACATCATTAGTTTACAGCGGGATAATTGCGTAACACATATGTATATGCAAACGCTTTAATTTTGACAGTTCAACAACATTCATTGCGTTATTTACGTTGTTGAGCAGACAAATTTTCCGAACATATGGAGCAATGGATGTGTAACGTGTGTTACGCAATTAGGGTGCAGGTCATGCAAAATTAACGGTAGAATCCTAGACGATCGTGTTCAACGCCATAGTCACACACTGTAAGACATGGCAATGACAAATACAACAAAATATGGAATGATAAGTAAGTTATCAACATTCATTAATTTATGACATTCCATAAATTATTTTGTTGTGCATCCGGCTGTAATATTTACATATCTGTCAAAGGCTATTTATTTTAAATCATTTCATTACAAGTTTTCTTTCGCGTTTGTAGCTCCGACTGAATAGGTAGGAATTTAACATAATATCTTTGAAAGCTTTTTTTCAACGAAAGCGGTTCTCTCCCTTTTATATTGTGTTAAACCAGAAAAACACACATTGATAAAATTAAAATAAATCGAATACCTGTCATCCCAGTTCATGAAAGCAGCATCTTGTCCTTTATTATAAGTATAACAAAGCGACACAAAACGGAAATAGGAACGCGATATCTTATGAACCCACACAAACCCTGAAGTCGATTCAACTGCTTTATTTTCATCGCTACACTCATTTAAATCCATCTCCAAAATAAAAACACAATCGCGCCGTATATAATTTTTAGAACGTGCGAAAAAATACCAAGTTAAAAATCACAGTAGGTAGGTACCTATATGTAAACTAAGACACTAGTAGAGGAACACTAAAAAATAAATCTTTGTCAAAAAAACGTAAACAACATACCAACGAAGGCTGCATTTATCAGAAGCAGGAAACGTCGGAAATTAAAATTATCTTATCAGTGTCATGTTAAATCTTTATCATTATCATCTGTGTTTCTGTTACAATGTCCTCGAAAAATCAATATCATCGCGTTCGATTATCTAATATTCAAGGTAAGATTACGTAAAGAAATGCTTTGCGAATGAAGTATTGCTAATCATGGCAATACACCTGTTTAGCATAATCAGCCTATAATGTTCTCACTGCTGGGACACAGGCCTCCTCTCTATGAGAGGGAGTGGGCCGTAATCCACCACGCGGGCCCAGTGCGGGATGGGGATGTCACATGTCTTCGACTTTTTGGTTCTAGGACGTGCCGATTTCCTCACGATGTTTTCCTTCACCAACAACAACTGTTTGGTTTTGAATAAAAATAAGTAGATACCGAGTAGAATATTTACTGATCATCCTTCTGCCCTTCTCCCAATGGGGTCGGGTCGGCTCAGCATGATTTCTTCTTCCATACTTCTCTATTAGTCGTCATCTCAGTAGTCACCCCATTTCTAGCCATATCATTTTCACACATTAAATCCAGCGTTTCTTTGGTGTTCCCCTACTGTTATAGCATTTTTCACACATTCATACTCAAAACATTCCTAAATACTAATAAATAAAACCAATTAATAATTTTAAGTGACATTATGGTTTTTTATTGATTGCCGAAAGCATTGAGATTGCCATCGACACGCTTAGAAGAATGACTCCATTAATCTAGATTTATTCCATTCATAAAAAACAAATTGGAAATTCTGAAATGTTTCTTAGTAATTTTTCCGCAATACCCAAAGCAAGAGCTGCACAAATGAAGTCGAGGGCAAAAGTTTCTATAGTGACTGCAACGACAATGACTCGGATTCCCTGAAAGGCATGCCAAGGTGGACAGTACAGCACTTCCCCTTTCACTAGAATTACGTCATCCATGTAGCGAGAATTTTTTACTCAGTGCTCACCCTTTTGGCTCAAAATGTCAAGTAATCATGACAGAATTACACATGACGACATGACAGAATTGGGAATTAATTTCGCTCGAAAAGTAGTTGACACAGTTATTTCTAAAATCATTAATATTCTTTTCTTTTTATAATATGTATGCAATTTTCATTACGCGAGTTTTTCATCTGCAACAAGTTGATATTATTAAATAATCAGTTTATTCCTCTCAACCACGTTGAATTCGGAATCTATTCCAACCAATGCATACCAATAATGTGCGTAGAATGAATTGGCACACAATTAGATGCAACGTAATGTCTGACTTTCAAGCAGGCTTGCGGAAGTCAGACTAATCTGTGTTCAGACAGCATTTCTTCCGCACGATATACAGGGTGGAAGGAACATTAACGTCAAAAAAAAAAAAATTTGGTCCCTCGTATCGTGGGGTATCCGAAACACCCCCATGTATGTTCCGCGACTTTTCATAGTTTTGGAGTTATGAGTTTATTTTCTGAATTTTGACCTGACCAACTTAAAAAAATCTAAAAAACAATTGGAACACTGTCGAGATTTTATTTTTTGGAACTGAATCTTCATGAGTAGTAGGTACTTTTATGCATAAAATAATCGTCAGCTTCGTAACTATGATGAAAGTTATAAAAATGTTGGTTTAAAATGAAAAATTTACGTTCTTAAATTTAAATTTAAGAACGTAAATTATACACATTTAATTTTTTTAAATTTAATTTTAAATTTTTAAATTTAAACTAAACATCTGAAAAAGTGATTTCATGATTTCTAAGTAGGCCTCGAGAATGCGCCAGACTCTCAGCTTTCATAATCACTAAAAAAAAGTAGTACTTAATGGGCTACTTTGGCTAAAATCAGCCGTCAAAAACAGCGAGTTGGAAAATTCCTAAAATTAGACATCTGATTTTTTTTTAATTTTTGGCTATTTTCTCGGTGTTAAGGTTAATTAGTTTGTTAACTAACCGTAAATGACTGCAGGGAAGCTAAGATTTAAACAATTGGAGGTTTTGTTTTAGTTAAAGAAAGAAGAGTTTTTATAATAGTTTAAGTTTAATGAATTTTGCGCGATCCGTTCTCGCGGATCATGGGTCGTAAATGTGGGCGCAACTCTTTTACCTATAGTCACAATGGGCCGAGAGGATAAGAGACCGAATTATTTCAACATCATTTCAGCGTTAACTTCCGTCCGTCAGGTAAATTATTAAAAAATATTGGACACGTATTATTTCTTTTTGTATGTAATCAAAAGATTACGGCGATAAATTGAATTAATGTGGCATGACGTCACGCCTTCGTTACACTACGTTGTTAAGTCGGTTACTTTTTGTAAAAAAGTTTTTATTTAAAAAAAATATGCAATGTGCATAGATATTCAGAATTTAAATGTCAATTGTCTAGTTTGAGAAGTACCATTATTTATTCTGTTTGTCAAATCATCGGTTAAATTATCTCGCTGAGAATCGTCATTGGCGGTAGGTACCTAATACCTTCTACTCGCTGTGCAAAGGTCTTTCCCATACTTTTCCAATTTTTTTTGTGTTTTGTCTTTCC
This sequence comes from Fissipunctia ypsillon, assembly GCA_947568875.1. Taxonomy (NCBI): domain Eukaryota; kingdom Metazoa; phylum Arthropoda; class Insecta; order Lepidoptera; family Noctuidae; genus Fissipunctia; species Fissipunctia ypsillon. The sequence continues at coordinate 7,446,862 of OX387650.1, read as the reverse complement.
GGCCAATCGGTCAGGAATGAGTCCACACACCCACACGATGTTATGTCAAAGGAAAAAGTTGTATGAAAGTTTCGATGTGTGCTTTTATCCCGAAAGGCTACACTTCAAAACAAAAGAATACTGGATAAAGGATTTAAGTAGAAGTCCAATAAATCAGTCGGTGAGCCAATGTCAAGATAAGACGCGGAAGACGAAGTACCGGTTTTTGTGGCGCGTCTCGAAAAACGCCTACTAGTAAACTATGTCTTTGTTTAGACGCCTATATCCAGCAGCAGAGTTTAATAAAAAATACCATAAACGCTAAAATTCCACTTATTTATAAACTCTTGAAATACTACTTGACAAATCATGGTCTGAAATCACCAACCCGCCGGTCTGAACTATACACTAAGCACTAAGCATAGTAATGAATGCTCGATCCTTTTCTGTATGAGAAGAGGCTATATTTTTTGCAGATTTCCCGTACCAAGAAAATTGCGGATTTCTACTCGGGAATTACGGAATTAAGGATCCGCCAGAACAAGGCTTTCCCTACAGTAGGACGTTAACAACCGATATTATAGTAGTCTTTCCGAGAATCAGTGGTGGATTTCTCTGAAAATCTGGAGCGGAATCGCAAGAAAAGGCTTTTGCCCCGTAGTAGGACTAAAAGAGGCCTTTCCATGATCTTACCTGTCAGCTGGAATCATGTCGGCAGCGTCGTCCTCCATAGATTCAACGCCAACCTCCACCTCCAACTGCACGGGGGGCGGGGAGCTCATGTCCGGTGATCACCAATCGCCAACACCCTGAAATATGCATAAAAATCAGTAACTATTATTGGCAAATTGGTAGTTCTGTTAATATGATGGGATTTCCAATCGTCCAAATGTCGAACTTCCATTCAGAACTTCTATTTACCCCTTTAGAGGGAGAATTTTCAAAAATCCTTCCTCAGTGCACTTTCGTTATAAAAGGAACTCTTGAACAAAATTTAATACTTCTAGACGCAGCGGTTTAGGCTGCGTTGTCTGAATGAATTTAGATTAATGGAGCCTAACCTTGAGAGAGACACAGAGCCTGTAAAGTATTTTACTTTTAATGTATTGATCCATCCACTATCGAGTGCTGCAAAGGGTGGAATAGGCCGGGGGTTTTTAAATTTCAGTAAGTATTTATAACATTTCGTTATGAATATTTCCTGCTTTAATTTTAAACTGCGTTAGTTATTCATAGGTGTTAGTTGATCTTACTTTGATAAGGGTCAATCCAGTTATTTTGTTAGGACCACTCTACGATTACACAGACCTCCCAAATTCCCAATGACCACTACAAATAACAGGCAAAGGTAAATCTGCAAAAATCGCCACATTTGGTGATCACAATTAGTTGTTATTCGCAGACAGATAGACACCGAATCTAGCAGAGATAATCCACAAATTGATTCCAGAAGGAAGATAGGTTCTTCAACTTGTTCATTAACGCTACTGATGGTCGTTAAAACATGTTCGGATGCCTGTGGAATTCAGGCTAACGAGTGTATAATTTATGAACGATTAGCTGTGCCCCGCGACTTCGTTCGGGTCGACGTCGTAAAATACACAATATACTAAAATAACAGCCACATTTTAATAAAACTCCCTCGTCCCCCGACCCGTCGCGTTGCATCGCCACCCGCGCTATTACTTCGTTTTCGCTTAGTGTTCTTTCTGACTTTTTATTTCTGCTCGGCTCCTAAGGGTCGTAGCGTGATGTTAAATAGCCTATAACTATGCTCGAGAATGAGGCTGCAAAATGCAAAAAGAATTTTTCAAATCCGACTTTTTGTTCACGATTTCATGGGTTTTAATTTTTTTTGCAGACAGTTCAATTTTATTTATTTGTATTATAGATGATCCGTACCTACCTACGCATCTTCGGACTACTTCGTCCATTTTCGCCGTTCAATTCCATAGGTAACAGAATACGTCAAGTCTGTCATGCGTGCTTCTGGTAAAGTCATTCATATTCGAGCTAACAGCTAAGTGCCATTGCTCCTTTAAGCCAGGTGATAATGGCAAACTTTTTTTTTTACAAATCAACACTGAACGTTTTATTAGTCAAAAAATAAGTGAACCTTGTGCAAAAGGTCTTTAACGAGCAATTGAAAAATTCATGAGCAGTGCTGCGGTCATACCTCGAACGGGCATCGCACTTTACAAATTGCTTTGTATGACACTTAAACAGTAATTCGTGTCAGATTTACATGATAAAATCTACGAGTCAATGACCTGGAATGTGTATATATCTATACATCTATACAAATAAATAAAATTGAACTATCTGTTTGTAATGTCAAAATAACAACATTTTACTAAATGCATAAAAAAGTATAGGTATACGGCACATACATATAACAAAAAAGCAATTTTTAAATTTTTTGGCTGTCTGTCTGTTTGTTCCGGCTAATCTCCGAAACGGCTAGACCGATTTTGACGGGACTTTCACTGACAGATAGCTGATGTTACGGCGGGTAACTTAGGTTACTTTCATTTTAGAAAAATAGTTAGGGTTCCGCGCAAAAAAATTAAAACCCATGAAATTGTGAACAAAAAGTCGGGTTTGAAAAATTCTTTTTGCATTTGGTAGCCCAATTCTCGAGGATAGTTATAGGCTATTTAACATCACGCTACGACCCTTAGGAGCTCAGCAAAAAGATAAAAGTCAGAAAGAACACTAAGCGAAAACGAAGTAATAGCGTGGGCGGGCGATGCAACAACGCGACGAGTCGGGGGACGAGGGGGTTTTATTAAAATGTGGCTGTTATTTTAGTACTTATATTGTGTATCTTACGACTTCCACGCGAACGAAGTCGCGGGGCACAGCTAGTTAATAATATATAGGCTTCTGTATGCTTTTTAATTTTTTATTTGCTTTGAGAAGTTGAATACAGCAATGTGCGAAGCGATAGCGGATAAAGTGGATTGTTTAGTAAAGACACATCTTAGACCGGATAATATCTCGGCTTCTTACGGTTAGCTAGAAATGTCCCCATAGAAATATAAAAAAAAAAACAGTATATGTATGGATGTCCCAACCCAAACCGAGGATGCTAAGTAGGTGGTGTCGGAGACTATAAGCGAAGCTCCGACAATCCAGCCTAGTCTAGCGCCGTTGGCCTAAAATTTCCATAGTGTTGATTGATTTTTCTGATGCATTTTCTTTTTCTCTATCATGAATGAACTTATTGTTTTACTTAGCCCTGCCGCACACGGCCACACGCTACAGCCACACAACGCCGCCACCGAGCTGCGGATTACAACTTTCGTATGGACGGCAGCACATCAAGCTACTACAATCTGTCAAATTTCTTTAATAGATTTTCAACTTTATCGCTGAAGCATTAGGTTCAAGGTTGATTGGGAAAATTTGACAGTTTCGGATAGCTTGACCTGCTGGCGTCTGTACATTTTATATGAACTCGCCGCACACGGATAACGCCGGTGGTCGCTACACGCCACGATAGTGCCGCTCGGTGGCAGCGTTTTGTGGCTGTAGCGTTTAGCCCATGTGCGGCAAAGCTAAAAGTAGCGGCTACCGACCACTTGTGTCTGTCGCGCACTTCCGCTACTTAGTAGTCGTTTCCAGCTACAGGTGGCAGTGTTTTGTGGCTGTAGCGTGTGGCTCAGGTTTACAACCTTTTCTTTCTTTGCCTGTCTATCTTATTCAGAAAATTCGACTGAGGCCGGGTCCGCATCCGCAGCATTTTATTGTCATGTCATCGTATCTCCGTCGCGTGTCACCAACTTGCACCACGCACGATCAGTATTCAAATATGAACTATGGATGGCGATACGTCCACAGCTCCATGTTAAACTAAATCCCAAACGTTAATTAACAAATTTAATAAGGATAACCTATTTATTACTCCAGAGCATGTCAGATTACAGCCGCGTCAAATTGCAGGAAAACCGAGATACGAGTGAGTTAGGCTAAAAGCTCCTGCAAACATGCGACAGGTGACGTGAATCGCGCACGACTCAAAGGCACCGATCGTCGCGCGACACGCTGTGCCTTTGTGTCACGTGCGATTCGCTTCGCATGTCGCAGCTGATTGCAGGAGCCTTAAAGCTTCGATAATAAATTCATATTTACGAGTATATATTCGTTCGGGAATTTCAATAGCTGAATAAAATATGGTCTCAGCAATGGTGGTAAGGAGAAATTTACATAATCACTGGTTTTCGCAATCGTATCTGATGATCGCAGTTCGCAGTAGGTACCTACCTATATTGTTTTTAGTTTACAATCGGATTTTGCTACTAACACCCCTGTTAAAGTCTCCTAGCCTCTAGTAACGAGGGGGTCTACTCCCTAAGCACGAAGTCCGTAGTTTCGCCCGAAATTACGGGCGTTTCCTACTCCGTATCACTTACAGACATAAGATTAGTTCGGTTTCCGAACTAAGAATGAATGACAACACGATTTTACAGTTGTCCCTACGCCCCCAATGTTTTTGCCCGTCCGAAAATTTTTATTTTACACTTGTTTTAACGGATTAACTACTTTCGGACGGGCGCATATCTGCGTTGACGGACTTAGGGAGTAGACCCCGAGGTTTACACAAAGAGTGTGGTGTGGTCTAACTACTACCTATCATACGCTGCAAAATTGTTTTGTTTATTCTATCAAAAGCTTCAGTAGTAGTTTACCATATTGCGAGAAAATGGTTTGATATTACAAGCATTTGAATTTTGTCCTTTACATGCAGAAAGTAGTGAGTGGGAGTTAACAACATCCTCTAATGAACACATCTTCTCAATTTCAGTTCCTATGCTATGAATTGCTGTGCAGTTTTTTAATCTCTCTCTTTTATATAATTATACATAAAAAATAAGCCAAAACTATCATCATCATTGCTGCATCATAATCATTGACCAAGATTCTCGATTTCTCAACCAATATTTATATTAAACTAGTTTCACCCGCATAAGTATCGATCCCACGGGAATATCGGAATAAAAAGTAGCCTAAGTCTGAACCCAGGCCATGGCCTGGGTTCGGCCATAGGCTTGTCTACCCATATGCTAAATTTCATCCAAATCCGTTCAGCCGTTTAAGTGTGATAGCGTAGCAAACATCCAAACAAACAAACAGACTTTCGCTTATACATATATTAGTTAGGATAGTAAACATATCTGTATTATTCATACATACCTATCTACTTATTATACAAACTTGATACCTGATGATATTTTTGTCTTAACAGGTTGACTGCCACTGCAGTCACCCGGTGACCGCAGATAATAAACTTTCTATTGTATCTATTGTCTGGCACTTATCATGTTAAAACATCATTAGCAGGTCACAAAGTACATTCAATACCCTTGTGACCTACCAAAACTCAAAGTCAAATATGTAAGCTCATTATCACTATACTTGAGAAGTTTAAAATGCAATTGATTATACTTAATCCTTATTTTGATAAGTTACAATTCAAATGTATATAATAATAGCAAAGTATAGATTTCAAGGCTGTTTTTAAATGAATATACAATAGTCTTTTACTTATATTGTTTAGATTTTTTGTTAGTATGAAATTACACATTATTATGAAAAAAAAAATCTGCAAGCTGCGCATTGAATTATAGCTACAATTCAATGCACAGCTCGCAGATTTTGCGATGCGATGTGAAATCGCAGTTTTGTGTGGGAGCCATAAGTGTTATGAATCTGTTTAATTATTTATGTTAATACCGAAATTATACCAACACTTATGACAAATAAATTGATTTGTTTTGATAACATTAGCGCAGTAATGTATGAAAGAAAAGTAAAAGTTTAAAATAATAAGTAAAGTAACATGTAACCACCGCTGCACCGTTACCACAAGTAAGATTTTTCAGCTCTCACAAAAAAAAAAAACTTGTTACTTGTAAGAAAAATTATCATGCTAAATTGAAATGCAATTGAAATGCAAATTTTAAGAGCTAGAACAAACTAGCTAATGGACAATTGTTTATAAACATTATGCATTGTTATTCAACAAATAATAATATTGTGATGACATCACATTTATGAAACTTGAAATTCCACTTCCTTGATGTCATTAGTGTTAGCGCCAAAGCCACATAGGAAAACTTGTTGCGTGCATTTCAATTTGTGCTAAATAAACATTCTTTCTTTCAACATTCTTTCATGTTCATGTGCCTGCTGGTCATGTTTTTATGATACAGGAAACATGTTGCAGGCATCATAAATGTTGCAGTGTTGATGGCAACATGCTGTTTTGCAATGTTTGCTGTGCAGCAATGTTCCCAGCATTTATATGTGAGCGTCCAAGCAAAAAGGGTTCAGTAGTGGGGTATTGAGTTAAGACCAGATTCGGTATCTAGAATAGTCAATTTTTTTAGACATTTGAAGTTTAAACTCTGAAAAAACTTGTTTTGAGAAATAGCATTTTCAAAGTTTGATTTTTGGTACAACTTAGTACATTTTCTGATGTTTCTAAGTACATTTTCTGGTACTTAGAAACATCATATAAACTCATTTACTAATGTAATTTGTTTTATTACCTCACACGCAATGTATCGTTACTATGGCAAAACTCGCTTACCATACGGCAACACAGAGTGCCGAACTTGTAGATAATTGAGCAGTAATTAATATCAATTAAAGTCAAGAAATGCAATTTTTTCACCCAACTTTACAAAACTGCATATACCTCGGAAACTAAATGCCTAGAACTGGACCACATATGGAGCTTAAGTATGGTAGCTGTTTGTTTTTAGAGTGTTTTGTTTGAGTTATTTTCCTTTTCTTCTTCTATATGTCTACACATATAAAATGCTGCTAGCTCAGTATTCTGCAATATAGAGCGCACTTTCGTCAGCGTTCATCAATTCCTCTGTGTTAGAGCAATCCACAAGATCAAGGACTTTTGATGGGCCATAGATACCTAAATACTTATTTTAAACTTGTTAAACAATAGACATGCAATAAATTACTAGTAAGTATAAAATCAATAGTCACCACATGTTTTGTAATCTAAGAGGAAAATCTTAAGTAATATTGAATTGTATTTATCACCGCAATTGCACATGTCATGATGTAATTAAATGTATAAATAGTATCAAAGTCATATTTCAGTAGTCATTTTTTAAATATTTTTTATTTTCTGTGATAAATATCCTCCAAAAAGACTGGTTGAAGTTGAGCAGGGAGGTCTTAGCCGTGCAGTGGGACAATATGGCTTATTATAAAAATAATTTAAATTGTGAACATAATAATATGTTTTAATAGAAGACATTATGAGGGTTGTCACCTTTTGTGCCTCTCTCGCTCACACAGGACCAAATTTTGAATAATGTGAAATGAAAACATGCATTTTTGAAAAATGGGCGGTCTACAAAATAATATTAATCTAATAGGTAATTATTATTATTAGTTTCATGTTTCATTAATTCAACATTTACCAGTTCTTGTTGTATACGTAAATATATTATAGCTTTTACTAAGAAACGGAAAGCAGGTAAATACCTATTTGATTGATATACCGGTTTCGGAATAGCAAAACTTAAAGGGGAGGTACAGACCATCAAACTGAACAACTTTTTCCCAGGGACCACCATTGTAATCGTGAAAAAAAATCAGTCGTCCCATACGTTACAAAACTTCAATACCTACATGACCAAATGTATGGGACGACTAATAATTTTTTTGCGAATATGATGTTGATCCCGGGGAGAAAGTTGTTCGTCTGTACCTCACCCTTAATTTTCGCCACACCGCGTACAGACACATTGTATAAGCAGAACACAAGTACGCAACATTCCGTGAGTTGATATGTCTAAGAGCGTTCGTAATTTAGTATAAAAAATAGTTTAATAAATCTCATCTAACAATACAGACCATTGTCTGCAAGATTTTCGTAAATATTTACATTTGTTCGTACAGAACAATGAGAAATGCGCAATTTGTGAAACCTCTGATGGATCACAACGAACTAAAAAAATAATGCTACGGTTTCGCATGATTAGAAAAACTAACCAATCTCACGATGCTGTGCAATTGATTATGTACAGCCACAACAAAAGAAACGAATCATTACATACCTTCACTTTCTCGAAATGTGTTAAATCATGCAACCGTCACAATCAAGGTACCGCTGTGAAGTGCACAATAACACACCAACTGCTCAAAATTCAACAATATCAACAGTTCACAAATGCACTTTCATCACAAAATTTTCACGACAGAAAAAATTCATGACCATTGGCACCAATCCACGAAAATTTTTGACATTTCATCACAGTCCGATGAATACACAAGCAATGAATTGACAAAACAAAGACAACTATCTAATGTTTTGCATTAAATGACTCACTATATCATGGATATGTATATTTAATCACACGGTGATGATTAGAAAATATGATTGAACCTTTTTTCTAAACAATAAAAATAAAAATATGTGAATCAATCAACGAATGCCCGAACGAGCGAGCACAGAGCACGTAACCACAGCACATGTAACTTTATGAGCGAGATCCTGCAGATCCCTAGTCGGAGATCCGATTGTACTAGTGCGTGCATACAACAATAACCGGTGTTAACCGTCCAGTGTAACGGTTTTTATTTTCTGAATTTATTTCTTACAGCAAATCTTATTATTTATTTGCAATTTATTACTTTAACACCTAAATGCATGCACCCAATAGCAGTTTATTAAAATAAAATAGATTATTACATTAGCATAGAGCCACATGGCGTGGGGTATTATCGATTTGATTCTCGACATAACTGTGACATAACTCAACAATTTTTATTGAATTACAAATGTAATCCAACATCCCTTTAATAGGCATTCCCATGTGAATTCTAAGGAATGCCTAATAAACTGCTTTCGTCCGAATTCAATAAGAGGCCCGTTATAGTTGTAGGTAGCTCACTTTTCTACTTTGCCTTCGTTTCTTTTCCAATCCCACCGTTATCGTTAGCAGTTCAACTATCGAAGTGAAGCAGCGGGCTGCGAAAACAGGTGTATAAGTATACCTAAATTGCGTAGTAAAACTTAGCGTTTTGTGGCAAAATCTTGGAAAAAAACCGGCTAAGTGCGTGTCGGACCACGCATAGATTAATATACCTTCACAATAAAGGGTTCCGTAGTTGGGATGAATTTATACCAAGAACCAAGTAAACATTGCAGTTAAACCTACGCAGCTGTGATAGTTTTCCTTTTAATTTCGTTGTATATACTACTAACGTAATTTTTTTCACATTTTCAAAACTAATCGTTTAGCTGGCGGGAGGGGGGGGGGGGAGACACGACTCTGTTAGCATTTAGCGTATTATTTTTTCATACTCAGATTCGGACCACGCCGATCGGCGTGATGTAAAGTTGTTTTATATTTTACCCAAATCTAAAGATATAATAATAAAACATAGACAAATTTGCATGTAATTTATAAGTGAAATGCCTGATATAAGTAGTTTAATTCATAACAAAGTGCTGAAAACGCCGATTGGCGTGTTATTTTTTATTCATCAAGTGCGGCTCACGCCGATCGGGCGGCGTCACAGACTAAGTAGTATTGGCGGCGTTTACGTTAAAAACGAGCCGCATCTGGCTAGTGAGAGCAAAATTTGTTGCCGCATTGAATGGAATGGTGAAGCGCCAGGTAGCCCGCGAAATTCAAACTTTCTTATGTTTTTTTTTGCAATTTGTAGGTCCGTATTAGGTTGTATGTTGATTAAAGCATCATTCGCGACCGTAACAAATATGCATTTACAGAATTATAATCATCAAAATCAGTAATACAACTCCATAAGTTTGCATAATCCTAATTGTCAAGATTGCATGAAATAGTTATTCAATAGAATTACCTGGTCTTAAAAGGTTGTATTGATGACTTTAATTATCATAATTATGTACATACATACTTTTTATGGCCGCGAATTATTTTGATCAACATACAACCTATTATTTCAGAAACGGATCCCTTAAAATCGAAAAATTGTTTTCACAAACCGGCAATATTTTTGAAACACCTATCCAACAACACCCCACATCATGGGGTAGACAAGAAAAAAAAAACCTCCCCACTTTTTGTGTACAGGAGGTACTCTAAAAAAAAATTTTTTTTCATGATTTTATTTTACCACTTTATCGGCGTGATTAGTACTAAGTCTCCGAGCTAAGCTGCGGACGGACGGACATGGCGAAACTATAAGGGTTCCTTGTTGACTACGGGACCCTGAAAAAGGATAGGATTTTAGAAAGGTTGAAATTATGATCACTTTGATGGTTTGGGTTACTTATTACTTTATATAGTTAGTAGGTTGGATGACCACTGCGCCGCGAGACTGCGAGACAAAACATCGGCTTGAATTAAAAAGAAACACTTGGAAAATAAACACTTATATCATTTAATCAATATACCTACAAAAATCTTTTGTAGTTATTAAACTACTATACAAATTCATATAAATATTAAAGTATTTTAAAAAGTGTTAATTAAGACTTAGGAGGAGTTGAAAAACCCAATGGAGGGTACTTATTTAACATCTCCGCCATTGCTGAAGGATAAAAAGCCATGAACTTGAATCTTTCTCCCATCTTCGCAGGATCAACAAGCATTTCATAAGCCTTCTTTATTTTTTCTCGGTCTTCATCTGACTTTGCATTATCCATGAGCACCTGGAAATATGAAATTGTTTTTAGTATGGTCATGTTTTAACAATAGGTAAATTTACTGACGGACAACGATGAGCGCTGGGTGGTTATATTCTCTTTGGCGCTGGGTCTTGAAGCTTAAAATTTTGCTCAAGAGTTCCTTGTAGTACTTATATTGAAGGTGAGCACAAAATGAAGATTTTTTGAAAATTCATTCTCTAAAGGTGTTAAATAGAGGATGAAAGTTTGTATGGAAGTTCGAAATTTTGGCCGATGGGAAATCCCATGGGACGCGGCACGGCTTATATTATGTACAGACGCCTAGACGCCAGCACATCAAGCTACCCGAAACTATCAAATTTTCCCAATCAACCTTGAACCTAATGCTTAAGCCATAAGGTCTAAAATCTATTAAAGAAAGGAGATGTTTCAAAATGGGCCCAGAATATGTATAATACCTCGAAAAATCGAGAAAAATCCGTGGAATTCGGGAAAAATACTGGTAAATTGCATAAATGCATATTTCTCTTGTAATAATTTGATATTTATCAATTATTTTATCGACTTTCAATACGGCGTCTCGCCAATTTAGGTACTCTGTGGTTAAAAATCAATGACAGTAAACCATTGATCGACCATTGAACATAGATCGTGAACTGTCTACTGTCACTTCAGTCGGTTTCGTTGTTGATCGTGTTCTGATGTTCTGTTCTCTCGAGTTATTTTTAACAACCTGGCTTTCGTTTATCGCTACATTGTTTTTGTCTGAGTTAATATTTCGACTATTGAATGTTTGTATTCTACGTTTCTGCTATAAGTAAAAATCTTGGCATATCGCAGGTCAACCTATGAGGTTGTCGTCTGCTTAACTGGACTATACTTTATGTACAGACGCCAGTACATCAAGCTACTACAATCTGTCAGATTTCTTTAATAGATTTTCGACTTTACAATTAGATCTAAAATAATATTGCAAAAGACTAAAAGGACGACAATGTTATGATTCTCTTTGACAATGTAATATGACAGAAGTAAACATGTCAAACGTCAATCAATCAATATGACAACTTACCGCCATGATGGGTTTTTGTTGCGTGTTGCAATTTCAATTGTACATTCTTGTACTAACAAAACTAAAAGTAATTGGAAGATTGGAAACTGTTTTAATTGTGTTTCTCCATTTTTTAGTAGGGTGTACCAATACCTGGCCGGGGCTCCATACATTTTGAAACATCTCCTTTGATAGATTGCAGTAGCTTGATGTGCTGGCGTCCATACTTATTTCATTTTAATTTTTGAAAATAGAACGATCAATTGCAATTGCCAATTTTTACGTGAGTGATACACATTGATGCGTAAATTGACCGTCTACCAAGTGCAATTGAAGCGATTGTCAATAATACTACAAGAGAAATTGATGGCAATTGATCAATCGCAATTGATCGTTTCGGGGACCCTTTGGATAAATGTAGTGACATTCTGTAAGCATTTTGTGCAGGAATTTATGTAGAAAGTAGTGAGAGTGGCAGTTTGTGTTTGAGTCATGAGAACCTGTTTGCTTATTATTTTGCAAAGATCACGATAGTTTCTCACCTTAAGCCTAGCTTCAGCTTGACATCTCTCTAGGAATTCTTTCTGCTTGACAGGGCCCATGACCAAGGCATAGTTCTCACTAGATGGAGTCTTAGACGCTGAGATCCTTAGTTGCGAGAAGTCCACATCAGCTGTCAGATCACACTTGCCAGGATTTTCGAGAGGATCCACCACTTTGTGCTTGTGAAAAGCCTGAAAATATTAATGATATATTTTTTTATTACAAACTACAAAAGCGTATAGTTCAGTTTATCTGAATGGGAGGAAGGTCATAAAACCTTTTTTCTAATTAATGGAATAACAACAAAAAAAAAATGTTCAAATATTTAAGATAATATAACATCATGTCTGTAATCCTCGATGGGTTAGGCAGAGGTGTACCGAATACCTATAGTACACCTACATTTCGCCAGTTATATTTAAGTGCCATGTTTTTTTTTCTGTAAGTAGGTTTATACAAACACTTTTACACGTCAAACATTTCTTTTTTACTAGATGAGGCCGGCGGTTCCTATCTGACTACTCTGAGAAGAAAGGCCGAAACAAACTCATAGGTCAGTCTCTTTTAAAGTCCAGACATAATCTTGGTCAGATCATGTAATAGTGAACGAGCGTATTGCCATCAACCGAGCACAAATCCAAACTCCGTGGGCGTGCTGCTACTTAGAAATTCCTGATGGAAAAATAAATAAGAAAGAAAAAATAATAATCAAAAAAACAAATATCTCAAACCCCAAATTGCTTTACCTACCCTAAAAGTATCACCCTTTTCTCCTTCATGCCCATAATCCGCAATTAGGGCTATACCACCATACTTGTCCACCCTCGTGGCCAACTGTCTTGCAAGACCCAGACTTCGGGCACTGATCTCAAGCTCCGTTCTGTCACCAGAATCTAACGGTGGCCTAATGAGGGACTTGGAAGCAGTGGTCTCTTCTGCGGTTATTCTGTAGTAAAGTTTGTCTTGTCCGTCTAAATCTATTAGGAGTTCTCGCCAGCCTTTGTCGGTTTTCTGGAAGGTGATAAGAAAAAATATTACTTTTAAAATCCTAGTAAATATTATGTACAGTTATTGACAGAATCAGATGATATCTCCATATGTACTTCAAGATTAAAATGAGTGAGCTTGAATATTATGTATGCTTTTGTTTGCTTTGTTTAATACAAGCTTCCACCCGCGACTTCGTCCGCGTAAAATTTCTTGTTCCCCCGACCTACCCCATCGCATCGCATCGCCTACCCGCGCTATTACTTCGTTCTCGCTCAGCGCTCGTTCTTACTTTTTTTGTTTTTGATCGGCTTCTAAGGGTCCTAGCGCAATGTTACCTATAGCCTTCCTCGAGAATTGGACTTTATAATGCGAAAAAAAAATTTCAAATCCGACTGGTAGTGTCAGAGATTAGCGCGTTCAAACAGTCAATAAAAAGTAAAATGGGTAGGTAATAGACTAAGCGCATTTTTCTTACTTTAAGCATTTTTATACCCGTCGTCATTTCTAAACGAAAGGTCCGAATTGAATAATTTAAAAAAGAATTTACACGTACTTAATCAACCTTCATTATGAAACTATTTATTGGGATAAGGATTATTACCATGTTTATGGAAACACCTTCGCAAATAATTCATTATTTTATAACAAATTTGATTACCATTAAAAACGTACTTTTTATAGTAAGTCAACTTTAAAAGATAGACATATGCTATCGCGGACTTCTTTTTAGAACTTTTTTAGAGAAACAATCTCGTCATACATGATTTTTGCGTAACTTTAACCGTTTACGCAGCGCACGCAACGGAAGCTCTCAAAAGGAATAAATTTTCCCCGTTTTTGCAACATTTTTCGTTGATGCTCCGCTCCTATTGGTTATAGCGTGATGTTATATAGCCTATAGCTTTCCTCGATAAATGAACTATCCAACATTAAAATAATTTTTCAATTCAAACCAGGAGTTCCAACAAACAAACTCTTCCTCTTTATAATATTAGTATAGATTACTATTAAAAATACTGTGTACTTAATAATATTTTACTGCAAAATGAAATTATATTAGTAATCGTAACTTACTTCAAACTTATGTATAGGCAGTACATCAAAGAACTCATGTGCAATATACCAAGAAAAGTTATTGGGCACTTTCTTCAGGTCATTGTACCAGTATACTTTGATACCGCTCACTGTTTCACCCTAGAAATTAAAATTAAAAATTATATCAACACATGTAATGTCTATGGCCAGTATCATCGTCATAGCAGAATTTAGCTGCTGCTGTTGCTGAGCTCTTTTTACTTATTAGCCTAATCATTGTTACGTATGCTACCACTTAAGGGAAGAATGAGACAGCTACGACACAATTATTATTGTAATATACTGGCCTATTTATCTGTGTATTTTATATTAAACATTGGTCAGGCAGGGGCCATAGTCTTTGCATAGTCCTAAATAACCAGTTCACTTTAGCCACCCAAACCCATAATCCAATATCTTTGTTTCCACATCTTCTACTAGCTGTGCCCCGCGACTTTGTTCGGATGGACGTCGTAAAATACATAATATACTAAAATAACAGCCACATTTTAATAAAACTCCCTCGTCCCCCGACCCGTCGCCAACCGTCGCGTCGCGTTGAATCGTCCGCCCGCGCTATTACCTACTTTGTTTTCGCTTAGTGTTCTTTCTGACTTTTTTATTTTTGCTCGGCTCCTAAGAGCCGTAGCGTGATTTTAAATAGCCTATAACTATCCTCGAGAATTGTGCTACTAAATGCAAAAAGAATATTTCAAATCCGAATTTTTGTTAATAATATCATGGGTTTTAATTTTTTTGCGCGGAACCCTAATTATTTTTCTAAAATAAAAGTAGTCTAAGTTACCCACCATAGCATCAGCTATCTACCAGTAAAAGTTTCGTCAAAATCGGTCCAGCCGTTTCGGAGATTAACCGGAACAAACAGACAGGCTATTTAACATCACGCTACGATTCATAGGAGCCGAGCAAAAAGAAAAAGTCGGCAAGAACGCTTACCGAAAACAAAGTATAATAATAGCGGGGGCGGGTGATGCAACGCGGCGGGTCGGGAGACGAGGGAGTTTTATTAAAATTTGGCTGTTATTTTAGTACATTGTGTATCTTACGACTTCCACGCAAACGAAGTCACGGGGCACAGCTCGTAATAAATAAATAAATCACAAAAATAAATACAAAGTTTGAGATGAAATAAATATTTTTGTTTTTTTTTTTTGTATAATTTTTAACTGCTAAATTAGATGGTCAAAAAGCATAAGTGGAGAGGTGCTTTGTTTGATGTCAGTTAATATTTTAATTAGTGGCAGATCAGACCTATACTGTGAGTACTGGGATGTGTATTTCAGCCAGAATATTTTTCTTTACTCATAGTAATTTGTTTTATGGTAAAACTTGTTACAGTAAAGGGTGCCACCGGGACCCTCTTACTAGGCTCCGCTGTCTGTCTGTCCGTCTGTCTCAGGGCTGTATCTTTTGAACAGTAATTAATCAATCAATCAATAGTCTTTATTTGTAAACATAGGTTCCAACAGTGTGCAAGATGTTACAATTGTTATACAGGGTTACAGGGAAAGTCATACTGAATATTAAAGGATGTCATGGATGTGATTAAAGGATGTGTATTCAGGTCATTTCCGATGAATTTCATTCTGAAATAAAATGTCCGAAACTTAACCGTTATGGAGATATTAAATTTTAAAGATTATTTTTAAAAATCCTTTATTTTTTGGCTTTTAGTCGTTTTCTTTGGGATTAGAGCTCCTAGAGTCGGTTTTTTTGATGTATCTAGTTAGAGGACATGTCCAATAATAAAAATGATCAACAGAAACTGAACCTACTACTAACAGCTTAAAAAACTGCTCGACAACGGTTAGCATTATGAATTTTCTAATAGAGTGTTCTTAACTTTAACAGGCTTTTAATAAAAAATATTGTATGGAACTTATTCTGCAAATAATTTTATAAAGTTCTACGTCTCTTTAGCTATTCAAAAAGGTATAAAACTTGCCATTAAATAGGCAAAACATTGCCCAAATAACAGTTAAGTTAGGAGAGGGTACATTTTTAGTTTGAGGTAAAAGTAGCTAAAATACGTAAAAAAAAGACAAAAATTTTAGCAATATTTTTATAATTCATGTTCTACATGGCCGCCGCTATTTCTTACACAAAGTCTCATTCTTTTTCTTAAATTACTTTTCACGACAGAAGTTCGTAGGTTCCGCCTCATTTCCTCAGCCGCATCAATAATTTTTTGTCTTAGAATATTGACATTTGCGATCGGTGTCATTTGGTCGTATACTAGGCTTTTCATATGACCCCACACATAAAAATCCATCGGCGTTAAATCGGGGCTCCTCGCCGGCCATGCTATGGGTCCGCCTCTTCCAATCCATTGGTTTGGGTAATTCTCGTCCAACCATGTTCGAACACTTCTTCTGTAGTGCGCTGGGCAGCCATCATGTTGAAAGAACATGTCTCGTCTCAATGCAATAGGCAAGTCTTGCATTAAAGAGGGTAACTCCTCCCTCAAAAAGTTTTCATATGTCTCGCCATTCAAGTTATCGGGCAGGAAGTATGGCCCTATCAAGTTATTTGATATTATACCCATCCACACATTAAGACTGAATCTCCTTTGTGACCCTTTTGGTCTTTTTTTCTTGGGGTTACCTTGCGCTTTGGGAGCCCAATAATGGGTGTTATGATAGTTTGTGATGCCGTCTTTGTCAAATTTCGACTCATCTGTCCACATGATTTTCTTTAAAAAATCCGGATCTTCATTATCGGCATTGAGCATAAATCTGCAGAAGTCTAGTCGTCTCAATGGATCCCCTTCTTCAATTACTTGCACTGGCGTGTAATGGTAAGGGTATTGCCCAGAACTGTGCATTACGAACCAGACTTTCCACTGGGAAATACCAAGCCGTCGAGCGACAACGTTTGTTGACGTGGTTGGGTCGGCTTCAAAGAGACGTCGTATTTCATTATCTTCGTCGTCGTCATCAAGAACACGAGGTCGTCCCATGTCAGTCCGACGTACTAGCACAAAACCAGTTTCTCGTAGTCTTCGATAAACTCTGTCAAATACGCCAATATCAGGTACTCGGCGAGTAGGATACCTTAGCATGTATTCATTGCGTGCACGCAACGACACTCCTTCGCAAAATCCATAACACATTAGGATGTCAGCATATTCTTCGTTGGTAAATGTTGCCATGTTCACAACACAAATCAAAGTCCAGTTACAAGCCACGTCACACAGTTAGAAGATGAAACAGTCCAAAAATCCAAGCCAAGTCGCGTTTTTACAAAAAAAAATCGGAGGGCACGGATAACACATCTACCATGGAAGAATCGCATGAGCAGACTAAACAAACACCACGATCCACGATTTGACAATTCAGACATTTAAAATGACATAAATACCTGTCACCGCACGTCTCCCGGGCACAAACAATGTCTACCCAAACCTTTTTTCATTGTTTAAAAGTGCCAGGTAGTAAGCCGGATTCTTTTGTATCGAAATTCTGTTATGTTGTACTACCAGATGGGCCTATTCTAATAACATTATTTTAAGATTTTATGAACAAACCTAGTAGATGATATACCTTTTTGAATAGCTAAAGAGACGTAGAACTTTGTAAAGTTATTCGCAGAATAAGTTCCATACATTTTTTTTTTAAAGCCCATCAAAGTTAAGAACACTCTATTAGAAAATTCATAATGCTAACCGTTGTCGAGCAGTTTTTTAAGCTGTTAGTAGTAGGTTCAGTTTCTATTGATCATTTTTATTAATGGACATGTCTTCTAACTAGATACATCAAAAAAACCGACTCTAGGAGCTCTAATCCCAAAGAAAACGACTAAAAGCCAAAAAATATAGGATTTTTAAAAATAATCTTTAAAATTTAATATCTCCATAACGGTTAAGTTTCGGACATTTTATTTCAGAATCAAAATCATCAGAAATGACCTGAATAATAACCTCCTTTAATATTCAGTACGACTTTCCCTGTAACCCTGTATTATAGTTTCTCTGTGTTTTGCCATCCGGCGTACAAATATACAATTATGGGAGGCTTTTGCCAATTAATTAATAGGTTGATACTTGAATTTTCACAGAGTGAGTGGCCGCTTTAACAACAAATAATAAAAATAAAATAAAGTTATAATATTAAAGGGGGACATGAAACATGTTTTTTTTTTTACTATTTTGTTTAAAATAAAAATATGTGGTGTTAATATCACAAGAACGGTTTTTTATTCTTGGGGTTATATTGTACGGTGGTACGGACCCCTTGTGTGCGGGTCCGACTCGCACTTGGCCGCTTTTTACGTAACACAAAAAAAAAAACTACAATAATGACAGTAGGATTACACTTACTTCATAGTTATGTGGCTGTTCAATACCAACTTCTCTATGAGATATACACAGTCGGTTAGCTTGCACAGTTTGCATTGTTGATGAGATTTCCACCAAGTGTATGCTCAGATCTGGAGCTTTGTAGCCGAGACGATTGAGCACCTAGAAACAAATAATAATATTAATTACAACTTCTTAACATAATATAACATCACGCCTGTATTTCCCTAAGGGTTGGGCAGAGATGTACTAAGAGCACATCCACATTTCACCAGTTATGTTTTAGTCCCATGTAATAGCGGCTCTCCTATTGCCTCCAACCAGGCACAAATGTCACAGCTGCTACTGCTGAGAATTTGGTCCTGGGTTTGTTTCCTAGGTTAAGCAAAGTGGTTTGGGTTTCTCCATCAGGAATTTCTCAGTAGCAGCCCGGAGTCTGGATTTGTGCCCGGTTGATGTCAATAGGCTCGGCCCTATTACATGGGACTTAAACACAATAAAGGGTTAGGAATATGACCATCCGTTACATCACAAAGATAACTGATTTCACTTGGAAAGCTGCCACCCTAAAATGGAATTGGGCTGGACACATCTGCCATATGTCAGACGACCAATGAACCAAACTTACGACCCAATGGGTCCCTCTTAATGGCAAGCGACAACGCGGCTAGCCCAGATGAAGCTGGTGGGATGAGCTGGACTCCTTAAACAAGAACTGGTCCTTAGCAGCTTTAAACAGAGAGAAGTGGAAAGAGAGTAGGGAGGCCTTTGCCCTGCAGTGGAACATCACAGGCGTTTAATAATAATAACAAACATAACTGGCCAAATGTGGGTATACTATTATGTACACCTCTAGATAATCCTTCGGGAAACAGGCATGGTGTTATGATGTTGTGTTATTAATATTAAACTAACTAACATACTTATAGTAGAGAAATCTCGATGCTTTGTCAAGCAAAACCGAAAACGGTTTGCACGATATTTGTTGAATAACCGTGCAAAGCAGGGGCAGCTCACTAGTGTATTATAAATTACACAATTTCTAAAGTGACTTACCCTTAAAATATCTAACAACAATGTCGCTTTGCCAGGTCCAAGTTCAACGATCTGCAGAGGCTTTCCAGAGCCCATCTTCTGAGTCTCAGCATAGAACCAAACCCCCAATATTTCCCCAAACAGTTGACTAATTTCAGGCGACGTAATAAAATCACCACCCTCACCAATTACTTCCTTTTTCATATAATATCCTTCAGTTGGGTTAGTAACAACAATATGCATGTATTCTGCCACAGATACAGGACCGTTCAGTTTTATTTTTTCTCTAATTATTTCCAATAAGCTTGGAGCTGAACCCGGCGCAGGCATTTTCAATGTTTTCGGGTCTGGACGTTTAACCACTTTGAAACCATACCCCCTAGATATTGTTTGTTGTATCAGGAGTTTGTTACACATCCTGAATATGTGTCGCGAATTCATTTTATTGGAAGAAAATTAAAATAATGTTTAAGACGATGAGGTTAAAATTGTTTTGACATTTATCATCATGACAGCTGTACAGCTGATTTTGTCGTGGTTTCAAAAGCGGAACTTTTGGCTACAACCTGAAAATATTTTCGCAACAATTTAATAATTTTTTAAAAGAAAAATATATTGTTTTTATTGTACCACCAAAGTAGCAGTTTATTATCAAATACAAATAATGAAATAATTGATGACAAAAAAACATCTTCAAACGTGGAAACAAAAAGTATCGGAAAACATCGGTTTTTCATTATAAGAATTGTATAGGTTGGCACAAAAGTAATGAGACACTACAAAACTCTGTACATTTCCTTTTTCAAGTTAATTGTTTTCGATAATATTCTAGAATGTTGTAGAACATTCTAGATACTTGTGATGTGGGGGTATATAAAGCCACCCTCGCGATCGGTTTAGTCAGGTAATCCGATCCAGCTTGTCCCTAGCTGTCCTCTCCCAGCGACGCCCTTAGCCGAGGTCCGTACCCCAAAAGAGGTGCCCTTAGCGAGTAGTCGCTTAGCTGTAGTTTTATGCCCTGGCTGGAGGCCTTAATTTATTGAGGCATGCACAGGAAAGTCCGGTTAAGTTACACCTTGTATATGTACTGTGGCGGTAGCAGTCCCACCTGGCACTGTTGGCTGTCAGTCAAAAGTCAATGTCAAAGAAAATAAAAATGACAATTTTGCGCACACCAATGCGCTTGTAATTGAGAAAATACTGAAATATTTAGCAATTTAAATAATATAAGTCCATTTTCTTTCTAAACAATTCAATTAATGTGAAACGCTTATTCTTATTCATAGTAAACTTTGAACCGTAAACATCAATATAAAATAAAGGTTATGTTTTGGTGCACCACGTGAAGTTTTACCGAATATACCTCGGATTCTGGCCTTTCCTTTGCAAGAATATATACACAGACACTGAAGAAGATGGGTCAAATTGACGACGAGTTTTACTCTGGCGTTAACGACGCTAAAGCTAATAAAGAGCCTGCAGAACGGAATGGCAGAATTATCGTGAGGAATATATCTTTCAAAGCAACCAACAAGGCTTTAAAAGAACATTTTGAGAAGTATGGAACGGTGCAAGAAGTCAATTTATTGAAGAAACCTGATGGGAAGCTGGTCGGGTGCGGATTTGTGCATTTTGCTGATGTTGCTATGGCTGAGAAAGCTATCGCTGCTACTAACAAGAAGCCTTTTCTAGGTAAGATTACTATTTTAGTGTTTCATATCATTGTCGATATCAGTAAATCTTCATACTCAAAAAGCTAAATTTTTAGGTTCAATAAACCTGAACATTGAATATGGCCAGTTTGTATAACTTTTTTTCATTGACACATGGACACTAATGTTGTCCATCACTGAACTTCACAAGCGAAAAGTACATATTTATGTCCTTATAATTGTTTCATCTTATTATTAAAACCAAAAACTTATTTTAGGTTTAAAACCCTTATTAAATAAAATAAAGAACACTTAAGACTAGAATTCAATAAAATATCAATACAATTTAAATGATATGAGTGGGTACTACCAAAATCAACCAACCCAATCAGTTCTATGTTCTATGGTTTGGTTTCTGCACTTAGTTCTTCAGGTAGACCATTGTGTGTGCCCTAACCCAATCAGTTTATAGCCTCCAAATAAATTACACTTTCAATTGTTATCTTTCAGAGCGCCCCATCCATGTAGCTTTCGCGGTATCTAAGAAAGCATATGTACAGAATATGGAAAACAAAAATGCAAGACAAAGGTTTGATAGTGCCAACTCTGAAGATGACCAGAAACCTTTTAAGAGTGAGTTATTTTGATATGTTACTGCAGACAATTATGGAAAAGCAATCAATCTGCCTAGCCTTTTCCCAACTATGTTGGGGTCGGCTTCCAGTCTAACCGGATGCAGCTGAATACCAGTATTTTACATGGAGCGACTGCCTATCTGACCTCCACAACCCAGTAACTGGGTAATACGATACCCCTTGGTAAGACTGGTTGTCAGACTTTCGGGCTTCTGACGACCCGTAACGACTGTCAAAGATCTAAGAATGACAGCCGGGACCAACAGCTTAACGTGCTTTCCGAGGCACGGAGGAATCTCGGTATGTAAAGATGGTCACCCATCCACGAACAACCCCGGCAAGCGTAGCTTAACCTGATGGATCGACCCGTGCGGCTGTTATTATTTAGCCACGAGCTCCTCCGAATTATGGAAAAGCACTTTATCTAAAAAAGGCTGTAAGGAGGGTGCATTTGTAAACTGAAAAAATATTATATTTGAATATACCTCTTTTCTTATCAGTGGCACTTTCCTAAAGTACTTACCCAGTAAGCAACATTAATCACAACATTAGTGGTATTTGGTTTTTGCGAGATGTTCGAAAGAGTTACCGTGGCCCCGGCATAGGCAACTGAAGGAACACGGGTGGGTTTTAGTCAGTAAAAGTCTGACACGCCCTCCCGCTACGCCCAGAGCGGGAGAAGTCATTTGATGACTTACCAATCAAAAAAAAAAAAAAAAGTGGCATTTGGTTTCTCAAAACTGCACTTGAGTGAGACCCACCCACTTTACCTGAGTAAAGCTGGATAGTGTCTTGTGCCTACCAATACAGCAGTGAATACATGAGAGCAGGGGCAACGGTTGCAATTGCCTACCACTGGGCTTCGACTAAACTGAGTCTAAAACTCTAGACATGAACAAAGTTTTGTAACCTGTATTTTTATTTTAGTATACACTTATATTATTAGGATTAATAAGTTGTAGTCATCCTTAAAATCTTGAGAATTTGCCCCACATTCTCAAGATTACGAAAAATATAGGTGCCAAAAGTTTTTTTTAAAGGCTTTCACGGCTCGAGAAATCCCCCTCCCCACTGCCCCCCATGAGCAAAAACCTTGATCTGCGCCTGTACTATTACAACATTAGATTCGCACATTCTGCAACATTATAACAATTACTACTACCCAATTAATAAATAAAATGTAACACACTGCAACCTAATTATTTTGCAGAAGAGAAACCAGAAAGCACAGAGAAGCAGACAGAAGAAAAACAAAAGAAGGAGAGAGTGAACCGCAATGCTCGTCTTATAATACGTAATGTATCATTCAAAGCCACAGAAGATACACTAAAAGAGCATTTTGCGTCTTATGGCGATATATTAGAGGTGAAATTGCTAAAGAAGCCAGATGGAAAACTAGTGGGATGTGCTTTTGTACATTTTAAAAATGTACCAATGGCCAAAAAGGCTTTGCTGAATACTAATATGAAGCCATTCTTGGGTAAGTGTTTTGAAGTAATTATGTTCTTAAAAGTGACCGAGGATAGGCGGCTTATAAAATTTTCTTTCTAAAATTCTATTTCTTTCATAAATAAGAGGTAATTTCCAGGCTGATAGGTTAGCTAAATTGGAAATTTCAGAAGGCACAGAATTCAATATAAAACCTGATTACACAGAAATTCTTACAAAATTAAAAAATGTCTGTTTTGAAAAATTGGATCAGTACTTTCAAAACGTTAGTAAAGTCAAGGGGATTTGGTACAGGGTTATACAAAGTCAGCCTCCTCGTATCCCGTGGTTTATAGACTAAAATAAATAGAAATTACATGGTAGCGGCTTTTAGACTACGTTCTGGGCACTATCCCGCCAAGAGATTTGGTCATCTGATGAAAAAAATTGATTCCCCAAATTGTGAAGTGTATGGAGTTATCGATGAAGTCCAACATCTTTTGGTGGATTGTGCAAAGAACCAGGCATTAAGACAGTCTTTAACAGAATTGCGCAAATTCAATTATTATGATATGGGTACATCTATAAAATTCTTGCAAGTCCAGAAAGTGACGCCGCTAAAATTCTTTATGATATGGCATTATGCAGATGACTCTGATTGTGTTATTTTGATAAATCTAGATCGCAATGTTGGTTAAACTTAAGTTAGTTTATGATGGGGCTGACATGCCTTACATGGATAAAAGTCCCTAAAAAATAAAGAAAAAAAAAAGTAGTGACTGACTGCTAAGTATTTTATTTCTATAAAAAGTGGCAAACATTCTTTGCTGCTTCTTCT
The DNA here is from genome assembly GCA_947568875.1 of Fissipunctia ypsillon. Taxonomy (NCBI): domain Eukaryota; kingdom Metazoa; phylum Arthropoda; class Insecta; order Lepidoptera; family Noctuidae; genus Fissipunctia; species Fissipunctia ypsillon. The sequence goes on along the minus strand of OX387650.1, from coordinate 7,422,665 downwards.
GATTATGAAGACTATGCCAAATTACAACTAAAGTAAAACATTAAGTATTAAAAAAAAAAGAAAAATTCTATGGCTCCTGAAAAAATAAAACATTTTTTCGAGAGCCATAGATCAATTCAGTACTGACAAAGCCATTATGCCAGTAGATTTAATTTAATTTTTTAATCTGTTTTATTTTAGGCTTCTGTGCACTCTGGTTAACTTAGCAGATTTAATAAGAAAGAAAGAGCATTGCATTTTAAATTATAGAAAATTACCTTAGATTCAGTATTTTTTTACAAACCACCACTGTCCCATCTGCTAGTGTCCCAAATGTCCGTTTACCCTTGACGATCTGCACAACGCCTCTAACGCCTCTGACGCCGCAATAAAACTGGCCACCTACTGGACCCAAAAAGTATAAGCAACATTGATGTACTGTCAAAACAAAAAGAAGAAAACAAACCACAAATAGTTGCAGTAACTTCAATTTAATTTCCCCGCTGATGGGACTCAAGCCTCCTCTTTACAACTGTTATCATGTTCTAAATTATAATTTTTCTTGCAGGTCGTCCAATATCAGTGGATTGGGCAGTAGCTAAAAATAAGTACATGCAGCATGTGGTCAACCAACAGATGGAAATGGAAGAGAACATCAAGAAGGAAGAGTCGGACAGCGATGATGATGACAAGCCTCCGTTGAATGTGACCAGCGAAGATGTTAAGGATGAGGTTAAGAGTGAGAGTGAGTTTATTCTTCATGTTTAAGGACGTATTCTCGGCGGCAGCGGGCGGTTGGGCGGCGGCGGTGGTTGCGGCGCGGGGCGCGGAGTGACGACGCTGAACTGTTCTCGATGACAGCGGGCAGTTCGCTTGGCGTCGCAAAGGCGTAGTGTTGATTAGCGAGTGTTAGACTATTCCATATTGGTGAAAAATGCTGAAATAAATTCCTCCACGTTCATTTTGACACATTTTCGATAAAAATGAAAGTTGACACCACGACGTAATCTTAGCGCACAGGCACCGCTCGACTGGAGCGCACCGCTCGTGCCTCGCTCCCCGCCGTTGCCATCGAGAACAGTTTCATATAAAACTATGCATTTGAACGCGCCGTTCTCCGCGCCGCTGCTGCCGCCGCCCCACCGCCGCTGCCGGCGAGAATATGGCCTAAAAAGTCCTGTGCCAAATTAACTGAAAATGTACTGACTAACCTGCAAAATAGTATCTTCAGTAACATACAATTTGCAAAATTATGTTCCTTAATAAATGTAGGAGTGCACTAAAAAGTTTGTCAATATTCAACTCTTGACCATAAACGTAAACTAAGTTAGATAGTCAAGAATTTCACTTGGGTATAATATATCTATTTGAAAACTGTATAAAACATCTATTATTGTCTATTAGTGTAGATAGAAAGGATCTTTAACAATAAGTTCTCCCACTCCAGGTGATTCCGATGCAGATTCTGATAAAGAAGGCATTGATTCAGAAAGTGATGATGATGATAATAAGGGTGATGTTAAGAATGAATCGGACGAAGATGAAGAGGAGGACAGTGATGAAGAAGATGAGGATGACGAGGAAGATGATGACGACGACGAAGATGATGAAGTGGATGAAGATGAACCAGAGGATGAAGTGAAACCGGAGTATCAACGGTTAGTTATAATTCTTATTGGAAAGCATGTCCAAAATTATATTGTGAAATGTAGTTAGACTTTTTTTACGTAAAGTACCTAAGAAATCAGTGAAATGCTAGTTTGTTATTTATGGCAAATCCATAACAACGGCCTTGGATAATTACAATCAGGTATAAAAGTCTTGTGTAGGGTTAATGTCTTGCGCATGTAACAGGATTTTAGTATGCCTAATAACTGAGGTAATTGCATTTTACAGTTCACGAAGTTTAAAACAATGACACGAATTTTGAAAAAGTTAGGGAGTGACCACATTTTTTATCGACGCGAAATCGGCTTGAGCCGGTAAGAAAGAGCTTTATATCCATGCAATAAAAGCGAAAAAGATGTCATTCACCTCGTTGCGGTTCGGACGACGCGACTCGACGTCGCGCACCGTGCCGAACTAAATGCGACAAGTGTATAATACGTGATCGACAATCACTCATATTCTTTTCCAAATGTATTTTATCAAAATTGCTGAAAATGACTGTTTCCAATACTTGTAATATTTTAAAGTTGCATAATATTTTCTTCCCGCGAGTGTACTTATTTATCCCAATTTTTTCCAGCATAAAGCTAAACGATGCAGAAGACGGGTGCACAGTGTTCATAAGGAACATTCCGTTCAGCGTGGACAATGATCAGCTGCGTCAGTTCGCGGAGACGGTGGGCGCCGTCAAGTACGCGCTCGTGTGCGTCGATAACATGACCGAGCACTCTAAAGGATCTGGCTTCGTCAAGTTTGCGGTGAGTAATACCACTGTCCTTTAAATACAGTCACACAGCCGTGATGTTATCCTACTTCTACATATTTATATATTATAGTCGCTTTCTGTGTCACCGTGTTGTGCTTCTAAACTATCCATCGGATTTTGCTGCGGTTCCACCATCATTTAGTGAATTTATTGTGGAAGGTTCGTGTGTATAAAACATTAATTAATATTAAACTTAAGGATGTCTGAAACGATCAATTGCAATGGTCAATTTTTAGAATTGGAGGGTGCCAAATGGAACGCTATTACTAAGCCTCCGCTGTCCGTCTGTCTGTCAGCAGGCTGTATCTCATGAACTATAATAGGTAGACAGTTGAAATTTTCATTGATTGTGTATTTCTATTGCTGTTATAACAATAGATAATAAAAATAAAATTAAGTTTAAAATTAAAGGGGGTCCCCATACAAGAAACGTGTTTTTTTAAACCCAAGTATATTTTTTTAAATATGTAGTGTTTAAATATTGTACGGTGGCAGTCGTGTGCGGGTCCGACTCGCACTTGGCCGGTTTTTAAGTGATTGATACATATTGATCGTCCACCAAATGCAATTGAAGTGATTGACAATATTACTACAATTGCAATTGATCAATAGCAGTTGATCATTTCGGGGACGCTTTACATATAATAAAGAAATCTCTGTTTGTTATGTTGATTGTAGGACAAAGAACACGCAGAAACCTTCTTATCCTTACCAGCGGACCAGCTCAAGTTGGAAGGTCAGACGCTGCAGGTGAAACCGGCGCTCAAGAGAGAGAACCTGCAAAAAGGAAACACCAAGGAAGCTAAAGACAATAGGAACCTGTACCTGGTTAAGGAAGGAGGTATGATATACAAAATTAAATGTAGTTTTAAGAATTCTTACAATGTGAAAGGCAGATTGTAAATACATTTTCGGCTTTACCTCAAAAGTTGAGAACATTTTGGGCTGCATCAAATTAGACTACACATGAGATGATACATAAATGTAAATCTATACAAATAAATAAAATTGAAGTGTCTGTTTGTAATGTCAAAATAACATCTTTTTACTAAATGCATAGGAAAGTATATACGGTACATAGAACAAAAAAGCAATTTTTAAAATTATCGTTTGTCCGTCTGTCTGTTTTTTTCGGCTAATCTCCGAAACGCCTGGACCGATTTTGACGCGACTTTCACTGGCAGATATATAGGTATATAGAGATAGCTGATGTTACGGGGAGTAACGTAGGCTACTTTTATTTTAGAAAAATAATTAGGGTTCCGCGCAAAAAAATTAAAACCCATGAAATTGTGAACAAAAAGTCTGATTTGAAAAATTCTTTTTGCATTTGATAGCCCAATTCTGGAGGATAGTTATAGGCTATTTAACATCACACTACGACCCTTAGAAGCCGAGCTAAAAGTCAGAAAGAACACTAAGCGAAAACGAAGTAATAGCGCGGGCGGGCAATGCAACGCGACGGGTCGGGTGACGAGGGAGTTTTAATAAAATGTGGCTGTTATTTTAATATATTGTGTATCTTACGACTTCCACGCGAACGAAGTCGCGGGGTACAGCTGTAATATATACAATCAGTCACCACAGGATGAGCTTTCTCATTTGTTTCGTGGCAGTACGAGAAACAAATTCGGAAATCTCCTTTATCCTTTAAGCAGGGTCAAATTAAATTAGCTAGCGAAATTTCGCAGGCGTGATGGGAATCGATATGTATACACGATAAAATAAAAATGATTTGATGATTTTTTTTCGGGGTCAAAGACCGCTGGTAGTGTTGTTACTTAAAGTATGAGTTGAGAAATCAGTTTTTTTTTTGTTTTATCGTTTTTAGATATCGATACCCATCACGTCTGTAATGTTTACACGAAAAAAAAAACTGGTTTTGTAAACTGATATTTCAACTACACTGCGGTTGATGACCACAAAAAAATTTTTATTAAATAATTTTTTTTTTTTGCTTTATCTTGTTTAGATATCCTTCACGTCTACGGAGTTTCACTAGCAAATTTAATTTTACCCTGCAGCATAGAATAGAATACTCTTTTTTGGAACACTGTTCCAATGTGGCTTACGGTAGGAGTTGACTGGTAGAAATCGTCACGTAAGGAAAAAGCGTGGAGCGCTTTTTAGCTGTGTGAACTTTTAATTAATTAAAACGAAGCGCTCCACGCTTTTTGAATTAATCATTGGATATAAAAAGAAGTGACAAGCTGCATAGGTACTTATATCGTAACTAATAAAAGTCAATTTAATTATTTTATCATTTTTAGTGCATGATAATAGTGTGTTTTTTAGTTTTTTTTAAACTAAATTTTTTTTTTTATACTGACAGATTGAAAGTGCCAGTCTAGCAGTGCAAGTTTCTCTGCTAGACTGGCACATTCATACCATTATAAATCATGTTTCTTCACGATGTTTTCATTTACGTTGTTCAGTGCTGTCCAAGATTAAGTATGAAAGAAAATAAATGCTTAGGCTCATAAATATGATGTTTACAGTTGTGGTAGCCGGTACGAAGGCAGCGGTCGGCGTGTCAGCTTCCGACATGGCCAAGCGACTCGCGTTAGAGCGCAGCAAGACGCAGATGTTGAAGAATCTTAACAGGTTGGTTTCAGCTTTCCAATCATTATTTATGCGAAAATGTGCCAAGTTTTGCGAGCTGCACTTTTTTGCATTGACAGCCAATTACTGAAAAGTTAATCAACATAGAAAACCACAGATTAAATTCGATAAGTTTTCAGAAACAAGAGGAAATTGTGCTAAGGGATGCATTTTAAGGTAAATGCGCAAAGGTAGCCCGCGAAATTCATATTTTCTTACGTTTTTCGCAATTTACAGGTCAGCGTCAGGTTGTATCTTGATCAAAATATGATTCGCGACCGTCACAAATATGTATTTACGTAATTATAATCCATTAGAATCATTAATACGTCTCTCGCAAGTCAGAATTGGTCTCAAATGTCATTATTTCATGAAAAAGTCATTCAATAGACCAATGTCAATCAATGTGTTGTGTGAAAAGATTTTCTAAAATTCCTAAAATGTGCTAATATAGATTTTAAAAATGTTTGAAATAAAGATTGCACTGTTATAGGCCGACTCTAAGACCTTGAGAGATCACGGAATGACTAATGTAATTTATTATTCATATTTATGTTTGCAGATTCGTATCACGATACCGCCTAGTAGTGTCAAACCTACCAGCCCACTTCGATGACGCGAAACTGCGTCGAGTGTGCGTCACAGCCGCGGACAAGCGAGCCACCGTCACCGAGTGCCGCGTTATGAGGGACTTGAGGACTCCTACTGGGAACGACGGGAAGCATCCGTGAGTATATCTACTACGTAAGAATGTAATTGAACCCTGCAGCTTTGCAAAGACAACCATTTATATTTACTTATATACATACATCGTTATCTTATCGTATGTTTCTTGAACTCTGGCTCTATGTACTCTACTTTATGTACTTTTTCTACTATAGAAATTATCTATACATAGGCATATAATTACTTGTCTGACTGACTGACTCATCAACGCAGAGCCTAAACCTTTTATTTTTTATTTATATTTATACAGGGCATTTTTTTAATCACTATCCAAATTTTCGCAGGGTGTTCTACCCATGAATATGAACAACTTTTACTATGGGACCAACTCTGAAATCACGAAGAAAAAATCTGCTGATTCATACAAAAGTTCAATACCTACTCGACCGAAATGTATGAAACAGCTGATTTTTTTTTCGTGATTTCAGAGTTGGTCCCATAGTGAAAGTTGTTCGTATTCATGGGTAGAACACCCTGCGAAAATTTGGATAGTGATAAAAAAATGCCCTGTATAATCACTTACAACTATTATATTGTAAGCATCCACTAAGGAAAGATTTTTGGACATTTCACACGCGAGCGAAGCCGCGGGTAACAGCTATTCATCAATATACACCAGCGAATCATCGGTACGACGAAGAAGAACACCAGCGGTCATGGCAGCCGCGGTCATAAAAAGTGGGAGCGAGATGACACGACACCAATGTCGAGTTTTTAGGATTCCCCGATATTTACTGTCTTGCTCGCACTTTTTTATGATCGCGATTGCCACGATTCTGTGCCAATCATAGTATGGTTAAATTATGAACAACTTTTACTATGGGACTAATACTGAAATAGCGAATATATATCAGCTATTTTATCATATATTTGGTCGAGTTATGCGAACATAAATCTATGAAGCAACTAATTATTTTTCCTGATTTATGGTTTGTCCCATTGGAACAGTTGTTCATAATGATGAGTACAATAAACCCTTTTTTCAGTTACATCTTCTAGAAGAATTATGTAAATAATGGTACAAAAAGCTCTACAGATATTCTAAACATATTGTTGCAGATCAAAAGGCTACGGTTTCGTAATGTTCACACGACATGAAGATGCTCTGGCGTGTCTAAGGAAACTGAACAATAATCCTGATATATTTGATAAGAACAACGTAAGTATACCTAAAGTAGCGAAGTAGAGTTTAATTATGGATGATACCTGGGTTAAAAAAAAAATATATTTAGTCCCTCAGTCAGATAATAAAAAAAATATTAGACACGTATTTTTTGCTTTATCATGTTAATAAAAAAATGACATTGATAAAACGCATTACAGTTGAGGAGTGGGGTTTACTACGTCACAACTCAGTATAAAATCTAGCGAGGCGTGACGTCATGCCACATTTTAACTCAATGTATCGCCGTAATCTTATGATTACGCCAAAAAAGAAAAAATGTGTGTCTAATATTTTTTAATAATTTAGGTAAGTAACATGGTAAGTTACATGACGGACAAAAAAAATTTTGTTAGTCATATCCCTATTATGAGTCACACATAAGATTGACCTGCTAACTTGGTCCAAGAAGTAAATCATAACTGTGATAAACCTAGTGCACAATAAAGCCCGGTTTCTACCAAAGCGAAAGAATACATGACTCGTAAACAACAAATGTCATATTGCGTTGAAGCTTAGCTGCGATATCTTCTATATCGATACTAATAAAGCTGAAGAGTTTGTTTGTTTGAACGCGGTAATCTCTGGAACTGCCACTCAGATTTGAATTTAAGATCCGAGCAAAAGGAAGAAAAAAATCAGAAAGAACGCTAAGTGAAAACGAAGTAATAGCGCGGGCAGGCGATGCGATGCAACGGGGTGGGTCGGGGGAACAAGAAATTTCACGCGGATGAAGTCGCGGGCAGAAGCTAGTATAAAAATAACGCAAACCTATTGTTTTTACGAGAGAACTCCCCTCCTCTACGCTTTGGTGGCATTGATGTCATCAAAATCACGATCTTAACAGTTCGCTTTCGTACAATCACAGTTTGTACAATAAAAATTACATTGCATTATTTCTATTCCACAGAGGCCCATCTGCTCATTCTCAATAGAAGACAGAACAGCGTTGAACGCAAGAAAGAAAAGATTAGAGAAATCCATAGCCAACAACCCTCTAACTAACCAAAATGGCGGAGATAATTCAAACACAGACAAGAAAAACAGGAAACGGAAGCCGGAAATAGCACCAGACGAAAGTTACGCTAAGAGAAGGAAATTTGGCAAACTGAATAAGTTTAATAAGAATGATAATCAACAAGATGGTTCTAATAATTATAATCAAAATGAAGGAGGCAACAGATTTAATAACCAAGGACAAGGCAGATTTAACAAAAATAACCAAAACCAAGGTAATGACAGATTTAACAAAAATAACCAAAACCAAGGTAATGACAGATTTAACAAAAATAACCAAAATCAAGGTCAAAATAGATTTAACAATGATAATCAAATTCAAGGACAAGACAGGTTTAACAGAAATAACAGAAACCAAGGCGGACCTAATAACAGATTTAATAAGAATAACAGAAACCAAGGGCCCCGTAGGAATGAACCAGGACAGTTTGTGCGAAAACCAAGGGATTTCGAATATGGAGAATTCACAGGTCTAACAGCAAAAGAAGGCTCGCAACACAAAATGAGGAGCAACCATAAACTAAAAGCTCAGGCCGAAATCCATAGACAAACTGTCAAAACAGAGAAAAAACAGAGCAAGAGGTCTCAGATACTCAAAATGGCGGCGAAAGAGAGGATAAAGGGTCCGAAACAGAAGGTCAATAAGAACCCTACTAAGAAGAGGAATAAGAACCATAATCGGTCGAAGTTTGATCGCTTATTGTAATGAAGAAGTGTGTGGATAAGGCAACTTACGTTTTTATTATATTATTACGTGAACATTGTTGTAAATAATTGTAAGCGAATTATATTTTTGCTTTTAAAGTATTTGTATCTATTTACTAATCTACTAGTTCTTGCCCGCGTGGTCAATACTCCTATTTTGTTCACAATTTCAAGAGTTTTAAATTTATTGCACGGAACCCTAATTCTTTTTCTAAAATAAAAGCAGCCTAAGTTACTCCTTATAACGTCAGTTATCTGCCAGTGAAAATCGGTCCAGCCGTTTCGGAGATTAGCCGGAAAAAACGGACAGACAGGCAAAAATATTAATAACTAGCTGTGCCCCGCGACTTCGTTCGCGTGGAAGTCTTAAGATACACAATATACTAAAATAACAGCCACATTTTAATAAAACTCCTTCGCCCCCGACCCGCCCCGTTCGATATTAGCCGGAACAAATAGACGGACAGACAAAAAGAAAATGTTATAAGTACCGTATATACTTTCATATGCATTTAGTAAAAAGCTGTTATTTTGACATTACAAACAGACGCTTCAATTTGATTAATTTTTATAGAAGACTAGCTTCCGCCCGCGTGAAATTTCTTGTTCTCCCGACCCACCCCGTCGCATCGCAACGCCTGCCCGCGCTGTTACTTCGTTTTCGCTTTGCGCTCGTTCTTACTTTTTTCCTTTTTACTCGGCTTCTATGGGTTCTAGCGTAATGTTACATAATCTTTCTCGAGAATTGGACTATAAAATGAAAAAAGATTTTTTCAAATGTGACTGGTATTGACAGAGATTAGCGCGTTCAAACAGTCGATAAAAATAACATGTTTAGGTAACTAATAGACTAAGCGCATTTTTCTTACTTTAAGCATTTTTATATACGTCGTAATTTCTAAACGAAAGGTCCGATTCGAATAATTTAAAAAGGAATTATAATATGTACTTAATCAACCTTGATTATGAAACTATTTATTTGGATAAGGATTAATGCCATGTTTATGAAAACACCTCCGCAAATAATGCATTATTTTATAGATTCAGATTTGATTCTAAATTATTGCTAACGCGGCTGCAGTGGTCTCGAACGTCAAAGAGCGAGATCGGTAGAAAATCGGTATATTTGTACCCAAAATCGGTATTTGACAAAAAAAAATACAATATTCAATCAAATTCGTTTATTTATTGAAAAAAAAACAGACTAATTTATAACGAGAGCCCATATCGGTAGAAATACCGAAAAATCGGTAGGTTCGAGACCACTGCGCGGCTGAGCCATAAACCATAATCACACTAGCTATACAGGGTGTTGTGGACAGCCCTCCGTAAACTAACAGGGTGCATTCAGCTCCTTATTTTGAATCATATTCCACCAGAAATATTCTCAGGAAAATTTTAATTTTTTTATCGTATTTTCAGTTACTATTCCCTTATTTCAATGTAAAATTACATTCTCTGTACGCAGCACTCCATTTATGTAAATAAAACAGCTAAAATAAATAAAATCGGCAATGGATGTTGAAATACACGGCGGCCGAAGGCTCGCTGCGCTGCCATTCGCTACGCGCGTTTTGCCACGGTAACGATACATTGCGTATGAGGTAATAAAACAAATCAGATTTATTGGATTCCCATGACGTTCCTGTAATAATTTCATGTACCGGTCATCTTAGGATGATAATAAACTGAATTCACCCCATCAGTCTGCGAAGGGCTGTCGCTTACACCCTGTATATACGTATAGTGACAACTAGCCAATTAAGAGTGACAGTTACTAAAAATAAAACAGCCAGCATTTAAGTACATTTTTTTATTTAGTTTGTATTCAAAAACCTTACAAAATAACAAAAATACCATTAGTTAACAAAAGCGTTCGTGAATATAACTATTTATTTTGCTTAAAAATATTTACGCGTACTGCCCCGTTGGTTTAGTTGTCGTAAGCGCTACTGCTGAGCGTGAGGTCCTGGGTTCGATTCCCGGGTCGGGCAAAGTATTGTTGGGTTTTCTATCTGGAATTTCTCAGTACCAGCCCGCAGTTTGGATCTGTGCCCGATTGATGGCAGTAGGCTCGCCCCCTATCACATGGGACTTAAACATAACTGACGAAATGTGGATGTACTATAGGCACATCTCTCCCCAACCCTTCGGGGAAACGGCGTGATGTTATGTTATGTTAAAAATATTTAAAGGTTTTCTCAAATCTTAGGAAAATTACTGATGTTATTTTATGACTTGAAATAACGGCCGATGAATCATGGCCGGTCTGACTGAGCATAGTTCTCCGAACTTTCGCGCATGTTCTCTCAGTCACACTCGCCTCATATCACCTTTTGGTTCCTAAAAAATGTTATTGCGCAGCCTTCTGCGCAGTTCGGACAGGTCATGATTCATTAGCAGTAATGTATGTACTTAGAACAAGGTCTCTTGCCCAAATATAAGCTTTATTACGCGGTGGTGGGATGGTATGTACTACACTTGGCATATTTGTACAAATATTCGCGATATTCCGCCAAAAAAAAATTGTACTTCATTTGAATGGATACAGGGTATATTTTGTATTGGCTACATAATGCGAATATTTGCGCGAAACCTCCCAAGCTCCCAAGTGATAAAGAATTCAATAATAATGCATCCACATTATCTTAAATTCAGCATTAAGATAATAAGTCGTATTATTATCATATCACTGTTTCAAAGTCAAAGACCGACTGTTAAAAGTTTAACGGTAGACATCTTAAAGCACGTCATTTTCTATACGGGGCCTATATTACATTAACATAACATCACGCCTGTATTCCCCGAAGGATTACGCAGAGGTGCACCCACATTTCACCAGTTTGTTCAAGTCCCATTCCCATGTAACAGGGGGTGAGCCTGTTGCTTTCAACTGGCCACAACTCTGGGCTGCTAATGAGAAATTCCAAATGGAATAACCCGATAATACTGCCTGAACCGGGAATCGAACCCAGGACCTCATGCTCAGCAGTAGCGCTTGCGACCACTAGACCAATGAGGCAGTCACATTATGTAACTTATTATGTAAAGTTAAATGCATCCAATAAATGCATGGTCGACTCAGTTAAGTAGAAAATTATTTCAATAAATTGTGACTATACCCATGGCCGCCGTATACCATAATTATATTTATATCGGACCTAAAATCTATGTAGTTAGCGATATGATTTATACCGTATGTCATGATCCCGCGCGGGATGCGGGACTCTACTGCGCGCGTCTATTGTTAGTCACACGAATATTCTATTCGCACCAGTTTTCGTCCCGTCGCCTCAGTTTGGCCAGCGCATGACTTAAAAGATCCACAATGCAAAGTTTATGGCGGCTCTGAACACGAGGCGAGTTGCTGCGCAGGAATAAATTCACGTGTCAACGGTGGTGAGGGGTGGGGTGCTGCGCAGTGAGTAGCGCACTTCAGAGTCGCCATCAAGTTTGCATCAGCATGTACTGTGTTTGTTTACCATATTAGATACGTAAGAAAAAATAAACTGTACTTGCAGACAGTCACTGGATGGGTTTGTGCGATATACACCTCATTTCGCGAACAACTGAATTTAGAAAGGATTCTAACTCTTTGGTCTCATGGAAACCGTTACCAGTGATTTGAAAACTCTCTTACAACTACTAATATATTACCAGCACCCTAATAGCGTAACACGCTATCAATTAGAATCTGAATGATTTTGAAGCCTATTGCTATTAATGCATTGCTTCATATGTTCAAAAAAAATTGTCTGCTCAACAACATTAATAACGCAATGAATGTTGTTGAACTGTCAAAATGATACCGACCCCTACTGTGTGTTACGCAATTTAGGGTGCAAGCCGTAAATATGACTCATCGAGTTTTTGAAAAAGACTATCCCCGCGTTTAAATCGAATTTTTTTTTTGACGAGTTATGAGAACATAAATGTAGGGAGCAGCTGATTTTTTTTCCGCGATTTCAGGTTTGGTCCCATAGTAAAAGTTGTTCATAATGCTGAGTACAATGACCCCTTAAGAGATTGTGCGTTATTTATGTTACACCTGTATAATTTTGTTACCATGGTAAAGTCTGTTCGGAAAGAGAGCCGTCGTGGGATTTGAGAGCGCAGCTGAGCTTAATTACCTTTTTACAAGCTTTTATTTAACTTGCCTTGTTAGTTAGTATGCATGGGTCAAATCTTGCAACCTGAATTAAAACCACTTCCTCTTGTCCTACGGAGATGATATTTTACATGTTTGTTTAGCGAGCAAAACAACGTTACGTTAGTTCACATTTAAGCCACGACGGCTCTCTTTCCGGACATACCCTAATACAAAATAGAAAAGTACTTCTATGGTTCTAACATCTCTATATTAGATCTCATCATCGCGCGTTCGTAGTTCCGAAGATAGGCGATGATTTTCGAAGTCCATAATTTTCCTTGGAGATCTGTATACGGGTGTAAACGAGGTATATATCGCCAGCTCTGTCATTCACACATGTATGACTGTCTCTTTCAAAAGTTCGACGTGTCCGGTCGGGTACTGTATTCTTCACCCATTGGTTCACTATAACTTCTTGAGTAGTCCGCATTCGTCCAGGTGCGAGTACAACACTTGTTTGTATTCCTCAGGGTGTTTGATGTAGTGCAGTACGTGCGGCGACTCGTCCCAGCATTTGAAGTTGCACTGTGGGTGAATATAATTATGAAGTAAGTACGAAATTAACAATGAATCATGAGAAGTTAGTATATTGAGGCCCACTTGCACCAAAAAATCACAAAATGCATTTAATGTTAAACGTATTTAAAACATCATTCTGTCTTTGTCATCTTCATACGATTGTCAGATGGAACTATGTTTGAAATTCGTTTAGCGCTAAATGCATTTATGGCCGATCCCTATAATTTACGGATCGTTATTGGTTAAAATTAAGACTCTTGTATCTTTACCAATAATGAAGCAAAGCCTCATAGCTTTGCATAGTAGACCCTCCCATATGGAACTAGCTATCAAAGGTAAAATTAGCTTACTAATCTATTTATATGCCCAGTTTGAGAATAAAAAATGTTACCATTAGTAAGCAAAACGATTCGTTTTTGTTTATAGGAACCGTGCATTACAAGACTACAATGAACCCATCATCTGTCCCACCAGCGACCATGTCAGTGATCTCCACCTACCAGTGGTTATGTGGTAATGACATACACGAAATAGAAAACCGGAACACAATACAGTATCAAATTAGTTAGTAGTAGAATTAGTCAGCAAAACTTCGCAGATCCCAGTCTGCGAAGTTTTGCTAACTAATTCTAACATAACATAACATCACGCCTTGTTTCCCCGAAGGGTTAGGCAGAGGTGTACCTATTATAGTACACCCACATTTCGCCAGTTATGTTTAAGTCCCATGTAATAGGGGGCGAGCCTATTGCCATCTATCGGGCACAAATCCAGACTCCGAGCTGTTACTGAGAAATTCCAGATAGAAAAACCCAATAACACAACTAAGTAATTCTAATTTGAACATTCATAATCAGCCTATAATGTTCTCACTGCTGGGACACACGCCTCCTCTCAGTGAGAGGGAGTGGGCCGTAATCTACCACGCGGGCCCAGTGTGGTACCATTTTTGGTTCTAGAACATGCCGGTTTCCTTACGATGTTTTCCTTCAGCGTTTTGAGAGCAGTGGTGATGAAATTAAAACACAAAATAAAGCGCCTGCCTGGGTTCGAACCTACGACCAACAAACTCGTAAGTCGGGGCCGTTACTACTGGACTACCACTGCACTCCTTGGCGCTCAAGTATGATATAATTCCAGACAAAGATTTTTATAAATCGCTCTCCTATGGTATAGAAACATTCTGTTTTGTGAAACTCAAAACATACCTTCATCCCGCTTCTAACCCAGGAGTCGTGAACGCTTCTGCTCCTCTTCTCAGCCCCCACCAGGTCAGTCTTCGACACCAGGAAGAGCCCTGGGGCTCTGCAGGGCGTTTCATGGAACACCTCGGTAGCTTTCATGTAATGTTTCGTTGCAACGTTGTGGAACACTTTCATATGAGTTCTGGGGAAGTGGAGAAATTTTGTAAAATTAAGTCTGTATTGTTCAGTCTCAGATTGAATGCCACTAAACTGCATCAGACTCTTTAAAAGTAAGCTTGTTTTGATTTTTTTATTTACGTGTCGTGTCGTGTTTTTTTGTTTTAGTTTTATTCTATACGTTTTAGAGCTAATTTAATCAAAGTCATATATCTTTTATCCCGGGAATAAAATTGACGTCTGACAATTTTTGTATGGAAAATCTGTTAATAATAAAACCATTATCCGCTGGATTAGACTTAGACTAGGTATAAAAGTTTGGTCGAATTCGCCCTAAGTGTATTATATGTTTGGAACGCTTAAGGTGGAAGCGCCAGGGTAGCCCGCGAAATTCAAATTTTCTTACGTTTTTTGCAATTTGCAGGTCAGCATTAGGTTGTATGTTGATTAAAATATGATTCGCGACTGTGACAAATATGTATTTATTAAAGTTATCAATACAACTCTCTAAGACCAAGTAATTCTATCGAATGACTATTTCATGAAATCTTAACTTTTCAGGATTATACTAACTTAAGGAATTGTATACTGATTCTAATCATTATAATTCTGTAAATACATATTGGTTACGGTCGCGAATCATACTTTAATCAACATACACCCAGACACTGAGCTGCAAATTGCAAAATTCGTAAGAAAATTTGAATTTCGCGGGCTACCTTAGCGCTTCCCCCTTAAGCCCTTCATTTTGATAGCCCAAATGGTCATGGTACTTTACTTATTGTTGTTTAAAATTCGCCATTTTGATTTTACCAATCATGTCATTTGGTATATTAGTAAAGCAGTAACGAGGCGGCTAATGTGCGCTTTTATAATTTCTACCGTGACGATGTTATCGTGGTCGCCTACGGCATTTTGATAACACAGGGAAGTAAAATGTATAGAAATATACAAGATGTATCATAAATAACGCACCACCTCTTAAGGGGGAAGCGCCAGGTAGCCCGCGAAATTCAAACTTTCTTATGTTTCTTGCAATTTGCAAGTCAGTATTAAGTTGTATGTTGATTAAAGTATCATTCGCGACCGTAACAATATGCATTTACAGAATTATAATCATCGAAATCAGTAATACATCTCCATAAGTCTGTATAATCCTAATTGTCAAGATTTCATGAATAGAATTACCTGGTCTTAAAGAGTTGTATTGATGACTTTAATTATTATACTTTTTATGGCCGCGAATCATATTTAGATTAACATAATAAAACTTAATACTGACTTGCAAATTGCAAAAAAACGTAAGAAAGTTTGAATTTCCCGGGCTACCTGGCGCTTCAGGCCTGTTGGTCTAGTGGTTAGTGACCCTGACTGCAAAGCCGGAGGTCGTGGGTTCGATTCCCACCCAGTACAAACTTTGTGTGATGAGCATATTGTTTGTTCTGTGTCTGGGTGTAATTTATCTATAATATGTATGTATTTATAAATTATATTTATAAGTATGTATATCAGTTGTCTGGTTACCATAACACAAGCTCTGCTTAACTTGGGATCAGATGGCCGTGTGTGAGTTGTCCCCAGGTATTTATTATTATTATTCGTTTATTTATTTTCTTTCTTATCTATTTACATTTTTAAATATTTCTAATAAAAATATATACAAAAAAAAAATTAAAAATATAAAAAAAATGAGGTCCGCCGGTATCGGGAGCAGGGTCCAAGCTACCGGTGGTTAGGGCTGCAGAGACAGGAACCTCCTCACAATACGAGCCGTATCGAGGAGTACTGCCTTCTGGATCAGGCTCTTGATCCAACCGCCTAACGACAGCCTCGAGAGATGTTGGTCGAGGCTTTCGGCCATCAGGCCATTGGCCGTTACAACAATCGGCACAATGACAGCCGAGGTCACATTCCACATGTCAACAACCTCGTGTGCTAAGTCGAGATATTTTATTTGTTTCTCTTTCTCAGCTTTCACGAGGTTCTCGTCATGTGGAATGGTAACATCGATAATCATTGCGCGGCGCGCTAATCGATCTATCACCACTATATCAGGCTTATTGGCGACAATAGTCCTGTCAGTGATGATAGACCGATCCCAGTACAACGTGACATGGTCATTTTCGAGAACTGGGTCGGGCACATACTTGTAATACGGTACCTCAGAGTCCACAAGTTTGTATTTCAAAGCAAGTTGCTGGTGAATAATCCTGGCCACTTGGTTATGCCTGTGCAAGTACTCTCCGTTAGCCAGACGAGAACAACCAGAGATAATATCGTTCATTTGCGAGAAGATTGACATAATTCAAAAAGAGCAATTTTTGGTTTTGATGATTTAAAAGTTTAAAATCAGCGGTAAGAGTGCGACGAAGCATAATGTTCACACCTTTCTAGTTTCCTCATTTTTGGCTTACTGTAATGAAGTAATTTAATAATGGCCGTATTCACAAAATTGCTACGTTCACCTGTATAACTCAAAACTGATGATTTTTTAGTTATGTCACCCTTCTTGCAAATGAGCGATATGTCTGATGGACTCACCCGGACGGTGACATGCCCGACACACGTCAACTGTCCCGTCCTTCATAATATGTCTCCGGTAGTTATTCGTCAAAATAACTTCGTCCATAATTGCACAAACAAAACCTTCAGTTTCCCCAAAGAGGTCACCGAAACGTAGCCAGGATACGGACGCTAAGAAATCTACACCGGGCTCGTGTAGAGCCCGATAGAAGCGTCCGTGAAGTTCCTTGCTTTGCCATACCGCCTTGCGGTCATCTGTAGTAAGTACTACAGTTTTGCGCCAGTTCTCTTTAGCCATGGAAGCGGGGTGAGCCCGTTGTCCACTGCGACCACATCACGGTGCATACCCACGTCGGCGTTTAAAAAATATTCCCTGAGGCTGCACACCTCGCGGTTGTGGAGGGTCTTCGCATTTAAAATTATTATTACTCGTTTATTTATTTTCTTTCTTATCTATTTACATTTTTAAATATTTGTAATAAAAATATATACAAAAAAACATTTAAAAATATAAAAAAATAGAGGTCCGCCGGTATCGGGAGCAGGGTCCAAGCTACCGGTGGTTAGGGCTGCAGAGACAGGAACCTCCTCACAATACGAGCCGTATCGAGGAGTACTGCCTTCTGGATCAGGCTCTTGATCCAACCGTTATTATTACTATTATTACTGCACTCATTATGAACAACTTTTACTATGGGACCAAACCTGAAATCGCGAGAAAAAAAAACAGCTGTTCCCTACATTTATGATCGCACAACTCGTCAAAATGTAGGGAACAGCAGATTTTTTTCGCGGTTTCAGGTTTAGTCTCATAGTAAACGTTGTTCATAATGGTGAGTACAATGAGCCCTTAAGAGGATGTGCGTTATTTATGTTACACCTTGTATAAAGACGCTTTTACATTTCTGTCCAGGGTAACGTTATAACGTAATGGTATCGTAGCACACCGAAACTTCCCAGTGGCTAACTTAAACTTCTTCTTAAACCCACTCGTTAAGCCGGTGTTTTTGTTTGGTTATCCTTTTGTTGACTGTAAGCCATAAAGTACTCACGTAATATAACTCCTGAAGAGCTCCTGTAAGAACTTGTTGCGCGGGAAAACAGCGCTGGGAAAGCCGACCGGAATCTCGTGGATGTCTGCGCCCGAGTCCCACACTTGAGACGCTATGCGGTCTAATACTGGCTGAAATCTGGGGGAATAAGGGACACATTTTATTTTGTTATTCTCTATTCAATAATTGCAATATCGCATCAGTGATTCATTGGTTTTTGAGTTACCATCGAACCTCCATTATACACTCTTTCTATGCTGCGTCATAGTCGGATACAAAAAAATATGTGCGGTCGGGGACCCCCGTCAGGAACGAAGTTCCTTCTCACGTGATTTAAAACAAAAACAAAATATTTTCGCAGCCGCCATCTTGGATTTTCATTTGGACCTCTATAACGGCTTTAGCACCCTCGAAAACTATGAAAACGACACCCATGACGAAAAATTTGGAAATTTTTGCAGCCGCCATCTTGGATTTTCATTTTGACCAAATTCACAGTTTCCCTCTTTCTGTATCGAGAGAGGGAGAGAGAGTAAATTTAAACTTTATTTGTCTTTCTATCGAGAGATAGAGAAATTGTGAGTTCGAAAGAAGAAAGTCACATGGTGGGGACATACAAAGTACGGACGCTTTTTCGCGTGAAGATTTCTAACAGTCAACTCCTACTGCACGCCGCGTGAAAGTTCCAAAAGGGGACAACCATAAAAGTAAGTGAAGATACCTAAACCATGGTTCAGTTTCCATAGCAAAAATCTGACGCGCTATAACACCCGCCATGTAAACACTCCCGGACTCCTAAATCGAGCCCCCATGCATTTCCTTGTTAGGTATAAAGGCCTAAAACATCAAAATAGTGACGAGTCAAAGAAAAAGTGTTGTGCAGTTTTGAAGTCGAGATACCTACTAGTCATCATTTTGGTTTATAGTTCCAAATTTAAAGTCATGAACATTTAAAAAGATACAAAACTTTAGAATGCAGTGTGGCTTGATTTAAGACGACGCGCGACGATAACCGACTTTTAATGATTGTAAACTGAAGATCACGCCTCAACGAGTAGTGTTAATGATTTGGAAAAAAATATATTATTATGTTAAATTAGAGCATTTTCTTAGTAACCAATAATATGTGAATATTTTGGATTATGTTTATATCTAACGCGGATTAAAAACTTAGAATCACGCAAAAACTATCAAGCGTATTTTTATGAAACCTTCAAGATTTTAAAGATAATTTAATTATTTATCTATTAAATGAAATTGTTTATTCTGTAAATAGGATATCGGAATCACTTTTACATGTCATATTATTATTTTTTTTTTAATCTAGACGGAGTCGACATTTCCTATCTGACTACCCCTTTTTTTTTTGTGGATGGGAAATCATCAAATGACTTCTCCCGCTCTGGGCGGAGCGGGAGGGCGTGTTAGACTTTTACTGACTAAAACGCACCCGTGTTCCTTCTGTTGCCTGTGCCGGGGCCACGGTAACTCTTTCGAACATCCCGCGACCCTAGCTGGATCTGACTACCCCTGAGAAGAAATGGCGAAACAAACTCAGGGGTCAAAGTCTCTTTTAAAGTCCAGATATGATCTTGGTCAAATCATGTGAGGACTATTTAGATCCGCTTCTGAAATGGTCTTTTGAGGAAAGAACCACAGAGTGGACCTGTCCAGTCAGTGCAAGCATTTGTCAGTAATCGTGTAGCTCAACTCAGGACTTAAGGAGCTCAATGACTCAACGGACAGTACCACAGAAAGGACATTTGGGTAGGCCGCATAAAGTAGGTACTCAAAATGACAGACCATCATTAAAACTAACTGAGCAAAAAATATATTACCTTTTGTTTTATGTATAATACGCGTCTAATTTGGGACAGCGCTCCTTGATAGGCGAGTTCTATTACTGGGTGGACGTACGACGCGTTGCGTTAGCTCAGCACAGAACACACAAGCTATGCACTCAAGGCCGTTGGCATATATCTGCGTCTTAAGAGTCCGAGAGTTTAGTAGGTTAGGTATACATACACTATACGGACTTTGTGTATTGTATGGTTGACAGACAGATTTCTAGTATTTTTGTTACGGGATGGAACCGGGTCAATGGCAATGTTACCAGTTTCTAATAAATAGTTAATTTAACTTACTGTTTCTTATTGTTCACTGCGTGTACTAAAAGCTCTGCCCACACATACGCGCCGACGGAGAACCCGTGAATGACCAGCGGGTTCTGACTGTTCACCTCCATGAACCTTAGCAGTTTTTCTGCGATTACCTGAATGTGGACGAAAAAGTCGTGACTTAATATACAACATGTCCCGGAATTAACGCACAGCCTCTTAAAGGGTCATTGTACTCATCATTATAAACAACTTTTACTATGGGACCAAACCTGAAATCGCAAAAAAAAATCAGCTGTTCCCGACATTTATGTTCGCATAACTCGTCAAAATATACGGAACACGGACACCTGATTTTTTTTTCTCGATTTCAGGATTGATCCCATAGTAAAACTTGTTTATAATGATGAGTACAATGACCCCTTAAGAGGTTGTGCGTTAATTCCGGGACATGTCGTATAGGATGTAATTGAAATCGCATGATGGATCAGAGTTTTATTTTGTGCCAAAATCTGAAATAGTTTAAAAAATATCTGTTTCATGAATCTGATGGACATATTTAAATTTCCCACAGTACGCATAGATATGCGTACTGTGGATAATTTAAATCTCAACAATTTAGGTATAACGCTGGTACAAAACTTTAACAGTACAGTTTAAACTTGGTTTAAACTGTAGTTCTGAACGAGTTAAGCCTCAAGGTATGGAATGTGGTGGTGGTGGTTGATGGTATGGTGGTTGGCGGTATGGTGGTTGGCGGTATGGTGGTTGGTGGTATGGTGGTTGGTGGTATGGTGGTTGGTAGTATGGTGGTTGGTATGGTTATTATACCAGGCTTGAAGATGCTGCTATCTATGACGATTGTCGAAACGATGTATTGTAGAGTTACGATATACGCTACGAATCGTTTCTGCTATCCTAAGGTCATCTTACGACACGGTTTGGTCCCTCATCTTTGGTCGTAAGAAAGGCTCTCAACCATACCTGGGATCCCTTCACCGGCCACATCAGCTGCCAAGGTGAACAAGACACGGAGACCACGTCAAATCCATGGTCTAAGTAGAGTTTAGCGTATTTCTCGACATGGTTGGGTTTAGCCATCATCCAGTTCATAATAATGCAGAGTGGCTTGTCTATGCTCTGGTTTAATCTGAAAAAGAAGAATAATAAAAATAAAATAAATAAGAAGATTAAAATATTTTAGTATAAGTACCTAATTAAGTAACTTGTGCTTAATAACACAAAAATCTACAGAACATTATTCAGGTAATGTGGCTGAAATGCTTTTTTGGTTCTTATTCTCATTCAAAAAACTATAAGACAAAATAAATATTATTATCACATCATTATGCTGACAGAGATAAGAAATGTCTCGGATAATTTTAAAATTATTTACTTTAATTAAATCTTCATTCCAAATTAATATATCTATCCTCCTTTCTTCACCCCAATTTACCTAGAGTAAACTCTTTATAGAGAAACTCAAGGGAACGAGCATTTACTTTTGTTATAGAGAGTTTTCGTTATGTGGAGTGAAGCAAGAGAAACAACCAAATATTAATTACAATACTTTTTTAATATTTTTATTATTTATTTATTGGTTTAGGACTGATAATTACGAGAGTTGCGTACTGTGATTAGTAACTGGGGCCCACATTCCTAACGACAATTCGATCCAAGAGTAATGTCACACATGTTCTAGGCAATTAACAATAACAAAAGGAAGGGGGGCTGTTTACGACCTCAGGTGTTTTCCTTAGAAGTTTCGGCACCTCTAAGATTTAGTCGGAGCCTTCTAAACAGTAATGCTGATAAAATATATTTACCGACATCTAAGGCCGCTATCCCACTGGCGTTTTACGAGCGTTGGCGCTTCTCCAATGTTGCGCAGACGCGACGTTAACGTTGCGAGTTTCTAGCGGTTTTTGGCAACAGGTACCACGCCGTTCGTCAAATGTAGTCTCCGGCATTCGCAAATATTCATAAAATTCCGATTCATTATTTTTAATATTATTAGAGTAGGTACAGTGCGAAATATTCGCTTTCTTGTAATCGATTGGACCAAAAGGATTTTCCCAAAATTGACGATGAGACTTTCTTTTTCTTTTACGTAATTTTCGTCGAAGCAACCAGTAACAACAGCCAAAAGTAATGTTTTCTCGTCGGAATCCATTTTGTCTTCGATTATACTAGAAACTCGCGACGTTAAGCGAGAAGCGCCAACGCTCGTAAAATGCCAGTGGGATAGCGGCCTAAACATGAACGTATTTCTCGTAATAGAGAATGACTGTTAAGCTATAAAGACTGTATCAGTGTAAGGGTTTTAAGGTAAACCAACTAAATTGAACTAATTTATACGTTATATGAAGTTTTACGTTACATCGCAAGACGTTATAAAGAGTTTACACTGTATTTGAGATCGGCGCAATACGTCTGCTTCTATCGGTACATCTCTATCAGCCGTCATCTCAGCACTCAACCCGTTTCTAAACATAAGTAGGTACCTACTTATTATTTTCTTTCATACATTCCATTCATCGTTTCTTTGGGACTACCGGCCCCTAATATCATCACACCTGTTACCCCGAAGGGTTAGCTAGGAGGTGTGCCCATATAGTAGGTACACCCCTATTCTTCGTGGGGAGTGTTTCTCTAAAAACGCGAACTTACTTCATAGTGCTAGGATCTGCTTTTAACTTGACTTTATCATTGCTGATGTACACCATGTTTTGGTGTATATTCTGCGTGTGCGCACCGCGATTCACCGACATCGTCGCCACCGGAACGCATGATAACAGCGGACGGGAAGCTACCTGCAAAAGCGAAAGATTTATTATTTATTCCGTAGGTAGAAATTTTATGCCTCACCACTTAGATAATATATCATCTATCGATGTATATTGATTCTTTAAAACGTGGTAACTATACGTGCTGACTTAAGCCTTTAAAACACAGATATATGCCAATGGCCTTGAGTGCATAGCTTGCGTGTTCTGTCCTGAGTTCACGCATCGCGTCGTACGTCCACCCAGTAATAGGACTCGCCCATTAAGGAGCGCTGTCTCAAATTAGACGCATTATTATACATAAAACAAAATTTATTATATTAAAACACGTATACTAAAAGATAAATAATTAAATTATCTTTAAAATGGTGAAGGTTTCATAAAAATACACTTGATAGTTTTTGCGTGATTCTCAGTTTTTTATCCGCGTTAGACATAACTTTACAAATTAATTACACTATGTAATATAAATATAAATCTAAAATATTCACATAATAAGTTATTAAGAAAATGCTCTAATTTGACATATATTTTTTCCAAATCATTAACACTACTCGTTTAGACGTGATCTTCAGTTAAAAATCATTAAAAGTAGGTTATCGGCGCCTTAAATGGATGAGCTTACACTGCTCAGCCCGAGAGTCGAACTCACGGTCATTCCTGTCCTAAGCAGTCTCTATTTTAATTTTTATAAGTACTAGTTTAGTGGAAATCAGGGCTGACGAAAAATTAAAAATCGATCGTACTTGCTACTTCGAACCTTTTGTGAATATTCATTTATACTTATCGATTTAAGTAATTTAATTAGCGGGAAACCACCCTACATTTATATCGCCACGCACCGAAGGGTAAGTCAACCCTCTGTCGAAAGGCTCCCCGTTATGACAAATAGGACACGCATAGGGTTCTTGAGGACAGATCGACCTTCACCAGAACTTTATTGTGTTGTAAGTATAACGCGGGCTGGGTTCGCAGCTCCACGTCCATTGCAACCGCGTATTTTGCGTAGGTACGGAATTTTATTAGACTGTATTGGTCGAAAACCTACTCAAGTATAATTTTGTAAGATGTACGAAGAAAAGAAAAAACGTTTATTTGCGCTAAACATAACGCCAAGAAAGTTGGATGAAAATATGCGTCACATCCACGCAAAACGGCCATCGCTCAGCATAATGCTGCGACCCTATGCGAGACAGAGCCCCAGCGCTGGTTTTCAGCGACAGCCGGCGTTGACGTGATGATGACGAATGATGTTGAAGAAACTATACTTACATTCTTACAACAGATTAATCTTTTTCCGTGGTTAGCGGCGAAGCAAACTGCAGTCCGCAGCCGAAACGCCTCCATAGCGACCCGCAAACTGCTAATGCAAACAAAACAAAACAATATAATATTAATGTAGGTAAATAGTAAGTCGTACATCATCATCATCTTCCTGCCCTTGTCCCATGTTACTTGGGGTCGGCGCAACACGTTTTCTCTTTCCATTTTCCCCTGTCAAAAGTCACGCTATCATTCACTCCCTTCTCTTTCATATCATTCCTCACACAATCCATCCATCTTTTCTTTGGCCTTCCTCTCCCTCTCCATCCATCAACATTTATATTCATCACTCTTTTAGTCACATGCGTTTCCTCCCTCCTCTTCACATGTCCATACCAAGCCAAACGATTTCCTTTCAACTTTTCTGTCACTGGCGCCACTTTCAAACTTCCCCTTATATACTCGTTTTTTACTTTATCCAATTTCGTCACTCCACACATCCATCTCAACATTCTCATCTCCGCTGCATGCAATCTTTTTTCATCCGTCTTCTTCACGGCCCAGCATTCCGATCCATACAGTACGACAGGCCTTATCACGGACTTATAAATTTTTCCCTTTAATTTGAGGGGCATCCGTGGGTCGCAAGTTGTTCCTGTGACCTGTCGCCATTTCATCCATCCTGAGTTGATTCGGTGCGCTACGTCTCGGTCTACTTCGCCATCCCCTTGGACAAACGACCCGAGGTACCGGAAGTCGGAGCAGCTCGGTACGGGCGTTCCGGCGAGAGATATGGGCACAGGACTGGAGAGACCGCCAAAATCACAAAACAAATATTCTGTTTTGGTCCGACTTAATCTCAGGCCAGCGGTCTCCAGTTTTGCCCACCACACCTCCAATCTGCTCTGGATCTCTAAGCCGCTCTCAGCAACCAGCACAATGTCATCAGCGAACAGCATACACCAGGGCGCCTCTTCGTGGATATCCGACGTAAGAGCGTCCATTGTCATCACGAAAAGGTAAGGGCTGAGTGCTGACCCTTGGTGCAAGCCGACAGCCACATTGAAGCTGCTGGTAGTGCCCACTGTAGACCGGACTTGGGTACTGCATCGACTGTACATCGCTCGAATCAACTGCACATACTTCCCTGGCACACATTTCTCCTTAAGGGCCCACCACAGAACTTCACGAGGCACTCGGTCGTATGCCTTAAATAGTAAGTCGTACATATCTACTCAAATAAATATTCTTCAAAGTCACCTGCTGTTGCTTGAAAGTCATTTTGGAAGACAAGAAATTAATGACAGTAATAAATTATATACAATAAATAATTATGCATTGAATGCTGATACATACGAGTACGCGTCGTGTCGTAAGTATTGTTAAAATGCATTATGCAAACTCGGTCTAGCAGTTTTGGTTTTAAAACGTTTAAATTAGCCATAAAGGCTCATTTTTTGTATGTATATTGAGATAATGATGATGGTCATTATCAATCCTCATCAATCGCCATCCTTAATCATTACGTTCTCTGTTTTAGGGTTCCGTACCTTAAAAGGAAAAACGGAACCCTTATGATCACTCGTGTGTTTGTCTGTCCGTCTGTCACAAGCAATTTGTTCCGAATCTAATGGACCGATTAAGTTGAAATTTGGTACACACCAATTTCTGTGACCCAAACATGGTCGTAACATAACATAACATCACGCCTTGTTTCCCCGAAGGGTTAGGCAGAGGTGTACCTACAACACATGACATAAACAACAACAACAACAATGACATGAACGACACACAACAACATCAACAAAACGACAACAAACAACAACAACACATGGAACATGGACGTGTTACGTAGATAAATAAATTTTGAATACAGGGTACAGTAATACAATCCTTGAGTTAGTATAATCCTGATATGTCAAAATTTCATGAAATAGTCATTCAATAGGGTTACTTGGTCTTAGAGAGTTGTATTGATGACTTTAATGATTATAATTCTGTAAATACATATTTGTTACGGTCGCGAATCATATTTTAATCAACACACAACCTAATACTGACCTGTAAATTGCAAAAAAACCTACGAAAATTTGAATTTCGCGGGCTACCCTGGTGTTTTCGCCTTAAAGTAAAAAAAAAGTAAACGAAGGGCCCGATTCACTTCTACATAAAGCTCAGATAAATAATAACATAACATTACGCCTGTAATCACCGAAGGGTTAGGCAGAGTCATACCTTTAGTACACCCACATTAAAAAAAAACAACCACCACCCAGATAATCTATCAGACGGATAATTTCATAAAATGATGTCGCATATTTTCAAATTATCTGGTGAGAAACAACCCAGATGTGGTAAAAGTTGAGTCTTAACTGTTTAATCAACAGTTGTCATTTTTGGCGACCCCAGTCACATGGTGTAACTTTGTAAGAGATGACTGATAAAGAAAATGATAAGCTGTTATCAAATGTTTACTTCATCAGTAATCAAATTGTTATTATTATGCTACCGTAAGCCGGCAGAGGAAAAAATAATTCAAATGTTGAACAAAACATATTTAAGGCTACTGGTGACTTACATTTATGTACATTATATACTTTCCCTAACCTTTGTACCTTGTAAGCCTTACTAGAATAACAAACAATGCATGTATAATTTTATATTGTAACTACAAAACACATACCTTTAATCCAGCTCAATTTATAACACTTTTGCACTCAAATAACCACACAATAACATCCGTATATTCAAAAACAGTACTAAAAGTCACTTATTTATGCAAAACTATGACCCGAAAGTGTGTCAATGCCCCTTGGCATGCAGACATGCGTCGCGGACGCAAGTCGCGTGTAAACTGACGCGGCGCCGGCGAAATTAGCTCAAGGATGAGGAAGCCGAAATGTTCCAGTTATTGTGAAAGATGTATTGATATTGCCCGGTATGTGGGAGGCTGGCTGCCTGGCTGGGCAATTTACCGTGGTTTTGTTATTGGTAATTGTAGCGTAGTTCACGCTAAGTTTAGTGTTGTTGGGGTGAGTTGGAACTGTAGTTGTATGGGTTGGTAGTTAATACACTAATAAGGCTTTTTTTTGGGGTGGGAAATCATCAAAGGACTTCTCCCCCTCTAGGCGGAGCGGGAGGGCGTGTCAGACTTTTACTGACTAAAACCCACCCGTTTTCCTTCAGTTGCCTGTGCCAGGGGCCACGGTAACTTTTTCGAACATCCCGCGACCCTGGCAGGCATCGGCCCTAGCGGACCCCGTCAGTTAGCACTAATAAGGCTGGCTTCGAAGATGGAGTGGACCTACATTATAATAATTGGTGGGGATTTTGAATTGCATTAGGTATGCTAGTGATTACTGGGCGTAGCGTTAACTAGGGCGATCCGTATTTGAAATGACTGATTTAATTGTGTCTGGTTGATGGCAATTGGCTCGCCCCCTATTACGTGGGACTTAAACGTAGCTGGTACTATATCTCTGCCTAACCCTTCGGGGAATACAGGTGTGATGTTATGTGATGTGCGTTTAAATTACTTTTTATCTCAAAATCACAGACAGTTTTTTTTTGTACGAACTGACTAAATGCTTAATCATTATAAAATGTGCTCACTTGAGCACCGAAGAGCCATGACAGACCAGGTACTTCTTTACAAAATTTGTAACGGCTTGCTAAATGCTCCCGACCTTTTGACGGAAGTAAGTATAGCTGTACCTCGACATAAAGCTCTAAGATCTGTTCGCGAGACCGTTACCTTCGCCACAACTGCAAGTCGTACTAACCATGGTAGCAACGCACCCATGAATCGACTAATGGGAAACTATAATAAAATCGCTACACGCACCAACAGCATCGACATCTTCTCTAACTCTTTCTGTCAATTCCGTACGAGGCTTTTATCCAGCTTGGAGTCTCAAGACCTCTGTGCGATACGAGCCGTTAATTAATAAAAATTGTTTGCACTTCGATTTTCTACATCCTCAGCCTTTTTTGTTATATACTAACCATTGTATTTGTGAACATAGCGCATTTTCGTATATTTTTTTTTTCATTATTATTGTAATATATTTAAGTAACTAAACTAACGGTACCTACCCCGTCCCTTAATCATCAAGATGTTTGCTAGTGCTGTGCACTTCTATAAGTGACGTACTCACAGTATCTGTAACTGTTTGTGATTTTTGTTTGTGTATGTTCTAGTGAGTAAGGAGCTCGTGGCTAAGTAATATCAGCCGCATGGGTCGATCCATCAGGTTAAGCTGCGCTTGCCGGGGTTGGTCCGTGGATGGGTGACCATCTTTACATACCGAGACTCCTCCGTGCCTCGGAAAGCACGTTAAGCCGTTGGTCCCGGCTGTCATTCGTGGATCTTTGACAGTCGTTACGGGTCGTCAGAAGCCCGAAAGTCTGACAATCAGTCTTACCAAGGGGTATCGTATTACCCAGTAACTGGGTTGTGGAGGTCAGATAGGCAGTCGCTCCATGTAAAATACTGGTATTCAGCTGCATCCGGTTAGACTGGAAGCCGACCCCAATATAGTTGGGAAAAGGCTAGGCAGATGATGATGTTCTAGTGAGTAAGCTGTTGAAGTGTCATATCAATACATAAATAAATAAATGCTTTACAGATGTTTTCCTCGTAGGAAGTCTGCTTATCTTTAGGAGCGAATCAGCCATATTGATAGAGCCATATTTAGTAGGAATAGCCTTCATATCACATACCCCGGCTCAACATGATCAAATTAAATTAGCTAGCGAAACTCCAGAGACGTGATGGATATCGATTACTAAGCAAGATAAATAAAAAAATCAAATTTTCTAAACTCATATTTCAAGTTCACACACATGTTTAGACATCGATACCCATCACGTCTGTGGAGTGTCGCTAGCTTATTTAATTTGACCTTGTATAGATATTAAGAATAAACAAAGCAAGTTTAGCGACTTTTTTTTTCGGAATTACATCGCACATCTCTGCAATACTTGTGTACATACTTGGTTCATGTATTGTTTAGCCAATTCTCATAATGTCACTGCAGCATTCATCTTATTAACTCTAATTAGGTTAGTTCCTTCTTAGTACCATGTTTAAATGACTGTAGTCCCAGGAATTTGATGCAAACCTGCACAAAACGCGACTAGAAATTGGAAGGAAAACCATAGAATCATTATGTTTTTGGCGTGCAATGCAATATCCTCCAAATGCAGGTAATCAACTGCATCCGGTTAGACTGGAAGCCGACCCCAACATTGTTGGTAAAACTAGGCAGATTGAATTAAATAACCTCCATGAATGGCGATCTTTGAATGTTGGTGTTGTCAGCAACGATAGCCGATTAATAATTTGATAATTTCATATAATTATCATCAAAATCGACACAATTTTTTTTTGACATATCTCGGGACCCTGGGGTTCCGGACCTTTGGAAGGCGTATGAGGGCCAAAGCCTACTCGCAGAGGCCCCTTAGACGTTTTTAATGATATGAAGCACCAACCGACGATTATCCCTGTATGCACTATCCAGGTGCACCCAAGGACCCCGGGTTGGTGTAGGACTATGGGTTTGAGAGATATTGGACTATGGGTTTGAGAGATATTGGACTATGCGTTTGAGAGATATTGGACTATGAGTTTGAGAGATATTGGACTATGGGTTTGAGAGATGTTGGACTATGGGTTTGAGAGATATTGGACTATGAGTTGGAGAGATATAGGACTATGGGTTTGAGAGATATTGGACTATGGGTTTGACGGTATCTCTCATTGGACTATGAGTTTGAATCATCAAAAATTGACACAAAATTATTATTACATAAACTGTTTTTCATTATTTCATGTAATAATTTAGAAGTTGTTTCTATTTTAATATGACATCTGTTCCGTTTTTTCAAATGTTGTTTTCCAAAATTGTTTTTCGTTATGGTATGTATTTAATAGAAACCTCAAATAGGTAATTCCCATTTCGCTTTCCTAAAAACTTTTTTGAACACTAATATAATGAATCTCTTTTTGTGAACCTCTAATAATTCTTATTTTGGGGTCCTAAAAATACTAAATAGCCAAGTAACTGCGACCAACTTGGATGTAGCGCTCGCCAGCCGCTGCCGCGGCACCGCTCGCTTCGCTCGCTCGGTTCGCACGCGGTTGGTCACAGTACTAACTTAACCTAAACCGTTTGGTCGGGGTATCCTACTTTTTTTTTTTTTTGGGGATGTTAAATCATCAAATGACTTCTCCCGCTCTGGGCGGAGCGGGAGGGCGTGTCAGACTTTTACTGACTAAAACCCACCCGTGTTCCTTCCGTTGCCTGTGCCGGGGCCACGGTAACTCTTTCGAACATCCCGCAACCCCGGCTGGGGGTATCCTACTGCGACCAACTGTGAGAAAAAGCCAGAAATATAAAAAGAGGCTGATTTTATTTAAAAAAAAAAAAAACGTGTGTATCATTAGATGCCCAAAAAGTTTTTAGAAGTTCATTCATTTAAAAAGTGTTCATCATTAACCCTAGATCACTAAACTTTTTTTTTTCAAACTCTGTCACTAAACATTAGTCCTACAAACTAACAAAATAAAACCGCAATATTTATCAAAACTAGAGTATTTATTTAGAAAAAGTCTACTTAAAATATGGAATGTCTTTTAAATTACCACATAATAAAACAAAAGGTTAAAAAAAAATATTCTTGGCAGTCGGCACACACTGGAACCGTATGTTCCCCGCAAATCGCCGTCTTGCAGCGGCTGCAAAAATATTTAGTCATCCTGTGTTTTTTGTAAGGACAAAAAGAACATATTTTGCGCTTATTTTGTTGCGCTTGAGAGGTACTAGGAGTAGCATCTTCAATTTTTAAAATATCTTTGATACTAGCTTTTATATCCCTCCTCAAACGGCGGTAACGGGAACATACATAAACAGCGAATGCGTCAGAGTCGTGTAGCCTGTGAGACTAATGTTTAGTGATCTAGGGTTATAATGTTAATTAATAAGTTATTAGAGTACCAGTTAAATAATTTCCCTTTTGTTACTAACTGGCTAACATTTTAACGACATCATAAACGGTGTTCAAATAAAACATTCGAATATATTATATATATTTCCTCATTATCCTTGTTTCTTAAATTAATATTTCAAACAATTACTTAATTGTATGTATATTATTTCCTTATTTAGTATAAAAAAAATCAAACGACGAAAAAGTTTTTATAAAAGTGTATTTTCTATATATATTAAAACTACAGTGCATATTCTCTTAAACTAAAACTATAATATAAAAAATCTTATATACTAAACTTGATATAAATTTCTTCGCTTTAATACTTTAGACCTGATTCACAACTTATGTAAAATTCATGTACATATGTAGTTGACAATTGTTTTGGTGTTTTATTTAAATTAGGAACCGACAAAATAAGTATTTAAAAAAAGGAGTTGGTGCTCCTTAAAGCTAAGTTTACATTGGTTGAGTGGTTAGTAGAGTGCGGTAGTCGAGTTCTGTTAGAAACATAACTAACTAGTTAAAACGGAGAATGACATTTATAGTACTAGTACTACCCGAACTAAACTAATAACTCTGCTAATGTAAACGCGCCCTGCAAGTCGAAGTCGAGTCAAGTAAACAAAAGAAATACTTAACGATAGTCAAGTGTTTTAATGTTAGATTTCGTAAAAAGTGTTATATCCTATTCATTCTCGTAGTTGAATGACGAAGCGAGACAAAACATTTCATTTAACGAGTTAAAAATATCAGTTGATTCAATACACCAATGCGTTTTTAAACAAATCCATCGAAAGAAACATAAACACTGTCACTCAAGTGTTGCCAGCAACACAACAAAAGTACAACAATCCATTTGTCATCATTCAATAGCATTGTCAACAATGTGTTCCATTTTATTGGCTAAGAAGATTTTCATTTAAGTCTTCTTTTTAGGAAATATACGAGTAATTTCGCCATTATTTTTAGCTTAGCTTAAAAAAGCTTATTGCATGAGCTTGTTAAAACAAAAGCTCGAGCATTATATTTTAAAAGTAATTCTCCCGAGAGTTAAATTTACTTTAAATGAGCGATGAAATTAGGTTATAAAATATGCTTGCATTGTAGTTAGCGACTTGTTATTGAAATTAATTTATTCAATTCCGTTTACTAATGTGGAGACCACTTTACAATACGGCCGGTCTGAACATAGGCTCTCCGAACTTTCGCGCATGGCCACTCACTCACACTCTCCTCATGTTACCATTTGGTTCCTAAAAATGTCATTGCGCAGACTTCTGCGCAAAGTTCGGAGCGGCCATGATTCATCGGCCGTATTGCACCCGTGTGAACTAGGCTTTAGCAGTAGTTAGTCGCTAACTAAAATTCACTTATAACCGCTGCGTATTTTAATAGTAGTAAGGCATTGATAGACCGACGCGACGTAATCTTTATTCAGTTCCAACTACAATAAATAATTTTGTGTAATATTGCAACTTCAGTTAAAACTGCCTTTATTAAGAGATATTTTAAGTTCATCATTACATAATTATGGTCGCTGCCCGCATGCGGTCAAAGCACGGAGCACCCCTAATTTAAAATTATAAAGTAATATCATTCGGGAATCAAAAGTCGCTCATTGCTTATTTATTTAAATAGTATTGTCCACATTTGTGCTGAAATAGCTTTTCACGGATTTCAATCCACTAGCTATATTGCGTCCAAACAAATTTATACTTGGTTTCTGGGGTATTCTAACCGGAGTGTATCTGTAAGATATTGTAGTTCATACCAGATTATTCACCCAGACTGAATATAGAATGACAGAGCTTTAAACTACATACAGGTCATTTTCAGAATGGTTTTAGAACATTAACCCTATGAAGGCAACTAAGTCTGATCCCTTATGATGTGAGCAGATGCATTAGATTATTATATAATATAAAAAAAAAATGTATACACGCTGCTTTTTTATTGGCTAGGTAGCTGCCACCATGGCGTTCTACTCATCATTATGAACAACTTTTACTATGGGATCAAACCTGAAATTGCGAAAAAAAAAATCAACTGCTCCCTACATTTATGTTCGCAACTCGTCAAAATGTAGAGAACAGCTGTTTTTTTTTCACGATTTCGGGTTTGGTCCCATAATAAAAGTTGTTCATAATGATGAGTAGAACGCCATGGTGGCAGCTCCCTAGCCAATAAAAAAGCAGCGTGTATATAGTTTCTATTTTATTTTACTTTTATATTCCCAAAGAACAAAAGTACACACTTGGAACAGTTGCTATAGAAAAACATATTCTAAATCACCACGTATTTTGAACTTAACCCCAATTCATGAAAGTAGCGAGCGCACACTGGGATGCAGTACGCGGAGAACTTTGGAGCGTAATGCTATGTCTAACAGTGTACAAAATGGTGGCAATAGACTCGCCCCCTAATACATTGGACTTAAACATAACTGACGAAATGTTGGTGTTCTGTACACCTCTGCCTAATGTTTCAGGGATTACAGGAGTGAGGTTATGTTATTAAAAAGAATGTCTTATAAAACTTTTGAATACCCAATACTCCTGCTCACATCACAAGGGTCCACTAGCCCCTGAGAAACTGACCCATCTAACTACATAGTTCAATAGACCTTACATTTATAACCTCATCCTCATCTTGTCGGGCTGCGAGACGAGTCCGTGAGCGTCCAGATGTTCGTACAGCGCCGCCACGTATTCCTTGGGGTGTTTCGTGTAGTGTTGCACGTGGGGGGAACGGTCCCAGCACTTCCAGGTGCACTGGAATAGATGGAAAGAGAATTAAAAAAAAAGTGTACGGTTGGGGGACCCCCGTCAGGAACGAAGTTCCTTTTCACGCATAATTTGAAACTAAAACAAAATTTTCGCAGCCGCCATCTTTGATTTACATTTTGACCTCACTATCAACTTTAGCACCTTCGAAAACTATGAAAACGACACCAATGATGAAAACTTTGAAAATTTTCGCAGCAGCCATCTTGGATTTTCATTTTGACCAAATTCACTACCATGTGAAATTCACAAAATAAAAGTGTTAATTCGAAATAAGAAAGTCGCATGTGGAGGGGGCATAACGTGTAGGTATGAAGCATGAACGCTTTTCGCGTGACGATTTCTACCAGTTCACTCCTACCGTAAGTCGCGTTAAAGAACTTCGTTCCAAAAAAAGATTTTGGTAGAAATTGGGGATTAATCAAGCTATAATCGTAACTACAGTACCCGGCTGTATTTCAAGTTTACATTTTAACTGTAAGTTCTGGGCTGACTCAATTAAAATTGCTATTGATATGCTGAGAAGAAGTATGATGACATCATTACTACATTTTTTCCAAAAACTGCAATTCATGTAAGTCAGAATCTACGTTGGCGAACAACCAGTAAAGCGGCTAGACTATAAAGCCAACCAATGACCCAACTGTCTTGGAACGCAGATGCGTTGGAATTCCGGAGACAAACGTCACAATCCTACAATGCCTCTTATGCCTATATTTCACCGACATCCATACTTCTCAAACCGTAACTCAGCGTTGCTTGTCGGCAGAAATCGGTATGGTGATAGCAATTCCTTGAACACGATCCTTCACAAAAATGCTCTACAAACTACTACAAATTTACCTTCATGCCCATCTGCACCCAGCTGTCGTGCACGCTGCGATTGCTTCTCTCGGCGCCGACGGGATCACTGCGCGACAGTAGGAACAGAGCCGGCGCGTGGCATAGGTTTGTGTGGAACAGTTGGGAGGACCTAATGTAGTGGGATGTGGCTGCCTCGTGGAAGGTCTTCATGTGGTACCTGGAAAGTGGAAGATATGGTGGTTATAGTATGCTGGGTAAATGATTTTGAAGGTGGTCTATTAGTCTTTTTGTTGGCCGTAGACCACTGCAAACACTACCTGGTAAATAAGATGTTAAAGGTCTTTCCGACACCACTCCTGACCAGACGATATGACCCACTTGTCGGTGACCAGTGTCCTTACTCCTGCACATTTGAGAACGTAAAGAACACCACTGAAGCCGCGATCAGAAGTAATCTAATGAACAAGACAAACGTGTCATGAATCCGAAAAGAAGACGGCTGTATTAACCCAGATTTTTGCACATTTAGCAAAGAAAAAATTGAGTTTCTTCCTATAATTGTTGCTAAAGGTCAAAACAAAATAGTCCATATAAAAAGAAAGGAAAGAAAAAATTGTTTATTTTGCACATACACACCTCCATTTGAAATAAAGCTTCAAAGAAGGATAAAAGCTAGAAGCCTAGTGATGAAAACAATCCACAATCACATCAAGTCAGAACAAAGCTTCCCGACATTGATTTGACCTTTAGACCGGAAAATGCAGTTATCAAACAAAACAAACGTATCGCACACACGCCACGCTACGCTATATGGTCACTCGGAAGTGGCTATGAATGGACGTGTATAGTTTAATAATTATGTGTAGGAAACTCTTCTAGTATTAGCATTGTTATCATAAGATTATTTATTTGATTATCTTTTAGTAAGTTTTTATTTTACTATTTACATAATTTGAAACCTAACAATCTTAAAATAATATGTACAAGTATATAAAAATGGAGGGTAAATAATCAGAGGGCATCAAAAAATTCATCCGCATCGCTGTCAACAGGAAAAGTGCCCAGAAGGCTGGCAGCATTGCCACGTTGTATGGCAATGCTGATTCTTTGGCCAAAAAATAGGCCAGCCCTCTGGTCACGTGTGGAGTCGACCAACCGCCTGGCGATGTCTCGAAAAACTAAGTGGGCACTCGGACCCCATGGCAGAAGTGTTTAGTAAGCGGTAAAACGCCAAACTACAGTCTATCCTAAATAGCGGCATGAGTTTGCTATTTTGACGTTAACACAGGACGTAAAGGTTTTGTTGTCTGCAAAAGAGAACCATAAATCTTGCAGGCTGGTAAAAAAATGACTGGTTGCATTCGATCACTCAAGCGAATATAGAAACACATAACATCTTGTTTCGTTTCCATGAAAGGTTGAACAGAGGTGTACCTATACTAGGTACAAACATTTCACCAGTTATGGTTAAGCCCCATGTAATAAGGGGCGAGCTTATTGCCGTCAACCGGCCATAAATCCAGACTTCAAGCTGCTACTGAGAAATTCCAGATTGAAAAACCCAATAACACCTTGCCCGACCTGGGAATCGAACCCAGGATCTCATGATAACCAGTTTTGCTTGCGACCACTAGACCAACGAAGCAGTCCCAATTCAGCGAATTTAGAATTAGTTTCAAAATTGAAACAACAGATGTGCGTTTGTTGCTAATTGTGGAAGTTTGTAAATGGCTTGTCGTGATTAACCCCACGGTTACTTTTACATTGATAGCTGTAAGCCGCCCAAACACAATAAAATAAAAATAAAATTTCACAGGCGCGTAAAAGTGAGCACGTCCTCTTGAAATAAATAGCGAAATTCAGTAGTACTTCGTATTTTCTTAGAAGAAAGGTCATCAAAAATGTGGGAGGTTGTTTTTGGCGTTTTAATAACGTTCATAAGAATATACCTCGTGAATGTTTAACTGATTACGGCTATTTTTACAAAGGTTGCCTAAAAGACTTTATTGTCATCATTATTCCACTCCCACCCCCCCTTCTCCCAATTTATTTGGGGTCGGTCCTTTTTTTTTTTTTTATTTGAGATAGGTTTGCTCTTGACTCTAGTCTAGGTCAGAGATGACAGAGACAAAGTCGACGATGGAGCGAGCTTACCCAGAAGAAGCCTGTTCACTCTCACTTTGAAGAGATCGGGGTTGTATGCGTTCGGAAACACAGACGCAGGCAGAGAGTTCCACTCCTTTGCTGTGCGCATCACAAAAGACATTTGGAAACGCTTAGTGCGAATTGGTGGGATAGCAACTAGGTAAGGATGGTAACCTGCAGTGCGTCTAGATGCTTTTTCCTCCATACTTCTCTATTAGTCGTCATCTCGGTAGTCACTCCCTTTCTAGCCATATCACCTTTCACACAGTCCATCCATCGTTTCTTTAGTCTTCCCCTACTCTTATAGCCGTCCACATTCATGCTCAAAACTTTCCTAACAACATGTTCCTCACTCCCCAGCATCACATGCCCATAGCATGACAACCGATTTCCGCACAACTTTTCATTCACCGGTGCAACTAACAAACTTTCTCATATACAGGGTCAAATTAGCTAGCGAAACTCCGCACACGTGACGGATATCGATATCTAAACATGATCAAACAAAAAAGAAATTAATTTGATGAAATTTTTTTTGGGGTCATCAACCGCGGTTAATGTAGTTACTTGAAATATCAGTTTTTTTTTTTGTGTAAACTTCACAGATGTGATATGTAAGCAAACACTATAAAACAACAAAAAAAAAAACAGATTTTCTCAACTCATATTTCAAGTAACAACACCACCAGTGGTCCTTGACCCAAAAAAAAATCATCTAACCTTTTATTTTGTCGCTAGCTAATTTAATTTGACCCTGTATTCTCATTTCTTGTAATATTCATTCGTATTCGTAACACCACCAAAAATCCACCTAAAAGACTTCTTAGAAAATAATTCATAGTTACAGTTTTAGGCATAATCCAGTCACGCAGGCGCATTCAAGATTACTTTATTCAAAAGGTGTAATGAACGATTACAGCGAAAGGTTAAGTCGCCAGAACTTTGGTCTTCATCAAAATTTATTTTTGGCGTGACTTACCGAGATTTATCTTAAGCATTATTTATTAACGTCTAACATTAAAATATAAGGTACACATAAACTCACGCCTTCTTCCCATGGGGGTAGGCAGAAACTACAGAACGCCACCTGCTACGATCCTTACATACTCCTATTACTACTCTTATTGGTGATGTTCTTCAGAAAGGTCAGGTGCGTAGTACTCGCAACCGGCGTGCGTGTATGACCAGGTGTATGAATGTAAACGATGCAAAAGGAGTAAAATATAAAATGTAATTTAAATAACTGCCAACCTCTTGAGGCGTCGTTGTACTCATCATTATGAACAATTTTTACTATGGGACCAAACATGAACTCGCGAAAAAAACTTATTTATAAAAAAAAAAACAACCGACTTCCAAAAAAAAAAAAACTACACAGAGAAAAGAACACTACAATGTGAAAAATAACTAGTATTTTCGTTTTTTGTAGGTTCGAACCCAGACAACCGCTTTACGTTGTTTTAGATACATTTTGGTTAGTCTTAGTCATTGTTGTTTTTGACGAAAGAGGGTGAAGAAGCTAGACGTCCTGTATATCTCCATCTCTTTCCCACACTCAAGTAAGATTATAATAATACTGCTTTAAGAGGTGGTGGTCTAGGCTCTGGTTCCAGAAGCTATTAATACTGGTATTCAGCTGCATCCGGTTAGACTGGAAGCCGACCCCAACATAGTTGGGAAAAGGCTAGGCAGATGAGATGATGAGTCATTGTTGTTTTTATAACATAGTTTCAGTTATTTACAAGCTGTCACTGTGTGTGTATCAAATTTATAAATATGGAAAGTGATAGCAACATTTACGCCATTGCATTCTATAATACTACGAGCTTCTGGAACCAGAGCCTAGACCACCACCTCTTAAAGCAGTATTATTATAATCTTACTTGAGTGTGGGAAAGAGATGGAGATATACAGGACGTCTAGCTTCTTCACACTCTTTCGTCTTTCGTTCTTTCGTTTTCGTCTTTCTCACACTGAAGTAACATTAAAATAATACTGCTTTAAGAGGTGGTGGTTGGCCCCCTGGTCAAAACGCTACAGCTGAACGTTACGGGGTTCAATTGATCAAGTCAAGTGATACTCTGGAGGAAAAAAGGTGTTGCTGCAGGACAACGCTCGTTTACATACAGCAAAATCAACTCAGAAACTCATCTTTTCCTTATACTGGGAAATTATCCAGCATGCGGCGTATTCCCCAGACTTGGCTCCTTCTGATTACCACTTATTCAGATCGATGTTGTCATATTTAAAAGACCAACGGTTCACGAAAGTTGAAGATGTGCGAAAATGGCTTGATGACTATTTTGCTTCGAACCCATCAAGTTTCTATCGCGAAGGCATTAGATAGTAATGGCCAATATTTTGATTATTAATCTGTGTAACAAGTATCTTTTCAATAAAGTTGAATTTGACCAAAAAAGCACAGTTTCTACTTGCACACCTAATATTTATTATCTTTTATGACTTGATAAAACATCTAGATTTCTTTATTATGTGTAAGTTTTATATTAATATGTCATACACATAACCCTTCCGGAACAAATTCTCTAAATTACAGTGAAAACCGCATCAAAATCCGGTGCGTAGTTTAGAAGAACAACGCGGTCACACAGACAGACACGAAAAGCGACTTTAATTTATAATAATGTAAAGATATAGATTTACGTGAAGTGTCTGCCTAGGAAACTAGATATATCTTATCTACAGGGTGGCCGGAACATTGACGTATCGTGGGGTATCCGAATCACCCCCATGTATGTTCCGCGACTTTTCATAGTTTTCAAGAATTTTCGACCAGACCAACTTAAAAAATTTCTAAAATAAGAAAGTAGAAGACTGTCAAGATTTTTTTTGCAACTGAATCTCCATGAGCAATACTTTTATGCATACAATATTATTCAGCTTCCTAACTGTTATTAAAGTTATGAAAATGTTGGTCTAAAGTGAAAAATTTACGTTCGGTGAATTGAGATAGCAATAATTCGGTCTCTTATCATCTCGGCCCATTGTTATTACAGGTAAAAGAGTTGCGCCCACGTTTACAACCCATGATCCGCGACAATGGATCGCGCAAAATTCATTAAACTAAAAACTCTTCTTTCTTTAACTAAAAAAAAACCTCCAATTGTTTAAATCTTAGCTTTCCTGCAGTCATTTTTGGTTAGTTAACAAACTATTAAAATTTAACCTTAGGAACAAGAAAATGGATTTTTTTTTTAAATCAGATGTCTAATTTTAAGAATTTTCGACCTCGCTGTTTTTGAAGGCCGATTTTAGTCAAAGTAGCCCATTATGTACTACTTTTTTTAATAGTTAAGAAAGCTGAGAGTCTGGCGCATTCTTGAGGCCTACTTAGGAACCATGAAGTCACCTGTTTAGACTTTTAATTTAAATTTGAAAATTTATGTCATAATTTACGGAACGTAAATTTTTCACATTAGACCAACATTTTCATAACTTTCATCACAGTTACGAAGCTGAATATTTTATGCATAAAAGTACTACTCATGAAGATTCAGTTGCAAAAAATTAAATCTCGACAGTCTTCTACTCTTTTTTTTTAGAATTTTTTAAGTTGGTCAGGTCGAAAATTCTCAAAAATTCAGACTTGAAAACTATGAAAAGTCGCGTAACATACGGGGGGGATGGGGGTGATTCGGATACCCCACGATACGAGGGACTTAAATTTTTTTTGGACGTCAATGTTCCGGCCATTCTGTATAAAATATGGAACTTACATTGTGTATTAACTATTTACTTCGTTATAAATATACCACCATCTGACTATCTGGGATTGATAAAATTAATTAATGTAGTACCTCCGTGTGTGAACGGTGAATAGCTTTTGGATTTTATAAATTGAACCGTATTCAGTCTAATTAAGACTCAATATTATTAATTCAGGAATTCGATAAGCAACATCATCAACAGTTAATAGCTTTAGCTTTTTACCATATCGGTATTACAAAAGTTGTAACTAGTTTCCTTTTTAGTTTCAATCAATCTGCCGAGCGTTACCCCAACTATGTTGGGGTCGGCTTCCAAACTAACCAGATGCAGCTGAATACTATTAATAATATTATAATAAATTAATACTTCATGGAGCGACTGCCTACCTGAGCTCCACAACCCAGTTACTGGGTAACACTTTTTAATTATCACCAATTTTTTTTTAAACTTAGAACATTTCAAATTTTTTGTGAAATTACAAATCTTTTAAACATCAAAATCACCGTATCACGAAAACAGCGTGCAGTTAGTACTTATTATAACTGAAACTGCGCTGTTATGTAAATGTCGCAGGGATATGATAAAAACAGGGATTTTATCATTTCCCTAAGCAAATCTGGTGATTTGACAAATCCCACTAAAGAAACCTAGTGATTTGAACAAATCCCAAAATTGGTTCAGTGAAATGACAAAAATAACTTTGCTGTGGTATTTTAAAGGTTTATTTTGTAAGATTACCTACATAATTATAATAATCAGGTGTAGTACAATGCAATATTGATCTCAAAGTCACCACTAGAACATAATTATTTGAAAAAAGAGAAACAAAAATTTATTTAAAAAAATTGAAAAACGTAACGTATGCCTATTTGTAATATTCATTTATTAAAACACGTAGCAGAGTTGTGGCAACGTGAATTACATAGAACATTATTTTTCTTACAGGCACATTTATTCGTTTTGCATCGTACTTTGGACATGTTTTATTATCATTTCACTGAATCAATTTAGGGATTTGTTCAAATCACCAGATTTGCTTGGGAAAATGATAAAATCGTGTTGTTATTTTAACATCCTCCGTGATTTGATCAAATCCCTGTTTTTATCATATCCCTGCGACATAAATATTACTGTGTGCAATAAGCTTGATAACAGGTATAGGCAGCAACCTAACCTACCTAATGACGCATTCGTTTAACACAGATTCTGAGTAGTTTACTGTCTATAAAGTGGTTATTTATTTTCGCTACTAATAATTATCCTGATCGGATTACGGATTTAATTAAGAAACCACTTTCAAATAACGTATACTGCGTTCGCGATTTAGTTTCCAAACATGTAATCAAATACCTGTTTTGGAAATAAAACTTTAATACCGTCACACAAAAAATCAAAAACCCCCGATACACATCTATCTATAACCTATTCATTGAAACCATTCCAATGAGCCCAAACACGACACCTCTGCTGTAAGTTGGTGAGGGAGTTGGGTATCCTGCAAATTCCAGGTGATGCTGCAGCATCAGTTCAAGGTTACTATGTTATTCTAATATCATTGAAATGTCAGAATACCTACCAAATTTCGACTCGATCAGACCTGTGGAAAATGCTCACATCCATTCAACAACTAGAAAAGAGCTGATAATCTTCAAACGGCTGAATAGACTTTCTTGAATCATAGCTAAGAACACTCGATAAAAAAACCTCTCAAAAAAAAAAATCTATGTCGGTTCAGTCGTTCCGTCGATATACAGATACACACGATAAACTTATAACACCCCTCTGTTTCCGTCGGCGGTTAAAAAAGATTCTAATGCTTATAAAATCTCATCAATTTCCCAGTACCGACATGACATATTATTATTATTATTTTATTTATTCAATTTGACAACATTGGTCCACTGGTTAGTAAAAAACTTATCAACTAAGGGTTAGTACTTATTAATGTTATAAATATTTTTTTTTTCTTATTCATTCCTGCCGCACGAGCAACCGGACAGAGTGCCTCAGTATCGGTGCATCATGTTGTTCGGCTAATGTCCTCAAAATACTGTTGCTGCTAGCCCTAAATCTACTTATTAAGGATGCGGTCTTTTTCCTCATAATAGCATAAAAGTCGTCAGTTCGTGCTACAGCAAACATGCTAGACGCGCTGCAGAACCGGGGCAGCCT
Organism: Fissipunctia ypsillon; assembly: GCA_947568875.1. Taxonomy (NCBI): domain Eukaryota; kingdom Metazoa; phylum Arthropoda; class Insecta; order Lepidoptera; family Noctuidae; genus Fissipunctia; species Fissipunctia ypsillon. The sequence goes on along the minus strand of OX387650.1, from coordinate 7,379,641 downwards.
CAACAGTACCCTGAAGCCATTATTATATTGCACACGCAGAGCATCTAGAACCACAAACTGCCCGTGTAGAACGCTTGACAATAAGCTTTAAACAGAGTTATTTTGACCTCGTTACTACAACGAGCGAATCTATGAGCCAACATGTTGCATCTGGCTGCTAGTGCTCTGCGCTCACGATCAATATCTACCTGATCCTTGAGGTCTTCAGTCATTTAAACAATATTAAATAGTCTACCAACAGTTATTGTCAAATTGTTTCCCAAGGTTTTCTTCGGTCATTTACTCCGGCAAGCGGTCAATCGCGTAATTTCCGTACCTACGTAGTGTGACCTTGAGTTGAGTTGGTTGGTACAACATTATTACCTTTGCGTAGTAGTAACATCCAATATTGACGATTATTGTAGAATACTTCGTTTTAACTATTGTTTTTATTAACGTGACAGTTGTGTTTTTTTCCTAGTTGAGTGATAAATGATTTAGAAAAGAAATTATTACTTTCAAAACAAACATATTATTAAACTACTACTACTTCTATTATTATTTATTTTTACTGTAAAAAAACCGCTCCTCTGTGTCTAGCTATGTTTTCCCTTAGTAGTTTCTAAAGTACTTATGGAATTCTGAATAGTATTAAATCACCACGCACGGTTGCTAGATTAGGGTTGACCCCTATCAACCGTTACAGGTCGATTAAACAGGGTCAAATTAAATTAGCTAGCGAGACTCCACAGACGTGATGGGTAAGGGTAATCGATATTTAAACACGACAAAATAAAAATATATTTTTTGAACTTGAAGTTGTATGAGTTGAGAAATCTTTTTTTTTTGTTTTATCTTGTTTTGATATCGGTACCCATCACGTTTGTGAAGTTTACGCAAAAAAAAAACTGCGTTTTTAAACTGATATTTCAACTACGCTGCAGTTGATGACTCAAAAAAGAAAAAAATATTTTTTGCTTTATCACGTTTAGATTAATTCATATTGTATATTAAAGTCACTTTTCGTGTATGTTTGTGTGACCGTGTTGTTCTTTTAAACTGCGCAACGGATTTTATTGCAGTTTCGACTATCATAAAGAGAACTTATTCCGAAAGGTTTATGTGTATTACATTAAACTTACGTATACAGAGATCTCGACGTTTTGTCAAGTCGTAAAAACCGTACGAAGCAGTGGCGGGTCACTAGTGAGAGATTAAATAGTGTTCAGCCGCCCAGTGATTACGGACCGATTGCACTTTGGACGCTCACACTTACTGAACTTTGGACGTCCGGTCAGTACCGAGGCTAGCAATAATAACACACACTTAATGTATGCTAATCTTTGATATCATCCTATGAAAGATATAATGTAATCGTATGATTTAAACTGCATAATAATCAATCTATACAAAAAAAAAAATTAAGTGTCTGTTTATAATGTCAAAATAACAGCTTTTTACTAAATGCATATATATGTAAAGTATATACGATACATAAAACAAAACAAAAATAATAATAATAATTTTGTCTGTCTGTTTGTTTGTTCCGGCTAATCTCCGAAACGGTTGGACCTATTTTGACGGGTCTTGCACTGGCAGATAGCTGATGTTATAAGGAGTAACGTAGGCTACTTTTATTTTAGAAAAATAATTAGGGTTCCGCGCAAAAAAATTAAAATCCATTAAAATGTGAACAAAGATAATAAGTCTGGGGAACAACCAGTCGGATTTGAAAAATTATATTTGCATTTGGTAGCCCAATTCTCGAAGATCGTTATATGTAGGCTATTTAAAAAAATCAGAAAGAACGCTAAGCGAAAACGAAGTAATAGCGCGGGCGGGCGATGCAACGCGGCGCGGGTCGGGGGACAAAGGAGTTTTATTAAAATGTGGCTGTTACTTTATTGTGTATCTTACGACTTCCACGCGAACGAAGTATCGGGGCACAGCTAGTATAAAATAATCTCCGATATTGGTGTCATTTGTAGGTCAAACCCGTAGGTTTATCGCGAATTCTTTTTTAATCTAATTACGAAATTTTTATCATCATCATGTGCGAATAACGTGTACAACTGTGCATAGGTGATTGTTTAAAAATTGCAGTTCCTGTAGTGTTTAAGTTACTTCAGAACGTTCGTTTTAAAGTGCTCTCATGTTTAATTTATAATGAATTTATATTAATTATGTTGACTACAGAAATGACGTTATGTTCACGGTGGTCTATAAAGCAATAATATAAACTTTAATTAATTTAGCATATTGGTTAAAGATTAGACTTTATAACTAAAAAACTCCATTTTTAGGTATAGCTTTAGCATCGTATATGCCATTTAAAAAAAAAACATTATGTATAACAGTGAGACAACGTACAGCCTAAACCGAGATTCTTCTGTCCAGAAGAATTCAGGCTGAGCAAATGCTATGCTAATCTTAGTATGGCATTTTGCCCAAAGACGTACACGAAAAACGAGGATGTAATATTGTTCGCAAGGAGTTAAGAAGGCATATAAAACGCTTACTCACTCCATATAAGCTCGGAGTGTCTTCTGCATGATCTGGTTCTTCGGGAACACGGCCGCGGGTACACCGATGGTGATCTCACTAATGTCGGCCGCTGAGTCCCACACCTGGGCTACCACTCGGTCCATTACGGGCTGATACCTGAAATAAAGAGGAGAAAACATTGAAGAATTTCCCGTTGATGGTCGAGGACTTAATGCAAAATCGATAAACATCAATGCTGAAGTGCTACTAACATAGTCTTAAGCTTTATTAATTAACACAATTTTGTTTATAATAAAAATTGCGCGTGCAGCGCCGTACACGCGATGGAAGTGAAACTTCTTAAAAAATAAAGAATAAGAGAGATTTAGTGTGAGAGACAGAGAGTGAGTTATATCTTTCTTCTCTCTCATGTAACGAAATGTGCCTAAACGTGACGTGTCCTTGAAATTTCGTGAAATGTATGCTTAGGTTTATGTGCCTAGGTGGTTATGGGCCTGTGTCGGCTGAAATAAATGGTATTATTACTTATTATTATGTCAAGCCGTTGCTAGTCCAGATTTGCTCATTCTTAGGTTACATCCTACAATATTGGGCAAATCTGACGCTATGTCGAACAAGGCTTACAAAACAGCTAGATAATGTTATTTGGCGCTTGCCCCATACGCTTTGACCTAAACATATCCAGGTGTAATTTTTTCCACTAAAATCAATTAATGGGAGAATGTGGACTTCAAAATTTTTAACATACCACTTTGTACCATATATGGGCTAAGTGGGGTAGAGTGAAATAAAAATAAGCGATTAAGTATTTCTTATTTTGAACGCAAAGATTAAACATGAAGATTTTATCTATGTGTTCTAATAGTAGTTGTTAGTAATTTGTGGCCAACCGACCACTTTTATAATGTGTGAGATTATTTTGGCTGTTTTAAGATTTAAAATACTGTAATACCTCGTAGTTAACTATAGTTTTTATGTTGTTTTATCGTCATTGGATATCGATACCCATCACGTCTGCGGAGTTTCGCTAGCTAATTTAATTTGACCCTGTATATTGTATAGATAAACTCACAGCTCCTTATTCTTCATAACATGGGCACAGAGTTCGCCCCACATGTAGCCTCCGACTGAGAAGCCATGCACCACCAGTGGATGCTCATTATCATTCATAGCCATGAACTTCATCAGATCTTCGGCCACCAACTGTAAGAGAAACCATTCTTAATAAATAATCACTCATCGATAATATTATTTACAGTACCCGAGTCATAGCCGGGGGTAAATATGACACAACGAGCATTGGAAAGAGATTTTTTTGTAGAGATGATAGGTACTCACGCCGATACTGTTCTTCGGGTGATAGATCTCGGCGACAAGTGACAGTCCAGGAATGTGAGTCCTGCTTTGTGTGAAATCCCGATGAGTCTCGTGAACACATAGGACGTCACAATATGTCTTGCGAAATAATTCAGAAAGAATTTCGGCTTTATCCTGAGACAACCTTTAGATGTTGATCGAGATTACACACAAGGCTGGTTTTGTTAGTGGACTGTTTGGCCCTGAAAAGTTCATATAAGAAAGAGACTATCACACAGATACGCCCTAAGCCGAGCTTTTTCTTAAAAGCTCGACGTCCCACTTTTACTGCACATAATTAATGCCAGGAGTATTTTAGCACTTTGCCCGGCCTGGGAATTTAACCCAGGACCCCACCACACAATCGCACATTTGCAATATACAATTAACATAAGTAGGTACAGACGTAGACGCCAGCACATCAAGCTACTACAATTTGTCAAATTTCTTTAATAGATTTTCGACTTTATTGCTAAAGCATTAGGTTCAAGGTTGATTGGGAAAATTTAACAGTTTCGGGTAGCTTGATGTGCTGGCGTCCATACATAAATAAATAAAAATAATTTATGTGTAAAAAAGTATTTATAAGTACAATAAATATTATACACAAAATATAATATATGTCGGTTGTTGGCTAGAAACGTTCTCTGCAGTCCTTTCACAGTTATCTTTAATCTCCTTACAATCAGGTTGATGCTGGGCTGCTGCTACTGACAAGTCTGTCAAAATCACGTTAGCGTCAGAATGGCTGATTGCCTATGGCAAGCGGCTGTGAAAGTATATTCAAGAATTGCTATCCAATTACTTATATTTGCTACATTTCTTCAATAATTGCTACATTATGCATTCAGAGAAATATGAATATTTTTTTGTCCAGCCATTCTGACGTCAGGATGGATGGTGGCATCCATGTTCAGCATGAAGGGTGCAGAATTTCTAAAAGTTTGTTGTATCAATAATTGCTTAGTAATTGCTACTTTCACAAATTTAAGTTTGAGCTTCGTACATACATTAGGTAGAAAAATATAGCGTTTATTAAAATTTGTACGAAGAAGTTCCTAATAATTAGGAAAGGCTACAGTTTATTTTACTACAGCAGCGTCTTGATCAAATCGTGCAGGCGTTCACTTCGACTTATTATAATGATGTTTGGTGAGTAGTTTATAACACATACCTACCCTCAATAACACAATATTTACTAGTATCGGTTTGTATAATAGCTGGGTCAGATATTTGTTGAAAACTGTTCTAACTTATTATCTGTTCGGTTTATTTGATACGTACATCAAAAGTAAAATATTGCAATAATAATACTTACGTCTGTGGTTTGTGATTTACGTTTGGTGATAATGAAAAGAGGAAAATAAATAAATATTAAATAAAGATTTAACGATGTACTACGGTTTTTTTTTTCATACATTTCCCGTGTTTCATATTTATGCTTTTGTAGATAGGTATGTGCAGCTTGATTAATAATATATTGTTTTTATTGTTTGTCATTAATAATTTTAAATATCTAAGTCGATTTCGCGTCAGATCTGGGGTGGGTGACCCATAATTGTGCACGCCTGCATGATAACACAAGACGCTGTAGTAAAATAAACTGTAGCCTTTCCTAATTAGGAAAGGCGTATAATATATATAATATAAAAAAATATAGCGTTTATTAAAATTTGTACGAAGAAGTTCCTAATAATTATTAGGAACTTCTTCGTACAAATTTTAATAAACGCTATATTTTTCTACCTAATGTATGTACGAAGCTCAAACTTAAATTTGTGAAAGTAGCAATTACTAAGCAATTATTGATACAACAAACTTTTAGAAATTCTGCACCCTTCATGCTGAACATGGATGCCACCATCCATCCTGACGTCAGAATGGCTGGTCAAAAGAATATTCATATTTCTCTGAATGTATCATATGTAGCAATTCTTGAATATACTTTCACAGCCGCTTGCCATAGGCAACCAGCCATTCTGACGCTAACAAAATCACAATGATCTTTATTTTCGTTATTTATTTTTTCGTTACAATAAGGTTGATGTTGGGTTGCTGCTACTGACAAGTCTGTCAAAATCACAATGATCTTTATTCTTATTACAATAAGGTTGATGTTGGGTTGGTTGGCTGTCAGAGGAAAAATAACTGTGAATGGGCTGAACCAGCACTGCGACAATTATTTTTAAGCGTCGCAGCATCATGCTAAGATAGGAGCCTTTTGGCCTCAGTCAGGACTTTTTGCTTTTTTATTTAATGCATCTATGAGTGTGTTTAGTTTGTGATCTTTCTGCGCGAGTCTCAGTAAATACTTTTCATTTCATTGAAAGCATATTTTTTTAATATTTAGACTTGCGTTTGACCCATCTCACCTGATGGTACGTGATGATGCGATCGAGGCTGGTGCACGCTTGCTATCACGTAAGGAGTATGTAAGAAGACTATGCATGGGCATGGAAGAGGATTCCAAAGGCGCACAGCAAGAACAGTAAACAGTCCATGTCAACGTCTCGATGTACGAGCGAGAAGAGCTGAAGATGAGCGGCAAGATAATGTGAAATTAAAAATAATAGAAGAATTAATTTACATTGGGTGCAAGTTTTTATTTTTTATAATTGTGCTAATATTTTAGGGTTATTGTAAACTCACCACAACGAAAATTCGCCACATTTAAAAATATTGGTTAACTTGCCACAGTGACAAAATAATTCACAACAGGTATAGTAAACTCGTCACAGGTACGTCAAACTTGTTTTGAATGTACCGACAGCAAAACGAATTTCTTTTTATTCATAATAATCAGTATTATATATATTAATTTTGCGATAGGTTAGTTTAGGTTAGAACTGTGACCAACTACGCGCGAGCCGAGCGAGCGAAGCGAGCGATGCCGCGGTAGCGGCCGGCGAGCGCTACCTCGAAATTGGTCGCGAAATTTTTCTAAGTATTTTTTTCATAGTGCCCCCAAAACGACACTGACCTGAATTTCATTCATTTAAGACAAAAATCAGTGAAACGACCTTTAATCATTCTATTGGTAAATGTTTCTTTCTGAGTATGAGTGAAAATATTATGGATATGGACCCACTTTTAAAGCTGTGGCAAGTTTTCGTGAGACAGATAAGACTGTGGCGAGTTTACTATAATTTTTACTTGTGGCAAATTTTCATTATGGCGAGTTCACCCATATTTTATACACGTAGATATTGTTGCGTTAATTCCAGCCGACTGCGGTTAGACTAAAAACCACTAAGGATGCGATGGTTGTAGTCAATATGACCTTTTTGTCGAATTCGTCGAAGTGACCAGTAAAAAGTTAATTAATTTTAACACCTGTCTCATGTCTGTCATATACCTTTGTCAGCTATATGAAACATTAAACGAGTATCTCTAAATATTTTTATTGCATTCATGGCTCGTTGGATAGCCGGCAAAATGAGGATGTTTTTAAACTAATTTCATTTAATTTTGACTTTTGGCCAAAACCCCATTGAATATAATCGTCGGGGTTAAAAAGATAACTGCACTCGACTATCAAAATCTTGTCAATTTTTTTTAATACAATTTTTGTTTAAAATATTCTGGCTACGTAAGTCACCACGAAACAGACACGGTGATATTTTATTTTAATATCAACCTTATCGCAATAGCATTACAGTAAACTTGGAATGCAGTCACAAACCTGTGATCCCTTCAGTGGCCACATCAGCTGCCATGGTGTGCAGGATACGGAGACCACGTCGAAGCCTTGTTCTAGGTATAATGTGGCGTACTTCATGACGTGCTTCTGTCTGGCTAGCAGCCAGTTGATCATGACGCACATGGGTTTGTCGACCCGTTGGTCCAACCTGGTGACAATGGGAAAATGTTTAGTGACTTTATTAACAGCAAAAACGCTATTCTAGTGTTTACCTTTAATTTATAGTTGGTAATGTTTAGAAGTCTTATCCTGCCTGAAACCAAGGTTGGGGTGCATCATCAATTCATCAAGCAACCAACTGTTATAGACCAGCATCAAACCGTATGTGAGTGATGACTTTGATTCTATCGTAGTTTATCAAGACATACAATTTTACAATCGCCATAACACAACATTAACACATAAAGGGACACTAAACACCCATAGGCGTGTGACGGCATCTTGAACGCAACTACGCATCAAAGACCTGACGTCACACAAATCCTGCATCGCGCAAGGAGAGTTTACCGCGCGATTGCCACAAACAAGGTGTAATTTTAAACACTGTTAACCTCTTAAAGGGTCATTGTACTCATAATTATGAACAACTTTTAATATGGGACCAAACCCGAAATCACGTGAAAAAAATCAGGTGTTCCCTACATTTTAACGAGTTATGCGAACATAAATGTAGGGAAAAGCTGTTTTTTTTTTCGCGATTTCAGGTCTGGTAAAAGTTATACATAATGTACAATGACCCCTTAAGAGATTAACACTGTTTAAAATTACACCTTGTATACAACATCCTGACATCAATCGTCGGGCAGTTGCCTACCAGACACAACACCCGAGTGGTCCGAGGATCCTCCCTTTTCTCCCTTTCCCCTCCTTCCATCCTCCTTCTTTTTTCTATTCTTTTTTTTACCATAGAGCATGAATGAATTTTACACCCTGTTCCTCATACCTCTATAGGCATAATAACAATAAAACTTCTATTGTGTTCCTTCAACCGATTAAACATGATAAAGTGGGGGTAGTAATCTTGTAATATATGGATGACCCTTCCTTCACCCTGACCACATTTTACTGGACACCAAGAAGTTTCTTATTACGCGCATACACTTTATTATTGATGTAATGTTAACGGCTGTGCCATGCTTCCTGTTTTGTACACAATAAGGAAACAAAACAGATTATGTGACACGTCACGGCAACGTTCTGGCTTGGAACTGCCCTTTGTTATCCCTGGTTGCATCTAATTTTATTCTTACAGAAACAAAGTAGATAGAAGATAGAATACTCTTTATTATGAACGCCATAAAAATTACAGATACAAATGCAGAAATTATTCATAGTAAATGCATGGCAGCGGATGTCTTTACCCAACGGTTGTCGTTGCAAGAATTGAAAGAAAGAAAGAAAGAAAAAAATATTCATTGGGACTCGCACACGAAGATCACAAACTAAACTAAACACAATCACAAAAACATAAAATTATATTTAAAAAAAAAACAAAGTCCTGTACGAGATGGCTCCTACCTCGGCATGAATTGCAATGTCCTGTTACCAAACCATCAATATCGCGTGCGCCCGTCATTTAGCCTTCTAGCAGCTGAATTGCCAAATTGACTTAATAGCCCAAGTCCTATTCTGTGTAGGATGATCACAATCATGAATTGGCGACATCGTCAAAGCTGAATCATCCTTCAAGCAAGTTATAAGTTGGGGTGCATTTGATACAGCATGCAGCTTCCACGGGTGACAACACCTAATATAGATCCGGCGCATCCCGGCCGGGTAGTCAATATCCCTTATTGGCCCTTATTACTAAGTACGCGGTAATTATACTACGTCGGTAAATATCACGGTAATTATAACAGTAAGTCATCATTATCATTCTCCCGCCCTTCTCTCAATTTATTTGGGGTCGGCGCAACATGTCTTTTTCATCCATACTTCTCTATTAGTCGTCATCTCGGTAGTCACCACCCTTCCAGCCATATTCATCTTTCACACAGTCCATCCATCGATTTACGTACGCAGTAAGTTAGGGCGAAAATACACACATGCCTGTAGCTTGTACAAAACTATGCAAGTAGCTTGCACGCCAATGTCAAATGTTGCACGCAAATGCTTCTGATTGACATTCACCAATGTCACAATGACATGCAAGCTACTTGCATAGTTCTGTACAAGCTACAGTAATTTTATCTCACGAAATGACACGCGCTTTACATGTGGTTACCAAGTATACAAACACGCTGTGAATATGTGTGTAAGCGCTGGAGCTCTCGGTACCGTCCGAGATAGTGGCGAAGTTGGAAGTGTATGTGTGTGTGTTATGTGCTGACGCTACTGGTCTTCACGCACACATTCACAGCATGTTTGTACACTTGGTTACCACAAGTAAAGCACGTGTCGCTTCGTGAGATAAACATACATTTTCAAGTTTATCAAACTTTTCGAGGTTTAAGTTTGGCATTTTACTCTGCGTTTATTAATAAGAGGGTAAGAGTCCGAACCACCCGCTACCACTTTGTTGACTGGATAATATTTTGACCACGGCATGAGCTTTCTCCTAACACAGTTCGTGCTGATACGCGAAAAGAAGACTGTACAATTTCTTCTCACATTCCTATCTATCATCCGTCATCTAAGTATCGATGTTCAATTGTTTTTTTAGCCTGAATTTCACGACACGCATTCGATCATAAGATGTAACATAGTAACAGATCACTAGTTTACAGTGTTTATAAGTGTCAAATCGACCCAGTCCCCCGATTGGCTCCCAATTCACGACGCGATACAAATAGAGTGTAATTATATCACAACGTACCAATAGGGTTGCGTAACGTTTGACATACAACATCACGTGTTGGCTGCATTGTGAGAGTACATAGATAGATTCGTCTGAAGAGAAAATCGGACATGACATTCAAAGGTAAATATCGTGAGAAAACCTGGGGGCTTATCATACAGCATAGCAGGTCAACATTGGACGAAAGCTGAAGAAGTGCCATGCGATTTTGTACCACGTGGACAATTGCATCACTGTAAACTGTCACCTTGACCTTCCCTGCACATCACTAGCGATTTTGCGAGGCAATGATTGTGCGCCCCTGGACTTCTATTGGCCTGACTGAAACCGCGTTCAGCCAGACAGTTATTTTACATTACAAGGTTTAGAAATGCAAGGTGTAATTTTAAACAGTGTTAATATCTTAAGACGTCATTGTACTCATCATTATGGACAACTTTTACTATGGAAAACCGCAAAAAACTACCTGAAATCGCGAAGATTTTTTCCCAACATTTATGTTCGCATAACTCGTCAAAATGTAGGGCTTTTTTTTTTTTTTTTTTTTGTGGATGGGAAATCATCAAATGACTTCTCCCGCTCTGGGCGGAGCGGGAGGGTGTGTCAGACTTTTACTGACTAAAACCCACCCGTGTTCCTTCTGTTGCCTGTGCCGGGGCCACGGTAAATCTTTCGAACATCCCGCAACCCTAGCTGGCATCGGCCCTAGCGGACCCCGTCAATAGTGCTGACATCTCTTTGAGGCGCGCGTGGAACACGACGCGCCGTCGACTCGGGCTTGGTCCTTACCGGACGGCGAGCTACCCATTGCTCGCCGTCCGCAAGCCCGCGCCTACAGTGGCTGCCAATTCCCGACGCCCAGGGCGTCTCCTGCGGCGACTAGGGGCAAAATGTAGGGCTTAGGGAACACCAGATTTTTTTCGCGATTTCGGGTTTAGTCCCATAGTAAAACTTGTTCATAATGATGAGTACCTACAATGATCCCTTAAGAGGTTAACAGTGATTATAATTACACCTTGTATAAATCATAGAGTAAGTTTTAGTCCAAATTTCGTATTGTTAATTGAAATTAGCGCTTAATTCATTTAAGACATGGTCAACCGTAGAGAAAGACGGCGACTTATGTAAACATCAGGTCGTTCATTAAATAATTACTATATTAGCCACTTGTTTGTTACAGGAAATTAACTATTATTTTTAGCTTGTAAACAATTCTTCAAAAAGGTTATGTTAGCCTGAAGTGGGTCACATTGGTCACAAGTTAAAGTAGAACGAAATAGTTTTTGAGCTTCGAATTGCGATACCGATTCCCGTACGAAACGAATGTTTGACATCATCATCTGGCTAACCTTTTTCCAACTATGTTGTTGTCAGCTTCCAGTCTAACCGGATACAACTGACAACCAGTATTTTACATGGAGCGACTGCCTACCTGACCTCCACAACTCAGTTACTGTTTAACATAATACCCGTCGGTAAGACAGGATTGGAAACTAATATTTGTATGGCCTACAAATATTTGTACCGGGTCTGGGTGTTTGTTGATATCCGATTTGTGTGTGTAAAAGCACTTACGATATAGAAGAAGTTGCTAGTATTTCTTCTCTTATTTAGCCGCGTATTATATGAGTTAGCTCTTGCCATGCCTTGGTGAAAATATTAGCCAATCACCGATGCGGTAACGGGATCGACTGTACAGTACAAGTACCTTTAAGTGTTGCCACTCGTCGAAGCCATTTCATTGCATACCGAAAAATTTCTAAGTACTATAAAAAAATATAAAAACAGCTACTCACTTCATGGTTGCCGGATCTGCTTTCAGCTTGATCTTATCGTTGCTGATGTACTGGATATTTTTGGTGATGTCTTGCGTGTGCGCGTTGCGGTCCAGAGCCACCATCGCGACTGGGGCACAGGATAGCAGCGGGCGGAACGACGCCTGGAAACAAATATATTTTGAGAAACATATCTAAGAAAGTCTAAGACAAAGGGTTCAAAGAATCAGCTCACTTTTAACGTCGATAGTGAGAAATAGATCGTTAGGAACAGAGCTGATGATTAATAATAAATGAGGTCCCCATACTGTAGGTCTGTTACAACACAGAATAGGATATAAGTTTGTTTCTCCTGGAAATTGTTATAGGTGTAACCTGGGTTTTCCCGAGAGTTCTATCGAAGAAGAGTGTTAGTGATCAGATCACCCCGAGATATTAGACAGTAGGATAACGAGGTACTCCACCCTCACGCCCTGAAGACTCAGGGCGAGGATAATAAAGATATTTAATTAGAAAAGGGAGGAACACAAAAATTATAATACAAGTTATAATCATCTAAACGGGAAATTTACTCAAAAAAAACCGAAACCAATTACGCTAATGACAAATTGAAAACAAACATTTGTTATGTATAGGCCTATTAATTAATAGGCATCGTTAAAACTTTTAAAGAAAAAAGTAAGTAAACAACAGAAATCATGAATGAATTTTGATAGTCGCATGATTTTGTATCTAAATGCGATGTGACTCACAGACTAATGGACACGTGTCGGTTGAATGCCTAAAATACTTTTTATCAGAATTACATTTAGACACGTTCGAGATATCAGTGGCCTTCCCCGAAAAGTGCCAAAACAAACAGTCTTTAGGCAGTTTTTACTTCTACGTCACCAGCGTTTCGATGTGCCAGAAATCCTACAGGAACCATAACATTCTAGGTTTTTGGGAGACCCAGATGTGGCCAAAAAAGTCAAGTATTGTACGCAGGCAGAGCATTCTTGAGAAGCGCAATGTGGATTGCATGACTTAGACGACATTTCTATCCGCGATAGTGACGATCGAAAAGCGAAAAACGTACCTATGAGCTATCGAAAACCTGTATGTCAATCCCGTTTGAAGTCTTCGGGAAAATACGAAATGTTTTGTAAATAATTGCCATTTATCTAGGCCCTCTGGGCGGATGATCAAGATACTTTCCTATGGTTGACTCTCCCAATCACCATCTGTCTTAAATGTTATATTGGCACAGTACTCCTGAGTAGAATAAGAAGAAGTCACAAAAGCATCCTGAAGGCTGTGGCGGCAGATACTTCCTCTGCTATACAGGGTGTAAGCGACAGCCCTCCGCAGACTGATGGGGTGAATTCAGTATATCATACTAAGATGACCGGTACATGAAATTATTTCAGGAACGTTATGGGAATCCAATAAACCACATTAACACGCGTAGCGAACGGCAGCGCAGCGAGCCTTCGGCCGCCGAGTATTTCAACATCCATTGCTATTTTTTATTTTAGCTGCTTTATTTACATAAATGGAGTGCTGCGTACAGAGAATGTAATTTTACATTGAAATAAAGGAATAATAACTGAAAAACGATTTTAAAAAAAAATGAAAATTTTCCTAAGAAATTTTCTGGTGGTATATGATTCAAAATCAGGTGCTGAATGCACCCTGTTAGTTTGCGGAGGGCTCGTTGTGAACATGATTCAAAATAAGGTGCTGTCCCTTACACCCTGTATACGGCAATTTGTGCGAAGACTGATACTTAGCCTGGATTCCTTGAGTCTAGTTGTTGGGTGGTATTTACATGATTTCTCTTTAGTTTAAAGTTACTTACAAACTGACTGACATTTTGTGCAAGTACCTGTTATAATAACACCACTAATGGTAATGATGATGATTTGGTTATCTTAAACCTTAAAATAGTATTATAGAGCTAAAATTGTTTGTATGTTTGTTTGTCTGGAAGAACTGATCCGATTACAAAAATTCTTGGACTGATAGGAAGCTACACTATTGCCGAGTGCTCTAAGATATTATTATGTTTCTCCCACGCGGACGAACTTACGGGCAGTAGCTAGTGTACCTATATCCATACTAATATTATAAAAGCGAAAGTAACTGTCTGTCTGTTGCAATTTCACGCCATAAAGGCTGAACAGAGTTCGAAATTTGGTACAAATTTCAAGTTCGAATTTTGATTGGTAGGCAGCTATGGTAACTTGTGTCTAGATGTCCGATATAAGATTAAAAATAAGCATTGGAGATGTAACCATGGAATATGGAAGATAATTGTACCCTAGGGGGTGAAGAAGCGGACAAGGGAAGCCATCACCTCCTTCTGCGAAGCAGTAATGCTCGCGAAGGAGGAGGCGGAACGCGTGAGGGAGAGGCAAGCTTTGCGCCCTCACGCCCCTTGTCGCCGCAGGAGACACTCTGGGCGTCGGGAATTGGCAGCCGATTCCCGGCCACCGTAGGCGCGGGCTTGCGGACGGTGACCAATGGGTAGCTCGCCGTTCGGTAAGGACCAGGGGCCCTACCATCAACATTTAAAATACTTGCCAAGTACATGACAGGTCAACTTAGTAGGTTAACCTGACAGGTTTTCTATTTGTACCATGAGCATTTCCGTCTGACCTGCAATGTATCAACTTCAGACCTGCTACGTTATCGCTGGCCGGTACGCCATATTATAAACAAACGTTCCGAAATACTTTTACGCAATATTACCGGTTTTACGGTTTTAAAGAACTAGATAAAATTAATTTAATAACGACTTATAATGATCAAGAGAATTCTAAAAAACTATGTTTTGTAGCATGGAGACCCTTTTAGATACTTAAGAAAGGTAGGTAAGTACCTACTTGAGAAACTTTCCAAAGTTATCTATTAGTTTAGCTATTTTCGAACGACTCTAGGCTATTAAGTATAAATTTATTGTCACAACCACAAACATAATATTATGAGTTCATTTTGTATTTTGGAACTTCAAGTGGGTTCCTTTTTTGTGTTTCTGGAAATAAATTAGAAATTCACACATTTGTATCGTGTCCGTTGTTGTGAGTGGTAAGAAAGTGCAGTTATTTGGTGATCATGACTTCAAGGAGAGTTTCATATGAACAATTGGAAACACTGTGGGTTTTTTTTTTTAATAATCACAAGGACATTGCAATGGGCTTCAATAAAAGTGCTCAAGCTCGAGAAATGTCCGGCAGATTGTGGACAGAGGTGGCCAAAAATTTTAATTCTGTGTTGGTGGTGCTATCAAAGATTTTAAAGGCTAGGCAGCTGTAAGTTAGTTTTATATTACTATGTATCTTGTCTTGTCTTTGCCTAAACTTCTATCAAACATTAATGCATTGGTTTTTATTTCTATGTATTGTGTTCTTGATTTGTATTTCTTTCTAGATCATACAAGTTTGTTTACTTTTCTATGAAATTAAATAATACATATTATCACGCCTATAATCCCCAAAGGGGTAGGCAGAGGTGTTCCCCTGTTATAGAAGTTTATACACCCACATCTCGCCGTTGGTAATAAGTCCCATGTTATAGGTGTGCAAGCCTAGTGCCATTCATCGGGCACATACGGGGTTCATTGGTTCTCACGAGTCGCTTTCCTGGCGACGAAGGAGGATTATATTCTTGACCCGTCCACAAACATGCCATCCTGCAGGTCAAAAGGTTTTATCGTGCTTCTCATAACTTTCCTTTGGATTTTAGCGATTTGTTTCACATTGTTTTTATCACCATCTTTCTCAAGAAACTCAAAAATTTCATCTTCGTTACACATCTAAAATAAACTGCAAAGAGATTGTTTTTTTGTTTTCTCTAATTTTAAATAAACGCCATAATAGTATTATATTCACAAATTAACATATATTTACGTATTTTATTTTAAATTAAAGAAAACAGTTCAATAAAAGTTACTTTTTCACGCCTGCTTAATATGACTGCAGGGCAGTTCAGTTTTCAAGTGTTTACTTGTCAAAAAGGACTTGATGGTACAGTTTATCGCAGGTCAGACCAGTGAAATGTTGTCACGTGACCGCTGACCGGCTTTAGTCACGTGATCGCTGGCTCGCCTGTTATTTAAGACGTGTTCATGGTACAAAATAGCCCGACAGTTCACTTTCCGTCTAAAATTGACCTGCTATAAGAGTGCATGGTAGGCCCCCTGGCCCAGGTCGACGGCGGGTTGTGTTCCACGCGCGCCTCAAAGAGACGTCAGCACTATTGACGGGGTCCGCTAGGGCCGATGCCAGCTAGGGTTGCGGGATGTTCGAAAGAGTTACCGTGGCCCCGGCACAGGCAACTGAAGGAACACGGGTGGGTTTTAGTCAGTAAAAGTCTAACACGCACTCTCGCTCCGCCCAGAGCGAGAGAAGTCATTTGATGATTTCCCATCCAAAAAAAAGGGGAGACCATGACCTGTGTTAGGACATAGGATACTTTGTATCATAGGGATCATTTCAATTATCATTATTATTTTAAATGTATTGTGTAAACAATGGTTCGCTAACCTAAATAAATAAATTTCCGACCACCACGCGGGCAAGAGATAGCTACCAATAATGTATGTACCAGTGAAGGTAAATTGCTGACGTAACAGTAATAAATGCAAAACTATCGAGATCGAGCACAAGTTCAATGTCAGTCGAGTCAACGGCTTGGCTAAGAGCGAGACGGGCGATAAAAAGTTAGGCCGTAGGTACACAGACTGGAAATGTATGTAATCGGTACTAATAATAGCTTATTATGTGTTGTTAACTTTTAATTTTTTGTAACAGGTGCGGATGGAGCTAAAGTCCAGTTTACATCTTTGAATGTTACCTGTCGACGGCGACGTGCCAATACCTCCTAACTGACATTTTTCAAGAATTTCACTTTTTTATCGTTTTGAATTAGGCGTTATTCACATGTTTTAAATCAAATTTCTCGGTTCCTCGAAAAATGTCAGTTAGGAGATATTGGTACTTCGCCGTCGCTGTGATATTAAACGTTTTGAAATAGAGAAAAAAACCTACACTTTTTATTTAAATTTTGTGTTATGGAAAAGCACAAGCGGCCCCCCTATAGTTTTTTAATAAAATTAATTAAGTACTTAATTTTATTTAAAATTTTGTTAAATTGTCAACACCGCTATGGACATCTGCTGTACCAGCCTAGGCATTGCAGGTCGTTGTCCACCCTAGAAACAACTGAAATGTCATGTGTTCCTTTAATTACACCAACACCCAGTCGCTTCAAACCGAAATACAGGAACGCTGCTTAGCGGCATAAAATGTATGGTAATAGTTATGTCCTTGAACGAACTCTTTCATAAAGACCTCTACGACTACTTACTAAACCTACATTATGGTTACACTAAGTCAATGTTCCACTTGGCCGTATTTTGCGGAAAATAAAAGCAATTATGCCAATCTGCGTAAGTACTACGCGTATGCGATGCGCACCAGAAATAGTTGCACTTGTAATATTGAAATAGAAGAATATTATGTAAACAAAGACATTTATCAGTTCTGGTTTATGGGTGAATATTAAATCTCGTTTACGTGTTGTTAGATTAGACAGCCTTTATAACCTGTAGTACATTTTTTGCTTGAACAACTTGCAAGGTCCAAAGGTCGAGATGAAGAAATGATATATTGCAATGTGGAGTGTGGCTTAGAAATGCAAAATTAACCGAGCTTTTGTGGCTTCGGTCCAAAATCAAAGCATTGACTGAGTTTTGTAACCACGTTCTATTATAATACGTCGTTTAAAACGATGAAGAAATAACTAGCAAATAGCAATGGCAAGAATTGTTCTATCGGGAAACAGTGGTGGCCCAGTGGTAACGGCCGCGACTAAGGCCCCGTTCTCACTATGTCGTGACGACAGATTATCGTGTCGTTAAAAGCGTCGTGGCTTGTGTATTTAAATGGAGGTGTTCACATATAGGACGACACGATTAACTGTCGTGCACGACTTTTTTTTGCAGTGACGACAGATTGTCAATAAACAGTCGATATAATGGGAACAGCTGGAGACGACAGTCGTCCAACGATAAATTAATCGTCACGACATAGTGGGTACGCGCCCTTACGCGTTGTAGGTCGTAGGTTCGAACCCTGACAGGCGTTTTACTTTGTGTGAATTATTTCATCACCACTGCTCTCAAAACGGCGAAGGAAAACATCGTGACGAAACCGGCATATCCTAGAACCAACAATTCAAAGACATGTGACATCTACTAACGCGCACTGGGCCCGCGTGGTGGATTACGGCGCTCTCCCTCTCACTGAGAGGAGGCCTGTGTCCCAGCAGTGAGAACATTAAAGGCTGATTATGCTGTTATAATGAATGGAAGGACCATTAGCCATGTCCAGACGTGAACGACGATTTTATTTAAACGCAAAGAAATTAAGAAAGCCTCTTAAAGTCAACTGAAGTAACTCTTAAAGTGAACTGACTTGCAGCCTAATTGCGTGCCATACTTACAATGGTAGTGCACAATGCACAATTAAATTAGGTATGCACACACGGCTACATATCAAACTACGCATTTCCAGTATAAGCTGATCTCGTATTGTATAGGATTTCCGTACAATGAGAGGTCAGCTTATACTGGAAATGTATAGCTTGTTATGTAGCCGTATGTACAATATGTGAAACTGTTACGCAACCGTCACTCATCCGTAAAGGTTTATACAAGGTGTAACGTAAATAACGCACAACCTCTTAAGGGGTCGTTGTACTCATCATAATGAACAACTTTTACTATGGAACCAAACTGGAAATCGCGAAAAAAAAATCAGCTGTTCCCTACATTTTCACCAGTTATGCGAACATAAAATTAAATTTTTTTTTTCGCGATTTCAGGTTTTCGTCACATAGTAAAAGTTGTTCATAATGATGAGTACAATGACCCCTTAAGAGGTTGTGCGTTATTTATGTTACACCTTGTATAAAAATCAGCGTCAGACAGCATCTGTCTGGCATTATTGTTGCAATGAAGTTATTTGGCGCGGCCATCACATAGTATGATCCTATCCTATATTTTAATTTGCTCAATTGTGTTCCTCGCTTACGGTACTGTGCCAAATAAACGTAACTGAAAATATGAAACGCTATAACAAATTTCGCCGCGAAAGGGGCTGATAATTTCGTTAGTAATTGGCATGTCAGGATGGCGAGCGGTCTAAGGCGCCAGACTCAAGGTTCCCTTGCTCACTGAACGTGAGTACGAGTTGTTCTGGTCCTCTCTGAGGGCGTGGGTTCGAATCCCACTTCTGACAAAATATTTTGCTTTTGTTTTCTACTTTTTAAAGTGTGATACATAACTCCTATTTAGAACCACAAGTCAATATTTTTCAGATTATTATTTTATTTCCTTTATTTACACAATATTAAAAAAATATATATGCATTATTATCTATTTAGACACAAAAAACATCTGTTTCTGCCGGCTACGTTTAGTGTTATCATATCAAATTGGTGATAGTTATCTTTCATAATGATACATATTTCTATTTTAAACATACGATTGTTTGTAAATGATGTCTGGGCTGTATTTTTTACCAAAATATGGCAGCCATTTTCCAAGAGAGAACTTTTGATTTGTTTTAAGGGCGGGTCTAAAATGAGTATCTATTTTGATTTTAATACCAAATACAATAAAGGGTTATTTTAATTTGTCTAGCTAAATTCTGCAGACGCGATGGGTATCGACATCTGAACATGATAAAACAAAAAAATAATTAATTTGACGATTTTTTTTGTGGGGTCATCGATCGCAGCTATTGTAGTCACTTGAAATATCTGTTTAAAAAACCTGTTTTTTTTTTTTTGTAACCTTCAGACGTGATGGGTATCGACATCTAAACACGGTTTAACATAAGAAAACAGTTTTTCTCTACTCATACTTCTAGTAACAACACTAACAGCGGTCGTTGACCTCTCAAAAAAAAATCTAACCTTTTTATTTTATCGTGTTTAGATATCGATATCCATCGCGTCTGCGTGGTTTAGCTAGCAGGGGCGAAGCGTTCATACAACCCGATTCCTATCGGCTTCCCTTTGGAACATCCACTCTTCTTAATGTCAACTATTGCCAAATAATATGGTACACCTGTGTGTGTAACTGTGTATCACATCACATTACATAATTATATTTAATACCAGTTTAATACATCATAAGATTGAAAACCTACAGTTTTTTGTCTGAGGTGATGAGAACTGATCAATTTTTTTCTTCGGCTTCCCTCTAATGATAATTATAGCTGCGCCACTGTTAGCTAGCCAATTAAAAATAACCATGTATAGCCAAAAAGGTCCATCACAAAAGGGTTATTTTATAAGGAATGCCAGAATCCGGCGCAATGTGATATGTCTTGCATTGCGCGGGAGTCGATTCGGACGATCATACTTTCTCAATGCAACTGGGCGGAACAGCTTGTTATATTATCACATCTTGATACTTTTATATGTCATTCAAACTTACAATGACGACAGGAATTTTCAGTTTTATTGATTTTTGGTTTATCTATACAAATAAATAAAATTGAAGTGTCTGTATGTAATATCAAAATAACATCTTTTCACTAAATGCACAAGAAAGTACACAGGGTTAGTTTTCAATAACCGGCCAAATTTTCACAGGGTGTTCTACCCATGAATATTAACAACTTTCACTGTGGGGCCAACTCTAAAATCACGAGAAAAAAATCTGCTGTTTCATACAAAAGTTCAATACCTACTCGGCCAAAATGTATGAAACAGCTGATTTTTTTCTCGCGATTTCAGAGTTGGTCCTATAGTGTAAGTTGTTCATATTCATGGGTAGATCACCCTGTGAAAATTTGGCTAGCGATTAAAAAATTGCCCTGTATATGGCACTTATTACAAAAAAACAATTTTAAAAATTTTTGTCTGTCTGTCTGTTTGTTCCGGCTAATCTCCGAAACGGCTGGACCAATTTTGACGGGACTTTCACTGGCAGATAGCTGATGTTTCAAGGAGTAACATACGCTACTTTTATTTTAGAAAAATAATTAGGGTTCCGCGCAAAAAAATTAAAACCCATGGGAAAATATAATAACTCTGGAATTACCAGTCGGATTTGAAAAATTATTTTTGTGTTTGGTAGCCTAACTCTCGAGGATGGTTAAAGGCTATTTAATATCACGCTATGACCCTTAGGAGCTGAGAAAAAAGAAAAAAATGTCAGAAATAACGCTAATCGAAAATGAAGTAATAGCGCGGATGGGCGATGCAACGCGGCGGGTCAGGGAACGAGGGAGTTTTACTAAAATGTGCCTGTTATTTTAGTATATTGCATATCTTACGACTGCCACGCGAACGAAGTCGCGGGGCACAGCTATTTTCCAATAAAAAGTAAGTAAGCTTACAAATGTTTCATCACTCGGTAGTTTGTAGTTTTCAGTTCGGTTCTCACATCGCGATCAGCTATCGATCTTAGATGCTTTAAAATTCATAGTTTCAACGCAGTAAAAGATTGAAAACGTAAAAATACCTACTTGTTTCAGTGTATAGTATTTTTATCTCATGAAGCGACACGCAGTTTACATTTGTGGTTACCATGCGTACAAACACGCTGTGAATGTGTAAGCGCAGGAGCTCTCGGTATCGTCCACGACAATGGTGAAGTCAGAAGTGTGTGTGTGTGTGTATGTTATGTGGTGACGCTACTCGTGTTCACGCACACATTCACAGCGTGTTTATACACTTGTAAAGCTTCTGTAAAAGCTGTATATACCGAGTTGATATAGGCAGTAGGCACATTCCATAGAATTCTGCCTCAACCAAATGGTGATGATGCGAAGAGTCTGTTCAGGTTCATGGCCCAAATGTAATCAATAGCAGTGTGTATTTAGGGTGCGATGAGACTGTCATACGCATTGCGGTTATAAAAGTTCATAATTAAAAAAAAAGCTGTTCTCAATACAACAGGACGTTTTTCTTGCGACAGTAAAGTTGCTACAGAACTACAGACAGATCATAAGATAAAATATTTACTTTTTGCCAATTGAATGCCTTGTAAAAACCTGTATCGTGCCTTATCTAACAGTCATAAATTATTAATTACCTACATAAATAGGCTTCGGCAAAAAACGTGCATCATCTTTTAAACGCGTGTTACCCACGTGTGTCTGTCTACACACGATACCTAAGTCAGTCAATTACGAAAAGCGTGGCATGGGCCATCTTTTATAGAGTATACCCGTGCAAAGTGATACCCGGGATTACTATCCAGGGTGAGGATGTACTTTTTTTGATCACCACTCGCGTAAGCTATTTTAATGCAGATTTCTTCCCATGAGACCGTTAAAAACTTGTAGTTGCATCCTATTCTGTATACGTCTACGACTATGTTGAAATCAGTAGTGTGGTCTCTTGAAGTTGCTCGCAGTCTTTCCTCCAGTATTTGAGACCACTGTCATAATTATTCAGAAATGTATTTAACTGCGCCACTGCTGAGCATAAGGTGTTGGTTTGATACCCAGGTCGGGCAGTGTTATTGGACTTTCAGGAATTTCTCAGTAGCAGCTCGGAGTCTGGATTTGTGCCCGGTTGATGGCAATAGGCTGGCCCCCTATTACATGGGACTTAAACATAACTGGCGAAATGTGGGTGGACTATAGGTACACATCTGCCTAACCCTTCGCGGATTACAGGCGTGATGTTATGTATTCAATTGCTCTTGTGCTATCAATATTTTCTTTCTACGTTATAATTCTGGTCATTCTGGACATACAACTGAAATAATTCGCTGAGCTATTAGCTATAGCATTTCTAGAAACTTGTATGGGCATATAATACACCTAAGCCTCTATATATATTTTAGTTCTCGATAACAATGATTTACAAGCAACAATGAAGGCATCATCTGAACAGCGCGTGCCGACTGATTGGCTCGTTCAATACAAATGATGATAACTCAGTAATATTGGCAGATTCCACGCGACCGTCGAGAACAACTACTGATTGTTTTAAATCGTTCGATCTACAGAATCTTGAATAAGGAAGATTGATGCTATCAAGGAAACTATGTGAATTATTTAGAATTATATGAGGACAGTGTGGTCTTCAAGCGATGACTTAGCAAATTTATGTTGGCTATGGTAGTCAATTGCAAGAAAATGGATAATGAGGAGGGATGAATAACATGTAATTAAAAGAGTGGTGATCATAAATTATGATGGAGAGGGTGAGGAAGACCAAAGAACAGATATATGGATTGTGGAGGGTTAGTTTGAAAGAAAAATGAGAGAATGATAGAGTTACTGACAGGGGAGAATGAAAGAAAAAAGACTCGAGTAACACGGAACAGGAAGATGATGGCCAGGTAGCAGGACTATCTTGACCGAAGACTTTAGCTATAGTCCCACTAACGACACCCATCGGTGGACAGAGGAAGGTCTAATTTCGCTAAGCATCACCAAGTATTATAGTTACTATAAAGGAATTGTCCAGTTATACAATATTCGTCGAGGACCGACCTCGACGAATACTATTATAAGTTGATGGCATGTATAATGAGCAGTGATAGGAATAGGTAAAACTTCGAGGAAGGAAGTAACATGGAGTAGATAATACCTCCTCTAAAATCCCGGAATAATTTTAATGACGTTTAAATCCCGGGATTTAAAAACCACGAATTATTTATTGGACTTTATTTATAGAAAGATAGAATACTCTTTACTATGTACACCATAAAAATTACATATATAAATGTGTGTGTGTGTGTGTGTGTGTGTGTGTGTAACCCTAAAAAATGTTATGATTTTTCAAATCAATAATTTGCAACTACAAATAAAGTCCGATAAAAAATTCGTGGTTTTTAAATCCCGGGATTTAAACTTCATTAAAATTATTCCGGGATTTTAGAGGAGGTATTATCCACTCTATATTACTTCCTTCCTCGAAGTTTAGGCAAATTAGCACTACCTATTCCTATCACTGATAATGAGATAGACACTATTTCATATTTAGAAGGATTAGAAAAGACTCGGCTTGGAGATGACGGAGCGCGCGTCATGAAGAAAAACCGGCCAAGTGCGTGTCGAACCACGCACAATGAAGGGTTCCGCAGTTGGGATGGATTTATTCCAAAACAAACTTAACATTGAAGTTGAAATACATGTTCTCCCATACATCGATATACGTCACGGTCAATTCTCCAACTGCAAATGTAAGTTTATAATCGCAAAAAAATTTGTATTTTTTATATGATAAAACTACAAATTATTGATTTTCGAATTATTGATTTTTTTTTTCCTTTACTTGTGCTGTGAGACTGCTTCTTGCCAAATTTCATCATTCTAGGTCAACGGGAAGTACCCTATAAGGTTTTGATTTATTTGCGAGTATCAAAATATGTCGCATAAATGCCCGTATTTTTTCATTGCATTGACTTAGAAGCTTGATTTTTTTTAGAGCTCTAAGGGACCGTAGACCTACGTATTCGATATTAATTTCAACTTGATACCTCCACGCGTTCTTGAGAAAAAGGGTCTTGACAGACTGACAGACAAACAGACAGACGGACAACGAAGTGATCCTATAATGGGTTCCGTTTTTTTTCCTTTTAAGGTACGGAACCCTAAAAATAAGTAAATTCTTTGATAGGAATAATTACGCGATTAATACTAAATTGCCACACATGTCACCTAAACACAAATTGTCTCTGAGCGCCCAAATATTTCACGTAACATTAAGTTTCTTTAAAACATTTAATGAAATAATGCAACTTTAAAACCACGCCGACCCGACCCTACACCACAATAAATCGTAATAACCGATTTGAGGCAGCCCACGCACCCAATAAAACAAACGCATAGCTGCTATTTTAGTACGCTAGGTTCAATAAGTAATTACACCATTTGGCAAGTGCATTGTTTACTTTAACGCAAAACAGCTCCTGTTTACTCCTGGTAGCCTAGTACACAATATTATGACACTCCTATCATAGTGACAAAATCATATCGTGTCGTTCAAATGAAATTAAACGATTTCCCTGACACGTGTGACGTTGTCTGCGGGTTAAGCTTGACTAAAGGAGATGGACCCCTGATCAAAGCCCATATAAAAAAACATATTCAGTTGTTTCGGACGAACGAAATTAAACTCAAATGATCAGCATTTCCGGGCTAATGGCACGACAAGTCAATGATATCAAAGTGGCGCCATGTCAACTAAAGCTAAATGCGTTTCAAATAATATTCCATCGGAAAAAAACGCATATTGCTGGAACTAATCTCGAAATGGCGTTTTACTAAACCGTAACCTTCATATAACACAATCCCTACTAAAACACAATACGCACTCTATGGTGCGCTACCGCACTGCACAGCCACGTGACGATGACGTCATCAGAGTAGTTGCCAAGTGCACATTATACGGAACTTCTATCTATCTATCTATTCGAGCAATGTATCGCTATGAGACGCGTCTATGACTTCTAGGACTGTGTTTGTAGCGTTACGTTTGACACGATGCATCGGGTCAAAAGTACAATGTACAGACGCCAGCAGGTCAAGCTAATGCTATAGCAATAAAGTTGAAAATCTATTAAAGAAATTTGACAGATTGTACCTAGTAGCTTGATGTGCTGCCGTCCATACTTATGTAAATAAAGCCGTTCTGTGTTCGTATTCTTTTATCACTCCAATCAAGCATGCATACTTATTGCACATTAATCTGATAACAAAGGTTACTTTTTGAATCCAATTGATGATTACGTCAAAATTGCATTCACGCCTGAACGAATTTGACTTCGACTTGAATTACGCATTCGATTTGTTAACACAACAAGTCGAATGCGAAACTACACTGGGTATTAACGCCAGTATTGTTTTGCAATGCTTTTAGACTTTAGACCAGATTACCCGGGCAGGTTTTCGTTTTCTCTCCGTTTAAAAAGACGATAAAGAGAGTCCTAATATTTAGATAACAGGGTTGCCTCAGGGATGTACGAGTATAATTGGACCACGTATTTGGTCAAGGTCCGGTTGAGGCAACGGAAATAACACTGTCAACAGTTTTCAACACTACTAATAGATTAATGATAGTACGTGACTTAGAGTCTGAATTCAGGATGAATCTTTGAAAAACGACTCGAACTGCGCAGTATAATGTACCGTAGTTTTTCAGAGGCGTATGCAAATATCTACTCGCATAGATTCAGTGTATTTTATGAATATATTTTTGTAGTGAAATTTCTATGTAGATATGTACAACACCATTACAAAGCGATCTCTAGTGCGGAGTCATGTGTAAGTAGCGTTTATTTATATAAAAGTAGTTAATGTGCTTGAAATAGTACTTACAAACTTTCCATTGCGCCTTAATCCAACTTTGCCATGGTTCACTGCTAAAGAAACTGCATTCTTTAAGGCACTCATTCTACCTGCAAAGAAAAGTAACATTTTCAATAGAAAAGTCAGGAGTCAGAACAACGATGGGAATGAAGGAAATTATAGAATTTTCAAATATGGCACATATAACTGGTTTCTAATTTCACGGTGAAGCAATAACAACAAAAACGCTGGTTTGCAGATACTTTTAAGGCTGTTAAAATACAGGGTGTAAGGGACAGCCCTCCGCAAACTAACAGGGTGCATTCAGCTCCTTATCTTGAATCATATTCCACCGGAAAATTTCTCAGGAAAATTTTCATTTTTTTATCGTTTTTTCCTTTAATTTAATGTATAATTACATTCTCTGTACGCAGCACTCCATTTATGTAAATAAAACAGCTAACATCAAAAAATTAGCAATGAATGTTGAAATACTCAGCGGCCGAAGTTCACTACGCGCATTTTTGCCACGGTAACGATAAATTGCTTGTGAGGTAATAAAATAAATCAGGTTTATTGGATTCCCATAACGTTCCTGAAATAATTTCATGTACCGGTCATCTTAGTATGAAATACTGAATTCACCCCATCAGTCTGCGGAGGGCTGTCCCAAACACCTGTATATCTGAAGTGTTCTTCCATACCATGCACGTCGACTAGTTAAGCATTCGTTTGACTGACAAATAAAAAAATAAAATCCCTCTCGTGACTATAATTTATAACAATTTTGAGTAATCAGCCATTTACTGTGCATCTGATAGTATTTTTGTCCTGAAGGTCTCATAATCGCAATAGACATTAGCTACATGCAATAGTAAACATAAGCAAATATTCAATACATTAATCAGGGTCAAGTAGCGAATAGGGCTCCAACTTACGGCCGAACCCAATAACCTATTTTCAGTAAGTCAGGTCGCTATTGATGGTAGACAGTATAATTCTATCTGTCCTTATTTCAGGCCGGTAAGATTCCATATTCTCATATAGATTATTGGGACGTTAAAACCATAGATAGATAGGTTTTTCTTTCTCCAGTATGCCAAAACTGGTGATAGATAGGTTATTGGCTTCAGCCGTTAGACGATTTAGCTGGTAGTTAAAATGGGCTTAGGGCTCAAAGCAAAAATGATATGGCCATATACGGGAGCCATATACAGGCGGTGGTCTAAGGTGGATTCTACACTCCTTTATAAAAACTAAAATAACCATTTGGACGACAGTTAAGTACTTAAGACATAATGTAGCAAGAAGTTCAGAGCTTCCTATCACCAAATAGCTCTATGCTTCGTCACTACCCAGATCTTTCGTACAAATGAGTGGTTCAAATATCGAAGAATACAATGTTGCAGAATTAATAAAAATCGGAGGATTACTTTGCCGCGTGTATTCGATGTAACAATCATTTTGATGTGCCTACAAGTGCCCAATCATTACCTTATTAGTTATAAGTAACGTCTAGGCTGTTTTGAGATCAGGGTCGCGGGTTCGTTACCCTCTCCAAGCAACAAGATCGAATCCTACTTGTTTTAGACTTGGGTAGCACTACGCAATGCCAACTGCATTTAACTACCTACTTACAAAACCAGATAAACTGTCTGGCTTAAAGTTTAGGCTGGTGTAGGCCCTAAACTAAAGGCGTTAGAAACTAGTTTTTTTTCACTAAAGATAAGATCAACATGAATATACGCATGGCATGCAAGATGATGTGATGATGTAGGTACATTTTTTAGCGTAGGCAATGTAGGCATCCACGAAGGAAGAGTTTGAATTGAATTGATTGAATCACACACTCACAAATGGCATCAAGGATTGTGGTCCACAGACTCATGCATCTTATTAACTTCGATTGATAATCACACACTCACGTATTTTGGCTTTCAAGGATTGTGGTCCACAGACACATGCCCCTTAATAATTTCGATTGATGATGTGATTACAAACTCAATTTTGGCTTTTAATGATTTTTGACCACATGCTCATGCACTTTCTGGCTTTGATTGATTGTAGCCCACACACTCACGCATTCCATCAATTTCGATTAATAATTTAATCACGTTTATCATTTTGACTTCGTAAGTGATATTTATACAAACATAAACTTCGAGCAGTAGTGGATGCCACTAAAAGAAGCCTTTTGACTGTAAGCAATAAGGTGTTTTACTGACACTAATAATAGGGTTATCATAATGTACGAGCATTAAGTACTTCCTTTGAAAAGCTTCAATTACTTTATTTGTGAAGATTTGTTATTGGCACTGGACTATTTCTAAGTTAATGATTCTAATTGTCTGTAAATCTTCTATGCAATAAATAAACAAACAAAATAACACAAGCAACACATTAAATTGACGAAAAAATTAAAGCAGAACATTATGTACTTATTAGGTTTCATATATTATATTCAGATTATTTTAATATGACTCAACAAACATTCGAAAGTTAAACAACCTGCATAGTCATTTAATCAAAATAGGTGAGCATTTTATTCCTATTGTAATTACTAATGGTTTCATAGTTTGAAACAATAAGTCTTAGATGACACATTGACTTCTGATCCCTGGCACAAACTTATCACAGTTACATTGGTACTCTTGTTTAGAAAATGTTAATTTGTCATTGGCTACATTGTTTAGGCATAGGTAAATTGTATTAGTGTAGGTAATTGTTCTAACTTGAACTCATTTTTAAGGCTGCATTTTTCTGAATGAAAAACTATTTAGACTAGTTTTTTTTTTAAATCACGTGTGATACTTATTTTTGAAATATATGAATTGTTTATCAAAATTGAGTATTATGGCCAACATATTGACATAATTATTTTATGACACCTGTTATTGTTATATTAGAGGAAGTTTAAAGTTTATTTTATTGCATTGGTTGGACACTAGCCTAAGAAGTTACTATGCCAACTTAAATGTAGTTATTATATGAGATTTCATCACTGTCATTTCAAAAAGTCGTATGTAAAATTCTTGTTTTTAGTTTTAGAAGCGTACTAAATAGTTTATTTCCAGGGCAAAAGCCTCCCCTCCAAGTTGGATCAACTACATATATCTGGAAATAAACGATTTCATTTCATATGAAATGCGATTCTTTCAAAGTCCATATGCATTTTGACAAAAATTCATAGCATGCTTAAATAATAAAAACAAAAATTTAACATTCAACTGTTTAAAATGCTGTCATTTCGAACAGTCAGATGATAAATTTTTGTTTTTACATAACATGAAATCTTCACTGTTGATGATTTATGTCTGTAACATCTGTCATGTTGTCTGTAAAATGAGCAAAATTGTCTTAACTGAACTTAATTCTAGCAGAGACAGTGTTAAATAAGTTACTTTCATAATTAGAAAATTTTGTTCTAACATAATCAGCATATAATGGTCCCACTGCTGGGACACAAACCTCCTCTCCATGAGAGGGAGTGGGCCATAATCCACCATGTAGGCCCAGTGCGGGTTGGTGGATGTCACATGTCTTCGAATTTTAAAAATAGTGATGCCAATTAAGTAACTATCCTGTGTATAATATTAGTTTCAATGTTATCACTAATTTACTCTATTATCTCTGTATCAATATAGCAGCTATCTAAATGTAGTATTTGTTTATTTAAGCTAACAAAGGTTGAGTATTTTGATGATTTCTATTTCTTTTATATTTTTTCTGAGAGTACAACCACAACTTCGAGGATGTAACAAATAAAATGAAGCCCAAATGCATACTTACATTATTGTATCTTTTATTTAGGCTCCACTGTACTTTAACGCCCGCACGTCCGAAGCCTCACAATTTTATAGTGTGTAGATGTCCTCGTGTAAATCACTTTTGCAAAATTTCAAATTGCGCAAATGTCTAGTTTTTGCGAAAAAAAAATCCTAAGTTTCAGAAAATTCAACTAAATAGATTAAAATGTCTTTCAATTTTATTATTTTTGTGTTCTTTTTTATGTTAACCTATTACACAGTACACTGTAGTGTACTATGTAACACTAAACTCTAGAATGCAAGAGCGAGCGAAGCAAGCTCGGGACTAAGGGGCACTCCGACTCGGACAGGTTAGTTTAGAAGGGGATGGGGTCTGATAGAGCCCTGCGAAGCGGAGCTCCGTCGACTACGCTTTACTACTTTTTTTTTCCCAGCGCCTATGGTGTAGCGCACTTTGGGGTTTTCAAATATACACTAAAAAATGGTCTATTCTACCCAATAAAAAAACTAGGTTTTATTTATTTTTTTCTCGGTCTGTATTAATTTGCGCGCTTTGTAGTTTTCAAATATACTTACACTAAAAAAAGGATTTGTTGTACCCAAAAAAATAGCTATTATAAAAGCGACGGGTGTTAATGTTCAGTGGTTCCCGCCGACAAGTTCTAAAATGCACGTTAGATATTCCTACACTTACTAACGGAGAACAGTTACATTAATCATTCAGTAAATACACAACTTACCGTTTTAAACAAGTTGGAAACGACAAAAATCAGATAACTGTAACAGATTGAAATTTGGGAGAAACTAGTCAACAGACAAAACAGAGGTATCACCACTAGAAAAACTAAGATTTATTTTAGCGACAAACACGCACTCACTGCGTGATTTGACGCATAGATAATACACTACACTATATAAAGTAAAAAGAAGATTTGACGTGCCGTATTCTATTCGCAGTTTTGCACTTGAGTAAGTACGGACAGCGCAAAAAATATTATTATTTATTATTATTATAATTGTGTAGGGTAACATTGCACTGACAGGCAGATTGATTAGAATGACGACCACGACCAGTGAAAGTAAAAAATTATAACATATTTTGAACTGGACGTGAAAAAAGAGACGAACAATCTCTTCGGTCGATAAAAATTGCCCAAATGGACATTCCAAAACAAACACATAACTATACTGAATTTTTTTGATTCGGTTCTTTCCAACTTTTCTGGAACACTTAAGAATTTTTGAACGATTTTCGAAACGACAATGTCAAAATCACATGGCGTCGTTGTTGTCATTCCGCGACTGTAGTTTTCTCTGTCTACGGTACTTGCTGTCAGTGTCAAAAGGAACTCGTGTGACTGACTGTGAAGCGCAATGCAATGTGGATATAGTATTGGATTAGTAACGAAAAGCATTCTAATTAAAAAAATATACTTACAAGTATAAAGTAACCCAAAATGAATGAAAACGATGAAAAAGAGTTTGCAGAACTTGGCGTCAAGACCTGGCTTATCAAGCAGTTATTTAGTCTCGGTATTCTGTATTTCATACTTAGCAAAACAGTGTTAATACTATATTTTAAGACGCAAATTATTCACTGCATTGGTATAACCAATTCCGCGTAGCTCGTCTTGGTCGTCGTTCCTGATTCTTCTATTCTTTCTGCTCTACGTATGAGCTAGTCATAAACATTCTTTTTCGCGAGAGCTTAGAGTTTAATAAACAACAACGGGCCACCCTCTTTATAAATAAATAATCATTAACTGCGTTTCAATGTCCCCCAGATATCAGTTCGATTTTAATCTGCCTATCTCCATTCCTTTTCTTCTCAACTACAGGCAAAACTCATACATAGTGCGAGCGAGTAAGGACTTTAATATTCTTTGTAAAGAGTTCTGATTTGACACATTTACTACCAAAACTTATTCTGCACACACTCGGCTGAATGCTAACTTTTTTTTAAATGCATAGTGGTTATATGTTTGTATTCTTTTCTATCATGCTTGTTAGTGATCCTAAGATTTCTACTACTTTTACTGTTTTTACCCGTGAGAACCTGTAATTGGCTTTATGCTTCATATACAATTATTATGCATTATAGTTGTTGGTTCTCCTATATATAAATAAGTTAATTTGGCCCGCTATCGCAGTAGACTGGGAAAAGTGGAAAGAGGGAAGGGAGGTCTTTGCCCTGCAGTCGGACAACTCAGGCTTATAATAAATAATATATATAATAATATATAGGTACAATAAAGATTTCACCCAAAAAAATTGAGTCATTGTGTAACCACATGTTAGTATTAGAAAAGGTTTAAAAAAAATCAGGTAAACATTATCAAATTGCATTTCAGGTATTAGAAGTCCAACACCTATTCAAAAAGGTTGTATATCCCGCATATTAGCTGGCGAAGACTGTATCGGAGCAGCCAAGACGGGTTCAGGCAAAACATTTGCATTTGCACTGCCCATACTTCAACATTTGGCTGAGGACCCCTATGGGATCTTTGCCTTAGTGCTAACTCCAACACATGAGTTGGCTTATCAGGTAAATGAAAAAAAAATCATATTCAAGCTTTCATGCATATAATGTGCATAAAACCCGTATCCTCATAATATTAAGTATATTCTTGTACCAATCAGACTTTTATTTTAATTTTTTCATCTGATATTCTAATATTTCTGATTACATTTATAATCTGTATACCATGCAGTTGTAAATTTTTTTTTGAACATTGTATGATTGAAATTTTTTTTTGCTGTTTTTAAGGTAACTTAGTAATAAAAAACAAAAATGGAATGAAACGATGTTCAAGTCACTTTTACAAGTCAAAATTCTGGTCAAAATTTTAATTTCTTTAATTCATCTTTCAGATAGCAGACCAGTTCAGCATCCTAGGCCAGCCACTCAAGCTAAGAGTATGCATCGTGACCGGAGGGTCGGATCAATTGGAAGAGTCGCTGAAGCTTGCCAAACGTCCCCACATAGTTGTCGCCATGCCGGGACGTCTGGCCGACCATATTACGGGATGTGACACTTTTAGTTTGAAGAAGATCAAGTATTTGGTGCTGGATGAGGCTGACAGGTAAAATTATGAACAGCAGTTTCAAATAAAATAACATAAAATACATCCTTGACTGGGATTCCTGTAAAGAATAGTAATGATGAAATTCTAAAATTACCAACACTTAATTGAAATGACAATACCAAAATTATCCATTGTAATTCCAATTGAAATGAGTAATTTCGGTTTCATTTCAATTGAAATAACAATATTAGAATTATCAATTTAATTGAAAATACCTTAATTACCATGCTTGATACTGATAGTTAAATATTAAATAAAAATTCTATACATCAGTTTTTAGTTATAGAAAAAGAACTTTATTTCTTAGTATTTACAATTAACACAAATAAGTGCATACTTATAAACATTTTTTTTTCAGACTGTTCAGTGAATCATTTCAAGATGATCTGGAGACCATATTCAATGCATTACCAGCTCAGAGACAAAACTTACTATTCTCAGCTACAATCACAGAAGATGTCAGGGAATCCAAACTGCTTTCACTTAATAAAGATGTAAGTTTTTTTTGTTTTAACAGTAGGTATCTATAGTTTTTTCGTAAAAATACTCAGATAAGGCGAGAAACACAATACAGCAAAAGTTTAAATTAAACTGCTATTTTAATGTAATATATAAAGAGCTGCTCCATCTTGAATTTACAAACCACAATTCCACTGCTTACCAATGCATCCCCGGTAGCCTCTAATAATCCTTCCATATCCTAAGGGCACGTTTTCCATACCATTATTGCTTCCCCCGGTCTACTCCTTGCTATGCAATGGCCTATGTAGCCCCAATAACAGGAGGCTACAGGGGCTAGTGTGTGTGTGTGTGTGAGACTGGTTAAACCACGCTGCGTTCGGTGCATTTCATTAATTCATTCATATTATTGGGCCTGTAAAGCGCGCAGATCGAAGAAAAACAAAATTTAAGCCTACACGTACATACGAAGCTCTTCAACCTGAAATAATCCCTGCTTACAGAACTTGTTGAAAGTAAAAATCAAACTTCATCTCTTCCAGAAGCTTCTAACATGGACAGAGACAGACAACCAGCTGACAGTGACCACTCTAGACCAGCGATACGTGGTGTGTCCCGCGTATGCCCGCGACGTGTACCTGGTGCAGACGTTACGGAAGTACCGCGAGACAAAACCCAGCAGTCATATAATTGTGTTTACTGATACTAAGAAGTAAGTGTAATTTATTTATTAAACACTTTATTGGATACTATTTAGAATACAAACAACAATAATTTAAAACTAGTGTACAGTAGCGTTATCTTTTGTCAGTTTTATCCATACTTAATATTATAAATATGAAAGTACTGCTGAACAGATTTCGATGAAATTTGGCACACAAGTAGACCTAGGACCTAGGTTAGGACGATGTATACCTACGACACATCTTTTCATCCCGGTTGTATGTTTTCGTGGGATATGTAATTAACTCTACGCATGCGAAGCCACGGGCAGAAGCTAGTTTCCCATAAGGTAGGAATTATTTTAATTTTTAATCATAAGCTAAAGCTGGTATTATAAATCCACTCACTCTCTCTAGTATTGAGTCTTTGTTGCCTTAGAAACTAAATTAGAATTAAACAAAACTAGTTTTTGTCTAAGATTATTCAGTTGCTAAATATCTACTGCTATTCAGCTGCATCCGGTTAGACTGGAAGCCGACCCCAACATAATTGGTAAAAGGCTAGGCAGATTATGATTTTTGAAACGAAGTTCTTTAACGCGGCTTGCGGTAGGAATCGTCACGCGAGAAAGCGTTCATACTTGTATGCCCCTTAAGAAGTTTGTATCTCTCTATCGAGAGAAAGTCGAGAAAATTTTTAAATTTTACGTCATGGGTGTCGTTTTCATAGTTTTCGAGGATGCTAAAGGCGATAGCAAGGTCAAAATGTTGGTTTTGTTTTAAATCTTACGCGAGAAGGAACTTTGTTCCTGACGGTGGTCCCCCGACCGCACACGTTTTTTTAATACACGGTGAGATTTTGTAGCGATACAAACGCTCAACTGTATCGTGACACTAGCGGTAAAACAAGCAAGGCTAGCAATTGAATGCCTCCAGAAGCGTTGCAAAAAGTCGGCATGTGTAACAACAGGCCTTACCTGTGAAATTGATAAATAAATCTGGACTTAAAACACCTGGGGTTCTACTCCCTAAGTCCGTCAACAAAGATACGGGCCCGTCCGAAAGTAGTTAATCCGTCAAAACACATCGAGCGTAGGGACAACTGTAAAATCGTGTTGTCATTTATTATTAGTTCGGTTTCCGAACTAATCTTATGTCCGTATGTGATACGGAGTAGGAAACGCCCGTAACTTCGGGCCGAAACTATTGACTTTGTGCTTAGGGAGTAGACACCCTGACATTACTTATAAGCTGAATCCAAAAAAATGAGATCATGCTATCAATACACACCGCAAACTTATTTACTCCTTCTTTCAGAGAATGCCAAGTCCTATCAATGATGCTGAACGCTATATCCATGGACAACGTATGCCTCCACGGCTTCATGAGACAAAAAGAGCGTGTGTCCGCTCTCACTCAGTTCCGAAGTAACCTCAAATGCACGCTGGTAGCTACCAATGTCGCTGCGAGGGGCTTGGATATACCTACAGTGGATTTAGTGGTCAATCATAAGCTGCCTTTGGAACCTAAGGAGTATATTCACAGGTAGAATATATGAATATTGATAAATTACTTTTTTTTTGTTTGTCTCAATAAGAGACATCTCATCGGCGCCTATACCATTTAAACGGGAACACAGCGTTAATCCATGCGCACATTACAGCCGTAATGAGCTGCAGCGGCATTTTCATACAAAAACATTTTGTGCCTGTGGTGCATTGGTTCATAGAAAATGTATTAAAGTTAGAAAGAAGAAGGATTTTTGCAATGCGTTGCGTTGCGGCGGGGCCGCCTGTTAAAGGTTTCAATAAGTGACAAAATTTGTTTGTATTACTGATTTTTTAATAAAACTATTCAGAAGCACACAGACATCTTACTATACACCACAGACAAGAAATCAAGAGACAGATAAATAACATAAGAAATGTTACTTACAATCAAAGACTTGACATTGCGTTTCTGTATCAGCCTTTATTAGTAGAAATTATTCCTCATAGGGCTGATTTTTCAAACGTCAGATAACTTTTATCTGGGGAATAGTTTAACGTTTTGACAACTTTTGTATAGAAAATATGTCAAACCGCCATATTTATTCCTCGGATAAAATTTATCTGACGATTGAAAAATCAGCTCATAGTCAATTTGTGTGAGTGGTCGCAATCCCCTAACCGGCTGAGCAAAAAATTATCTAGTTTCCTATTCGGAATTTCTCAGTGGCATATCTGCCAATTACATAGGTCTTAAACATAATTGGTGAAATATGGGTGCACTAAACGCTCTACCCACATCACGTGACATATTGGTCTGTAGCTCTTTTATAGGAAAGAATTTGAAACCAATTTATCCTGCCTGACCCTTGTCGATAATAGGGATGATGACAATTTTTGTTTTGTCCTCCAGGTAGATTATTACTTAAAAAATATTTGACACGTATTTTTTCTTTTTTTACGTGATCAAAAGATTACGGCGATACATTGAGTTAAAATGTGGCATGACGTCACGCCTTGCTAGATTTTATACCGAGTTGTGACGTAGCGAGCCCCTATTCCCCAACGTTAATGCTTTTTATCACCATTTCATTCCATTCCATTCATTCCATTTCATTTTTTAATCCCCGACGGAAACAGAGGGTGGTTATAAGTTAAACGTGCGTATTTGTGTGTCTGTCTTCGCCATCGTAGCTCCCAAACGGCTGAACCGATTTTGATTATTATTCTTTTGTTTGAAAGGTGACTTGATCGAGAGTGGTCTTAGCTACGAATCAAGAAAATCCGTTCAGCTGTTTGAAGGTTATCAGCTCTTTTCTAGTTGATGAATGGATGTGAGCATTTTCCACAGGTCTGATCGATTCGAAATTTGGTATTCCGTTACTTCATTGATATTAGAATAACATAGTAACCTTGAACTGAAGCTGCAGCATCGCCTGGAATTTGCAAGATACCCAACTTCCTCACCAACTTATAGCAGAAGTATCGTGTTTGAGCTCATTGGAATGGTCTCAATAAATTGGTTATAGATATCCGGTGATCAGCCGTCATTAGCCGTCACCCGACGCAACGACGCTTGGATCTAAATATTACCTACAACTTATATTAATTAAACTTAAAAGGGCCAATATACTGGATGATTTTTTTTACCGTCTCGAAATTTTTACAGGGTGTTCTACCCATGAATATGAACAACTTTCACTACGGGACCAACTCTGAAATCACGATAAAAATATCTACTGTTTAATAGAAAAGTTCAAACCTACTTGACCAAAATGTATGAAACAGCCGATTTTTTTTTCGTGATCTCATAGTTGGTCCCATAGTGAAAGTTGTTCATGTTAATGGGTAGAACACCCTGTAAAAATTTCGAGACGGTAAAAAAAATCATCCAGTATATTATTTTTAACTTTTTAGATGTTTTTGTTTGTATCGGTGGTTTTTTAAATTTAACTTTTTTACTAATGTGATAAAGCAAAAAATAGGTGTCTTAATTTTTTTTTAATTATCTGACTGACGGACTAAATAGAATTTATTATTTTTAACTTTTTAGATGTTTTTGTTTGTATCGGTGGTTTTTTAAATTTAACTTTTTTACTAATGTGATAAAGCAAAAAATAGGTGTCTTAATTTTTTTTTAATTATCTGACTGACGGACTAAATAGAATTTCTTTTTTTTTACCCGGGCATCATCCCTATTACAGTTAGTTCTTCGAGCCCTTATAAAAAAATAAATGATTATTAATCTTGTCTCACCTCAGGGTTGGCCGCACAGCGAGAGCTGGCAGGAGCGGTTTGGCGATATCCATAATCACGCCTTACGATATACTGCGGCTCGGCGAGATTGAAGAGGCGATCAATACCAAGCTTACTGAGTATAAAATTGATGGTGAGTTCTATTTGAGTGTCTTAGCTGAAAAGACAAACGGTCTCATTACAAAACCAGGTTTAACCTTATTTGAGCCTGTTTTTTTTTTTTTGTTTCACTATTTATTTCTATTAACCTTTTAATCGCTCGACTTCATATCAGTTGTCGTGCCCCCAGCTCCGGGCACAGTGAATTTGTACGGTCGTATATTTACTACCAAATGGTCGTAAATATACGACCCTGGCGAAATGGACTCGAAAATATCGGTTAAAGGGTTAAAGCAAAGTTCTCGAGTTGTACAGTGAAGCCGAACCACACGATTACTAAAAACGATGTGCCATATTAGCTCAGGTTCGCACGGGCGAAGTTTTCTCGCGAACTGGATTTTCAACGGACTGCTTAGCGCCGAGAGTTGAAAATCCAACAGTGTTTTTTGACGCGCTGAAGTGCACTCTGTTGGATTCTCAACTCTCAGCTCAATAGGTGAAAAAAGGCTAGGCAGATATCACGGAGTAAATGTACAGTTTGTCTGTCATGTTTCCAGATGATGAAGCAGTTAAGA
Source organism: Fissipunctia ypsillon (assembly GCA_947568875.1). NCBI lineage: Eukaryota > Metazoa > Arthropoda > Insecta > Lepidoptera > Noctuidae > Fissipunctia > Fissipunctia ypsillon. Next base: position 7,340,832 of record OX387650.1, on the reverse strand, counting down.
TCTTCACGACCGTCAGCGTGACGCGTCGTGAGCAGGAAGCTCAGTTGGACAACGAGGAGTTTGAGCAGCGAAAGAAGAATTACCGCGTCAAGCGGTGGATACAGGCTGGAGTGGATCCTGACATGATGGAAGAAGGGTGAGGAACCACCATTTATATGGAAAATTGTTACTAGTAACGGTTGTTGAAGGCAGGTTTAGTGTTACTAAAGTGCGATTAAGTGGTTTTGTAAAAATTATAAAGGCAGGTTGGTAAAAATGATAATGGTGTGGTGGTAGGTTTTTGATAGCAATGTTAGTGTTGCCAATCAAGAAAAAAAAGCGAGGGGTCAATAGCAAAAATTATAAAGAATTGTATTCAATTCTTTATAATTTTTGCTTTAGAGTTTCTCCAAAGAACTAACTGCGATTGCTTATCTCTTAAAAAAAATCAATTAATTGCAACCTTAAGCCACTTATAATAATTATTAATAATTGTAACTGCTCGTGAAAATCTTTCTATGACTCATCCGTAACGTTATTATAAACTTAAAAATTCTTCCCCACAGACTAGAAGAAATGCGCCGAAAACGAATAAAAACGGCGAAAAAGGCGAAACTAGCGAAAATCAAAGAAGTACAATCACAGATTCAGACTCAAAATCCTATACAAAGCGAAAGCCGTCTTCAGAATGAAACGCAAGACATTGACGCTTCAATTAAGGATAGCTTGAAGAAAGTCAACAAAACGCTTATGAAGAAAGATGAGAGATTCAAAGATGTCATAGGAAAGATAACGAAGATTAAACGGAAAGCTGAAAATGTTAAAATAAAGAAGGATGTCGCAGAAAGCGGCTTAAAGAAGAAGAAAGGAAGTAAGGGATCGTTGAGAAATAAATGATTGGTTTTGAAATTGTTTTTTTTTTTAACGTAAAGTATGACCCCGTAATTCGGGTCTACGCCGTCGTTGCTCAAAATGTGCACTTTTATAATTCTGCACGTCATGTTATCGAGGTCGTTGACGTCTACGATTTTACCGTAGATGTAAAAACATCAGTGCACGTTATAACGTTATCGTGAATGGAAACTCAAGTCTTCATAATACAGGGTGGCGATTAGGTTATCACATTAATTGAAACCACGCATTCAGTACATACATGATTCTGGACCTCGCTGCGTTGAAATTTTTCGTCGGTTATTAAAAAAAAATTTTGCTGCTCCATACATTTTGACCTCGTAGGTAGGCAAAAATGTATGGAGCAGCAAATTTTGTTTTTTAATAACAGACGAAAAATTTTAACGTAGCGGAGTCCAGAATCATGTACTGAATACGTGGTTTCAATTAATGTGATAACGTAATCACCACCCTATATAGCGTGACTGGTAATTAGTGACCGATACTTAAACACATGATTGGACTCATGATAACAAACAACTTTTACTATGGGACCAAACCTGAAATCGTGAAAAAAAAATCTGTTGCTCCCTACATTTATGCTCGCATAATTCGTCAAAATGTAGGGAGCAGCAGATTTTTTTTCACGATTTCAGGTTTGGTCCCATAGTAAAAGTTGTTTGTTATCATGAGTACAATCATGTGTTTAAGTATCGGTCACTAATTACCAGTCACCCTATATATTTCCATACATTACTCCCCTGTATTATCGTGATGCCGTGGATGTTCGTTGACGATCGTCACGTTGGAAATTACAAAATTGGCAACATCTGCGGTGCGCATGATGCCTTATAGGTTGTGGACGATTATAAGTTCACAAATCATTTGAACAGTATTTTATTGCTAATATTAAGATAACAGTCTTACAAAACAAGAACTCTTACAAATAAACAAGGGAAATTGAAATAAAAATAACAGCTAAGTAGTTAATAATTTATTACATTTTATACATTGTAAAATTACAAATAAATACAACAATGATATATTTATATTCAAGCAATGTTGCGACGATGGCAAATAATTTGGCACAAAATTGTAAAAGCTTTCGCGTGGTCGAGGCCATGGCTATTGGAATAGATTGACTCTTATATTTTATAGTATATTAGTGTCATACTTTCGCGACTCAATACATTAACTTGAATATATTACTTAACTACATATAGTATACGCCTTTGTCGAGTTGTGGATTGCGATTTGATAGTAAATTTAGTGAAAATGATTGATTTTACTTTACACTACAGTGCAGAAAACTCCGAAGGGCAGAGGTCTACTTTTGGTACCAGGACCTCATGCTCCGCAGTAGCGCTTACAACCACTAGACCAAAGAGGCAGTAGATATATTCAAATAAGTGAAAATATATCGGGATTGTCGGTATCGAGTTTAAAGTATGATTTAAACATTATACAAGGTGAAATTTTAAATAGTGTTAATCACTTAAGGGGTCATTGTACTCATCATTATGAACAACTTTTACTATGGGACCAAACCCGAAATAGCGAAAAAAAAATCTGGTGTTCCCTACATTTTGACGAGTTATGTGAACATAAATGTGGGGAAAAGCTGATTTCTTTTCGCGATTCCAGGTTTGGTCCCATAGTAAAAGTTGTTCATAATGATGAGTGCAATGACCCCTTAAGAGATTAACACCGTTTAAAATTACACCTTGTATTATTTCGCAAAAATATGGCGATATAAAAAATACAGATATTAAGTAGTTAAACAGAATCATAGGACATTGTTATAAATGTAAACATTTAACTATGATATTTTAAGTGTATTTGCATAATTTACTAGCATTAACCGTGCGAAGTGTAATTTACTTACGCATAAAGTATAACTTGATATAAATTCTAATATAACATTAAAATCACAATAATAATTCATCTAATTACTACACACTTAAATATTGGAATAACAATTCAGTAACATAAAATAAGAACCGATTAAAATTATAATTACATTAATATGGGCAATTTTGAGCAAAATAAGAAAACAAAAATTATGTCACTCGAAAGTGATGAAAGTTATGTATTTTTCTACTTAAACTAAATGTTTGATTTTGAATTAATAATATATAAACTGATGTTTTTATACAAAAATACTTTAGTATCAAAGCACTTACAGCTACATAGTAAGGCCGATAGCTTTTAGAATACTAGTATTTTTCTTGGTTTATTCCCGGTCGTCCCCACCCCGTCGTCCCCACTGGGCACGAGTGGGAAAAAAAGTTTCGTTTCTCCCCTGTGGTGACGATTGGAACTTAATAAACCTTTTTCTTCACATACAAATTTATTTTATAGTCGAGGCCTAAGCGAGTGGCTCAACTTGAATATCATACATAATTAAAAGATTTACATTTCAGAATAAGTATTCGAGTATAAATGTCAGTAAGTACTGTATAGTACGCGTCAAACTTTATGGCGGCAGTGAAGTGCGCTACTCGCTGCGCAGTACCGCACCCCTCACCCCCGCTGACACGTGAATTTGTTACTGCGCAGTGACCCGCCTCATGTTCCGAGCTGCCATAAAGTTTGAATCGAGCTGTGCCAGTAATGTCGGGCCTTATTTAAGAATATTTAGGTCCTAGGCTGAAATGTGTGCCTGAATTTAGACAATATTTTTTTTATTGGGAGTAACGCGATTAAATTGCACAATACTTTTTACAAAATATTATATTATTTTAGATGGTAGCAGTATTTTTTTGAAAGTGCAAACTAAGTTCAACACGCAGATTTCAGCCTAGGTGTATGGATTAGGTAATACACGGCCATGTTAAGGCTGGGACCACAACGGCGCGATGCCACTTCGCGATACTACTTTGCGACATTTATCCGTGTTGGGAAGCTTTTAAGAGTTTGACTTACTGACTCTACCCTTAGTTTCTGCATATCAAATACATAATAACCTACATTTTTAAGCCACAAACAATAGGGATGATGACAAAAAAAAATTTTTTTGACCGTCAGGTAGATTATAAAAAAATTTTGGGCACGTATTTTTTTCTATTTTTCCGCAATCAAAAGATTACGGCGATTTATTGAGTTAAAATGTGGCATGACCGTACGCCTTGCTAGATTTTATACTTAGCTGTGACGTAGCGATCCCCCACTCCCCAACTTTAATACGTTTTATATAAGTAATTTTTGATTAATATCTCTTCTTCTTCGTCGTTCCCTGAATGTTGAGGATCGCGACCACATACGACGCGTCTCCAAGTTGTGCGGTCTTCTGCCGTGTGGACCGCAAGGTAAACGCTGCCTCCAACAGCCTTCTTGATCGCGTCTGACCATCTTGCCGGTGAGAGCACCGCTCGAGCGCGCTCAAGGCAGAGGCCTTGAGCGCGTTTTCCTTCCACCCGGCCCAGTATCATAAGCCTATCCAGACCATGCTTAGGTGAACCCATAGTATGCCCGAGAAAATTAAGGGCACGCTCCTGGCATATTGTAGATAACCGCTTGGTGATGTTGAGTCCCTCCAGTATGGATTCATTCGTTCTCGTGGCGGTCCATGGTATACGAAGTAGCATCCCCTAACACCACATCTCAAAAGCATCGATCTTACTGCTTTAGCGGCTTTTAATGCACCACGTTTCAGCGCTATATAAAAGATGGAAAAACTAGAGCACGGGTCAGTCGTATTTTAGTATTCTGACAGATACCACGGTTCCTCCAAATTTGCCCTAGACTAGTTATTGCACTTTCGGCCATACCAGAACGACGGCGGCTCAAGGCAGCTGCCCTCATTTGTGCTCAAAGACCCAAGATACACGAACTTGCTGACTTTCTCATAGTCGTCGAATAGATTTGAGCACGGTCTACTACCATTGCTTTTGTCTTGGCATGGTTGATCTCGAGTCCAAGTTTAGCGCTCTCTGCTTATAGAAACATATAGACGTTTCAGCAGATCCACCATCTCTTCCTCGCTCGACGCAACTATAGTGGTATCGTCCGCATATCTTAGGTTCGAGAGTCTTTCACCGCCAACAACGATTCCGCCCTGCCAGCCATCAAGCGCTCTCCTCATAATATTCTCCCCGTAGAGGTTGAATAACTTTGGCGACAGTATACAGCCTTGATGCACGCCCCGTTCCGTATGGAAAGCCTGCGATTTTCGTTTTCCAATTTCACAAAGCTGGTGCCATCAAGGTACAGATTCTGGATCAAAAAGCGAGATGTGGGGGGACGCCCATTTCAATGAGAACATCAAACATTGTCTGCCATTGTACGCAGTCAAACGCCTTAGCGTAATCTATGAAGCACAAGACCAGTGGATTGTTAAATTCACGACATTTCTCGATGAGAATGCGGACATTCAAAATTTGCTCACGAGTTCCCTTGCCGGCAACGAAACCGGCTTGTTCTCTCGGTATCTGGTGGTCTACATACGCTGATAATCTGGTGTTATTTATGCGCAGGACTTCACTGGCGTGGGACATGAGCGATAAGGTTCTATAGTTTTCACACTTCTTGGTGGAACCTTTCATGTGAAGAGGAATAACAGCGGATTACGACCAATCTACTGGCCACTGGCCTGTCTTTAATATCTTTGTGCATATCTGGTGCACTATCTTTGTCCCATCAAAACCAAGATGTTGTAGCACTGCAGCAGAGACGCCATCAGGACCCACTGCTTTATGCTTCAGTTTAAGTATTTACTGCTCCAGTTATTTTATTAATATGATAAAGCAAAAAATACGTGTGTAATATATTTTTATTACCTGACTGACGGACTAAATAGAATTTCTTTTTTTACGCAGGCTATTGTTTATTTATGACGAATCACATTTTTCAATAAACTTAAATTTTAAAGGTTCTCATCAATTATGTATGAAAGTGAGAGAGTTAAGACTGACGTACACACTGCAGTTTAACTGCCCGTGGTATACCATAACTTGAGGCAACAATAAAAAGTTGCCGTCAACAGTGTTTAAACGATACAAGTAATTTGTTGCTTCAATTTTATTAAATGAAAAATAAAGGCAAACAACTTACATCGTATAAATGAAATTTATATCCAGTTGTGTCGAAAAATGTGTCGATTTGATGAAATATGTAAATAAATATTTTACATGTCACGATTATACTGCAATAAGTAGGTACATAATTTAATTATTCAGACATTTGCAGCAACGAGTTGATAGTTGCGTCTTTGTTTCCGCCGTTCGCTTCCAGCACAGACTTGATAACTTCCTTGTCCATGCTCGGGAACATTTCCTCGATCTGAGAAAGGTAAGTCAATTATTTTATACTGAACAAATGAAAACGACACATTTTAGAATATATCACGTCACATAAGATCATTGCCAACAATTTTTCATACATTAAAGCATTCCTAGAAAAGCGGTGGCCGTCACATACCGGCCGCAGGGACGGCTGTCATGTAAATGCTGGCAGCGGGGCTTGACTTTACTTTGTCAAAAAAACTCTCATGGAGAACGCACAATAACGTTTCAGTGTCATTCGCTGGTAATTTATGGACACTATGTACAACTCCATTCTTACCGGCTTCCCTTTTGAGGATCGGAAGAGTAACTTCACCTACCACCATAGAAAAATAGCACATTCAGTAATGTCTACGATTGCTAAATAGTATATATACAAACAACAACACAAATTGTTCTTAATAGGCCCGCGCCATAACGTGGTAATCGTATTTGTATGACTATTTGTAAATGAATAATTTCTTCTTCGGCTTCCCTCCTACGAAATGTCAAGCCTCGCTACTGGTGGCGGCCATCGGTTTTCTAGAAAACCGTAGCTTTATCGAGCGGCCTCCACCGGCAGATGTGCGTTGAGCTCTTACAAAATGTATGAAAAGTGTCCGTCGTTGTAACAAAGACAATCGCAAGAGGTCCGTACAGGTAGCCTTAAGAAGAGGTGTCATTTGAAGACTAGCATTTTATTAGAATCAGACTTGTAAGTATACAGTTCATAACAGGAATCAACTGAACCCCTTAGAACATTCTCATTAGCGGTTTGGAGTCTGTCTGATAATAAAGGCAAAGTTCTTTTAAAATATCTGTAATATAAAAGGGTGACTGACCTGTTGCAGCTGCTCAGCAGTAATCTGCGGCGGTTGCGGTTGCTGGGGTTGCTGCATGTGTTGCTGCGGCTGCGGAGCCGGGTACATGGGCATGGCGGCGTAGCCCATGCCCGTGCTCGGCACCACCAGCATCGGAGGGAATGTTGCCACGGCTGCGGGGCCGACCTAAAGTGACGACATAATAGTTTAGTTGCCGGTTAACCATTATTTATCCGAGTCATGGCCAATGACGCCCCAGGCGCGTCATAAGCAAATATCACGGGAGGCCATTGACGCACCTGGCGCGTCACATCGAACTTACTAAAAAACAGATTTTAAAAAATTGAGATAAAGACGTAAGATAACGGCGAAATACGCATAAAACATCACAGGGGGCCAATGACGCTCTAGGTGCGTCATCCTTGATGTAGGCCCATGACGCGCCTGGCGCGTCATCGTCTAATGTTCGGGGCCTGGCTAAAGTATGCATGAAAATGATGGTGGTAATGAGTCGGTTAAAACTAGCTTTGGCATCAGTAAAGGAAAAACATTGTGAGGAAACATAGGTTTATAATCAAAATAAGTCTGAAATCGCCGCCCCGTCTTGAGCAAGCGTGGTGATCAATGATCGCGCCTTCTTTGTATGAGAAGAGGCCTATGCTCTGCAGTGGAACAGTAATAGGCTTGTTTATTTATTTATATTATTTCTTTTGGCCGCGGCTTCGCCTGCGTTGAGTTCGGAAATTATCCCACAGGAACGAACTACCAGGATAAAAAAAATGTACCAGTGGCGAAAACACCATATAACACGATTCCTACCGGCTTCCCGTCGGAGGTACGCATCAGCAACTGTATCGCTATTGGAAAATGGCACAGTCAATAGCATCTACTATTGCCAAAAAAGCGAAAACCGGCTTCGCTTCAGCTTCTCTCTTACATAAATTGACACCCCGCGACTGACAGGTACTTATCCCATTACCATGTCCTAACCTAAGTCATGGTCTATCTGTGTTCCATATTTCAACCAAATCTGTTCAGTCGTTTTTTTTTAAATTATGTTATTCTGCGATCAGTCGATGCAGCGGGGCAATTGCGTAACACAATTAACCTTTTCAACGCCATTGTCACATATACGTGACAAGCAAGCGCGTGCCCTGTACGCCAACGACACAAATATGTGACAAAAAATGCGGTGCACTTTATCACGAAAAAAACAATTAAATCATTACTTTTGTGTGTTTTTATTTGTATACCTTAAATATTTAAGCTCTTGTCCATATTTAATTGCTTGAAACGAATTAAATTATACCATGGATATAGAGAAATTTGATGACAAAAAAAGAGAAATTAAACGTTTAAAAAGTGTGGCTTGGCGTGGAGGGCGCGCGCGTGCGTTTATGCTCTGGCGTTCAAAAGGTTAAAGTAAGAATCGGTTTCATTTTGACAGTTCAACAACATTCATTGCAATATTTACTTTGTTGAGCAGTTACATTTTTCGAACATATGAAGCAATGGATTAGCAATTTGCTTCAAAATTATTTAGATTGTGATTGATAATGTGTTACGCAATTAGGGTACAGATCTATTGTTGGATTTGATAGTGCAGAGTGGTTTCTCCAGCGAGATTTCCCTCTGTATATTTCATGGCAGCATGTCTTAATTAGCATTGGCAAGGTCCATTACAGGTAACCTTTTCAGCCGCCTTTTATGATCCGGCTTTGTAAGAGCTTTCGCGTTCAGTCGTTAAGGTAAAAAAGCAACAGACAGACAGAGTTACATTCGCATTTATAATATTAGTGTGGATTGCGAGACTAATATCTAAATCCTCAAACGCAATAAGGTGTAATATATCAACAAAACAAAACAGCTTCCAAACTACCGTATTTTAATTTAATTTACTTACGGAGTAACTTAGGACCAAATTGATGACACCTTCCTTGCCATCGCCTTGCTTGCCGTTCAGTGAGAACCAGTTGTCAAATGTCTCGCCCTGAAACAAGATTTAAACAAGGTCATATAATAAATAAAGTCACAGGGATTTTGCGTTTTGTCGACATTCGCACGGATGTAAAAATATCGCGGCGATTTTTTTTCGCGCACTGTATTTTTAACGCTCTGTTTAGCGCCGAGAGTTGAAAATCCAGTGCGCGATAAAATCCCGCCGCGATATTTTTACGTCCGTTCGAATAAGAAATTCAACCTTTCACATGCATAACACTATAACTTGTTAAGCTCACCTGAAGCACTGCTGGTGGAATGGTTATGTGTGCCCAAGCGACCAGCTCATCCATCGTGAACGAACATTCGTCAAAGATTTCCAGGTAGATGGAGTTCACTCCGGGAGGCAGCAGGCTGCGGAACATACACGAGTTATAGCACCAAACGTACTCATTACGCACTCATTTATCAAAACAGGCTAAAATGAACGCGTTTTGAACGTCATCTTTGTCTTGAGTAGCATCAATGCTTGTGATATCAATATTTTTATAGTTATTTTGTTTCAAGTTAGTATCAATATTTTGCCCTATCAATGCTCCCGTCAGTAACATCAGAAACCCTTCAGATGTTTTCTAAAGCTGGGCCGTATTGCAGCCACCTTTTTGGTTCGCTAGTTTATTTTTTATTTTTATCCAAATCAGACTAATACTGTAATCAGGCTTGAGAGGTCGACAAATAGTCATCGTTATATTTTTTGTACAGATAGCTTATGGGCTATACGGGAGGGGCTCGTGGCTAAATAATATCGGCCACACGGGTCGATTTTCAAAATTAAGCAACGCTTGCCGAGGTTGGTCAATAGATGCGTGACCATCCATTACATACTGGGAACCATCCGTGCTTCGAAAGGCACGTTAAGCCGTTGGTTACGGCTGTCATTCATCAGGTTGTGGACGTCAGATAGGCAGTCGCTCCATGTAAAATACTAATATTCAGCTGCATCCGGTTAGACTGGAAACAGACCCCTACATAGTTGGAAAAATGCTAGGCAGATGATGAACTTATGGGCTATACATTATATGTATGGGCAACACATAAACTTACCAGTGGATGACCTTGTTCCACCTTGGTGTCCTGCCACCGCTGGGGTCCGTGTGGGTCTCGTATATGCAGTGACCCACGCGCAGACGCACGTATGGGTCCATGCGGGTAAGACCTGTACGGAAAATAGGTGGTTTGAGTAAAAGAAAATATTTTTTTTGACACGTAAAAACTTAGTACACTAACCAAATTTTTTATACTATTACTGATTATAACTAACTAACAATTGTCAGGCGGGGGCACTCGGATGAGCCACAGTGCGACTGTGGAACCCCATCACAAAAGATGCCTCACCTCTTGTCGTGCTCTGTGTAAAAACACCTGCACTATGGAAGACCTGTGCGAAGCCATCGCTCACACTGTCCAAGTAGCCGATTTCTGGTCAAAGCTTACATAAAACTAGCACTTCCAGCGCGACTTCGTCCGCGTGGATTTCGTACTTTAGTACCGGACCCCGTCAGGGGGTAGATTTTCAAACACACGATACGCGATACACGTTATTCTTTATTTTACGGTCTTAATAAAAGAGAATCATCGATACGACGAAGAAGATGACTAACAATTGTTATGTGGCAATGATACCCCTGTATCATACACTTCTGCCTTCCCCTACAGGTATTGCCAGGCGTGATGTTACGTTATGTTTAACATTCTTTTAGCTAGAATGTCAGGGTATTATTATTATTTAAATATTCGCTTAATTAGGTAAATTGGTTTAATAAAATTACCATAGTTAAAATTCAGGCATACAAGAAATAAACGACCTTACCATAGTTTTTAGAAAGTTTAGCCTGTGCTATTGTGATGCTAAGCCTTGCTGTCAAAGGAGGGCCAGCAGCTGGTACCTATAAGAAAAAAAAAACCCATCAATCAGTCGCAAGACTTTAAGCAGATTGGTTAAATGAAAATGGCGTTTAGGCGAAGAGACCAGTGTCTCGTCTGCCTTTTTAGAGCACATCCTTCCTTTTCAGCCTTTTTACTGTTAGGGAAGGTTTAAAGAAAACATTGGTCAGGGCATTTGAATGAAGCGAGAGCCGATAAGCATAATTATTTCCTTTTGAATTCGTCAATTTCAGTCTAAATAGTGGGAACGCCAAGATATTTGTGGATCTCGTCATTTCTGGAGAACTACGGGGCATTTGTGATAGTACGTAGAATGTTGTTTTGGACACGCTGGATGTACATGACGTTGCTTTTACTGGCAGAGTCCCACACAGGGATTCCGTAGGTCCAGATGGGCTTCAACACGGCGTTGTAGATGAGTAGCTTGTTATCAGCAGACAGGACAGTTTCTTCCCATAATCCAGTACAGGTTTCGGAACTTATGACTACTTTCATCCCGTTACTTCTTTATGTGGTAGGTCTAGGTGAGTCTTCTAAGTTAAACCCCAGGTATTTAAGATTCTCAGTATCTGGCAGACCATTAGTGCCAAGTTTGACAGGGGCCAATTTCGCCTTCTTAAATCGAATGTGATGTGGTTTGATTTATGAGCACTTGCCCAAATTCACCACTTTCTCATCCATGCATGAGTCTCGTCTAGTAGGTGTTAGAGCTTATGACTAGCCTCTGCTGGGACTTCATCACTTGCGAGGTAGACTGCATCATCAGCGTATGTTGTTACGGTCACGTCTTCAGATAGCGGTAAGTCTGAGGTAAATATATTATATAGTACAGGGCCGAGTACGGAACCCTGTGGAACGCCCGTGTAGGTTTTATTCGGTGCGGTGTAAACGAAATGATAGATGAAGGTACACAGGAAAAGATGAATAGTTTATTGTTTTATTTATTATCGTGGATAGAGGCATGAGGAACAGGGTGTAAAGTTCACTCATCCTCTATGAAAAGGGAGGATCCTCCGACCAGACGGGTGTTGTGTCTGGTGGGCTACTGCCCGACGGTTGATGTCGGGATGTTGTATATATGCTAGTCGCGCGGTAAACTCTGTTTGCGCGATGCAGGATTTTGCGTGACGTCAGTGTGACGCGTTCCATTGTGGCGATGCCGCCACATCACTCCCCTCCGGAGACCGGAGGTCGATAGTGGGCTGAGTCGTGTATCTTGCGATGCTTGCCAGGGCCAGTTGAGGTTCCAGTGAGTCGGATCCGGATGCCGCATAGTTCGCGGTGAGTCGGAACTGTCTACGGAGATGCCCCCAGTGAGTCGGGGTGGCGCTGCGTTATGCTCCAGTGCGTCGGATGTGGTACAGCGCCGGGTTGAGGCTGACTGCTGGCGTCGACCAGGAGAGGTTTGAAAGGCTCTGCTTGTTGACCGGCCGAGAGTGCAGTGTGCTGTGCCAAGGTTGCTGATGAGGCTGAGGGTGATGACCAGGTATGCGCGGTCGCTGCATGCTGGTGGTCAGGATACCCGTTGAAGCCGTGGGTGCTGGCTGGCTGTGTGACTCGCCGCTCGAAAGCTCGAGGAAGTGATGCTGATGACGTCACGCTGTAGTAGTTGCACGAAGGCTGCGCTGACGTTCATGTTTGGGGTCACCAGTATAGAGGCATGAGAAAGAGGGTGTAAAGTTCACTCATCCTCCATAGAAAAGGGAGGAGTGGTAGAATGATAGCGGATAGCGAAGAGCAGAAATGATGAAAGCTTACTAGATTACAATATCTACTTAAGCGCGGCGAAGCTAGACAATAGTTAGCGGGCGATAGCGTACGTAGCGGTTAGCGGACTGGCGCGCGGCGCGGGCGCGCGAGTGCAACATGCGATGGTGCCGTCTCGCTCGCCCTCACAGCGCGTGACGTATGCGAACCGACACTCCGCGAGAACAATAGGGCGCGTCATAGCCGAGCTACCGGACAACTAACGACTTATATACTAATACATAAAGTATGTGTGTCCGGCATGTTGTACAATATATATTTTGTTTACTTATTATTCTAAGTGCTTACATTTGTAGGTTGAGTAATATAGGTACCTAATAGTTAAGTGTCACTACACCCGCTTTACTTTTTCGTAGCGTAGATCTGGCATCCCTCTATTTCACTAGAAAAAGTCTGTCTTCCAGGTAGGACTTGATGATGAGGTAAAGAGAATGCCAGACTCTGTCAAATGCTTGCTGCACGTCTAGGAATGCCGCTGAGCAGTAAAATTTCATCTCAAAGCAACGTCGAATCTCGTAGACGCTGCTTTGCGACAGGGGAAACGGAAGAAGAAAACGTGTTGTGTGGGTGCCGACTCCAAGTAACATGGGGCAAGGGCAGGAAGATGATGATGAGATTTATAGTTAAAAATGACAATACCTTAAAATAAATAAACTATGTCTAAAGTAACGAAAAAGATTTTGATATCGTTGTTTTAACTTACTGTGGCTCCACATAACTGCTGCTGCAGAGCAAGAGCAGCTTGATAGTCTGCGTCAACAGTATCAGTAGCTCCATCAGCTCGGAGGAAACCCGCAGGCAGGGGGCCTAAGAGTACCTAAAACCAATTAGTGTAAGTTATCAAAACTGGTGAAATGTTAGTGTACCCCACGCGTCTGCCCACATTAAGTGGACTGGGCTAAGCAGGAAAACTTGTGAAAAATATAATGTTTGAAAATCAATAATTATAAAGAATTCTAGGTACTTTGAAATAAATCAGTATTTTAAAGTACATAGAATTCTCTGTTTAGAAATAAGACTGCCAACTGTTTTACGTCATAAAGATGAAATATGCAGTTGATTGATTGTCAACTCTTGCCAGCCAAAGCAGCATACAGCATTAATTTCAAATAAACCATTTACAGGCACTTTTGAAATGTCAAGGAGTCGGGTCAGTTGAAACTTGCTGTCCTTTCCAAAACAGATCTCTATGGAGAAGAGCAGGCAAGAAAGTGCATGGACACTATTAAATCAAGGTCGGGCGGGGCTATGTTATAGATATAGATGGCGTTTTTGTACAAATACAGTAGAATTATTCTCATTAGTTAGATTTACCCTACAGTCGAATTAGCCCCGCCCGACCTTATTACAAAATCTTGGGTATATCATTCTTGTTGCTTCTATATGTGAGAAAAATGTAAAAAAACAATATTACAATGTGAATAAAACAAAAGTGTGTGTGTCAGCTTCGACGTACGGCTGGAGTTTACTCAGTGAAAAGTGCGCAAGGAATATTGCACAGAAAAACGTAACGCTTTTGAGTTAATGCTTGTATTAATTTCAGTCCTCATAAAATTTCCATACTGGGGTGCACCATATGAAAATCGATTCTTAAGGAGTAAACTCTAAAAACAGATTATAGACATTTGCAATCATCAATCCAATTACCAAACATTCTTTATCATGAATATTCATTTAAATTACTTATTGCATGGCCAGTGTCTTTTAACACATTCAGTGCCCAGCACCCGACTCCCGGGTCCAACAATAATTCGTTGTTTGTTCGTTGGCGTGTTTTGATTTGCACCCGGTAGGCGGGTGCTGGGCATGGTCACATGTCAACAATAGCTATCTATATGTACGACTCGGGAGCCGGGTTGTGGGCACACAAACAAATTATTGTTATATATTAGTCGGGTGCTGGGCACTGAATGTGTTAATGTAGATTCCTTTATGATATTAGGATTAACCGATTCGTTGCGATGCCTAATTTCACTAACTTCTAGCCGTGGCGTCGAACAAAAATAACGTGACACTGATCAGTGCCCAACGCCATACGATTAAATGACACTCATCTGTGTCTTCAGCCATGCGGAAAAGAAAACAGTGTTTTGACATTTTTTTACGTATTCAAAGCTCGAATACTTTTAGTTTACATGTGAAATCTAACGTGAACGGTCAGGCACGTTGTTTTAAGCGATAAAAAGTGGCGAAACAAGTGTATTTGTGGAAATGGAAGGTAAGTGACTTATTTAATACAGATGTGCTCAACCTTTTCAACTTATTTTGCATTTCCTAGTAATTTGATTGATTATGAGGTATTAAATTGGGTCTAAAAATTTTTGCATAACAAATTTCAATTGTTTATAATTAAACTACGCAAATAAAAACTGCTAAGTTAGATTAAATAGTAATAATAATGATAGTAGTACTAATATATAATTATTTTATATGATTATTTGATACTAGCCGATGCCCGCGGTTCCACCCGCGTAGAATTTGTTTCCCGTTGTCCCACAGGAACCTATAATCGGAATAAAAGGTAGCCTATGTGCTATTCCAGACCAAGACTTATCACCTGTGCTAAATTTCATTGAAATCCATTCAGTAGTTTTTGTGTGAAAAAACAAAAACATCCAAACATTCTCACGGATACACAACAAATGTGAAAATTATTATTGTCAGAAAAAAATAATATTTGGCAAGATACTGATAATGTTTATTTATTGTTTAAGAATTACAGCGAAAAAGAAAGTACATTCCCGATACAGAAAATGAAACTTAATGCGACGATGACGAAGAGATAGTACAGAATTCACAACGCTGGGAAGACTCAGAAAACTGGGAACAAGAATTTATACCAAACCAAAAAACATGTAAGGATACTTCAACGTACACAAAAAAAGAAATGGTGGACAGTGCAACATGCACAGAAAGAGATGATGGCCCGACTATATTGGACGTCCATGGATGTAAATATTTTGGCCAGTTGGTTTCAAATGAATTATTGCGCTTTAAACCATATGAAAGAAATATAAAGATGCAGAAAATATTAGATATAATAAAAAAGTAATTTTAATATCAAATAAAGACCGGACAAAAGTTAAATAAAACCAAATTTTAAGTCAATTACAATTTTAATTTTAACCAAATTTTGACTTAGATGATAATATTTATTAAAAATCATTACATCAGATCCGATTAACTAACATAGAATTTCAATATTTGTGAAATTCTCTGAAACAATCATTAAGGCACAGGCCTGGGAATCCAGGGCAATCGGGACAGCCAGTTATAACAGATACCCTTTTTTTAGTTTTTGTGTAACAAACTCTGCATCTTTTTCTTAGGGTATTATTACTTCTCTTTGGTAAATTGGCGGGTAAATGTATTTTTGACTGTGATAGAGGACGAGAAAGTTCTGATACATTGGGCATTGGTAACAATTCTTGCATTACACTCTTTATAAATTTATATAATAAAGTTTTATTTGTAGTGTTTTTTGCGTTGAAAAGTAAATAACCATTCACCAAACATATTTGGATTATGTGTATTATGACTTTTTTGTACCAGCGCAGGGTCTTGTGCTCACAGCAATAATAGCTTAGCATCTGATCATGTCGATCTATTGCCCGCATATATTTATTATACTTTATTTGTACGGCCGGCTTATATTTTATTGTGCGTACACGGCGACTAGTAGTCCCTTTATAATTACTTTTGTGTTCAGTACTTATAAATAATACTTCCCGTTTATCTTGCCATTTGGTGACGACAATTTTTTTATTGTTTTGTAATATACACGATTCACCAGGCTTTAATTTGCACATTTTTAATTCTCTTGGATTTCCTATACGGTTTGGTCTTAGGGTACCAGTCACATACGTGTTTTTGCCTATTAACTCATCAGCCAACCCTACGCTGGTATAAAAATTGTCCAAATACAAAGCATGCCCTTTGTCAAAATATTTTTGCATGAGCAGATGCACCACTTTTTTAACGTGGTTTCTACCTCCTACTTGTACGTCTTGGGATCCTGCATACATGTGAATTTTTAAAATTATACCGTTGGCGTCGGCTAAAATGTACAGCTTAATGCCGTATCTATGGGCTTTGCCTTTGATATATTGACGAAAATATAGTCTCCCTTTCCACAAAATAAGAGATTCGTCAATTGTCAACTCTCTCAATGGGTAATATACGGCGTCAACTATCTCATTGAACAAATCGATCAAAGATTTTATTTTAAATATACTCTCCGTCCTTTCGATATCTTGTACGTTCAAAGCTCTTAAAATTAAAAAAAAACCTATCCCTAGACATAAATAGGCGTGGACTAAGACGGAAAAAATAATGAGTGGACCAATAGTCCACCATTCTGTTCAGCTTTATGGTGCCCATTAGTAATATTATGCCAATAAAAGTTTTTAATTCGGCGACACTTAGATCGGTCCACTTGCTAAAGCGAGAACGTGCAGTTGTCGCTTCTACTTTCAATTTGTTACCGTACTTGTTTGTACATTTTAATATTAAATTTAAAAAGCGGGCATTCATAAATAAAAAAAAATAATCCAAAGGACTTTGGACCTCTGCGTCATGTGGCTGCAATATACTACTTGTCCCCGTAAATGGTATCTGTAACATCTGACTGGGATTACCCGGAAACCAGCCAGTTGTTTCTTCTAAAGACTCTTCCTCTGGATCTTCGTTCTGTTCATTGGCGTGAGAATCGACAATGTTTGCATCCTCGTTCGCACTTGCATCGCTTAACTCATTTAAGAGTTCTTCGTTATTCCCGGTTAGAATTCCATACAGTTCTTCGTCTTCATATAACTGTAAGCCTGGAATGTCATATAACTGCTCACTTTCTTGAGGAGACATCATTCGTTCCAATTCCACGCTTACGGGATCTATGGCCGATGATGTACCCGGAATTGGCGAACTTGGAATATCCATATATGGATTCTGATGGTACATGCCAGATGATGGTCCAGGAACTGGCGCACTTAGAAAAGGATCTACGCTAAATAATGGTTCAGGTTCCGGAGAACTCGAAGAATGGTATTCCATTTTCTTCAAACTGCAAAAGAATGAAAACTCTATTGGAAACGAAAATAAAAGAGACACGTATTTTTGGTCGTGTTTTTCATTGTGTTGTCTATTTTAATTTGTAAAAAGTACACCAAAAGAGGTTTATGGAGGTTTTAACAGTTATTTTAATATTACAGACAGACACTCCAATGTTATTTATTTGTATAGAGTAATAGACGTATAGATTATATTTAGTAATAATACTTATTTAGTTACATAATATTTATCAGTAGATCTACAATAAAATGATTTGATTTGAAAAAACTCATCATTTTATGACTAGTACGATAAGCTTATGTTATGGGATCTAGACAACCGATAAATATACATATTTACTATTTTCTTTTATAAATATACAGCCTTGGCCAAAAGTATTGAGCACCTTACAAATTTCGCTCGTTCACGGAAAGTATGGGAGTAAATCAAATCTATTGTTGAAGAATTCTTTTGTCGGCCATCTACAAAGGTTTAAACAATGACCCACGCCGCACAGCTAGCAATAAAACACCTGGGTGCAATAAAATGTGTTTTTTACAATTTTTGTATTTATTTATCAGTTCGCTACCATCGCTCGTTGTGAACACATCCAGTGATCTAGTGCGCCTTTTGTATTTTATTTCAGAAGTTTTAAGTGTTATTGTTGCAATATGCCAAAACAAAACGAACTTTCTTTAGAAAAACGTGTGCAGATACAGCTTCTGTATGAGCAAGGGAAATCACAAGTAGAGATTTCTAAAACTGTGAAATGTTCGCGCCGATCCGTGCAATATGCTATTCAGCGATTCTCTACTACCGGATCACATGAAAATAGACCGAGAACCGGGCGCAAACGCATCACCACAGACCGTCAAGATCGTCAGTTACTGAGAGAGTCGTTAAGAAATAGGAAAAAAACATCTTCAGAGCTCGCTGCTGAGTTGTCGGAACAAATTAAGAAGCCAATTTCTGCTCGAACTACTCGCAGAAGACTTCAAGAAGCTGGTCTGAAAGGCTGTAAAGCTAGGAAGAAGCCATGGCTCTCCGATAACAACAAAAAAGCTCGATTGAAATGGGCTTTAAAACACCGAACTTTCACCGCTGAAGATTGGTCAAATGTTGATTGGTCAGACGAATCAAACTTTGAGGTGAGTAAGTCAATTTAATGCCCTGATACAATTTTATAAAATGTTTTAAAAACCAAACGCATAATTGAATTTATTTTAGTTTTACGGAACTCAATATTTTTCTCTTTATTGCAGATTTTTGGTACACCTGGTGTGACCTTTGTGCGTCGCCGTGTGGGCGAAGAATTTAAGCCAGAGTGTGTGATCCCAACCGTTAAACACGGTGGAGGCAGCATAATGGTCTGGGGTTGCATGACCGATTCTGGAGTTGACGAATTGTTCGTGTGTGAGGGTCGCATGGACTCTACTAAGTACATAAATGTACTAGAAACTGCATTACTGCCTTCATTCACGAAACTTTTTGGCGACACGAATATGGATGGTGTCAAATTCCAGCAGGATAACGCGCTATGCCACAAATCTGCACGCACTATGAGATGGTTTCGGGAAAATAACACGGAACTGCTTGACTGGCCAGCTCAGTCTCCAGATCTGAACCCCATAGAACATTTATGGGGTTTATTAAAGCGCAGGGTTAGGCGCCACACAATTAACAACAAAGAAGATTTAAAACGCTGCCTGCGCCTAGAATGGAACTCGATTACTGTTGACGACTGTAAAAAACTTGTTAACTCTTTACCAAAAAGAATTTCTGCCGTAATTAAGGCAAAGGGTGGACCCACAAAATATTAATTTTCTATTAATAAATAGTAAAATAAACCCATATAAAACGTTTTGTTTTATTTCTATTTGATACTCCGCATAAAACTGAAAGATATCATGGGTGCTCAATACTTTTGGCCAAGGCTGTATATACAGTGTGAGTCTTTATAATGTGCACATATCGAAATGAGGGAATCTATGCTTAATTTTATCGACGGAAAAAATGTTAAAAAAAATCTAAATATTTATTTATATTTTTTATGGATTTTTAAAAAAAATTGTTTGCTTTTGTGACCCCAGTGTATACAAAACTGTGTAACTTTTAAACTAAACGATTTATCACGATGAAACAAACTCTATAATGTTTGGAAGTAATTAGGTGTCGTCATAAAATAAAAATTATGGAAAAAAATAGCCACATTTAAAAATAAACATTTTTGTTTGGCAAAAATCTGATTTTTTTTCATTAATTTTTACAAAAATTGTAAAATTTCTCAATAACATGCCCCCATCACCTTCTTTTTTTATAACTTTAAGTTATTCTTCATTGTATTAGGAACCTAACGGTAAAAATTGCATGTTTTTAACTCAACCCCAACATTTTTTATCAACTGTCAAAGAAAGGCCCAACGCATAGCTATTGTTTAGCAGGTAGATAAACTTTCTTTTGAATGTGCGCAGGTCGGGGAGGTAGGGCCAGCCAAAGGAACTTGAATTATGACAGATGTCAGACTGGCAGTCGCTCCGAATTATTCGCCGCTGCTACATGTGTTTCGGTACTTTCGTTCGCTGGACTTTCATAACTTTCGTTCTCTGCTACATGATGCCGCGTTTAAGTGAATTTTCCCCGGCACACATCGCCGACATACATTTTTATTATGGAGTGGGACAAGGAAGTGCCAGAGCTGCGCGCGCGGCTTACATAGCTGCGTATCCTAACAGGCAACCAGTGCCATCTGCCCGAAACTTCCAGGAAGTTCACAGAAGGTTGTCGATCACTGGACTTGGATCAAGTAGAGATCGTCGCGAGCCACCTCAAGTAATTATTGATGCGGCTACTGAACAAGCAGTATTAAGTGATTTGTTTGCTGATCCATCCATAAGTACTAGACGACTGGCTCTTCGTCACGGAATATCCCAAAAATCAGTGTGGCGTATTTTAAAGAAAGAAGGATTGCATCCTTATCACTATCAAAGGGTGCAACATCTACATGAAGACGTAGACTGGCGTCCAAGGTGTGTGATGTCCACATGGATTCAAAGAAAAACCAGAGCAAACCCAAACTTTCCAAGAAAAATACTATGGATGGACGAAGCGACATTCACTAGAGACGGTATTACTAACTGTCGAAATTTACACAGATGGTGCCGCGCAGGTGAAAACCCGAAACTGAAACGGTCATCTACTTTCCAAGTAAGATTTTCGATAAATGTTTGGGCTGGTCTTATCGATAACATGTTGATTGGACCAGTCATATTGCCGAGAACGTTGACTGGTGAAAGATTTTTAAGTCTATTGAGAGATGATATGCCTCAGTTATTGGAAGATGTCCCACTGGCTGTGCGTCAAAGGATGTTTCTTCAGATGGACGGATGTCCTGCCCATTACGCTACAAATGTAAGAAGATTTTTAAACGAAAATTATCATGACAAATGGATCGGCCGGCAAGGACCTGTAGGGTGGCCTGCGCGTTCACCCGATTTGACGCCCCTTGATTATTTCCTATGGGGGACCATGAAGCAACGCGTCTACAGTACCCCCATCAACAGTGAGGCCGATTTGCGTGACCGCATAATAAACTGTGCGAATGATATTCGCAATGATCCCGAAATGATAAGGAGAGCGACACACCAAATTCTAATTCGCGCGGCTTTGTGTTTACAACAACGAGGTGGACATTTTGAGAACCTGATGCATTAAATTTTGTATTTAATAATAAATGGGTTTCAATTGAACTCTTTTGCATTAATTATCATCCCAAACAAACCACCCTTATGAGAACAATACGATTCCGCGTTCGGAGTGCCATCTTTGAAATGACCCGCGCGCATTCACAACAAAGTTAACAAAAAAAAGTTTATCTACCTGCTAAACAATGTGCGTAGCTATGCGTTGGGCCTTTCTTTGACATTTGATAAAAAATGTTGGGGTTGAGTTAAAAACATGCAATTTTTACCGTTAGGTTTCTAATACAATGAAGAATAACTTAAAGTTATAAAAAAAGAAGGTGATGGGGGCATGTTATTGAGAAATTTTACAATTTTTGTAAAAATTAATGAAAAAAAATCAGATTTTTGCCAAAAAAAAATGTTTATATTTGATTATGGCTATTTTTTTTCCATAATTTTTATTTTATGACGACACCTAATTACTTCCAAACATTATGGAGTTTGTTTCATCGTGATAAATCGTTTAGTTTAAAAGTTACACAGTTTTGTATACACTGGGGTCACAAAAGCAAACAATTTTTTTTAAAAATCCATAAAAAATATTAATAAATATTTAGATTTTTTTTAACATTTTTTCCGTCGATAAAATTAAGCATAGATTCCGTCATTTCGATATGTGCACATTATAAAGACTCACACTGTATATTATAGATAATGACAGCCAGACACAGAATAAACAATTGTGCTCATCATACAAAGTTTGACCTGCATGGGAATCGAACCCACCTCACTAACTACTAGACCAACAGGCCCGTCAATTAGCAACAATAACTTATGTATAAAAAAGAATCTTACTTGAAGTTCACGGCAAGTAGAGATGTGTGCACAGGCTGAAGTCGCACGGAGTCCAGTTCAAAGCCACAATTGTCACAACGCAAAATCAGAGTCCACTTTACACAGCCAAAATCGTCACAAATGCAAAACCAAAATCGATAAAAACACGAGAGTCCAGTAAACAAGCGAAAGTCATCGGTAAGGTAAATAACAAGAAAAGTAAGCACGTCTGATAACTAAGGATAGTAAACCAGAAGTAATTCAAAAAACAAGATGCGCGAAAGAAAAAAATTTATACCACGTGTTGTTACAATAAACAATGGACGGTCCCGGCCGCTCCTAGACCGACCGTCCATTGTCTGTTTCCATTTTTTTGTAAGTCTATACAATTTTATCCAAAATAAACCTTTAATTTAGAGTGAATACAGTCCTTTTTCGAAGCGCTTTTGGCAAATGCAATTTTGTGTCGTAGCATCATGCATGAGCATGACATGACTCATATTAGCCACAACCATATTGATACGCGTAGTTTAAAATAGCGTGGTACGACGCACGGTGATATTTTTTATGTAAGTAGGTACCTACCATATTTCGAGACATAAAATTTACCCACTATCGATACCCAAATGTGATTACGACGTATATGCATATTTCTTTATAGATAAGGATTAGAGAGTTGTAATTAAAAGAGGAGAAGAAACATCTCTATATAAATACTTTTATTGTTTAAATTTTATCTTTATTTAGAGCGGGTGTAAAATTTTATAGAAGACAAGCTAAAGACAACCGCAGCAAAGTGATTTAGCTGCTTTACTGTAATACATTTATAATTTATTATCATATGATGATTTAATATCAAATACTTCAACTTCCAAAAAGGTTGGTGCCCCCTATTTTTTTAAAAATATTACAGTATCCAGAAACGAAGGCTACGAGCTTAATATACGTGAAAAATGAAGATAGTTTGGTTTCAGGTAAAACTTCCATAAAACTTAATTGAAGGAGTTATCATCGATTTCAAAATGACACATATCCGTGCCTGACGCCACACTTAAAAAGAAGTGATGGCACTGAAACGTGCCATCCGCAACGAATCGGTTAAACTAAGATGGCAAACTGAGATTATTATTATAGAATATTTCCAATACCATGTGTTTGTGCTGGTTTGAATATTAAGTAGGAGAACCAAAAGAATGCTATCTCATATGCTTTGTTTTATTTTTATTCTTATAGTAGAATTGCTATGACATGTATTTCATGTTCAAGAATCATCATCATCATCATCTGCCTAGCCTTTTCCCAACTATATTGGGGTCGGCTTCCAGTCTAACCGGATGCAGCTGAATACCAGTATTTTACATGGAGCGACTGCCTATCTGACCTCCACAACCCAGTTACTGGGTAATACGATACCCCTTGGTAAGACTGATTGTCAGACTTTCGGGCTTCTGACGACCCGTAACGACTGTCAAAGATCCACGAATGACAGCCGGGACCAACGGCTTAACGTGCTTTCCGAGGCACGGAGGAGTCTCGGTATGTAAAGATGGTCACCCATCCACGGACCAACCCCGGCAAGCGCAGCTTAACCTGATGGATCGACCCATGCGGCTGATATTACTTAGCCACGAGCTCCTCGTGTTCTCCTTTCATGTTCAAGAATATGAATATTTAATAATAATAATATAATAATAATAAAACATTTATTCTCAAGTAACAAGGACTCATAAAGTTAGTAACTAGTAGTAGTAGTAGTTAGTATGTCTTTTGTGATGCGCACAGCAAAGGAGTGGAACTCTCTGCCTGCATCTGTGTTTCCGAACGCATACAACCCCGATCTCTTCAAAGTGAGAGTGAACAGGCTTCTTCTGAGTAAGCTCGCTCCATCGTCGACTTTGTCTCCATCATCTCTGACCTCGACTAGAGTCAAGAGCAAACCTATCTCAAATAAAAAAAAAATAAAAAACAATTTACCTACGAACTATGTTAATAATATTTACAAAACATAACACAACAACAAAAACAACCAAGTTACAAGTTCAAGTCCCTATTAGCAGGTCCATGCAGCCGGCTTAAATAGTGAGTGATAGGGCAATCCAGTTTGCTAAACAAACTATCCTACTTTTAATTATAAGAATGTGTTTGTTGGTTTGTCCTTATTTCTAGGAGCAATGAACGGATCAACATAATATTTATAGAATATAGCTGAGAAAGAAGAAAAAAGCATGGTCCTTGTGGGACTCTCCGTGCCTGTGAAACCGTGGGGCACAGCTAGTTTAAATATTGTAGTGCAAGTAAATAAAAAGCAGCACCAGTTCCTTATTCTTACCAGTTTATTTATACAAATTTCTTTTTTATATGCTAATTAGATCAACACTGAGAACCAGTTCCAAAAAGCTTCAAGAAACTTTTTGAACATATTTTTTTTTATGATAACAGATGTTTTATTCATAAACTATTGCATAATAGTTTATTTATTACTCACAATCAAATCTGTACTTAGTAAACTTGTAATAATTATTAGGTAAGTACATAATTGTTATTATGCATTACTATCAATTATTTTACAAAAATACAATGAGTCATCCACATATAGGAAATTCACTTGTGGCAAGAGCCTATTGTTATCTATTGATTATTATAATTTGGTGATTCACCAGCAAGTGTATGGCTTATCAAATTAATTGACAAATCCAATTAGTACTGTACCAAAGCATGAATGTTACATACATACGACATAGCAAGATATTTAAAATTCTAGGTTATTGACCTCCTCTTTGTCTTAAACCCTTTTTCAGGAATCCCTAGATAGTCTGGAAAATTCGCAGCGACGCAAATCGATAGGTAAGTTCTAATAACACAATAACAAGATTTTATTGCGAACGAGAACCGGTTATGGAACTTGTTTACGGTCCCAAAACAGCGTTCTTCGGCATAATAATTATCATCCCATAAAATCGCGAAAACAATGATTCACACTTTCGCGAATCGTCGCAAAATTTCGTTAATTTATTTACGTTTTACAATATTGCTACAACTTACCCTTCGGCGACGCTCCTCGTTCCTGTCGTCGGTTGGCATAGTCGACGTCATAATTCTGTTTATTAAATGTATTTTGATGTTTTCTCCTCCAAAATTTATTTATTATTTATCGCAAGACGAAAAGTGCAAACAAATACGAACGGTTCGATGGTTCGATCTAAGGACGACGTCACAAATTCTGACAGTTGCTAGAGATGTGACGTAGCCTAAAAAATTAGTTTAGTTTTAGCAGGGATTCTAACGCAGTTTTAGTCGAGCCAGGGTCACGGTTTTTTCCTTTATCGAGACTCACGATTCTTAGAAGGCACACTTTTTAACATAATACCGCGCCTTATTACCCGAAAGGTTGTTCAGAGGTGTGTCTACCTTAAGTATACATTCACATTTCGCCAGTTATGTTACATAAGTCCCATGTAAAAGGGGGCGAACCTATTGCCATAAACTGGGCCAGGATCGATATTCCGGACTGCTACTGAGAAATTCCAGGTCTTAGAGCATTTAACCTATTTCATATGGTAAAACCCAATATCACTGACCAGCCTGTGACTGTGATTCACTGCTCATCAGTAGCGCTTGTCACCACAACACCAACGCACACTTCTTCTTTCTTGTAAGTTCTTGTATCAATGAAAGCTAAAGTATTGTTCGGAATTAGACTTTCTTAATATTTTCAAAAGGTAGCTATCCCACTGCAAGCCAAAAGCCTCACCCTTCCCCGCCTGTTTCGACTGTTTCCTTCCTGATTACTTAAAATATTAAAGGGTCCGTAGGAAGGCTTTTAGTGTGGGCTCCGGCTGCCCTGGCTGGAGCCCTTAATTTATTAAGGCATTCACAGGAAAGTCCGGTTAAGCAGCCGACAACCTCCTAGGTAGACATGCAAAATGCCATTGCCAAAAAAAAGCTTTTAGTGTGGGACGCAAACGCAACGCGTACTCTTCCTGGCTCGACGTGTTGTGATGGTGCTGCTGCTGTAGTTGCGGAAAACCTCGAGCGGCGTAAGTATTTTATCCTTATTGGTACTTACATTTGTAGTGTGTTTAATGAAATTTATAAACGGCTGGTTGGCACATCCTGTGACCCAAGGGCTGGCTTTTACCATGGCCAGAGGCTAAGTATTGCCATACAACGTGAAAATACCGTCAGTCTCTTGGGTGCATACAGTAAGTACCTGTCGACAGCGATGCGTAGGAATTTTTTGACGCCTTAAATTAATTTGATAATAGTTTTATTTAGGATATTATATTGTTACGTTATTTATGTACATACATCTAATTTTAATTCTGAATCCTACAAGAAGTTCAAAAGAAACCGAATGTGGAAATGAGACAAAATATTTACTCATGCATGACATGAGACAATGAAAAATTGCAATTTCATAGGTGTCAGCTGATAAATGACCGTAAGTGTAAGAGAGAAGACTATACTTTATGTTAAAAATATAATTTTCTTTGTAGATTTTTGTACAACGAACGTGCAACGAACGACGTCTACAGAAAATAAACGTCAAAGTAAGAAATCAAACTTTTGGTTTGATTTTTTTCTGTTTGTGTTGATTTCTACTTGTTGAATTAAGACTAAAAATTGCTGTTTTAACATTCGTTTACAGCAAATTACGCGGTTTTGTGTCGTGGACTTTCGTCATTAGAAGTTCATGTTTCCAAAATATATGTTGCGTTGATGTGAATTGGTTATTTTATCGATTATCGTGAGCTGCAGCTATGGATACACCTAAGGTAAGTTTAGATTTTAGTTATTTAATCGTTAAGAACTCTACTCTATACCAAAAAACGGGACAAAATTGATGTTTCATACAAATTTTTTGACGTTTTCTACACAGTGCCTACTTCTTAAAAAAGATCGCGTAAAATAGGGAAGTTATAATTAAAACGTATCACTGATTACTGTGCGTCAAACAACATTACTACAGAATAACTAGTCTCCTTTAGATATTAACTAAAATTGAATATTTTATTTAAAAACAATCATTCCAATAGCCATTGTGAATGTTGATAAAGTTATCTGTGTCCTTATCTTGTTTAGTACAAAGCTGGACTAATCGAATGTTGATCCTGTATGAGAACACGTATTTAGTCATCCCACAGCAATATTCAGTTCATTCTATATTCATATTATTTTAAAGACCTCTTACTAGAAGCAGATTTTATTTGTAAGAAAATGAGAAAATAAATTATTTCTTTTAACAAATATAGGCGCTCTAGGGCTACAATAAATTATGTACGTATTTTGTCAAATGTGTTCCCCCCTTCCCCCTTTTAATTCATTCAAAGGTTGCCTTTAACCACTCGACTGGTGGAAACGTAAAAGATCTATGCGAGACTACAAGTAGTGAACCGGTTAAAATATTGCTTTTAGCGATAAGACTGCCCATTGTGTTACCTTAAGTAAAATATCAACATTTATAACGGAAATTTATTTGGTGTTCATAATAAAGAGTATTCTATTCTGTTACCAAAACATCAAATCAGCATTTTTATAAATTTGTCCCACTGCAGGGTAAAACTAGCAAGTGTAATGCTGTATGGGCAGCATTTCACTTGCTTCTGCACTTTTATCATTTTAGCCTCATTCAAGTCCCTCACTATCGATCATCTAGCATTAACTCAGATATAGATAATAATGAAGTAGAATGTTACATTGGTTGGCCCAGCTTTGAAACTTACTAAATGGCCCATATGAAAAAAAAAGTGTAAAATTAAAAAGTTATTCACATACATAACAATTTTTCAATACTTTACCTATGCCAAACTGCAATTATCTGTGCCACAAAAACAACAATAATGGTTATGGTTTAGTCAGTTGAGTAAAACATACTACAGATATATGAATACTTTTTATCAAAGGACACTGTGACACATTGCTAGCCAACATATAGCTTATTTTGCTTAAAATTAAACAGATAAATCTATTGTCTGAGAACAACTTAAGGGGGAAGCGCTAAGGTAGCCCGTGAAATTCAAATTTTCTTACGATTTATGCGATTTGCAGCTCGGTGTCTGGGTGTATGTTGATCAAAGTATGATACGCGACCGTAACAAATATGTATTTACAGAATTATAATATTAGAATTAGTAATACAATTCTTGAAATTAGTATAATCCTGTAATATTAAGATTTCATAAAATAGTCATTCAATAGACTTACTTGGTCTTAGAGAGTTGTATTGATAACTTTAATAATTATAATTCTGTAAACGCATATTTGTTACGGTCGCGAATCATATTTCAATCAACATACAACCTTATACTGATCTGCAAATTGCAAAAAAACGTCAGAAAATTTGAATTTCGCGGGCTACCCTGGCGCTTTCGCCTTAAAGGCTATTTTAAACATTTTTTAATGTCCTAAGATTAAGGGCTTCAAAGTAAGTGTCCCTTTGAACTTGAATAAGAAAATCGCTAGTTACCCCTGGTTTGTGTAAGGCTCCTTTCAAATAAATCTATTTTCAAATCTTATGTCAAGTCATTTGGTTTGCGCCAACCAGTCACATAACTTGATAGTACATCAGATTTACTATTCAGGCTGGATTGGCTCTGTGTTGGCTTTGTGTATTACAAATCATTACGTAGGTATTCATTTGATAGTGTGGTCTACAATATAAATAACAATACAATTTCAATAATAATTATCTTCATTTTGACTAAACACTTTTTAAATAAATAAAGACCATTAACAATCCACACACAATGCTGTACATTAATTAAATTGTGCTTTGATGTGAAAAGCATAACTCTGTTTTGACATATATTATTATGTATATTAAGGGAGGGGGGGGCGAGAGTAGTTACCACCCCAAATAATGAATTGCCCTGTTGCGACATAATAGTCAGTAATAACAACACACGTGTGTTTCAAATTCGGAAATGGAAAATAAATTGCGGAAATCTCGTTATCCTTCTCTAACCACTGGAAAAGTCGTAGTGCCGTCTCTTTTCCTCGCGCATGCTCCGAAATTCTGAACTCTGCCCTTTGGCATTTTGAAATACACCCTACTAGGACACAATAGAGTGTAACATCGTTTGGATCACACGCCACAAGTTTGAAAAAGCGAATATTTTGACGATAATAACTGTGGTGATTCCCGATTACTGTCAGTTGAATTCGCGCCGCCACGGAGGGTAGACGCCTATACGGTAAAGGACGGGAATTTTACAGTTACACATTTTTTTAACGAGACCCTACCGCGAAATACATGTAATTGGAAAAGTTTTATATTTCTCGCACTCGTTGTTACCAGTAAAAATGGATAGCTTCTTCCTTTACTTGGATTGGAATTAAAAGTTTGTTTCTCACGGAAATATTTTGTGAAGTACTAAAATGAAATGAAATTGACAAAAAAGGTTGTTGTTACTTTGGCCATCTAAATAAAGCGAACTTTTACGTACAAAGAACAAGTTAAAAGAAAATTTTGTTTTCAAACATTTTCTAATGAAATAAAGTTCGCGAAGTACAGTCAGTGCGAAAAGAATGGCGCTTAGTTCGTTGACGCCATCAAATATGCTCGGGGAGCTAGGCCGGCTTGCAAGTTGGCTGAAAGGCGACTGCCTGGCTCCTGAGGAGTATGCTGGTCTCGCTGTTACCGAGAAGGTGAGGCTATTGTTACTTATAAGTCTATTTCTGAATCTTGCAGCATTTGGCCTTGGTAACAGCTACAATGTGCTGCAACTTTCTATACCAGCTCCCTAACTTCTATTGCCTTTATATGGACCGATAGTGAAGGTAGCCGGTCATGACGTAGTAATTACCTACAATATCATAATCTGATGGATTAGTAATAGGCTATCACCATAGAAATA
This sequence comes from Fissipunctia ypsillon, assembly GCA_947568875.1. Taxonomy (NCBI): domain Eukaryota; kingdom Metazoa; phylum Arthropoda; class Insecta; order Lepidoptera; family Noctuidae; genus Fissipunctia; species Fissipunctia ypsillon. Next base: position 7,310,815 of record OX387650.1, on the reverse strand, counting down.
TAAAAACACTTCTTTCTTATATCCAGGCTATCAGCAATCCATTTGCTGATCATGTTATGGCTGATCCATTACCACGATAATGTCACCTACGTTAAACGGATGCTGATGTCCTCTTGGTCACTCAATCGCCTTTTTTAATACCCGTGTCGATTGAAGGATTATTACTCTTTGCACATCATTACATATGATTTTCTTTTTACTAAAGTAAGACATGCACTTTAAAAGAAGGACTTCTTCTTTTTGCGTGCAGGACTTAATCTCATTAAAGACCTCCTAACATTTATCTTCACTGAAGTCAACTATCTAAATTGTGGTCCTTATTAAACAAGTTAACTGTTTCTTTTTGCGAATGAAAGGTAAAACAGACAAAGACAGCTCGAGCAATCAATAACATAATCTACAACCACTAAATTAAAAACCAACGCAACAGTACTTTTTGTAGTGTTTGTAAGCACAACTGCAGAATAAACCAGAAAAATTGTGTTAACATGCACCACTTTCCGTTTCAGAACGATAAGCCGAATTTTTCGCCTTTTCCAAATAACATTTAACGTGTTACATTTCCTGACCGTCAACCATTTTGCGATGGAACAATATTATCGACAGCTTTAGCACAGTTTCCGGATCCAATTTAAACCTTAGAACCCCATCACTTACAGAAGTGCACACTTCCGTTAGCCACCATCGAAGCATTGAAAGCCAGTGTTCGGTTACACGATTTATGTTACCGCCGGAAGGAGACTCCATTCCCCGCGATTTAGGTTAACGGAGGAAGTAAAAAGTTACCCCAAAAGGTAATAAATCATATGAAGCTAGCAGAACGTGAAATCTTTTTAAAGGGGTATGTTTTGCACAAAAATGCTGGGTCGTTACAAGCTCACTGAACTCATCATCTGCCTAGCCTTTTTCCCAACTATATTGGGGTCGGCTTCCAGTCAAACCGGATGCAGCGGAATACCAGTATTTTACATGGAGCGACTGCCTATCTGACCTCCACAACCCAGTTGGTAAAACTGGTTGTCAGACTTTCGGGCTTCTGACGACCCGTAACGGCTGTCAAAGATACACGAATGACAGCCGGGACCAACGGCTTAACGTGCTTTCCGAGGCACGGAGGGGATATGTAAAGATGGTCACCCATCCACGGACCAACCGCGGCAAGCGTAGCTTAACCTGATCGATCGACTCGTGTGGCTGTTATTTCTTAGCCACAAGCCGCTCCAAGCTCACTGAAGTGCATTGATTTATTTCGACTCCATTTGCAGTGTTTGCACCTAAGCAAGGAGCAATTAACAGAGATTCCTCCTCCTCCTTCCCTTCTCCTTCCTTATTGCAGTTTTCAATACATTGTATTGAAAACTGCAATAAGGAGATAGAAAGAGTTCGTTTTCAATCGGGCAATGTGCCAAATTCGTGCAGGGGATTCCAATAGGAAGCTAAGCTACTAAGCTTTCTGATGTATGTAGTTTCTGAACTGGGCCAATGTACCTGGCAGAAGCTGTTAACTTTTAAATCTTAAGCTAAAGTCTCTTGGAAGACGAGATAGTCTCTAGGTTCCAAAATTCGACCTAGTTATTGATGATGAGAAGTCGGAACTGATAATAAAGAAAAAGAATCGGATCAATAATAAAAACTTTCAGCATATATCAATGTAAAATCTCGTCCATATTGCACTTTTGTGATCAGAAACTGGAGCATAGCGTATAAATTGGGTAAATGTAATGCCGCGAGGGGCGTGAACAAACGGACATTGTCTATAGGAACGCCCGCAGCCACGTATAGCGAAGATTGATGGTCCTCCAGTCGTGACCGACTGAGCTGTCCTAAGCACTCGTAACCTACTAACAACGATAATACGTTTCGTTTATAGACTATAACTTATGCTGAATAGAAATGTTATTTCGCGAGTTCGATACTTTCTGGAAGAGAAGCATTATAAATTTTAAGCTAAGGGCTGTTCGAAAATTCTTCGTCGTATCGATGATTCCATTTATCTGTTTTAACACTCTCACCGCCACGCATATATACAGTTGCTTGCTGCACTAGAATTTACGTGGGTGGCCGGCGTACCACATGGCGGTGAGAGTGTTAAATAAACTTTTACTAGAATTCGCCCAATTCGACGGCAGCGTTATCATTGGCCTCGCAAATGTCTTCCAAGTGCAGGTGTTATTGCACAGAGAGCACGACAGGAGATGAGGCATCGTTTGGGATGTGGCTCCACAGTCGCACTGTGGCTCATCGGTACCTGCAGCGGCTCGCCTGAAGCCCGATTTCCGTAATTAAAAACGTTCAAAATATAACCGCAATCTCATCTCGGTGACAGTCAAATCAAAGTCAAAGTCAAATAATTTATTTCAAATAGGCACATAAAAGGCAATGTTGAACGTCAAAATTGATTCTAGTTGCCCCTTCCAAAAGGTAGATTCGTATGGAGAAGTATGGGCAAGAAACTCCACCGTTACTCTTTTAAAATGTTTTACAATATTTAGTATAAGTAGGTACATTTATTATATAGATAATTATGTGTGTGTTCGCCTAGAATGAAATTACTATACCAAAATAGGTAAAGAATTAAAAATGAAGCAATGACAGATAAATTAAATGTGTGTTAAATACACGGTGCTCACATAATCACAAGCATTGTAAAAGTGTATGATTTTCCTAAAATTTTAACAAGTAATATGTCTGTGTGTGAGCCAAAGTAATCACAGAATGTAAAATCAGTGTCATAAGACGTAATAAATTATACAATTTAATTAGCAAGCAGTTTGATTTTGTCTAGACTCTAGATTGTCCTATGGAGCAGGACCAGCATGTCTACAAGCATTCGTATCTTGGACATAATCCTCTAATCTGTAATATGCTTTTTTACGAAGTGTGCTTTTAATATGAGTTTTAAATTTGCTTTCATTTAATTGCAATATATCACAAAGTATTTTTTTGTAACATTTAACACAGTACCCCATAAAAAATGTATGTACTTTAGATAATCTGAAAAATGGTTGATCTATTTTATCTTTATTTCTAGTATTAAAATTATGTCTGTCACTTATTTTTATTTAAAAGGTGTAGATTTTTTCTTACTTACATAATATTTCAAAAACTTGTCAAAAATGTAGGGTAATTATAGTTATTTATGACATATTGAGACTGAGATCAGAAACCCAATTCCCGTAATTAAAAACGTTCAAAATCTAGTCGCAATCTCATCTCAGCGACAATCAAATGTCAAAAACTTGTCAAAAATGTAGGGAAATTATAGGTATTTTTGACATATTGAGACTGAGATCAGACTGTGAATGTTCTAAAAGTAACGAAAATTGCCCCTCTGAAGGGCAAGTTTTTGACATTTGATTGTCGCCGAGATCGAACGTTCTTAAAATTACGAGAATTGCCTCTCTGGCTTCTTAGTCGGTTAAGAGATTTTTTACTTTACCGATATCATATGATCCTCACTTGCTTTGAAACCTTTGATCTAATAATAATAAGAAATAATTAATGTAACCCTTTGACAAATAGCAACATGTTTCCACACCAATGCTTTAACTCCCGTAACCCAACCACACCTAGACAATGTATTTAATTGAAACGGGACATTGAATCTACTCGAACCACAAATCCCTTCGCAGTAAATCCAACAACGAGGCCTAAAAAGGGAATGGTAAGATTTAAGTAACATATGTGGCTTGACCCATTCGCTTTGAGCACCGCGCTTAAGTCAGATTAGATAGGCCGAAACCTTTTTAGTGGCTTTGACCGTTAACAAACATTTACAGAAGGGCGATCATGAAGAGATTGATGAATAAAGTTAAGCTACCAATCACACACATCTATAAGGTTTCGCGAGCTTTCATTGGCGTTTGCTCTCCGGATCTAACTTTTGTTTCAACGAGTAGATGCGGAAATAACTCCAAAAGTACTTACTTCATGCTATTGCAGTCGCCAATCCCGATCCTCTTTCATTGGCCTTGTAGACCCCAAGTTTTCACATGCTTCGACGATGTTTAGGTTTTAGCAAATTGTTCAATCATCAGTCAATCTGCCTAGCCTTTTTCCAGCTATGTTGGGGTCGGCTTCCAGTCTAACCGGAGGCAGCTGAATACCAGTATTTTACATGGAGCGAGTGCCTATCTGACCTTCACAATCCAGTTACTAGGTAACACGATACCCCTTGGTAAGACTCATTGTCAGACTTTTGGGCTTCTGACTACACCTGTCAAAAATATACGAATGACAGCCGGGACCAACGGCTTATCGTGGTTTCCGAGGTTCGGAATTGTTCAATCATCAATACTTCGTTTATAGTATTATCAGCCTTATTCTTATTTAGAGGACAAACCTTCTGTACCGATTACATGGTCTTCCTTACAATACATGTCACCCCGCCTTATCTTTGATTCCTTACTTCACAGCTGAGCGACTTGACATCTCGTTATTGGTTTTCACGATTCATTGAGTCCCGTTTCTCTTGGAATATTTTGGCCCTACTACTTGGAAACTTCGCAAGCTTTGTATTGGTCTGTGGGTTAATCGCTTGTCATCTTCATGAATGCTTGATTTTTGGGGCTGTGTTATTTATTTCACCTCGGATTTTATCCAAGTGTTTTCGTGTTGACCAGTTAACCAGAATCATAGCTATGTCCAGCTTAGTTTTATGGGGATTAATTGCCATCACCTCAACAACGCATCTCCGCACAGCTTCGGTGGATACACCCTAGCTGAAAAACATCTCTTCTCGTCTCCGCTTCGGACATCTCCGCACATCTCCGCTTTGGTGGTCCGGGCCTAATACAAGTATTTACAAAGACTGGAATAAAGAACCTATATCACTCCACTTCGTACCCCTACCTGTTGCTTGAATAGATACTTCATCTACTTACAAGCGTACCTCGCAGAAAGAGCGTCGATACTTGACCCGTTTTACTCTGTACCTGGGCGCTCATTACATCTAGATACCTGTATACTTTTATAGTATTAATGGTACCTACTAGTTATTGGAGTGCCCGGATAATAGAAAAATGAAATTCAATTAGATAGGGAAACCGGATTAACGAAAACAAAATTGTGTAATGTTGTTCTTAATTAAGTCGTGATATCCGATATTTTGTAACGTCGCGTAAACATGCTCATTTTCTCCTTCAGGAATCGAAGGTTAATATGTATATTTATTACTTATATTACTACTTTCACCATATCATTGTGCATGTAGGGACCATATTCTCTGTATTTGGTATATCTGTGTTTAGATTTTCACGACCAGTAAAGGGCAAAATCACCAATTCTTATATCGAGGGTATCCTGTGAGAATAGATTCGGATGCGGAGGGCTTCTTTTACACACATGCCTCCAGATTTATGTTTCCCAGGTACAATGTTCTCAATCGCCTTATCTTGTATATTGAGACACTTTGTATTAAGTCAGCTTGATATCACGTTTGTCAATATTCGGTTCATTGTTTCAGAAGAAGCACTTAACTAAAATTGAAAATATCGATCCGGAACTTATTTTTTGCGCGTATTGGTGATGAAATCGATTACATCATTGTCGTTTCAGTAGAGTTTGCCTCAAATGCCAAATTACACTAAATTCGGCAGCTCAAAAGACGACGTTATATATCCACAAAAAATTGGGTCAGATGGTAGGCGTTCCAAGTTTTCACCGCTTATGGACGCAAACTAAGAAGATTCCTTCATTTAACTATACTAGTAAAAAGCTATAAAAGTGCTTTAAACGTTGCTATAATTTACCACCGTTGAGTCCTATCTTGTACCTCACAGTCCGCGTCCCTTAACTTTTAATAACTTAACAACGTCATAACCTGCAAAGACGTCAACTGCTGAATTACAGCCATCGTCAAATCGTTATAACTAACGTTAGGGGATAATAACTTTAAGTGCTATTTCCGTAAGCCTAGCCACGGATGGTGATTGCTTGAATATGTAGAACAGTTTACCTAATAGGACTTAGTTTAGTCTTACTTCTCAGTTATTGACTGAGTGTTAGAAGATCCCGTAGAAAGTACACCAATGTTTCCTTTCATGGAAACGAGAACTTACTAAAATCGATAAAAAACTTGTACATTTATCAGTGCAACGCGACATGAATGCGTTTAATCGAGAACATTCTAATCACGTTCCAAGCGTTTTCTCTGCATCGGTGTCGTGAAAATGGATGGGAACAGAACTTACGTAATTCTGCACACGCGGGGCTCAAAATTGTCAAATTGCTCCAGTTCTCGCCTCAAAATGGAATGTCTCGAAGAACGAGAAGTCTATGCCTGAAAAGTTAATATTCACGTTGTATAAATTCTTGCGGAGTAAAGTTTGTACATGTCTCCAGCTTAGTTTCTGTGCTTTTATGCCCTGTAATGAAATACAGATTAAGGAGTAGTTTTTATTTTACAGGATTGACTTATAATGACGCTGCATAATACTGACCCACGCGTTGAAAATTTTGGTTAAGAAGTGTAGGTACTTACCTAGTTACTTTAGAGGTTTTTTTAATGTTACTGATTCTGGATCCCTAAAACAAAAGGTCAGTAATTAAAATGTAACCCTATGCGTAATGATGGTACCGCACATAGTTCAATGTATAATAATACATGCCTTATTTTTATTCTGCTACCGTACCCCTGAATGTTATTCGATCTCTCCTGTTTCTACCAACACACCAGGTTTATTTACTATTCTATAGCGAAGTAATTGTTTTTCCCACCAACAATCGACCCTTAATTGAACCCGGTGGTATAGTAAATTGACTTAGAACAAACCTATTAGGTTCAAGGTCTAACCGTGTGCCGGCAAAAGGTATTGAACCAACAAAATATTGATACTTCTGGAATATCTAAGAGAACTTCCATATTTCACCTGTTTTCGGCCTTTCTTACTTGGTTTCTTTACCTGCAGTGAATATTTGGCGTATCTTCATATGCTGATTTCAATAACATTATGTTGTATAATCTATTGTATAAAGTTAAGGTAGACATTTTGACAGTCGCGCGAACTGTCAATAGACCTGTCAAAATGTTTGCGCCTTACAACCGTAAGGCGCCATTTTGAAATTAGTTTACAGTGTTAATACTAATGAAATTTGGGACGAAGACAATCCAAGAAGCTATTCGTTTTTGAAGGTCAATAAATAATGTAATCACTTTTGCCACTTGCGTGACCAACAACAATTTTCATTTAGTCGATGTATTCACTGAAATCGAAAATGTAATTCCTTGTGTGCCATACATCAAAACGTTCCTGACGCGCGCTACGGATTATGTTTAGTCAATAAATTCTTCGACTAAGTGCCACTGTTTAAAAAATCAGAACATCCCTGTTTAGAAAAATACACGAAATATTTATGCTCTGTTTAAACGGTTCACGATTTGTATGTATAGGATAATAACATTTATTTTGAGCATACAAAGGTCCATATCGTTTAGATTCACGGGCACGTACGTTTTTTCTTTGAGAGCGTTTGTTTGACGTCTCGCCACTCCTTTGTTTACAACACACCTTTTGTCCTTTACTACACTACATTTAGATACATATTACATTTCTTTGTAAAAGGCGAGGTAAACTAATTATGAGATTCTCCATTGTGATGCCTGTGAAGAATAATGAAACACCCATTATTCTCCTGCATGGTATACAATTTCTGTGACCTCTTTAGAGTTTTTTCTGTTATTAATGGGAGGTTCTGCTCTGGATGCTTTAGATTTTTTAATGTCACAAAATAAATTTAATTCCTTTTGAGACCCATTTCTTGTTAGGTAAAGAGGTATTTGGAGGAATTTGGGGGCGGCAGGTTTACAGCAGTAGGACAGCATAGACTAAGATAATTAAATTTGTTGGTAGAACAGATTTCCAAAGGATTTCATTTCCTTTTTGATGTCTCAAATTCTCAATGCTCGGAAATATTAAGAAATAAAATTGCTACCACACAATCCAAACAGTCCTATCCATTAGCATAAAGAAAATATATCAAAGAAAGTATAATTAGTATTTACTTAAAGATTCCTGTATTTACAAAGTTTCTCGACTGATTTATAAGATGGAAATATCTGACGTACTTAGTTTATTTTCTGCCTCAGTAAAGTCTCTTAGTCTAATTTCTACATTTATAATTAATCTGCAATTTTTATCTGTAATTGTTATGGTGGACATAATAAAGAGTTTTCTATCTATCTATCTCTTTTGATGTTTCATAAAAGTTATCGGTAAACGATGGATGATATATCGTAAAAGTCTGAGAAATCATAAAGTTGGTGAAATGCTCTCTGAATCTGACGGAGATAGCTGACAGCACTCATTTTAACTGACGGCGAACATTAATATCGAAGGTAAGGAAGGAATGGATGAGAAAAAAGATTTAGATGTGACAGTGCTGACTTGGGTTGATATAACATAATATACAGTATGTGGCAATGGCGTGGAAGTCTCATTTGTTTAATTGGATAGTTTCCCGCGACTCCATTCGCATTATCAACACACTATTTACCTGCTCTTGAGCCATTGAGGTTCAATGTAAACTAGAGCAGACACTGCGAACAAAATCTTTGTTCAACATTTTGTTCTAAATGCACCATGACTAGATAATTAATTTATCTGCTGATTTAGCCTGTACGCTACAGCTGTAAGTCCATGAATCAGTAAACTTCAAACATGTACATTTTCACTTTTTGTCTTAATGTACTTATTCTATTGTAGCATTTAAGTGTGTATGACCCAAAAAGTAAAACTTATAAAATTCGTGCTACGTGTCGAAACGAACTCCCAAAAACATGCACGGGATACGTCTGACAGACAGATTCGCATGAATGTCAATGTAATTATTTACATGTTGACTCACAGTGGTTGAATCTACACTTAAATTAGCTGCTAAGAGAACTTTTCATTGCACAAACTGTAAATCGTTTAGGCCACGCAAAGTCGTAGACAAAGTAGAATATTAAACCTTTACCTGTTATCGATTTATAATTACTCTTATTGTTGACCGTTTCGGGTGGCGCAAAAGATAACGGGCTACAATATTTTGGCCTGGAATGTTCAGTAATTTCATTATTGACATTTGGGGAGGGCTAATAATCCCACACACCCTTAGTTATGTCCTCTAAGTGACCGATGTGCCCTGCCAACGATCCTTCTATCGATTCTGGCTCAGATTGCAATACCGGCTTTAATACCCTTTTATTTTTCGTATCTTTTCTAGAACCCTTTTCTTCTTTGCTATTTATGGGTTATTGAGAGATAAGAAAAACAACGGCTTTTATATTGTTTATTCGGGTTTGGTGATTGCCCTGCCCGAGGTGATGGTTTTTAAGGTTCCGTACCCAAAGGGTGCCAACGGGACTCTATTACTAAGGCTCCGCTGTCCGTCCACCCGTCCGTCTGTCACAGGGCTGTATCTTTTGAACCGTAATAGGTAGAGACACTTGAAATTTTCACAGAGTGTGATGAAATGAAATGAAATGGGTTATTCTGTTAATAGGATATCGGAATCACTTTTACCCGTCATATTAAAAAAAAATTGCTAGATGGAGTCGACATTTCCTATCTGACTACCACTGAGAAGAAATGGTGAAACAAACTCAGGGTCAAAGTCTCTTTTAAAGTCCAGACATAATCTTGGTCAAATCATGTAAGGACCATGTAGATCCATGTCTGAAATGGTCTTTTGAGGAAAGAACCACACAGAGTGGACCCATCTAGTCAGTGCAAGCATTTGTCAGTAATCATGTAGCTTAACTCAGGACTTAAGGAGCTCAACGACTCAACGAACAATAGGAAGGACAGGACATTTGAGTAGGCCGCATAAAGTACTCAAAATGTTAATAAAATAAAGTTAAAAAAGGGAACCATACAAGAAACGTGTTCAAAGGAATATGTAGAGTTAAATATTGTACGGTGGTACGGAACCCTTCGTGTGCGAGTCCGACTAGCACTTGGCCGCTTTTTTCTTTGTTACTAAATACCGTTTTCCTGCTTTATTTCTTAAATGAACAACCGCGATGGGTAGGTACAGATTGGTGAAAAGTAATACAAATGAGCCGTCCTAATTTATCCGGTGCATCATGAAATGTAACAACAACTAGGCGAAATTGTTTCAACGTGTGTTACATTTTAGGTTACGTTTCCCCAATCTGTATCTTAATACAAACCTCTGTTAATTGAAACCACATCCTACTCCATACCTATTAATATCGCCATTATATCCAAGCCCTTATTTGAATACTTTCAGTTTCCTCATTATATTAACATGCATTTTCTTGAGTACGCCTCCCTAACGTGGAGTATAGAATAGTTTATCTTCCAAGCTAGATAAATCATTATTACAATATGCCCGGCGGAATTACCAACTTTCTTTTTCATTTCCTCAGAATTTTTCCGATGGCGGTGGTCTTGGTAAAGCGCTTGTTAAGGACTTTGTGTGTTACAAGAAGTTTTTGGTTGGACTTCGAGACGTTCGAAGTCTATTTGACGGTAAACGTTCGTTAAAGTAGGTAGCTTACTTCGAAAGAAAATCTTTAAGGATTTGAAAAGACTGAATTGTACTTATAGTTCAGTCAACAAGAATTTATCGCAAATTCAAACTTGTGATGTCAAGTCAGTCAGAAACAAAGTTCTGAACAGAATGTAACCTCTTATAGTAGCTGTCAAAATAATCATAGACTTAAAATGTACCCTCAGATCAGAAGCAAAGGCAGTGTGGTGGTAAATTCATTGAGGTCGAGATCCGTTAATAAATGAGTGATCCGGCCCGGCTATTTACCGTGCGACTTAACGTAGCCTGGCTAGGTTTGTTTCTGTGTGTATAATCCGTAGGTTTTTTGTGATCCAATATTTAACTAGCCTCTTTTCTTTTCATCCTTTTTAGGAAGAGGGCTATGGCTTGACGCCGTCCAAATGAGGATTTTCTGAAATGACGTTCATTAGGTGGCAGCACTGAGACGTCAGGTCCGGGCGCCTGTCAGAAGTGTCAAAGCGCCTATATTTTCTTTCGTTGTGATTGAATGACGAACGAATGATGAACGTCATTATACATTTTATATTCATTGTCAAAATGAAAGACCTCTTGTCAAAATGGCGCCAACTGGTGGCGTGAATTTTCATGAAAACCCTCATTCTTATCTATAGATGTAAAAATATCTTTTGACGCGTGATCAAAATCGGAACTAACGCTGCCATCTTGTTTTTCAATACATTTCACAAAACAATGGGGAAGGTCGGGCAAAGCTAATTGTAGATGGCGTGATCATAGCTAGGTCCCCACGGCCTACAATAAGTTTGACATTTCGTTCAGTCATGAGTTTACTTTTATTTCGCTATTTCGTTATTTTCGGTGATTTCAATATTTTAAATCAAGTAAATGATATGGAAAGTATCAGAATTTAAAACCATAAAATATATTCTCAGTCACTTTCTTCAAAATGTTTCTACTCGGTTTAATTTATAAAACATCTCTACGAATAGCTTTAAGCCACCATCTTTTAATTTTAGGGTCTCTCGGGAAATGGTGGACTCCAATTTCAGAGTATTTAGTAACACAACAACGCATCATTTTCGTATAAATAAAACAAAACCACCTCACGCCTTGTTTTACTAGCTTGTGTTGGGAACTAGCTACGAGAGCGCCATTTTGACAGTTGCCTTCCCCATTGCGCAATGTTTACTAACAGCCAACAACGCTTCTCTGTCAACGTCATTCGGAATCGAACGCTAATAGATCCTGGTAGGAGAGAACCTGATTATATTATTTACTAGGTAGCTTCTGCCCGCGACTTCGTTCGCGTGCAAGTCGTAAGATACCACAATATACTAAAATAACAGCCACATTGCCCGCCCGCGCTAATTATTAATTAAGTACTTCGTTTTCGCGTTCTATCTTTTCTTCTTTTAGCTCGGCTCTTAACGGCCGTAGCGTGATGTTAACCTTCCTCATGAATTGGGCTATCAAATGCAAAAAGATTTTTTCAAATCCAACTGGTAGTTTCAGAGATTAGCGCTTTCAAACAAACAAACTCTTCAGATTTATTATTAGTATTAGTATAGATTCGTACTTAAATGTAAACTTGTTTTGGAATTCACGTACACGAGCACCTGTTAAAGCTTCCAGAATTATCATTAGAAACTGCTACAATCTCGCCTTGATTCGTCGAAAACTCAATTTTGTAGTACCTGAGGCGTTTAGCAAACTCCACACACGTATTGCTGATATTATTGGGTACATACCTTTAATATACCACTGAACTAATTTTTATCTTATTTCATTATTTATTCATATAATCGATTGTATAGTTGTACTAAATTCTAAGTAGGTACTGTTTATATTATTTTGTTACAGACCTATTTATGTACAAATCACTGAACCTGACTTGATTTCTATACGTATTTTTCGGGTGACCACTGAAAATCAGCGCTGTGCTGTGGGTCCCTCATAGCACAGCATCATGCTGAGTGGAAGCCTTCTTGTCACAGTCACGACGTGCAGCTTCCGACTATTTCTATTTTGAGCTCGTGATTATAATGTAGATTTAATTTGTTTTATTTTTCTGTGACAAAAAAGAAACATATTTTCCTTTCTTTCTTTGTTCACTGAAGATCAGACTTATCCGTATTCAATAATAACGTTCTCAGCGATACAAGAGACATTGACATTTCAAGTTAGAGGTTAGAGGCTATGGAATAATATCGCCTATAGAATATTATTTCTGAAACTAGTTCGGTAGTTTACTTAATTTTGGTTTTCAGTTTGCGTAATTTTAGCTCGCTTTAGGTTATTATTCTTTTGTAAATACAGCCCAGTAATATTAAGCTAGGCACCTGTATGTACAGTATAAAAAGAGGCTAAATGTTATTGGAAGGTAACCTTTTTGGTTTTACTGAAAGAGTTCAGTATCAGAGTGCCTTGTAAAGACTTCGTTTTGGAAAGCCCTACCTCCAAAACCATTTTGCTGCCAAGAGACATTACTCTGCTCCAGTTTGATGGATCTGGCACATGAGACTACACCATATCTCTGGTAAGTGCTGAACACCGCATTGGTAATCCCCTGACTTTTGCCATTTCGGAAAGAATCGTGAACCGTTGTCTGTAGGATTACAAAAAAATTGTGTTGGTCATTCAAGATATGAAAACTTTCTCCAAAGTGGCACACAGCCTCGCTATCTTCCTCAACAAGAACTGCATTCACAACTTTAACATTATTGTAGTGCGTATAAACTATGAACTACATAGTACATTAAACAGCGAAGTATAAGCCGCTCAAGTTCAAGCCTTCTCTAAAGAAGAATATCGCGTGCTATACAGTGTAATACGTCCCACATACGAACAATTGAGAGGTTTTCTACGCCACGGACCGAAGAGAGTTCAATAAAAAGCTCTCGATATAAAAGAATTGGTAATCGGCAAAGCACATATTTCCTATATGAAACTTAAAGCAAATGAAGCGGATGAATTGGGATCCTTTAACCAAATAGATCATAGAATACAAACTGTTTATTGGTTTATAGCTCAGGCCTATAGCAGTTACTGTAAACGTTGCCAACATGATACATTTTTTTTTAAATTTATATATTTTTTTATTTAAGATAGGTTTGCTCTTGACTCTAGTCTAGGTCAGAGATGACAGAGACAAAGTCGACGATGGAGCGAGCTTACCCAGAAGAAGCCTGTTAATTCTCACTTTGAAGAGATCGGGGTTGTATACGTTCGGAAACACAGACGCAGGTAGAGAGTTCCACTCCTTTACGGTGCGCATCACAAAAGACATTTGGAAACGCTTAGTGCGAATTGGTGGAATCCAGCTTAGTTACTGAATGTTTTTAAATGCTTGTTCTGCCAGACCCAATCAAAACATGTATCATTCGCTTCATTTCCCTCAAAATTAACCCCCAAGTTTCGCTCCCGAATGGGACAATCAAATTCCGCATTAGTAGGTACAAATTATTTTAATTTTCTCTAGTCCCAACCAGGGACCGAAAACCTTTATAAATTACGATACAGGTATCGAAGAATTTTAGTTACCTCTACGACTAAGGTTACCGCTACCTCGGCAACCAAGAAGAAAAACATGCTACCTCTGTTCAGATTACCGTTTAATACCGGTTAGGTACCTAAAATTACCTGGATTACTAGAAAGAAACAGAATATCGCCAGCCAGCCAGGCCCGTGATTGGTTGGCGTTTGGCGGCGCGTGGGTCGACCCGACTCTGACACACATACAGCGATGCGCGTCCTTTGACTAATGCCGACGGGTACGTGTAAGATAGAGGTATTTTTATTTATGTTACCAGTATTAATACCGGTTGTATCCGATTTAAGTATTGAGGTAACCTTTAAAAACACCTGTTAATAAAATAAGGGTTTAACTGAAAAAATACCTGTAGGTATTTATCATACCGGTTTTGGTCCCTGGTCCCATCTCAAACCAATGCGAAGGGTTAAAGTTTAAAGCCCTTTTATCTGAACACAAAGTGACACAAACCCTCTTAGCTGTTCCCGAAATAAAAGTTTATTTGGTCCATGTCAGAGTTAGTTTAAAAGTTCACACTCTGAAATGCCAATAACCTGGTACTTGGTAATACTGGTGAGGTTGCGACCTGTTTCGAATAGTGTGAGATTACCGGCTTTCACGAATGGTCGATGCATTTGTCGTCTTATGCTGCAATGGTGCAACTAAGCTTTTTGGAAAACGACTAGAACAAAAGCACACGATTTGCATCTTCTAACATATTATAAATTAAAGTCGCTTTTCGTGTCTCTGTGTGACCGCGTTGTTCTTCTAAACTACGCAACCAAACATTTAGGTTTATTCCGAAAAGTTTATGTGTAAGTATAATACATTAATGTTGACTTACAAAGAATAAATAAATCTTGATGTTCTGTCAATTCGGATATACTGTGCGAAGCGGGGGCGGGTCGCTAGTCAGATTATAAACGTAAAACTGAGTCAAAACTCAATGTTGTTCAAAGTCAAATATGTATTTGTTTTGCAATTGTTAATACAACTGCGGGCGGATGACGGTTTAGTAAACAAGTTGAATATTTAATGCAAGATTTTATGCACAGAGCCAACAAAACAACGTCATGTATCGAATTGCGTTGCATCACGAATACACCGATCAAGCATGCTGCATGTGCATGACTGAAATATTCATAGAGTATCGTGGCTTACCTCAATGTACCGATATTTTTCATCTGCATACCAAACGCTTACCCGATCAATATCTTTGCTGTCTTGCACAGTGTATTGCGTTTATAATTAACAATTTTGTGCTGTCCGATTGCCAAATATAAAATGGGATTTCGTTGACAACACAAGGTAATTTTTTCTTCTCATCCCTTGATAAACGAAAATTCTAATATGGTATTTATTATAACCAGCCTGTGCTGTCTCACTGCTGGATCAAAGCCTTCATTCTATCCATCGGTCACGATTTTGATCAACTCTTTGTCTTAGGAAAACATCCTAGTCGGCCCGCCATCTTCCTCGTGAATTACTGGGGCCCGTGTTGCTATTTGAGGGCACTAATCCTTTGTTCTACGGAACCTCAAATCCTTCTTAGTTCTAGTTCGCTCCAACTAAAAGTAAATAAAATAAAGTGTAAAACGTTCTTCTTATGAGGTACTGTGTAAAATGTTATAATAAATTACCTCTCGATATTCTTCAACTAAATGAGAAGCAATTTAAAACATGCATTAAACGCACACTATGTAGACAAGTATATTATAGGTTGAATGATTATATCATAGGTAAAAATGCTTGGCTAAATGCTGGTCCTGCTCCACAGCCACTTGGGCTTTGTTAAATTTTTTTTTTGTTTTTTTTTGTTTGGAAGAAATGCGTCCCTTTTTTTTCTGACATTATGTTCAGTTATTACTATAGACTTATTGACTATATATAGACTATAGATTTATTGTTTACTAATCTTTTAATACAATCATTGCAAACTATAGTTTAGTATAAATTAGAAGCATCTTTTCAATTTTGTAAATGTGAGTACCATGGAGCGGTTTTATGTTATGATGTAGGTATGTTGACTTGAAAGAGTATGGCAGTTGAGAGTATGTCATGCTCACTTAAATGTCTCGCTGATGGTGGCGCGTGTTTTGGATCATTCGGTTCCCTACAAAATGGTTGAGCTGGATGGTGCTGATCCACGCGTCATGTTCGTGAACGAGCGCCGTCAGTGGAGACTGGTCATCTCTTAGCTGCCAGGGCTTATTTTTAATCTTATATTTTGAATTGTTTTAATTATCTATTTTTTACATTGTTCTCACATATAGAAGCAACAAGAACAATGTACCCAGGATTTTGTAACAATTTTGATTTAAAAGAGTGTCCATGGAGTTTCTTGCCCATTCTTCTCCATAGAGATCTACGTTTTGGAATGGGCGACTAGCTTCAATTTTCTGACTAACTGACGGACTCTTTAACAATTCAAAAGTGCTTGTAATTGGTTTAATTGAAATAAATGCTTTGAGTTTGAGTTTGAGTTCAGCACAGCCGGAGTGGCTCCAATCGGTGTCGAGTGGGGTTTTCGAATAGTGAACGCTTTTAGCGGCCGCATCCCATCGTTTTAATCCGCCATTAATGGGTTACTTTGGCACTAATCTTAACTAATTAACCCTTCGGTAACCTCATTAACAAGCTATTATGAGTATGTAATAGGATAACTTAGGAGTGGTTTCTGTTTTGTGTAATTATCTTTGGCAGTATCTTCATCAGAGACATCTATTCATTGAACTACAGGATAATAGCCTAATATGTCGAGTCACGGGTGTAGGCAGGCATAGCTCAAGGGGACCCTTTATCCTCTCTACTATTTAATGCGGCAACACTTTATGTCTGTAGGAAAATTATTAATAATGTTTTCAGTGCATAATATGCTGATGATTTTGTTTTATATGACATACAAAAGAGGTTATCCGATACTGTATCCCATAAACAAAACGCGTTGCTTGTTTTTCAAAGTTTGATGACAGAATTGGGTCTCAACATCTCTCATAGAAAACCAAAAGTCTGCCTTTTCAGTAGGGGAAGAAGAAGGAATAGATTCCATCAGTCTATCTAATAACAGTCTTATTGAGCAAGTAGGTTGTGTCAAGTACCTTGGAATGTGGTTGGACAGTTCCTTAAAGTGGGGTAAACATATAAATGAGATATTTTTAAAGTATTAGCTGGCGCTAAATGGGGTGTACATCCCTTACATCTTATAAGGCTATACATAGCCATAATACGCAGTAGAATAGATTATAGCTTTCTGCACGGACACTGTGCAAACAGTCATCTGCAGAAGCTTGACAGAGTACAGAATCAAGTAATGAATCCTCATTACTATTAATAGGAGGATTTATTAGAACCACGCCTATCCATGCTATGGAAAGTGAGCTATGTTTTCAGTCATTATTTATTCGAAGACTCTTTCTAACTTGTAAATTTTATTTAAAAACTAAATCGATTCTTATTAGTATCTTGGAGGAGCTGTCCAACCTATGCCAAGGACTTTATTGGAGAAACAAGAAAATTTCACTTTTGGTGGCCCACAGCAGGCCCACAGAGTTGACTCAGAATGTCCATTGTACTCGAGCTCAATGTTAGATATTTAATTTCTTAGATACTTGGGTTACCAATATATGATAGATTTATCTTGTGCAATAAATGGTAAAATTGAAGGCGTACGATCAGCAAAAAGACTAGTTAATTTAACTGATCGTAATAATACATGTGTGAAAATGATAGATGATAAGTTCAGTCGACACTATAAAATATTAACGGACAGGTCCAAGGATGGTTCAGATTCGGGGGCTGCGTTCTTTCATCCTCAACTTAATATTAAAGTAAAATTCGAAGATTTCTATTATGTATTGTGAACTCATAGCTATTTCTGAAGCACTGTTATATTTATCTATACAAATAAATAAAATTGAAGTGTCTGTTTGTAATTTCAAAATAACAACTTTTTACTAAATGCATATGAAAGTATAAACGGTTCTTATAACAAAAAGTAATTTTTAACATTTTTGTCCGTCTGTCTGTTTGTTCCGGCTCATCTCCGAAACGGCTGGACCGATTTTGACGGGACTTTCACTGGCAGATAGCTGATGTTACGGCGGGTAACTCAGGCTACTTTTATTTCAGAAAAAAATTTAGGGTTCCGCGCAAAAAATTAAAACTTTAAATTCTGAACAAAAAGTCGGATTTGAAAAATTCTTTTTGCATTTGTTAGCCCAATTCTTAAAGATAGTTATAGGCTATTGAACATCACGCTACGACTACGACCCTTAAAGCCGAGCAAAAAGAGAAAAGTCAGAAAGAACACTAAGCGAAAACGAAGTAACAGCGCGGGCGGGCGCTTCAACGCGACGACGGTTGGTGACGGGTCGGGGGCCGAGGGAGTTTTATTAAAACGTGGCTGTTATTTTAGTATGTTATGTATCTTACGACATCCACGCGAACGAAGTCGCGGGGCACAGCTAGTTGAGCATAAATCAAGAGAAATTCGTTATATTTTCGGATTCAAAAAACAGCCTTCAACATTTGGCTCGGGTACCCTCGAGTCTTCGAGGATTCCCGATAGCCATAATTGTTTTAGATTTAATCTGTAAGATGCAATCTTTAAATAAAACTGTCACCATTCAATGGATACCTTCACACATTGAATCATGGGTAACGAAGAGGCAGACTTAGTAGCTCGACAAGCATCGAGCGAGGGTATTGACTATGCTTGTGTACCATTATACTCTGATTGGCTTGGTCATGTCAAAGATTTATGCAGACAAAGATGGCACGAATACTTTGACGAGCGCTCAAAAGAAAAAGGAATCTGGTATAAAACCATTCAGTCTGAACCGCTTCATTATCCATGGTTTGAAGGAGGGAAGATAGACAGAAAACATGTAGGGGTTCTGTTGACGATGCGTTCTGGCCACATCCCATCAAACCAGTTTAAATATTTAACGGGCAAATGTACTTCACCAAACTGTACAGTTTGTGGGGTAGTTGAAGACATTTATTACGTGTTGATGGAATGTGACCGGAACATACATACAAGAAAGACAATGTCTATTTGATGTTGGATTTGAGGTGCGGGCTTGTAACGGCATCTTAGCGTCCCCGAGGTCGGAGGAGGTTAGGATGTTATGTAGCCTATTATTGGTTATGTACCGGAGTGTATAGGACTATAGGCCATCACGTCATTCTATTGATGATTTAAAATTTATGATTGTAACTGTGTTTTAACCCATTGTGTTAGATTTAAGTTATTGATGGTTTTCCTCTACGGGGGTGACATTTTCACTAAGTAACAAAACCCTTTTAAATAAATAAAGATTTAAAAAAATGAGTATGTAATACTAGCTCTGCTAGTGAAGTAGTGACTTCGCCTACATGTTAGTTTTAATATTTTGTGATAAATTCCGCTAAAAATTATCAAGATTTTTTGGGTAGTTTAGCAAAGAAATCGGAAACACAAATAGTGTCGTATTAGAATGCCATAATCGCATATACATTTCATAACATAAACTATCACATATTTGTGTAAACCAAAGTGTGTTCAATTGGAAAAATTACTACTATTATCTGACGTGTTTATCCAGACCAGTAGACAGGAAACCTGTTTAACATAACACAGTCAAGTTTGGAGCTCATTTACAAGTCACGAGCCGACGCCGAGACGAGTTCTCATTTTATAAAAGGGTGCGCAAATTATGGCCGAAACATCTTTGGAGAATATTCAGAATATTGTCCAATAAGACCGAGGTTATGTCGATATCCTTGGAACGAAAGAATATTTTATGTAAGTTTTGTCGGGTACAAGTGTCGTAGCAAACAATGTTACGTGTCTCCAAGGTCTCGTTCGTAGAAATGTTATTTTCTGTCTTTGAATGTGGATGCACTCAAACCAATTTGCTGAATTTATTCATTCAGTCTTTTAATGAGTACCGTAAGACTGAGGTATTATTATTTTACGTCAAGCGAGTCAGCGGTTCATTAACTAGGGCTTTCCTGAATTTGATTAAATCGTCGGTCTGTTCATGGAAATATTACAAAGAGTGTTCTGAACTTGGTTAAAGTATTTAAAAATTAAGCGGACCACTAGGCATTAGGCTCGGACTACAAGCATTCAGTTACATTTGTTATACGTACCGTATATATTTTCAGATGCATTTAGTAAAAAGCTGTTATTTTGACATTACAAACAGACACTTCAATTTTATTTATTTGAATAAGAGATTGATTTAAGAACAAGGGGCAACTTATTAGTATGTAACTGAAAATTGTTTAGAGTAAGTTTATTTGAAACTGTTAAAGTTTTCGTATGGTTCAATAGCAAGTTTTGTTTAAGCGATTTGATTATTTTTGTCGAAAGTTTGATAAAGTTATTGTTTTAGTTAAACCTAGCTTTATGATTAAGATTTGCCAAATTATTGTAAGTACTCAATAGTAACTAAACAATGGCTTGATAAACTTTCGAATTTATTATTGAATTCTAAAAATCAATTTTGAGAGTTCACTTTGAAGATTTATTTATCTGAAGATGAAATCCTTATTAGATCATAGACTTAGTATTCGACTATTTCTGTTTTGAGCTCGTGATTATAATGTGGTTCTATTTTGTTTTATTTTTTCTGTTTATTCTTATCGTTTTGTATGCACGTGTTTCTGTGACAAATAAACCTATTTTTCTTTCTTTCTTTCTTTCTTTCTAAATGTATGACAGCAGTTAGATATACAGTCATCATGAATTGCTATAAGCACAAAACCATATTTAAATATACCTCCTGTAAAATTTGTATGGAATGAAATTTAGTTCAGAGCGATATATTCCAAAAATTGGAACCCTCATTACTTATCCAAGGTCTACAGCGAACCTTCGTCTGTTATCTACGTTACATATAACGTACACGTTCATTTTGGGACACAAATTCATGTCAGCGTCACGTAAATGGCCAATTTACATAGTCAAATTCGTCGAGATTTAAAATCAAGAAATATGATGGCGTTACAATTTTAACCGACTTCAAAAAAAGAAGGAGGTTATCAATTCGACACGTATGTATGTAATATTATTAGAACTGCACTATATTTTATTTATTTATTGTAATAGAGCTTTATTTTTTGCATCAAAACATAAAAACAGTTTCAGCTATCTGCCAGTGAAAGTCTCGACAAAATCGGTCCAGCCGTTTCGGAGATTAGCCGGAACTAACACAGACAGACAGTCAAAAATTTTAAAAATAGTTTTTTTTTGTTATAAGTACCGTTTAGAAATGATAAATGATTTTATTTCTGTAAGTAGGTTTACACAAACACTCACACACTTTTTCTGAGAAGAAAGGCAATTCTTCTAACAATCTTCTCCTACTCTGTCCTTCTCATACTTCTGACTTTGTTCATTCTTCCTTTCATATTCAGCCCATTCTTCTTTGGAATGCGCTACCTCTTGACATCAGGACGGCCACCAGTCGGTATGCATTTAAGCGGAGATTGCGGAGTTATTTTCAAAATAAATAGCGTAGTCATCTCAAAACCTCTCTCTCTTGAATTTGTATATAATGTATATATATAATATAGGTATATATTGTAGTAAATATGTATGTATGTGTATTATAAGTTTATAACTTATTTATGTACAAATTGTCCCATTCCTAACAGAGCACCTGCCATCTAATCTCTTCACCACCCTTGGTTGACTGGTAGAGAATGCCTAAGGCATTAGTCCGCCTTTGTACTTTTTTAAGTGTGAAAAGATTAAATAAATAAATAAAGGCCGAAACAAACTCAGAGGTCAGTCTCTTTTAAAGTCCAAACATAATCTTGGTCAGATCACTTATACTTTCATATGTATGTAACAAGCTGTTATTTTGACATTACAGACACTCCAATTTTATTTATTTGTATAGACATAGATTATATCAAATTTGTGACATTTTGGCCGCCTATAATACGACAAATTCTAAAGGTTAATGATTTTCATGTGGGAGCGTATTACCTGGATACAAATGTATTTTATCGCCTGAGGGTTTGTTTTGACATTACCGCAATAATCTTAGATTCTAATCTAGGCTTAGACTGAAATCAATAATGCTAGACTTGTTAACTTGTACCAGATTAGGAATGTTTCACTTTTACAGTCGATACTTAGTCGTAACCTTTTACATTGTTTTGCCGTCTAGCTATTACACTTTGCCAAAACAACGAAATATTTGTTTGAAATAGTTTATCTTACGTTTGATTTGTACCTACTAACATTCAAATTAAACTCCATGTCAATGATGATAACATTTTTAATTTTATTTTTTAGGGTTCCGTACATCATAAGGAAAAAACGGAATCCTTATAGGATCACTTCGTTGTCCGTCTGTCTGTCAAGAGTTCAAGACCCTTTTTTTCAGGAACGCGTGGAGGTATCAAGTTGAAATTAATATCAAATACGAAGGTCTGTAGTCCCTTAGAGGTCTAAAAAATCAATCTTCTAAGTCAACGCAAAAAAATACGGTCATTTATGCGACATGTTTAGATACTCGCAAATAAATCAAAACCTACAGGGTACTTCTCGTTGACCTAGAATCATGAAATTTGGCAAGAAGCAAGGTCTCACAGCACAAGTAAAGGAAAAGTCCGAAAATCAATAATTTGTAGTTTTATCACATATACAATGTTAAGTTTGTGTTTGGGATAAATTCACCACAACAACGGAACCCTTCATTGTGCGTGGTCCGACACTCACTTGGCTGTTTTTTTTTAATAAGTAGGTACATATTTGTCGAAAATGTTTCGAAAAAGCGCTGTCATAAACTCGAGACATCGAGTGTTGGAAAGAACTTCAAGCTCTGGGAAGTGGAAACAAAAAACGTGGAAAATAGTTGATTCATTTCTTAACATGAAGTTATATATAATTAACATAACATATCATCACGCCTGTGATCCCCGAAGGGGAAGGCAGAGGTGTACCTATAGTACACCCATATTTCACTAGTTATGTTTAAGTCCTATGTAATAGGGGCGAGCATATCGTCATCAACCGGGCACAAATCCAGACTCCGGGCTGCTACTAAGAAATTCCTAATGGAAAAACCCAATGATACCAACCCCAAGTTACAAATTGTACTCTATTATTTAAAAATGTCAGAAGATTACTGTCAAATGTGACGTAGGTTTGAAATCTAAATTCCCGTCTGAATTTTCATTTCCTTTTCCTCTTTGTCGGGACATTTTATCTGCATCGCCATTTTAACTTCCAAAATACAAACTTGACCTAATTTGGGAGTTGGTAGATCATCTATTATGTGGTATTGTACAACCATCAAGCATCTTAATAAATTGTACTTCAAGTTTTTGTTGTACTTAGAGAGAGAAATAAATTTATTTATTATTATTAAAAACATTACACAGGGCAGTGTCCCTTTACTTCAATTATCTCGTCTGTACAGAAAAAGCGGCCAAGTGCGAGTCGGACTCGCACGTCTCGCACACAAAGGGTTCTGTACTACCGTACTATATTTAACACTACATATTTAAAAAATACTTTAGTATAAAACAAACTCGTTTCTTGTATGGGCCCGTTGATGGGCCCCGTTTATTATTAATATTAGTTTTTAACATTATTTCATTTTTATTAGATATTTGTTGTTACAGCGGCCATAGTACACATTGTGAAAATTTTAAGGGTCTATTACAGTTCAAAAGATACAGCCCTGTGACAGACGGACGGACGGACAGCGGAGCCTTAGTAATAGCTTCCCGTTGGCACCCTTTGGGTACGGAGCCGTAAAACCGAAAGAGCTTCTCTAAATCGAATTACGAGAGAAGCTCCGCTTTAATTAGAATCCAGGAAAACATTCTAATGAAGGTTCACTTGTTACTCGAGAGAATTTTGCTTTGGAATCTTTATTTTGTTGAAAAACATTCCTTTTAACAATCTTATTAACGTTGAAATGTTTAAAGTATTTATTGTTCACTAGTCGCTGCCTGCGACTTTGTCTGCGTTTACCGCGTCATATCATAAACTGTGTGCCAAATTTCATCCAAGTCCATTCAGCCGTTTTTGCATGTTTGAATAACAAACATACAAACTTTCACATTTATAATATTATTTGCCCCGCGACTTCGTTCGCGTGGAAGCCGTAAGATACACAATATACTAAAATAACAGCCACATTTTAATGGAACTCCCTCGTTTTCTGAGCTGTTTTTTTTTTGCGCGGTACCCTAATTATAATTCTAAAATAAAAGTAGCCTAAGTTACACCTTACAACATCAGCTATCTGCCGGTGAAAGTCCCGTCAAAATCGGTCCAGCCATTTTGGAGATTATCCAGAACAAACAGACAGACCGACAGGCAAAAAAAAAAATGTGTTTTTGTTATAAGTACCGTAATTATATACTTTCATATGCATTTAGTAAAATGCTGTTATTTTGACATTACAAACGGACACTTCAATTGTATTTATTTATTTAGATATATAGATAGATTAAGTAGTAGGATTATCATTGGTCCTTTGGTACAATTTTTTTTCTGAGGCAGTCATCTCTTTCATCTTCAGTATCCGCAGCTTAAAGTTACCCACTGCTGGGATATGCTCTACTTATTCCTTGTATATCAACCGTATCTGTTCTGACTCCTGTGCTAGTTGCTACCGCTTTCAATGTATCTATACATAACATCACGCCTTGTTTCCCCGTAGGGTTGGGCAGAGGTGTATCTACACATGTTACGAACGAACGAACTCGCTTTTAGTCCCTGTCTGTGTGACCGCAGTGTTCTTCTAAACTACGCAACAGATTTTTCTCTGCTGATATTTCGTGAAGAATCCGTGTAAAAGTATTATATAACGGGCCTATTTAATTTAATAATTATTTAATTACTTGAAGTTAATTGAGTCAACCGTAATTAAAAAATCATTTCGTGGCAGTTTATCAAGTTTTCGAAGAATATCTGGCGTTTGACAAATTGAATATTCATATAATATTATTAAAGTTACCTACATTCATTACAGAGCCATCATTTTATTTCCTAACGATCCTCTCCCTCGGAACAAATATAATTATTTTCTCAGTACGGAGATCATTTGCCTTACAATAAGTTAAAAACTATCTATATTAACTGCATCTTAAAACAATGAAACTAGTTGGTCTGATATCCGATTATTCAACGGCAGACTATATTGAAATTACTGAACGAGTCTCAAGCCTATTTAGTCAATTCATTCCTGTTTAGCTAGGAATATTGAGTAATTTTGACTTCAAACTTCCAACATCTAGAGTATTGTGTAATATTTGATTGAATTAAAATTATGAATTGGGTTCGTACTGTAATAACAAACACGGACGTTATAGAGCCGGGCGTATCGCTACGTGTTTAAATGATGAACTTTAGGACTTACATCAACACTAGTCAGGACCGGGAGGCCGACTGTCAACCTATATTGTTTTTATCTTATTCAAAATTTAAAATCAATGCTTGTTTCATAAACCAATAAACGTTTAAACTTGCGAAGGTTTCATGCTAATGGCACGCCCGGTTAAAACCTCTACAGTACTTACAGAGCTGGTTAGAACTTAGTACCCACCGTATTCTAGTGCAGCACTAGTTTTTATCAAAAAATAACTAACACCCGGTACTTGTGACTCAATAACTCAATAATCTACTGATAAGTAAGATATACTACAAAATGAATGAATACCTGTCTGATAGAAATTTGTGTGTATAATAATAGTACACACATATAGTTATGATGAATACTTGAGTCCGATTTATTTTGAACCGACTTTGAAAAAGGAGGAGGTTCTATGTTCGACTGTGTTTGTTTTTTTATGTATCTCCACCGATTACTCCGTCAATTGTGATCCGATTTAAAAAAATTTTTTTTTGTTTGAAAGGGTATATTTTCGAGGTGATCCCATTGTCACCAAGTCAGAATCTGATGAGAGGAACCCATGGAAATCGAGGGAAACCCTCAAATTTTATAGGTACACCTATAGCGATTTGGCTATTTTTTTTTATAGTAATTCGTGCATTTGCTCTCGGAAAGCACCGTTTGGTGAAGTGGAACTGATGATGAAGACCACAGATGGCCACCGAAACTACGCAATAATAAGTATTTCACGGTTTGGGATTCGATTACTTTAATATGGTTGCTAAGCAATTTATGCTCTTCACAATGCATATGGTGAAGTGGAGCTGATGGTGAAGTACCAGGATAACTCAATAATTAACGTCCCTGCTTTTCCCGAAAGCAATATTTTGTAAAAGGTGATGAGCAGTTGACATTAGGCTATTGTAACTTATTATAAATTATAAAACCGACCCACTAAAAAGGGAAAAATAAAAAACTTTTTCAAAAAAAAAAAAAAAAAACAACCGACTTCCAAAAATATAAACCACAAAACCACAAAGTGAAAAATAACTTTCATTTCGGAAGTCTGTGGCAAAAAACTAAAATATAGATCCAAAGACACCGACTTCTAAAATTAAAGATATTACTTATTATGATATTACTTACAGCTTGGCCAAAAAGTCGTGAAAATAACGGAGGCGCCACTATCGTGCATGTTGTAACCCTATATAGTACGACGAAAACGGTTTTGATACTTAGTTTTTTTTGACAATTAAATTGAATATGGTCGGGTTTTATGAAAAAAAAGATCTGAAACGCTTGTTCAGCCACTGCCTAGAACGATAACATTTGCAGTTATTTATTTTAATGAATTAAAAATAAAGTTATTAGGTGTCACAAAATACCTCCGATTGATGTCAACTAATCCCACATTATGTGAGACAATTTTATGTTTAACAAAACCCCAGATCACCTTATAGTACCCAGACTCCAGATCGCCCTATGGATTTACCTAACAAATACTATAGTTATTTTTGTTCAGTGATTTACGCAATATTAACAAAAAGTATTAAAATTATACGAACGCGCTGCATTCCGAATGTGTTTTGTAAACATAACCTCAAAGTCGTGAATGTACATTTTAATAATTGTATGAAAAGTTTATACTAGATATTGCACCTTGAAATACATACGTTACATCTGATTACATGTATAAAATATCATTTTAACTGTCATTTCAGCGGTTCTTTTATACACATCGTTGAGATCGGATAAAATTTCCGAATTCCGCCAAACATCTCACGTACACTTTACAAATTATCGCTCTTGCGGAGCTATGGATAACAGATCTGTTCATTATGAACACAATGGGTCACCAATATCACCACAATAACGCAAATAAATAAAAATAAACACGAGAAACAGTGACCGATTGCAAGAAATGACAGAATATGTACCTTACTCGACGAGGCAGAGCGAGTGTTGCCAATGATTAAATATTTTAGTTCCGTTTCATAACTTTCTTGCCAAACCGTACTTATTAATTTGAATTTATCACATTGTATAGGGTATTGATAATGGTTTTGTGACATGGTACAGGGTACTACTTGTAATACAATGTAATGTAATGACATTTTAAACGGTATTAATTGGAATTTATGACATGGTATAATTTTAATGATAATTTTGCATTCCTGAATTGGTGCAACACAGTGGACTGCGCATTTACTTGACATCTAGAAATGTGTGATTAAGTACTGTGTCGAGCAACAAACATTTGAATTTGAATATGTCAAACTCTACTTCAGGATTCCCGCGATATTCGAAATTCCTTACGTTTTTGCGAAAAAATTTAGAATTTCGTGGACTTTCATCTTAAATAATTCTTAAGTAGAGTTAAAATTCTCAAATTTAAGTCTACAGCGCTAATTAATCGTAATATAACGTTGGGGTTTTTTTTTTTGCGGAGCGGGAGGGCGTGTCAGACTTTTACTGACTAAAACCCACCCGTGTTCCTTCTGTTGCCTGTGCCGGGGCCACGGTAACTCTTTCGAACATCCCGCAACCCTAGCTGGCATATAACGTTGGGGCTTGGATGTAAACTTGAACGACCACAAAGAACGAACGAACGAACTTGATGTTGAACGTAATCTAAGCGGCATACTAAAATTCTCAGAACAGCGAGACTGCTTCCCGGAATTCGAACCTATTTCTCGAAGTACCTCGCAAATTGTTGCACGAAGAGATAATCCTTTATGTATGAGGGCTTACTGTAACCGATATATCTCTGTGAATATAATTTTACCTCTCAAATACCGGCGTAATCTGTTCGTTACAGCTGTTATTACTTTTGATATCGGAGCGTACCGTTTATATCTTACTTCCTTCGTGAGCTCTTGTAAATCCTTTTTCAATTTTATTGCTCGCATTCCGATCTGAAAGAAGGAAGTGTAACTTGAACTCGCCCTGAATACTTTGCGTATGAAGTTATGGACCAGCCATTTTGGTTCCATGCTTCAAGTTAACAGTCATTCCTTTTACATTTAGAAATTATTTAGGTTCTGTTGTTATCGTCGTATTGCGTTCAGCAGGCAATTAGGCCTCAAGCATCAAAAGCTGGAATTTACTTTTGTTAATTCTTTCTTGAACTAATTTATAAAAACAACCCAAGGTTTCGTCGTAACGTTGCGCGTTGGTAGCAGTGACTTGCGAACAAAAACAAACTAAGTAGCAATTTCTGATTTCGCTGCTTCATTCACAATCACAAAGTCTTCACGAGTTTTTATCAGATTCGGATGACTTTTCTTATTTCTGCCTTAAACCGTTTACCGTTTTTAGACGCAAAATTGGTAGGCATAGGATAATATCGAGCCTTATCAGGAAAAACATCGTAAGCGCCAAAAATCATAAAACTATTTTTCCTTCGTAACCTCTTGCTTAGACAGTTTTACATCTTGTCGCGATTACTCTTAAATTTTATTTTAAACTAGCTGTGTCCCGTGACTTCGTTCGCGTGGATGTCGTAAGATATACAATATACCTACTAAAATAACAGCCACATTTTAATAAAACGCCCTCGTCCCCCGACCAGTCGCCAATCGTCGCGTTGAATCGCCCGCCCGCGCTATTACCTACTTCGTTTTTGCTTAGTGTTCTTTCTGACTTTGTCTTTTTGCTCGGCTCCTAAGGGTCGTAGCGTGACGTTAAATAGCCTATTACTATCTTCGAGAATTGGGCTGCCAAATACAAAAAGAATATTTCAAATCCGACATTTTGTTCATAATTTCAAGGGTTTTCATTTTTTTTGCACGAAACCCTAATTATTTTTCTAAAATAAAAGTAGCCTAAGTTACCCGCGGTAACATCAGCTTTCTGCCAGTGAAAGTCCTGTCAAAATCGGTCCAGCCGTTTCGGAGATTAGCCGGAATAAACAGACAGACAGACAAAAATGTTAAAAGTTGTTTTTTTTTGTTATAAGAACCGTTTATACTTTAATTTGCATTTAGTAAAAAGTTGTTATTTTGACATTACAAGCAGACACTTCAATTTTATTTATTTGTATAGATTTACACGACTTTATTGTTGTACGAAATTATCATCGTAAATGATAACATCGTTAATTAGGAAAGAAAAAACCCTTTCCTGTAAAAAGTGCAAATTGTCGCTTACGATGTTTTTCCTGAAAAGGGTCGATATATCGGATTTGCCCCTAAGGGTGCTTACATAAAGAAACAGGTTTCCGGTACAGGCGAGTCTGTGCGGGTCGGTACCGCTCGGTGCAGGTATAATATTCCTCACGTGTGCTCACTTAGGTTTATACTTGTCGGTGCCGACTACCATAATAACCCTGTACCGATCGGTACCGACCCGCACGGGTTTGTCTGTACCGGAAACCTGTTTCTTTATGTAAGCACCTTAAAACTGGGTCCCGGAGACTTGTTTGGCTGCATAAATTACTGTTTTACCAGTCAGTTTTGAGATCGTTGCCAAACAGCAAACAGCTTTGACACTATTTCAAATTTTCTTATTCGAACGTGCTCCTCCTGGGACCACATCCAGTCAAACTATAATATCATACATATCACAAATTCATTACCTTTAATGACACCAACATTGTCACACTTTGTGCAAGTTACCACACTAATAAATACTTATATAACTATCACCCTGACTTCGGTAAGCTGCTTATAAATTACAAACTTGCTAACTGTTCCCCAGGGCAGGTTTTGACACATTTCCGGCCATTCAAACTATAATCCTGATTGTAAATCAACATTCTGTCTCGAGTGGCTTTGGACAATCGGCTCGTTATAACAAAGCACCGATTCAGAACCGTGCCAGGACGGTGTGCTTACATTTGCCGAATATCTTGACTGCCACAGAGAAGTACGTGCATGGAGAGCTCAATGATACCAGGCTATTTATTGTACCACGGCAACTTCTGTTTACGCACCACGAGCAATAATCACCTCGCTTTCCCACTGCGTATTGGCTATTTGTGACTTACGTTTGCTTGTGGATTTATGATATTTAATGTATCTCTTTCACCAGATTCGTAAGACAAAAAGCACTGTTGTTCGATGACTGTTTTGAGGTATAGGTATTGGTATCCGACTGTCGTAGCGTTGCGTTAGTCTTACTGCAGATGTACTTTTCATTCCTTGCCATTCCATTTATTTATTACTCTGTGTTGTCGACCCATTTGGCTTTGCATCTGTCGCATTCGTGTCCCAGTTTCTCGTTGTTGCAATTAGCTAGTGGTAGTTTTATGCGTAATTTCAGGACAATTTTGGCAATGTGTGGTGTATTATGTAATGTAAGTTGGGTGATTTTCGTGCTTCCCACTACGTGGAGCGTTTATTACCTTGGTCTTTAATATGTGTAGATATCCTTTAGAATACCACAACATCACTCCGTATTGGACAGATTTTGGATGCGTCAACGTGTCCAGAAGAGAGTTTTTTTAAACATAGCGAGCCATTAAATAACTTCCTTGAAATCTATATTTATCTATACTAATAATAAAGTTGAAGAGTTTGTTTTTTTGTTTGTTTAAACGCGCTAATCTCTGAAACTACTATACTAGTCCAATTTGAAAAATTATTTTTGCATTTGATAGCCCAATTCTTGAGAACGGCTATAGGCTAATCACGCTAGGACCCTTAGTAGCCGAGCAAAAATAAAAAAAGTCAGGAAGAACGCTAAGCGAAAACGAAGTAATAGCGCGGATAGGCTATGAAATGCGACGGGATGGGTCGGGGGGACAAGAAATTTCACGTGGACGAAGTTGTGGGCAGAAGCTAGTGTTTTTACGTGGGAAATATAAGTTTCTTGGCTACAGATTTACCGTGAATCCTTTGTGTCTAACAGCATATAAACTCTCTCTTAACCAGCTATAGAGCCAGTTTCTCGAACGAAAATGATCGCAAAATGAATGTGACAAATTGTCAAGCTCGCGTAAACTGCTGCGATTGGAAAAATAAATCATTCAACCAATCACAGCAGTTCAGGGCGAAAATATACATGCCTGTAGCTGGTACAAAACTATGCAAGTAGCTGGCATGCCATTGTGACGATGACCAATCGGAAGTTGTTAATTTGTTATGGCACATGGCATGCCAGCAGTTACAGGCATGTATGTGTATTTTCGCCTTTACGCACAATTTGTCATATTAATTTAGCGATGATTTTCTTTCGACTAACGGGCTCTTTGTAACATAGTTGCTGCTTCTAGAAATCTAGAGTAGTACTTTTAAACCTCAATCCCATACCAAAGAAACCTTCTGACCTCCATTTTAAATGACCATATAAATCTTTTTTCAATCAACTAATGTGTTTGTATGCTGTTTCACTTGGGACTTGCGTGTACTGACTTGGCAAGTTCTACATCGTGTGTCATGGTGCGGTTTATGCTTTTTCTAACCTTGCTAGGTCTTGATGCAAAGAAGTGAGGTTTTATGGGTTGATTATAACGTTGCCCAACACTTGGAATTTCTTCTTCTCCTGTACTTATCGTATTTTTGCCGTGCGGAAGGATGTAGAACCCGTCTCATGAAGGCATAGCATAGCATTGCATGTAAGATATTAATTATCGTTATCTATGTGTGTATTTATCGAAAGTTGTGTGTGGATTTATACCTAGAAAATAAAGATTTCATCTATTTTTTCATAATAGCCAATAGCTCACTCAAAAAATACCCTGTTTTGTTTATTTCCATCGCGGCAGGCTTTAGGCATCCACATATGCGCATAGGTAAATATCAAAATATAGGATGCATTCATATCTCAATTATATTACTCCACAAAACATTCAGCGATCGCTCTCGACCAGGAGAAACCAGCACCACTTTAACATGACCCACGAATCCACAGAGTATCAAAGCGGAGAGAGTTGTAGGCCAAAATTTCACAGTTTAATTGGAACATGTATGTGTCTAGTGTTACTCTCATGTTACATGTAGCTCAATAGAGTCCAGCAAAAGCCTTTGATTCAAACTGCAAACTGTTACAGCGCGTAATTGGATTTAGTACTTATCTACTCGTCTTCATTGGTAATTCCTTCTTTAATAGAATTAACTCCCTTAGAAACAGAGTTATTGCATGTTGGTAATTCAAAATCTTTGTGTAGCTAATCTATAGCTAACGTTTTCATTTCTGATTTGATTTTACCGTGACTTAAGTTTTTAGCTATAACTTGCTTTACATTGTCAAATACTGAACTTTTACCCCTTTTCATAGACAAATACTATTCGCACAACGAATTAGTGATAAAACAATACCATCATTTCCGCGATAAAACAGTGCTATAATTTATCAATTGAATCGCTTCATTAAGTTCCCTTCAAAATGGTTGAGCTGAATGGAGCTGATCCATACGTCATGTTCGTGAACGGGCGCCGTCAGTAGGGACTGGTCATCTCTTAGCTGCCACGGCTTATTTTAATTTTTGAATCGTTTTTGTTGCGGACGCTTTTAACGTGCACGTCTTTTTACATTGTCCTCACATACTTAAATTTCAACACGAATGATATAACCAATATTTTGATTTAAAAGAGTGTCCGTGGAGTTTCTTGTCCGTTCTTCTCCATAGAGATCTACGCTTTGAAATGGGCAACTAGCTTCAACTTTCTGACTAACTGACTGACTCTTTCACAATTCAAAAGTGTCAGTAATTGGTTTATTTGAAATAAATGCTTTGAGTTTGAGCTTCTTTTATAATACGATGCTGAATTCGATCTCTATCATAATATTTGTCATGTCATTGCACTTCATAATAATTACTCATCATGGCCACACGAGTGCCTATCTGCCAGCTTTACGTACGTCTATAAAACTCTAATATTGAAATGCATGCTGTATACACACATAGAGTACAGACAATTTCATTGCTGAAGTACATTCATGCATCGATTGGTGCACTCTCATTCCAACCGTCGGCGTCGCATCGTCCAAACGGAATACTAAAGGAAAACTTTAGTGCAATTTGGGAGTTGTTTTTACATAGAAAATATGCTTTATTTTGCGGTTTAAAAGAAGATGTAGTGACAAAAATGTAAAAGAGTATGCTTAGATGGTTTGAATGAAAGGCGACCAACAAAAGGTATTTGCAACAAGGCAGATGTGAGTGGAAACGACGGGAGGAGACGCCCTAGAAGGACATATTATAGTGACCTTATTGGTGATCTTCAGAAAGGTCATGGGAATAATGCGTGAGTTTATGTATTTATCCTTTATTTCCTTCGCTAGTCACGGATTTTTTTCTTTGTGTATTGTATGTGTACAAATCAGAGATCAAAGCTCGAGCGCTTCTTTCAAGATTAACAGAGTATATTCCTCGCGTAAAGTGGAGCCTTTTGTTGTTTTATGTAAAGAAAAAGGGTGAATTCCAGCTGTTTTTTCATGGATTTTACTCATAGTAGAAAAAGAGATAACAAGGTAAAGTAGCCTCTGGTGCATGATATCTACAAGGTGTAATTTTAATCACCGTTAACCTCTTATGGGGTCATTGTACTCATCATTATGAACAACTTTTACTATGAAACCAAACCCGAAATCGTGAAGAAAAATCAGGTTCAGAAAAATCACATTTTGACGAGTTATGCGTACATAAATGTAGGGAAAAGCTGATTTTTTTTTCGCGATTTCAGGTTTGGTCCGATAGTAAAAGTTATTCATAATGATGAGTACAATGACCCCTTAAGAGATTAACGGTGATTAAAATTACACCTTGTATACTTATATTATAAAGAGATGAGTTTGTATGTAGGGGAGGTAGTCTTTTTAATTTTCGGAACTACTGATCCGAAAATTCTTTCACTAATGGGAAGCTTCAGCGTGCCCGAGTGTCATAGGATGTATTTTATGTTAAAACAAGAAATTTTCACGCGGACGAAGTCGCGGGCAGAAGCTAGTAGATAACAAAGTTTCAAACCTAGTAAATGTTAATTTTCAAACATTTAAGAAAAAACAAACATAAGGTTATTAAAGTTACGGAGCTAAAATTCTCAAATTTTTAAATCATTATTTTGACTTTCTTTCGCTCAATTAAACTAAATCTTTATCATTTCATTAGTAAAATGTTCTGGGGCGAAAACACGGCGAAAAACAGAAGACAATTAAGATGCCCCGCGGACTGAATAATAATTTGGTTCCCAATTTTCTCCAACAAGTTAATTTGGGAGTTCGGGGTCATAAAAACGTAAAATGTATCACTTTCGTATGATCCGGGCGAGTCGTAAAAAGCGGCCAAGTGCGAGTCGGACTCGCACACGAAGGATTCCGTACCACCGTACAATATTTAACGCTACATATTTAAAAAAATACTTCGGTTGAAAAAAAAACACGTTTCTTGTATGGGGAGCCCTTTTAATTTTTCACTTTAATTTATAATTTTTTGTTATAGCGGCAATAGACAATTTGTGAAAATTTCAACTGTCTTACCTATTACGGTTCATGAGATACAGCCCGCTGACATACAGACAGACGGACGGACGGACAGCGAAGGCTTGGTAATAGGGTTCCGTTTGGCACCCTTCGGGTACGGAACCCAAAAAGTATCTTTACATTAATGGCAATATGGTGTTTCGTTACGAATCACTATCGAATAGGCTATCCTGTTGCTTCCCATGGGTGCCGTAAGGACCACTCTTCTGAGATTATATCAAAAGCTATATTTTTCGTAGTTTGCAGTCAAAAGAAATACTGACAACCGGTCTAACCTAACCTATTAGGGGCTCGTGGTACTTAACCACAGCCGCACGGATCGATCGATCAGGTTAAGGTACGCTTGCCGCGGTCGGTTCGTGGATGGATGACCATCCAATACATATCGAGACCCCTCCGTGCCTCGGAAAGCACGTTAAGCCGTTGGTCCCGGCTATCATTCGTGGATCTTTGACAGTCGTGACGGGTCGTCAGAAGCCCGAAAGTCTGACAATTAGTCTTATCAAGCGCTATCGTATTACCCAGTTACTGAGTTGAAAGGTCAGATAGGCAGTCGCTTCATGTAAAATTCTGGTATTCAGCTGCATCCGGTTAGACTGGAAGCCGACCCCAATATAGTTGGGAAAAGGATAGGCAGATAATGGTCTAACCTAACCTAAACTTTCTCTTAATTATCCATTTTTAGGTTCGACTGGTTCGGCCCAAATAGTCGATTTGATTAATTTCGAATCAAAATTTTCGTTATATTAGAATTACAAATCGTATTTTACCATGAAGGTTTTAAATGGATTCAATTTTATCGAAATGTATCGAATCGATGTGGCAGTAACGATAAAGTTCTCACAAGAGGTGGGGTTTGTTTGCCAATGCAGTTGGATGCATGAATGGAGCTTTCATACAAGTTTTAACACAATGATTCCCTGTATCTGTTGTTGACGATGCTCAAACACTCCGCGCGGAACAAATACGTATGGGTAGATCACCGGGGCAATTGGGTAACATACTTACAGTAGGACTCGGTTTCATTTTGTTTGACAGTTCAACAACATTACTGCGCTATTTACATTATTGAGCAGACAAATTTTTCGAACATAAGAAGCAATGGATTAGCAATGTGCTTCAAAATGATTCAGACTCTGATTGATAGTGTGTTACGCAATTAGGGTGCAGATACTAGATAGACGATATTGATATGGATTCTTTGAATGAATCAAAGCTACTGGTAGTACTAAGGTAGACAAACAGACCTTCATTGTTTTTCGATATTTACTTTGTGGATTAAAATTATTAGCCAGCTGGCAAGTCAGTCGGTAAGTCGGTTAGCAAGTGGTTAACGGGGCTAACTGGGGCGGATTGCGTTGGACGTACATTTAAATATCGCAACTTCTAGAGGAGTGGCCATTTTGTTTTGGATACATTCCTATCAGTTAAAACCGATTTCGCCCGAAATTAATAATATATCTCAATTCCAATCTTTATTCGCGGTCTTTGACGGCTGCTTGTGATTCGCCCTCACAGACTCAGATTGGCAAACTCTGTCGTTGATTGGTTGACAGACAAAGATCGGCATCAAGATTGGGATTGAGAATTTGAGATACCTACATTATTAATTTCGGGCATTAGTCATCACAGTCGTCCTTCATAACTTCGTCGCTACTAACAAATCAATAAATGCGTTTCAATAAGTTTTACTATGTTACAAAATGTAGTAAATAAAGTAGCCTGTTACGTCACTGGCTTTTGAATTGAATTGGGAACTTTGCCAAATACTGAATGAAGGCCGAACAAAGCCCGGACCCAAAGTTGGTCTGACTGCATTATTACGGTAGAATAAGACTTTGACTAAATAAAGTGACGGTTTACCTGAAGTCCCAGACTTTAAATAATAATAAATCACTATAGTCCAAAGTAATATCAACAAAGGTGTTATCCCGAAACAAATATTCAATAGTTTTAATGCACTCAATATATCCAAATACACATACATAACACTACAAAAAGCCGCCATATTAAACACTTGCCGCCTAGTAAGAAAATTTTTACAACTAGACTTGTATAATAATTTCACTGCAGTACAGAGCAATTTATCTTCTCAGAATAATAACTAGAATCTCACCTTGGTTCACACCCGTGAGATTCTGAAAATACCAGGTACTAACCTGAGAAAATTAAATTTAAAAACCTAAATAATAATTTAAAAAAATGTTTATGAACTTTTATATTTTGACCACGATATAAAATAGGGTAAAAGTGGGATAGTTGCCCCACATTTTGAAATTGATTTTTTTTTCCTACAAATAAATTATATTTAAACCAATTTTTCAATGTAATCGTACATTGGTCCATTATTTATTATATTTTAAAAAGAAATTCAATGCAGCTATTGCTTATACATATAGAAAAAAACAAAAGTTACAGTACTAGTTCTGAGTATAGATGCCTCTTATATGGGTTAGATGCCCCGATGCTGTTGTCACTATGAGGATAGTTGCCCTTAGGTATAAATCAAAGCATATTTATAATTAACAAATTTTATTTTAATATTTAGTTATGGCACATTACACTTTGGTTTTAATTTTCATATTCTTTCACTAATCAGCTTCAGAAAAAAAAAAATATTCTTCACTTTGGTTTATTCTACTTCTTCACTTAGGTATATTTCACTTCTTCACTTTGGTATATAATTATTATTAGTTCTTATATAAATCAGCTTCAGAAAAAAAAAGTATTTCTACAGTTCAGTCTACGGTGTTTTTTTCGTATTCATTCGTTTAATCCTACCGCATTCATTGCAATAGTCGCCGTACATGGTACAATCCTCATGTAGCCGAGGCGTCTATCCTTTTCAATAGGGATAGTTGCCCTAATTAAAATAAAAAAATCCCTTTTAAAAAATGACAAAATGTTACACTGACGGTAATATTTAAACTATACACTTGCAAATAATAATAAAATAATATAACTTACCTTTGGAAATGAAAAGTTCCACGCGTTTCTAAAATATCAACGTTCGTAATCCGCGATCTTTGTGAGCGAGCCCGTCGATCTTTCTTCATGAACACGCAACACATCCAATCACAGCGGTTGCCGCTCGCACACTAGCGGGGTGGGGGGTGTTCTTTGCTTATAAGTATTAACTGCGATCATAGAACGTTTGCAAGTCATAATTTGAATTTTGGGGCATCAATCCTCCTAGGGCAACTATCCCACTTTTACCCTACTGTTTCACGGTTTCTGAAAGGCATTTGAATTTAACATGTCATATCTCATGTAAAGTAATTTGCATGCCTTCAGTTGTTATTTTCGCCAACCAATCTCAACTAATTAGATTTGTCAAACTCAAACTCGGAGCATTTATTTCAATTAAACCTTTTGCCGGCCGTCACTTTTGAACTGTCAAGGAGTCAGTCAGTCAGAAATATGAAGCTAGGTGCCCATTCCAAAGCGTAGTATGTACCTATGGAGAAGAACGGTCAAGAAACTCCGTGGACACTCGTAAGTTGGCCGTCAATTAGATAAACAATTAATTTCTGACGAAGTTACAATACAGGTAGTTCTAACCAACCAGTGTGTTAGCAGTTTTGCGGTGATTTACCTACACAGTTTATATTGCTAACTACGAGTAGCTACCCGCGCGACTTCATCCGCGTGGATTTCGTGCTTTAGTACCCCGTTAGGTGTAGATTTGCAAAAAAACCCTGATGCACCTTTCTCTTTATTTTCTAGGTCTTAAGTATAAATACTGAGTTTCAAGTAAATCGAACCGCGCGTTAAAATTCTTCACACAACAACTTTTACTATGGAACCAAAAATCAGCTGCTCCCTATATTTATGTTCGCATAACTCGTCAAAATGTAGAGAACGGCTGATTTTTTTTCGCAATTTCAGGGTTGGTCCCAAAGTAAAAGTTGTTCATAATGATGAGTACAATGATCCCTTAAGAGGTTCTGCGTTATTTATGTTACTTCTTGTATATCACACCACTGAAAGCTTTTTGTACGTATTTTACTTTTTAGGGTTCCGTAGGTCCGAATGAAAAAACCCTTATAGGATCACTCGTGTATCTGTCTGTCTGTCTATCCGAGTGTCACAGCCATTTTACTCCGAATCTAATGGACCGGTTAAGTTGAAATTCGGTACACATATTCATTTCTGTGACCCAAACACGTACGTGTAACGTAAATAAATGCATTTTTAATATGGGGAGTCACTTTTGGGAGCAAATCATAAAGTAAAAAAAAAAATGTTTTGCAAACTGTACCGTGTGACATATCAAATTAAAGAGCTCGGTGTGAGGGTCGCAATTTTTTTCATAATTTTAAAATAAACAGTTTAAAAGTTATTCACGACTCCATTTGGTGGCATGTACATCTGCGACAGATTTTCGTCGCTAAATAGTACTAAACATGAAAATGGACCATTCCACCTTATTTTCGAAACTAATGAGCCTAAAATTTTGAAAAAATACAAAAAAAAAATCATTTCTTTACTTATAAATTACAGGAAAAGTTATAAGAAGTCTATGGTCTTAAAATAGCACGGTATATCTCTCAATATTGTGCCGATGTGCGTACAAAATTACATTTGCAGTATAATAATACATGGAATGTATAGGAATACATGCATTTCAACTACAATGCTAAGTTTGTTCTTGGGATAAATTATCCCAACTACAGAACCCTTCATTGTGCACATACGCACTTAGCCGCTTTTTTTTGGAAATAAATAAATTTTACCTAAACTATTTTGAAGTCGTTTTTGGTAACGAATTTCTCAAAATATTTTCTGAAGTAGTACGTCTTAAGCAGCGCATTCACGATCGAATTTGAATGACGATAAATCATCAGTAAGTCATTGGTAATTGGCGATAGTGAATGTCCTACCTTAGTCATATCACAACAACAAGTAACCAGAACTGCGTGTAATCGAACAAATTCACTTAATAGAAAGAGATTTGTCGTCCACACGTTCAATCTCGACATTAAACCTTTCTTCCAGGAAAGTACTTACCTACACAAAGGGCTCAATTCTGCGGATCCTGACAAAGGATGTTAAACGCCATATCAGAAGCGGATTCAAAAATTGTGAGACTTCCACCAAATTGTAGATCTTTAAAGATGTAGCTCCTTGGTTACGGTCTGTTTCAAGGACTTCTAAGAGTATTGAGATTATATTTCTCCGAGACAATATATTGAAGACTAGCTTCTGCCCGCAACTTCGTCCGCGTGAAGTTTCTTGTTCCCCTCGACCTACTGCGTTGCATTGCATCGCCCGCCGGCGCTATTACTTCGTTTTCGCTTAGCGTTCTTTCTGACTTTTTTCTTTTTGCTAGTAGCGTGACGTTAATAGCCTACCTTCTTCAAGAATTGGGCTATCAAATGCTAAAAGAATTTTTTTAAATCCGACGTTCATCCGCGTTCAACAAACAAACTCTTCAGTTTTATTATATTAGGATACAGATTTTCTTGCTCATTGGAAAAGAAAGTTTAAATCTTGTGTCAATGCTAAGGAGATTTTGCTGCCAAAACGAATGAAGTGGTATCATACTCAATGGCCCAATTGGCTTGGCTCATTGAGTTTGATACCATTTTATTTGTGTGTGATACAGGTACCTACAGTGAATGAAAACAGAAGCAAATACGGTTTTTGTTAGAACACTATGAGTTTACGTGACATTTCGCACAATAGGTATCGTTTTATGAAAATCGAAATCCTTGCTCCCAACCATTTGCTCGTGCTTATAAAGCCATAAACTATCTTAAATAATAAACAAATATGTAATGATGAATTCGTAAATAAATATCTACTCAAAGAGAGTTGCCAGGCAAAATTTATAACCTTTCACAAAG
This sequence comes from Fissipunctia ypsillon, assembly GCA_947568875.1. NCBI lineage: Eukaryota > Metazoa > Arthropoda > Insecta > Lepidoptera > Noctuidae > Fissipunctia > Fissipunctia ypsillon. Next base: position 7,270,190 of record OX387650.1, on the reverse strand, counting down.
GTTTTCATTATATTCGAAAATTCTCTCGAACAGCATTGATAACTTCGGATTCCTTTTAAAGACTTTTTGGTTTCCCGTTTGTATAAAGAATATAAAAGATCTGAAGAACTTGTATGAAGATTGAATACAGTATGTTAAAAAAAAAACACGCTGTGAACATCTTATTGATCGACACGAATGGCGTACTTCTTTAACACTCTCAGTAGATGCCTTATCTATCTATACATAATATAAATTGCGTTGTTCTTCTAAACAACACAACGGATTTTGATGTGGTCAACACCATCATTTACAGAATTTATTCCGGAAGGTTTATGTGTACAATAAATTAATATTAAACGAAAAAAATATATATACAAGGTGTAACATAAATAACGCACAACCTCTTAAGGGGTCATTGTTCTCATCATTATGAACAACTTTTACTATGGGACCAAACCTGAAATCGGGAAAAAAAATCTGCTGTTCCCCACATTTTGACGAGATAAGCGAACATAAATGTAGGGAGCAGCTGATTTTTTTCGCGATTTCAGGGTTGGACCCATAGTAAAAGTTGTTCATAATGATGAGTACAATGACCCCTTAAGAGGTTGTGCGTTAATTATGTTACACCTTGTTTATACGTATAATAAAGAAATATCGATGTTTTGTCAAGTTTGAAAAATCGTGCGAATCAGGAGCAGGTCGCTAGTATGTATATATTTATTGTTCATTTTGATTGTATCCCGAATTCCCGACGATATTGTATAGAATCGCCTTTGAAATTGGTTAACTGAAAATTCTTACCTTTTGTCGAAATATTATTCGGCCTTTCACTTACCCAGTTTTGTTCTACAATATAATCGTGTAATTGGTGGCGCAGTTAGTGACTACTATAAAGGAAAACGGAGGTTTATAGCCCATTAATTGAAGTAATAAAAATGGTCCCGGTAGTCTTAATACTGCCGTTAATTCAGTTCTGAACGGGCAGTTAAGTTTTTTACTTAAAAATAAATAAAATATCCTTATTTTCTCTGACCTAAATACATAAACAAGTTAATTGATACTACATTACATTAATATTATGATAATAACATTTTGTCTTATGGCTTCGTTATCAATTATCAGCTACCAGAGGGCCAATTGCGTAACACACTTACAGTAGAAATCGGTTTCATTTTGACAGTTTAACAACATTCATTGCGTTATTTACGTTCTAGAGCAGACAAATTTTTCGAAGATATGAAGCAATGGATTAAGCAATTTGCTTCAAAATCATTCAGATTGTGATTGATAGTGTGTTACGCAGTTAGGGTGCAGTAAGCTGTTCTGCGCCAACATTTTGGTGATCATTTTTCCATCTTTTCACCTGTCTTCGTCGTCTTTTTACTTACTGCAATGTAAAGAAGTGAATAATTTGGTCCTTTCGTTTTAATTTCTCTTCCAGGACGTAAAAAAACACGCATACTCACGCCTTCCTTCCATAGGGGGTAGGCAGAAACTACAGAACGCCACCTGTTACGATCCTTACATACTCCTTTTGCTTCGTTTACGTTCATACATCTGGTCATACACGCACGCCTGTTGCAATTACCTACTACGCACCTGACCTATCTGAGAGGATAAAAGGATTAACAATAAATGTTTTAACATTTTGATAACGTCTAAAGATGAAATTGCAATCTATACTCTATACATACAAATAAATACAATTGAAATGTCCGTTTGTAATATCGAAATAACAGTTTTTACTAAACACTTATGAAAGTATACAAGGTGTAATTTTAATCACTGTTAATCTCTTAAGGGGTCATTGTACTCATCATTATAAACAACTTTTACAATGGGACCAAACCCAAAATCGCGAATAAAAATACGCTTTTCCCTACATTTATGTTCGCATAACTCGACAAAATGTAGGGAACACCTGATTTTTTTCGCGATTTCGGGTTTGGTCCCATAGTAAAAGTTGTTCATAATGATGAGTACAATGAACCCTTAAGAGGTTAACAGTGATTAAAATTACACCTTGTATACTATCATATGAATTTAGTAAAAACCTGTTATTTTTACCCGACTGCTGCGAAGCTAAAAAAGGAGGCTTATTATTCAAAAATGTGTCTGTCTGTCTGTCTGTTTGTTCCGGCTAATTTCCGAAACGCCTGGACCAATTTTGAAGGGACCGGCAGATAGCTGATGTTATAAGGAGTAACTAAGGCTTCCTTTTATTTTAGAAAATGAATTAGGGTTCCGCGCTAATAAAATAAAACCCATGAAAATGTGAACAAAATCCGATTCAAATAGGGAATTTGTTTTCCGCCATCCACGCGAACGAAGTCGCGGGCACAGCTAGACCTTCAGTAAATACGAATTGCGTCAGCATACTTCGAAGCTTAAGTATAAAATTAGGTCAAAGTTCTTGGCGTAAATAGTAGATTGGAGCTTGTAACCCTTAGCAAACTCAATAATCCATCTTTAACAACGTTAATTAATTAGATATTATTGTGGTTAGGTGAGGGTCAGCGTAATTAATAAATATTCAAGGTGGAAGCCTGGAAATAAAAGGGGACCCTTGTATTGCTGCCTGCAATGTAAGTATATTCATCTATGGGGAAGACCTTTCCCAGCAGTGGAAAAAAGGGGTGGTCGGGGGACCCCTGTCAGGAAAAAAGTTCCTTCTCACGTATTATTTAAAACGAAAACAAAATTTTCAGCCGCGCCACCTTGGATTTACATTTTGACCTTACTATTATAGCCTTTAGCACCCTCGAAAACTTGGAAACGTTACCCATGACGAAAAATTTGAAAATTTATTGCAGCCGCCATCTTGTTTTTACATTTTGACGTCACTATCGGCCTTAGCACCCGCGAAAACCATAAAAACGACCTCCATGACGAAAAATTGGCAAAACGCAGCCGCCATCTTGGATTTACATTTTGACGTAACTATCGGCTTTTGCACCCTCGAAGACTATAAAAACGACATCCATGACGAAAAATTTGAAAATTTTCGCAGCCGCCATCTTGGATATTCATTTTGACCAAATCCACACTTTCTTTTTCTCTATCGAGAGAGAGAAAGTGTGAGTTCGAAAGGAGAAAGTCGCATGGAGGGGGCATACAAGTATGAACGATTTTTCGCGTGACGATTTCTGCCAAGATACTCCTATCGCAAGCCGCGTAAAAGAACTTCGTTCCAAAAAACAAACCAAGGCTCCAAGTAAGATATTTAATTTAGATATTACCTTGTAATTCGCAATATTAATCTATTTTAATGAAATTTAACACTGAAAAAACTGGTCCTAAGATCCGCTTCTATAAAGGCTGTCTGTGTCATGTTGCGCTATGCTGAGCCAAGGCACAGACTAGACACGAATACCAATTAAGCTTAGCAAGCATTTTTATATGACCTAATAAATGGTAATATTATCTTGTAAAGAACTCCTTGAGATTAAGTCCTTATCTCCTTGATTTGGCCTGGATAACAAATTGGTTTGCGAATCGTGCCAATCTGCGATCAGGTTTAGATGATTCTAGTTTACGTAGGTATGCCTTATTACAGGTCAGGTCAGGGTGGTAATACTATTGGAAATTCACTTCGATATTTCTCTTGCAGGTAGATTTTGAGGAAGTAATATCCATTCATATTTATATATGTATTATATCCAGTAACTGCCTCGTTGGTCTAGGGTTCAATTCCCAGGTCAGGCAAAGTGTTATTGGGTTTTTCCATCAGAAATTTCTCAGTAGCAGCCCGGAGTCTGGATTTGTGCCCGGTGTGGCATTAGGCTCGCCTCCACGGGACTTAAACGTAACTGGCGAAATGTGGGTGTACTATAGGTACACCTCTACCCAACCCTTCGGGGAATACAGGCGTCGTGTTATGTTATGTATAAAGCCGATTGTAGGAGATTTACTCGTTTTAATATTCTGTGTCGTCAAAAGAGGCCTCCTCATTCAGTTTTGAGAGCAGCATAGAATGGTAACAAGAACATAACAAATGTAAAATAAATAAAAATAAATAAATAAATAAATCTGAAAAACCTTTTCTTACTGCTCAAGTACACACAACTCTATTTACCAAAGATATGTATTCAGTTCCAAGAACCATCTTCCATGCTTTACGTAATTAAATTACGAAGTCTCACGAAACTTGTGACGAGACCATCGTCGTTCGCGGCAACTTTTCGGAAATTGTGAACTACCCTCAGTAATGAACTTACAATATCAATTTCAGCGCTCGTTATTTTGTTACAGGTAAGCAGTTACGCGAACCCGAGTACGGTGTGGGAAGTAAGTTTATGACCTTATGTAATATGTATGACCGTAAAATGTTACTTTACTCTCTACAATAAGGGGGAAGTCCCCTAGTACCGGACACCTAAGGTTTTTTAAGAATAAAATAAAAAAAAAATTCAGACATGTATATTTATTTATGACTTACAGTAGGTAACAAAGATAGAAATCAAATAAAATTTAAAAAAAGCAACCTCTGCTCAAAACATAATTAATACCATTAATCAAACTTTGGTAACAAAAAATATAATTTTAAAATGTGGCACCTAGTACCGGACGGGTGTTTGTGCCATACCCATAGCACCGGACATTTCAGAAGAGTCTGCATCGATCGCATATGTAGCCGTCTCCACACTCTGGAACGTCTGCACATGCTTCATGTGCCCACCCAAGACACGATGAGCATTGGATCCAGTCTTCTATATAGTCTTCTAAGCAAACTACACAAATTGTTGTGTCTGCATTAGATGTTTGCTCTTGTAGTTCTACTTTCTTAGCTTTATCTCCATTTTTTCCTTTAGACTTCACGCCTTTAGCTTGTTTTCCTTTCTCTATGCTCTTTCCTTTGGTTTGTTTTACATTGCCTTCAATCGCTACTTTAAACTTAGATCCTATTTCCTTCTTTTTGTTTTTCACGATATTTTCTTTTTCGTTTTCTTTTTCTTCTACTACTTTTTTGTATGGTGATGACGTTAGAATTTCACTTCGTTCACATTTCCTTTTTCGAGCTGCAGTTCGTTTTTTTGCAGCGTCAGGCAATGGTGATAATTTATAGATTAACTGAACAAGATCTGGAGCAGAACTTGTTGAAGGTATGGGGCTTGTGGCTATAGGATCGCTAACGGATTGTGTAGGTTCTTCCAAAAATTCGTCTTCAACTATATTACTAGGTATGTTAGCATGACAGATCAAAGCTGATCCACCGACAGCAGCTGAATCTCCTTCAATGATCAGTGTGCTTAATGAGGTTCCTGGCTGTTCTATGACTGAGTTTGACAACACAACAGCTTCTCCAGTGTTTAGTGCGTTTGATGGAGTTTCTATTTGTTCTTGTGGTATATTGGTCATATCGGCAGCCAGATAATCCAGATCAGAAAATATATGTCGGTCGAATGGATAGATTCCCGTGCATTTGAATCCAGACACTGCAATGTCCAGTCGAGCTACTTTTGTAAATGCTTCTTTAACCAAACCAGCAATATCGTAGTCCGTTATACGAGATCCAGCATTTGTTCTCATCCACACATCACATCGCTGGTTGTAAGCATCTTTAAATGGCTTCATGAAAGTCCTGTCCAGAGGCTGGAGCTTGTGGGTAGTGTGTGGTGGTGAACTCAACAAGTGAATGTGATGATCTCTGCAAAAGTTGATCACCGCCAGTGTCTTGTGGCTGCAATGGCCATCCAGCAGAAGCAGTACGGGGTTTTCTTTGGTCGGTTGCGTGTGTTTGACAAATATTCTTAGATATTGCAGAAAAAAGTTACTGTTCATCCACCCTTTTGGCTGAGCTACGCCTTCGCTCTCAGCAGGAGCATTAATCATAAGCCTTTCGTTCATCCTTTGCCTCGGGAAGACAAAAAATGGCGGTATGTAGTGACCGTTAGCACTCATACAGAACAAAACTGTGATGTTTTTGCCCCTTTCTGCAGACGTGAGCTTTCCAACCTGACGGATAGATTTTGGGGCGAGGACTTTTTGGTGCTTGTGTACGCAACTGACACCAGTTTCGTCACAGTTGTAAATTCTTGAGGGTGGGAATTTGTATTGTGTCATCAGTCTTTCAAGATTATCGTAAAATAAATCGACTTGTGGTTTATTAAATCCAACAGCGCGCATCATGCTTGTCGATTCTGGTGTTCTCAGCGAAATGTCAGAATGCCTTCGCATGAAGTCGTAGTAAAAATGTTTACCAGCACTTCCTTTCTCCTTATTAAATCGATGAGGGATCTTCATTTCTTCAGCTAAGTCGTAGGCTAACTTCAAAAACTCTTTTTTCATGAGCGGCATAGATCTGTTAGATAAATCTTTGACGTGTTCTACCAAGACTTGTTCATACTGTTCTGAGAAGGTGTTAGTGAACCTACCCAACTTTGGCTTCATCGACACTTCGTCTCCACGTTTTAATGCTTTAAGCTTGTCTTGTAAAGTGCTTTTAGGAACTTGATAAACCATTGCAGCTTGTCTTACACTCATTTCCTGGGACAAAACCTTATCAATAGCTGTTTGCAAGCTCTGTGGCTCCCACGATCCTTTCTTTTTCTTGTTTTCCATTTCGTTTCACTTCTTTTGTCTATGCCTTAAAAGAAAAATAAATAAATAAATTAAATTACGTTAACTGTTACAAGAAATAAAAAAGAAATCACTGTCCGGTACTAGGGGACGACTTAGTGTCCGGTACTAAGGGACAGACAATATGGTACATTAGGTAGTACATAGCGAAATAGTTTCAAAAATCAAATAAAATTCTATCGGTTTACTGATAATAATCAAATGCTACTTCAATTATCGATTACCATTAAAATATAAATGCAAAAATATGCCAGAACTACTTACGTAGATCTTACGTGACGCCGCGTGTTCCCGCCAAAAACAACACACACCCTCTCCCGCTGCGGCCTTGCGCGTCACTGGCGAGCTGCGGCGCGTGATCCTGTAGCTATGCACGCCCCGCGCCCCTTTCACTAGTAGTTCGAATCGAACAGGTTTATACTTGCTAAGATAGTACGACTGTCCGGCGGTAGGTGCCGTCCGGCGTTACGGGACTTCCCCCAATATAAGAGGAACTCGAAGAAGTGGTTAGATTTGTACAGATTTGGCGTGTAAGTGATTCGGTTTTGAATTTCTGGGTGAAGTAAAATGGAATAGTACAATTTATTAGTTTTAAATAATGACTATAATTACCTATACAAATCAAATCGTCAAACTATGTACATAAGTGCCGTGCACACCTTTAAGTGACAAGTTCGCTGTAGTACTTATTTAATATAACCTCCTCCTTTTTTGAAGTTGGTTAAAACTAAGCTCTGTTGTTTTTGTGGACTAGTCGGAGTGCCATATAAAAAAAGTTACACGTATTTGCAAATTCATTGATTGTGGAACACTACTTCGATAAGTAGAAAAAAAACTATATTAACGAGGTCCCACGTTGGGCGCCAAAATATGCTCGTATAGTCCGCGGTTGTTAGAAAAAGTTCAGCTTTGTAGAGCGTCGTCTCTGTCATACCTAGTGTTATATAAAACTCGAGTCTTGTCTAAAAGACCTCTAGTCTTTTCAAAAGAATCGAGTCCTCGAGTCGAATCGACTGAAGAATAGACTGAGTCATCTGAGTCCTTAGAAGTTATAAGTGAATGAAGTATAAAATAAAATAAAAGTAGCCATTGTTTACTATCAAATGTTTTTAAATATAAAACGATTAAATAAACATAGGTTTTTTTTTTGATGACAGAAGTCAGTTCACATGTGATTAAGTAAGGAACTTACATAGTTTTGAACTGATTTTATAATTGTATACCTTAAATATTGATAGCATAATACACCAACTTTAAAGCTTTGAATGACTCGGTTCAGCTCAAAGAACTCATATGACTAAAAATGCTCAAAGAACTCAAAAGACAAGGACTCAAAACACTCAAAGGACTCGAGACTCGTGAGACTATTAGTCACAAGTCTTGAAAAAAGGCGAGTCTCGAAAAATTAAGACTAAAAGACTCAAACCTTTTACAACACTCCTGTGTGGCAGTCTCCTTCTAAAGCTCATTGTCCCCCCCCCCCCCCCCCCCGGGTATAGCAGTACACATAAATGGCAAGCAAAATTCGTAAAATTACAGATTAAACAGAGAGTTAATCATTTTATTATACTACAAGAGCTTTATTGTTACCTTAATAAACAACCAAATCTCGTTATTTTGGATACGTACTCTGAATTTAATAAGTCATTTCTCGAGAGTTAGTTAGACCTTGTTCGGCAAATATTGAGAATTTTGAACAAAGTAGACAAGGATAAAAGAGGCTGGCTCCGATTTATAATTAATTCAAGGGACCGTGTTATTGTTCTCAACACGTTTATTAATTCACTTATAACAGTGGAGCGAAGCACCTCTTTGAAAAAAAATATCGCTTATCATTTTTATATCCCTTGGCGTATTAGGAGGGTAGTGGAAAATATTCAGTATCATATTTGCGGCGTTTTCTAAATTGTTTCCAAGGAATAGAAGTAATTATTTTAAGTGTAATTAAAAGATAACGTACAATGTATATAACTTTAAGACATTACAAGACAGCTAAAAGTCGTCCTTTCAAAAAGTGGTCAACGGTGTTTTCAAACATTTTGTTTCCATCCTTCTAAAAAATAATTTCTACGAATATTAAAAGTTTGACACTCTGACCTTATTCGTACCTACACTTAAAATTTTGGATTGTCCGCAAGGTTAGCAAAATACTTAGTAAAATTATGGCTACGAATTATGATTTATGTCACTGGGCTAGTTGCCACTAAAAGTATGAATTTTTAATCACGAATCTCAGTATTTCAGAAGAAAGGTTTCAGTAGGCCACATTTCAAGTTAATGCCCAGGGCTCAACTGGTACCTGCCTACGTAAATGTCCTTATTTGCTTTAGTATTAAATAATATTTAATAGTAATAAATAAATATTTGTCTTTCCTTGTTGGTGATGTTCCTCAGAAAGGTCAGGTAGGTAGTACTCGAAACCGTCGTTCGTGTATGAACGTAAACGAAGCAAGAAGTATGGATGGTAAGGCAAGTGGTGTTCTGTTCAGTTTCAGCAAATCCCGATGGGAAGAAGGCGTGAGTTTATGTATGCATTTTTGTCTTTCTTATTTAAGTTAATACGTTTCTTTGAAAATATGATCCAATTTTAAAACATATTTCAAAGAATAAAAACCCATTATTAAAATTCGGGTCATAGGACTGCTTCCCATTATATTTTATGACCTTTTTTTTTACATGTTTGTCGAGTTCGTCCCGCTCTTTATTCCATTCCAATTTTAAAACGAATGCTATATTTAGATATATCTAAAACATATTTTCATGCTGAAGTATAAACATTAATTTAACTAGCATTTGCTCGCGGCTTCGCCCGCGTGGAGGTCGGAAATTATCCCACGGGAACGTAACTACCAGAATAAAAAGTATCCTATGTCCCAACCCAGGTCATGGTCTATCCGTGCGCCCATCTAAATCCGTTCAGTCATTAAGGCGTGAAAGGATGACGACAGACAGACAGAGTTTTGTTACTTTCACATTTATAATATTAGTATGGATTCCAGTAAACTAGATAAATTCTTTGCCTCTAGTGGTTCTAACTAACAGACAGCTGTGTTACTGGGGAGTTGTTGCGTCACTCTTCCCAGCTAAGGCACTAGGAAGTGGTGAAGGGCGGACGTTTTGGAAGACTGTATAAATGACTTTTGCTTTTGATTGCTACCGCGACTGGTTAGCATGAAGTCCTGGACTCGATTCCCAAGTCGAGCAAAGTGCAAAGTGTAGCAGCATGGAGCCTGGGCTTGTGCCTGATTGATGGCAGCTGGCCCGGCCCCTACTACATGGGGCTTAAACCATAATAACTGGCGAAATATGAGTGTACTAGTCATTTATACATACTTCGGGGACCATAGTCGTGTGCTTACCCAAGTAACACAGAAAGCATTTTAACAAACGAATAATAAACTTATGTAGAACTTAAGGTCCGTATCAACTCTTATATAAGTTCACCGAGCATCTTGACGCTTTATATTGGCATTTCAAAACCATTATGATGCTTTACACTGTATAACGGTTGGATAATGGCATATCAAAATGCTTATGTAAAGCCTTTAGTTTTAGTGCAGCAAAGCACAAGCTAGCTGTACAGCTTTTAGCTATTTTTAGTGCATTTGGATCTACAATAGCATTTTTAAGAAGTAAATAAATGCTTAATGCTGTATAATAGCATAAACATGAACCATTATAATGCCACGCAAATCCGCTATACAGCTTTCAGCTGTTTTTAGTGGTTTAAGGTCTACAATAGCATTTTTAAGTAGTAAGATAATGCCTAATGCTGCTTAATAGCATAAACTTGTACCATTATAATGCACCGTAAAGCCGTTATAGAACTTTGAGCTGTTTTTAGTGCCCTTTGTTGTGTAATAGCACTTTTAAGTGGTAAGTAAAAGCCTAGTACTGCTGAACAGCATAAACGTGAATCAATGTAATGCTTGCATTTTTAAAGATCAACTGAGTTCTCTTGTACATCTAACAGCTCTTTAATCAAATACACGTGAGTTATTGTAATGCGTCAAGCTGTATATACATTCATTTTACTGTATTCTTAAAACCTTTTGTCGCCCATAAAAAGGAAAAACAGGGGAAAAGCACATTTTATATGATCTACAAAACAACAGCAATTTTTGTAGTGGACGAATAGATATTATATATTATTAATTTAACTGTGTGTGTTGCCTATCCGTGTGTGCATAACGAATATAATATGCTAATAACAAAACGAAGTTATGATTTCATTGTACTTGTAATTTAATATAGGTAAAAATAAGTGCGAGTAAAAACCGGAGGATTCAGGCGAAAAATATCAAAGGAACAAGCAAAAATTAAGACGTCTTCGAATGTGATCAATGCACAACAAAACAATTCGTGTGAAGTGAGTTGTAGCGATATTAAAAAGGTTCCGTAGGTTACCAAAATCAAGTAGGACCTGTCAACATTGGAAATACACACGGTACGGAATCCTCGTGTTTTGGAACATCTTTTATTACGAATAATGAGAATATTCAACAAAATCGTGTTTTAACTTTAATAAACAATGACACTTTCAAGTTTCAATTGTTTTATGAAAATTAACTCAATATACTTGTTTTCTTATCGTTGCCTTATTAAAAATAGATTCATTATACAAATTCAAATCAGACTTATTTAGCGAAGACATGTACAGGATGATTTTGTTATGTCTGACCATACTCTGAGGGGTGCTTAAGTAGGTCATACTACATCTTTTACTGTAGGACCAACCCCGAAAACGCAAAAAAATGTTTGTGCCGAAATGTATGAAACAACTGTTTTTTTATGCGTTTCCGTGGTTGGTCTGATGGTAAGTCGTTCAGTACCTACATACATTTCACCTCTCTGGGTATAATCAGACAACAAAATCACCCTGCATGTTGGAACATAATTTTTATCTAAATTCTAAAAAACATTCTCAAAAACTATAAGTTCATATTTTATTACTTCTTAGTTCCATAAGTTCAAATTTCATTACTTCTTGATTTTGAACTACGGTCGTCCGGGGTGCAACCATGCCTGTGTCATTTCACGTCTGTGTCTGAATTTTCTTCCACTATTGATAATTCAGCTTCGGCAAGCTGATATGTTCGAATATTGTTCCTTTTAATCTGCAGTCCATTAATCTCCATTCTTTTTATTGGGCTTGGATTTCTCATCTTTCATTAATTTGTACTGTGTCTTTTTAGGCGGCCACCACAAGTTACCATTTTCCTCTCACAAACAATAACTAGTATTGTTTTCCCTCTCTCTATCGTTTGTACTATTTTGTACAGTTTTGTATGTTTAGTACAAAAATTACTGAAAATAAGGAAACATTATTATAAAAAAGCATCACCCATAAAAAAGATATTAGTGCGTTTTCTGAAGTTTTTGACCATCCTAAAGTATACAGATATATTTGATGGCGTTACTGTATCTGACTACACTACACAGAGAATGAAGTAAATAACGGTCCTTTTTATAAACTGATTGCGAAAAAAATCTTAATGACGTATATAGAACGACACGCACGAGCACAACCGCCATGTGAGTCTCTCACAACTGAACATACAAAATCTGTTTCCACTGCGGTGTGCAGAGCGTACGCAGGACATCGCTTTAAACATGCATAGCGCTACCTCGCTCTCACTAGGTAAACTTTCCCGCAGTCCCGCACACGCAACAGCATCAGCGTAAGTTCCTCGGTGTGCCGGCATTGAAATAAGTTCTATGGAATCATAGTAATATATTATGGCCTTGTTAACTGAGTGATATTCAAGTACTCGAATGAAACTATCTACTTTTGTTGATAGCATGAGCACCATAATCATTTTAATACGCCATGCACAGGAATAGTTATGTAGTAGATAATGCTTTCAGAAAGCCTTTTTATCAACTCTTGGCAAACGGATTCAAGTTGTACAAAAATTCTGAAATGGGTTTTATTGTTTTGCTCAAGGATCCCCGAAATTGCTTTCAATTAATGGCACTATTTCAGTCTATATCAAGTCTATTGGTATACCGGTGAATCCTTATAGAACTACTTTGTAGACAATGGCAATACAGTGGTTCATCAAAAGTCTTCTCTCTGGCCTCTGGCTTAATAACTGTTCACGTGTGAGTATTTATACTGCTAGCGGCATTAATTAGTCTTTTTAAAGGCTCACCGGGCTGCTACAGACTGACACCATTTTGTAAATATTTTATAACCAAAAAATGTTACCATTCGGACCTATTTATAAAAGCAATAGACCTAACTAATGATATAACTTAATTGAATACTTCCTAACCAATACTATTATGTTAATTATGCAAAAAAATTTCTATACTAGGAATACACAATTGTTTTGGTTATTTCACACATATCTTTATATAACATTTTATATCAAAACCACAAAATATCGAAGGCGCGTGAAAATTTTCAATTAAACTTATATAGACATTTACAGTAAACTACAATGCGCAGTAATATTTGAAGGCATGAAATAACAAAAGAGTCAAAAACTTACCCAGTATTATAAATTTTGTTTTGATGAAAACAAATATGGTGTCACTCACTCAGTTTTGACCGTCTTCGTCCATATTATATTGCGAGACAAAGTAGTTAAATTACAACGTTAATTGTATTATAACATTTGTACCGTGGTATTAGAGATGTTTTTGCAATAATGGAGGGTTTATTTAGGTAAGTTCTAACTGTGAACGCTTAAATAGCTCCAATCATTCATTTACTATAACAATGCTAGTCTAATGCTTTTGTAATGCAATTAACATATTAATTATCAATAATATCGCTAGTATAATGCTTCTGTAATGCGATTGGCAACTTCATTGACCATAATAATGCTTCTATAATGCAATTAAACAACTATTGTGAACATATTTAGGATCCAAAGCCGTATAATTTGTGCCCAAATAAGCATTACAGTAGCCGTATATACGTTTGTAATGCTACTATAGAACTAACTCAAAATGCGAAAACGATACAGAAATGCTGCAAGTCGGCCGTTATACTGCTTTGATGTGTTACTTGGGTATGTAATAATGTTCTTTTTTTCTAGCCTACACTGTCCCACTCCTGGGAAAAGGCTTCCCTCCAGTCTTTCCATCTTTCGCGAGCCAGCGCGTATATTATCATGTTTTGATTTATTTATTTAAGTGTACATGCATTACAAAATAAATAACCCAAGGTGTTGTATATACAGTGCATTTACAGACTAAAATTTACATATTATAAATATGACATACATACCTACCAGTGGCTCAGCTACAATTATAATTAGAGGGAAGCCGAAGAAAAAATTGTTCAGTTCTCATAAACCCGGATAAAAACTGTAGGTTTTTAATCTTATAATGTATTAAACTGGAATTAAATATAATTATGTAATGTGTGTGATACACAGTTACACACACAGGTGTACCATGTTATTTGGCAATAGTAGACAAAGAAGAGCGTTTGTTCCGAAGGGAAGCCGATAGTAACCGGGTTATATGAAGGCTACGCCCCTGATACCTACATAAGTACGTCAGGTAAAATAGAATTTTTTAAAATATACATATATTATGTAACCACGAGGAAAAATTACAAACATAATAACACTACATAGCAGTACTTACAGCACCTGTAAAAATAAACAAATTACAATAAAATTATTTATACTTATAGGTATTATATATTATCTAATATTTTTCATCCATCTTACAACATCTTAAACATTCACGACACACATCTATCCATCACCCGGCAAACAAGTCACACTCAGGTGTTGATGTCGGAAGAGCATTAAGCATTAGAATGTTAAGTAATTTTAGATTGATATGGATTAAAATTACGTTAAAGTTAAATTCGACACGCGATATTATGTTTGGTAGATATTGTTTCATATTTCGTAATGAGTAATGTTAGAAGTTTACCTTACCGCATCGTGGAGTTTTCGTGAGCTCTTGTTATTGGGTTGTTGCATAATTTATTTCCACTTCTAAATTTCCTTAATATTTCCAGTTGTCTCGGAAATTTTCGAGAATAAATCTAGTACATAGTAGAATGTTCTCGTATCTTTCACATAGGGTATATAAGCGCGAGTTCGTTACTGGAATTTAGTTAAAATTGACAAAATAGATCAACAACATCTTCGAGTGATTTACTTATACGGACACAGATTGGGAACTAGTTCGAGGGAAGCGGCATATAAGATCAACACCGTTTTTGGCCCAAACACTACTACTGATCGCACAGTACGAAATTGGTTTCAACGCTTTAATGAAGGAAACACAAGTCTAAAAGATGTTTCTCATGCTGGTCGACCCGTCACTTTTGACGAAGATGCGTTGTGGCGCGAGCTTGAGTTGCACCCGGATTCCAGCACTAGGGATTTAGAGAAAACTCTAATAAAATATCACTACAGAACCATCGCCATCGCCAGTAGTAAATCTCCATCTGCAGGCAACAGGCTACCGTAAAGTTTTGTCAAGATGGACGCTCCATGCTTTGACCGATGCTCAACGTGCAATTAAATACGTGTCAACATTTGTGAATGTCTGCTGTTGCACCCGCAAAGAAAGAGCTTTCTCGAGTCGATTATCACCAGAGACGAGTCTTGGGTCTTATATGAGAACGTCACACGAAAGGCCTTTTGGATGCCTGGTGATAAACAGCCACTAACAGCCAAAACGCAGTTTGCATGATCACAAACTTCTTCTGTCAGTCTTCTGGGATTCGCGATGAATGTTGTTTTGGGAGTTAATGGACAGCAATCAGACTATCAATGCCAAAGTCTACGTGAATCAACTACAGAAGGTGGCGAACGCTGTTAGAGAAAAACGGCCAAAACGTCTTGAAGTATCATTACTTCATGATAATGCAAGGCCACATATAGCGAAAGTGACGCGTAAATTTCTAGAAAAGTTCGGTTGGATAACGATACCTCACCCACCTTATAGCCCTGATCTGGCACCTTCCGACTATCATCTTTTCCAGGCTTTAAAACAGCATCTTCGAAAAAAAAAATTAAAATTTCGGTAACCTAAAAAACGAACTTGCCTATTTCTTTGCCTGTCAACCACTTTCTGGGCTAAGGGTATTGAAACTTTGCCTAACAGATGGTTACATGCTCTCGATAATGATGGTGATTATATTGTCAATTAATTGTTTAAATAAATAAGTTAAAAAAAAAAAAAACATTTTAAAGTGGTAAAAAAATTATGCAACAACCCAATACATACTTTCTTTTCATTTTCGCTCCAAAGTTTACCTTTTAAGTTTATCGTACACCTTCGCAATGTTATGTATCACATAATCGAAGGAAAACAAATTATACTGCCGATCTATTCTGTAAACATCACACCGTGAGCACTCAGGTAAAGTGAGTTTGAAGTAAGCTCAATCCCTAGTAGAGTAAGGTGGGATGACAGTTCACATCACGCTCACTTCACCTAAATTTTCACGGTGGGATCTTTTACAGAATAGCACCACTGGAAAGGTACCTTACCTCTACGTAAGCAATTTTCTAAACGAAACAAAAGAATCTTCGTCTTGCATAATCTAGTATTTTTATCTCACGAAGCGACACGCGCTGTACATGTCGACCCTTTTCAGGAAAAACATCGTAAGCGCTAAAAATTACAAAACTATTTTTTCTTCGTAACCTCTTAATTAGACAGTTTTACATCTTGTCGCGATTACTCTTAAATTTTATTTTAAATTCACACTACTTTATTGCTGTAAGAAATTATCATCGTAAATGAAAAACATTGTTAACTTGGAAACAAAAATACCCTTTCCTGTAAAAAGTGCAAATTGTCGCTTACGATGTTCTTCCTGAAAAGGCTCGATGTGGTTAACAAGTGTACAAACACGCTTTGAATGAGTGTGTAAGCGCTGGAGCTCTCGGTACCGTCCGAAACAATGGCGATGTTGGAAGTGTGTGTGTATGTGCGTGTGGATGTTTTTAAACTTGACAAAACATCGAGATTTCTTTGTTATATAGTTTAATATTCATTTATTATTCACATACACCTTCCGGAATAAATTATCTAAATAGTGGTGAAAACTACATCAAATTCTGTTGCGTAATAGCGCGTTTAGGAGAACAACGCGGTCATCGGACCGTTTAAGGGGTGGGGGGTATACAGACACGAAAAGCGACTTTGTTTTATACTATATTTATGGAATATGGTACCTATGTTCCTTTAGATAACAGTAAGGGCTTTATATAACACCATTTGACCTCGAGACTTCACCTGCTCATGCTTACGTGATTTTAATATTAATTAATACTTAGCTTCACTAACATTACATTCAATTAGGTATTAACATTATTTTTGACAGCGCAGGGCGTGATAGAAGTGCATGGCATGCCAATAGTCTAATACTGATAATTACTGATAGCGTTTGGATCTCTTACTTTGATGTTTTCAGCTATCAAATCTAAATCGCAGAATTGAAGCACTCAGCTAGAAATGTCGAGGGAATGAGGGAACATTAACGCACAACCTCTTAAGGGGTCATTTTATTCACCCTTATGAGCAACTTTTACTATGGGACCAAACATTTATGTTCGCATAACTCGTCAAAATGTAGGGAACGGCAGATTTTTTTTTGCGATTTCAGGTTTGTTCCCATAGTGAATGTGGTTCATAATGATGAGTGCAATGACCCTTTAAGAGGTTGTGTGTGTGTGTATGGGACATGTTATATGTATAAAATTTAAAAAAAATCAAAAACCCGACCGCAACTAAAACGTTTTAGTTCAATCTTAGATTTGATGCCACCTACTGCATCAAACTGCTTAAAAATTGAGCTTGTTTTGAATTCTTTAGCCTTTATACAAAAAAGATAAGTTAACTCGGACAAACAAATAACAAAACAGATCTTTATTCACGAGCACAGAACAGAAATAGTCAGCACGTCACGTGGCGCGTGCGTGACTTTGACAAGAAGGCTTCCACTCAGCATGATGCTATGCTATGGAGGACAGCGCTGTTTTTCAGTGGTCGCCCGAAAACGAAGTACGGAAACTAAGTCAGGTTTAAAAATTTGTACTGATTAAACAAATACGCATAAGTAATTATCATATAGGTACCTAGGTCGTGCTATGAGACAAAACTGCTTCTTATTTGATCAAAATGCACAGGAAGTTTCCGTATTGATTATCTCATAAATTCAATAAGCCTTATTAAGAAATCTCGAGAGCTAGATAAAAAGGAGATTTAACTCAATGCCAGCGGGATTACGCACGTCGGGTTCCGCGCTCAAAAGGTGCTAACGGGACCCTATTACTGAGGCTCCGCCATCCGTCCATCACAGGGCTGTATCTTTTGAACAGTTATAGGTAAACACTTGAAAGAATCATGGCCACGCTCCTAACATGCTTGGACTAGTAAAATTTAACAAAACTACTCTTGATGAAACATACGTTGTTTCATTTGTCTAAATAAATGGTAACAAGTACGGCCTTCAAAATATTTTTAAAAGATGGGAGAATCGAGTAATTAAGAAAAATATTTTTTGAGGTTAGGTGGTATATTATTAATCTGTGGCTTTTGAATTGAGAGGTTTTTCATCTGTTTTTTTTATTAAGTTACAAATTATGTCAAATGCAGGGCCCGTACTCTGCATATCCGTTAAGATTGAATTATCTTCATTCATAAATAGGTACCATAATAGACATAGCCACTTTGAATTTGTCCCTGATAATAGAGGAGTTTCCAAGAAGACTGCTATACATACGTAGCGTACGTACAATACGAGGAGAAATCCTTTCAGCAATAAAAGATACCACTCTTGTGTCTTGCTCTAGGACAATGTGTCGCGCAATACGATTTACACACAATCCACAGTTAACACACAGAATGGAAGACATTTTGCCACTTCCGATAGAAGATTCAAAACGTGATGCAGTTCCAAGTCCAATATATGAAAGCCAAGTCAACTATAGTAGAAGAATTAGTTGGTATCCGTAAGCAATGCAATATATCAGGAATTCAGGAAAATAACACAAAATCACACAGAACACACAGTCGTCGCCGAAACTACAACACAGACAGTCTCCGCAGAAAACTGTCAATGTCAATCATTCTTTTGTTTATATTACTTGTCAAAAATAGAGGAAGGCCACGTCATCGATCAATTTATGCAGTATCGATTTTGAGATGTCAAATCATTACTTTTAAACAGTTTACATTGCCCGGGGTTTCATTTCGATTAAAAAATAAAATCGATTCAGATCTAAGTTAAAGTATGGACTTCTCTAGTGACGTTAATAATACAAATGCGTTCTAAATCAATATTTTACACTGCGTTCTGATAATGCAAAATTATATTTATAATGATATAAAATATCTATACTTCCCCATCTTCAAAAAATAAACTGATGATATCTAATAATTACATTAACAATGTACTACATTTTGGTGACAGTCTCATCTTGGGACGAAATTCTGTTTTTTCTTAGTCCAAAATGACCATGATCCTTTTCACAGTGTGTACTACTATAGCCGCTACAAAAACAAATAATAGAAATAGAATAAAGTTAAAAATGAAAGGGTTTTTACGGCGAAATATGACTGCCTCGTTGTGGTGGTCGCAAGCGCTACTGCGAAGCATGAGGTCCTGGGTTCGATTCCCAGGTCGGGCAGTGTTATTGGGTTTTTCTATCTGGAATTTCTCAGTAGCAGCCCGGAGTCTGGATTTGTGCCCGGTAGATAGCAATAGTCTCGCCCCCTATTACATGGGACTTACACATAACTGGCGAAATGTGGGTGTACTATAGGTACACCTCTGCCTAACCCATGGGGAAACAAGGCATGATGTTATGTTATTATTAAATATTATACGGTGGTACAGAACCCTTCGTGTGCGAGTCCGACTTGCACTTGGCCGCTTTGTTCTTTTTGCCGATCTCGAGATAGGGGAAGGTTTGTTACTGATAGGTGTCTACTGATAGATATTAATTCGATCGCTCCGAGAACAATTTGCTCTGTATTTTGTTTTCAATTGTTTGAGGAGGTTACGTAAATGTAAATGTTTATCGTATACTTAATCGTTTTAGTTTTGTTATTGTTGATTACATAGAAAATATTTCTCTATCACATCTATTCAAAAAGAGCTAGGTAGTTTATTCTTCCTAATCAGGGACTAAAATAGCTCTTTAATCCCTAGGGATCAAAAGTGATTTGAATTTGGAATCTGGATATTGTTAGAAAAAGTTCCGATCACCAAAGAGATCAATCACGAACACGTAAGAACAAGTAACAGGCTGTTTGATAAAGTAAACCGCGCGCGAGCCAAATTAAAAAGAAAAGTTTGTAAAAAAATAAAAAACGCGTGAAATGCATTCCGCCTTCTTTCGTAATTACTCAAATTCGGATTTTACTTAGTTTACAAAAAAAAATATTATTTCTATGATATGTCTTATTGGTCCTGATTGTACGTCTATACAAATAAATAAAATTGAAGTGTCTGTTTAACAACCTGTGTCAGAATAACAACTTTTTACTAAATGCATAAGAAAGTATATACTGTACTTATAACAAAAAAGCAATTTTTAAAATTTTTGTCTGTCTGTCTGTTTGTTCCGGCTAATCTCCGAAACGGCTGGACCGATATTGACGGGACTGTCACTAGCAAATAGCTGATGTTACGGGGAATAACTTAAATAGGCTACATTTATTTTAGAAAAATAATTAGGGTTCCGCGCAAAAATATTAAAAGTCGTGAAATTGTGAACAAATAGTCGGATATGAAAAATTCTTTTCGCATTTGGTAGCCCAATTCTCGAAGATAGTTATAGGCTATTTAACATCACGCTACGACCCTTAAGAGCCGAGCAAAAAGAAAAAAAAACGGAAAGAACACTAAGCGAAAGCGAAGTAATAGCGCGGGTGGGCGATTCTACGCGACGGGTTGGGGGACGAGGGAATTTTATTAAAATGTGGCTGTTATTTTAGTTTATTGTGTATCTTACGACTTCGACGCGAATGAAGTCGCGGGGCACAGCTAGTAAATAAATAAACGTACTATTCTTATTCATAAGTTGCACTTACTTATTTTCTCATAGAGGGTGATAAAAAGTAGTGTCCACCTCAGGAGCAACACTATTTTAAGCTCGACGTACTTTGAATCCCTCGCTGCGCTCAGGATTCTTTTTAGAATCCTTCGCTCCTCTCTGGATTCAAAGAAACACTCGCCTAACAATCTACTATTCCGGTCATTCTTGTGTTCATATTTTTTAAAGACGAAGAGGGTTGCGACAATCGGACTCTCCATGCCGCCATGAGATTCTGCCGGAGCTCTGTCGGCCGTGCCGCGATTTCTCGCGGCAACGGAGTTACGCCCCGGCGTCCTGCCTCCTCGCGCCACTCCCACATGTGCGCGAGGACTTTTGCCTCCAGATCCCATGGCGGTAATCCGGCAAGGAGGCTCGCCGCCTCCCAGGAGATCGTGCGGTATCCCCGAGCTAACCGGATGGCCATGACCCTCTGGGACGCGTCCAACCGACGGACCGGTCGCCGCCTCACGGAACGCGCTCACACCGGAGCTCCGTAAAGGGCCATGGACCGCACGACCCCCGCGTAGAGCCTCCGGCAGGAGGCGTTTGGACCCCCCAGATTGGGCAGGAGCCGCCTCAAGGCAGCCCCGGCCCGCTCCAGTCTGGGAGCGAAACGTCGGAAATGCTCCACGAAATTCCACCGGCTGTCGAGGACGAGTCCCAGGTACTTCATCGTCGACTCGACACCGATGGGAACCCCTCCTACCGTTATTTGGGAACCCGATGGTGGCGCGTTCCGAGGACCATGAAAACACATGGCCTCAGACTTGTGCAAGGCCACCTTGAGTCCTAATTGCCGAATCCTCTCTACGATTGTCGCAACCCCGCGTGTTGCTAATTCGGCCGCCGCCTGGTGTGACCTCCCCTGCGCTAGGACCAGCGTGTCGTCAGCGTAGCAAACTACGCTGACGCCACCAGGGAGGTCGGCGCGCAGCACCCAGTCGTACCCGATGTCCCACAGATGCGGTCCCAGAACCGATCCCTGCGGGACACCGCACGACATCTCTCGCCGGTTCCACTCTTCCCGGTGACCGGGATAGATGACGGCCCTGTCCGTCAGAGAACCCTCGACCACGCGACAGAGGTAGGTCGGCACTCGGTGATACTGGAGTGCCTCCCTGATGCAACTCCAGGGCAGGGTGTTGAAGGCATTGGCGATGTCTAGAGACACAGCCAAGACGACCCCACCCCGGGCCACAGCATCCCCCGTCGTGAGGGCTCGTACGCGCATGATGGCGTCCACCGTAGAACGCCCCTTGCGGAAACCAAACTGGCTCTCCGCCAAATCCGGCCCCACCCTCACCAGCCGCCCGACGAGGCGGTCTGCAATGACTCTTTCAAAGATCTTGCCCACCTCGTCGAGCAGCACGATGGGCCGGTAAGCGGACGGCGAGTCCGCAGGGCGCCCCGGTTTATTAATGAGGACCAGTTTCCCTGTCCTCCATTGAAGCGGGAACCGGCCCCTCTCCAAGCATGCGCTTAGGAGCCCCCTTAGTCGAGGCCCGAGAGCCTCCAAGGCCAGGACCCAGGCTTTTCCAGGTAAGCCGCGGGTCCTGGGGCGGTATTCCTGGCATTCAGCCTGCGCACCGCCACTCTCAGCTCTACCTCGGTCACCTCCGGAGCATCGTCGTCATCGTCGGCTGCGTGGTCCGCATCCGACACCGCAGGAGGCGGAGCCATGGGCGGGGGAGTATGTTCCCCTCGCGAAGGGAACAGAGCGCTCACCGCGTCCTCCACGAGCTGGGGCCGGAGACTCTGCGTCAGCGGGGGAGCCCATGGGCGGAGCTTGTTCCGCACCATTTTATAGGGGCGTCCCCACGGGTCCCTGTTCAGAGTCTCCAGCGACTCCTCGCGGGCTAGTCCCTTGGCCCGCAGGATCTCCGCTCGGAGAGCGGTCTCCGCCGCTCTGTACCCCTCATACAGCTCCGCCTGAATGGCTTCCGTATCCGAAGGGCGGATACGGAGCCTGCGGTGCCTGGTGTACCAGCGTCGCGCAGCAACGCACGCGTCGCGCAGAGACGTCAACTCCGGCGACCACCAGCACACCTGGCGCCAGGTGCGTTCGGGCCGGACCCGGGGCATTGCCACGTCACATACTTCGGACATGGCCTCCCGGAACCACCCCGCCTCGTCATTGATGTCAGCAGGCCTGTCCGGTGGTGACACCCAGGCCTGCACGATCGAGGCTTCCAGGAGGAGCTCCCGGTCCAGCTGCTTCAGCGCCCACCGCGGACCACTCGGGGCCTGTCGGACCGGCGCGCTCGAGGTCTGGGCGGAGACGTCAAACCGGATGTACCGGTGAGGAGCTTCCCCCTTAAGTTGATTTAAAATTAGAATTTCGGGGTATTCAAATAATCAAATCAAAGCACCCGGTTTGTAAGTGGCACTAGAAATATACATCCTCAGGTACGTTTTCTGATCCATTTTCATCACATACTTTTGGAACAAGCCATACTCCTGATACTTTGTTGTCAGTTTTGCTCGAGAACGAGCGAAAGTTATTATTATTATTTATTATTAAATTACTAAAAGCCTGTCATATCCCACTGCAGCCCTACTCTTTTTCCACTTCCCTCTGTTTAAAGCTGCTAAGGACCAGTTCTTGTTGAAGCTCATCCCGCCATCTCCGTCTGGGCCTGCCGCGATGTTGCTTGCCATTAAGAGGGACCCATTGGGTCGTAAGTTTGGCCCATCGGTCGTCTGACATACGGCAGATGTGTCCAGCCCAATTCCATTTTAGCGTGGCAGCTTTCAAAGTGACATCGGTTATCTTTGTGAATATTTGTGATAGAACGTCATGGAACCAACAAAAATGTAACTCCGAAAATAAATTCGGGAAAATGTCAGAAATCAGTAGGCACATAAAATATGTCTGAATTGCTAATTGACTTTTAAAAGTAATTACGAATATCTAGCAATATAGGTTTTGGTAATAGTAACATTATTCGAATAAAAGGTTTTATTTGGTTTAAGGTTTCATATTATTCAATACTAGCTTCTGCCCGCGACTTCATCCGCGTGAAATTTTTTGTTCCCCAGACCCACCCCGTCACATCGCATCGCCTGCCCGTGATTACTTCGTTTTTGCTTAGCGTTCTTTCTGACTTTTCTTTTAGCTCGGCTTACTGCTCCTGGAGTGATATTAATTGGACTATCAAATGCAAAAGAATTGATTCCTACTAATCCTACTGGAGTTCCAGAGATTAGCGCGATCAAACAAACAAACTCGTCATAAGTAGATGGTACTTTATTAGTATCATCTATACAAATAAATAATATTGAAGTGTCTGTTTGTAATTTCAACATAACAGCTTTTTACTAAATGCATATCAAAGTGTATACGGTACTCGTAACAAAAAAAAAAAACAATTTTTAACATTTTTGCCTGTCTGTCCGTCTGTTTGTTCCGGCTAACATCCGAAACGGCTGGACCGATCTTGACGGACGGGACTTTCACTGGCAGATAGCCGATGTTCTAAGGAGTAAATACTTTTATGTTAGAAAAAGAATTAGAGTTCCGTGCAAAAAAATTAAAACCTATGAAATTGTGAACAACATCCGATTCAAATAGGGAAGTTGTTTTCCGACATCCACGCGAACGCAGTCGCGGGTATAGCTAGTATTGAATAAAATTCGTATGTTCATATTTAGGAATTTGCTGTATAGGCCCGGTGATCTTAATAGAATATTTTTATAGAACCGACTTTCATAATCATAATCATTTATTCATTTGCGAATATGGGTACAAAAGAAAGGTCTTATATAAACAATAGTGTCCATTAGCCATATCCTACCATAAGGCATGCAAATTTACAAATACACAGATCTATGAAACTAGAATTTAACAATTAAAAGACGTTATTTAAAATATCGTATGGAGTAACATTATATAAGTTTATCCTGTAAATATTCAGTGACAGAGTAATATGCTTTTTTTAGTAACAGTGTTTTTACATTGTTTTTAAATATATTTATATCACTTATCTCCAGAAGTGAATTTGGTAAATGGTTATAAATGCGTGGAGCCATACATAATATACTTTTATTTAGTAACGCTGTTTTATTGATTGGTAAACATATATTGAATTTGTATCTTTTGCTATTTAACTTATTAAAGTAGTTTGTATTTTTCCTAACAAACATTATAACCTCTAATATATATAAGCATGGTAAGGTAAGAATATTTAATTTTAAAAATGATGGCCTGCAGCTATCAGTTACTTTTATACTAGTTATGGCTCGTATACATATCTTCTGGGCTTTAAATACCTCTTCTTTATTAGTAGAATTACCCCAAAAAATAACACAATACTTTAGAATAGGTGCAACATAGCCGTTGTAGGCTGTAAGGACTGTAGAAGTACTGACCGTTTGTCTAAGTTTAAACAATGCATAAGAGAAGGTATTCAATTTAGTGCATAATGTATGGATATGTTCTTTAAAATTCAAATTATTATCTATCTTTATACCCAGAAACCTCGTAACGTAAACTTCATTTTACGAAATGTAATCGGCAATGCTTATAGGTGACTTTAATAAATAATAGTAAAAAAAAACAGTTCTTTTGTGAAGTGTGTTTCACTATAGAACAATAGATACATCTGTATTTGTTTTTCTTTGTTGTTTCTATATGGCTGTTGCTAAGGAAAATACATATTTATTTTCTTTTTATTGTCAAAACACGGAGATAAATACTCGGTAGCTATGTTCCGTTCAATAAGCCCACTTGGGCACGGGGGCTTTTTTTTTACCGCGTACTGGATTTTCAACTCGGGCGGCGTTGAGATCCCAACAGAGCGCGATAAAAAAATCTAATAAATTCTCTTTCCCTTTCTTACAAACAGCGTACAAAATTTATCAAAATCAGTCGATTTCGTGTACAGCTCCTTAAGAGGATATCGCGCGCGCAGTGGCGCCCTCATCGTTTGTTTGGATATTTCTTTTATTTTAGAATGAAAATGCAGAAAATAAGCACGTTATCGATTTACATTGTTAGGTTTTATTATAATTCTAAAAACGGAACTTAGTGGCCACTATTTTCCGTTTTAAGGATTATAGTAAAACTTAACAATATAAACTACCGTTTGTAATAATAATACCGTATCTCTACGTTGATGTCGTGGTGGGGCTGGCGCGCTCCGAACTCTAGGTCTGTGCCGGTAGAGTTTACTTTGCCGGAATGGGTCTAGGGTGAGGAGCCAGACCAAGAGAGATACAGAAACCCGCAGGGCAGCATGTGGCGAGCTGCTGGGCAGTAGCGACCCCATGGACCCTATCTCCCGGGAGAAGTCATGTTCCTCATCTCTGGCTTGCCTTTATTGGCCGGCTGGAGTGAACACTGACCTCCCACCTCATTCTTGCCTTTATTGGCCGGCTTGAGTAGAGATTCGCAAGAGCAAACGTGCTCGGAGGAAGGAAGTATTCCAGTAAGATGCTGGTAGGGATCTTGACCGTACTTCCTGGATTGTCCTGATAGCCGTGGAATAACTCTCCACTCCTCTTAAGCACCTCAGGATATGTTGCCCCCTTGTCGCTACGACACTATGTGCTAGCGACCGTTTCCTTTCCGGGGGCCCATTATTGAGTGTGCAAGTCCCCCCCCATTCCACCCCCACCCCCATTGACCCCCTGCCATTTTATCCGTGTATTGTATTTATAAAACATTGGTCAGGCAGGAGCCATAGTCCTTCCATAGTTTTAGATAACCAGTCCACTTTAGCCATCCAAACTCATAGCCCAATATTTTTTTTGTCTCCATATCCTGAAATAGTCCTACACCAACCGGGGGTTGTCCTTGGGTGCACTTGCATAATGCGTACAGGGATAATCGTCGGTTGGTGCCTCATTTCCATTGAAAGTGTCTAACGGGCCTCTACCCTAGGGATCCTAGGGTCCCGATAAATATCAAATTAAAAAAAAACGTATAATCTTGTGGAGCACAACATAACGTGCTTATTTTCTGCATTTTCATTATAAAATAAAAGAAATAACCAAACAAATGATAAGGGCGTCACTGCGCGCTCGGTATCCTTATGTTATGTTACTGACAAGTTCACATTGTAAAAATACTATACGGCCGACCTCTTTTATTCACAAGCATATAAACTTTTTAGTAAAAACTCATTGAGTTTGAGATTTGATATGTAAAGTTGACAGTGACACCCGAAAGCATGAGACATTTAGTTAATTATTTTACGAAAACAGATTTTAATTTTTTCAATAATAATGAGGTCTACTAACAAATTTTCCCAAAATAGAACAAGCCATTTAAGTGATCTGTGTTCAAGTACATGCACACGTGGTAATAGGCCGCTGAAACGCGTGGCGCGTGCTTACTGCCCCGACGACACCGATGCTGTTGCCACGTTACCTGACAATTGGACGCCGCGGCACAGCGGCCCTATCCTCGCTAACTATCTCAAACAAAGAGAACAAGACCATAAAACTGTTCTCGATGACATCGCCAAAGGTGCAGCTGCAGTTAACGAAGACATAAACAGAAGAGTACGTGCGCTTGCTGAAAATCTTTGGACTCATGTACAAGAAAATCAACGTAACATAGATTGCACGGTCGACAATTACGACGACGGCGAAGCGCCTCTATCTGTGGAATCTCGCGATAGAACTCTCAAGATGGTACGTAAAATTATGGCAGAACGCTTGTCGTTTATGGCAGATTTCAAAGAGGATGCGTTGCGTTTGGAAAGAGAAAGAGCAGACAAGTTGAGAATTCTTCTACGTGGTCAATTTCAGCGTCTCGTTGCAGTTGGGCACAGAACTCCGAAGGATTTAATGCATGAATTCGATGAACGGATTTACGACATCAACCAACAGCTCCTGAGTAATTCGAAAGCCTACACGGAATTGGAAGCAGATTTACGAGGCTTGTCAGATGAAGGCATCACACGTGCGCGGTCATCGCTCAATCAGTTATGCCTTGGTTTTGGAATGGCGATCAGGGGTCGTAGTGCCTTAATATGGTGCAAGGACCAGAAAGTATCGCGGCAGCGATCTCAAAGTGCTCTAAACCGCTTTAGTTCTGGTGATTCTCCTACATATATATTAGATCATGTTGAAGAGCTGAATGAAATCATATCGCCATTAGTTGAAGCTTATCGCAGCGCTGTATTGAGGATGTTCTCTGGCTTTTCTAATAAGTTAACTGAATTAGAAAAAGATCTCGGTCATCAAGATTTACGCGGACCTAATACAATTTCGAAGATCGAACTTTTAGATTTAGATCGAATACTTGAACGTCTATTTCATGGTTTATCTAATAGTCGGATTATAAAGCCTGGCAAAAGTTTAATTGAAATGACCGGCGCTGACGTCATTACAATGCAGCAAAGCGTTTGGTCGTTGGGAGAAAGCCTTCGAGAAACCTGCTCAATACTAAATCATGCAGGTCATCTTTGGGACGCACATATTTTACGTTCAGCTCTTGCTCAAAAACTAACAATAGCAGCCGTAGAAGATCTTCTTACAAGTCATGATTCAATAGAGCTAGCCAATGAGGTTCCATTTAATATTGCATTAGAGCAGTTGCGGTGTTCCCCTGATGCAGATAAACTACAACAACAGTTTGATGCAATATTGGTTTTATTAGATAAAACAGCCGATATGTATTTACAACATAGTGAGGCAGAACTAGGACGTTTAGAGGAATTTATGAATGTCCCCGAATCTATGGCAAATACGTTACTCGCAGAATTTAATGTTTTTTTAGAAAAATATCCAAGAGCTCCTATACAAGTATTGGCAAGCACAACAAGCCTGTCAGTTGGCGGAACTCCACAGAAAAGCCATAGTCTACCATCATCAGTACAGCTGC
Source organism: Fissipunctia ypsillon (assembly GCA_947568875.1). Lineage (NCBI taxonomy): Eukaryota > Metazoa > Arthropoda > Insecta > Lepidoptera > Noctuidae > Fissipunctia > Fissipunctia ypsillon. Next base: position 7,241,759 of record OX387650.1, on the reverse strand, counting down.
CGCTACCTCGTGCCATTTTTCAAACCAAACTCCAAGAAATAGCTCTAATGAACTGGAGAAACGGTTTCCTTGAATCTTTTAAGAGCAACATCTCCATGCTCCCAGAAGAATTAACACATCAAGCTCAATTGTGGGTTAAAGAACGCAGCACAGCCTTACACATGCGTTATTCTTTAAAAATGGTATCGTACTCCATACGCTTAGAGCGTGTCAAAGCTGCTCGGGAGGCACGCCTCGCAGAGATGCGTTACCACGATATGAGGCTGGAATCACACTTAGGTGCAATTTCTGAGCTTGTTGATCGTTTACCCGAAGAAGCATCGAAATTCGCAGCTTTAGATGCACCTATGTTGTATCCTTTATGTGAAGGGATTGAACGTATGAAAGTTAACATTGATAATAACGTTATCCAAGATCCGTCAGCCCTTGAAGTGAAGAAGATAAAAATGAAAAGTTACGCTCGCCGTCTTGCTAAACATCTTCAACTGTTTGAAGAATCTCTTGATGTGGCAATAGCGGAGTATAAAAAGCTGTTGGAGCACCGTATTCATGAGGCCAGAATCTCAAATGTACGTTACATTTCACATATAAAGTTGTTTAGTGAAGGTGGCCAGTATGCTGCCCTCGAAGCGACGAAAACTTGCATTGCCTTGGGGAAGGGAGCTGATTCTTTAGAATTGTGCTTGACTAAGACTTTAGATGCTTTGAGCCATAGACGCTCACAATTACTGGCTCTTGCGGATCAAATGGCATTGCCGCTGCAGCGTATAGTAGAAGAATCTGTTAAGATTCCTGGTAAAGCGTCTGAAAGATTGACTGCCAGGGGTACAGAAAAGAAAAAGAAAAAATGAAACTTCTTTTTAAAACATTATAGAAGTACTTCTAAGTTTCCGATTAGCTGAAAATAAATCTATTATACTGCTAACGAAATCTCGACAAAGAAAAGCTTTGAAGGATGACGACTTTTTAACGGATTTAAAAAGGAAGGTTTTTTATTCGACTCGTATGTAACGGGACATACATTACATACCAGTCGAATAATATAATATAATTTATTTATTTTCACTTCAAGACACAAATATGAGTGTAATCCTGGCTCTTGTACTAAGAATTTACTGTATCACAAGAATAAGAAACCTCCCTATCTCGTAATTTTCTCCAAAAGTAATGAATCAATTTTGGATTTTTTTCACTAACGTAATGTTATTTTATATTATTTTCTATTTATGCTAACTATAACTACTTTCACAAGCTTTCATTACTCAGCTATAAAGTTTAATTTTACAGACGTTTCAGTATTTTTAATTTCCTTTGTAATTTTAAAATCACGTATTCAAGGGGGGCTCGTGGCTAAATAATAACAGCCGCACGAGTCGATTGAAGGTTAAGCTACGCTTGCCGCAGTTGGTTCGTGGATGAGTGACCATCCATTACATATCGAGACCCCTCCGTGCCTCGGAAAGCACGATAAGCAGTTGGTATTGGCTGTCATTTGTAGATCTTTGATAGCTGTTACGGGTAGTGAGAAGCCCGAAAGTCTCACAACCAGTGTTACCAAGGAGCTGGGCTGTGAAGGTCCGATAGGCAGTCGCTCTATGTAAAATACTGGTATTCAGCTGCATCCGGTTAGACTGGAAACCGACCCCAACATAGTTGGGAAAAGGCTAGGCAGATCAGATTCAATACTTTAGAGCTCTTTTGAAAATGTTTTTCTTCTACGTGTTAGGCTGAGTTGTCATGTCGCATGAAGCCTGGCTGAGATAGCGTGAAAGTATTGCCTTCGTGGCTAGTTTTTTGTGCCAGCTAAAACATTTTCAGACTCAAGAGAGGGCTTTGTAAATTGGTTATTCTCAGCTCCCAGTGCTCTTTTAAATCTTCTCTTTCGTACCCTTTCTGTGACTCTGCTTGGGAATTTACTGAAGTACTTTGTCATAAGAGTTTACGGTTGTTTATTTTAATTTTAGAGCTGTGATACTTTGCCTTTATGTAAGTTTAGTTACTTGTTTAATAATTGGGATCGAACTAATTACTGTCAGTCTCGCAATACCTACTTCTTATATTCGTAATAATAACTACACTTCTGGACACATCTATTGGCCCACCTTAGAGTTTAGGTTTCGATGGCCCCTACCGAAATATGATTGCTAGATTGAACAAAAACTGTTGATGCAGTTTTAAACCTGATACATTTTACCATCTTTTTCGATCGTATTGTTTTAAATTTGAATTCAGAATACCATACGACATGGAGCTACGCCTAACAAGTCGGATATGCGCCTTGTTAAAGGCAATTGATTTTTGAATAAAAAACATGTTTTATCAAATAAAGGTTTAATTTAATAACGCGTGTTGCCTCCATGGGCATCTACCACAGCTCTCATACGATTAGGCATAGAGTTTATCAACCGCTCTATGAAATTTTGAGGGATCATCTCCCATTCCTCTTCTATGGCAGTTTTCAACTCCTGCATCGTCTGGGCAACTGGCTGACGAGCCCTAACACGTCTTTTTAGCTCGTCCCACATGTGCTCAATGGGGTTCATGTCTGGGCTTCTGGCTGGCCAGTCCATAATTGTGATGTTCACATCCCGAAGATATTCCCTGACGATGCCGGCCGCATGGGCTCTTGCATTATCATGCATAAAAAGGAAATTTGGGCCCACATAATCCGCGTATGGTATCACGTGAGGTTCTAAGCACTCACGAATGTACCTTTCAGCATTTAATGTTGGCAGCCGTGGTCCTGTAACAACCTCAAGTTGAGTTTTGCCGCTCGCGGATATACCGCCCCAGACAGTCCATGAGCCACCGCCATAAGCAACCCTCTCTTCAAAGCAGCATTATGCGAAACGCTCTCCCTTACGTCGGTAGACCTTCTTCCTTCCATCATTGCCATGTAACACAATTTTAGACTCATCAGAAAAGAGTACACGGCTCCAATCTTGCTGTGTCCAATTTAAATGACTGCGTGCGAAATGAAGGCGCGCTGTTCGGTGGGCTCGCGTTAGTTTGGGCCCATTAGCTGGCTTGTGTGGTACCATATCGCGTTCTTTTAACCTTCTCCGAACAGTTCGAGCGCTCACAGATACTCCGTGGAAGTCGCGAAGTTGGTTTTGTATCTCAATGGAGGTAAGGTGACGATTTCTCAAGCTGGTCGTCACGATGAATCGATCCTGCCTTTCAGTTGTGACCCGAGATCGTGGCCTTCCTTGGCGACGAACAAAGCCGCCAGTCTCTAGGTACCTCCGATAAACATTTCGGACCGCAGATCGACTTAAATTAAGTTGAGCACTCACGTTTCTTTGGCTGTGTCCGGCCTGAATAAGTGCCACAGCTTGGGCGGCGACTTCAGGTGAAGTATCCATAGATTATTGATAGAACCTCACCTTAATGTTAAAAATAAGTAATGTTTGTTGCAAAACCAAAGATATCAATCACTTTTTCAAGAATTAAATCCAAGTAAACCAATAAAACCAAGTTTTCTTAGTATTCGATTGTTTGATATCAACAAACAGGCTCCAAATTGTCTTTTGTTTCTTTAAATTCTGTGTTCGAAATTCAAAAAAGACTATTGAATTAAATTGTGAATGTGCCAGGTTCAAAACTGCATAAAAACTTTTTGCTCGACCTAATATAAAATTTTAGCTAGGACCAAACGAAACTGAAAATACAAGGTGGGCCAATAGATGTGTCCAGAAGTGTAGTTGATACCCCTTTTCACATCCACCGTCATGTATTTTTTTAAATATCCACAACAACCGTTGTGTGTGTGCGTTACCCCAGCCAGAAAATGTCGAATATCGTCATTTGAGTGTAATAGATAATTAGTACATCAACTTCTGTAATTGTTGTATTTTTTTGTTGTGTTAATAGTTTTTAGTTATTTTACAGAAACGGTTCTGGCTGCGGTAACGTTACCGTGGCCAGAAGTTTTGTTTATTAAAATTTAGGATAAGAGGCTTATAATATGTAGTCATGAATAGAAATGAATTGCGTACCTACATACTTACCGTATTATTCATTAAAAAAAACTAAAACGTGTTACTTATAAATCTATAAGTTATTTATAGTGTTTTGTCTTCTTCTTTCATATTCAAATCATAATTCGAAAGAAATTGACAAAACACTTTTTTTTTTCACTAAAATAGGTTTATTAAGCGTTCGAGTTTTTTATGAATAATACGGCTAGTATTTAACAATTAGATACTTAGGTACATGCTTAGATACATAAATAAATACGCTACGGGTAGAAGGTTATAGTTTTCACTCAAAAGATAATGTACGTGCTGTTTTTTCTGTACTGTGTGAACGTGTCTGTATCAAAATTATAAGACTATTATACCTACTATACATTTCAGAAGGTTAGCATAATGTATTACGCGAACGCTTTTCTGTAACCATCGAAACATGGTCGGGTTACCGCGGTCAAGCACTTCATAATGTCTATTTTCCGATTATCTCGTTAATTATTATGTGTTATTAAATTTTCAGGTATAAAATTGATGTAATGTTCTAATTATTGATATAACATTCAGTTACTAAATCCACAAGCAATTCGGTTAATCGGTGGTTAAATAACTCCGCTGCGTCATTATGGCTCGAACTAAATTCAAAACCATAATCAGTGATCGGAATAGTTAGTGCTAATTTGCCTAAACTTCGAGGAAGGAAGTAATATAGAGTGGATAATACCTCCTCTAAAATCCCGCAATGATTTTAATGAAGTTTAAATCCCGGGATTTAAAAACCACGAATTATTTATTGGATTTTATTTGTAGTTACAAATGATTGATTTGCAAAATCATAATATTTTTTAGGGTTACACACACACACACACACACACACACACACACACACACACACACACACACACACACACACACACACACACACATTTATATCTGTAATTTTTATGGTGTACTGTAGAAGCCTTAGTTGAGCCTGCCTTCCGCATGAATCCTCTTTGGATTATAACATTGGCTGATAAGACAAACTCTGGTTTTCTCTTTGAAACTTAGAATAGGTATGAATTATGACATAAAGTCATATTGTTTTATATGGAGTCAGTGTAGTATTAGCCCCAGTGATATAATATGTTATAGCTTTGATATAAGCTAATAAATCTGATTGATAGCGCAACGGTGTTCCTATTTATAAATCACTAAGAAGATTCCCCAACACACACCTCGAAGTCGAGACCCCACAGACAAAATACATGCCCATGTATCGTGGTTGGTCGCTATAGTACATAGTAAAGAGTATTCTATCTATTTATAAATAAGGTGCAATAAATAATTCGTGATTTTTAAATCCCGGGATTTAAACGTCATTAAAATTATTCCGGGATTTTAGAGGAGGTATTATCCACTCTATGTTACTTCCTTCCTCCAAGTTTAGGCAAATTAAGCACTACCTATTCCGATCACTGATCATAATTTATTAATTACTTACAGGATACTAATGAAACTTCACAAACATTTGTAGGCAGTTAGAATACGCACAGAGGCGAAGCTTCATACAACCGCGCTATAACTTAACTGGCGGCTTCGTCGCGTACGCAAAGAAACTGGTTTACACCGGCTCGGCCAGTTGAATCGCTCAGGGCTGCGCGTACGCGTCGCGCGCTCGCTTGTCTTGTTTGTTTACGTTTCACGTTTTGAAATTAGTAAAACATAAAAGTGTTTAATATAAAAAGTGTAAATATGGTAGTTTACTGTACTGTGTGTCTTTTTTTTTTAAATTATTACAAAGGCACCACTAGGTAAGTAGTAACTTGATTATAATTTATTACAAATACAAATGGACTTGAACATAACTGGCGAAATGTGGGTGTACCATAATAGGTACACCTCTGCCTAACCCTTCGGGTAAACAAGGCGTGATGTTATGTTATGTTACAAATACAAATTAAGTCGCAACATTTACCTCGTCTAATTACGTAGCAATTTTTGTTTAAATATACCCATTAATAAACAAGACTTCTGGCCACGGTAACGTTACTGCAGCCAGAACTGTTTTTGTCAATTAACTAAAAAAACTATTAGCACAACTAAATTTAAAAATCTACGAAACAATTACAGAAGCTGATGTATCTACTAATTGTCTATTCACTCAAATGACGATATTCGACTTCGACATTTTCTGGCTGAGGTAACGCACACACAACCGTTAACCGAAATTTTAGCTTTAAGCCGTGCCGTAACATTAATCAGGTTTGCGTTCATACGGGAGTTCCTGTGAAAACTTCAATAGTCTGTAACTGATGGCTGGGTTTAGTTACGTCAAAATGGCGGACTGAAAGCCGAACTGAAAACGAAAAACCGGGCAAGTGCGTGTTGGACCACGCACAATTAGGAGTTCCGTAGTTGGGAGGAATTTATCCCAAGAACAAACTAACATTGTACTTGAAAAACATGTTCTCTCATACATTCCAACTGCAAATGTAAATTGGCCGACCATTACTCATTAACTAGCAAAGCCTACCTATCTGTGATAGTTTTCCTTGTAAGTTCGTTATATTATATACTACTGCCGTGTATTTTTCACATATCCAGAAACAACCATTTAGATGGCAGGGGGGGGGACTCTTGACTAACAAAAATGTGCTCTGTAAAGCTTAATATTTGGCAAACGGATCGCTGAATCGAAACATGTATTTCACACACCCGCATTATTTTTGAACCGCCTATCCAACGATACCACACACCATGGGATAGATGAGAAATTAAAAATCATCCTCACTTTACGTGTAGGGTAAGAAACCAAGAAAAAAAAAATGTTTACTTTATCAGCGTGATTAATATGTATACCCGTACCAAATTATAGCTTTCTAGTACTAAGAGTCTCTAAGCTAAGCCTAGAACAGCCAGACGGACATGGCGAAACTATAAAGTTTCCTTGTTGACTACGGAACCCTAAAAACGAACGAGCCGTGGACCGTTTCAGCTTTCAACATAGCCTAAATATACCTATTTCGGGATCGACTGATACGACGAATTTCATAACGTGTTTAGGTGTACCCAATTGGTCGTATCGATAGAAAATAATGAAGAAATTAAAATAGAAACTAATTAGCGCGGAGGACGGCTATCAAAATATACATGCTACTACAATATGAACCGGCCGACTATCGTCTCGACCCAACGGGAACACTCGCTCACGTATACCTACGCTTTGTTCTCTACTTACCTTATTAAAGCAACATAGCTTGAAGTTAGTGATTTATGTAAATCTCATTGTAAAATCAGAGCGTTGCAGCCGGTCCTGATACGTACTCTAGCCCAAGATAAATTTAATGGCTGCCGTGCTGCGTTTTTTATTACACGACAAAGCTTGATGGATAACTGGAACGATCCTCTTAAATTAAATGAAGTCGTTTCCTTGTTTTTTTTGTACCGACGAGGTAGTATTCTGTTTTTCTTTCCTAGTGCTCATAGAAGGTACACTGGTACAGTAGCAGGTGTTTGTTAATAGAAAATGTAAGGCTTTGAAGTCCAATTAATTAATATCGCAATTGTGAGCTATATGCCAATGTGAGCCAAGGTTAGACTAGTCTTTTATGCTCCACTATTTGAAACTTTAAACTCAATAATTATTTTCAAGTACATTATAATATAGGATTGAAAAGGGTCTTCTGACCGGATGGTCTTTATAAAGGATCTTCAAGGATCTTCAAGTAGTTGGGTAGTTCGATTCAGTGCTTCGAATTTTAAAACAGATAGAGACGAACAGTGCAATCGCCGCACCCGGTAGTTATAGCGTTTCTTTGTTCTGTAGGGCTTTCTGGATTTCCATTTAACGTTTCTGGTAATAATAAGTTCCTTTGTGCTACATCTTGTCGATTTAAATGGTCAAATCCTAAGTGCATAGGAACAAAATCGCGCATTAACGCTTCACGACCTAAGGTCAATAGTCGTTGGAAACGGGATTTGCTGGTTCTAAAAATTAAAGCACGCGTCGCATTAGAATCCCCTGTTCGAAGTTTCGCTAATGTTGCAGCTAGTATAGTTTTTTTGTATGTGTTTTTTTGTATTGTCGAGTAAATTGGAAAACTGCTCATGAGTAAGTCCAATCCAAGTGTGGAATAATTTGTCAATCCTTCCGGTGTCCGGGCCTGGTGAGATTTCCCGTGTTGAGTCAAATTAAGCCGCAGGCTCCACTCCTGGTGGTGCCCTTCCGTCAATTCCTTTAAGTTTCAGCTTTGCAACCATGCTTTGCCGCAGGTTCTAAGACAGCACATTGGATAGCTCCTCTGACTTTGGACTCAACATGTTGAGTCCGTGTTGCCACAAAATTGTGTACGTACTCTATGTTAATACTCACGTTCGTTGTAGTACTGGTGTATACCCTCCGAAAATTTCGAAGGCTACTTGCAATATAAAACGGATAAGCTGTTTCAGCGTAAATCCGTCTCACTAAAGTTTTTCTAAAGACTTGCCAATGTACCTAATATAAGCTTACAACACTTGGATGATATAGATTGTATTTGCGTCATTGATTTTCACAGTTTCAGAACCAACACAATAAACTTGGTACGCAACAGGCTGCCAAGTATAAAGAACTGCATCGCTAATTGCAGAACCATTAGTGTTAATATTATCTCAAATTCAGTAGACACATAATTAAGATCAACATTGCACCACTAATTGATATATTATGAATAGATACACTGTAATGTCGTCCACGTGGGACTTAATCCTGTCGGCAAACTGAATCCCTAAATAAATAAAATTGAAGTGTCTGTTTGTAATGTCAAAATAACAGCTTTTTACTAAATGCATATGAAAGTATACATATAGGTACTTATAACAAAAAACATAGGATCGTAGCAGGTGGCGTTCTGTGGTTTCTGCCTACCCCCATGGGAAGAAGGCGTGAGTTTATGTATGTAACAAAAAACAATGTATAAAATTTTTGTCTGTCTGTCTGTTTGTTTCGGCTAATCTCTGAAACGTCTGGACTGATTTTGACAAGACTTTCACTAGCAGATAGCTGATGTTATAAGGAGTAATTTAAGCTGCTTTTATTTTAGAAAAAGAATTAGGGTTCCGCGCAAAAAAATAAAACCTATGAAATTGTGAACAAAATCCGATTCAAATAGGGAGGTATTGACATCTACGTGGGCGAAGCCGCGGACTACAGCTAGTGTACATAATTATATATCTACCGCCTTGTAAATTAATCTAGCCTTGATTCTGCATGTAAAGCTCTAGCGAGATTGTTCTCGGAGCTTTGTCAGTACCTGTGCATAAATATGGCACATCAAGGTATTAGAAAAAGTTCGGCTTCGTCTCTGTCAATAAATATCAGTGTGACAGTCTGTTCTAAACCTCAAGGTTTATGCCTGGGTACTGAACATAAGTTGAATGCTCTTAAAGTCTGTAGGTATTCTGTGCCTTGAATATGGAGCTTGTGCTACCAATGTTGTTCTGCACCCTAATTGCGTAACACACTATCAATCGGAATCTGAATAATTTTGAAGCAAATTGCTAATCCATTGCTTCTAAAGTTCTACAAATTTGTCTGCTCAGCAACATAAATAGCGCAATGAATGTTGTTGAACTGTCAAAATGAAAGCGATTCCTGCTGTAAGTACCTATGTTACGCAATTGCCCCGCTGTTGTGGTTTGCCACCGCAGAAAAACATGTCTGCGGTTACATTTGACGTGGTTAGGGACACCGTAAAACGTCCATTTTTTCGTCGTACAGTAAGCCGTATTGCTACTTAGTCGGCCTACAAGCCCAAAGAACTACAGCGTATAGTCAAATGTATAAAAAAGACTTGTACAAAGATATTTTATAGAAATGATCTAGCATCTTGAAAAAAAAAAATCGCAAGAAAGAACACTATAAATCTTTTTCCTCTCGAAATCCTAACTAGTATTACAAAATGCGAAAGTAAGTTTGTTTGTTACGCTTTCACGTTAAAACGGTTAAACAGATTTGGATGAAATTTGGCACATAGGTAGACCATGACCTGGGTTAGGTCAATGGATACTTTTTTATCTCGATAGTATGTTCCCGTAGGATACTTTCCGACATCCACGCGGGCGAAGTCGCGGGCAAAAGCTTGTGCTCAATATTTTGAGTGACAACTAATCATATTTGTGTATCTATAAAAAAGGAAATTTAATCAACTAAAGAAATACGTCAAAATGTTTGAACTTATTAGTGTATTTATTTATAAATTAATTTAAAACTGCGAAATAACTTTCATATCGGCGGACACCAGATTCAACTAAAATCAATCGCATCGCCATTTTCAACCGTATTTGTCTACCTCCTGAAATACCTAAAGATTTGCGTCTTACCGTGCGTTAACACGGTGTTGGTTCCACCATCAACGTGAAGTTACAATCGACGTGTCCCGGTCGTGTGAAGAAAGGGGTTGAACACAACTTGGCGTTATTGTCAAGTTTATTAGACTGCGGTCTCAAAGTTCTGCTGGAAGTGGCTAAAGCTTTAAGGTCTCGAGGAAAACGTACCGTCATATTATAACGGCCGTCATGTCAATCTGTCATTGTCACCAATATTTGACATTAAGGTGTTCCGTTAACCGCTTTCTTCCTATTGCAGCGCCCGCCCAACCCTGATCACTTGGAACAAAGGCAGAATAGGTATCATAAAAATTATACAGACATACAAACAAACAGAGAAACTTAAGACGTAAGACTGGTGGATGCCAAGCTTCACAGCTTGGCTCATCGCCGCAAGGTTGCCTGCTTGTCGGTCTTCTACAGATTGTACTTCGGTGAGTATGCTCGAGAACTCCACGACCTCATTCCGCCTGCCCCCTTCTACCATCGGACATCTAGACGCACTGCAGGTTACCATCCCTACCTAGTTGCTATTCCACCAATTCGCACTAAGCGTTTCCAAATGTCTTTTGTGATGCGCACAGCAAAGGAGTGGAACTCCCTGCCTGCGTCTGTGTTTCCGAACGCATACAACCCCGATCTCTTCAAAGTGAGAGTGAACAGGTTTCTTCTGGGTAAGCTCGCTCCATCGTCGACTTTGTCTCTGTCATCTCTGACCTAGACAAGAGTCAAGAGCAAACCTATCTCAAATAAAAAATAACTACCAAAATCCCATTAATTATGGCTTGTCCGAAACCACGACTCTTTTTATTGGTTTCTTTTTGTATCAATTTCAAGTATGTTTCGTCTTCCGCATTTTAGTGGCGGGTCGGCATCCAATCTGGCGTTTACGACCAGTAATCTGCACTCGTAGAATATTGTGCTGAGCCGGGGTTGTTACTTTTTAATGTTTATGTCTGTTAGCAGTGATTTCGACTGCGAGGTCAGATTTTGGGTGTTGTTCTGACTTTTATTTGGTGGCATGATGTAATTAGCTGCAAAAAAATAGGTAGGTATTTGTTCGTTTCTCTATGATTTGTGGATCTAAGCTTCTAACTCATTTGATCTAAAATCCAATAAGTGGTAATTATATCAATGAGGCTGATTCCTTAATCAGGTTATTTTTGAAATTATAGGTAGTTGCATAGCTACAGAAATAAGCAATTCTGTAAAATGATTGCTTCGTTTCTAATCTCGACACACAATGAATTACTAAATTAAAAGGGAACTAAATTATTCTTGTGATTGACTTGCATCTACATCGCCACATGCGAACTACGCATCACACTGACGCCACGCAAAATCTTGCATCGCGCAATAGGAGTTTACCGCGCGACTAGCATATATACAACGTCCCGACATCAATCGTCGGGCAGTAGCCCACCAGACACAACACCAGTCTAGTTGGAAGATCCTCCCTTTTCTATGGAGGATGAGTGAACTTTACACCCTTTTCCTTCATACCTCTATACGTTACAGATGGTGGATATTTCAAAATATACGCGGATTCACCTATTTTCAAAGTGCTGTTTACAGAATACCACTACTGGCATCCAATGTTGTGATTCACAACAATATCACTCTTATAAATGTTTTCCTCCGCTGGGAAAAGGGCGTGAAGATAACTTTTACTATACGCATCCCCTGTGTTGAAGTTTTGAGAGTTATACCTCTGCTGAGACTAATCGAACCCAAGACGATATACACAATATATCAACCATGTACTATGGGATCTACCTAGTCCAGACACAGGTTTGAGGGTTTTTGTAGTGAATCCCTTTGTGGATCAACTTAGATCGTAAATCTATAATTAGTTCTATACATTCAACTCGTTTGTTAATTACTTTTATTTAGGGACTATTAACCACAAACTGCGATGACTAAAAAAGCTACTTTTTCTCCTTTGACCGTTCATCCGTTCCGTTCCGTTCCGTTCGTGTCCGTTTTCCGTTGGTCCGTTCGTTTTTCTTTGTTTCCTTTCATGATACTGTGTGCACTTGTGGCATGTGCCAATAAACGTTTTTTCTTTCTTTCTTTCTTTCTTTCTTTCATCATTTCTGCCGAAAGACGTCAACTGCTGGACATCGGCCTCTCCCAAGCATCGCCTCTTTGACCGGTTCGACACATAGTTAGGCTAATCCATGCTCAATATTATTAATGCGAAAGTAATTCTGTGTCTGTCTTTTCATCCCTTAGTGACTAGACAGTGTCGGTCGAATTTCGATGATATTTCACACACAGGTAGACCATGACCTAGGTTAGGACGTAGGATACTTTTTATCCCGGTAGTACGTTCCCGTGGGATAAGTTCCGACCGCCACCATGGTAAGGCCGCGGGCAAAAGCTAGTCCTAAAATAAATACATAATCATAAACAAACTCAAACTTGAGGGCGACCTACATTATTTACGTAAAACTATAAAGCTTGCTTTTGAATGAGCACCAACAAAAGTATTTAATCGTTCTGCCGACAGAATACCAATGAGGGTTGATCATAAACTGAGAATATGCCGATTTTTCTTGTGAACATTCGACCTTATAGCCTGAGAAAATCAATAAATATTGATTGCAAAATTCCAGGACATAAAAATCCTCGAGAGTGGGGCTCTTGCTGGGGGTGGGAAGTTGTTGGAATGTAGTTAATTTTTTTAGAACTAATTGTAATGATATTTCTAAAACTTTTCGAGGTATGAACAAAAACCTGTAGAAAAAGTGACATTTGAAACCCCCCGCACCTCCAGCACAACCCCCACCCTCGAGGATTTTTTAGTATGTTAACAACTGCTACAACTGTACCAATTTTCAAAACTACACCAATTATTTTATCCATTTGCCTATTTTTGACCTAATTTTCTTATACTATTAGGTTTTCTGGTAAAAGTTAATATATGTACGTATAGTTTGACGTTTGTGTGATCCGAACAAACTTAATCAATTCTTGGAGCTTACTTACACACACACACACACTCATACATAATTTATATATCTGTAATTGGTACGATGTATATAATAAAATACTCTATTGTATCATCTAGGAAAAAATTTCGCCCATCAGGTAGATTATTAAAAAAATATTGGACACATATTTTTGCTTTTTTACGTAATCAAAAGAACACGGCGATAAATTGAGTTGAAATGTGGCATGACGTCACGCCTTGCTAGATTTTATACTGAGTTGTGACGTAGCTAGGCCCCACTCCCCAACTTGAATGCGTTTTATCTAAGTACCTTTTTAATAATATGATAAAGCAAAAAATACGTGTCTATTATTTTATTACTATCTGGCTGACGGACTAAATAGAAATTCTTTGTTTTTACCCAGGCATCATCCCCCATTAAAATTCTCGAAGACAATTTCCTGATTTATTATCTCCGATCACTGCTTAACCCTTGTATGTTCGATTCAGTAGCGATGTTGCACGAACGTTATTGAAATTTATTGAATTCAACCAAGACCTAGTGAACGCTATTAATATATCAAACTACGTTACTGAAACTAAACAGGCTGAATTTTTATTTATTGGTAATCTTTTATGGGGTGAAAGTACTCATTCGTCTTGTTTTCGTGTCGATTGTGTACGTGCTCTTCTTCGTTGTTTTTATGTTAATTGAGAGGTGGCCACGTTGGTTGCAGGTGCGGTGCTTCTGATCGAACCATGCCCCACTAGCTGGAGTGTCTCAAGTGCCTGTTCACCTGCACCTCGGATGACCAAATGTACTCATGAACATAACCAGCTGTTACTATAACGCCAAGGCTCAAATATTGCCTGAACGTCTTTTGTTTCATACGAAATTGCCATATTTCCCTGGGGGCAAATATGGCTATGTTGTGTATGTATGGATTTCTTTTCGATATATTCTGAGTCGGTCGTATTGCTAATTTCTCGAAACTGATAAAATGATAATATGTAGCTATTGTCCTTTCATAAACGTCAATCAAAACCGTCCATTAATTCATACCTTGACCTTATGTATATCTTCACATAGAATTACTAGCTTTTGCCCGCGGCTTCGCCTGTGTGGATGTCGGAAAATATCTCACAGGAACGTACTACCGGGATTAAAAGTACCATAATTATGTGTTAATCCAGGTAAACAATGTCTTCTCGCATTGTTTATATTGTATCCGAGTAGCGGCGCGTGGACTGATATCGAGCCTTTTCAGGAAAAACATCGTAAGCGCCAAAAATCATAAAACTATTTTTCTTCGTAACCTCTTGACAGTTTTACATCTTATCGCGATTACTCTTAAATTTTATTTTAAATTTACACGAGTTTATTGTTGTAAGAAATTATCATCGTAAATAAAAACATCGTTAATTAGGAAAGAAAAAACCCATTCCAGTAAAAAGTGCAAATTGTCGCTTACGATGTTTTTTTCTGAAAAGGCTCGATATTATGATTCCCGGAGGATAAAAATTCTAAAACCTAACAATAGGTAGTAACGGAATATAATATAACGGAACGGATAATCACCTACTTGCAAGCCAAAGAAGGCAACTTTAAAGCGAAAATATAAATCCCCTTTATTTCCCTATCCCGTGAGAATATCGAAAAAAAATAGTTACCTAAATAATTACAGGTACGGAACTTAGTAAAGCTATTGTTCTCTGAATTACTAAAGTGTCTTTGGCGATGGCGAAAGTCGGGCTGAGCGATGATGAGATCAAGGGGATGATTTTCCGAAAATGGCAAAACATGTCATTCGTAATTTCTAAACAAGGCTTAATACCAATGTTTTCCTTATTCAAATATTTTTTTATACCAAACTTTCGTCCCCTATTTTCCCCGCTGATTTTCTCAAAACGCTGAAACACGTGGTTTTTAATTTTTAACCAGAATGTTATTTTACTCCCTTAAGGGTTGAATTTCAAAAATCTTTCCTTATTCCTTGCCTATATTATAAAGGGAACCTCTGTGCAAAATTTCAGCTTTCTAGGTCCAAGGGTTTGATGAGATGCTGGGCGTTGATGAGTCAGTCAGGCAGTCAGTCAAACAGGACTTTTTTTTTATCTATAAAGAAAATATTTATGAAAAAAATATAAGTGAACACTAACGTATCGATTTTATTGTAATAACAAGGTCGGACTTGTCATAACTTGTTCATGCTAATAGACAAGTAGACATGTTGAGTAGGTATTTGGGTTTATAGTACAAGTTTCTGAATATGTATGTAGGCCGAAGTTTGGGTCAAATGGTGTATATTTTGTGCTCTCATTCTCATTAACATGGACGAGGGAAATAGCGAAGCAACTCTTAAGTCTTCAGATGGCTACATTAACCGAGTTATAGACCTTATAAATAGTTGCGTTTTCAGAACAAAACAGAGATTACTTAGATCTTAGGGCTTATTCACGTTAGGGTTTTATATACGCGCGTTTTATGTAACACGCGTCCGTCGCTTCCTGTCTACAAAAAGCAGCACTAGCTGCGTTTGAATCGCGAATACGCGCGCCTACTACGCGTTAAAAAACGCCGTGTAAGGGAATGCACACGGCGTTTTTTTCTGCGGCGGTATGATTATAAATTCATAACTATTTAGCCGTATGCGAATACTTATTACAAATGTGGTTATGGATATCTTCCTAGCTCAACTGAAGAGATGAATGATGAAAAAAAATGCCCATTATTTTTACGAGTAGGTACATACAACGAGTCGGCGTATCACCGGTCAGTTTCCCTCAGTCGTCAGTTTATTTAATTCACCAGTTTCGATAATTAGTCAGTTTTGCCGATTAGACAGTTTTGTTCAATTCGTCAGTCAAATTGCAGTCGGTAAAATACTGCACACACGTCTGCTAATATAAATATACAGGGTGTCTGGTTTCGGAATAGTAAAACTTAAAGGGGAGGTAAAGACCATCAAACTGAACAACTTTTTCCCGGGGACCAACATCGTAATCGTGAAAAAAAAATCAGTCATCCCATACAAAACTTCAATACCTACTCGAACAAATGTATGAGACGACTGATATTTTTTTTGCGATTACGATGTTGGTCCCCGGGAGAAAGTTGTTCAGTTTGATGGTCTGTACCTCACCCTTAATTTTCGTCACACTGTGTACAGACACATTGTATATTATGGTCTATTTGATAACTTCTAGCCATATTTATGGAATAATAGACAAACTCGGTTTGTGAAATTGTAGAACTGAGATACCTACATACATATGTTTATTTCAAGAGCTCTGGATGGAATCTCGTATCCATATTACTGCTTATACGCGTATATTATTTTGTTGTTAACATAAATGAAGAATCTTTTAGTTACATTCAAAGTGTAAAAGGGCAAAGAGTCCTATTAAGAAACGGTCACCACTACAACCATGTGCATAACAATAAAAACGGCTCTTCATGGTGGTGTTGTGGGGACAGGTCATCATAAAACGATCTCATAAATTGGATGAATTAATTAAAAACATTTTTGGTGACTTTATAAAAGACGGATCCGAAAAAAATGACGTTTGGACGTGTTTAGGTCGGTTAAGACTTATTAACACGAAAGATGTTAAAATAATAAATTAATTGAAATCCGAGATTAAAACAAATGTTTTTAAATTCTTCGATCGAATTCATTTTAATTGAATCTGTTTTATTTGATTTCAATTTACGAAATATCGTTAGGTATTATAATATTCAGATTTCAGTTAAGTAATGTTAGAAGTACTTACATTTTTAAAATATTAGTTTGTTATCTTAAAAATACAGACTGAAGTTTGATTTTAATAAGGTTAGTTATTCATTACAGCAGATAAAATTATCCACATAATTATTGTGTTTATTCAACGCTTAAAAACTTTTCCCTTGAGTGTACCAAACTGACGAATCGACGAAAACTGCCCAACACTGGAACCTGTCGAGTTAACTCAACTGTCTAATCGGTCAAACTGACCAATCGGTGAAACTGACTAATTAACGAAACTGGCGAATTAAATAAACTGACGAGTGAGGGAAACTGACCAGAGGGCCAACCACCACCACTTAAAGCAGTATTATTTTAATGTTACTTCAGTGTGAGAAAGAGATGAAGCTATACAGGACGTCTAGCTCTATCTCTTTCCCACACTCAAGTAAGATTACAATAATACTGCTTTAAGAGGTGGTGGTCTAGCTCCAGGTGATACGCGGACTCGGTACAACGACTAATTCAAAGGCCCTGAATATATTACAAGAAAATATACCTGATATTATTTTTACGTAGCTATTCACAGAGGCATTTTCTGGACGAATAAATATTCTCCAATTCTAACAGAATAATGTAACAGCTTTCCCATCATTTATGACTACTAGGACCCAAAACTACCAAAAGGTTATGTTGGAATATTAACGACTGCAAAGGCTTAGTATGAATAATTCTCTGACCTCATTAGGTCGTGCAATACAAAATTCAGATAGGACGGTTCAAGTTAATGTTGCGTCCAGGGTCAGGCACAACATAGGTAGGTACATGCCAGAAGGTCTGCTCCATACAATCAGTAAAAAGACGAAAACGCAAGCACACACACGCTTAACATAAAACAAGTGCAAGCGCACTCGCTACTGACATTAGGGCGAAAATAGACATGCCTGTAGCTTGTCCAAAACTAAGCTATTATCTTGCATGTCAATGGCATGCAAGCTACTTGCACAGTTTTGTACAAGCTACAGGCATGTGTATTTCGCCCTTATTACTTAGTTTTAGACAATTTAAGGAAGAAGAGCCGAGGTAGCCCGCCAAATTAAATTTTTCTTAAGTTTTTTTGCAATTTGCAGGTCAGTGTCAGGTTTTATTTTAATCAAAATATGATTCGCGACAACAGCAAATGTTTATTTACAGAATCAGAATCTTCAATCATCAATACAACTCTCTCAGTCATAATTGGCCTCAAAAGTCATGATTTCAAGAAATAGTCATTCGATAGGGTAACTTGAACTTGGAGAGTTGTATCGATGATGTTAATGATAATAATTATGTAATTACATATTTGTTACGGTCGCGAATCATATTTTGATCAATATACAACCGATGCTGACCTGCAAATTGCAAAAAAACGTAAGAAAATTTGAACGTCGCGGACTACGCTGGCGCTTTCGCCTTTGAACTCCGTATGTTTCTTCTATACGTCTGTATAGACGTGTACAGATAAATGAATAGTTTCACGCAGATATCTGCGTGAAACTGTTTTCGCTCGTTTCGTGGAGCCGACCTCTTCTCTATGTACCTTATTGTGTAGTCTAGGATCAGTTGAAATCTTTTAATGACCGCAGGTAGAGGCAGCTCCAGGGTTGCGGGATGTTCGAAAGTGTATCCGTGCCCCTGGCACAGGCCACTGAAGGAACACTTGTCGGTAACTCCCGTTCTGTTTGATGATTTCCCATCCAAAAAAAAAAAATAGAAAAAACGGTAGAGGCAGCTGGGTGTCGCAACTGGGAATTAATTAGGGACCTTGCCACCGGCGCGGTGTCTGATAAATAATTGGTGTTTGATAAACTGTTATTTCAGAGGGCTCGAGTAGACTGATTAAACTGAGAAGATTTTTTGCCTGTCTGTGTTCTTCGTCGTGATTTATTATAGTAATATAACATTCTTTTCGTTTTTACAAATTGGTTTTCCAACTCATTACCAAAACTATTGCTAACATTTTCAGTTTTTTCTTTAGTGATTTGGTTTACCTTAACGCACAAAAATATCTCCATCCATCAAACACATACACAATTCATCCGTACCTCGATTCGTAAATCCAGAACTAATGGCCGTGAAACTATGTTTTATTTGCAAATCAAAGAGTAGCAGTCCTTTAGTAAACGAGCCAAAACAGAATAATTAGGTATATTAAGCAGCTGAATAGTTTCTGCGATGGAGGTAAATAGAACCTCCCGATATAGAGGATACATAGATAAAAAGGATGATACTACTACCACTAAAGATTATTTGGTATACAGGGTGATTATTGCTACCTTAACCATTGCACACCCATAACTTGGAGTAATTACTTCACAGATTTTGAAAAAAATGTTACAGTCAGCTAGAAAAACGACGATTCTCACTTATTTTTATAGAGTTCAATGCGATGTTTTGCATACCTAAGAATTAAAAGACTTGACGGGAAATTACAGTACTAGAAAAGTCACAAATCATAAAAACCCTTTTCCAAAAACTTCATAAAAAATAGTAGTTTATACCTACAATATTGAAAAGGTATTTATTGGTCTTATGCATACCTTTGCTGTCCCTTTCACATAATCAGCATATAACGTTCCCACTGCTGGGACACAGGCCTCCTCTCGGTGAGAGTGAGTGGGCCGTAATCCACCACGCGGGCCCAGTGCGGGATGGTATATATCAGTCTTCGAACTGTTGGTTCTAGGACATGCCGCTTTCCTTACGATGTTTTCCTTCACCGTTTTGAGAGCAGTGGTGATGAAATAATTTACACAAAGTGCCTGTCTGGGTTCGAACCTACGACCTACAACTCGTAAGTCGTGGCCGCTACTACTGGGCCACCACTGCTCTACTATTTCCCTTTAACCCCATTAATTAAATCTCATTCCTCATTCAAGAGAGACCTTTGCCGTTAATCAAACGTAATAAATAAAATAAGCACTCAAATAGCGTCGTATTTCTTTTCAAAGAAGGCCGCCGGGAATAGACAACTCTTTGAAGTATAGACTTGCACCTCGTAATTTTAAACCAACATTGATTTAAACTTTGCAAACGTAAAGTTAGTATTGCAAACTCGAGAACGCTTTGATAGCAAGAGCTCTTGAAAGATGCCGCGTAGGTAGGGGGTGGTTCTGCTAATGATGATCAACCCATTAATTTTGTTTTTGGGAATAGATTTTTTCTAGAATAAAATCTATTGTCAGTCTTGTCAAATATACAACGTGTATCTGGACGTACGATATTAAATAAAAACGAGCATAGTACTAATCCATCGAAACATTTTAAAACATGATGATTATTAGTTAATGGAAAATTTCAAAATTGCAGTTTTCAAACAAAATAAATAGCAGAATCAACTGCATTAAAAGTAAACACGCTTTATCCACGAAAAGTCACCGACCAACGATGCGGTGCGGGGCGTGGCGGCGGCGGTGCGGGGCACAGGTAGGTAGGCGCACCGCGCAGGCACTTTAGTCGGAGAACAATACAAACGCAGAGAATAGAATCATATGTTGTGCGCAGGTTCTTGACCTTACAATGTTCTATTATTATTACGGACTCAGATCTACATCATGTTGAAAAATAAGAAAATGAAAAATACATTTCCTGTGGCTAAAGTATTCATTGGATTTGATTGATTTTTTGCATACGGGTAAAGAAGATGATTCTCTTTACGTGGTTTAAAGGAATGTCAATCGTCCTGTTCCACCTTGTATGTCATAATTTGGGGTGTCCAATCAGGGTTTTTTCACCCACGGATTTATTTGATTCTTAAAGCCCTATTTACGCGGTGCAAGCTTACTGCCTGTGGCATAGCATACAATTGAAACAGTGGACATAACATGTGAACTGGCACCGTCTAAACAACACGTACAATTGTTGCACGATACGAGCGAGTTAGTTGCCGTTCAAAACTAGTATAGGTGTAAACAACACGTATAATTGTTGCACGATACGAGCGAGTTAGTTGCCGTTCAAAACTAGTATAGGTGTAAACAACACGTACAATTGTTGCACGATACGAGCGAGTTACTTGCCGTTCAAAACTAGTATAGGTGTAAACAACACGTACAATTGTTGCACGATACGAGCGAGTTAGTTGCCGTTCAAAACTAGTATAGGTGTAAACAACACGTACAATTGTTGCATGATACGAGCGTGTTAGTTGCCGTTCAAAACTAGTATAGGTGTAAACAACACGTACAATATTGTTGCATGATACGAGCGTGTTAGTTGCCGTTCAAAACTAGTATAGGTGTAAACAACACGTACAATATTGTTGCATGATACGAGCGTGTTAGTTGCCGTTCAAAACTAGTATAGGTGTAAACAACACGTATAA
This sequence comes from Fissipunctia ypsillon, assembly GCA_947568875.1. NCBI lineage: Eukaryota > Metazoa > Arthropoda > Insecta > Lepidoptera > Noctuidae > Fissipunctia > Fissipunctia ypsillon. The sequence goes on along the minus strand of OX387650.1, from coordinate 7,220,420 downwards.
TTGTTGCACAACGCAAGCGACTTAGTTGCCGTTCAAAACTAGTATAGGTGTAAAAAACACGTACAATATTGTTGCATGATACGAGCGAGTTAGTTGCCGTTCAAAACTAGTATAGGTGTAAACAACACGTATAATTGTTGCATGATACGAGCGTGTTAGTTGCCGTTCAAAACTAGTATAGGTGTAAACAACACGTATAATTGTTGCACAACGCAAGCGACTTAGTTGCCGTTCAAAACTAGTATAGGTGTAAACAACACGTATAATTGTTGCATGATACGAGCGTGTTAGTTGCCGTTCAAAACTAGTATAGGTGTAAACAACACGTATAATTGTTGCACAACGCAAGCGACTTAGTTGCCGTTCAAAACTAGTATAGGTGTAAACAACACGTACAATATTGTTGCATGATACGAGCGTGTTAGTTGCCGTTCAAAACTAGTATAGGTGTAAACAACACGTATAATTGTTGCATGATACGAGCGTGTTAGTTGCCGTTCAAAACTAGTATAGGTGTAAACAACACGTATAATTGTTGCATGATACGAGCGTGTTAGTTGCCGTTCAAAACTAGTATAGGTGTAAACAACACGTACAATATAATCGCATTCAATTCTGGAATGAAATGTTTTTATCGTACAAACAAGTAAAAAAAAATCTTGAGAAGATTATCAATAAAATTTTAATGAATATTTGGCAGCGCAAATACGGGCAGTACTTGAATAAATTGTACAAGGACGTGAAGGACATGAAACTCTGTATTTAGACAAGCAAAACTTGCATGCAATAATCACCTTGCAATACAATTGCCTTAGTGTAAGTCGCATGCAATTTTATTGAACGTCAAAACTTGCATTCAATTATCGTATGCTATTTTATGGAAATCGCAGGCGTATAAACACTTGCATGCAATTCTTAAATGGCAATAATTGAACGTGCTTTATGCATGCGATTATTGATCTTGAACGTTCCAGAAATTTGCACTGTGTAAATTGGGCTTTACTTTACGTTTAGTTTCGACACTTGAACACAGTAGACGAAGTATTATTTTATTTCCTCACACAGATGTTTTACATACAAAAGCGGAGCATTAATTTCAATTTGAGAGGGTTTTATTAGACTTATGCAAGCAGGCGAACCGTAAATTCAAATTACCTAACTCTTCCTTTACATAAATCTCTTTATGCGAATGTTCGGGCTCGGGCAGAAATACCACTGACCTTCTTTTTTTAAAAGTTCATATTCATGAGTATATTCACCCCCTGAAAGATTGTCATTGAATTTAAAGTTAGCCTGTAAACTAACTAGTCTGTATCTCATTAAAATAATTCGCTACTTCATAGAAACAATGCACGTTGAAAAGTCAAAGTTCCCGAAAATAGCTTTGTAAAGTTTCAAACGCTATCTAACTCGGCACTGCCACAACTCATTAACAGTTACAATGTTTTACATTTTCTAATTACTCCCGGCGCCTGGTTTCAAGCTGTAATGAACCGGAATGTACTTTGTACACTGAGATAAATTCGTGTCGGTTTCAGCTGTATCTTTAGATTTATAAGGTAATAAAGTTGCTTTGTGCAATTGTTATTTTTTCTTGAGTCGGCTCAAGTTTTCGACAGATAGCAATGGTGCCAGTTGGTAGGCTGACTGACTCCAGCATGAACCTACGTGCAGGATCTTTAAATCACCCGTTTTTTTCTGGCTAAAGTAGCACATTCGCGATCAAAGAATGATCAATTTTGACGTAAAACCATCTAAAAATGTATGCAATGTATATCTTATCTCATTGTGATAAGTTATAAATTAGAATGAATGCCGAAAGTTTGATCAAACTCTTTGCACGTCAGTCATGACACCAACCCGAAAAGCAGCTCCTGGGTCAGTCCGTTGCTATATCATGTTTCTCTAGATCAGTATTCAGTCATGATTGTGGATCGCCTGGAGGACACGGTGGAGCATACGGTGGAGGTCTGCCCGGCTTGGGCGGAGCACCGCCGTGTCCTCGCGGAAGCGATAGGCGGCGGCGATCTCTCGCGTCCGGCCCTGGTCCAGGCCATGGTACGGAGCGAGAGTACATGGGAAGCCATTACCTCCTTCTGCGAAGCAGTAATGCTCGTGAAGGAGGAGGCGGGACGCGTGAGGGAGAGGCAACCTTTGCGCCCTCACGCCCCTAGTCGCCGCAGGAGACGTCCTGGGCGTCGGGAATTGGCAGCCGATTCCCGGCCACCGTAGGCGCGGGCTTGCGGACGGCGAGCAATGGGTAGCTCGCCGTCCGGTAAGGACCAAGCCCGAGTCGACGGTGCGTTGTGTTCCACGCGCGCCTCAAATAGATGTCAGCACTATTGACGGGGTCCGCTAGGGCCGATGCCAGCTAGGGTTGCGGGATGTTCGAAAGAGTTACCGTGGCCCCGGCACAGGCAACAGAAGGAACACGGGTGGGTTTTAGTCAGTAAAAGTCTGACACGCCCTCCCGCTCCGCCCAGAGCGGGAGAAGTCATTTGATGATTTCCCATCCACAAAAAAAAAATCATGATGTAGATACCAATAATGTCAATTCGACACTTAGGTCTAGAAAACATCTCGATATTTAGATACAAAGTGGACAATCATGACAAAGAACCCTTCCGATAAATTCCCTCTCGACTATTGTATCGCAAGGAATTCGCCCACATTCTGTACACGCTTAAATCCCTTTGGTTGGAACCTTGTCGTCTTGAACATCCTCAAAGGACTCGCAAAGGAATTTATATACCGGGTTCACTGCCTATGCCTAATTATATGGATAAACATAGTAATCAGCAAACTGTCAAACATGATTTAGAACTGAAGTAAGCTGTAGAACGCCACTTCGATGTATTACTTTCTAAAGAGATACCAAAGTCCTGTCTATACATTCCTTAACGCTTTCAAGTACACGTTACTAAACGCATAGACGTCATATCAAGAAAACTTCCATTGTCTCGTTCAGTGTCCTTGAAAGCGTTAAAACCCACCCGTGTTCCTTCAGTTGCCTGTGCCAGGGGCCACGGTAACTTTTCGAACATCCCGCGACCGTGCAGGTGCCTTAGAACCCTAGGGTTGGATTTGGACAGTGTAATTTCAGTCACACATTGATATCCTTGATAACTTTTATTAATTCTCTTTAGAAATAAGTTCAATTCGTTAAAAATATCAAGCATTCTAAAATATGTAAGCCGTAGCCTCTAATCGTTTGTTGGTTGATTACGTTATCGTTAATACTGATATAATTAGTATTATCAGTCCACTACTGGACATACATTTCCAAGCACACTGAAAGAAACCAATGATTTTTGAAATGAAAACTTCTTTAAGGGGGAAGCGCCAGGGTAGCCGCGAAATTCAAATTTTCTTACGATTTTTGCAATTCGCAGCTCAGTGTTTGGGTGTATGTTGATTAAAGTATGATACGCGACCGTAACAAATGTGTATTTACAGAATTATAATATTAGAATCAGTAATAAAATTCCTTAAGTTAGTACCTACGAGTATTATCCTGAAATGTTAAGATTTCATGAAAATATAGTCATTCAATAGAATTACTTGGTCTTAGAGAGTTGAATTTATGACTTTAATGATTATAATTCTGTAAATGGATATTTGTTATGGTCGCGAATCATATTTTAATCAATATACAACCTAATACTGACCTGCAAATTGCATAAAACGTAAGAAAATTTTAATTTCGCGGGCTAACCTGGCGCTTTCACCTTAAGCGATTTTTGGTAGGGAGAAATCTTACGGGTTCGCGTCACCGACATGCGACATGCTATGTTGGTAGGGGTAAATCTAACGAGTTTGCGTCACCGACATGCGACATGCTATGTTGGTAGGGGGAATCTTACGGGTTCGCGTTACCGACATGCGACATGCTGTGCACAGTTTTACGTCTACTGCTACTAAAAATCTACTGTTTAATAGAAAAGTTCAAACCTATTTGACCAAAATGTATGAAACAGCTGATTTTTTTTTCGTGATCCCATAGTTGGTCCCATAGTGAAAGTTGTTCATGTTCATGGGTAGAACACCCTGTAAACATTTCGAGACTGTAAAAAAAATCATCCAGTATTCTAGCCCATCTACTAAAATCGTCCTAATATTTCAGCTGTCTTAGTTAAAACATTACATAACATCACGCCTGTATTTCCCGAAGGGTTAGGCAGAGATGTACCTATTATTAGTACACGCACATTAAAACCTTTGTTAAAACCCTAACCTAGCCTAGTTTAAAAGTTTTAATTAAACTCTCCTAATGTAAGTGTAAGCCATTCTCCTGTATTTTGCTACCTTATACAAATTATTTAGAAACTTTAGGACCTTGAAAAGTTTGCGACAGACAAAAGGAAGAAACTTTTAGAATATGCGGCTTGGCTTCTTGTTAAAAGCCAAAGCTTGTTAGTTAAATTTTGAGGTTATTGCAGCTCACTTTGATTACATATCTTAAAAGGCAGTTGGTTTTTCAATTTATTCTTCATGACAAAGTCATTGTTAATTGTGGTGCATTTATTTATGATACTTTCACATTTTCTTTCTTTCATCATCATCATTATCATCATCAACATTCTCCTGCCCTTATATCCCAATTTATTAGGGTTCTGTACCTCAAAAGGAAAAACGGAGCCCGTCGTCTGTCTGTCTGTCAGACAGCCAATTTGTTCCGAATCTAATGGACTGATTAAGTTGAGGTACATATATTCATTTCTGTGACCCAAACACGGACGTGTAACATAAATAAATGAATTTTGAATATGGGGGACGCTTTTGGGGGCAAATAAGAAAAAAGAATTGTTTTACAAACATACTGTGTGACATATCAAATGAACGGTCTTACTGTGGCGTTCTCAAATAGATTTTTTTAAATATTTTTTAAAATAAATAGTTTTAAAAGTTATTTAAGAAAATAGTCGAAAATTGACCATATCTATCTCCGTAACTACGAAGCTAAAAAATTTGAAAAAAATACAGAGAATAGTTCTTTCTATACTTACAGATTACAGGAAAACCTACAATAAGTCTATGGTCTTAATATAACACGGTAAGTCTCTGAATATTGTGCGTAAAAACTATATTTGCAGTTGGAATGTATGGGAGAACATGTTTTTCAACTAGGTATAATGTTAAGTTTGTTTTTGGGATAATTCTGTCTCTTCTCTTTCTTCATCCCAATTCCCAACTACGGAACCCTTCAGTGTGCGTGGTCCGACAAGCACTTGGCCGGATTTTTTGAGGTCGGTGCAGCATGTCTGTTTCTCCCATACTTCTCTATTAGTCGTCATTTCGGTAGTCACCCTCTTTCTAGCCAAGTCATAATTATTTCGCACAGTCCAGCCATCGTGTCTTCCCCTACTCTTATAGCCATCCACATTCATACTCAGAACTTTTCTGACGGCATTTGCCTCACTCCTTCGCATCACAAAAGATTATATTGGTTCTCACTGTGGCTGAAATGTGTTCATATGTAGGTAATTAATTTGTGTCAGGATTTTCAACTTTTAATTAATTTATTGTTAATTCTGACAAGGTTTATGAATAGGGTTATTTTAGAATATTAACTCTTTGGTTTCTCTAAAGAGTACCTTCCTACCTATATAAACTTTAGATTATGTGGAGCTGATGTGTTTGTATGATTTAAATTTTATGTACTGTTTACACACTGCCGCTGCGGTAAGCGAAATCATCGCGAAAACTGATCAAATTGTATGAAGCACTATCACACCTCCGCCGGGAAACCGGGAAACTACGGAAAACTAAACATCATGCTAACTAGCGGAACATCATACGAGTCAGTTGAATTGAACTACTGCGGTTTCGCGGCGGAGATGTGCTCCCCGCCTCAACGTTAGTGTGAAAACTGTGTAATATTCATTTACTAAAGTCGACTTTCAATGTACTAGCGTCAGTAGTCAGTACTATTATTATCTATACTGTGGCACTAGTAACCTACCTATTGTTTCAGTGCGTGTATGGTACTTCTTTATGACAAAAGTTGTATACAGTGATAGAGACCCATGTAACAAACTTTGTATTGTATTGTATTGGCTAAAGTGGTTACTAAGTGAAGTAACAGTTGAAGTTTAATTGGAAATTTCTTGCTTGTGAAATTGATGATATTTCTTAGCTATCATAGACAAGCCAATTTTCGGGGCAAAAAGTACCTTATCCAGACAACCTATCCGCCTAATTTAATCTAAAATGTTTTTGTCGCTTAACCGCACAAGCATGTCAGGCATTTCATTTATTGAGTATAACATTAGTAGGGATAAACGTATTTGAAAAGTTTCACGAAAATATTTTTTCTGATCCCTCCTTTATATTCTCTGTTCACAATATTAATAAAAACAATGCCCTTAAGCGAATAAGGTTATATTTAGCAGAGGGTATAATATGTAAACTAATGATTTTTCTTCGGGCGTTTTTTTCGCCTACGGTACGGTTGACTAGAAATTAGAACGCTTGATTTTTGGCACTTGCCTAATGACTATACAGCATGTCCCGGAGTTAACGCACAACCTCTTAAGGGGTCATTGTACTCAACATTATGAACAACTTTTACTACAGGACCAAACCTGAAATCGCGAAAAAAAATCAGCTGTTCCCTACATTTATTATGTTCGCATAACTCGTCAAAATTTACGGAACAGTTTTCTTTTCTCGGGAGTTCTGGTTTGGTCCCATAGTAAAAGGTTAGACTTATGGAATACAACAACGTACAACTTTATACACAATGTTTTATGTAAATTAATATTATTTCGATTTTACCACCCTATTCTTTTTTTAAATATCAGTTAAGAAATGACCAGTACGTCTCTTATAGGCTGCAAGTCCTAAGTCATCTTTTAAAATACGCGACATGGTTCTAGGTGCTATCTTCATCTTCCGAGATAGAATCTTTTGCTTTCGGACAGGATTTCAACCGGTACACAAACATTTTACTAATACCAAGCGTATGGAGAGTTTTAAAAATTGCATTTGGCTCCATACCTACTTCGTGTAATGCAATCACAGCGATTCGGTTCTCTTTATCACCCCACTCCATTTTAATATCGCAAAATATTGTACAATGTATTGGCGCCAAAATGTGAAAACTCAATGAACAATCATATAAAAATGACAGATTCCCAATTCAAATGTAATATTTTGTTTATTTTTAATTGTAACAGTATTTATGGCCAGACTAAGTATATATAAAAGAAGAAACTGACTGACTGACTGACTGACATACATACATATCAACGCACAGCCGAAACTACTGGGACTAGGAATGTGAAATTTTTCACACGGCTTCCTTTTATAACGTAAGGGAGAGTACTAAAAAGAGGTTTTTGGAAATTCAACCTTTAAGGGGGTGAAAAGGGGGGATTTCGTTTGTATGAAAAATCTTATTCCTTGAGTTAATTAACTTGAAACTTGGTACGAATACTTATCTAAGTAAATTATGAACTTCATAATTTTTTGTTTTTCTAAACTCCCCCCAAGAGTAGGGTGTCAAAGTTTGTATGGAAGAATTTTAACGCGCAGCCCGATTAATTCAAAATTCAGTATTTATACTTAAGACTAAAACTAAAGAATAACCTGTATCAGGATTTTTCGAAAACTACCTCCGATGGGGTGAAAAGGGGTAGTCAATTTTACAGGGGAGGATTTTACTGCGCGGTTTGATTAACTCGAAAATTGGTATAAATAATCTTTGACTCAAGTTTTGGAAGTATCCTAAACATTTTTTTTAAATCCACCCCTGTGGGGATACAGTTTATATGAAAAATCTTATTCATTTTGTTAATAAACTTGAAACTTGGCAGGAATATTTGAATGAATAAGCGATAAAGTTTCTCACTATTAGTTTTTCAAAACTACCCCTCAAAGGGGAGTTTAAGGGTGTTAAATTTTGTATAGAAAAAGTTTAACGCGCCGTCTGATTAACTCGAAACTCGTTATCTATACTTAATACCATAAATAAAAAACAAAGTGTATCAGGGTTTTTCGAAAATCTGCCCCTAAAGGGGTGAAAAGGGGTAGTCAATTTTATAGGGTAGGATTTTACTTAGTGGCTTGATTAACTCAAAAATTGGTTTAAATAACCTGTAAGTCAAATAATGGAAATTGGGGGTGAAAAAAATCTTATTTCGTTGATCTTTTAACTTGAAACTGCCCGAATACTTCATCATCATTCTCCTGCCCTTATCCTAATTTATTTAGGGTCGGCGCAACATGTCTACTTATACTAATGTTATAAATAAATAAGAAAGATCTTAATCTATAATACTACCATTTAAAGCGGGTGGAGGGGGTTGTGAAATATGTAGGGGAAAGTAAGAAAATCACACAACGAAATAACGTGTGAAGTGCTGAAGGACTAACATATCAGATTTTTTGCACAAGGGGTCCTTTTAAAACGCAGGCGAGCTCTATGAAGGGGATTTTGGAATTTCGACCTTTAAAAGGGGTGAAAAAGGGGGTTTTCTATTGTATGAAAAATCTTATCAAACTTGAAACGTGGCACGAATACATTCTTAAACGAATAATAAAGTTTGTCATTATTTGATTTTTCAAAACTACCCGTCAAAGGGATTTTATTTAGGGGGTGCTAAAGTTTGTATGGAAGAATTTTAACGCGCTGCCCGGTTACCTCGAATAAATTAATACTTTTGACAAAAAACATAGACATAGTTTTTGGGTTTTTCCAAAATTGACCAGCAAAAGGGGGTAATTTATTTTTTGAGGAGGATTTCACTGCGTATCTAGATTAAGTCAAAAGTAATCTAAACATTAAATGACGAAAAATATGATTCAAGATATTTTTAAATCAACCCCTTTCGGGGTGAAAAGGGAGGAACAGTTGATGTGCTATAAATCAATCAATAAATCCTTACATATTATAAAACAAAGTCCCCCGCCGCGTCTGTCTATCTGTGTGAATGCGATAAACTCAAAAATTACCAAACAGACTTCCAAACGGTTTTCACCAATGTACGGAGTGATCCACAAGAAAGGTTTAAGTGTATAATTCGTTAAGGTTTTGTGTAAATTGGCTGAAATATGACGATTATTGTATAAGATGTCGGAAAAAATCATGCCGATTGAGAGCTTTACGGGCATGCGCCGCGTAAACCGTAAGAGTTACATTCAATTTATTACTATTCTAAAGGATTGTAAATCTTAAAAAAATCAAGAAAAAGAAATCCACAATAGCATAAAAAATTCAAAATAGTTTATTATTTTTCATTTCATTCAATAGCATTTAAACATCTATCTTCTAAGAATGACCCACACAGTAACCATTTTTTTTTCAGAATTTGATAAAAATTTCATTGTTTTTTCCGATCGCTTCGCTTCCTTTTAATCCAGGTAGTACTTTCCCGTGGGATATTTTCCGAAATTCACGCAGGCGAAGCCGCGGGCAAAAGCTAGTTTCTAATAAGCAAAGCGAAAACGTTTGGAAAATGGAAAGAGTTTGATGAAAACTGCCCGGAACAAGTTGCTGGCAAGTGACGGTTAATTTAGTACTCTAGAAAACTGTTGGGTTGTTTTTGACGTACTGTCAACCCTTTGCTTGATGGCTTTGTAACAATGTTTAACTTTTAGACCATCGAGCCATTTTTAATTTCGAACTTTATTCAGAAAAAGTTTTATTAAATATGTATAATTATTTTAAAACTTCATTCTGTCAATCGTTTGAAGATGACAGAGACAGAATGATGTTTTAAATATGTTTAACGCTAAACGAATTTCGTGATTCTTGGTGCAAGAGAGCCACGTAAGTTCACTTAAGAGGGAAGGGCCAGGATAGCCCGCGAAATTAAATTATTTTTAAGATATTTGCAATTTGCAAGTCAGTGTTAGGTTGTATCTTGATTAAAATATGATTCGCGACCGTAACAAATATGTATTTACAGAATTATAATGATTAGAATCAGTAATACAACTCCTTAAGTTTAGTATAATCCTCAAATGTAAAGATTTCATGAAATAGTCATTCAATAGGATTACTTGGTCTTAAAGAATTGTATTGATGACTTTAATGATTATAATTCTGTAAATACACATTTGTTACAGTTGCGAATCAACATAGAACCTGAATTGACCTGCAAGTCTCAAAAATCTTAAGAAAATTTGTTTCGCGGGCTACCCTGGCGCTTTCGCCTTAAATTGGAATATGGTTCAAAATACAAAAAGTGGTCCGAAGGTTTCGTTTTGGATTGAAGATAGAAGTCATTTTGTAATGAGACTGATACACCGACATTGAAAATGATACTAACAGCGCCTTTATTTCGTAGCAGTAAAGCTGCGGTTTCCTAGAATAGCGGTGGCCGCCATATAACGGCCGCAGTGATGGCCGTCATGAAAATGATGGCAGCGGAGTTTGACTTGCGATGTCAAAAAACGCTCTCTAGGAAAACACACCAACCTATTTTCATAAACGACGTTTCGGAGACGTCATTCGCCTCTAAATGTGAACGTCCACTGGTCCTCACAGGCCGCAACCCGCAACGCGCGCACGGCACGCAACGGATTTTGGTTTGTTTTGTATGAAGAAAAGATCCGAGCGCTCGGTGCGGGCGGTACCGATGATAGTGGACGCAGTGCTACATGAATTCATAATCCGTTGCGTGCCGTGCGTGCGTTGCGGGTTGCGGCCAGTGAGGACCAGTGGACGTTCACCTTAAATTACTGACGCTATGTGACGGCCACAGCTTTTCTAGGAAACCGTGCGGTTTTTACAGTTCAAGTGTTATTTCTGGCGTGCGCTTGACCGTATGGAGACTAGAAATTGTGTTTCAATGTGTGATTGATGTTCTTTGACTGCGACTAACGTTGCTGGAAAGTTTTAAATGCAATCAATCGACCCGTTCGACTTCGATCAACATTCCCTGACCTTTTTGTAAGTAGTCAGTTAGTTCTGGAAATAAAAGTATAAGTTGTAGTGAATTATTGCACAGACAGCGGCTGGATTTCTTAAATATTGAAATTTTCTTTTCGATTTCGACTACTACTTGACTACCAACTTAAATTGTCTGTACCTACTTACATAAAATCACAACTGTCGTTTTTTGACAGTTGTACAAAATGGCTCTAACACGGCAAATTGACGTAGTATGTCAGTTTGATTAGCAATTAGTTTCCCTGACTGTACATCGGTACTTAGGCCTCGTTTACGGAGACGCGGGGCGCCGCGAGGCGCGGCGGACGTTTTTTCAGTTAACAGCCTGGCGGCGCGTGCTACGGCCCGCGTCATTTCACGCGCAAAGACAAACATATTATGGTAACTAGTGGTTTCGTTTATGAAGGAGCGGGGCATGCGGAATAGCGGTACCCGGCGCTGTGCCTGCCGCGTCGTCAGCTGCCACGCCCACGGCTACCCCTCACGGCACCTCTCCCTCCCCTTCCTTCACACATCGAAGAGCACGCAACGATGGCTGCTGCATCACCCGGCGCGTCACCCGCCGCATCCTACGCGGTGTCGTCCGTCGCTTCACCCGCCACATGCGACGCTACATTTCAAACGAACGCGTGCAAGAACACTTCTTTTTGAACGCTCTATAGGTACATCGCCGTATGTTTGTGTTTCCGGCAACCCGCGCCGCACATCGCGGCGTCTGACGCCCCGCGTCTCCCTGAACGAGGCCTTAGGCCTCTTTCAAGTAATGTCACTGCTTCAGCTAAACCTGGTCTACTTTTAGATTCCTTTGTTTTTGATGAAGAGCCTTTCAGATTGTTCCAAGGATGCGTGGTCTCTACTCAAACTAAAGCAGTCAAAGGGTTCTTCTTGAATTTAGTTTCGCGGTATCCTCACATTGTCTATTTGGGATAATACAGGGCATTTTTTAAATTACTATCCAAATTTTCGCAGGGTGTTCTGCTCATGAATATGAACAACTTTTACTATGGGACCAACTCTGAAATCACGAAGAAAAAATCAACTGATTCATACAAAAGTTCAATACCTACTCGACCAAAATGTATGAAACAGCTGATTTTTTTTCGTGATTTCAGAGTTGGTCCCATAGTAAAAGTTGTTCGTATTCATGGGTAGGACACCCTGCGAAAATTTTGATAGTGATTTAAAAAAATGCCCTGTATATTATGATTATGACACATCTTTATTTTTCGAAGACACGTTAATTGTTCGGCACGTACCCTGAAAGTTGTAAACAAAAAGCGGCCAAGTGTGAGTCGGAATTTCACACGAAGCGTTCTGTACCTACCACCGTACAATATTTAACACTTAATATATTTTTTATTTATTAAATACACGTTTCTTGTATGGAAACCCAATTTTTAACTCTATTTTGTTTCTATTATTTGTTGTTCACACTGTGAATATTTCGTGTGTTCAAAAGATACAGCCCTGTGACAGACGAACGGGCAGCGTAGCCTTAGTAATAGGGTCCTGTTCTCCCTTTGAGTGCGGAACTCTAACAAAAATCCTTAAAAGGGTTATTTTTTACGTTCATTCAGGTCTGGCGGCTTAACATTCTACCAGCCTATATTATGATGTAACAAAGAATTTATAGACATTTTATTTTCCTCAAAAACTTGAGAAGGGTCTTGTTTGGAACTTTAATTAAGTTATAAATAAATAAAAAGGGTTGCTTGTCTCACTCAGTTTGCCCTTACGACTTGAGCGAGACAAGTGTGTAATAAAAGTGATACTTTTTTTTTATGGCTACATCGTGTAAACATGACATTTGATTTCTAAGTACCGCTATAAAATAGATTGTACATTTTTCTCGTTAACCACTTTAAAAATGTCACGTTACAAAAAGAAGACTTGCTTGGAGGCGCCTGCACCCGTGCCTGAATCTCAATCAATCTGCCTAGCCTTTTCCCAACTATGTTGGGGTCGGTTTCCAATCTAACCGGATGCAGCTGATTACCAGTATTTTACATGGAGCGACTGCATAACTGACCTCCACAGCCCAGCTACTGGGTAACACGATATCCCTTGGTAAGACTGGTTGTCAGACTGGTTGTCAGACTGTTTTGTCACTGTCAAAGATCTACGAATGATAGCCGGGACCAACGGAGGCACGGAGGTTTCTCGATATATAGTTGATGGTGACCCATCCACGAACCGACCGCGGCAAGCGTTGCTGAACCTTCTTTCGACCCGTGCGGCTGTTATCATTTATGCACGAGCCCGATTGGTCGAAAACCTGTCGCAATATACGCGCGTATAGCCAATCACGACAGCGCATTGCTCAGTTCCTACGCTTGCCGAATTAACCAAGACTACAAAGGCAAAGGATCAGTCTCATACATATCATCACGCCTGTATTCCCCGAAGGGTTAGGCAGAGGTGTACCTATGGTACACCCATATTTCGCCTAAGTCCCATGTAAGATCGGTCTTCCCTTTATATGATTACGAAGAAGTTAATAATTATCCTTTTCTCTAATTGTTGCAGTTGGAAAATGTGCAGCTACTGGACAAGTACAATCTGCGGAACCCGTCTAAGGGGACCTTGTACTTCGCGACCACACACCTTATATTCGTGGACCATGAGATGAGAAAGGAGACATGGGTATGTACTCTTGCCATTAACCCCCTGTTTCTAAAAGCCCCTTGAATTTAACCTATTTAAATTTGTTAGCTGATGTTTTTTGTTTAACCAATCACAGAATTTAATATGACGCATAAAGTAATAAGTAATACTTTCACTTAACTGTAACTTGCTCAAAAGTATGAAAATAGCTATAATAAGAAATAAAGAAAATAAATGTATTTGACCCAGGTTAAGGCACATAATATTCACACAAAAACAAGAAACAGAAAAAAAAATTAAATTGTGTGCCCATGGCTGCGGTAATAGCGTTCTTTGCGAAGTATGTGTGGTGTAACTATGAATGATAGGCTGAGGAATGATATGATAGGGTACCGATGCGGTTTAACCTTTTAACCGCCCGACTTCATATCAGTTGTCGTGCCCCCAGCGCCGGGCAACTTGAATCATTACGATATTTGGTCGTAAATATACGACCCTGGCGAAATGGACACGAAAATATTTGTCGGATTAATCCGTCGTAGGCGGTTAAAGGGTTAAAAGAAGATGTAGTGACAAAATGTAAAAGAATATGCTTAGATGGTTTGGTTATGATGAGAAAATGAGTGAAAGGCGACTAACAAAAGGAATTTAGAAGGTAGATGTGAGTGGAAACGCCGGGAGGGGACGCCCTAGGAAGACTATTATTGGTGATGTTCTTCAGAAAGGTCAGGTGTGTAGTACCTACTTGCAACCGGCGTGCGTGTATGAACATAAACGAAGCAAAAGGTGTATGTAAGGGTCGTAGCAGGTGGCGTTCTGTAGTTTCTGCCAACCCCCATGGGAAGAAAGTGTGAGTTTATGCATGTATGAATGCAAATAGCTTGCGGCATGCATACAAGCTCTTGGCATACTTGGAGCATTCTCCAATCAAAAGTAAGAAAAGAGAAAATTATCCATGTAAGCAGCACCCTAATTGCGTAACACAGTATCAGTCAGAATCTGAATCATTTTGAAGCAAATTGCTAATCCATTACTAAAATTTGTCTGCTCAACAACGTAAATAGCGCAATGAATGTTGTTGTACTATCAAAATGAAACCGATTCCTACTGTATGTTACGCAATGCCCCGCGGGTCTCTTCTTTTCGAGTCGGTGACAAAGGTAAAAATATTATAATTCCTACGTAAGATGAGTTGGGCCCAGTAGGTGGCCACGACAATCGCGGCATGAATGGCGTTTTTTAGGCCATCAGAAGTGCAGATTTATGCAGTATGGAGTGTCCAACTCCAACATATTATTATGGGACATGGTTTGGTCAGGAGCACCGCATTTGGGCTAGGTGTCGGTTGGGTCAATAATCCCTCATTTCGCTAGATTGTGCTTGCAGTAAGCAGATACATAGGTTAAACACAGGGTGAGGCAACATGAATAGCTTAAAAACGGACTACTCTGTAAAAAAATATGCATAGTCAGAAATAAAAGAACCTCCTTTTTTTCGTCGGTTAAAAATAGAACCTACAGCTGTTAAATATTATATAGGTACAGCTCAAAGAAATACAAGCTACGAGTACTTCCATAGTTTTGTGCAAGTTTCAGGCATGAGATTCTGAAAGCAAAACTATTCAGAAGCTTTCAGCGAGTCCCCAAAGCTTTTAGTCGTGTCTTTACCCTTCAAACTGTCATTGCTTTCAATTCTAATATAGGGAATGATTGTATTTTTTTAATTTGTTTTTCTGAATCCTGGATAAAAAACCGGCCAAGTGCGTGTCGGACTACGGACAATGTAGGATTCCGTAGTTGGGATGAGGTAAGTATTATTCATCCCTAGAACAAACTTAACTTTGTAGTTGAAAAAATGTTCTCCCATACATCGATATACGTCACGGTCAATTCTCCAACTGCAAATGTCAGTTTGTAATCGCAAAAAAAATGTTATTATTTTGTAATCGCAAAAAAAAATGTTATTATAAAACTACAAATTAACGATTTTCGGACTTTTTCCTTTATTTGTGCTGTGAGGGTGCATACTCGGTAGGCGCTAATAATCCTTCAATATCCTAAGGGCGTGTCTTCCCTACCATTACTGCGCCCCCCGATCTAGTCCTTGATATGCAATGGCCTATGTAGCCCAATGAAACATGAGGCTATAGTATATTACCGCACTAGTGCAGTAATGTGCGCTACAGATAACTATACTATTTACGGAGATGTGCACTTTTTTAATCTCATCAAAGAGAATTCATGCCTTTTAATGCCCACGGTGTACATAAATAAAATATGATAAATTAACTTAATATTTCATCAAATTATTTATTTTGGTCAAAAAAATAACATTATTTCGTGTTCTACATCCAAATAACACACAAAATATTCAGTTTGTATGCTTTTAATACTTATTAGAGTGTTGGACGGCTTCGTGCCTTTGCCTTTCCTTTAACCTTCAAAGACACTGCGATAAAAGGAATCCGCGGGCCATATTTTATAATTTTCTTACATAGGTAGATAATTAGTTCATGAAAGTTTTTTTTTTTTTCCTCGCAAGTGTGTTGAAAAACGTCGTATGAAACGCGTGTGCATTGATAATTATTCATTCATTTACACACTCGACTCCCTTATCGCACTCCCCCCGCCTCGAGTGTATCGACCAACATAGCAAGCACACTTGTATCATAATGTACTGTTAGTTAGTCGTAGGTATTACCTGATAAAGATTATTGATAGGTATAGCTGCCGGCACGAATCGTGAGCACAAATTCCACATGAACTGTTGTTGCCGTCGTCAGCGGGCTCTTGCATTCTGTTTTCTACCTGTACACAAATAAGCTTGTTCTTATATTAACCTCATTGCCCCTGCCCGTGTATGAAATGCTGTAATAGGAAAAAAGATTCGTAAGGTTTAAAAGTGGAATTAGTGCTCACGACTTGTGCCGGCAACTATACCCGTTGTCTGTTCATTATAAGCAATCTAAAATGACACGTAATTTTATATATCGTCGTTGATACTGCAAAATGTCATATGTCAAAAAATATTGAAATTCAGTTTTTGATGCAAAAGTATCCAAAACAAGGAACCTATATCCAACCTGGAATGTGCATTGTCAATTTGACACCAATATAAAAATAAACCTTATGTATATGAACCTAAGTTCTATAACAGACAATCACTTGGTCAAAGAGAAATCCGGTCCGAGAGAGAAAGCGCTTCGAGAGCCCTGTGTCCCTTTCTAAAGTGTTGCCAGGAGGATTATTCCCGAATTTAGTAGGAATGGTAGGAAAAAATAATATTTTCATGTCTTATTAAAAAAACATTAATTTTCGTTCTGATATATTTCTAATATTTTTCAATTATCTGTTAGAATGAGAACATTTTTTAGCAATAATTTGGACACTGTATTGAAATGTAATTAAAAAAGAAAATATTATTAGTAGAATATATATATAAGTTAGACTAATAATTAAGATTTATTATTATAAGATTATAATTATTGTAAGTAATTTGTGATCAACTTGGTGATATTTAATTTAACCGCAATTCGACGATAAAACAATCAATTTCTTTATTTGGACGTAATAAAGATGGTTAAAAAGTGTGCGATTCAAGGTTGCAAAAGCGAATCCTATGCAGGATGCGGTGTTTCTTTCTTCAAGTAAGTATATTTCAATTCTTGAAGTAGGGTGCCCATAATGAACGAAATTGTAAGATTATTTACAAAATGCAGCATATAAATAGGAGGTAGTCTTCAACGTAAGCATAATTACGCATGTCTGTTATATAGGTGTTTTTGTTTATACTAGGCTGATGTTAACATTTATTTTAGTAATTTGTGTTGAGAATGTTCTGTAGTACACGCCACGCATATAACTTTATAAGGAATGGTGTACCTACCGAATACTTAATAGACGTGATCATGAAATTTCACATTTCCCGAGGAATATTGTAGGGAAATGGCAAAAAAATTTCAACTTCCCATATTAATCGCTGATTTAGGTGTCCCTTCGTAAATTTTAAATAAATAAAAAAAAAAAAAATTTCAGACTACCTGGAGAAGAATCACTGAGGAAAAAATGGCTTGATGTCATTCCAAGTCATTCAAACATCAAAAATTATTCCGTTATTTGCAGTCTTCACTTCAGGCCCCAGGATATAATAAAACATAGTTCAGTTTCAAAACTGAAATCCGATGCTGTTCCAACTATTTTTCCTAAGGTGGGTAAAGAATAGTAAACAAAATTAGTACTGCAAATAAAACTGATTTCTGGTAGCGTAACTTGATTTATGGATTTATGTTTATTGATGAACTGTCAGTCTGTAATAGTCTATATATCACCTAAATCGTATTAAAGGTAATATCTATCTGGATTTACGGATTTTAGATGTTTTTTTTCTAATTTTCCCTAAATGCTACATTTTTCACAGTACCAACATAAATAATAGGCCTTTTTAATTTGCAGATGGTCTCCACCAGAACAAAAGATAGCTATTCTAAGCAATATGATTGTTCAAGCTGCCCCAGTAACAAGTGAAGCAGAAGTGTCTATTGAGAAATCCGCGAATATTTCAGTCACTCCTGAGCATAAATTTGAAATCAGCCCTATGCCTAGCACCTCCAAGGAACCTCCTACGAAAAAAATTCGCTATGAATGTGAAGTAATTGAAGGTTTGAAACGAGAAGTGAAAGTTCTGAAGCAGCGCGTGAAAAGAAGAGACTTAAGAATCGATAGCCTTAAATCTTTATTAAATGTGATAAAAAAAGACCCATGACCCAGAAGAAATTGAAAGCGTCATAAAAATGAATTTTGTGCATATTCATGAGCAGTTTAATTATGCTATTAATAACAAAAAAGTAAGGTATAGTGAAGAATTTAAATCTTTTGCTCTAACTTTGCACTTCTACAGTCCAAAAGCGTATCTTTTTTTAAGAAAACATGTGTGTCTCCCTCATCCAGCTACATTGAGAAGACTTTTGGCTACACGTGACTGTAGTGTTGGTTTCATACAGGAAGTTATCATGTTCTTAAAAGAAACTGCAGCCAAGGACGCCTCTCTTAAAAATGTAGCCCTTCTTTTTGATTCTATGGCAATTAGAACAGAACTAAGATACGATAAAAAAACTGATAAATATTGGGGCTATGTAGATTATGGAGGAATTCTACCAAATGAATCTGAAACCTTAGCTTCTGAGGCTCTTGTTTTCATGATTGTATCTTACACAAAAAGATTTAAATGTCCTATAGCTTACTTTTTTATTAACAAAATATCAGCTAATCTTCAATCGCAGTTAATATTAACAGCTATTAGGATGTTATCAGAAGCAAATATTACAGTAAGATCCCTAACGTGTGATGGTACTTGTGTTAATGTCAAAACTTATGAGATTTTAGGTTGCAGGTTCACATTACCTGAAATGACGACAAGTTTCAAGCACCCAACAAAAGACTGTCAAATCCACTGCATTTTAGATCCTCCCCATATGCTCAAGCTATCCAGAAATGTTTTTGCAGAAACAAATAATATGACTTCTGTGAAAGGTGACATACAATTCAATTTTATAAAACAATTAGATGCAATACAAGAAGAGGAAGGGCTCAAATTAGCGAACAAACTTACTAGTAATCACGTTGGTTTTTCTGGTAAAAAGATGAATGTTAAATTAGTAGCACAAGTGTTGAGCACTTCAGTTGCCGACGCAATTGAATTCTTAGCAAAAAGTGGCGATAAGCGTTTTGAAGGAAGCGAAGCTACTGTCGAGTACATTCGAGTTTTGGATAGAATATTTGATATATTCAATTCAAAAAATCCCTTTGGTAAATGCTTTAAGTCACCATTATGTTTGAAAAACACTGAAATTTGGATGAATGCGCTCACTGAAACTAGAAACTATTTGATGAATTTAAAAATCAATGACACAAATATCCTTGAACACCGACGTAAAACTCCTGCTCTTGGATTTATTATTGATACATTTAGCTTTGCAAACTTGGGTCTTGATTTACTAAAAGATAGTACACTTGAAATGAAGTACTTTTTAACATATAAGTGTTCGCAGGATAATCTTGAAATATTTTTTTCTTGCGTTAGAAGGTGTGGTGCCTTAAACGACAACCCGAGTTCGCTTCAATTTCGGTACACGTTGCGAAAACTTTTATTTCGCAATAGCGTGGAACCCAGTGTTAACGCTAATTGTGGCACTGAGGATGATTTTGAAATGACTCCAGTTTTGGAATTCAGACATCCCAAACGAGCAATTATAGAAAATGCCGAGGCTAGCGAAGACTAACTACTCGATTTACTGTTTTATGTAGATAATGAAGAATTTTCATATTACAAAAACAATATACTTTACTACATGGCTGGATGCTGTGCAAAAAAAATATCCGAAAAATTAAGTTGCAAACATTGTCTTGTTGCCTTGTTTATTAATAAGGAACATGATGATCATGACTATGATCACTCTATTGATGTGTGCAAAGTTTCATCCTTCACGTCATTCATAGACAGAGGGAAATT
Organism: Fissipunctia ypsillon; assembly: GCA_947568875.1. Lineage (NCBI taxonomy): Eukaryota > Metazoa > Arthropoda > Insecta > Lepidoptera > Noctuidae > Fissipunctia > Fissipunctia ypsillon. The sequence continues at coordinate 7,200,412 of OX387650.1, read as the reverse complement.
AAAATATGTTTCTAAATTTGTTTTTCAAATCATTCTGTACACAGAAAAAATATTCAAATTTCACAGCTCAGAGTCGTTAAAAAAGGTAAATAAAGTAAAAATTATATTATTTGTTTTGCAAAACTTTTATAGTATTCTCAGAAATTATTTTGATCCGCCACAATTCAATCAATTCAAACAGTTCAATCATTTCAATGTGAAGATTCACACGAAATGCAACTTATTAAAAGCATTGCGTCTCATTATCTTACCGCCCGTATGATGAGCCACGGTAAAACTCAAACATTGAAATCTATAGGTCACAAATCAACTTTAAGACAGAAATTGCATAAAACTGTTTTATTTAGTAATGTGTGAACCTGACTGTAAATATCTACCAAATAAATATTGAAAAATTCTCCCTAACGCGATTTACTTTAATGCATCCTTAAAGCCAAGGCTTAGTCTATTATTATTTTATGAAATCAAATTATTGGTTAATATATTATACCTACATCATATTGTTTGGTCACCCTAATGAAAGGGACAGAGGGCTCTCGCGAAGCTATCTCGCTCGGACCGCGTATCGGCAGCCTGTGCACATTCCAGGTTGGATATAAGTTCCTTGATCCAAAATCGTAATCTTAAGATTACGATTGCGTCAAAAATCGAATTTAAATATTTTTTGACACATGACATTTTGCAGTATCAACGACGATATGAATGTAAGGTATGCCTATACTATTGTACTAATATTGTCATGTTCCTAATAATGTGAGTGTAAGTTATTAGTAGGTAGATTTAAGATGAGTTAAGCGCAGATGTTTCTTTTACCCCCAGAGGTTAACGCAGCCAACGCAAATTTCCATAGATCTAATCTTCACATTTTTTGTCGAGTTTTGGGAATATGGTAGAAATGTAGCTGCAGAGGGTCCACCGGAACCAGCTAAATTTTGAAAGTGGTCTATGAGAAAAAAAAAATTTAGGAACCTCTGCTTTAGACGATGCGATGTAACGGTATCGATTAAATAATAATAGTGGTTTCCTGTGCTCATTGAGCAATTAGTGTAAGTTGTTTTGCGATGTGTTTCCATTTTATTTGTTTGAACAAGATAAGAAACTGTTAGAATACCGTCATTTAATAAATTCGTAAAAAACTGTTGTATTTGGAGGGCGGTATGTTTAGTACAAATAAAGTGATCATTATGAAAGGACGTTTTTTTTCTTTCGCTAATCACTTGCATTCAATAGTGCACCTTATTCGCAAGAACAGCGGTTAAATAGGGGATGAATAATACAAAAATCATACTTACAAGTATAATGTTCTACAGATCCTTCTGATGCACATATCTACAGTGGAACGGCTGCCGATTACGACCACTGGCTCCCCGCTCCTGGTCCGCACAAAGACTTTCCAATCGGTATTCTTCGTGATTCCTCGGGAGAGAGACTGCCACGAAATGCATCAGACACTCCTCAGGCTCAGCCAACCAGGTTTGTCACAGATGCATTCATTTCTTTTAAAGATCGTCTTCTCCTTCAGCCTGCCCTTGTCTCATGTTCTACTTTGGTTTGGCTTTGGGTGCAAATTGTTTTCCTTTTTTATTCATTTTTCGACGCCATATTTTAGTTTGTTAATAGTAGTAGTTAAGGCGAAAGCGCCAGGGTAGCCCGCGAAATTCAAATTTCCTTACGATTTTTGCAATTTGCAGCTAAGTGTCTGGGTGTAAATGTGGATTAAAGTATGATTCGCGACCGTAACAAATATGTATTTCCAGAATTATAATAATTAGAATTAGTAATACAACTCCTTAAGTTATTATAATCCTCAAATGTCAAAATCTCAGGAAATAGTCATTCAATAGGATTACTTGGTCTTAGAGAGTTGTATTGATGACTTTAATTATTATAATTCTCTAAATACAATATTTGGTACGGTCGCGAATCATATTTTAATCAACATACAACCTAATACTGACCCGCAAATTACAAAAAAACGTAAGAAAATTAAAATTTCGCGGGCTACCCTGGCGCTTTCGCCTTAAGCTAGAATAGTATGTTGTTATTTTTGGAAAGAAGTTCTTTAACGCGGCTTGCGGTAGGACTGGTAGAAATCTTCACGTAACGAAAGAGTGTTATCTGTGCCCGAAAAAGTCAGTTCCAAGGTCTCAAGTTTCAAGTGTCAAAAGTTTTTGTTTTTTTTAAAATGAGCCATTTAGTATTTATACTACATCCATCCAATGAGGGGCTTGTGGCTAAAAAATAACAGCCGCACGGGTCAATCGATCAGGTTAAGCTACGCTTGCCGCAGTTGGTCCGTGGATGGATGACCATCTTTACATATCAAGACCGGTCCGTGCCTCGGAAAGCACGTTAAGCCGTTGGTCCCGGCTGTCATTCGTGTATCTTTGACAGTCGTTACGGGTCGTCAGAAGCCCGAGTCTGACAACCAGTCTTACCAAGGGGTATCGTATTACCCAGTAACTGGGTTGTGGAGGTCAAATAGGCAGTCGCTCCATGTAAAATACTGGTATTCAGCTGCATCCGGTTTGACTGGAAGCCGACCCCAATATAGTTGGGAAAAAGCTAGGCAGATGATGACTACATCCATCCATTCATACTGTAGCCATCTAGTATTAATACATAATATATAGTGAAAGGAACTTCGTTCCACCCGAGTGTCCCACGGGCGTAACTTTTTTTTATTACCTATTTAAATAGTTTAGATAAATAAAGAATAATAATAATAATCGTATTTCAGCAAGAGGACGTCACGCAGATATGAGTTTAACAGAGACGAAACTCTACTGCTTCATTGGTCTAGTGGTTGCAAGCGCTACTGCTCTGCAAGGTCTTAGGTTCGATTCCCAGATCGGGCAGTGTTATTGGGTTTTTCTATCTGGAATTTCTCAGTAGCAGCCTGGAGTCTGGATTTGTGCCCGTTTGATGGGAATAGGCTCGCCCCCTATTACATGGGACTTAAACATAACTAGTGAAATATACCCATATTTCACTAGTTATGTTTAAGTCCCATGTAATAGGACCCGTACCTGTACACCACTGCTCAATCCTTCGGAAAAACAGGCGTGATGTTATTTTGAAACTCTACAAAGCCAAACTAATTCCAAGTGCGATTTTAACGACATCTTAATGTATTTTAAGAGCCCAGGTACTAATGGTGTTTTAATCTAGGGCCATTATTTCTGCCACCCTTCATTCCCATTCCCAAGCCATGCAGCCGCTAAAACATGCTTGAGTAACAAATATACAATCTTTTACGTTAATTTTATACCCGACGAAGGTATTTATCACATACTTCAAATCAATCTGCCTAGCCTTTTTCCACCTATGTTGGAATTGGCTTCTAGTCTAACCGCATGCAGCTGAATACCAGTATTTTACATGGAGCGACTGCCTATCTGACCTCCACAACCCACTTGCGGCCGAACCCAATAACCTATCTATCATCAGTTTTGGCATACTGGAGATAGAAAACCTATCTGTCTTTGGTTTTAACATCCCAATAATCTATAAGAGATTATGGAATCTTACCAGCCTGACATAAGGATAGATAGAATTATACTGTCTACCATCAATAGCGATCTGTCTTTACTGAAAATAGGTTATTGGGTTCGGCCGTTACTGGGTAACACCGTAACATGATACTCTTTGGACAGACTGATTGTCAGACTTTTTGGCTTCTGACCATCTGTACAGCCAGCCGGGACCAACGGCTTATCATGCTTTCCCCCCTATTTATTATTATACTCTTTGGTGCTTTCCGAGGCACCGGGGGTCTCGATATGTAATGGATGTTTACCTATCCACGAACCAACCGCGATAAGCTTAGCTTAACCTCCGATCGACTCGTGCGGCTATTATTATTTAGCTACGAGGCCATCCTCATTTCATTTATCTCATATTTATTATGTTAACGTGTTCCAGTTCACATAGACGAGCTATATTGCTTCTACTACAAATCGACACCAGACGACCTGCCGAAGTCAGCTGGTTGGAACTTCTTTGACATTCAGACCGAGTACCAGAGGATGAACGTGCCCAACGACCAGTGGGTTCTCTGCAATGCCAATAAGGATTACGAGGTAAGAACATTCAGTAATCTTTCAGTATTTACATGGTGAAATTTATTTAAGAACTTATTGTTATTAATATTAAGCAAGGCACACGAACGACTTATTCACAATAAGTAATCACGAATCATCAATTACTGTGTAAATACATCACCTAAACGCATGCACAATATTTATAATTAAAGGTAAACAATTAATCGATTATGTTATTACATTATCACATTCGCGACCGTAACAAATATGACCTTACAGAATTATAATCATCAAAACCAGTATTACAACTCCATAAGTTTGTATAATCCTAATTGTCAAGATTTCATGAAATAGTCATTCAATAGAATTACCTGGTCTTAAAAGAGTTGTATTGATGACGTTAATTATTAAAATTCTGTGAATACATATTTTTACGCTCGCGAATCATATTTTGATCAACATATAACTTAATACTGACTTGCAAATTGCAAAAAACATAAGAAAATTTGAATTTTCCGGGCTACCTGGAGCTTTCGCCTTAATATAAATTAAAGTCGCTTTTCGTGGCTGTCTGTGTGACCGCGTAGTCCTTCTAAACTACGCAACGGATTTTTATGTGGTTTACACCATAATTTAAAGAATTTATTCCGGAAGGTTTGTGCGCATAATATAATACATTAATATTAAACTTACACCTAATATAGAAATCTCCATGTTTTGTCAAGTCGGAAAAACCGTGCGAAGCAGGGGCAGGTCGCTAGACTCGCTAGCTTAAATCTAGATGGATAAAATGTCGTCATCCTATTCAGTTGCTGGTAATAACTCACTTTTCCTCACCAGCTCTGCGACACGTACCCAAGCGAGGTGTACGTGCCTGCGCGCGCATCCACCGCGGTACTCCTGGGCAGCGCAAGCTTCAGGTCGCGGGGACGGCTGCCGGTGCTCGCGTACCTTCATCACAATAAAGCTGCTATAGCGCGCTGCAGCCAGCCACTCAGCGGCTTTTCTGCCAGGTGAGTAATCTCTGCGAAGAGTTGACTGAACTCCAAACAGTACTCGTTATAGGCAGAACGAATTTTAAAAGAACTACGGCTTTGTAGAGCGTCGTCTCGGGTACTTATACCTGTATGACAGCTTTGTCCTTAAGCTCATCATCAATATCATTCTCCTGCCCTTTTTCCAATTTATTCGGGGTCGGCGGAACATGTCTTTTTCTTCCTCACTTCTCTATTAGTCGTCACCTCGGCAGTCACCCCCTTTCTAGCCATATCACCTTTCACACAGTCCATCCATCGTTTCTTTGGTCTTCCTGTACTCTTATAGCCATCCACCACACTCATGCTCAAAACTTTCCTCACGACATGTTCCTCACTCCTCCGCATCACATGCTCATACAGCAGTGGTGGCCCAGTGGTAGCGGCCGCGACTTACGAGTCGTGGGTCATATGTTCGAACCCAGACAGGCGCTTTACTTTGTGTAAATTATTTCATCACCACTACTCTTAAAACCGTGAAGGAAAACATCGTGAGGAAACCGACATGTCCCAGAACAAAACATTCAAAGACATGTGACATCTACCAACCCGCACTGGGCCTGAGTGGTGGATTACAGCCTTATACTCCCTCTCAAAGAGAGGAGGCCTCTATCCCATCAGTGGGAACATTATAGGCTGATTAGTTTTTTTCTCTTACAAAAAACACCTTTGTACACAAATTTCATTTAGTTCGAGGACTAGTGCGTAATACTTGGAAATCATAATTGCAGATGCATGGAAGACGAGCAAATGCTGGACCTGATCAGGCGGGCGAACCCGAATTGCGGCTACATGTACGTGGTAGATACCAGGCCTAGGGTGAGAATATGAAGCTGTTCACATACTTATTTTTTCCACCAGGCAGCGTTACTGTAAAGGTACTGTTTGAAGGACATGGATGGAAGGGTGTTATTACCAGTGATAGGAATAGGTAGTGCTAAATTGCCTAAACTTCGATGAAGGAAGTAACATAGAGTGGATAATACCTCCTCTAAAATCCCGGAATAATTTTAATGACGTTTAAATCCCGGGATTTAAAAACCACGAATTTTTTATCGGACTTTATTTGTAGTTACAAATTATTGATTTGAAAAATCATAACATTTTGTAGGGTTACACACACACACACACGCACACGCACGCGCACGCGCACACGCACACATACATACAGACATTTATATCTGTAATTTGTATGGTGTACATGGTAAAGAGTATTCTATCTATCTATAAATAAAATCCAATGAATAATTCGTGGTTTTTAAATCCCGGGATTTAAACGTCATTGAAATTATTCCGGGATTTTAGAGGAGGTATTATCTACTCCATGTTACTTCCTTCCTCGAAGTTTAGGCAAATTAGCACTACCTATTCCTATCACTGGTTATTACAGTCAAATGAGCCATTTAAATGACGCGCTAACTTTTACCATGAAATCAGCACAATGATTCTAGACACCCCCAGGATCAGAATGTTGGGCCACAAAAGGAATTAATGAAAGGTAATTGCATGCAGCTAAGATGAGAATGCTAAGAGGGATGTGTGGTGTTACACGAATGGATAGAATAAGAAATGAGTACATAAGAGGCAGTCTGAAAGTGACACCGGAGACTGAAAAGTTGTGTGGAATTCGATTGTCATGGTATGGGCGTGTGATGCGGAGAAGTGAGGAACATGTCGTGAGGAAAGTTTTGAGTATGAATGTGGATTGCTATAAGAGTAGAGGAAGACCAAAGAAACGATGGATAGGCTGTGTGAAAGATGATATGGCTAGAAAGGAGGTGACTACCGAGATGACGACTAATAGAGAAGTATGGAAGAAAAAGACATGTTGCGCCGACCCCGAATAAATTGGGAGAAGGGCAGGAGAGTGATGAATGATTCTAAACACCTCCAGAGTAGAAATATTTTGTTGGTTATAAAAAAAGCAGCTTTTTCATACATAAGTGCTAGTGGTGAAAATGTATGGAACAGCAGACTTTTTTTTTAATCTACGAAAAAATCCCATGCTGGGGGTGTCTAGAATCATGTGCTCAATTCATTCATGGGAATAGTTTGCGCGTCGATGTCCCTTACACCGTGTATACCTACGGTGTAATGGAAATGATTAGAATCGTTCCGGAGGCTGAAAATACTCATATATAAGAAAATTGATAAATCATAATTGTCTGATCTGTTATGATGAGTATGCATTTAAAACGAGACACAAAAGCCTTTGTTTGGCGTTGGGCGGAGTCTAGGGTTATGGTGGTGGACCATGGAGTGAGGACAGTGTTCTTTAAGATGTGGCCGCGGCACATACTGCCTGGGGACCTGTTCGTGTTTCCTTTTAAGTTCAGAGAATTAGTTCTGTAGTGTGTAGTGTATGTCCCTTTTGATTCTATAACAATTAACAGTGTGGACATTATAATAAAGAGTGTTACTTCTCTAGTTTACCCGTATCCCAATTCTGCGCCCACAGTAGCTATATCAGACACTATGTCTAATAACGATCCTTTGTAGAGGATCCAACATATTGATTTCTGTAAATTAGTAAAAAAAAAAAAACACTTTTACACGTCAAAAATAAAATATTTTTTAAAATTATATGATTTCAGTGGTTCCTATCCGACTACTGAGAATAAATTATTCACCAGAAATTTATTCAATATTTGTATCCATCAGATCAATGCTATGGTGAACCGTGCGGCTGGCAAGGGTTACGAGAACGAAGCGTTCTACGAGAACATCAAGTTCCAGTTCATGGGCATCGGCAACATCCATGTCATGAGGAAGAGCCTTCAGAAACTGGTTGAGAGTAAGCATTAGAGCGTTCGCAGACGGCATACGGCAAAAAATCGGTCACCGATCGGTGACCGATTTTTTGCAGGAGCTAAATGAAACAGTACAGATCAAATGTATCAATGCACATGTCCTAAAAAATGTAGGTCATACACCTCGGCGAAATAATCTGACCGATTTTAGGACTTACAAAATGTATGCCGTGTGCGAGCACGCTTAACACACATACCTTTTTTTTTTTGTTTTCGTGTGGAAACCTTCAAAAAGCGCGCGGGCATTGGGGATAAGACCGGGGAGTATGGGACTTTTACCTCAGTAAGGCCTACCCGGTGGTCACCATCTGCACCGATCCGAAACCTCTCTGTGCAACGCGCGTTAGGGCATATCTTTGGGGAGAGATTGTTACATACACTCGTATCTACTATCTATACGAATCCTTGCTTCCAATCGACGTTATTTCGACAATAATATCAGCTTTACGTGAGTGTAAATATGGTTAATTTCAAAAGGGAAATATTTAATTTATCCTCTAAAAAAGTTTTGATCTTCTAATGACGACTGTTTTTTTGATAAATGAACAAGAGTATGTAGGTGAAAATTGAAATGGTAATTATTTAGGGATCACAGAAAGACGCACAATTATTGTATTAGTGCATCGATTTATATTTTTAGGAAATCAAATTAGTTATTATTTGGGTATCTGGGTTGCTAATTTAATTGTAAGTATAATTATATAATTAACTAGCGGACCCGGCAGACGTTGTCCTGCCCGAATAGCGCCACCTACCGTGTCCAATTGTGTTTTCAAACCATCCAGGACCCTACTGAAATATACACACAAAATTTCATCCAAATCGGTCCTGCCGTTTGGAAGGAGTTAGGTGACAAACACACGTACAGAAGAATTATATATATTAAGATGTACGCAAAATATTGTAAAACATTTTAAAAGAGTAACTGTGGAGTTACTTGCCCATTCTTCTCCATACGAAACTACCTTTCGGAAGGGGCGACTAGAATCAATTCTATTTTCTTGTAAATGTTGACGTTCAAAAGTGCCTTTTATGTGGTTATTTGACATAAATGATTTGACTTTGACTTTAAGTGTAATTATTATTAAAAATGTCTTTGACTTAATATCTCGGGACCATGGGGACCTTTAGAAGGCGTACGAGGGGCCGAAGCCCGAACTCTCAGAGCCCCGTTAGACGTTTTTAATTAAATGAGGCACCCAACGACGACTGTCCCTGTTCGCACTATGCAAGTGCATCCAAGGACAACCCTCGGTTGGTGTAGGATTATTGCAGGATTTGCACTGAAGAGTATAAGTGCCCCCGTAGCCCCCGGTGCAAGTGTGCGAGGGAACACCGGGGTGGTTTTAGTAAGTAAGAGTCTGACAGATCCCTCTGCCCACCCCAGGGTGGAGGACATCCATGAGAATTTCCACCCCGTTACCAAAAAAAAAAGGATTATTGCATGATGTGCAAACAGATATTGGATTATGGCTAAAGTGAACTAGTTATTTAGGACTACGGAAAGACTATGGCCCCTGGCTGACCAACGTTTTATATAAAATACTAAGTGTAATGATTGTTAAAGTGTGATTTTTATTGTTTTCAGCTTGTGAACAAAACACTCCGACCATGTCCTCATTCCTCAATGGATTAGAATCTTCCGGTTGGCTCAAACACATAAAGTAAGTTTATATTTATTATGCCATCATCCACCTGCCTGCCCTATCCCAATTTATTTGGAGACGGCACATCATGTCTTCTTCTACAATACATCCCTATCAACGGTCATCTTAGTTTTAATTTCCTTTCAAACCATACTTTTTTCACACAATTCATCCATGGTTTCCTAATTTCTTTGATCTTCGTTTACTGTTATTGCCTTCCACATTTGAGTCGCTCAGCGGAAGAGTGGCCTAATCCACAAATTTATAGAAACAGAGTTAAGTAGATATTTACATACTTTTATTATAATGGAAAAAGAATATTGATCAACGCCATCTACTCAAAATAACGTAAACTAAATTTTAGGCTACTATGGTTTTAAAGATCGATACATCTAGCATCATATCAGTAGTTGTGAGGGACATATTTTGTCATGTCCCTCATTCATCCACGGCTCATGTATATCGGAATTAGTATTTACATACATTTTTCAATGTAGACTGAGAAAAGCGAAGACCACAGGATTTTGTGATGACTCTAAATAATCAACTTTGTTTTTTGAAAGTCGATGCAGACACTGATTACAAAGTGAATATCATCAGAAACTCCTTTACTGTGCTGTGCGTTACTAATCAATTCGCGATCGTGCTAAGATATATTTATTTACTCAAACATGTGAGCATACAAGAATTAAAACGTGCATGCAGGGTAACATTAGAATCACGGGATGTTCGAAAGAGTTACCGTGGCCCCGGCACAGGCAACTGAAGGAACACGGGTGGGTTTTAGTCAATAAGTCTGACACGCCGTCCCGCTCCGCCCAGAGCGGGGAAGTCGTTTGATGATTTCACATCCAAAAAAAAAAAAACGGTTCAGACATGTTTGCCACATACTATGACGTGCAAATATTATAAATAATTATGATCGTTTTTATAATTAATTTCAAGCTAATTTAATAATAACAAATTATAAATGACAGCAATAAAAAAATAACACTGTCTCTGAAAATAAAACTGTCTAAAAAAATGATTCTGTCGGAATTTCATTCTTTTTTATTTTTTTTTTATTTGAGATAGGTTTGCTCTTGACTCTAGTCTAGGTCAGAGATGACAGAGACAAAGTCGACGATGGAGCGAGCTTACCCAGAAGAAGCCTGTTCACTCTCACTTTGAAGAGATCGGGGTTGTATGCGTTCGGAATCACAGACGCAGGCAGAGAGTTCCACTCCTTTGCTGTGCGCATCACAAAAGACATTTGGAAACGCTTAGTGCGAATTGGTGGAATAGCAACTAGGTAGGGGTGATAACCTGCAGTGCGTCTAGATGTCCGCTGATAGAAGGGGGCAGGCGGAATGAGGTCGTGGAGTTCTCGAGCACACTCACCTAAGTACAATCTGTAGAAGACCGCAAAGCAGGCAACCTTGCGGCGACAGCTTGGCTTCCACCAGTTTTACGTCGCCAATGATTCATATTTATTAGTATGCTTTGTTAATTACAAATAAACTTTACTTGAATTTGAGTATAAAATTAAGATTATTTTTTTCAGATCTATCTTAGACACATCATGGTGGATCGCTTCTGCCATAGAAAGTGGCGTCAGCGTGTGTGTGCACTGCAGCGACGGCTGGGACCGCACCGCGCAGGTGTGCTCGCTGGCCGCGCTGTGCCTCGAGCCACACTACCGCACCATCAACGGATATCAGGTACATTATAATATTACTAGCTGACCCGACAGACGTTGTCCCAATAATTACAAAAATTCTAATAAACAAATAGTTTTTTTCAGATTCTCTCGAATTTTCCAATTTTCCGGGCAACTTTTCAAATTTTTACATACATAAACTCATGCCTTCTTTCCATGGGGGTAGGCAGAATTTTTTCTAATTTTTGCCCCCTGTTAAGGCGAAAGCGCCAGGGTAGCCCGCGAAATTCAAATTTTCTTAGGGTTTTTGCAATTTGCAGGTCAGCATTAGGTTGTCTGTTGATTAAAATATATGATTCGCGACCGTGACAAAAATGTATTTATGGAATTATAATAATTAAAGTCATCAATACAACTCTCTAAGACCAAGTAATTGTATTGAATGACTATTTCATGAAATCTTAACATTTCAGGATTATACTAACTTAAGGAATTGTATACTGATTCTAATTATTATAATTCTGTAAATACATATTTGTTACGGTCGCGAATCATACTTTAATCAACATACACCCAGACACTGAGCTGCAAATTGCAAAAATCGTAAGAAAATTTGAATTTCGCGGCCTACCTTAGCGCTTCCCCCTTAAATGGGCCTTACACATAAGTAGCCAAATGTGGGTGTACTATAGATGCACCTCTGCCTAACCCTTCGGGGAAACAAGGCGTGATGTTATGCTATATCACTCATTACTCAATGATTACCCGTTGTTACAGGCACTGATAGAGAAGGACTGGCTGTCGTTCGGTCACAAGTTCACGGCCCGATGTGGACATATTGCGTGCGACGGCCGCGAGAGGTCGCCCGTGTTCACGCAACTACTAGACTGCACCTGGCAACTGTTGCGGCAGAGGCCTGAGGTTTGATACTTTAATATATAATTAATTAGTAGAGTAGTGATGGGGTCGTTGGTCTAGTGGTCGCAAGCGCTACTGCTGAGCATGAGGTCCTGGGTTCGATTCCCAGGTCGGGCAAAGTGTTATTGGGTTTTTCTATCTGAAACTCAGTAGCAACCCGGAGTCTGGATTTGTGCCCGGTAGATGGCAATAGGCTCGCCCCCTATTACATGGGACTTAAACATAACTGGCGAAATGTGGGTGTTACTATAGGTACACCTCTGCCTAACCCTTCGGGGAAACAAGGCGTGATGTTATGTTAGTGATGGCCTGTGCCGTGGGTTCAAATACAGGCAGGCACATTGGGCTTAGCGCGCACTGCGGTGCGGTGGAATACGGTGCATTATTTCAACCGTACGGTAAAACAAACGTAGTCACGGGTCAGTGCACTGGCGGTGAAAAAGGCACGTTTTTCGTACCCAAACAGCTTTGGGTGTATCCCTTGACGGCCTTAAAGCCTATTAAGGTCTACTTTTTCGTAAGATATAAAGATTTAGCGGCGTATCCAAAAGGATATTATCTACCGCTTGGTCGGTGTCTCGGTGCGTTTTTTTCACTGCAGTGCGCGGTACTTCACAATATCTCTTTGCGATACAAAATACGTGCAGAGAACTCATCGCAAATTTGCAGCGGGAGGCCCGCTGAATTAACCGCATGCGTTTATTCGTCGTAATACGCGCACTTCTATGACATTCCATATTTCACAGATTTTGCGGTAAAAAAAAGCACGGCATTGCGCGCTAGGCCTTACTTTGTATAATTTATTTCATCACCACTGCTCTCAAAACAGTGAAGGAAAACACCGTAAGGAAACCGGCATGTCCTAGAACCAAAAATTCGAAGACATGTGACATCTACCAACCCGCACTGGGCCCGCGTGGTGGATTACGGCCCACTCCCTCTCACTGAGAGGAGGGTTGTGTCCCAGCAGTGGGAACATTATTGGTTAATTTATGCCAATAATGACCTAGAAATGAAGTTACATGTTATTTCAGCTCATTATAATACACCGTTAATTTCAGGCGTTCCAGTTCAACGAACGATTTTTGCTGACGCTCCACGACCATGCGCATGCGTGTCAGTACGGCACCTTCATTGGCAACTGTGAGAAAGATAGACGTGACTTACGGTAATTCCATCTGCGAAATAACTTAACAGGGGCTTATTAGTAAAATTGTGTGAAATAGGCTTATATTGTATTATAATTAGGGAATGCAATCTCGATCTTGAGCCATTTTTCGAAATTCAATCTCGCGGGAAGACAATCTCGCTCGAAATCTCGACCGTGTTGGTCGAGATAACGAACGAGATTTCGAGATTAAGCGCACGTCACTTAGCACACCATGCTTCTTGAGAAGCTAGTTTCAAAATATAAGGCACATAAAGGTTTTGTAATACATGAGGGACTTAAACAAATATGCATTGTTAATATCATGGCCTATCTATGAATTGTTGGGTGAACGCTGCACTCCAAGCTAGATCTCCGAGTTTGAGTATCACAATAAGAATAATCAATCGCTGTATTGTGTTTGTGATGTGTGTGTGCTAATTTGTTGCGTTTTGTGTGCTTGATTTTTTGTTTTGAGATTCAGTTTAATGTTGTTTTATTTACCAAATATAACACCAGATTTTCGTGTCCAATAAGTTCATGCATTTTTGATTATAAAAATGCAGATTATAAAGTAGACGAGATATCGATCTCGAAATTCCGAAATCACGATGTCACCAGATCTTCAGGTGAGATCTCGAATGACCAATCTCGAACGCGAGAGTTGTCAATCTCGACTCGAGATTGCGTTCCCTAATCGTAGTAAAAACTCAAAATTGTTTATGTTTCCAGGTTATCAGAGCGCACATTTTCCCTGTGGGGCTACATGGCGAGTCATTTGAACGAGTATAAGAACCCCCTGTATAACCCCAAGTCACACCCTGATGTACTAAAACCGGACTTAGGTGCACAGAGTATCAGGTAATTTTTTATGCTCTGTAAACACTTGCCTCCGACATGGCTTAAAACTGTAGCGCTGTAGCTGAAGCATCTGCGCGGTAGCTCTAAACGGTCCCGATAGCAGTGCAGGTTATCGGCGGAAGAACGATTACACCAACAATCATCAACGGCGGCAACAGGGATGATGCCGGGGTAAAAAAAAAATCTATTTAGTCCGTCAGTCAGATAATAAAAAAAATATTAGACACGTAATTTTTGCTTTATCATGATCTGCCCAGCCTTTTCCCAACTATATTGGGGTCGGCTTCCAGTCAAACCGGATGCAGCTGAATACCAGTATTTTACATGGAGCGACTGCCTATCTGACCTCCACAACCCAGTTGCTGGGTAATACCATACCCCTTGGTAAGACTGGTTGTCAGACTTTCGGGCTTCTGATGACCCGTAACGACTGTCAAAGATCCACGAATGACAGCCGGGACCAACGGCTTTACGTGCTTTCCGAGGCACGGAAGGGTCTTGATATGTAAAGATGGTCACCCATCCACGGACCAACCGCGGCAAGCGTAGCTTAACCTGATCGATTGACCCATGCGACTGTTATTTCTTAGCCACAAGCCCCTCTTTTTTGCTTTATCATATTAATAAAAAAATTACTTAGATAAAACTTATTAAAGTTGGGGAGTGGGAGCTCGCTACGTCACAACTCAGTATAGTAAAATCTAGCAAGGCGTGACGTCATGCCACATTTTAAGTCATCATTCCAACTAAAGGCCGAGCTAGAAGGCTTACTAAAGGCACCCAGCAACCCGAATTAGACAACCGTGGTGGGTTTACTGTTTATTTTCCTTCTCATCACGCACTGGAAGTAATAGGGAGAGGCCTTTGCCCAGCAGTGGGATGATACAGGCTAACAGTAACAATAAACACTTTTGAAATACACATTTGCTTGCAAAAAAATCGGCCCACCCCGTGACTTCTATTAAAGAGCGTTTACGACGTACGGCATTTCATACAAACTTTCAAGTCCTTGTTTTTCGAAATGAATGAACCGATTTTAATGAAACCTCATACGCTTAAGAAGGATACATAGGTCTACAAAGTTAGTTGGAACGTTTTCGAAATGTCTTATTTAAAAAAAGATAATTGGAAATGTCTGTTTCTATGGACAATTTAAAATCGATCGAATTTAGCTGTAACACTATTTTTCGAAAATGTTCTTGACTAACTTTATAGACCTATGTCTCCTGCTTATGCGTTGACGAGTTATGCGAACATAAATGTAGGGAGCAGCTGATTTTTTGTTCGCGATTTCAGGTTTGGTCCCAAAGTAAAAGTTGTTCATAATGATGAGTACAATGACCCCTTAAGAGGTTGTGCGTTAATTATGTTACACCTTGTAGATGTTCGTTGCTCCCATGGTACATAATAAAGAGTATTGTATTCTACTCGTGTAACGTGCGTTAGATTCTGGCGCGGCATGTACTGCCGGCACGAGAACGGCGTGCACCCGCGCGAGTCGCTGGCCGACCTGCTGCCCGCGGCCGTCGAGCACTGCTCCGCGCTCGAGCATCACATCAACTACCTCACCAAGGTACAGCCGGCTGGCGGTCGAAAATCGTACACATAAGTTTGAACAAAACAAAGGCTAGGCTTACGCTCCAGTCGCCGCTCCGCCTCGGTGGACTGTCAGCCATAGTCTCCGCGTAGACCGAGACATTTTTAAGGACATTATTAAAACTCTGTTTTCAATATCCGCGCCAAGACGCCCAGGGAGCATTTGAATGGTTGTTTTAAATTTTTTGAACTAGACGAACCAGGTCTGCTTTGCATTCCTCTCGATCTCCGCTGAGCCTGTAAAAAAAGAGCGAAATTCATATAAATTTGTTACAAATTCTTCCTCGTTTCATAAAAAGTGTATCGATGCTCCTAGTAAAATAATATTAAAGATATCCTATTCTATTTATACCTAATTCATTATGATATATTTTTAATAGTTTTTTTTTTTATCATTGTTCCTCTCAAACATAAAACACCTGCCATCTATCTAATCTCTTCACCACCCTTGGTTGACTGGTACAGAATGCCTAAGGCATTAAGTCCGCCTTTGTACTATTTTTGAGTGTGAAAAGTATATATAAATAAACATAACATAACATCACGCCCTGTTTCCCCGAAGGGTTAGGTTTAAATAAAAGATAACTTCGCAATATAGAGATAAAATATTGTTTTCATTTTTACAGAGAATAACCACATTCAAGAACCTGCTATCTGGCAAAAGAGCAGACAAGAGCAAAGACACCGCTGTGGTCAACTACCAAAACGGCAACGTTAACTCGGTGGAGATCGAGACCAAGACTGAAGCACTGCAGATTGATAACAAGTAAGTGTACTCATGATAACGACCTCAGGTTAGGTCACAGTAGACATGTTAGTATTAACAGGGATGCGCTAAGTTAGCCCGCAAAATTCTTTTTTGGAACGAAGTTCTTCAATGCGGCTTGCGGTAGGAATAAACTGGCAGAAATCGTCACGCGAAAAAGCGTTCATACTTGTATGCCCCCTCCATGCGACTTTCTTCTTTCGAATTCACACTTTCTCTCTCTTTCCATAGAGAGAGAGAGAGAAAGTGTGAATTTGGTCGAAATGAAAATCCAAGATGGCGGCTGCGCAAAGGAGATGTTTCATTTTCGGCCATAAAACGTACGGTAGTGAAAAAAGAGGAAAAACTGCCACAAAACGAGTTTTTCAAATTATTGCCCATATTCTATTGAACATGGCGTCGTTTTACTCGCATACTGCTTTCATCCAGAAATCGTTTAATAATATCGCGAAGACGTTATTTATATTTCTGTGCTATTAAGATAATAAGATAGCTATCTTAGACAACCTTTTTGACCAATTATAATAAAGTGTGACGTTTGAAAGTGAGAGTGAACAGGCTTCTACTTTTGTCGATTGTAGATTTGTAGGTACTTCTGGACGAAAAATTCAAACATATATTATTTGTATTTAATTGCCGGCACGACACCGGCACCGACCCGGCAACAGGGGAAGCAAAAGTTTATGAAATATATGGCATGTTTTTCGACTTACCGTCGCCGCCAACGGCATGGCATTGACTCCCACCGATGTCATTGCCGGCTGTCGATGGTCGTAACTCTCGTGACAAACGTCAAACATTTTCAGTTTTTATTTAGTGCCTAAAAAAATATTAATTATTATGAATAAAAAAAGTATGAAAATTTTAACAGTGCCCTCATTGTACATATACCAGACATCTATGTTCGTCAAAAATAATATGTATAAATTTGACCGAGTAGGTAGTCAGCGTCGAGCTGACCGGCTACAAACTGTTGGATCTAAAACTGCTTTATATAAGAACAGTATTTTCGTAATGGCTCCAAAATTATACAATAAATTGCCAAAATGTATCAGAAGTGAGGAAAATGTCAGCCATTAAAAAAAAAAATTGTTCCTGTTTTTAGTTGAAAAGACGTATTACTCGATTGAAGACTATTTAAATGACAAATCATGACTAAATTTAATTTTCTTTGACATTCTTAATAATTAATAATATAATTCAATTACTTTATTTTATGCGGCTCATGACATTTTTCAATTGCTTCATTTCTTTTATCCTAGACTTTATTAATTATGATAGTAAAAATAACCTGCTTACTAATATTATATTTGTATGCCGATTATTGGCCGAACATACAGATCAGCTAAAATGTATAAATAACATCTTTTTGTACTTATGTTCACAAATAAAGATTGATTTGATTTGATTTCAAAAACATTCTTGATTGTATTCAGGGGTACGTTTCTAAGGTTTTCTAATGGTTATATGTTATGGCCGGAGTCCTATACAAAAACGAAACGTCTACTTTTCAAATTTTTCGTCATGGGTGTCGTTTTCATATTTTTCGAGGATGCTAAAACCGATAGTTATGTCAAAATGTAAATCCAAGATGGCGGATGCGAAAATTTTGTTTTTGTTTTAAATCATACGTGAGAAGGAACTTCGTTCCTGACGGGTCCCCCAACCGCACACGTTTTTTACGCTTTCTGCAATTTGCAGGTCAGTGTCAGGTTGTAGTTCAAATTACCCTATTGAATGACTATTTAATTAATCATGACATAACGTGTACAGCCATACAACTTTAAGCCTATTATTTTGAATATAGCTTATGACACTCAGGATAATGTATGTAGCTTTCTATTAGTGAAAGAATTTTCGGAATCGGATCAGTAGTTTAGAAGATTACCCCTACATACAAACTCTTAATACTTCTTTAATATTAGTATAGATCAAACGCAAGCGCATATTATTGCCGCATCGGGCCGCGGCGCATCGCATTCCCGCATCAGGCCGCGGCGCATCGCATTCCAACACAAAAAAGCCCGGTGCGGCCCACCCACAGAACAGAAAGTCCTGTATTGTACGATGGTTCATACAAAATGTACGAAATTGACAGAGGAATTTTCCGTCAACGTCTTAAGAGCGTTGCCACATTTTATCACCCCTCTCGCTCACACAGGATCAATTTTTTAAGAATGTTAAATGAAAAGATGATTTTTTGATAAATGTGATCAATGGGGCTCCCTACTAAATAATATTAATTTAATAGGTAATTATTAAAAACACATTTCTATTGTGTTATCTAATAAACTTAGCTCAATAAGTATTATGATCTGTTTTTGAGATGATTTAAATAAATGCTACAATAAAAATGTGTTTTTAATAATTACCTATTAAATTAATATTATTTAGTAGGGAGCCCATTGATCACATTTTTCAAAAAAGTATATTTTCATTTAACATTCTTAAAAATTTGGTCCCGTGTGAGCGAGAGAGGTGACAAAATGTGACAGCCCTCTTAAGCACAGGTACACGGGCGATTTTATTACGCGACGTTTTTTTTTCTCGCATTTGATTTTCAACTCTCGGTATTGGGCCGAGCATTGAGAATCCTACAGAGCGAATCTCAGCGCGCCAAGAAAATCCTCTGTTAGCTTTTCAGCTCTCACCGCTAAGCAGAGCGTTGAAAATCGAGAGCGCGCAAAAAAATCGTCTGTGCGTACCTGAGCTAACACTTTCCTATACTTACTAATCCAGATCCAGTGTTGTTGCTAAAAAAAAAAAATTGAGTGCTTAAAATATGCATTCTATATTTCTTCTTTTTTTAAAAGTCTGATTCAATGTTTCCAGGCTGCTGTATGAGTCTGGCGGCACTCTGACCGAGCTTGAGTGCGCGAACCATGACCATCCCCTGAAAGAGACCGGCGCTCCCCACAAACCCAACATGATTCCACTTATTACCGAGGTAAGCTCTGACAGGCTGACTTTCCATTCATCGGCAATCTTTCAAGGGGTGAGTTTACTCATGAATATTAACACCTTTTCCAGATAGAAAAACCTAATAGATAGATAAATAGAATACTCTTTATTATGTACACCAGAGGCGAAGTGCGCTAACAACTCCATTCCTACCGGCTTTCCTTTGGAGGATCGGAAGAGTAACTTCACCGACCACCATTGAAAAATAGCACATTCAGTAATGTCTACGATTGCCGAATAATATATATTCCACCAAGAACACAAATTGTTCTAAATAAGGCGGCGCCAGAACGTGATAATCGTATTTGTATGACTATTTATAACTAAAAAATTTCTTCTTCGGCTTCCCTCCTACGAAAAGTCAAGCCTCGCTACTGATGTACACCATAAATATTGCAGCTATAAAGCACAACACACAACACTAACGCACAACGCTAATAATGCTTTTTCTGTAGCAGCTCGGAGTCTGGATTTGTGCCCGGTTGATGACAATAGACTCGCCCCCTATTACATGGTACTTAAATATAACTGGCGAATTGTGGGCGTACTAAAGATGCACCTCTGCCTAACCCTTTAGGGAAAACAGGCGTGATGTTATGTTACTAACAACTTCTAAGTCACTTACCCCCTTATTCATAAACGTTGCTTGAAGTTAAGTAATGATTAAGAGCGTTGTCACATTTTGCACCTCTCTCGCTCACACAGGACCAAATTTTTAAGAATGTTAAATGAAAAAATGCTTTTTTAAAAAATTTAATCAATGGGCGGTCTACAAAATAATATTAATTTAATAGGTAGTTATTCAAAAACACATTTCTATTGTGTTATCTAATAAACTTATGTAATTTAGTGTTATGATCTGTTTTTGAGATGATGTAAATAAATGCCACAATAAAAATGTGTTTTTAATAATTACCTATTAAATTAATATTATTTTGTAGACCACCCATTGATTACATTTTTCAAAAATGCATCTTTTCATTTAACATTATTAAAAATTTGGTCTCGTGTGAGCGAGAGAGGTGCAAAATGTGAGAACCCTCTTAAAGACTGGTTGTCCATAGATTTCTTGACGTTTAAACATCTCTTAACTTTAAGCAACGTTTATGAATATGGGGGATAGTTTCCAGCAATATAATTATGATGCGGGGAACCATGTTGCTGAACTGTTTCTTTGGGAGTTTATGACACAAACTTTCTTATTTGGGGTTTTCGAAATACTTAAGCTAGTAGACTGATAAATACATGGGGAAAAAATCAATTCAAAGTGAAAAATTACTTTAGTTTCGAAAGTCAGTGGCAAAAAAATTAAGCAAAATTAAAGCGAAAGAAATGTAATAGTTGGTCTCATACATGATAAAAAAGATCCCCGAATGCATAACTTCCTCTTTTTTTTAAAGTTGTGTATAAATAAATAACTTTTACCATAGTCCGCAAAAGCGTACAAAGGCAGGCGTTAAATTGAATTATTTTCGACTTTATTTCAACGCTCATAAAGTTGATTCTTTTGTGCCAGTAAAAACATCCGGGACTAAATTTTTTTGTTTCATAAACAGAAGGCGAGTGACTCGATACCTGCAAACTACGCGTTGTTGGAGAAGGAGGTGAACACCGTCGCGTTGGACTGGAAGAGCATCAAGAACGTCACCGAGTGCAGTTGTTCCACGCCTCTCGACCATTTCAGCAGAAAGGTATGTACACTCACAGCCAAAATATGTTCGCTTTTTGTCAACATCGCGAAAAAATAATCAGTCGTCCCATACATGTGAGTCGAGAAGGTATTGCAGTTTTGTATGGGACAGTTGATCATTTTTATGTTGGTCCCATGGAGAAAGTTGTTCAGTTTGATGGTCTGCACACTTTCCTGAAACACGTTGCTACGTTAATACTATCCCCCCAGCACCACTGCTGGGGCTGTGGGCGCTGCGTGTGCACGCGCTGCGTGTGCGCGCGCGCCGCGCTGGCCGCGCTGCACGCGCCGCGCGCCGCGCCGCTGTGCGCCGCCTGCAGCCCTAACACCCCCGACTCCGAGCACGGTCAGTTACATCCATAAATATTTATTAATTTACTAGCTGACCCGGCAGACGTTGTCCTGTCCAAATTTCAATAATTCATACAAAAAATCCGTTGTAAAAAGTACTTTCAGTTTATCCCGAATTTTCCAATTTTCATAACAACTTTTCCAATTTTTCTTTCCCTAAAATCCTTATTCGGACTATAATGAGGAACAACACAAAATAAAGAACTGTCCAGCCGTTCTTAAGTAATGCGCTTACCAACGAACAGCATTCCACTTGTATTTATATAGATTAGGCTCTGTTACAATGAGTACACAATTACCTAACAATTTGTACATGACAAATTACTTAAAGATAAACACGGCATGCACGCACTACAATATGCGCAGATACTAAATAACACAACTAATTAATACAATTAAAACATAGTATGAGTACGACTACAAACTAAATAGATTGAAATTGTATCCTTATATAAATTAAATTAAATTAGATTTTATAAAACGAAACTCATACTATAAATTAAAGTCACTTTTCGTGTGTCTATATGACCGCGTTGTTGATGATTTTGATGCTGATTTCACAATCATTTAGAGAATTAATTGTGGAAGGTATAATCAATCAAAAACCAATCAATCTGCCAAGCCTTTTCCCAACTATGTTGGGGTCGGCTTCCAGTCTAACCGAATGCAGCTGAATACCAGTATTTTACATAGAGCGACTGCCTATCAGACCTCCACAACCACAAAGTTACTGGATAACATGATACCCCTTAGTAAGACTGGTTGTCAGACTTTTAGGCGTGTGACTACCCGTAACGACTGTCAAAGATTTATGAATGACCGGGACCAACGGCTTCCTATTTTGTGGTATTACTCACACCAATGGTGCAGCTACAATTATCGTTAGCGGGAAGCCGAAGAAAAAATGGTTCAGTTCTCATAACTCTAGATAACCTCAAAAATTAAAGTCCTGATAACTCGCTGTAGTTCGGCTTCCTTAGTTACCTCCGAAGCGGTGCTACGGAATCCTGCGAGGACCAGCTTATTTTGACACTGATGTTATGTCGGAATTCTTTGTTTAGACAAAAAAAAATTTGGCATTTTTGTAATTTTGTTAGTCTTATGATGTATTGAAACTGGTATTACAGAATTACTGGTGGTACAGAATTATAGTCATTAGAATCAGTAGTACAGTATAATCTTCAAATGTCCAGATTCCAGGAAATAGTCATTCAATAGGATTACTTGGTCTTAGAGGTATTGATGACTTTAATGATTATATTTCTGTAAATACAATATTTGTTACGATCGCGAATCATATTTTAATCAACATACAACCTAATACTTACCTGTAAATTGCAAAAAATTTAAGGAAATTTGAATTTCGCGGGCTACCCTGGCGCTTTCGCCTTAACATCTAGTATTAGTAGATACAGACACAGATTAACATACGATTAAAATTCAGCGTGGAGCTGCATCCACTTCCGCTACATCGGGGAATCCCACCGATCTGTGAACACACTGAGAATGCTTTTGGTGCTGCCGCGAACACGCGCCGTCAGGGATGCACATCATGTTCCGGATAAGGCGGGAGGAAACGCCCGGGTGTCACCACTGTGTGGATCGCCCGGAGGACACGGTGGAGCATACGGTGGAGGTCTGCCCGGCTTGGGCGGAGCACCGCCGTGTCCTCGCGGAAGCGATCGGCGGCGGCGATCTCTCGCGTCCGGCCCTGGTCCAGGCCATGGTACGGAGCGAGAGTGCATGGGAAGCCATTACCTCCTTCTGCGAAGCAGTAATGCTCGTGAAGGAGGAGACGGGACGCGTGAGGGAGAGGCAAGCTTTGCACCCTCACGCCCCTAGTCGCCGCAGGAGACGCCCTGGGCGTCGGGAATTGGCAGCTGATTCCCGGCCACCGTAGGCGCGGGCTTGCGGACGGCAAGCAATGGGTAGCTCGCCGTCCGGTAAGGACCAAGCCCGAGTCGACGGCGCGTCGTGTTCCACGCGCGCCTCAAAGAGATGTCAGCACTATTGACGGGGTCCGCTAGGGCCGATGCCAGCTAGGGTTGCGGGATGTTCGAAAGAGTTACCGTGGCCCCGGCACAGGCAACAGAAGGAACACGGGTGGGTTTTAGTCAGTAAAAGTCTGACACGCCCTTGACAAATGACAAGTCATTTGATGATTTCCCATCCACAAAAAAAAAAAAAAAAAAAAAAAAAAAAAAAAAAAAAAAAAAAAAAGGGATGCACATCATTTTTAATAATGGCGACAAAACCATTTATGTTATTATCTGCAAACATCCCTGACGCTCTACTGCAACGCCACGGCAGCCGCAGCTACTGCTGCGGCCGCGACCTCCGCGTTCAATACAGGATAAGTTTAAAAGGGGTGCGGATATTTCAGGAGGTAATCAGGTGCATGAAACTGGACAACTTTCCCCAAGGAACATAGGTCGAAATCATAAAATTGAAAATCGACTTTTCATACAAACTTGGGTCACGTGACCAGTCACTTTGTATGAAAAGTCGATTTTCAATTTATGCACTGAGAGTACTCTCTCAGTGCATTATTATATTGAACGCGTAGGTCGCTGTATTCTCGCTGAGTAAAGTTGACTCGTAATTCTCGAATAAAAAAAATAAAGACAAAACATTATAACATTATGTCTGTCTACCCGATTGACAGAATAGAATGATGTTATTTGCGATTTGTGCTGCAAACAATACTCACATAATTATTCGTTTTCTCATCAAATTTAGATACATTATGACTGCCTCATTCGTCTAGTGTTCGCAAGCGCTGCTGCTGAGCCTGAGGTACTGGGTTCGATTCTCAGGTCGAGCAAAGGCTCGCCCCCTATTACATGAGACTACTTACCGGCGAAATGTGGGTGTACTATAAACACCTCTGCCTAACCCTTCGGGGAAATACAGGCGTGATGTTATGTTAAGTTAAATACATTAAAAAATATTTTTATTTTACAGAAATAGTGACACCAGCTAACTGAAGACCTGTAGAAAAGTATGCAATCTTGAATGTAATTCTCAAAAGTATTGTCTATGTAACTAATGCAGAATTTTATTTATTAAGTAAATGAAGATTCATACGTTTCTGTCATAAAGTTTGTTACCATTCATAGCGCCCATTATAAAATAGTTTAATTAAGTAGATTTCGGGAATTTATCTGTGTATTATCAGCAGCTACGGCGAACTAAAACATGTTTGTAAATGTACAGGAGGAATTGAATTCATTGGTATCTTGGCAGGGGTTAAAGTACTCAAGAATGTTAACAGCCCATAATGTTCCCACTGCCGGGACACAGGCAGGAGGGAGTGGGCCGTAATCCACCACGCGTGCCCAGTCCAATTCTAATGGATTCAAAATCAGTCTGTAACTAATATGCAAAGGTCGGAATTAGGTAGAGTTATTTACGTACTTACACTGATTCGAAATCTTAGTGGTACTATGAATGAATCAGACAAGGAAAATGATTCTGATGGGCCGTTTGAATAAGCAAACCCTCACGAGTCTAGGCTAAAAGCAAAAGTATTTTCTTATTTATAAAAAAGGCGAGGTATAAGTTTGAGAATTTGCTTAAGACTATTAATAATTTGTAGCGTGAATTAATGTAAATATTGATAAAAATTGTATGTTAATTATCTTTTTTTTATTAGTCTGTCTATCTATCTCTGAGGCTTTTATTATTATTTATTTGTAATATTGTTGGCCACACGGGATTGTCCATTAGAAATCCCGGGAAGATCCATATTAATATCAACATTTCGATGCAAGTACATAAATAACTCTACCTAATTCCGATCTCTGCTAACATGTCTAATTTGTCTAATACAGGTTTACATTGCATTTTAATAAGTTAGATGTTAAGTGTCTCTCGATGCCAATACATAATAATAAAGACGGCTATGTCGTGACGTCATGAGCCATTTTCTAACAGTTTGCAACTCCGCACATCCCGAAGAAAGGGGGTAACTACCGAGATGACGACTAATAGAGAAGTATGGTACAAAAAGACATGTTGCGCTGACAATAAATAAATTGGGAGAAGGGCAAGATAATGATGATGATCATAATAGCCACGGTCTGTCGGGCTTGGTGAGCAGTCTTGACACGTCGTCCTTTCTTCAGGGAAGTTCTACGCATAACAAAGAACTTTTTTACAAAACACTACTTGATTTCGGAAATCGGTGACTTTCTTCCGAAATCAAAGTTATTTTACACGTTGTAGTGTTTTTTTTTTTGAAGTCGGTTTTATGTTTTGTAAAAAAAAAAAACACTTTTTAGCTGTGATGCCTACCTCACATAAATTCGAAAACCACTTCCTGCTACGTAAATTACAGTGACAGGAAGTTTAATAACTTAGAACATCATCCACATAAACTAAGTGGGAAAAATACGTGTTATTGAAGCTAACTCAAAAACCACCCAAGCAAAGTTAATAAATTTGACAAGGGACCAACTTCCGAGGTTATCCTCCCGAATAAAACAAGAGTCGTTCAAATCGGACTACACTGTAAAAAGTTATGCGTGGTCATACGTAAAAAAATATATATATACAAGGTGTAACATAATTAACGCACAACATTTTAAGGGGTCGCGAAATCGCGAAAAAAAATCAGCTGCTCCTTACATTTCTGTTCGCATAACTCGTCAAAATGTAGGGACCAGCAGATTTTTGTTTCGCGATTTCAGGTTTGGTCCCGTAGTAAAAGTTGTTCATAATGATGAGTACAATGACCCCATAAGAGGTTATGCCTTATTTATGTTACATCTTGTATATACAGGGTGGCAGGGACATTGACGCGCAACCTGTTACCATGCATTCAGTACGATTCTGGATCCCCCTGCGTTGAAATTTTACTTTGGTTATTAAAAAAAATATTTGCTGTTTCATACAATTTGACCACGGTAGGTGGCCATTTTTGTAGGAAACAGCTCATTTTTAATTGTTATTTAATTTCTGGACATTGGCCTCTCCGAGGCTGCGCCACAACACCCTTTCCTCCGCCTTCCCCATCCAGTCTGTCCCAGCCATCTCCTTATGGTCGTCGGTCCATCTAGCTGGGGGGCGTCCCACACTACGCTTGCAGATTCGCGGTCACCACATCAGGATTCGTCTGCTCCACCGGTCAAACATGGACAGCTCACTGCCCCTTCTGTTTGCTTACTCTGCAAGCTATGTCTGTAACTCCGGTTCTATTCCGGATAATTTCATTTCTGATTTTATCCTTCAAAGAAACTCCAGGCATAGCCCGCTGAACGACGTTGGATTTGTGGACCAGCCCGACTGTTAGTGTCAACGTTTCGGCACCGTATGTCATACATTTAATCTTCAGATAAAAGTAATCTGGTGACTAAAAAGTTGGCTCTTAGTTTATTACTTCATATTGGCATTGAGAGTATTATTTGTTTAGACGCTTAGTTGTAGATAGGGCAAGTTGCTACGATCTCTATGTAAACAATAGCTGTTTTTAAAGTCATATGAATGATTTAGAAGATTCTGGATACCTGTTTTCAACTGACAAAGTATTTATTTATAGTTTTAGGTTGAATTCCACCAATGAAACTCGATCAGCACAATTAAACTGCTTTCAAGAGCTGTCAGTGTCAAAATTCCACAACAATGATTACATGGTCTTGGTCAATGAACGCGGTTTAGATGTGCTGATCACGTTTAGCTTTATTGGTGAAATTCGCCCTTAGTCATTAAATTACTTAACTTATCTAAAATATTACAGGTTATTTATAATTAATGACTATCTACTGTAAGATATTGAAATCATTAGCACCTTCAGGGGTCAAAGTATTCACGAATATACACACATTTTACTAGGAGACAAACTCTGAAGTATCGACAAAAATATGTGCTGTTTCATACAATACGAGCGTACCCAATCAAAATGTATGGAACTGATACTTTTTTTCACTATCTCAGACTCAGGGCTGATTTTACTTAAGAGGGTTGTCACATTTTGCACCTCTCTCGCTCACACGGGACCAAATTTTTAATAACGTTAAATGAAAAGATGCATTTTTGAAAAATGTAATCAATGGGCGGTCTACAAAATAATATTAGTTTAATAGGTAATTATTAAAAACACATTTTTATTGTGGCATTTATTTACATCATCTCAAAAACAGATCATAACACTTAATTACATAAGTTTATTAGATAACACAATAGAAATGTGTTTTTGAATAACTACCTATTAAATTAATATTATTTTGTAGACCGCCCATTGATTACATTTTTCAAAAAAGCATTTTTTCATTTAACATTCTTAAAAATTAGGTTTTGTGTGAGCGAGAGAGGTGCAAAATGTGACAACGCTCTTAACTCTTTTATCCGTGGAATACAGCTAGTGATATAGAATTACTATCTAACAATTTTTGTATGGGAAAACTGTCAAAAAACTAAATTATTCGTCTTCTTAAAATATGCGGCGTTGGTAAAATAAAACTCCCTGACCTAATATTGTTACGCGATCGTCGCGTTTATTTTCGCGCCGTCGGAGGGGCGCCTTCCTATTTTCCGAACAGATGAGTGACAAATGATTGCGTCGCTTCGATCGCTTATACAAATTAGTATACGGCCTTAGTGTCTTGTCATATCTGCGCAAACATGCCAGGTCTTGTCGCCCCGCGAGGCCGCCTTGCGAGACAAATGCTCGATCGGTGTCGCGAGGCAAGCGCAGGCTTCGGCGACACACGCCTTGCGGAGCGACACGCCCGGTCTGGAGTCTGTGAATACTTCAAAGAGCAGAGAGGCTGCCATTAAGAAGTAGAGTAGTTCACGACAGAGTATACCTTGCCTATCCCTTCGTTATGTTTCATACTACGGAAAAAGTTCAAAAATATGTAGAAAACTAAGAATAATGTATATTATGTACATTTGTTAAGATTATTTCTATGCTTGTAAATAATACGTGTAATTATTACTTAATATTGTAATCAGGAATCAAATATAATGTATATGTTTAGTCTAAAAAATATATGTATATCAGTGGACAAGAATTTTATTAATCGTTTTCAAGAATTCTTATTTGATTCAGTCAATTGATTTGCCTGTCCATTTGAGTGGAGCGATTCATGGGAGAAAAGAGAGAAAGATCTATGCGGTGGAGTGTCCCTGTCTACATAATATAGACATGAATTTAGTGGGATTTTATTGGATAATATTTTTCATACAGCACTTCTTCTATCCAATGGACATGCATTATCAGAACCGACGCACAGCTCGACTGGCGGATGTTACGTGGTTACGTGTCACCATGTAAAGAAAGAAGGGAACGACATAAATGGTACAAACGGATGTGGCGTATTGTCACTGGCTGGTGTCACATGCTTTGTTCAGTGTGGCACGTTGTGTTCCACGCGCGCTGCACAGAGATGCCAGCACTAATTGACGGGGTCGGCTAAGGCCGATGCCGGCCAGGGTCGCAGGATGTTCGAAAGAGTTACCGTGGCCCCGACACAGGCAACTGAAGGAACACGGGTGGGTTTTAGTCAGTAAAAGTCTGACACGCCCTCCCGCTCCGCCCAGAGCGGGAGAAGTCATTTGATGATTTCCCATCCAAAAAAAAGTGTGACCAGTAAAAAACAACCATAATATCTTCGAGAAATATTAATTTACGATACTATTCTGACTCCTCACAAAAGACCTATTTTACAGTGGATTATAATATTACTTTTTATTACATGAAAGACTGTAACATGCTAACATGTCTTGGAGATTTTTATGCCAAAAATTAATGAAATCACGAAGTAAAGCGGGATACTCGAAACTAATTATTTTATTTATTGGCACCATGTCTTTATCAAACCGTAGCTTTTTCATTTGAAATAATTGATTTATTTCATAGCTAACGAAACAACTAATGGCAATAAAATTGTATCTTGTACTAACAATCAATTAGATTTCTTTATTTTTAATTGATCGAGTAAAAATGTACACGAAAGTTACACCATTTCTGCCATTGTGCCACTGCCATTTGTGTATTTTCTGCCACACCATTTCGCTGCATGTAGTCAAAATGTTTCGCCAAATACTGTTACTTCTCTCCATAATTTACTTATC
Organism: Fissipunctia ypsillon; assembly: GCA_947568875.1. NCBI lineage: Eukaryota > Metazoa > Arthropoda > Insecta > Lepidoptera > Noctuidae > Fissipunctia > Fissipunctia ypsillon. The sequence goes on along the minus strand of OX387650.1, from coordinate 7,170,874 downwards.
TAATGGTGAAATTAATAAAAAAGCCGAAACAGATTTCCCTGAGAAGAATCGTATGATGGGAATAGACGCTGTCCATGATAAATCTAAGAAAATTGATAAGGATACAATAATAACGCGTAACTTGAAACTGGAGAAGCGAAATCGCGGACAAAAGCGTAAGCATCTTTGAATTTGTTTAGTGAATGTATCATCATAATCATTTCACCCAAAAGAATGAGGAACCGAGGAATGAGGAATGTACAGTACATTAACACCCGTCGCTTTTTTATAGTAGCTATTTTTAATGGGTAGAATAGACCCTTTTTAGTGTATATTTGAAAACCCCTAAGTGCGCCAAACCATGGGCGCTGAGAAAAAGTAGTAAATCTTAGTTGACGGAGTTTTTAAAAATAGGAGGGTTTAAAAATAATAACCACCTTCTAACCTAATCTGTCCGAGTCGGAGTCGGAGTCCCGAGCTCGCTTCTCTCGCTCTTGCATCCTAGTGTTTAGTGTTACACAGTGCACTACAGTGTACTGTATAACACACTATGCACAGTACACTACAGTGTACTGTGTAATAGGTTAACATAAAAAAGAACACAAAAATAATGAAATCAAAAGACATTTTCTCTACTTAGTTGAATTTTCTGAAACTAGGATTTTTTTTTCTCAAAAACTAAACGTTTGCGCAATGTGAAATCTTGCGAAAGTGATTTACACGAGGACATCTACACACTATAAAATTGTGAAGCTTCGGACGCGCGGGTGTTAAAGTACAGTGGAGTGAAATAGTCGTTGGAGTGCCATGATAAATAAATATATACGTCCAACGCTGCACATAGGCCCCCAAGCGTCACCACGCCACATGGACCGATCCTGCGAATGTATAAATTTTAATACAACACACCCAAGTGGGATATATTATTACATTGCTTATGTTATAAACATCGTACTCCTCGCCTCCTTTTCACTATTTTTGATATCAACTTGACAAATAGGTATGGTAACGTTTGATACTTATTTCTTGTTTTAAGCGATGTCTAACAAAATCGAAGAAGATCAAGAACCAGATTGGTCTTACAAGCCTTTCCCTAAGGAAGTTGCTGATCATGTTGATCAGTTCAAAAAGAACATGACGGAGTGTCTCAAGGAGGTACAATCCAACGATAAAAGAGCGGTGAAGCGTCTGTCTCCAAAAATGGAGTCACCGGTCCATGGAGAATGTCTTATTGCGTGCGTTTTGAAACGCAACGGTGTCATTATAAATGGAAAAGTTAACAAAGGTAACAGATTCGAAATTCTGAAGTATTGGCCGGCTGTAAGTAATGCATATACAGGGTGTAAGGGACAGCCCTCCGCAAACTAACAGGATGCATTCAGCTCCCTATTTTGAATCATATTCCACCGGAAATATTGTCAGGATTTTTTTTTATCGTATGTATCAGTTACTATTCCTTTATTTCAATGTAAAATTACATTCTCTGTACGCAGCACTCCATTTATATAAATAAAACAGCTAAAATAAAAAAAATCAGCAATGGATGTTGAAATACTCGGCGGCCGAAGGCTCGCTGCGCTGCCGTTCGCGACGCGCGTTTTGCCATGGTGACGATACATTACTTGTGAGGTAATAAAACAAATCAGGTTTATTGGATTCCCATAACGTTCCTGAAATAATTTCATGTACCAGTCATCTTAGTATGATATATTGAACCCTCACCCCATCAGTCTGTGGAGGGCTCTCCCTTACACCCTATAGATAAATGAGTTGCTGCACGATTACTGACAAATGCGTGCACTGACTGGACAGGTTCAATCTAATCTGTGTGGTTCTTTCTTCGGATTTGTATAGCGACGTTCTTTATCTCGAAGTGCCATATTTTCACATGTACCTCTTTAGCTTAAATTTTTGTGTCTTCGTCTAGTACCTATCCTAATTGTTTTTTTTTTTTTTATAGATAACTTAATATCCCTCGTAAGTAAGTTTTACGCCAAAGATACTAAGCTCATGAAGAAATTGGAAAAGAATTTGGATCGTTGTATTGAAATAAGCGTTCACCATCAAGACGAGTGTTCGTTGGCGTCAAAACTCAACGATTGCACTAATGATCTCATGGCCAGTAATAAGCACAAAATAATGGTCAATTATTAATAAATGTGTGCCTTTATATCACGATAGTAAAACACTTTGTTCTTATTAATTTCAAACCCAGTTTAAATTATAAAATAACGTTCTACAGCAGCGGAGATTTTCAGTGCAGATTTTAATGTATGTGTCGTGGCCAGATCTTAGAATTTGATTCATGAAGTGTTATACCATTTCATGAAGTGTTCTACGATTTCATGAAATTATTGTATTTCATTAAATAGGACATCGACCGCTGTCACATCATGATGTGGTCTGGCCAGATCATTGAATACTCAACGTTTAACGATATGAACAGTTAAACCCACAACTACTACATGTTGTGGCCAATCATTAGTGATCATATCGTAAAATATTTAGATTATCCACCGGTAGAGGCGTTGATGTCGCTTTGTTTTTGTTGTGCATCGGTCCTAAAAATACTAAATAGCCAAGTAACTGCGACCAACTCGGATGTACCGCACGCCGGCCGCTGCCGCGGCACCGCTCGCTTCGCTCACTCGGCTCACACGCGGTTAGTCACAGTTCTAACCTAACCTAACCCATTTGGTCGGAGCGCCACTAGCGGCGTGAAATGCAACTACTTTGCGATGTGTCAGTGGTCGGCTGGTGAAATGGCCAGGCAGATCACGGTATGGCCATTTCTACGATCGGACCACGACAGATACCCTATTTAATGTTTTATATTTCCACCAGTCGTACACGACTGTACCTGCGCAGGATCCCCACTACTGACGCTCGTCAAAACTCATGTTTCGTGGCGCGTATAATATCTTGACTTAGCACACGAGTTTGGCGACATGTGGGACGTGGATTCTGCAATCATTGTACCGATAATCATTACGGTTAATAGAGCCAACACCTCAGGAGGCTCTCATTTCCCGGCTAGGTCAAGGGCTTGATCCAGAAAGCAATACACCTGGATACGGCACGCATAGTGAGGAGGTTCCTCTCTCTGGAGCCTTGACCACCGGCAGCTTGTTCCTGATGCCGATGGGCTCCTATTTTCTATATTTTTATTTTTTTTTAAAGTTTTTATAAAAATGTTGAAAAATATAGGTAAATTATAATCGGTACACATGCCTACAGACTGTGCGGAAAATATGACTGAGTTATCCCAGTGCATGGGCGCTATACATGCTATAATGGAAAAGCGTGGAGTGTGGATGTGTGTGTGTGGTGTGATAGAATGTGTTTACATTCTTGGGGACTTCAATGTACATCCAAATGAGAACTTCCTTAATGAGCTACTCAGTTTTTGTGATGATCTGGACTGGCATGTGCTGACATTGTTAAAATGGGGGTAGACTCTAATACGCACACTTTTGTAAGTGAAGCGCATGGTTGTAAGCGTTGGTTGGACCACATAATTGTTACTAGTGCAGCGTGGCCCTCTGTTACAGGTTACAGACATCTGGATTGATTATAATGTGTACTGGTCTGACCACTATCATGTGTCCGTTACGTGTAATTTTAGTATGTCTCAATCTAAAATGTGATTCCAATAGTACCTAAAAGTAAAGTGACCCGGGGTGAAAGAAAACCTGAACAAATCAGTATGTATTAACCTTTGCAAAAAATTGTTAAGACAAATTGACTTTCCAATGGAATTTGGAGAATGCTGTGATAAACGGGTGTGCGTTACCCCAGCAAAATAATGTCTAAAATAGTCATTTAAATTTTATAGATAATTAGTTGCCCAGCTTCTGTAATTGTTGCGCACATTTTTAAATTTGTTGCACTTATAGTTTTTTAGTTACTTATTTCACAAAAACATTTCCCGCTGGGGTAACGTTACCGCAGCCAGACATTTTCTTTTTTAATGGGAATATTGAAATAAATATTAGCTATATAATTAGTTGTCTAGACGAGGTAAATGTTGCAACTTATTTTGTATTCGTTCTTTCTTCGGCTGCGAAGTTATTCGAGATCCTGCTGGAGCAGGGTTGGCATGTTTAAAACATGTGTTTTAAACAGTTTAAAATAAAACATCGGTTTTTATTAGGTGTTTGAAAACATTGTTTAAAACATGTTTTAAACAACTTGTTTTAAACATGCCAACCCTGATCGGTAAAGCCCCCGGGGAATTCCCAGAACTTCCGTAATTCGTGAACGTGATTATTTAATATATGTTTTGGGTATTCCCCTTATTTTAAGAAAAGTTTATGTGATTTCCCTACTAAAAATGAACGTCGGAACATACAGGAAGTATTAAATTAAGATCAATTTTTGTCATACAGTTTTTAAAATAGTATAAAATTGAATTATATCAGCCTTAATCAATTAAAAATGGATGATAACTAAGTAACTTAGGAGAAAAAAAAACACCTGTTTAAAACATTTTTAACTGTTTGTTTTATAAAATGTAGAAAAAACCGTTTTTTTTCCAACCCTGTGCTGGAGTAACGTTTGTGGTTTTGCTGGATCTCTGAAACGGTTAAGCGGCTTTTTACCATGTTTTGTACATGACTTCTTCAGAATTAGTTTTAATTAGTTGTGCAATAAAAAAACTAAAATAACACACCGTTCAAAGGTTATTTAATTAAATATAAAAACCAACAAAATCATTAGGAAGTGCAAGACTGCGGTAACCCGACCATGTTTAGGTGGTTACAAAAAAGCGATCGCGTAGTACATTATGCTATCTTCTAAAATATGTAGGATAGTGTTACAAGTTTAGTACAGATGTGTACACAAGTGTTAAAAAAAAACTACATGTTTCTTTTAGACATTTTATTCATAGGTAAAATAAATCATTTCAATCGAACTTTTAAATGGTAATATCTAAGCAAGTGTCACAACAAGATACTTAATATAAGGAGTATGTGGAAAAAAATACCTAGTAATAACTAGGTACGCAAGTTGAGGTAAAATGTTTGTTTTTAAGTAATAAGTAGGTAATGTAAATTCAAATATTTAGTAGGTAGTTTGTCTTTAAGAAAAATCTACGTTTATACAAGGTGTAATTTTAATAATTGTTAACATCTTAAGGGGTCATTGTATTCATCATTATGAATAACTTGTACTATAGGACAAAACCCGAAATCGCGAAAAAAAACACGTGCTCCCTACATTTTGACGAGTTAAGGAAACATAAATGTAGGGAAAAGCTGTTTTTTTTTGCGATTTCAGGTTTGGTCCCATAATAAAAGTTGTTCATAATGATGAGTACAATGACCCCTTAAAAGATTAACACCAATTAAAATTACACCTTGCATAATAAAAATGTAATCTATGTACAATTTTAGATACCTAACAAAATATACTAATAATAACATTGCAACTATTTCTGTAGATACATTATGCAAGCTTACCTTGTTCGTGAATTCAATAAGCAACCCACACAATAATTACGATCCTCAAAAGAAGTCATCATCATCTGCCTAGCCTTTTCCCAACTATGTTGGGGTCGGCTTCCAGTCTAACCGGATGCAGCTGAATACCAGTATTTTACATGGAGCGACTGCCTATCTGACCTCCACAACCCAGTAACTGGGTAATACGATACCCCTTGGTAAGACTGGTTGTCAGACTTTCGGGCTTCTGACGACCCGTAACGACTGTCAAAGATCCACGAATGACAGCCGGGACCAACGGCTTAACGTGCTTTCCGAGGCACGGAGGAGTCTCGGTATGTAAAGATGGTCACCCATCCACGAACCGATCCCTGCAAGCGTAGCTTAACCTGATGGATCGACCCGTGCGGCTGTTATTATTAGCCACGAGGTCCTCAAAAGACGTACTCCACATTAATTAGGTACGACACAAATTGAATAACTCTCAAACACTCGATAAATATTTGCAAAAACAGAGAGCGGAAGCGCACACGCACTCTACAAGATGAATTATCTAAGGGTCAAGTTTAGTGCGCTATGCAAACAATGAAGTACCCATTGGCCCACCCGTCCCCCGTCCCACCAAAGGACGTGTTATCGCGATTCTTGGTAAGTGAGTGCAATTTTGCACATAATAGATACCTGTCTGATAAGTAGCCGAAAGATAATAAGAATAATGTTTTCATAGTACAAATATAGGTAAAGGGTTTTCCAATAGGGACGGGTCGATGTTGACAGTCTGTGGCAGTCATACTATTTTGGTGGGATCTGTAAAATCTGTTGTATATTATGCAGTCAGTGATGCCAAATCACCATGGCAAGTTACACGGTTGAGCAGCATGTGCAAATGATAACACTTTATTATCAAAATGAGTGTTCGTTAGTGCAAACGTTGCGCGCATTGCGCCCATTTTACGGCAGACGCGGTGGCCCTTCAAAGTCCACTCTCCAACGATTGGTGACTAAATTTGAGACGACCGGTTCGGTAAACAATCAACCAACACCTTTACGTCAAAGGAACGCCAGATCGGCCGAGAACATCGCCGCTGTACGTGAGAGTGTTCAGGAGACTTCGAGGCAGTCGATTTCTCGCCGTGCTCAAGAACTCGGCCTTTCGCAAACCTCAACTTGGAGAATTTTGCGTCGGGGCTTGGGTCTGCATCCGTACAAGATCCAACTGATCTCTCACGAACCCCTCACTCATAGTTCAAAATCCAACAAATCTTTTGTCTTAGAACAAACAGATCCTGATGAAGTCATAGCTACCATTAACCAGCTGAGGGTTAATGTGGCCACTGGATGGGATGGCATATCTCAAACCTTTCTTAGAAGATATGCTCGAACCCTTGCACCTATACTATGCCACATTTTCAACCTTTGCTTTGAATCGGCTACCTTTCCTACTTCTTTTAAAAAGGCAATCATTCATCCTATCTTTAAGGGTGGCGACGGGAGTTTGCCAAATAACTATCGCCCAATAGCAGGTCTTAGTGCCTTGTCTAAGGTGCTTGAACGCCTTATAAACAAACGGCTTGTGTGCTACCTCGAACACTTCAAGCTGTTATCACCCCAACAGTTTGGCTTTCGCAGGAACAAATCCACTTGTGACGCTGTCCATATGTTAGTCAACAATATAGTGGATAATTTGAATAACAACGATAAAGTCCTAACTATATTTCTGGATCTTGCGAAGGCATTCGACACCGTTCCCGTCGCTACTCTTTTACTCAAGCTTCAAGGTGTAGGTGTGAGGGGGGCTCCTCTTGATCTATTCAAGAGTTATCTTACCAATCGCTCCCAGCTAGTGGCTATAGAGAATCATAAAAGTGTTGAGCTACCCATTCAGTATGGCGTGCCTCAAGGAAGCATTTTGGGACCCACACTATTTCTAGTCTTTATTAACGACCTTTGCAGTCTCCGAATTCCAAATACTACAATAGTTTCTTTTGCAGACGATACTGCCATCACTTTCTCCGCAAACTCATGGTCGCAACTCCAAGCAACGGCACAGGACGGCTTTAATTCTGTCTTGAAGTGGCTTTCATCTCACACTCTCACTCTCAATGCCAATAAAACTAACTTCATCACTTTTTCAATTTCCAACTCTTCCCAACCAAAAACCTCAATCTGTCTCAAAGCCCATTCTTGTCCCACACAATCACTTAATTGTCAATGTCCTTCTCTAACCTCAGTGGAACAAGTTAAATATCTTGGGATAGTTCTAGATAAAAACCTTAATTTTGGATCACACATCAACTCACTTACTGGTCGTTTACGTAAGCTTATTTATATTTTTAAAACTCTGCGACATGTAGCCAATCCTTTAATTATCCGGAAGGTATATTTTGCTCTCTGCCAGTCAATCCTCATTTACTGTATCTCTTGCTGGGGTGGGGCTGCAAAAACCATACTTATGCCCCTTGAGATCGCTCACAGAGCTATTTTAAAAGTGGCAACATTCAGACCGATTCTTTTTCCAACTACCGAACTATATAGATCTTGCAATTTACTTAATATGCGACAACAATTTATCCTACAAACAGTCTTACGACAACACAAAAGTACACCTTTTAAGCAAATTTCTAAACGCCGTAAAGACCTTATCTGCACAGTTCCACCGGCACGCACAGCTTTTATTAAAAAATTCGCTCTATATCTTGGCCCTTCACTTTATAATAAAATTAGCGCAAGAACCCAAATTTTTGGTTTAAAATATTTTATTTGTAAAAAGACTGCTCGCACTTTATTACTTAACTTAAACTACAATGAAACGGAGGAATTCCTAAGGAAGTGACTTAAACACATTCATGCATTACATACAACATATCAATAATAAAAACCTAACACATACTACACTATTTATTCCATTATTCCAAACATAATAACACTGAACAATTTTTAAAAATTTAATTTTTTAATTTTTTTTTTACCTTGTTTTTATTTTACTTTTATTTTTCTGTAAAACTGTAATCTTTATTGATTCAAATGGGACCTTTGGTTTTTCGTTTTTTCCTGTTTATATAACCTTATTTTTTAATGTAACTTAATACACTCTGCTGCTCACGTACTAGGTATAAGTAAACCACTATATTACCACAGGGGATCGGAACTGTTTTATCTAAACACAGGTTACGTCGTAACCTATCTAGAGGAACAGTACTGCAACCACTAACTAGATTTAAAAAAACGTTATACCTTGTAACCGCGTCCACAATGTAATCTAGTCCTAAGTTATCGAATAAATTAATTTAATTTAATTTAAAAAAAAATTTAAACTGACCCAAGAGCTCAAAGTTAATGACCATAGACAACGCCGTGTGTTCGCTGAATGGGCATCGGAACGCTTGGAAGAGGACCCCGATTTTGGCCGAAAAATAATCTTTAGCGACGAGGCACATTTTTGGATGAATGGTTTTGTTAATAAGCAAAATTGCCGTGTATGGGATGACCACAACCCACATGAGGTTCACCAGGTGACAATGCATCCACAAAAAGTTACTGTTTGGTGCAGATTTTGGTGTGCCGGCGTCATTGGTCCGTACTTCTTCGAAAACGACGTTGGCGAGGCCATCACCGTCAACGGCGAGCGCTACAGATCAATGATAAACAATTTCTTTTGGCTTGAATTGAACAATATGGACGTGAACGACATGTGGTTCCAGCAAGATGGCGCTACTTGCCACACAGCGAACGACACAATCGACATTCTGCATGAACGGTTTGAGGGTAGAGTTATCTCTCGCAGAGGTGACGTGAATTGGCCACCAAGATCGTGTGATTTGACTCCGCTAGACTTTTTCTTGTGGGGTTTTCTGAAATCGCAGGTCTATGCCAACAAACCACATTCGACCGTTGCCCTGAAAGCCAACATAACGCAGGCCATCGCTCGGATTCAGCCGGATCTATGCAGCAGAGTCATTAAAAATTGGACCTCTCGGATTCGTGCCACCATACGAAGCCGCGGCGGACATTTGAACGATGTCATATTCCATCCATAATGGCATAAATGGGCCTTTTAAATAAAAAATAAATTTCGTTAATATCTCACACACATCTTGTTTTATTCAATTTTAACATCGACCCGTCCTTGTTGAAAGACCCTTTATATAATATTGTTATGTATTTAACAGTGTACGCGTCTGTACCGAACTTGTAAGGTGTATTAAACTAAACATTTTAGAAGAAAGCATAATGTACTACGCGATCGTTTTTTTGTAACCATGACTATTTTCGACATTATTTTGCTGGGGTAACGTACACCATAAACGGTGTACTAATGTGGAGCATAGACAAATCTTAGATAATTTGTATACTAATATTGTCTCAGCGCATAATGAGGCTTCAGAGTCTAGGCTTAGTGAGGCTATAGGGTGGGCATGAGCGGTAGGAAAAAACAGGTTATGGGATGTAATAAGTATGTTGGCGAAGCTCATAGGGTGGCCAGACTTTATTTTCAAAACTGATTACTGTTTGGTAAAACTAAAGCAGGTTTCATTCATGAAGCAATGTGTCATAGCAGAAAGTTTTTCAAAGCTAAGCGTAAATGGTGCCAATAACACCAGGAGCAGATAAAGATGGATCGGCTAGCGACACTGCATTCGAATAGTAAATTTCAGGAATTTTGGAAACATACCAATAAACTGAACATCAGCGGGGCAATTGCGTAACACATTATCAATCGGAATCTGTTTCATTTTGACAGTTCAACAACATTCATTTCGTTATTTACGTGTTGAGCAGACAAATTTTTCGAACTTATGAAGCAATGGTTTAGCAATTTGCTTCAAAATGATTCAGATTCCGATTGATAGTGTGTTACGCAATTAGGGTGCTGGTCTGGCGTTTCTTTGAGTGTCGAGGGTGTCACCGACGACGCAAAGATGATAGCTAACATGTTCAAAAATCATTTCACCGTGGAATCCCCTTTAGGCGCTTCCAAGCGGAGGCTGGACGCTGACCCCGTGTGTGAAAATATCAGACTAAAAGTGAGTGCTAAGGATATACGAAAGATTTTGAAAAATATGAAAGCCTGGAAATCGCCGGGACACGACGGGCTCAGCGTCGAATACCTGAAAAATGCAGGGCCACACATCGCTAGACACTTGCATTGGATACTTCTACCTACCTAGTGAACTAACGAAAACAATAGTATCTCCGATAATAAAAAAAAGATGGGAGATAGCTCAGCCAAACCTAATTATAGACCGATCTCACTGGCCACCGTTATTGCAAAGGTTCTAGACAGTGTGCTTGAGGCACAATTAACAGATTTTATACACCTACATGATGCTCAGTTTGGTTTTCGTGCTGGACTTTCTACAGAGAGCGCCATTCTGAGCCTAAAGCACACTGTTGAGTATTACACGAATAGGAAAACGCCTATTTATGCTTGTTATTTAGACCTCTCTAAAGCTTTTGACCTTGTCTCTTATGATAAGATCTGGGATAAGCTTAGGGAGACCAATTTACCTGGTGAGACAATTGGTATCCTAAAGTTTTGGTATCAGAGTCAGGTCAATCATGTAAGGTGGGCTGGCATCTTATCGGATCCATATGCATTACAATGTGGAGTAAGACAGGGTGGATTGTTTATTTATTTATTACAAAATCCACAGCTCTTAAAACATTTGTTTACATAAGTACTTATAACTACTCTTACAGCCAATTACGGATTTACAATTTAAATACCTTACATAAAATTTGCAACAGAAAAAAAAAGACAATGAGTAAACAACTTTAAACAAAATTACATGCTAGCATTATCTATGCGTTGCTAATTATTCGTTTAATGAATGTTAAGGAGTGTACACGAGGAGTTTTAAATGAATGTGATTGTGTGCGTGTATGTGTGTGTGTGTGTGATATAATGGTGTATGATGACTATTATGTAAATTCTTTGAATGAATTAGTAAGTGTTAATTTGCTTCTACTTATTTGGAAGTATTTGTCACTTCGTCAAGTACAGAGGATACAAGTAGCTTCCTGAATATACCTTTTTTGGAGTTAAATATATCGAGATGAGAGAACATTTTGTTGTAATTTCTTAATATCCTACCGACGATTAAGTTCTGAGCGTAGTTTGTACTACTTTGCGGTACACTGAAAAACTGTGTGTGTCTAGTCCGTCGAGACGGAGTGCTCAGTCTAAGAACTAAGTTACTCAGAGCAGCGCAGTCTATATTCCCGTTACAAATATTATACAGAAATACCATGTCCAAAATCATCCGTCTGTTCTGCAAAGAGAGTATATTATGATGTTTGCATGATAGAAGGTAATCTTTTTGTCTAAAGCCAGTGCGGTAATTAAGATATTTTATAAACTTAGATTGTATACTTTCTATTTGCTGTATGTAAACTAAATAGTGTGGATTCCAGATGCTGCTACAGTATTCTAATATACTGCGTATGAAAGCAAAGTAAAGTATTTTAATGCAATCTGTATCGGTAAACAATTTACATATTCGCATAACAAATCCAAGGGTTTTATATGCCTTACCAACGACATAGGACACATGCTCCGAAAACATAAGTTTTGAGTCCAGGACGACACCAAGATCCTTGATAACATTATAGCGCGCAATATTGCCACCGCTAAGATTATATCTATGTTCAATGAAATTTCGCTTCCTAGTGAATGTTACAGTCTGACATTTATTAACATTTATCGTAACCAATTCAAGCCCGCGCACTTCCGGACGCCGTCGCGTATGCCTTCCCTCTCGCTTTAATGACTATGCACTAGAGGCATAGGAGAGGGACAGCGATAACGCAACCGCGACGCACACGCGCCTCCGACGTCGAGGCAGTTGACGCATAACCACGCCCGAAGTCGTACACGTCACGAACCGCCGCGCGCGCCAGAGCTCTGACCGGCACGCGTTTTCTTAATACCGGTTTGTTCTTATATAGTTCCCGTGACAGTATTTACAATATTAGTGTACCCTTTACCTGTTTACCGTGATTATATGAAATTTTAGTTACACAAGTGTTTGATTTCACAATCCACTTCAATCCAATATGGAATGGACACAGTTACGAAAGATGGCGTCCCAACTGTAGGCCGAATGCCACAGTTCCTGTGAAAACTGTGTAGTGAAAAGACTTAGTGTGTGTACAACTGTGAACATAATTTGTGATCATGTAACAATGCCGAAGACACGGAGTAGGCAATCCCTCAGTGGTTCGCACAACGAGGAACTCAACGACAGCGTCACGCTGTCTCGCGATAACTTTACCGCTCTGTTATCAATGATTCAGCAATCGAATGCGGAGATCTGTGAGCGTATGCTAGAGCGCCTGTCGACATTCACGTCCCCTCTGACCGCTCAGTCACCGGCGCCAGCGCCGAGTGCGGCAGAGAAGACCGGCAATTTCTCACGATGCTCGTCCAGATTCTCCTGAGCGGCGAAGGAAAACGTCGAAGCGTTCATCGATGCCATTGAAGCATTCAAAGAATGCACGAACATCTGTGATGATGTCGCTATTCGAGGCATGTCTATGCTACTTACCAGCGAAGCAGCAACCTGGTGGCAGAGTATCCGCGCGGAGGTCACATCCTGGAATGAGGCAATACAAAACCTTCGTGACGCGTATGGCGACCGCCGTCCTGAATACAAAATATATCGGGAGTTGTTCAGAGGCGAGCAGGGTGAAGACGAACGAACAGATATCTTCGTAGCGAAGAGTCGAGCCCTCCTAACACGCCTACCAGCAAACGACCTGTCTACCAAGGTACAACTTGATATGATTTACGGCCTTTTACACCGAAAAATCCGTAAAAGATTACGACGCGAAGAAGTCAGTAATTTTTCCGAGTTGCTATCGAAGTCTAGAATTATCGAAGATTCCTTAAACGAATCGACAATTCGAGAATCGCAAAAGGCCACATCCATTGCTCCGCTTACGAAATGTAACGCAACCGACACGCCTACTCAGCCCGCAGTGCACAACGCACGCACATTAAACTCCGCTCCAAGCGTGAGACCGGCGCACGGGGCAGCTATCACGCCACGCGGGGACGGCGCTCCGCCCTCCGCCGCGCGCCCGCAGGACTCGTACGCGCAAGTTCCGAACGAGACGCGCACACAGCGCGCATCACACGCGCGTTTCACCGCCGCAACATCGCGTGATGGTCCAGCTGCAGCGTCATCGAAACAACAACGACCGTTTTGTGTGTATTGTAAACACTACGGACACCAGCGTGACCAGTGCCGTAAGTTGGCGGACAAAGGTGAGTCAGCGATTGATTCTAATAATGCGGTTTCGTGTTACAAGTGCGGATCTAAAAATGTTACTCGTGAAACTTGCAAAAAGTGTAACGAGTCGAGTTTTTATAGTGTTGATACTACTCTGCAAACTTCGGGACCAAATTACACTCAAATACAAAAGTCCAAAAATAGTGATCTTAGTGCGCGTTCCGAAAATTTGTATAATCGCGTAGAGAAGTGTTTTGATAAGCATTGTTGTGAAGATTTGAACTACTCTAATACTTCGCCTTCTTATTTTAAAAATGCTGATACCAATGTTTGTGTTGTTCAAGATAGTATTAACAGTGGTGCTATTCTGTAAAGATCCCACCGTGAAAATTTAGGTGAAGTGAGCGTGATGTGAACTGTCATCCCACCTTACTCTACTAGGAATTGAGCTCACTTCAAACTCACTTCACCTAAGTGCTCACGGCGCCGGCGTGATGTTTACAGAATAGATCGGCTGGTCTCGTGATAGTTCGAGTGAGCCTGCGTACAGTCAAGCTGAAATATCTTATAATAATAATTGTTATTCTGTACAGAGTCATTTTTCGGACAACGATTTGTCGAACTATCACATGGCCAGCTGCGAGGTCGATAATAATAACGACTGTGTTTGTAATATTTCTGAAAATAATCGTTTTTGTTATGATGACGCCCATATTGCAAAAGGACGTACGAATCATTTTTGTGATCATTCAAAAGATGATAATATTTTTAATAATAATTCCTTCAACGTAAAAGGGTGTAACAGCCATTTCTGTAATTTTTGGAAAAATGATCTATTTTGTTGTTGTAATGATGTTTCTAAGAATGTGTTAAATATTAATATGGTGTGTAGTGACACATGTGTTGAGAACGCGCGCGCCGGTAAGAGCTCCGACAGAAAAGTTTTGCGACCGATTTTTGACATCAAAATTTTAGACGCGTCGGGGACCGCGTTAGTTGACACCGGTGCCAAACATTGTATTGCGGGCCATACACTGCACACCCTTCTCTGTCGAAAGGGACACCCTTTTGAACCGGCGCGAAGACGTAAAGCTTGCCGATGGACACATTCGCGACGTAGACGTGCTCCTGACTACTCTTGACGTGCACTTAGAGGAGAAGGTCATTAGGACTCCTTTTCTTATTCTTCCTGAGGCGCGTAATAATGAAACGTTACTCGGCATGGATTTCTTGTTTGCAGCCGAAGTAGTCATGGATTTTTCTCGGGAATGCTGGTATTTTTCTAATAACAGCCGCGTTCAGTACACAATGCGTTTTGAACCTTCCTTATCACCAGAGCTGTCTTGTTCCTCTGCTGACGTACTCAGGGACGACGAAGGTACATTGTTGAATCGACCTGACCGGAACCTGCTGGCGCAGACCTTGGTTACCAATACGGACATTTTCCAGCTAGGGGGAGGGCCTACCCCATTTGCTGAGCACCGTATTGATACAGGTGAGCATCCTCCTATCTATGTACCTCCGTACCGATTGACCCCTGCCAAAAAAGAACTTATGCGTCAGGAAATTGAGAAGATGCTGAAGGACAACATCATTGAAGAGTGTGAGTCTGCCTGGTGTTCACCAGCTCTCCTGGTTCCTAAAGCGAACGGTACCACCCGTTTCTGCGTAGATTACAGACGCCTAAACGCCGTGACCAAAACCGACCATTACCCGATGCCTCTGATTGATGAATTGTTACAGTCAACAAAAAGGGATTGTTTTATGAGTACTTTGGACCTGAGAGCCGGCTACTGGCAGGTTAGTGTAAATGAGCGGTATAGAGATAAAACCGCATTCATTAGCCCATTGGGAACCTTTCGCTTCAAGCGCATGCCCTTTGGTCTCAAAAACGCTCCGGCGACTTTTCAACGACTGATCGACCGTCTGCGCTCCTGTTCATCCCTGGCCAATGTGACAATCCTAGCCTATTTAGATGACCTGTTGATCATATCTGAAGGTTTCCAGCAGCATCTCCAGGACTTACAGGCTGTATTCAGTCGGCTTCGCGAATTCAAGCTACGAGTCAACTGGGAGAAGTGCGTTTTTGCCAGGGGAAGTGTCAAGTATCTAGGGCACGTGATTACCCAACAGGGCGTCTCACCCGACCCCGAAAAAGTTCAAGCTGTACTAGACATGAAAGAACCAAGTAGTTTGAAACATCTACGGACATTCTTACAAACCTGTTCCTGGTTCAGGAAATTTATCCCGAGTTTCTCCTCTGTAGCAGAGCCACTTACAAGGCTAACAAGAAAGCATCAGACCTGGACCTGGGGTTCAGCTCAGACCACTGCTTTTAACGAGCTGAAACAACTTCTTACCTCAGCGCCAATCTTAATCCAGGCTGACTTTAATCGGGGTGCGTGCAGAAAACCTCCTCGTGTGCCTGATATTTGCTGGTCCCTTATGGATACGTTCAAGGGGAAGAGCAGTTGTCGGGCCGGTGCACCCCGGGCATGGACAATAATCTCTTCTTGAAAAAGGTGTAGGAGTTTTTCGGAGAGAGTATTGTTAGTAGCGAATTTCTGCGGGCGGGGGAGCAGTATGCTCCACGTCGTTCTTCCACGTGTACCTCTGATTAGCAGAGGGCACAGTGGAGGAACAAGGGAGGTGGGTCGCTCCTGATCGATCGACGTTCGTCGATTGACACTGGATGTGACCTTGCCACCACGGTGCAGGCGCACCAACGTGGCTATTGTTTCTCCCTCAAGAGCATTCTTGAGGAGAGAACTTTCGACGGGTTTGCTGAGTCGGGTTAGCCGGACAGCAAACGGAGGCATGCTTAATGCCACCGTCGGGGGCTTGGCTTAACCGCCCGGCCCAGAGGAAGGACACCTCTAAGATAAAAAACCACCTAATCCTAAGCTTTGAAGCGTGGCGAGAGGATGAGTGGCTGGTGGGGGACCAGTCGCTAGCGCTTCCCCTGTAGATACCTGCCGCACTCTACAGTATATAGGCTTACCTAGTGCAAGAGGCTCTGCCTAGGCGGACATTTATTTCCTCACTACTCGTGGGAACAAAAATGGAAAACAAACCCAAAAACAAAAAAGTGAGTGACGTGCCAAGTTTATTGGCGGAGGTACCGCTTGCCGGCGACGGCAACAAGAGTCGAGGAGGCTCCCGTTCCTTAGGGAACACAAGCATGTCCGACCAGGACTCGCGCGGGCGTTCCAAATTTTTTGGAAAGCGTTCGCGCGACGAAGAAGATTTGGACCGAACGGGGTCGATGGTGTTTTCCTCAAGTGAGGAGAACCTGCCGGCTGCCAAAGTGGCGACAGCGAGAAGAGGCCGGGGTCGCGCGGTGGCGGGTGGAGGTTTCGCTCCGATGCCAGGGCGCGACGTTCGGGGTCGCTTCAGGCGGCCTGATACACCGGGAATTGGCGGGGAGAGTGACCCCGGGGTCTCATCCGGGGTCTCAACTGAGGAGGGAGGGGTCACCGTATCACTTGTGGGCACGAAGGCGGAGGCCAACGCCGCGAAGCGTGCTCAAAGTAGAGCGGTCGCGGCCGACGAGGTCGCCGAAATGGCCCGTCAGGCTCGGGAACGGCGGTCTGCCCAGGCGGCTACAGGGGAGAGCTTAACTGCAGAGGCTCTAAACCGCCAGGTGTTGGACGGCGTGGACGTTATCCTGAAGGTGGCTACTAAGTCCGGCAACCTGAAGGGCTCGTTTACGCGCGCCCTTAAAGAGGCGGCAGAAGGGATCAAGGAGGCGGTGGAGAGTCTCCTTAATCGCACGACCTCGGAGGAGACGGCGAAGCTGTGGGAGGAGAACAGCCGTCTCCGTTCCGAGTTAGAGGACCTCAAGCGACAGGTTGCCGCCCAGAGGACAGCTCCCGCGGCCGCTCAGTCCTCTCCCGTTGCGGCCCCGTCGTCGGCTCCATCGCCGGCCTCGTCGTCGACGCCTGCACTTGTGGATGCGGAGGTCGAAAAAATCGTCCGCATCTGCATGATGCAGTGCGGGGACATGGTGGGTGCCCGCCTTGAGGCCATAGAGGCGAGGCTCCTCCCGGCAGAATCCGTCCGCCCTCCGCTCGCTGGGGACGTTCGTGGGAGAGAGGGGTCCAAAAAACGGGGCCCGGCGGCCACGGCGGCTGAACCGGGCCGATCTGGGGGGAGAGTGGCCCAAAAACCCGCGCCCCAGACGGCCACCTCACGGACAGCGGCACCTCCAGCGGTGCCTCCGGCGGCCGTGCCTGGGCCTGGCACGGATACCTGGACGACGGTCGTCAAGAGGGGCCGCAAGAAGGTAAAGACGGCGCTGTCAGTACTAGCAACCGCTGGAGCACCGGCACCCCAGAAGGCACAGGGACCACCTAAGGTTAGAGCCCCACGCTCCGCGGCTGTAGTGATAACACTGCAGCCCGGAGCCGTCGAAAGGGGCGTTACATACAAGGCGGTCTTGGCGGAGGCTAAAGCCAAAGTCGCGTTCCCCGACCTTGGCACACCGTCCGGCTTCAGAATGAAGCCGGCAATGACGGGGGCGCGGCTGCTTGAGGTGTCGGGTGCCTCTAGCGGGGAAAAGGCGGACATCCTGGCCGCCAAGTTGAGGGAGGTCCTCAACCCGGAGGACGTCCGGGTGTCTAGGCCGATGAAGACGGCAGAGCTGCGCGTCGATGGCCTGGATGACTCGACGACCCCGGCTGAGGTCGTGGCGGCCATCACCAAAGCCGGCGGATGTCCGCCCCAAGACGTGCGGACGGGCGATATTCGCGCCGACGCTTCCGGGCTCGGCACGATTTGGGTGCGGTGCCCGGTGGCGGCGGCGAATAAAGTCGCCGACGGTAGGCGTTTGGTGGTGGGGTGGGCTGCGGCAAGGGTCAAGCTGCTGCAGCCCAGGGCTTTGCGGTGCTACCGATGTCTGGACATTGGGCATGTCCGGGCACGGTGCACCGCCGAAACGGACCGCAGCGAGCAATGCTATCGCTGCGGCCAGCCCGGCCACAAGGCGGCCCAGTGCTCCGCGGCGCCAAACTGCAGCCTCTGTACAGCTGCAGGGAGGCCCGCCGGGCACAGAGCGGGCGGAAAGGCATGTGGCGCCCCCGCCGCAAAGAAGAATAAGGGGGCCAAGGCTGCCGGGGGCTCTTTACCCCCCTGTCAGCCTGGCTGCCCTTCGGCCGACTCCCGGCCTAGGAATGGTGTGGAGGGAATGGATTGCGCATAATGGCGCTCTACCATTTCCTCCAGGGCAATCTCAACCACTCTGCTAGAGCTCAGGATCTCTTGCTCCAGAGCATGGCGGAGTGGTCGATTCATGTGGCTGTGGTCGCCGAGCCGTACTTTGTCCCCCCCCGGAATAACTGGGTGGGCGACCTGGACGGCTTGGTGGCCATCATCGGCGGGACTCTCGTCAGCCAGTCCCGAGGTCACGGCTGGGTGGCCGCTCTCGCGGACGGCGTTGGCACGATTGGTGCGTATTTTTCGCCCAACAAGAGTAATAATAATAATAATAATGTTTTATTGACATAAATAGGTTGATACATCAATTGAAACCCTGGCTCCTGAGCTAGGTGGCACCTGTGTTACAGGAGTCAGTGTCTTCACTCGTTTGTGGAACATTAACAATTTATAGTTTTAGAGTCTCGCCGACTTCGAGAACTTCCTTGTCGAGTTGGGTGCCGTCGTAGGCCGACTCCACCCTCGCCCCGTGCTGTTGCTCGGGGATCTCAACGCCAAGTCTGCGGCGTGGGGATCCTCGGTGACTGATGCTAGGGGTGAGGCGCTGGAGGAGTGGGCGGTCACGACTGGCCTGGTCGTCCTGAACCGGGGCTCGGTACTCACGTGCGTGCGGCAGCGGGGCGGGTCCATAGTGGACGTCTCGTTCGCTAGCCCTGCTGCCGCGAGCCGTATTTACGACTGGCGTGTCGCCGCGGAGGTGGAGACGTTGTCGGATCACCGATACATCCGTTTCGACGTCTCCACCCAGACCGCCGGCGGCCGCAGTCCACCGGCCCCGCGAGCGACCGGCCCGCGCTGGGCGCGCAAGCGCATCGACAGGGAGCTTCTTGAGGAGGCCGCGATTGTCCAGGCCTGGATCCGGGAGTCGGCTACGACCGGACCCGTCGACGTCGAACAGGAGGCGCTGTGGTTCCGCGGGGCGATGACGCAAATTTGCGACGCGTCGATGCCCCGCGTCCACACACAGACAGGAAGGCGCCAGGTGTACTGGTGGTCTGCCGAGATTGCGCAGCTACGCATCGCGTGCGTGACGGTTAGACGCCGGTACACCCGATACCGGAGGAGACGTCGTCGGGTCCCTGACGAAGAAGCCGCGCTGTATGAGGTGTACCGCGCGGCGAAGGAGGCTCTGTGGCTGGCCATCGGCGAGGCGAAGACGCGAGCCAGGGAGGAGATGTTGGAGACTCTAGACGGGAATCCATGGGGGCGCCCTTATCGTGCGGTTCGGGGGAAACTCAGAGCCGCGGCGCCCCCACTCACGGAGAGTCTCCAACCTGAGCTGCTGGAGGAGGTAGTCGTAGCCCTCTTCCCGGCTAGAGCGGAGCATACCCCGCCGCCGATGGATTTGCCCACAGCCGCAGAGCCTGAAGATGAGAACGCCATCAGCGTCCCAGAGGTGACACAGGCAGAGATGAGGGCGGCCGTGATGCGGCTCCGAGCCAAGAACGTGGCTCCAGGGCCCGACGGGATTCACGGCCAAGTATTAGCCCTCGCTCTGAAAGAGCTGGAGCCCCAGCTGAGAGGTCTCTACACAGCGTGCCTTGAGCGGGGCCAGTTTCCCACTCTGTGGAAAGCTGGTCGTCTGGTCCTGCTCAGGAAGGCGGGGCGCCCTGCCGATTCGCCGTCAGCGTATCGGCCCATAGTGCTGCTCGACGAGGTGGGTAAGCTGTTTGAGCGGATTATCGCAGCCCGCCTCGTCGGCCACTTGTGCGGAGAGGGGCCGGACCTGGACGAGTGTCAGTTCGGGTTTCGGTACGGGCGCTCCACCATACACGCTGTGTCACGGGTGAGAGTCCTGGCGGAGGAAACGGTGTCCCGGGGCGGAGTGATGATGGCGGTGTCGTTGGACATCTCCAACGCCTTCAACACCCTGCCCTGGAGTTGTATCCGACAGGCACTGCGGTATCACCGGGTGCCTCTCTACCTCCGCCGCCTCATTGGGGCTTATCTGTCGGAGAGGTGTGTCACCTACGTGGGATGTGATGGCACAAACCAGCGCCTCATGTCGTGCGGTGTTCCACAGGGCTCGGTCGTAGGCCCCCTCCTGTGGAACATCGGGTACGACTGGGTGCTGAGGGGTGAACTCCAGCCGGGCGTGGACCTGACGTGCTATGCGGACGACACGCTGGTCACGGCCCGGGGGAGTTCGCACAGGGAGGCAGCGTTGCTGGCGACGGCTGCGATCTCACAGGTGGTGGGCCGCATACGGCGCCTCGGCCTGGAGGTGGCCCTCAACAAGTCGGAGGCCATGGTGTTCCATGGTCCCCGGCGGGCGCCGCCGCCCGGATCACACATAGTGGTCGGGGGGGTCCGGATCGCTGTCGAGTCTACCATGAAGTACCTGGGATTGGTGCTCGACAGCCGGTGGGACTTCGGACCCCACTTCCGGCGGCTGGTGCCCAAGTTGATGGGCGCGGCTGGGGCGCTGTCAACGCTGCTTCCCAATCTGGGGGGCCCGAGCGCCGCCTGTAGGCGACTCTACGTGGGGATCGTGCGATCGATGGCCCTGTACGGGGCCCCGATCTGGGCGGCTGACCTGACGGCCGGTAGCATTGCTGTTCTGCGGAGGCCGCAGAGAGCGATGGCCGTCAGAGTCATCAGGGGGTATCGCACGATCTCCTACGAGGCGGCTTGTGCACTGGCCGGATCCCCGCCCTGGGACCTGGAGGCGAAATTACTCGCGTCATTGTATCGGTGGCGCGAGAAAATGCAGGCTCGAGGTGAGCGACCGATGCAGCGACTAATGGAGCAGCGTCGGTTGCTGCTTCGCGAGGTCCTGGTGGCGGAATGGCGGGACAGGCTCTCACGCCCTACCGCCGGCCTCGGCACCATCGAGGCGGTCCGGCCGGTGCTCGACCTTTGGCTCGGGAGGAGGCACGGCTCCTTGTCGTTTCGGGTGACGCAGGTGCTCTCGGGGCATGGTTGCTTCGGGAAGTACCTGTGTCGCATAACCAGGGAGCCAGACGCCCGGTGTCACCACTGCGTCGACTGTCGGGAGGACACGGCGCGGCATACGCTGGCAGAGTGTGCCGCTTGGGAGGAGCCGCGCCGTGCCCTCATCTCTAGAGTAGGCAGTGACCTGTCGCTGCCAGCTGTCGTTAATTCGATGGTCGGCAGCGAGGAGTCCTGGGACGCGGTGGTTTCCTTCTGCGAGACAGTCATCTCGCAGAAGGAGGCTGCGGAAAGGGAGAGGGAGATCACATCCTCTCACCCAGCCCGCAGCAGGCGCACTGGGCGTCGGCGGAGGGCGGACAACGCCCTCTTCCAGCCCCCCTAAATGGGTCCAGGGGCGACGGACTCGGGGACGTCCGTCACCCCCCCATACATCGGACCCGAGGTGGCGGCGCGTAGTGTTCCACGCGCGCCCCTCTTAGACGTCGCGGGGGGAGTCAAACACCTCACTCCCCCCCTCGACACGAGGAGAGGCCTGCCGTGGCGGGCCGGCACCAGCCGGGGGTTGTGGAAGGATCGTAAGTTCCCGCGACCCTCGGCGTAGGTGTGAGATGGAACACCGGGGTGGTTTTTAGTCAGTAAGAGTCTGACAGACCCCTCCGCCCGCCCCAGGGCGGAGGACATCCATAAGGATTTTCCACCCCGAAACAAAAAAAAAAAAAAAAAAGGCTGACTTTAATCGCCCCTTCGTCCTGCGCACCGACGCGAGCAATTATGCCGTCGGAGCCGTTTTACTCTAGGGGGAGGACAAGGAAGAAAGACCCATTGAATACGCCAGCCGTCTCCTGAGCTCCGCTGAGCGTAACTATTCTACCACCGAACGAGAGGCCTTAGCGGTAGTGTGGGCGGTGGAGCGATTTAGATGTTACCTAGACGGACATCCGGTGATTATTGGTAGTGACCACCAACCACTTCGTTGGCTGATGACGCTAAAGTCTCCCACAGGTCGTTTGGTGAGGTGGGCCCTCAAGCTACAATCATTCGACATTCAGTATCAGTACACCCCGGGAAAAGCAAATGTAGTGGCAGATACGTTGAGTAGGCCGATATGCTCCCAAGATACTCGCGACAGCTGCGGTATTTGCTCAGTGATAATTGATTTACCCACTAAAAGCCCTGCTGAGTTAAGGCTGGAACAACTTGCCGACCCGGAGGTTGACAAAATCATCAAAGAGATGGAAAGTCCAGACGAAGTGGCATCTCGTAGATGGACGGAGCGCGGGTACCTGTTATCACAAGGAGTATTATACCGGTATAATCCCGATTCAGACAGCGAGACTCCTCAACTTGTTATTCAAATTTCACTCCGTCCCGAGATCTTGAAAGAGTGCCACGAATCACCTCTGGCGGGACATTCTGGAATCGATCGTACTTACCACAAGATCGCCCAGTCCTATTATTTTCCCGGCATGCGAAGAATCATTACAGATTATGTGAAGGCCTGTGTCGATTGCCAGAGATATAAGGCTACCAATGACAAACCCCCTGGACTACTACAGACGCCCGTGATGCAGCAACGGAATGAGGTCCTAGCTGTAGACCTTTTCGGTCCCTTACCTGAAGGAGAGAACGGTGAGAGATGGATACTTCTAGTTGAAGACATTGCCACACGTTGGGTTAAGCTCTACGCCCTTCAGGAAGCGACTGCTGAAGCCTGCGCCCGTACTCTAACCGAGGAATACTTTCTCCGATACGGCTTACCACGCAGGGTCGCATCTGATAACGGCGTACAATTTGTCGGGGCCGTCATGCAACAATGTATGTTCATCTTAGGGGTCAAACAAAACTTCGTGCCACTTTATCATCCGGAGGCAAACCCCGCCGAGCGTAAGAATCGAGACCTCAAGGCGCAGCTCTCACAACTCGTGGAGAATGACCATTGCTCTTGGCCTGCGAAACTCCCAGTGATTCGGTTCGCTATGAATAGCGCGATATGTAGAACCACTGGTGCCACTCCCGCATATCTCATGTTTGCCCGAGAAATGAGGTCCCCCACAGAAGCTCGTCATGATTTGAGGGCGATCCTCGATAAAGAGAATTTTCTTCCCCAAATTACTCCCTACCTAAGATCTTTTATCAACTCTTTATCTGCTATTCGTGAACGAGTTGAATTACAACAAGATCAGTCTAAGAGGGTTGCTGATCGATCCCGTCGACCTAGTCCAACGTACGAGGTCGGAGATAAAGTTCTGGTCCGGTCACATGTACTGAGCCAAGGTAGCAGGGGTCTCACTGCTAAATTTGTACCCAAACGGGATGGACCGTATGTAATAACAGAGAAGGTTAGCCCTACCACCTATCTTATCTCTCCAGTAGGGAACACTGAAGAATCCTTAGGAAAATACCATGCACAGGATTTGACGCCTTTTGTAGACAGTGGTACTGGAAGCGACGTACCACCTAATCCTGTCATTCCCAAGCGACGTCGCGGACGTCCGAAGCACAAGGGCAATGAGCCAGTCCAGGAACGAGGGCGTTCTCCTAGACTAGAGGGGGAGTCTATCGTAACCAATTCAAGCCCGCGCACTTCCGGACGCCGTCGCGTATGCCTTCCCTCTCGCTTTAATGACTATGCACTAGAGGCATAGGAGAGGGACAGCGATAACGCAACTGCGACGCACACGCGCCTCCGACGCCGAGGCAGTTGACGCATAACCACGCCCGAAGTCGTACACGTCACGAACCGCCGCGCGCGCCAGAGCTCTGACCGGCACGCGTTTTCTTAATACCGGTTTGTTCTTATATAGTTCCCGTGACAGTATTTACAATATTAGTGTACCCTTTACCTGTTTACCGTGATTATATGACATTTTAGTTACACAAGTGTTTGATTTCACAATCCACTTCAATCCAATATGGACACAGTTACGAAACATTCACATTTATTCTATTGGTATTATAATAGTCGGATAATCTGTTCAAATCTTCTTGTAGCTTCTCACAATCATCCTTATTTTTAATAGTCATAAAAATCTTGGTGTCGTCAGCATACATCAGAAACCGTGCGTTAAGAACATGTACTCCTATATCATATAGATAGGCAGAGTATAGCAACGGTGCTAAAATTGAGCCCTGGGGCACACCAGATGGCACGGTTACGCATTCCGACCTTTCTCCACCCAGTGTAACAATTTGAGATCGATTCTTAAGGTACGATTCAAACCACCTGAGCAAGTTACCGTGAATCCCAAGCTCCTGTAGCTTTCGCAGAAGGATGACGTGATCCACGCGGTCAAAAGCTTTTTCGAAATCCGTGTAGATCACGTCAACCTGTCCACCACCATCCATATCTCGAGCAACATTTTCAATAAATACAGCTAAATTGTTGTTTGTAGACCGGCCTTTAATAAACCCGTGTTGTTGTTGCGGAATTAGTTTCGATAATGTTGGATAGATATAAGTAGTTATGAACAATTTTTTCCATTATTTTACTTAAAACATTCAAAATTGAAATGGGACGATAGTTTTCTATAAGAGTTTTGCACCCTTTTTTATGTATGGGTACAATGTGGGCTGTTTTCCATATAGTTGGACAATGTCCCTCACGGAAACACCTATTGAGAATGTATGTGATTGGTAAGAACAGGGATTTAGCACATTTAGTAAAGAAAAGTGGGGGTATACAGTCACTTCCAGGACCCTTTGAAGTGTCCAGGTTCTGCAACAGTTTCAGGGTACTCTCACTGTCAATCGTCAGGTTGTGTAGTGTGTCACCGAATGACTCACTGTCAGGCGAGAAAGGCGTATAAGTTCCATGCGTACTGCTGAAATTTTTGCAGAAATAAATCATTAAATGCATTACATATTTCGGTCTCACTAGTCAGTAGGTTCATATCATATGTCATATATTTCGGGTAACTATTTTTATTCTTTTTCCTAGCCTTAACGTATGTCCAGAATTGTTTCGGTGAGGTTTTTATGCTCTCCTGTGACCTATATACATATATATCTTTTATGACACTCCTTTTGCATCTTTTTTGTCGATCTCTTAATAGGGCGAAAGTCGCGTAATCATGGGGGTTCGAGTATTTCTTCCATAGGCTATGTGCTTTCGACTTTTCCTTGATTACATTTATTAATGCCCGACTGTGCCAGATAGGGTAGCTGTAGGCACCGCCGACTGTGATTTTTGGAACATATTTATCGATAAGTAAATTAATAACTGAGTAGAACATTTCTATCACATGGTCAAGTCGAGTAGCATCGTCACAAACCAGTCCCCAATCGTACTCTAGTAGATCTTTATTAATACACTCGAAGTTTCCTTTACTAAAAAGATGCTTCTGAGATAATTTTAGTTTCAAAAGAGGAATTAAAATATCTACAGCTTTGACTACAATTGCAGGGTGAAACGTGTCTTCGAGTACTAAGGGGCAGCTCGATCTCACAGTGGTGTTAGGAAAATTAGCGAATATTAAGTCTAGTGTATGATTATGTGAGTTAGTTAAAGAGTTATACTCGTACTGTTTCAAACCGCAATACTGCACTGTGTTGATAAGGTGGGATGCGGAGTTCTGTACCTCAACAGCGCCCTGCCTTAGCAATACGGGATGTCCACTTGTCCAGTCAATACCAGGTAAATTAAAATCACCCGACATAAGTAAATAATCATTGGGGTTTTGGTCAATTACCTCAGAAAGTATTTGCATTAATGAATTAGTACGTACCGGTAACGCGCGGTCCCACTCGGTGCGCGCGCGCGCTTGAAGCCGCGATGCACAAGCAATCATCACCCCGCCGCCAAGCGAGCCGCGATCGCGTCTAAATAAATCATAAGTATCACCACACAGCTCTGAATCCGAAATGCCGTCATGCAGCCATGTCTCGGTAAACATTAAAATGTCACTATCTGATGTTAATATATTTTCATAAAAAGTATTGGTTTTAGTGCGTAAGCCCCGTACATTTTGATAAAAGAATTGTAAATAGTTAATAGCACGCTTGGCCATCGCTAATGTGTAAGTATTTGTCTCGATGATTCATCAGATAACATAAAACACAATACAGCGACACCCAAGCGCAAGTCGCTAAGACAGCTGCGTGTTTTGTGATGTATACGTATATTAATAAGAGGTATGCATCTAGGTACACTTTGAATAAGGCAGTGCATATTATTGTACGAAATATGAGAATGTGTGTTGTTGTGAATGAGTTAACTTGTTGTGTGCAATGTTTTACGGTATTTTTACAATTAATAATGCAATTGAAATGGGTTATGTAATAGTCGATGTTTGTATAAAGGATATAATAGAAATGCAAAGTGATGTCTAGCATGTTTAGATAAAAAGAACGTTTTTTAGATCTTCCTCCGATAACACGAGGATGTGCTTTGAACCGTCTTCTCTCCTTAAATAGATTCGACAGTTTTTTGTCCATATGTATTTATAATTCTGTTCATTAGCTTTATAGTCCGGTCAACGAGGCTTGAGTAACCCGAAAAATTCCTCCGCCTCTGAAATTTGGCATGTGATGAAGTTAGGTGATACAGATTACAGATGTACAATAATCCAACATTTTTTTTACGAGAAGTTGGGCATTTTCACCCAAACATGAAAATCGCTTATAACTCTCTGTGAATATTTCCTCAGCCTGAAATACTTTCTGTATACGTACGTATGGACTAGTTAGAATAAGTATGTAAAAGAATCCAACATTTTTTTTTACGAGAAGTTGGGTATTTTCACCTAAACATGAAAATCGCTTATAACACTCTGTGAATATTTCCTCAGCCTGAAATACTTTCTGTATACGTACGTATGGACTAGTTAGAATAAGTATGTAAAAGAATCCAACATTTTTTCGATTTTAGAGATACCCCAAAATTAGGTAACTTTTAACATTTTGTACTATAACTTCTACAGAAAAATTGCTCTGCGAATTTTTATTTTTTAATATGTTTTTTTATCCTTAAATACATAGCTTTGTTTAGTTATCCAAAAGATTTTCCTTTTTAAACATATTTTTTTTATTTTTGCTCAACTACGTAATGTGAAAAATTGCTCCGTCCATTTTTATATCTTTATTAGTTATTTATGACTTTATATTATAACAGATTTATTAATTATCCAACAAATTTTCAAACGTTCAAATATTTTTTAGGATATGCCCGCTGATTTATGCTAGAGCGTAAGGGTATATTTATTTATTTATTTAAATCTACAACTATAAGTAGTCAATACGACAGTGCGGTCATTCATAAACCACAATTTAACAATTTAAATTTACAATTTAAATATAATACAACTTGTAACACGATAGGAATTATAACACAATACAACACAATAACATTCTACCTACATTAATCTTTATTAATTAATAACTTAAAATAAATAACAGTGTCCTTGCGAATTCACTCAAATGACACGTGAAAACATCAATTTTGCCATGAAGTTCGTTGATGATACGAACTCTCTGGGTCACAGGTGTTTTGGCGAGTAGGTTGGTCCTGGCTGTCGGCACGGCCTGCAGTGGCGGGCGCCGCCTCCACACATAGTGGTCTGGTACGCAAAAACTGAAGCACTCCTGGATTATGCTCGATGCCACGAAGTAATTTGACCAGATACGAGACAAGCGTAAACTCCCGTCGTACCCTCAATTCATTGTATCCGATCATATCCAGCACAAATAGAGTGGGGTGCATCAACGGGTAAAATGGATATACCCCATAAAGCTTCCTGTACAAGTGGCGTATAAACTTCTTCTGAACGCGCTCCAACATTACAGAATATATGTATGTCCTCATGTGGAGCCCATATGACAGTACTATGTTCCAGATGACTCCTGACTAGTGCGTCATACAGGACCCTGACTGTTGCAATATTGGTGAAGTCTCGTGTCTGTCGTCTCAGTACGAATCCCAAGTTTCTGAATACCCGGCAGGTCTTAGTTATATGATCGCGAAACGATAATTCAGGAGATAACCCTAAATCACGTACTTGTGTGACTCGTTGCATAGGCACTGCGTCCACCACGTCGAACTTCACTAAGCTGCTCGGAGCTGCTTTGCCACGCACTTTTGGAGTAGTGTAGGCGAGTTTGCTGTCCACCGTTTATAATTTTTTTAAAAATCTTAATATGCACAACGTACAACGGCGTTTAGAAATTCGCTTTATATTTAAAAGGAATATTTAATATCTGCATTTAAAATAAACGTTTAATACTTCCTTAAGGACTAAGGAATAAGTATAATAAATTAATAATGCTTAGAAAGACACCTACTGAGGAGACACCGAGTTAAGAAAAAAAAAGTTTCGTTCAAAGGTGTCTGAATCCAAACAATATACAGGTTGGAATTTTTTGACCTCACCTAGAGAGAAAGTACTCTAAATACTGGAGATAGCAATTTTACTCAAAAGAAACATCTTTATTTTTAAAAAGAAACAAATCTGCATTCAAAGATTTTCGAAAATTCGCTTGCGATACTCGGGAATTGAACCGGATAAAAATAACACCCTGTACTTTTATGGCATTAGTCGATAGGGTTAATCTTAAGGATAAAACCTCTCTAACAAACATGATAAATTAAATGAAAGGAAAACCATAAAATCTTATTTTAATTGAACGAGAAAAATGGGTAAACTAATTAGTTGCTCGAAATGAGCTCCATTTTGTTGGATACACAGGAGATAGGGTGATTCTGCCCTGAAGCCCAATAGCGATAAGACATATACCAATGGAAAGATCTCATCAAGGAGAATATTTCTTATTATGAAGACTTCTGTTGTTGTACAATTGAAATTCTGGTATTTCGCCAATTAATTAACTTTAATTAATTCTTTGCCTTGCAAACATCATCTTTCAAGCCTATAATGGATATTTTAAAACATTGGCCTCCTAGATGCCGTTTTAGGAACAATTTTTTTTAAGAGTCGGTCAGCTGGTCAGAACGTTAAGCCTGCTGCATCCCCCAATAGCGTTAAGATACATGCCAATGGAAAGATCTCTTCAAGGGAAATATTTCGTGGTACGATAACTTCTCTCGATTTTAGTCAGTGAGGAGCTACAGAGCTATAAATATAAGTAATTAAGCATTATTAAAATACAGGTATTTCGTCAATTAATTAACTTTCACTATTTCTGTGCCTTGCAAACATCATCTTTTAAGCCTATCACCGTCCACTCGAAAACATGGCCTACGAGTATATCATATGCCGTTTTAGGAACAATATTCCTAAGAGTCGGTTGGACATACATGTTAAACCTGCCGGAACTCCCAATACCGTTAAGGTATATTCCATTGAAAAGATCTCGTTTCGAAGAACGTTTGTTACTACTACACTTGTCTGAATTATTAGTTTGTTCGGCGTTAAATCATCGTAAATGTGACGTTAACATCAACACTTAATTCTCGTCATAAGTTAACTAATTAATAAATAGTAACTCGCAAACATCATCATCATTATATTAACACAAAAAAAAATTACGTCTGAAATCTGAATTCTCTAAAGGGAGGCAGACAGGATATGTACACACGGCTACATATTAAGCTATACATTTCCAGTAAATGCTGACCTCTCATTGTAAGGAAATGCAATGCGAGATTAGCTTATACTAGGTATGTATAGCTTGATATGTAGCCGTGTGTACAACTACATTTCGGCTACAGATGTAAAAATACCTCTTCAGCCATTTCAGAGAACAATTTGTGTTCTCTTCTATCTACAAGTATAAAACAAAATCTTTTTTCATGTATCTGTGTGTGTCACTTAGTTTTTCTAAACTACTCTTAGTATCTAGTTCTTCACGATCATTTAGAAAACTTATTTCCGAAGGTTTAAGTCTATAATACAGTAACATTTAAATATAGCACAGATATCTAGAAAGAAAGAAAGAAAAATAGGTTTATTTGTCACAGAAGCACGTGCATATAAAACGATAAGAATAATCAGAAAAATAAAACAAAATAGATCCACATTATAATCACGAGCTCAAAATAGAAATAGTCGGCAACTGCACGTCATGACTGTGACAAGAAGGCTTCCACTCAGCGTCATGCTGTACTATGAGGGACCCACAGAACAGCACTGATTTTCAGTGGTCACCCGAAAAGGACGTACAGAAATCAAGTCAGGTTCAGTGATCAGTACATAAATAGTTACATAACAAAACAACCAGTAACTACTTCAAATATGCTGCAACTGTGCAACCAAATATATGGATAAAAATTATGAACAGGCATCTTTTGGGCACGCTCTTTCCATCATAGACCTCATCCATCGCTTTCTATTAGGCGTGATCGAGGTCAAGTGTAGGCTCATTTAGCAATAATAAAAAAAGATGACGTGACATCCATATTTTTTGAACTTGTGTACATTTTGTAGATGTTTGAAACAATCTCTCTGAATGTTTAAAATAATCATTTTTCATCTATTAACTAACCTAGTCAGTCTAGCGCGTAGATTGCTGGCTCTGTAAAGCAGTCATCATCATCGTAATACTGCTAGACAAAGGCCTCCCCCAAAGATCTCCACGACGACCGGTCCCACGCTATCCTCATCCAGCTGGTTTTAACCTTCACCAGATCCTCGGTCCACGTTGTGGGAGCCCTGCCAACGCTGCGTCTTCCGATACGCGGTCGCCACTCGAGAACTTTAATGCCCCAACGGCCGTCAGTCAGGCAGTGACACCAGGTTTTTTAAAGAATTTATTTGTAAAGGAATGTTAGCAAGTTTATAACTAGCCTTAACCAAATAATGCCTACCACAGTAATTTTATTAATTTTTAGCTTAATATAGTTACTAAAATGATTACTTTAAACATTCAGAGTGATTATTTCAAACATCTATTCAACAAGATATAAGCAAGTTCAAAAAATATGGATGTCACGTGATCTACTTTGTACGTATAATATCTTCAAAAATATCTTCGAAATATGACACTTTACGGGGTTTGGTCTTATTATGTTTTCTGTTTGCATTGATGTCAGCTATCGATTTATATAGATATCATGCACGGCCCCCATTTTGAAAAAAAAATCAAAATGGCAGACAGTAGGTTTACCATGGACCTTCTAAGCCCTTTAATTTCACACGTTTGAGAGATTTTACCAAGAGGTATTTGATATTTATATTAGTGTTTTCTACAACATAATTAAACATTATTATTCCAATTGACATTTTTTTCGCATATTGTACAAAGTCCTTAAGGAAGTATCAAACGTTTATTTTAAATGCATATAACAAGTATTCCTTTTAAATATAAAGCGAATTTCTAAACGCCGCGCCATTGTACGTTGTGCATAGGAAGATAAAACATTATTTGTAATCACGGTGGCTAGCAAACTCGCCTACACTACTCCAAAACTGCGTGGCAAAGCAACTCCGAGCGGTGAAGTGAAGGTCAACCCCGGAAGGGTTTTGTGAATGACCGCACTGTCGTATTGAGTACTTATAGTAGTAGATTTAAATAAATAAATAAATATACCCTTACGCTCTAGCATAAATCAGCGGACATATCCTAAAAAATATTTGAACGTTTGAAAATTTGTTGGATAATTAATAAATCTGTTATAATATAAAGTCATATATCTAATAAAGTAATAAAAATGGACGGAGCAATTTTTCACATTACGTAGTTAAGCAAAAATAAAAAAAAATATGTTAAAAAAGGAAAATCTTTTGGATAACTAAACAAAGCTATGTATTTAAGGATATAAAAACATATTAAAAAATAAAAATTCGCAGAGCAATTTTTCAGTAGAAGTTATAGTACAAAATGTTAAAAGTTCATTTTGGGGTATCTCTGAAATCGAAAAATGTTGGATTCCTTTACATACTTATTCTAACTAGTGCATACGTACGTATACAGAAAGTATTTCAGGCTGAGGAAATATTCACAGAGAGTTATAAGCGATTTTCATGTTTGGGTGAAAATGCCCAACTTCTCGTAAAAAAAAATGTTGGATTATTGTACATCTGTAATCTGTATCACCTAACTTCATCACATGCCAAATTTCAGAGGCGGAGGAATTTTTCGGAAGTCTCCATACAACAATATCCTCGTTGATTGGACTATTAAGCTTGCATTGTTTTAATAGGTTCTTATTATATTTTGTGAGGTGTTCATTAACATATATCTTAGATTTTGGAGCAGGTACTGTCTGAAGACCTAAGTCACGCAGATTAATACCTCGCGACTTTCGTGCTGCAGCCACTATTGCGTCTTTGGTGCTACGTTGCTTGAGCCTTGCCACTATGTTCCTCGGGAGGTTAGAGTTGTTGTTTTGCTGTGTTTTGACGCGGTGGGCGAATTCAACATCTTCGCTTTTTATAGGCACTCCGACATGATCCGCAATCTTCAATACCAGGTCCGTGGTTGACTCCTCCTTATTTTCGGGAAACCCGGAGATCTCGATGTTTTGTAGGCGGACCCATTGGTCCTGCCGAATCTGTTCAATCTCCAGTCGATGTAGTCGAGTCTCGACATTGCGGAGGTTGTTACGGAGTTGCTCGTTTTCCTCTCGCATTGTTTTTATTTGGGCGTTACTGGATGCTATATGTTTCATGACGTCATCATATTGAGAACCAATAAAGTTAACCGACTTTTCGAGCTCAGCAATTTGTGTTTGAATTTTTTGAAACTCAGATGCTAACATATCACGAATGATTAATAGGTAGTTCTGTTCTAATAGCATCTAGTACTTCAGATGACCCTGCAGAGGGACCGCGCTGAGGATGCGAGTCCGATGGTGTACTCGTCTTCCTAACAGTCACATTTTGCGCTTGACTACAGTCTGGCATTTCAGTACCAATCATTTTAGCCGGTGTGTCCTGACTTTTAGTTGGCCCTTTATTACATTTAGGGCATACCGAAGTCTTAAGGTAAGTCGCAGGGGTATCACTTGTTAGGTTAACACAAAGTAGATGATAGTGATTACCGCAGGGTTTCTTTGAGCAGGAAACTTTTTCAGCCGGTGGAATCGAGGTTTTACATTCAGTGCATTTGTTCATTCTTCTATCCATGATGAAAAAGAAGGGGTACCAGGTATAAATAGATTGTTGACGATTGTAGGTAGGTGGACGCACATGGGCGCACGTAGTTGCTGCGCCCATCCATCCAACGCCAAGATGGCACCATTATGAGGGGCCCGTATTTACGGGTCACCGTATGGCCTCCGCGGTCAGGGGGGGTAACCCCGACACCGCCTGCCGCGCCCCCTGACGGGGACGTAGCGACATCCACGTGTAGGTAGGTGGAAAATATTTCTTCGCCGACACGGTTGTACGGTTGTTACGAGTACCCACGACGGTTCCCGAACTTGGCGCTGTTGATAGTCGATGCCAAGACAAGGATGAAAATAAATAGGTCTGTTTTTTTTACTCGTGGCGGAGAGGGGTCACCCACTGCACTTAGTTATAGATATGTATGTGATCGCCATACACAGTATTATGGCACTTATAACTTAGATCACTGCGTCCACAATCGCTTCACTGAGGTTTACGAACTGTTAATAAAATCGACAACACGTCTGTATTCTGAGCAATACCAACGACGAATGACATTCCCAGTTTTGTTTAATCTGTATATTAATGCGCTAATCGCTGAGCTCAGCAGCATGCATGTCGGCTGTCACATAGACGATATTTGTGTAAATAATCTGAGTTATGCAGACGACATGGTGCTGCTGAGCCCAACGCCCAACGATTGGTGGACTTAGGAAATTAGTCAGTGTGTGTGAGACGTACGCGGCCAGTCATGGCGTCAAATATAATGTCACAAAAAGTGAGCTCATGGTATTTAAAGCAGGTACCAAGTCACCAGATCGGGTTCCTCCCGTGACTTTGAACGGAACACCCAGAAAGTGGTCACATACCTTGGGCACATAGTCACTGATCTCCTACGTGACGATGAGGACATGGGCAGGGAGCGTAGGGTGCTGTCGATCAGAGCGAACATGATAGCCCACAGGTTTAAACGTTGTAATACCCAGGTGAAACTAACTCTGTTTAGAGCGCATTGCTCATCACTATACACGTGCTGCCTGTGGGCATTATACGGCAATTATACGCAAAGATCATTCAGCGCCCTGCGCGTGCAATATAGCAATGCGTTCAGGGCGTTGTTGGGGCTGCCGCGCTGGTGCAGTGCATTGGGCATGTTCGCGTCCGCACATGTTGATGGCTGCCACGCCGTGCCCCGTAAGCGATGCGCCGCGGCGCTCAGGTTGCACGCCAGCACCAACAGCATCCTGGCTGTTATTGCGGATAGGCTGGACACGCGTTACGTCCAGCACTGGGTTAATACCCACACATTGATATACAAAAAATATACAAAAAACCTAAGATGCACACTCAACGTCTAAAAAACGTCCGCAAAAAATGAGCGCAACATTCTAAATTGTGCGCTCATTTCAAATAGTCTCGCGTCACTCGTGTCTGGGAGCAGTCGTTAAAAATGCCGAAGTGTTCTGTGAGAAATTGTAAAAATATTAGGTCAAGAAGGTTAAAAAAGGATGGGATATCGTATTTTCGGTAAGTAAAAAGTTTATTGATTAGTTTTTGTTGTTTTTATGACTGATTATAGCAAGCAATGTGTGATTTTGATTTATTTTTTCTAAAAACTTCATTCAACGCTCAAAGTACAATACGGCCAACTTCAATGGCTGCTTGTTCAGTGTTAGAACAACGCATTACAGTCTCCTTTTTATTTTAGTCGCATTATAAAAATGACCCTGTTCTAATAAATAGAGTCGATTTTTTTTATTTGTTTTTTTTTATAAATAAACTTATGTACTTTTGAACTTTTTTGTATGTAGTTTTTGACAAATATATTTACGTTATATAAACTATAGGTCAGGCGGTAGCCAATTTAACATTTTTTTTAATGTTCGTAAATATTATGATATATAACGATTAATTTATGGGCCAACTTATGAGTTCGCGACATGCGCCATGCTAAGGATAGAAGTGTCGCGTGGTCTGTAAGTGTCACATTATAAACTTCATGGAAACTTCTAATTTTTATATTTTAGTTTTCCTCGTGACCCAATACGATGTGGAGAATGGACATCAATCATCAGTCAACAAAGGCGAGAAGATTTTTTTAAGCCGAATAATTCAAGCGTCGTTTGTTCCGAGCATTTTTTGGAAGAAAAAATGTATGTCACTTCAAAAGGCATAAAACGTCTTCGTAAAACGGCTGTTCCTAATGTAGTGGTAAGTAACTCGTAAGCAAGCTAAATGAATTTGTCAAATAACGTAGTACCTTCGTTCAATTCATTATTTTTTTGTAATTGTATTTATTTTTTACAGGATATGACTCCACATGACCTCAAGATTGTAAGTAACTACGATGAAGAACGCACGGAACCTAAGTGCCACTATATTTTGAAATATTATTTGGTATGTTAATAGATACTTATTAATTTTGATATTGCTTACAGATTGAAAAACCGGATGATGGCGGTGATACTGAAGTGTGTCGTACGAGTTCAATGTTTAATTTAGAAATTGAAAAGAAATTCAAATCTCCTATCACTTCTCTAAGCACGGGGTCAGTTTTGGATACACCTAGAAAAGTTCGTATAAAAAGCGAACTTCACAAATGCCGCAAAAGGTTGATTAGCAAGGAAAAAGTCATTAACAACTTAAGGAAAAAGAATTCGAGACTTGTTAACCCTTTAACCGCCTACGACGAATTAATCCGACAAATATTTTCGTGTCCATTTCGCCAGGGTCGTATATTTACGACCAAATATCGTAATGATTCAAGTTGCCCGGCGCTAGGGGCACGACAACTGATATGAAGTCGGGCGGTTAAAAGGTTAAAAAGACTATTTCACTAAAGAATGGGTTAAATGTTTTAACGAAAAGATTTAAATTAGACTCAAATTTATGTCAAGACCTATCCACGTATATAAAATCAACTGAATTGTTTAATTCAAAATGTTTAAATAGTCTAACAAAAAAAGAGATGTTTAAAGTATCCTCCCGAGGTCAGGAAATTCGCTTTAATATTACATTTCTACTCACCAGCAGCTTTTTTTATATTCCGGAATTGTCTTTTTTATATTTGCTATGGACACTTAATTTCGTTGTATTTTAATTTTATTTTTTTTAATTATCTATGACAATTCAAAAGTGCCTGTAACTGGCCTACTTGAAATAAATGCCTTGATTGATTTGATTTTTGCAAAATAAATACCATTCATCATTATCGTTTTGAACCAAATATTTGAATAAACAATTTTAACAGTTATTATTTGTTTTTTTGATATACCCATAGGCTACCCAAAAACATGTTTATGCACAAATAAAAGTATATTTATGTGTTTAAAACAGAATTTAACAAACTAATGTATAATGAAAAAAAAAAGTCATGTTCGACTCCACTCAATGCCTTGTCCTACCGACCACGGTCGGTCATAAAATTTTATTGCTTTAAGTACACTGCGTTGTAATAACAGCTTTAAACAATTCGCGTAAGGTTGAACTTGCAATAATATATGCTTGTAGCTTATAGAAAGAGACAGAAATAGTGTTTCGGGACACTTTCGAGCGTTACTTTTATTCGAGACTGTGCATCTTGGGTTTTTTGTATATCAATTTACCCACATTAGAAAATAAGTCTTTTTATTGTTTTTAAATACTAACTCTAGTTTCATAAGTTTTACTGTACTAACATTCTATGGGTTTTGTCAGTCCGAATTAAAAAGTTTTTATTTTTATTTATTTATTTATAATTATGTACTCTACCGTCCAAAAGTTTGGAAGCAGCAAGGTAAAATCAAATAAAACAAAGTCATTTCAATTTCAATGTATTGATAAAAAATTAAAATATAAACAAAAAGGGCAAAAAGGTCTGGCACAGTTTAGAAGAATGCTTAGGATCAATTCGACATAAGAAAAATAGACTAGAATGGGCAAAAGCGCACCAAAACTGGACAATAGAACAATGGGAAAATGTCCTTTGGAGTGACGAATCAAAGTTTCAGATTTTCGGATCCAATAGACGTGTGTTTGTACGCCGCCGCCGGTCAAAAGAAGAGAGGGCTTCAGAGGCATGAACTTTGCCTACTATCAAACATGGTTGAGGTAATGTCATAGTTTGGGGGTGTTTTGGCAACAATAAACCAGAAAATCTTGCGAGGATAACCGGAAAACTAAACAAGGAAGGTTACTTAAAAATTCTCCAAAATTCCGCCGTACCCAGTGGACTAAATCTAATTGGTCCTGGATTCATTTTCCAACAAGATAATGATCCTAAGCATTCTTCTAAACTGTGCCAGACCTTTTTCAACAAGAAAAAAGATGAAAAAATCTTAAACATCATGCAATGGCCATCTCAATCACCAGTGGTGTTATTCTGTAAAGATCTCACCGTGAAAATTTAGGTGAAGTGAGCGTGATGTGAACTGTCATCCCACCTTACTCTACTAGGGATTGAGCTCACTTCCAACTCACTTCACCTAAGTGTTCACGGCGTGATGTTTAGGTACAGAATAGATCGGCTGATCTTTCTCCCATCGAGCTTGTTTGGGATGAACTCACTCGATAAAAGGGTGAAAAATCGTTTTCCTACGAGCTCAGAACATTTGTGGGAGCTATTATAGAGCGAATGGAACAAATTAGATGAAGATTATTTTAATAAATTAAAATATTAATATTACTATGTATGGACGGTAGCACATCAAGCTACTACAATCCGTCAAAGGAGATGTTTCAAAATGTATGGAGCCCCGGCCATGTATTGGTACACCCTACTAAAATATGGGGAAACACAATTAAAACAGTTTCCAATCATCCAATTACTTTTAATTGGCTTTGTTTGGTAGTAAAGTACAAGAATGTACAATTGAAATTGCAACACACAACAAAAACCCATCATGGCGGTAAGTTGTCATGTTGATTGATTATTGACGTTTGAAATGTTTACTTCTGTCATATTACATTGTCAAAGAGAATCATAACATTGTCGTACTTTTAGTCTTTTGCAATATTATTTTAGATCTAATTGTAAAGTCGAAAATCTATTAAAGAAATCTGACAGATTGTAGTAGCTTGATGTACTGGCGTCTGTACATAAAGTATAGACCAGTTAAGCAGACGACAACCTCATAGGTTGACCTGCGATATGCCAAGATTTTTACTTATATAGGGTCTTTCAACAAGGACGGGTCGATGTTAAAATTGAATAAAACAAGATGTGTGTGAGATATTAACGAAATTTATTTTTTATTTAAAAGGCCTATTTATGCCATTATGGATGGAATATGACATCGTTCAAATGTCCGCCGCGGCTTCGTATGGTGGCACGAATCCGAGAGGTCCAATTTTTAATGACTCTGCTGCATAGATCCGGCTGAATCCGAGCGATGGCCTGCGTTATGTTGGCTTTCAGGGCAACGGTCGAATGTGGTTCGTTGGCATAGACCTGCGACTTCAGAAAACCCCACAAGAAAAAGTCTAGCGGAGTCAAATCACACGATCTTGGTGGCCAATTCACGTCACCTCTGCGAGAGATAACTCTACCCTCAAACCGTTCATGCAGAATGTCGATTGTGTCGTTGAGGTCTGCGAAAGGCCGAGTTCTTGAGCACGGCGAGAAATCGACTGCCTCGGAGTCTCCTGAACACTCTCACGTACAGCGGCGATGTTCTCGGCCGATCTGGCGTTCCTTTGACGTAAAGGTGTTGGTTGGTTGTTTACCGAACCGGTCGTCTCAAATTTAGTCACCAATCGTTGGAGAGTGGACTTTGAAGGGCCACCGCGTCTGCCGTAAAATGGGCGCAATGCGCGCAACGTTTGCACTAACGAACACTCATTTTGATAATAAAGTTTTATCATTTGCACATGCTGCTCAAACGTGTAACTTGCCATGGTGATTTGGCATCACTGACTGCATAATATACAACAGATTTTACAGATCCCACCAAAATAGTATGGCTGCCACAGACTGTCAACATCGACCCGTCCCTATTGGAAAACCCTTTAGATAAACGTACAGAATACAAACATTCAATAGTCGAAATATTAACTCAGACAAAAACAATGTAGCGATCTTTTGATTCAACTATCAAAAACAAAATCACAAAATCCAAAAAACGAAAGCCCGTTTGTTAAAAATAACTCGAGAGAACAGAACATCAGAACACGATCGACAACGAAAGCGACTGAAGTGACAGTAGACAATACACGATCTTTGATCAATGGTCGATCTATGGTTTACTGTCATTGGTTTTTAACCACAGAGAACCTAAATTGGTGAGACGCCATATTGAAAGTCGATAAAATAATTGATAAATATCAAATTATTACAAGAGAAATATGCATTTATGCAATTTATCAGTATTTTTCCCGAATTCCACGAATTTTTCTCGATTTTTCGAGGTATTGTACATATTCTGGGCCCATTTTGAAACATCTCCTTTCTTTAATAGATTTTCAACTTTATCGCTAAAGCATTAGGTTCAAGGTTGATTGGGAAAATTTAACAGTTTCGGGTAGCTTGACCTGCTAACGTCTGTACAATACACGGATAAAATTATGTGTAATCATCATCTGCCTAGCCTTTTCCCAACTATGTTGGGGTCGGCTTCCAGTCTAACCGGATGCAGCTGAATACCAGTATTTTACATGGAGCGACTGCCTATCTGACTTCCACAACCGAGTGACCAATATAAAATTATGTATAATATTATAATGGTAATATAATATTAGAATGCCTCGAATATGCGAGAAGCTATTATAGGAAAAAGGAGGACACTTTGATGAAGCTAAAATTTAATTTTATATTGTACCTATGTAAAATTTTTGTTCTGCTTAAATTAGTTGTTTATATTTGAAATTGATATGACTTTGTTTTGTTTTATTTGATTTTACCTTGCTGCTTCCAAACTTTTGGACAGTAGTGTATAATTATCAGAAATATGTTAGTCGTCGTTTGTCTAATCGGGACGCCAGCGCCACCAAGCGGCGCTCAGTCTACAACATAACACGTTGTCGGTGACTACCTGCCGGATTGGGGCGGATAATTATGACGCTGCGGGTCTTATAGCGCTTCACCGTACTGGAACTGGATACGCCTATCTCAATTCATGGTTTAAAGAAAGGTACAGTCAAGCTTAATATTTTATTTCACGTAAGACTACTTGGACACTTACGATACGTCAGAAGCTAGGTGCGCGGTTCCAATTGGTCGTTTCCTATGGAGAAGAACCGGCAAGAAACTCCACGGTTACTCTTGTAAAAATATTTGGCTTTTACAATGTTTTCAAATTACAGTGTTGATTAAGTATGGGAGGACAGTGTAGACCTGTGAATGAGATCTTTCCTTTGGTATATGTCTTAATGCTATCGGGCTTCAGGGCAGAATCGCCCAATCTCCTTTTCCTTCAATAAAATAGTGGACGTAACATTTTGGAATCGCCAGCGAGTTGCCGGTGAATAAAGTCGCCACGTGTGTACCTAGCATAATCTAAGGCTACTCTGAACAAAAAATTAAACAGTTACCAGAGACAACATAGCTGTCAAACTGTCAATCAAAAGCATAGACATACATAGATCTCAATGATCAAAAGGAAAGTGAGATTCTATCTTAGATAATATACCTCTAGATCGAGCCGCCGCGTGGCCGCTCATGAGACAGCACTATATAACTTCAGTATTACAGTGTTCACTATTACTTAAAATTTTCCCAAAATACGACCAAAATGACACCTTATGTGTGGGACTACACATGAAGTACCTACTATTAAAAATATAAGTTATGCAGGTTACATGTTAATATGAATGCAAAAGTATCTATGTGTAAGTAAATATGATTCCACGTAGGATAGTATACTTTCAATCTTAACTTGATCGAGATAGATAAAATTACTACTAGAACATTTTAAAAGAAAACAAAAATATTTTTCATGTTTTATTTATCATTAAAATGTACGGCTGCCCTGCAGTGGGACAATAACATGGCTGGTATTATAATTAAGGTAAGGATAAATTAAAATAACTATTGTCCTTTAAACAAAACCAATTTGTAATGAAAATTTCTGATTCTTTCTTTATTATTGCTTGAGCATTTATTTAAAAAATGTATTCTTACTTCAAAATATCTATAAACAATTGCCTTCAAAAGTAAAATTAAATGATTGTCAAACTCGGCACCGAGATAGTTATACAGCTACCGTGCAGTACTAACTACAGTGTTTCACTCGTTCCTGACACCGTATTCTGTAAACTATATGTATTCTAGCCATCACCGATTTATTTTATTTGATTCGATTTGAACATCTATTTATATTGGGTCCAGAGTTAGGGAAAAAGGTGTCAAACGTTTAGCAACACAGCTAGTAACTATTTTTTGGTTATGTGGTATGAGAATTGAAGTTTAACACAAGAAATCTTACATATTTTGGACTGGAACCCATGTTAATACACACGCACAAATACATAAATTCAATAAATATACTATAACACTAGGTAAATAGTCTAAGGATTCTATATAAAGATAGCAGCTTGCTACTACTATAATGAATAACACTAAATATTCGATTAAAGAAAAATGAATTAGATATTGTTACATTTTGTGTATTTTTTTTTTTTAATAAAAGATAGGAACCTCGAATTGGA
Organism: Fissipunctia ypsillon; assembly: GCA_947568875.1. NCBI lineage: Eukaryota > Metazoa > Arthropoda > Insecta > Lepidoptera > Noctuidae > Fissipunctia > Fissipunctia ypsillon. The sequence continues at coordinate 7,128,487 of OX387650.1, read as the reverse complement.
TCATTCTGTATATCCCTCCGCTAGGAGTTTAGGTGTTCTGTCAGTTTTCTATGCTTAGTGTAAGTTTGACAACATTGTTCGAATGACTTCACCATCGACTATACTTCATAAAAGATAGCTTGATCTCTGCGACAGCTGTCAGTAAAATCACGACTATGAAGTCCTGAATTTCATAATAGGTAGTACAGACAGTACCTGTCAATGTCATACTTTATGGGCATGCCGACCTAATTAGTGATGGGCGATGAATCATCGTGACCACAAACTAAAAACTATCGATATTTTAAATAAATCTTAATTTAAAATTAATTTATCTTTTTATTTTATTGTATATTTTAAGATCATAACATTATTTACATTTGTACATATTTGATCTAAAATAATAGTGAGTGAATAAAATATAATTTCTCACCTCATGTAACATTCCATCCGTCAACGTCCCATCATTGGGTTTCGGGAGGACACGCCGCGTTATTTGCGAACAAGAGTTTATAATAAAACAAGATGGTTCTAGCGATTCAGAAACTGATTCAGATATGGATTTGGGGTGCACTCCTTTAAGAGAATAAATGTATTTTATGTTAAAATATTCGTTTAATTTACTAACGTTTGTAATTTAATTTAATTTAAAAAACAATGATATGTTACATTAGCATCGATAATAGTAAAAAAACGTCGATAATTTCTATCGACAATTTTTTATATCCTGACAACCCTAGGAATGTCAGTTTGACATATGTCGCAGAGATCAAGCTATCTTTTATGTAGTATAATCGAGTTGACATCAAACGCATTGAGAACCGTATACAAGGGAATGCGAGTTACCATCAAAGCTAACCATCCAATACGCGTTTGGTCACCGTGAATTGCGATCATTATTTTTCTTATGTTGGTGTAATGTACGCGTCGTCCGATAAACCGACTCTCGACTCGATGACTCGACTAACTCTGTTAGGTCCTTGACAGTGATGGTAGTGGTGATACTAGCCCTACTGACAAATGATCGCTTTCTTTGGAAGCCGATATCTTCTCTTATATTTGGCCTCCGGAAGATCTATTAGAGGACTGCTACAAGCACGGGCTTTTGCACGAACACTGGACATGTAATTACGCTCATCTTGTGCCCTAACGGTCTCAAACATCTTCTAAGCAAAATATAAACGTGATGCCATAGTTGTCTTTAAATCCACACAACGAATTAAAATTAAATAAAACTTTGATAATTCACCACATTTACAAGGCTCTCACTACAAATCCTTCAGTGAACACTTTACTTATTCGAAAGCGAAGACCTTATACTTTTCGAAAGTGAACAAGTTTCCTATACGAGCTGTCAAAACTGTCAAAATTGCAACTGACACTCCCGATATCACAGGGTCACGCTAATTTACGTGCTCACTTTCGAGTGTGAATCGATCGTCACCATCTACAAAGTAAAATAAACAACTGACACTCACAATTTTTAGTTCTCGCGTATGGCATCAGATGGCGCTAACTCAGCGCCATACAAATCTGAGTATACTCTAACGCGATGGTGAAGTTAAAAAAACTCGCACTAAGCACACTATAGTTATATACTTTGGGAACAACCACATAATCTGTGGGAAGTGTGTGTGGGAAGTCGTGAGAATAATCAACTCGTCAACCTCTAAACGTGACATTAGCTAAATGCACAAACCGTGCGAAGCCAAAAAAAAAAAACTTGTCAACCGCCATTTTACAGAAACTACAAAACGGTCTGCACAATAAATTGTTTATTCGTCGATTATTGGTCGTTAAAGTGTTAGTCTGTTTAGTGTTCTGTGCCTTATTCGTGCGGCAGCAATTTTAGACAGCGTGTATATTACTCTGGAAGTTCGGTTTGGAGTCCGATATGGAGTACAAGTAAACTATTTTTGATTCAAGTGAACCATTGAAAACATGAGTTGAAAATTCGATATTTACTTCTTGTACTTTGTGCTCACTGTAGGAGAGAAGAAAGGGTCTCTCGAGCTTTGCTTTGAAAAAATAACAAAGCAAAGACGTCGTTGTTAAGTGGTCATCCAGTACCTTCCTAAATAATTATGTTGTTGTTGTTATTTCAATTCTACTTTAGAGCAATCGAACAGGGTATGGGATTTCATGTTCAGTTTTTTTTAATAAATTTGTTGCTTATCGTGCTGGCCCGTGTTTGGAAACTCACCCCAGAGGTCCCGATCGCTATTCCTAACATTTTTGAAGAGAGAGGATAGTTAGTTTCTATTTAGTTTCATATTATTTTTAATTTACAAGTTTCGGGTACCTGAATGCCAGGTATCTGAAACTAAGACCGATTGAACCAAAGATTTAGCATTCGCAACAAATTTTGTCTTTTGTTTTGTATGGATTCATTCCAAAATGTTGTGTTGTTGGTGTCTTTTGCAAATTTTCAGCGAATGCATTACAAATATTGACAGTCAATAGCCTTTAAAATCTTTGGATCTAGAAAATACCAATCTTTGTTTTTCCTGACCACCAAACATGAGCTATAATTTTGCCATTTCCTACATCAGTAATGATTTTCTATTGGTATTACTCGAGTCTTGTTGATGGTAACGGATGAATGGTTGTCAAGAGGAGTTTTGTGTTGTTTGGGATACTTTCAAGTTGAACGTCAAAAAGTTTCCTGTTGAAATCTTTACTGTTTCTCGGGAGTCTTGGCAAATAATTGTTTGTATTGCATAAATAACTATTTTGATAATATTTGTTTTTTTTTACTTTCTACAAAATGTACTGCCAATATGTTACATTCGTCTATTTTGGATGTAAAAAAGACTTCAAATTAAAATAATCTCAAGTTTTTTAATTACATTATATAGATGATCTTTCTAGTGGTCTACTGACGTAAATGACTGACCTTAGAATCCATTAAAAGCCTGAAAAAACTTCGCTGAAAAAAATGAGCTCCCACGTCTATGACAACCTTGCCACATTGGTGACTATTAGGGCACACGTCTGTGACAACCTCGCCATGTTAGTGACTTGGGGAAAATTATTGTAGCACGACTGTTATTTCCACGACTCACTAATGGAACTAACTGGATTTGATTCATTTTTTTTATTAGGTATCAGTGGTGCCGCTACAAATTATAATTAAAGGGTAGCCGAAGAAAAAATTTTTCCTTTCTCATCAACTCGGACAAAAACCTAGGTTTTTATTCTCATGATGTATTAAACTGGTATTAAATATAATTGGACGTAGTTATGCAAACTAGAACTAACCCACAACATATCAGTTTTGAGATAGTTAGGTTTTTGTTTTAGAGATGCATAGAAAAAATAGGTAATTTTTATGAGATAAATAACTTAACAATGTTAAAGGACTGTATTAGCAAGAACATAATTCATAGCAAGAACATAATCAACAAGTACATAATTCAATTTTATGACAGTTTAGTGTTTATTTAAGATCAAAAACCTGATGGTTCCTTATAGCAAAATCATTGTATTGTGGTTTGGTTCTTTGTTTTTTTTTTAGGAAAAATAAATGTTAGATAAATGGTTTATTCAAATTTGTTTATTGCAATTTGAATACACAAACAATTTATACTACTTTTACACACAGAAATGGTTAATAACTACACAATTATAGCAGTCAAAATCACTATTATTCATCATCTTGTACATAAAATTACTTAAGCAGCATCTTCAACTTCTACTTCAAAATCAACAGTACCAGAAAACCCATCTATGTTGTCTTGAACTGTTGAATTTCCGGTTAATTTTTTATAATATTCTTGAGCATCATCTGGTATAAGATGCAGCAAACTTTTGAGGTCATTCAGCTTTGCTTCGGGAATAGGTTTTCCACTAGGCCAAAGCGGATCCATTACTTGTTTCGTTATTAGCCCCGTATTTCCTCGTAAACTTTTCTTTATATTTACTTCTATATGTTCATCATCCAGGTTTGATCGCATAAAAATCGAAAACTCATCTTCTTTTTTGAGCATTATCTCTTTTGTATTAAGCCAAGACACTTTAGAGCCATCAGTAGCTTTCTTCCTGTTTGTTATTTTCTTTTCTAGGTTAGCACTTGACAAAAAATCTTCCGTTTTCATTCTCTGAACTTGCATCGGTTTATTCTTCTTGCATACCTGCATTATTTGCATATAGTCTTCTGGCGTATATAATCTTTGTTGTAATTTTAAAGCACATTCTATTCGGCCAAAATCAGTATCATTCGGCAGAAAACTGTGACCGGATTCTAAAAAGCGTAGCCTGGTTGTTTAGAGTGTTGGGTGATCGTTTAATAAAGCTTTTAGCATCAACGTTAATTTAATATTTCGGTTTTGACCTCCGCAAGAGTCACTCCAAAGTATTAAGTTTTTCACGCTGCTATCGCCAAGTCTATTCATTATATGCTTTTATAAACAGGAGCCTACTTCTTGAGATCCTCTTCCCGCTTCACCTTCCACCCAAACATTACAATAGGCCTGGTCATCGCTTCCTGAGTGGATTCCTAAATTATACACCCATAGCTGCCTTTTGTAGAATACAATATTAGTTGGTATACGCGGAAGGGGTAGGGTTTTTTGCAGGTCGAATGTTATTGTTTCGGTGAATCGATCTTCTTTAGCTAATTGCATATCATTTTTTAGTTGCTGTTGAAGTGCTTTTGCTTTTTGTAAGTGTTCCCTGTGAGCACTATCCAGCATAGCCTTTTCTTCTTGAGAGCCTTTTAATTTTTTGCTAGAAAAGTAGTCGCATTTGTTACATGTATCCTTTTTTAAAGGTTTTGTGCGCAGATTGAACTTCGTAAGGAACACACGTTTAACTTTTGAAAAAGAAAGTATCTTTTGTCCAGCCAATTTTGCTTCATCTTCGTATAACTTATAAATTGTAGGGAGAGTCATATCTGATCTCAAAAATTTTGCATCTCCACAATCTGCTCGCCGATAGTGGGAAACATATGTAGGCAGTTTTTGAATGACATTAACGATAAACTCTTCGCTTTCATAAGTTGCTTTATTGTGTCCTCCTTGGGAACCTCGTTTATCTGTTATGCAATCGTCGCGTTTTTTGCACAGAGAAGTATTTACCCTTTTGGATGTTGTCTGAAGGGTGTTAAGAAACATTTTCTTGCAAACAAGTACATCATTTAGATGATATAATCGAGTATAGGTCTTTTTCTTTGAATTATTACTAGAAGCAGAAACATATGAACGTTTTATTGGGTTTTCCTTCACACAAGCTGCAATAAACATATTTTGTGCTGTATAAGTGCCCAAAGCATAGAATTTTCGGAATTCGGATAACCTGTTCTCCCTCGAAATCTTCTCTTGACATTTTTTTGGACAGTTACAGTTATAATCTAAAAATGGCTTTGGTTCAATTCTTTGTTTCCTAGAGTTAACATAGGGCAGATTTTGGTACTTTCTCTTCTTCCTTTCTTCTCTGGTGAGATCACCATACTTTCTCTTTCTACCCCTTTTAGGCCTACTTGAAGGAGATCTAGTTGCTTCAGAAATGTTCTCTTGCAAGATTTGATTAGAACGGCTGGAAGTTTGAGTTTCATTCTCATCAGTATTAGTTTCATAAAATAAGTCTGGTAAAGAGGTAATCAGTGATTCTGATACTCCTGAACTGTTATCACTGCCGCCAGTATAACTTTCCCCAACAAAATCCGGGTCCTGTACTGAGTCGTCGTCATCAAATATCACTTCAGTTCTATCGGAAGATGCCGGTGAAACTATTGGATTGTTCTCGTTAACATTAAACATATTTTCGGAAGCTCCGCAGTCATTTTCTAATTCTTCCGTTAAAATATTAAATATTTTTGCCGTCTCTGGTGACATTGAACGCACAGGTGATGACGGAGGATCGGAGAGGGTGCTTTGATTGGGCCTTGGATTTACAGGACAAGACATAGGTGTTATCCTTTTCTCAGCAATGGTTTCATGAAGCGTAACATGAGGTTCAGAAAGTTTTATACAGGGTGTTTGGAAGGTGGGTGCAAAGCCTTAAAGGGGAGTTAATACAGACCATCTAGAACATTTTGAGCCATATTTGTCCTAACCAAAGTCTGATATTTATTTTTTTAGAGAACTTTTACGATTTTGGTACCAAAATCCCAAAATTTTCCAATTAAGGCCTAATAACGCAAAGATTGAGTGAAAATTTATATTTTTTTTAATTTACTTTATTGGCCTAATGTGTGTTTAATGGTATGAAATCATTTCGAAGCACCGTATTTACTAAAAAAATAACTTTCAGACTATTTAAAATAAAAAGAAAAAAAAATTAAAGAAAAAAAATGGATTTTAATTGACATTTAAAAAATAAATAAAATAGCTACTGGTGTTCAAATAATTTTAAAAACATGCTGAGTTATTGCTCTTTTTTTTAAGGTATCATTTACTTAGATAGCTTTACAATTTTTGAAGTTAGGGTGCCTGAACCAGTTAAAGTCGATTTTAAGGAGTAAAAAAAAAAGACAGTTTTTGATTTGATTTTTTAATTTTGATGTTCAAAATGGCTTCCGCCACAGCGTATACATTTACGACAGCGATTTCTAACTTCTGTCGTGGTGATTTTAAGCTGCATTTCTTCTTTCATTGTTCTGAAAGCTGCTTCTATTCTTTGAATTAGTTCTTCTCTTGTTGAAATCTCAGTTGTGTATACGAGCTCCTTTGCCCGTCCCCAGACAAAAAAATCTAACGGCGTCAGGTCGGGCGATCGCGCGGGCCAAGGAATGGGCCCATCTCTACCTATCCAGCTGCCTGGAAAACAGTTATCAAGATGTTCTCTGACAATCAATGTCCAATGAGATGGACATCCATCTTGTTGGAAAATTATTGGCCTGTCCGTATTTAAAATGGGTACTTCCGCATCATCCAGGAGTGTTGGGAGATCGTTTTGTAGAAAATTCAGATAATTTTCACCGTTTAAATTATCTGGTAAAATGTGGGGCCCAATCAACGTCCGTCCAATTACTCCAGCCCATACATTAACGGAGAATTTTGCTTGGAAAGACACCTGAAACAAAAATTAATTCTAATTAAAGTGTTCTTTGAAGATGTGTTGAACATCTGGACTTAAATTAATAAACATTAATTTGTATACCTGTTTTTTCCAATGCGGATTGTTGTCCTTGTCAGCCCATTCATGTAAATTATGGAAATTCGTGATTCCTTCTCTAGAAAATTTGGACTCATCAGTCCAGAGGATAGATTTTAGAAACCATCTGTCGTCAATGTCGCTATTGAGCATAAATCGGCAGAACTGCATCCTTCTCCCAGGATCGGTTTCTACCAAGCCTTGCACGCCTCTACCGTGAAACGGATATTTATGTTCCCGATGCATGGTACTCCACACTTTCCATATTGAAAGGTTTAAGTTTCTCGCCACAGTTCTGACGCTGGTTGTAGGATCCGCTTCAAAGGCTGCAAGTATTTGTTCTTCAACGTCGGGGTCATGTCTTCCTGGATTCACTCCGGGTACTGCATGATGGATGCCAGATTCCGAAAGTCTGCGATACGTGTTGTAAAAAACTCGAACATTAGGTAGCCTGAAATGAAATTGTTTATTAGTAACGTCAGTTACAAATCAACATGGCAATTGAAGTAATAATGTTAGTATTAGAAGTTACTTTACCTGCGGTTCGGGTAACGTTCTTGGTACAAACGTCGTGCCAAAGCTCCGTTACCATCAGCTCTGCCATACATAAAAACGATATCCGCTTGTTCCTGAGATGTAAATGCAGCCATGGCAATCGTACATACACTCAATTAAAATGTCAATTAGTTCAATAGTCCGAAATAACACGTGCAGGAGCGTAAAGCTACAACTGAACACGGTAAATCACAAACGCAATACAAGTAATTCCAAAATTAATAATCAACACGCGCAGGAGCATTAAGCTACGACTGAGTACGGTGAATCAAACGTCTACTCGCAACGCGCAAGGGCAGAGCAGTGAAGGAAGAGAGAGAAAAGATGACATCACCGAAGCGACGGGTCGGGTCCATCTCAGGTACTAACGAATTTATAAACTCAAAAAGCATCTTTACATCCTCGGCAATAAGACCTAAAGTTGTCTTTATCATAACAAAAGAATCAAGAGCCCTTTGTTATCGTACGCCGCCCGGTCCGCCGGCCACCACGGCAGCCTTTGTTTCGTTTTGTAAGGCCGACTTTTTTTAAGTGTGTCTAAAAATAACCACTTTAGACTTTAGTTTAAAGTTATTTGAGGAAAAATCAGGTTGATTTTAATTTTATTGAAATTTGAAATTTCTTACCCTTAATTGGTCCAGGCACCCTAACTTCAAAAATTGTAAAGCTATCTAAGTAAATGATACCTTAAAAAAAAGAGCAATAACTCAGCATGTTTTTAAAATTATTTGAACACCAGTAGCTATTTTATTTATTTTTTAAATGTCAATTAAAATCCATTTTTTTTTCTTTAATTTTTTTTCTTTTTATTTTAAATAGTCTAAAAGTTATTTTTTTAGTAAATACGGTGCTTCGAAATGATTTCATACCATTAAACACACATTAGGCCAATAAAGTAAATTAAAAAAAATAGAAATTTTCACTCAATCTTTGCGTTATTAGGCCTTAATTGGAAAATTTTGGGATTTTGGTACCAAAATCGTAAAAGTTCTCTAAAAAAATAAATATCAGACTTTGGTTAGGACAAATATGGCTCAAAATGTTCTAGATGGTCTGTATTAACTCCCCTTTAAGGCTTTGCACCCACCTTCCAAACACCCTGTATTATACTGGTCAATGTTAGGAGAGGGGTTAGTGGATTGTTTTTCATGCATTATTACATTGTGATTGCTAAGTGGTCTAGGTGTTAACGGAGAATAGGGTGGAGGCTCTATACTTTTTTCTTCACCATCTTCATGAGATCTAATGTTAAAATACCTCGAGCACCCCATGCCAGAAAAAAGCAGTTCCACACTCTTCTCGCCACTGACTTCATCAGTCGGAATTTCATGCTTACTTAGGCGATTGGTATCGGCATAAGGCAAAGCTGCAGAAGAAAGAAAAGTATTACCTACTGATTTAATTTTATAGAGTATTAAACAAGTAGTGCAGTAAAAACTGCCAGTAACCGACTTCAATTCCTCCTCCATAACTCCAGAAGTAAGAGTCATCCTTATCTCAAAAGACCCAAGATTTTATTACGTTTGGTTGAATAGCTAAGGCGTGAAAGCGATACAAATAAACTTATATTCGTCTCCAAGCACAAGAAAGTATGTAGATACATATACAAATTAAGATTTGGGGATTAAAAATAAAACTAAAAACATCATGCTGATGAAATATGCTCGCATTTAGAAAAGCAAAAGCTTCATTCACTTTAACAAGCTCATTCAAACTGATTAGCTTGTTCTGCATAAATACCCAGGAATATATTTTTTTGTTAAAAGACAGTTATAAGCTAACAAAATAAAATATTAAAGCTCATCAACTCTGGATGATTTTAAATCTTACGTAAATAATAGCTATACAAGTACTTTAGTCTAAGGTTCCATTTTTCCGGATGAAGCCCTATAAGTATGTGCCATTTAACAAGAGAAAAAGTCATTGCTGTTTCCCTTATACAGGTGCATTTTTGAAAGTGCAAAACTTTTTAGGATATGATTCTACCCATAAAAACAAACAATTTTTATTATGGAACCAATTTGGAAATCTCGAAAAAAAATTGATTCTTCATACATTTGGTCGGGGTCATTGAACTTTTGTTAGCGATCAGCTGATATTTTTATCGTGATTTCAGAGTTGGTGCCATAATAAAAGTTGTTTCTTTTTATGAGTAGAATCATATCCTAAAAAGTTTTGCACTTTCAAAAATGCACCCTGTATTTCTCACACGAATCAAAACAACTACTAATGTTTATATTTCCTTGGCTAAAAAAGTTAAGGATCACGATAAACGTCCATTCAGGATGTTAACTAGCAATTTTTTTTTTTTGAATACTCAATATTATCTGCAAATAAATTAAAATAGGTATAAACAAAAATACTTATGTTATTTAGCAAAATAAGTTCGTTTTTTTAATTTTTACAATCTACCTACCTACGACATACCGTGAAAAAGACTTTAGATATATTGCACTTAATCAAATATCATTGCTTGTTTATACTTGTAACAAAATAAAATCCTTTGAGGTTAGAACAACAAATTGATATAGTAATTATTTACTTACCTAAACCACTGTGGTTTTCATCTTCATCATCTGAGCTATTTTGAAGGCAAGCACTTACAAGTGCCTTTGTTCGAGCACTCAACTTTTTATTCATTCTTTTTTGAAATAAGATCAAAGCACAGTAGAAAATGTAGAAGTGAATGTGTCAGTGTAACCCGCTAAAACTTCGTGTTGCTATTTTATAATTACGATAGTTTATGGTAGACAATGGTAGATGTATATTATAATTATCACCCGGGAAAAATGTGAACCATACGTAAATAATCATAATTATGTGTTAGCAAACAGAGGTAAAGCATTTTCATTCCTATCAAACATTCATTTTTTTAAACGCAAACCAAACCCAAGCTTCACAGACCCTTATTTTTTTTATAATTTCATAAAACATAATTATCGATACGGAACTAAGCATCTTGGTTATTTTTAAGCTCATTTATTTTGTTCGCAAAATAGAACCAAGCCACATGGTTCTCTTCAGAGAAAAAAAAGATAAATATAATTTATATTTTAATTTTCTTCTGGGAACCATGTGGCTTGGTTCTATTTTGCGTAGTAAAAACTCTAAAGTACGATAAGTACCATGCTACATGAGTCCGTTTTGCATATAAAAAGTGACTCAAACTGGTGTTGGTACCTTAAACTTCTCCTTTTTTTTCCTTAGTGGCTTGCTATATCGGCCAGGATTTTTTCTGAGAAGATGTTATACACCATACTAAGTCTATCTACATATATAACTCAATTTCACTCAGTGTGGGATGGTTCTAGTTTGCATAACTACGTCCAATTAAGTAATGTGATGTGATACACAGTTAAACACACAGGTGTACCATATTATTTGGCAATAGTAGACATTAAGAAGAGTGGTTGTTCCGAAGGGTAAGCCAATAGGAATCGGGGGTTGGTGTGTACGTAATGGGGCACTGAGCAAAAAAAAGAAAAATTTGGCCAAAAAAGTGTTATTTTCGCAAATCGTTTATTTTCTCGATTCTATCGTATAAAACACCTAAATATAAGACTAAGTATCTTGGTGTTTTTTTGTCTCCGACGAACCGTTTGTCGTAAAAACGATGTCGAAGTTATCTAAGGTCAGGTGGGGTAAGAGAAACATACTTTATTTTCAGTAAAATATTTTGACTGCTTGGAAGAACAGCTGAAGTCTTTTAAGATCTTTGAAACACACAAAACTTGCCTTTATGTATTAGCTTCCCATGAGCTAAATGTCATTACGCTAATAACAGTTCTTACGACGATATTGACGTAAATGTCAAGATTAAATAAACGTCCCTCTTCCCCCTCACATGGGGTAAGAGGGACAGTCATTGTATTTCCTAAGATTGAAGTTTGAATTAAAATATTCGTTGCTAAATGTTCGTTGATTTGTTGGAAGAACGGCTTCGGTCAATATTAGATCTTAATGTCGATGAAATAAGGTATCATTTGGAATGAAAAAGAAGAATACATCAATTCGGGGTAAGAGGGACATACAGGTTCGATCAGGGGTGGCAAACTAAAAAAAAAGTCGACCGGTTATATTTCTATTTAATCATACAAACATAATAATAAACAGTCTCTACATAACTAGTTTTCCCTAGTTAGTTACTATTTAAAAATAACAATGGCACTATGTAACGAGATCAACATTGCGAATCAGTCTTTTAATTCTTCTAAAAGAACACTAAAACTATTATTAAAAAAAACACCAAAACGATAAAAAAATAACACCAAAACTATTATAAAATATGTGAAATTATTTTTGAAGCAAGGCACTTGAATCAATTAAATTGGCGTACAGCGCCTCATAAATATTTAAGAAAAATATAAATGATCTTCTTCATCCAAAAGAAATTCTTTGGAATTTCTAGGATTTTGAGACAGGCGAACTTTCTTGACTATAGAGTATTCTAAAACAGTATCACGATCTACTTGTTTAGCGAGTTTGAATTTCAGTGGCTTTTTGTAAGCTTTGTAAAAGTTTATATCATAACTAGTATCGCTTCCAGAAAGTATATTTTCTATGTAACCTACATAATACATCCACTTTTTCCTGATAAAGTATCGAATTCAAGACATTGTCATTTATTTTATAATTCTCTTTCTCTTCTATATTTTGCTTCACATTACATTTGTTAAAACCGTCTTTTGACATTGTATTATTGTTTCTTTGATGCGATCTCTCACCAACTTCCTGCGCCACCTGATATCTCTCAACCGAACTATCACAAACTTTTTCCACCACATCGTTTCTCTCGTCCGATATTCCACTGACTTCATGTATCACCTTGTTCCCCTCAGTAACTACTTGGTCATTAGATGCACAATACTCTTCCTTTTCCACTTCTGTTAGCCCATTCCATTCGTCGTTAAATTCCCTTGCTACCATAATAGTTTCATCTGATTCCTCAGTAAAATTCACTGTCTCCTTGCTTTGCTTGTACAAATTCTCACCAACGTTCTTCACCGCATTGTTTTTCTTATCTATGCTAAAGTTTTCATCCTCTTGTTCATTACAGGGTTCATAATTTTGTAAAAATTCGTTGGTGTATAAATCTCTTGTTATATCATATTCTTCATCGGTCAAATCTATAATATCAGAATCCTCATGCACGCTCATGTAATCAGATATGCTGGTAGATGAGGATGATGATACTCGTATTTTTCTGAGTTTTTTATTTCGTCGAATTATTTTTTTTGTAGAATTTATGGTTTTACTCTTTTTTGACTCACTTTTAATTTTCCTCTTTTTGTTAAGACCTGATGTACCTGGTAATGACATATCTACTCCAGAAACCTGTATATCAGTTTGCTTATAATTACTTCCGTTCTCACACCTTTCCTCCCCGTTCTTTTTTTCTGCTCCTGTCTTATTATTTGTGCTTGCTCTTTTTTCCGCTGGTTTCTTTTTTTCTTTACTTGCTTTCTTTTCTTCTTGCTTTTTCAACTTTTCTTTTTTTTCTGCTTCCTTTTTTTGATATCTTTCGTACACAAGATCATGAGTGATGACCTCTGCGCCTGTCGCTATCTTTGTTCTTTTGGTTGTCAAAGATGGTTTTCCAGGTTTAATCATTTTCAGAAGCAACTCTTCGAATGTGACATTGGTATATACACGCTGATTGTCAAGAATTTGGATTTTAGAACGCTGTTGAACATTTTCAATATTTAGCAAAGGAGCAGCTTTTTCTTCGCTGTGTAAAAAGTACTTTGGTGACGCTTCTATTAAATTACACTGAGCAATTTCCTGCTGTATTATATACAGGGTTACAGGGAAAGTCGTACTGAATATTAAAGGATGTTATTATTCAGGTCATTTCCGATGAATTTCATTCTGAAATAAAATGTCCGAAACTTAACCGTTATGGAGATATTAAATTTTTAAGATTATTTTTAAAAATCCTTTATTTTTTGGCTTTTAGTCGTTTTCTTTGGGATTAGAGCTCCTAGAGTCGGTTTTTTTGATGTATCTAGTTAGAGGACATGTCCATTAATAAAAATGATCAACAGAAACTGAACCTACTACTAACAGCTTAAAAAACTGCTCGACAACGGTTAGCATTATGAATTTTCTAATAGAGTGTTCTTAACTTTAACAGGCTTTTAATAAAAAATATTGTATGGAACTTATTCTACAAATAATTTTATAAAGTTCTACGTCTCTTTAGCTATTCAAAAAGGTATAACACTTGCTATTAAATAGGCAAAACATTGCCCAAATAACAGTTAAGTTAGGAGAGGGAACATTTTTAGTTTGAGGTAAAAGTAGCTAAAATACGTAAAAAAAGACAAAAATTTTAGCAATATTTTTATAATTCATGTTCTACATGGCCGCCGCTATTTCTTACACAAAGTCTCATTCTTTTTCTTAAATTACTTTTCACGACAGAAGTTCGTAGGTTCCGCCTCATTTCCTCAGCCGCATCAATATTTTTTTGTCTTAGAATATCGACATTTGCGATCGGTGTCATTTGGTCGTATACTAGGCTTTTCATATGACCCCACACATAAAAATCCATCGGCGTTAAATCGGGGCTCCTCGCCGGCCATGCTATGGGTCCGCCTCTTCCAATCCATTGGTTTGGGTAATTCTCGTCCAACCACGCTCGAACACTTCTTCTGTAGTGCGCTGGGCAGCCATCATGTTGAAAGAACATGTCTCGTCTCAATGCAATAGGCAAGTCTTGCATTAAAGAGGGTAACTCTCGCCATTCAAGTTATCGGGCAGGAAGTATGGCCCTATCAAGTTATTTGATATTATACCCATCCACACATTAAGACTGAATCTCCTTTGTGACCCTTTTGGTCTTTTTTTCTTGGGGTTACCTTGCGCTTTGGGAGCCCAATAATGGGTGTTATGATAGTTTGTGATGCCGTCTTTGTCATATTTCGACTCATCTGTCTACATGATTTTCTTTAAAAAATACGGATCTTCATTATCGGAATTGAGCATAAATCTACAGAAGTCTAGTCGTCTCAATGGATCCCCTTCTTCAATTACTTGCAATGGCGTGTAATGGTAAGGGTATTGCCCAGAACTGTGCATTACGAACCAGACTTTCCACTGGGAAATACCACGCCGTCGAGCGACAACGTTTGTTGACGTGGTTGGGTCGGCTTCAAAGAGACGTCGTATTTCATTATCTTCGTCGTCGTCATCAAGAACACGAGGTCGTCCCATGTCAGTCCGACGTACTAGCACAGAACCAGTTTCTCGTAGTCTTCGATAAACTCTGTCAAATACGCCAATATCAGGTACTCGGCGAGTAGGATACCTTAGCATGTATTCATTGCGTGCACGCAACGACACTCCTTCGCAAAATCCATAACACATTAGGATGTCAGCATATTCCTCGTTGGTAAATGTTGCCATGTTCACAACACAAATCAAAGTCCAGTTACAAGCCACGTCACACAGTTAGAAGATGAAACAGTCCAAAAATCCAAGCCAAGTCGCGTTTTTACAAAAAAAATCGGAGGGCACGGATAACACATCTACCATGGAAGAATCGCATGAGCAGACTAAACAAACACCACGATCCACGATTTGACAATTCAGACATTTAAAATGACATAAATACCTGTCACCGCACGTCTCCCGGGCACAAACAATGTCTACCCAAACCTTTTTTCATTGTTTAAAAGTGCCAGGTAGTAAGCCGGATTCTTTTGTATCGAAATTCTGTTATGCTGTACTACCAGATGGGCCTATTCTAATAACATTATTTTAAGATTTTATGAACAAACCTAGTAGATGATATACCTTTTTGAATAGCTAAAGAGACGTAGAACTTTGTAAAGTTATTCGCAGAATAAGTTCCATACATTTTTTTTTTAAAGCCCATCAAAGTTAAGAACACTCTATTAGAAAATTCATAATGCTAACCGTTGTCGAGCAGTTTTTTAAGCTGTTAGTAGTAGGTTCAGTTTCTATTGATCATTTTTATTAATGGACATGTCTTCTAACTAGATACATCAAAAAAACCGACTCTAGGAGCTCTAATCCCAAAGAAAACGACTAAAAGCCAAAAAATAAAGGATTTTTAAAAATAATCTTTAAAATTTAATATCTCCATAACGGTTAAGTTTCGGACATTTTATTTCAGAATCAAAATCATCAGAAATGACCTGAATAATAACCTCCTTTAATATTCAGTACGACTTTCCCTGTAACCCTGTATATTTCATTTACAACAGTCAGTGCAATTTCACTCAACTTTTTGGGGGATATTGGTTTAACAAGCTGATTTTGTGATTTTTGTAGCTGTTCCGCATTCTTCCATTCTGCTAACTGAACTGGATCAAACTTTTCTTCAGCTATGACATTTTTATTTATTGCGTATATCCCTGCTTTACGGAAGCCTGCTTTACATACTTGGGAATCTATCTGAGTCCACACTTGACCAAGAATCGTTGAAAACACTTTTTTGGGTAAAACCTTGCCGACATTCAATCTTTGCCATTTGACCAACGCTATGTCCCATTTGTCTTTGAACGATTTATTTACCGCTAGATCCAGAGGCTGCAATAGATGACTCGTATGAGGTGGGAGTTTTAAAATCGTTATGTGGTTTTCTCGTGCTTTTTGTATAATATTAATTCCCACATGAGTAGAATGACCATCGTAAGCAAGAGAATAGGGCGTTTATTTTCAACGGTTGGCAAAAAAACTTTTTCGAAAAAATTTTCGAATACTGTCGCCTCCATCCAACCTTTTTCTGTCGCAGCATAAACGGTTCCAGGAAACCCATCTTTAGAAACCCATTCGTTCCAGATATTTTTTCCTGTGTATATAATTAGCGGCGGGGCTTTGTCACCAGCGGCATTGCATGCTAAAAGCACAGTTGTATTAGTTTTCCCTGGAGAGGCGATGGTTCTTGTAGACGTATAGCCTCGATGACCGACAACATTCGATTTATTCGGGTCCTTGCTGAAGCTGGTTTCGTCGAGATTCCAAATGTGTGATGGTTTATCACGTAAGCCCAGTTCATTAATAGTCTTCTCTAATAAGTCAAAGTAACTATAGATCACGAAAGGTCTGCATGCAGTTTTACGCGCATATTCAACGGCCTGGGGTTTTTTAACGGAAAGGCCATGTCTATTTTTAAAAGCAATAAACCAGTCCTCTCCAGGGATTCCATCTTTAAACGGGGTTTTAAGATTATTTTCAACCACGTATTGGCCAACCAATTCCATCACTTCCTTCCGAGTTAACCCAAACCCCGATTTTTCCATTACGTGGAGATTTTCCGCAAGCGTTTCTTCCACATCCATCGGCAATGCAGTACACCTGCCTAAAGTTTTGGATTTTAAGCCTTTGCGGTCGTATACACGGTTAACAATTGTTGACCTTGGTATATTATACAATTTTGATGCGGCGTATGCAGATATAGTTCCATTTTTTACTGCATTGACAGCCTCACTTAATTTTTCATTGTCATAGCTGCTTCTATCAGATTTTCTTATGTATTTTCGCGGCATGTTTTATAAATGTATATCATTCCTGCAACAGTCAAAAAACAACAAAATATTACAATTAAAGAGAAAGGGACGTATACAAAACGCATGAAATTTTATTTATCTAAACTAATAAGTATAATATAATTTAAAAAAAAATATTTTTTATTTGTTTGTGATATGATTTAACTCAAAAACTAAAAGACCGATTTAAAAAATCTTTGTCACATAGAATGCTGGTCCCTAGGTAACACAGGCTATAAATTATACTATAAAATGGCAATTTACAGGAAAGTTAAGTTACACGCGGATGAAGTCGCGGGAAGTTTCTAGTTATAATTTAAAATTGTAGTAGGTACAGAACAGTCAGTCACTTCTTTTCACTTTATCTACCTATAATTATAAATTATTCAAAATGTTGGTAACCCCCTGACATGGGGGAAGAGAAACATATGTTCCTCTTTCACCGTGAATAGTGAGCCTCTTACCCCAACTATTGTTTTTGGCGGTTAGGATTTTCAAGCGAAAGAAACTCATATTATTAGTTGTTTTTTTTTAACTAAAATGATTAATAAAAGAAATACTTACAGTTTTCTCCGTATATCATTACATTTAAAATATTTCCAGCACTCTTTTTTCAGCAAAATATTGGTTCGCAAAAAAACGCGCTAACTTTGTGCTATTCGAATTCACAACTGTCAAATATGTCTTCATTTTTTGTGGCGTCTGAGTTACGTAGCGACATCTATTGAAAACCGTTCAAACTATTTCGCCTTCTCTGTTTTATCGACGGAAAGTTCATAGTCATAAACGCTTCGGTTTACTAGTTATGGTCCCTAGTCCCTCTTTCCCCAGTGTCCCTCTTAGGCTGCCTGTCCACCGGAGCGGAGCGAGGCAGCGGAGCGGAGCGACGGAGTAATGCGGAGCGGAGTTGCGTACTGTGTCTGTCCACCGGAGCGGAGCGAGGCAGCGGAGTGGAGCGAGAAAGTAATGCGGAGCGGAGATGCAGACTGTGTTTTTCATTATACGGAGCTAGACCGCGAGCACGCGACGAGTCATTCGAGCTTACGGTGGCGGGCGATTTGTTTAGTTCTACGCTAAATTTCACTGACAGCAGACATGTTATCGAAAAAGTTAATACGTTATTACCTCACATTGCTCGAGGAAGAAGAGTTGGAGTCAGAAGAAACCGAATTACTTACCATATACCATTTGAATAATTCTATAAGGAAACACAGATTTTGGTTAAGAAATCATATCAAACATCGTTCAGAACACAGTGAATATTTTACTTTTTTCCAAACTGCTGACGAAGAAACTTTCGAAAATTCTTATAGAGTTTCAAGATATACTTTTTATGAACTTCACTCTCTGATTCAACCATATATTCGGAAACAAGACACAAATTACAGAAATTCTATCAGTAGCTGTGAAAGATTAGCAGTGTGTTAAGTAAGTACACATTTTGAAATCAAAGTAACTTTTATTTTTGCATATAGTCGACGCCATGTTAGTTTAATTTAAAAATTATAATCTGTCTCAAAGTTGTTCACATTTTCATTCGGTCCTGTTTGCTCTGCTGCAGATGTTTCAATATCCTGGGTTGCTTGAATGTGTGAAGCGCTAGGAGTATTAATACTAATGTTGATATTATCTGGAGCACTACGAGTATTGATGCTAGTGTTGATATCATCTGAAGCACTAGGAGAATTGATACTAGTGTTGATATTATCTGGTGTAGGTGTTGAGCCTGTAGAATAACCATAATTATTCGGAGAATACCAACACTGTTGAAGATTACTTTCTTCAGCTGACAATACCGCATTAAAGCAGGCTTTTTTAATTTGAAGTTGTAAATAATACGGCAGCTTTTTCGTAGATGCAGCCAAATTAAAAAAAAAAAAATCTATATCATCGTACTTATTACTGGCTGACATCATGTTTTTAACTTCTATCCGTTGTCGTTCCAAAAGTTCGCGGCGTTCTTGATTTTTTTAAAAAAAATCGAGAATTTCATCGTTCTTTTTTTTTTTTGGATGTCGATGGGAGAGGTCCAGATGCTGTTGAATCATTAGAAACATTGAGAGAAGGAAGATTATTTGAATTTGATGGCAACAAATTGCATGATTCCCTTGAACTCATCTCACTCTCATCAATGATATTTGGTGGATTTGAAGTTTCGCTTGTTGAGTCGTCCAAGGGCGCAAAATTTGATGAACGTTCTCTGTTACACATGTAAGGCAATAAAAATGACATGGCTTTCTGATATTTCCATTCTTTTCGTTGTTTTCTAGCCTGTCCACTCCTTGTTGCATTTTGTCTTTTTAATGCATCTCGATGGTTGTCTCTCAGTTGTTTCCATCGCGACTTTGCTTTTTTAACTGAAACAAATAAACAAACACGAAAATGTATTCCATACAATTATACAGGACGGTCTATTTATGAAAAAAATATTGCATGTACTTACGCGAAGGTAAATAATACAATTAAGTTGGTTGCTTCAAGGTAGCCCGCGAAATTCAAATTTTCGCACGTTTTTTTGCATTTTGCAACTCAGTATTGGATAGTACCATTCCAGTAGTAGACATGCCATTACCGCGAATAAAACTTTCAGTATCATACTATCCAATACTGAGCTGCAAATTGAAAAAAATTGCGAACATTTGAATTTCGCGGGCTACTTTGCAACCACCTTAAATAGCTTTTTAATTTTTTAGGTATTTAGCAACCGGCCAGTCATTTACAACGATGGGAGAGAATTTTAGAATTGGATTGAAAAGTGTATCAAGAATTGTTGATGAAGTTTGTGATGCTTTATGGAATGTATTGCAACCTCTTGTTATGCCGCAACCAACAGAAAACGACTGGAAAGAAATCGCAAAAGATTTTGATGAACTATGGCAATTTAAAAATTGTACAGGTGCTCTTGATGGGAAGCACGTATATATCAAGGCTCCCTCGAAAACTCGTTTTTCAACTACAAAAAGAGATTTTCTGTAGTATTGATGTGTTTAGCTGATGCCAGAAGGAAAATCATAATGGTTGATATCGGATCTATGGGAAGATTTTCTGATGCAGGAATTTTTGATAACAGCATTTTCGGAAAGAGTCTAAAAGAGAAGAGATTGAATTTACCTGAGCCGGTACCACTGTATCAAGGTGGAGCAAAAATGCCGTTCGTATTTATAGGAGATGAAGCTTTTCCACTAATGGAAAATTTTATGAGACCATACCCAGGTGATGGACTAAATGCAGAAAGAAAAATATTTAATTACCGATTGTCACGAGCACGTCGCATTGTTGAGGCAACTTTCGGTGTATTGACGAGAAAGTGGTACGTGTATCACAAAGATTTCGAATGCAAAATAGAAACAGTTGACAAGGTAATAAAAGCAACATGTGTGTTGCACAATTATTTAATTCAAAGACAACCTGATTATATTAACAATAATGAAAATAACATGGAGCAAACATTATTATCAGTTGGTAATATTACAGAAACACATAGTACACATACACATAGTAATGATGGTTATCAAGTTCGCGAAATGTATTGTGCATACTTCAATAATCAGGGGAAGGTTCCTTGGCAAGATACTCGGATTTTGGAAAGAATCTATCGTCAGTGATGTGTGGTTCATTTTAGAACATTGATGTTAAGTCAATATTTTAGAATGAGGTACTTTGACAGATTTAGATAGATTGGCCAGCCGCGGACATTATTTAGGTATTCTTTTGCTAAATCCAAATAAAAATATACAAAGATATCAATATGTAATCCAGGGTATTATAGAATAAAGATACATAATTATATATTTACCATCCGATATGTTTATTTCAATGATTATTTGGTCCCACGCCGCATCTTTTGTTTCGTTGCATTTGTAAAATTCTGAAGATGTGTCCCAAATGCACGGAAACTTTTTCACACTTTCGATAAGTTTTTCATCTATTTCATCCATTGTCTTCACTGCGTCGGTCACGTATGCACTGGTCGGTCTACGGCGGCACACTGCGGCGGCAACCCGCGTCCGCGCCCGCACTCGTTTCTCCGCTACACTTCCCCGCTCCGTTTCCCCGCTCCGCTGCCCCGCTCCGTTTCCCCGCTCCGCTGCCCCGCTCCGTTTCCCCGCTCCGCTGCCCCGCTCCGTTTCCCCGCTCCGCTGCCCCGCTCCGTTTCCCCGCTCCGCTGCCCCGCTCCGTTTCCCCGCTCCGCTGCCCCGCTCCGTTTCCCGGTTTTGTATGAATTTTTAAACTAGTTTGTAACTCCCTGTCCACTGAAGAGGAGCGGAGATTTTGTGCAATCCTATTGGTTAATATTTCTCAGTTTCTCCACTCCGCAGCCTAGCTCCGCTCCGGTGGACAGGCAGCCTTACCCTACCTGACCTTATACTAATATTACAAAGAGGAAGTTTGTTTGTTATTTTGTTTGGTTGAACGCGCTAATCTCAGGAACTACTGGTTCGATTTCAAAAAATTCTTTTAGTGTTGGATAGTTCATTTATCGAGGAAGGCTATAAGCCATATGACATCACGCTAAGACCAATAGGAGCGGAGCATTAACAGGTTGCCTGTCCGATGAATCATATATGATCAGAGGTCGGAGTAGGTAGATTGATTTTATATACTTGCGTCAAGATATTATAATATGGACATGCCATTTTATCCATAATATGCGGGAAGTACCGGAAAAAGTTCCGGGATTGGAATTATGGAATAAAATAAAATAAAAAACATACAGATAGGCTAACAAAATCGTTTATTATATGAATGATTGATTGAATGAATTCAATGAACAATTATTTTTAATTAAAGAAAAACCTAAATAAATTATTTTTAATCCTCATCGGATACAATTTCCATATTTTGGCTTTCAACGTTAATACAATTAAAATAAATAATCATAATTTAATCAATATTTTCTAATTTTACAGTAATCCTTTTGACATCTAATATCCATTTATATGTGGAAAATGATCGTTCAACATCTGTAGACGTCAATAGAGCAAATTTAAAATAAGTTATCAGATTATTTGCTACGTTTTTTTCAATACTTTCGCTGTATTCTCTAATTGTGTCTAAATCCGGATTTCGTTCCATGACATATTCTAATTACAAATCAAACGAACTTACCTGTGAGTGAAGTTCGATGTTAATTATGTGAGAGTGTTGGTCCAAGACGTCGTTTTCAATTTTTAACATGTAGTAGCGTCATCGCGTCGCCATTGTCCACGTATTTCACAGTTATTTCAGAAAAAAAGCTTTTTCTGAACGCTTTGCAACTGAACGCACCCTTTGCTTGCTTGCATTGCGTTATCTGTGTCACCTGTCATGTCATTTAGTTTGAAGATACTTACCAAATTTCACGGTCTGAAACTTAGGGTATTTGTAAACAAATAATGGGTTAATTTGGGTGGGATCCAAGACGTCTTGGACCAACACTCTCACATAATTAACATCGAACTTCACTCACAGGTAAGTTCGTTTGATTTGTAATTATGTTTCGTGTGTTGGTCCAAGACGTCGTTTTCAATTTTTAACTTGTAGGATGTTCAAAGTATCGTGAAATTTTGGTCATGAATTTTGAAAAGAAAACAAAGATATTTCTTACAAAATTAATGTATGTTTAATCAGTCTCATCGATTTTGACTTTAACAGTAAATCTTTTATTGTTGTGTTAAGAACTTGTTACACAAAAATTAAAATAACATTATAAAACCAAAATTATAACATAACCCTTCTCAACTTTTAATTGAAACCTGTTTTTTCAAAAGTATTTAACTTAATCCTTTTAATCCTATATCACAATTATGCTTATTACTACTTTAATTATTATCAAGAATTGTTCTTGCAAATAATTCAGATGAATCCAGTATTGGTCTATTATAGAAACGGGCAAACACCGAGGAAGACTCACTCCAGCCTGCAGTCTTTCTAATTAGGTCAATATTTAACCCACTTGACTTTGCTTTAGAGGAGGAAGCATGTCTAGTGCTATGTGAGGAAAAAATGTTGGTGTCAATACCACTTTCAGTCATGGTTTCCTTAATCCAACGGCTAATTGACTCTGATCCAACTGCAGAATAAGGTCTTCTAAAACTAATAAATAAGTTGCCTGTTTTTAAGGGCCTGACTCTTTCTGTCACTTTTATGTAATCTAAAAGTGCTTGAGCCGGGCAAATCTCAGGCTTGTTCAAGAAGAATGGGATCACTAGTACAGGCTGGGGTGTGCCCTCTCTGGTTGTCTTAACAGAATCTGTAATTTTGATTATGATTTTACTATCCTGATAAATTATGTTTTCTAGTTTAACTAGACTAAGGGTTTGTACTCTATGTGCTATGTGCTGTTATTAAGGCTAGTAGGGTAACCACTTTTTTCCCTAGCATTTTTTGAGATATTTGAACATTGGGAAAAAATGTGCTAAGATGATTTATTACAATGCTGGGATCCCATGTGATATTATATCTAGGAGCATTTGGTTTTAGTTTAGACACACCTTTTAAAAATCGTTTGACCAATTCATGGGATCCAATTTGAGGTCCTAGCAAAAGAGATAATGCCGAGCGGCATGAGTTAAGGCTGCCATACTTTAAACCCTTATTGTAAAGTATTGTCAGAAAATTTATAATATCTGATGGTGTTGCAGACAGAGGATTAATATTTTTATATAAGCAATGTTCCCACCATTGTTTAAAACAAGTATTATATTGAGTAAAAGTGTTATCTGTAATTATTGAAGAAATCATGATTTCGGTTGATATTCTTGGGGCTCCCCGGAATATCAGTGCTTGCCGCATAAGATCCCTGCCACCAGGGTAAGATTGGGATATAGTGGGTGTGGCTGGCCGTTGATTGATGTGAGTAACAATCTGTTAGGTGAAAAGAAAACTGGTTCAGAATCAAGAAGATTTACAAACATAGGGTACCAGGGCTGTGTCGGCCAGTAGGGGGCGATTAAAATACCCCTAGCATTTTCATTTTCTATCTTTTTTATAGTTTTGAGGAATAATGAGAATGGAGCGAAGGCATAGAAAAAATATTTGGTCCATGGTATTGTAAAAGCATCTATTGCAATAGCGTTAGGATCGCTTTTCCATGAGACGTAAGTTTCACATTTTTTATTTTCGTTTGTTGCAAAAAGGTCTACCTCTGGTTGACCCAGTAATGATACTATCTGTTTGAAAGCATAGTCAGCCAGTTCGAATTCGATATTAGAGTGATCTCTTCTTGATTCTTTATCAGCTATAAAATTATCTTTGGACTGTATGTAGGATGCAAATAAATAAATATTTCTTGCTTCACACCATTGCCATATGTTTCGAGTAATTTCATTTAGATGAGGATATTGGACATCACCCATGCGGTTGATGTATGAGATGGCGGTGGTGTTATCAATTCTTAGAAGAATTTGACAG
Organism: Fissipunctia ypsillon; assembly: GCA_947568875.1. NCBI lineage: Eukaryota > Metazoa > Arthropoda > Insecta > Lepidoptera > Noctuidae > Fissipunctia > Fissipunctia ypsillon. The sequence continues at coordinate 7,103,951 of OX387650.1, read as the reverse complement.
TTGGAACAATGTGTAGCATAAGCTTTCAGACCCATAAAAGCTGCATGTAATTCCAAATAATTTATATGTTTCTCGCATTCTGTTTGGGACCAATTTCCACCCAGAGAATGAGAGTTGCAAGCCGCGCCCCAGCCAGTTAAGGAGGCATCTGTAAAAATTTCTTTAGTGTATGAGTCTGATTGGATGTGATTACTCGAGTTATCAATGTGTTTTAACCACCAATTAAAGTCTGGTTGAAGAGATTTTTGTAGGGACATTACTTTGTTGTAATTGTCATTGTTAATTACATTAAGATATTTTGCTCTCTCGAATAATTTAGTGTATAACCACCCATACTTGATAGCCGGACATGCAGATGTAAGGAGGCCAAGAAAATGTGCGAATTGTCTTATTTTGCAGCACTTTAATTTTGAAAATTTAACTATCTCCATTTTTATTCTTAGGCGTTTCTCTCTTGAGGTAGTTCTATTGTCATATCTGATGAATTGAGGACAAAACCTAGGAACTGGCATGTATGTGAAGGTGTCAGTACACTTTTGTCATAATTTATTATGAATCCTAATGATTCTAGTAGATTGATTGTGATATCAATTATTTTAATTAGGTCATGGTATGACTTAGAAATAAGAAGTGCATCATCTAAGTAAATAGTACATAGAATTCCCATAGAACGAAGATGTTCTATGACAGGTTTCATTATTTTCGTAAAAACATAGGGTGCTGTGTTAAGCCCGAAAGGTAATACTTTGAATTCATATATTTTCTCCAGCCATATAAATCTCAAAAATTGTCTCGAGTTGTTGTCTATGTTTATTGCAAAGTATGCATCTTTTAGATAAATCTTAGCCATAAAGTAATGGGGTGATATCAATTTCATAGCAGTTCTAATGTCTTCAAGCTTAAAGTGTGATGTAGTCACAAATTTGTTAAATGTTTTTAAATTGAGTATAAATCTGAAATCCCCATTGGGTTTTGGTGTTAGAAATATAGGAGACAAGAATTGGCTGCTAAGTGGTTGACATTCTGTGATTGCACCAATTGTTAATAGGTGTGATATTGCGTTTTGAGTTTCTTTTTCATGTGAATTTGATACCTTTATGTTTAGTGGTTTGTTGGATTGGAAGGGTAAGCCAGATATTGGAATATGGTACCCTTTAATCCAGGATAAAACAGTTCTATCATTGGTAATAGAACACCAATTAGGGTAAAGGAACCAAAGAGTGCGCAGTTTTGAAAAAATATTTATTTAAAAAATCAACTAATGAGTTACAGTCTTCCGTTTTGATTATAATTAATCTTTGGGTATTTAGGAACGTATTTTAATTTTTTGAAAATTATCAACTATCATATAATATTTATTAATCACATAAATCAAAAACTTATCTCATGCGCACTCTTAGGGGTACAGGGTTTATAGAGTACGCATCTATGGCTTTCTGTACTAGCTAAGAGCGCGCATGAGATTAATAGACCCAATATCCATCGCTAAACATTTAACAACAATTGTCACACTTAAAAACCCCAAATCCCAGGTAATCAGTACACTGGTCGTGCCACCAAGCTTCACATTGGCTACATTGGATCCAGTCTTCGTTCGGAGGTTCTATGTAGATTTCCAAACAAAGGGGACATCGAATTATCTCCGAACCTGTGTCTGTAACCCGTAATGTCGGTGTTGTAGATTTCTTATTTTTCATTGTCGTCTTTGTCTTCTTGGCCTTTTCTTCTTTTTCTTTTTGTTCTGCTTCTAATTGGTTTTTAAAAAGAGAGCTTGTTAGAATTTCTGACTTCTTACGTTTAATGTTTCTTTTCTTCTGAATGTTTGATTTAGGCAATGGTAAGATGTCCGCTGGTTTAATAAAGGTTGACGTGGATGGTACCTGATCATCATTGGGTACATTTTCTGGTAACGTTATGGTTACCTGGAGACTATCACTGGATTCACGAGTTTCAGTTCCTCTTAGATCTTGCTGGGGTGCGTTCGATTTTGATGGAGTAAGTGGTAATTCAACATTTGCATTATCAGTAGCATCTAGACTTTGGGAAACAGTTTCTGTAGTTGTTGTTGATGGAGTAGCTTGATTTGAAGTTATGGTGTCATCCACATTTGGAGTTTCTATGGCTGGATTAGGGCGCTCAGTAACATCTGCAGGAGCAAAATCTTCATCAGAGAAAATCTGATCATTAAAAGGCCAGATGCCGCACGATTCGAATGATTTACTAGCTCTGTCAATCGAAGCAACCTTATGATAAGCTATGCCAAATAACTGAGCAACTTGAAACTGGGTTATAGCACGCCCAGTATTTGAAACTTGCCAGTTGTCACATGCTACAGAATAAGCTTTTTTTAGTGGCCCAAAAAATCCTGTGTCCAAACTTTGCATGCGATGACTTGTGTGTGGCGGTAAGCTTAAAAGAACAACTCCATGTTCTCTAGCCAATTCAATTGCTTTTAAGCTTAAGTGAGATGAATGATTATCAAGAATTAAAAGAACAGGGACGTCTTTAGACGGTTTGACCATTTTGATGAAATGATTGAGCCAGATTACAAATAACTCAGAGTTCATATAGCCTGAATCAGATACTAGTTGTAGAGAGTCAGCTGGAGCTCCATACATCAATTCTTGCTTTTGTCGCTTTCTGGGAAATATTAGAGCAGGTGGTACAAATGTTCCAGTAGCGCCCATACAACAAACAGCAGTAACAGTTTGCCCTCGATCTGCGGAAACTATTTTTCCAACAATTTTTTTGCCTTTTTGAGCATAAACTTTTGGCAGCTTATTTGGTACAGTCTGAAGACCAGTTTCATCCATGTTGTAAATTTGTCTGCCCACAAATTTAAAAGTTGTAAGGACTTGTTTCAAATTATCGAAAAATCTTTGCACTTGCACACGGTTGAATCCTGCAGCACGTGCCAAGCTGGTTTTTTCGGGCTGACGAAGACTAAGGTTATGTCGCCTGGCAAACGCTTCAACCCATTTTTTGCTAGCTTCTTTTTTATTTTTATTAAATCTATGGTCTATGCCATTTTTTTCTGCTAGATCATACGCAATCCTTCCTAGCTCTTTTTTCGTCAGGCCATAGAAACATTTATCCAAGTCGCGGCAGTGTTCTGCTAAGCTAGTGTCTAATTCAGGTGTAAATACACTCGAAAATCTGCCCAAAGAACATGGAACAGTACCTGCCTTTAATCTTTTTCTTAAGGTGGATTCTGGGATATCCAGAGACGCTGCGACTGCCCTTTGACTCTCCCCTCGTAGTATTCTTTCCTGTGCATTTTTTTAAATTTCTTCGGTAAAAAATAATTTTCTTTGCGATTTTCTTTTGTATGTAGTCATATTTGTGATCTGTAAAATAAAAATAAAATTTATTTGCTTCATAAAAGCTAAGAGTACGCATGCGCACTCTTTGGGTGCGCACTCTTACGATTTGCGTCGGATCTGCTATCAACCATTACAGTTATAACATTGTAAAAAACATCACACATAACCTAACTTTAAAGCAAAATATATGAATCACATTCCAAGAATAACCAACATTCTCCGGTGGAGCATTCACACGAATCCTCTAATAGGTCTTCAAAGTTGCTAGAAAATTAGATCAAATGTATTAAAAACCTTAAAATTGCTATAAAAATTTTAACACTTACCTCACCGACTTGAAAATGTGTCTACTGACATTTCACGTCAAATTGAAACTGACAATAGTCACAGTGTTGCCATACGGTAAACTTTACTACCAAAATGGAACATTGCGTACTCTTTGGTAATGCGCACTCTTAGGTAGCTCTACCCTATCATAAAAATAAGGAAGTCTTCCAGCACACTGTACCTCTATCTCCTGTAGCGCTGTGTCCTCTGCAGTGGAGGGCCCCGCGGAACATGTTTGTTGGCTTGTTTGGTGTTGGTTGCTCTGCCCGCACTCGGTTGTAGTGGTCGCTGTTGCTGTGGTTTGCGAGGCGGGCCCCGGTAGTTTAAAGACTGGTTTTGACTTGAGTGTGGCTTGTTAGGTGGAGGTTTTGAATACCTTATTTCTGAGCCAGTTTTTGTAATGGCTTTTCCTGCTCTTAAAGCTTCACCAAGGTTGTCACCAAACAGCTGTGTTCCAATTTTAGTATGTTGTACAATGCATTTTGTTTCTTTGTTTAGTGCAAATTGTATTAGGGAGCGTCTGGCACTGCTGTGCATGTGGAACAGTTCACACAGCATGCGGCCTGCATTGCTTATTGTTTTTGTGTGTTCGATGTTACTGTTATTTTTTAGCATATTATTAAGGGCTACTGCTATGCAGGCAGTGGCTTGACCCAATAAGTTTTGTTGAGCAGCTAACGCGTTGTCCCTTTTAAGTACAGTGTCAGATATGGCTGTTACTATTTCCGGATTTTAACCGGAGCTTCTAAAAATTTACAATTTTCCGGGATGAGAACTGTCTTTAAAAGATCTGATTTGGTGTCTTTTTGTAGACCTTCCTTAGTGATGTGTTCCCAGCAGGATGCTATGTCTTTGTGAATGTTGGCCCCGTATTTATTTGTTTTAGTGGGGTCATCTCCCAAGACTTCATTAATAATTTCGTCTGGCTCAGTATCAGTTGAGTGCTCGAGTACTGGTTCTACTTCCATGTGTTCGGCCCCAGGCTCGATAGTTTGTTCTAAAACTGGTTCCGCAATTTGTTCTGGTACAGTGGTTATGTTGTCTGTTTGTACCTGCCAATGTTCAGGCAATTGTTCTGAAAAAATGACAATTTTTGTCATTTACTGAGCAATAACAATGTATACGAAATATACCTCATCGAGTTTATTCTCATATTAGGTTTCAGCTTGGAATAAACCACGACGTACTTCCAGTACGTCAGTATTTATACACGAGTATATTCTCAAACGTTTTAAAATTATCAAGAAATAAGTCTCACGGGTGGTAAATTCACCGCACGGAACAAATTCTCAAGATATTTGCTTTAGATTTCAGATTACAACAGCAGATTTTAAACCGTTGGCGGTTAGAAAATTTTCTTGTTCGTGTAGGTACCTAAACACGTGCCACAATTTACTCACCTGCTGTTCTGCGTCGTTTCTTCAGGGATTTCTTTAGTTTCTTTATTTGTTTATACAAATCATCGTCATAATCCCTGTCTTTTCGTTTATCCTTACCCATTTTAATTACGGAAGATTTATTCCGTGGTTCTTCGGCGTGCACGAAAACGTTAATGACATGACAGGTGACACAGATAACGCAATGCAAGCAAGCAAAGGGTGCGTTCAGTTGCAAAGCGTTCAGAAAAAGCTTTTTTTCTGAAATAACTGTGAAATACGTGGACAATGGCGACGCGATAACGCTACTACAAGTTAAAAATTGAAAACGACGTCTTGGACCAACACACGAAACATAATTTATTTTTAATATTGTCACTGTTGCACTCGTTAATGGTAGCTCTCACTTGGTCAAACATTAAAAGTGAATTAACTATGGATAATTTTTGATTTTGTAACTCTTTTAGAACTACTTGAATAATACGGTAATTTTCTTCGATATATTTTAAATCTTCCTGTAAATTTGGTTTTTCTAAAATATTTTTTGCATTGCGAATGGCTATTGAACCAGTACTGTTGAAGTTGTTTAGAACATCTTTTATTTTTTCGAAGTGTTGAGCGTAGTAAAATGCTGCTTCCAACTAAGTACCACAAGTGTAATTACTGGTTGCGGAGGCAGTGGTAGGTCAGTATATTTTTCTTTTAAACTCTTTACTCTGTTCGGGGCTTTTAGAAATATTTTTTTAACATTTGCTACTAAAATATCGACATCGTTATATTCTGATCTTATCTTCTCTGATATACGATGAAGAGCATGCGCCAAACATGTTACATGTTTCATTTCACGTAAATATACTTTTAAATTTCGCCCTGCAGACAGCATGTACGCTACACTGTCAGTGCAGAGCAATAAGACATTGTAAACTTTTGATTCAAAAGAGTCTTGCCATAAATTTTCTAGACATTGCAATACAAATTGCGCGATTGTTTGACCATTTACTACCGTTAACATTTTACAAGCAATCAAATAAGGCCGGCTTGAATTATTATTAGGATGCAGTGGCTTTATTAAGAAATGGACTATATCTACTTAAAAAATCTGTGGTCTCATCCAACGATATCCATAGATTCTCATTTTTATTATTTTCATAAATAGTATTAATTTTGTTCTTATAAAACTTATCTAAATAAACTTTACGTAACTGTGATTCATCGGGCACTTTTCTATCACTACAAACACAACAACAAGTACTGCACATATATTTTTGAAAAAACTCCTTGAACGCCGGGTTTTTCATTTGCATCCAGAGAATGTTGCACAGGATCAGGAACTTAATAAGGTCGAAGTAAAACTCCTCATTCGGACGCTTATATTTTCCTTGATGTACTGCGCCTTCGATGTGTCTTGTGATATTGCCTTTATTTATAGTTTTCAAGTGGCTCTCACACTTCGAGCAATATAGAGATCGGCTAGCGTGATCGTAAATTAGCTCGGGATGACCGATTATCCACTTTTGTACTGTTTCAGCCTTGACGTTTGCGCCAGCCATGTTTGAGTGAAAGATTCTCCTAAAACAATTAAAATGTTGCTAAAGTGATATTTGTTGAAACTAGCAGTTAACTAACCTGAACAGTTTTCAGTTTATAATTTTATTTAGAAGAACAATTATGCGCATGGGCGCCGCCAGGGGGGTGCCAGGGGGTGCACTTGCACCCCTTGGGAATCTCGGGATCAACAGGAATTATTGAAATAAAAAGCCGTCTGTTGGAAATCATTTTTTTATTCACAATAATTAGTAGGCAGTAATTACACAATTCTCATTTAAAAAGCAACTGCAGCCGGCAGGGTTTTTGACCGAACTTATTAACCCGGCTAGCATGAGTTAATGTACCGTAATATAGTTATTTTTATTATTATTTTTATTTTGTTGATTTTATTTTGTAAAATAATGAATTATTTAATGGAGTTAAATGAAAGAAGTTCTTTTTAAATAATAATGTTTTATTTATTCATATTTATTTTATTCTTTGGAATGGAAATCAACTTAAAACTAAAAGATAATGAGATCCACCTCGTAAAAAAACTAATTAAGTATTTTTTTTATTGAAATAGGATTAATCAGCACTGTTGAGATCAGCACAATTTTCGCAAATAAATTTTGCATGTTCCAAACATATGGGCTTGCCACAAGCATTGCAGGAATGTTTAGTTTTTCTGTCCTTCTTATATGGACAATCCTGGCATCTGACATATCGTCCGGGTGCAATTGTAGGTCTAGGCGAGGGTTCACCGAGCTGCTCTTCGATTCGCTGGTGGATGTACCTTGGAATATTTTTTTTAGTTTTTCGTGAATGTAGGTGTTCGTAAATCATTGATAAGCCCAAATTACGAATGAATTCTGTTCTTTTGGTCGTAACGTTTTTGTTTGCTCGATATAATGCAAGCATTTATAGCTGCCATGTTCAAAATACCATAGAACAAAGTCATAAGCCATCGTTTACTGTTGCGACTAACGTTGTAATTAGCGCTCAACTCGTCAACCACGTCAACCCCAGCTTTGGTTGAATTATAAAATGTTATAATTTCCGGTTTTTGTTTCTCACCTGTAGATTCATCTATTGAATTATCATGATGCATAGTGGACATAACAAGAACCACCTTGTTTTTCTTTGGCGCATAGGAAACAAGTGTAATATCTTTCTGAAATCCAGTGTGAGCTGTTAGGTTGCCTGTTAGTTCTAATGAAAGATTCAGGAATCTGTCTCTTGTTCTTTCTTACAGTTCCAACCGACGTAAGGCGATGCTCCTTTAGTAGATGGATCATTAGCTCATATCCAGTGAACCAATTATCAAATGTTATGTTTCGGTGTGAACCAGAAACTAGTTGAATGAGTCTCTCCACTACCTCAAAGGGTTTATTACTGACTGCATATGGTCCCGACGGTTGTTTGCCTGCGTACACATCCAAATTCAAAACATAAAAGCTTTTTGCATCGACTAAAGCTAAAATTTTTAAGCCATATTTAGCTGGCTTGTTTGGAATGTAGACGCGGAACAGGCATCGACCTCTAAATGCTAGTAACATCTCGTCGATAGTCAGAAACTCACTTGGAGAGTACGCATTTTGACAGCGGTGAACGAACTGATCAAAAATGCTTCGGAAGGCTGCCATATTATCAATTTGTTTACGCTGCTCTCTTGTGGCTTTGTCATCGAAACGTACAGCATTTTGAAGAAACTGGAATCTCTGCAGTGACATGGTGGTACGAAATATATCAACGCCAGTTCCATCAGTTCGCCAAAGATCTTTCAAATTTTGACGATTAGATTTGGTGAGGCCAGCTAAGTACAGTAAGCCAATAAATGCTTTCAACTCACCTAAAGTGGTTTCTTGCATGTAAGAAGAAGCATTACTATTAGAATTATTTGCTGCACTTTTAATTTGTCTTTGGCGAATTTTCGAATTAGTGTGGATCAAGATTTCTTGAAGCATTTCTGGGGTCACAAAAACATTCCAGCATTCAAACTCTGTAGAAGCATCTTTTCCAATGTCCTTTACTCGAGCATGCTCGGTTACGATGTTTTCAGAACGTAGTCTCACGTTTGGACGCTGACAATTTTTATACCACTTGGTACCATCTTTAGACTTAAAAAGGTCCACTTATTTGCCTAGAAGCTGATACTCTCTGGCTTAGTAGTGACAATGGTAAATCGTCCTCGGGGTCGTTACCTGATTGAGCTGTAGTAAATACAAGGTGTCTCAAAAGAAAGTTCACATTTAAATCTTTTTTTAAAAGAAAAGTCTTAGCTTTATTGAAAAAATGTTTATTTTATATTGAAGTACACTGTTTGGGAATTTATTTTTTAAAAATAACATCGTCCAAATGTAAACCGTTGCGCTCTCGGCATTCATTTAGTCGGGCACTAAAATTGCCTATGACAGCTCGGCAGGTAGTCTCCGTGATGGCTGCCATTTCATGACGGATATTTTCTTTTAATTGTGCCAGGGAAGTCGGTTTATTAGCGTAAACTTTTGATTTGACATAACCCCACAGGAAAAAATCCATAGGCGTTAAATCGGGACTCCGTGGAGGCCAATTTATGTCACCTCGCCTGGAGATTAATTTGTTCGGAAAAATTTCTCGAACTCGAGGCAGAGATCTGTTGGACGTGTGTGAAGTTGCTCCATCCTGCTGGAACCATGTTCTTTGGTTGTAACCAGGAAAGTTTTGCAGTTGGGGTACGAAAAACTCGTCTAACATCTCCACATAACGCTCTGAATTCACTGTGAGTGTGCGTCCCCTTCCATCTTCAAAAAAGTAAGGGCCGATAATTCCTCGCGCCGACATCGCTGCCCATACGGTGACTTTGGGTGAATGTAGCGGTTTCTGATGTTTTTGTTTTGGGTTGGTTGCACTCCAGTAACGACAATTTTGCTTGTTTACATGCCCATTCAGGTGAAAATGGGCTTCATCGGAAAACAAGATGTTGGTGAACGTTGGAAAGCGCTCAATCATCTGATTTACAAAGGCAAGCCTCTGACCAGCATCTTGAGGCTTCAGTTCTTGCACTAACTGAATTTTGTACGGGTGCAGCTTTAAATCTTTGTGTAAAATGCGGCATAATGAAGATCTGTGCACATTTAAAGCAACAGCACGCTTCCGAATCGAGAGGTTTGGATCATCTCGAATAGACTGAGTAACACTGTCCACGTTTTCGGCTGTTCTTGATGTTCTTGGTCGCCCAGATTTTGGTTTCTCCAGAGTTGACCCAGTCTCTTCAAACTTCTCAACCCATTTTGCAATGAGACGAGTGCTAGGCGCATCATTTAAGTGACGAATATGTCGAATACTGCAGAATTTTCTACGCGCTACAGTCGCCGAATTACCGTTTTTGTAAAACTCACGTACGCACAACGCACGGTCCGCACCAGAGAAACGCTCCATAGCGACTAAATTCCCAAGAGCCAGACTACCGACTGACATACCCCCCGCGCCCCTCAGAATAGTTGCTTTCGCGTAATAAGATAAGCAAATGTGAACTTACTTTTGAGACACCTTGTACTACAGCTTCTTCCTCCCTGGAGTTGGATGAAACATCAACTGAATCGTCACCTTCTTGCTCCGTATCAGGATTCACTTCGTGTTCACTACAATGATCAGTTTCTTGTTCTGAACTGGATTCTCCAGAAGAATCAGTTGCTGCCTCTTCCAACATAGCACGAATCTGTTCCTCTTGACTTTCAATATCCATTTTGGTCAAAAACTAAAAAAATAAAATAAAAAAAGACGTTCAATAAATGAACGAATAACAAATTCATATAGTAAAATAATAAAGAAATAACAAAAATCTAAAAACAACAAACAAAAAGCAACAAAATCTGAAATTAATTGAAAAAAAAAACTAATAAAACAGTTAAAATTCATTAATAAATCATTACGTAAAATAAATACGTCAAAAATGAGGCAGGGTAAAACATACCCGAGACAAGTTTGTGCACGTATAACTTCGCCGATGCCTCGCGCCACACTGCGATCACGCCACTACTCCGTCCCGCACGCCCCTACCTTCAGCTACTGACCGATCTAGTGTCGCCAGACGAGGATTTTAAAATGTACAGTACTTTTAAATTTTAACAGGGTATGAGATACCCTGGATCATGCTCGCCGGGTTAATGACGTTTTCTATAAAGTTATCTTTATTGTCCTCGGTTATTTTGTCTCGGTGGACACTTAACAAGCATAATCCAGACAGTCGCTCGTCACCTGTTGTGGACCTATTCCAAGTTTTAACTCTTCTCAGTGTGCTAAAAGATCTTTCTATTGTGCACGTTGTGACGGGTAGACTAAGGCCAATCTTGATCGCTTCTGCTACTGAAGGAAAGAAATCTTTTGCCTCGTCGATGTAGTCTATAAGATGTTTTTCATATCGATCAACTTCACTGATATCATTTGCCGCTGGCTGTGGATATTTCCACATTTCAAACCAAGTCGTGATTTCTGAAATAAAATTAGGTAAAAGATCGCCATACAAATTTTCAATGTCTTTTGCAGCTCTAAGAAATTCTTCTTTACTGAGGCCTTTCATTATTTTTGGGTGTAGTAACAGAGAAAATGATTTTTATGTGTTTCAGAAAATCTGTCTTTTAAAGAAGAAATGATCGAATCAAGGTATGGGATGTATAAAGCTCTTCTATAAAATTCTTCAACGTTTTCGGATGGGTGGTTGGATCGATGAGCCTGTCGTTTCGTAACTCGTTGGCTTTTAATCTCAATATTAAGGTCTTCGCAACTTTGTTTAGCTTCTCCAAATATAGCAGTAAATTCCTGCGATGCGTTTTGTCTGTGACCCTATATTATTTTAGTGAGTTTGCAAATGTGGTCATTCACTGAATTAATGTCAATATCCACTTGTTGAAGCTGGTTGCAGATAGGCTCAAGCTTTGCCGAGTAAGTAGCAATAATATGCAATGCCATAATAAAATTTGTGGTGGTCAAAGTAGTGCGCAGTTGGTAAGCTCTAACCTTTGTCTTAGAATTAGTAGCTTGATCTTCTGAGAGGTCTTGTAATGCTTCTACAATTTTGGTGAAATTTTGAGCGAAAATTCGAATACTTTTGTACTTTGCAGACCATCTGGTTTCGCAAAACAAGGGAATATTTAGAATTTTTTTTCGCCGTAAAATGCTCTCTCTAAAAAAAGTTATAGTTTCCTTAATCATTCCAGCAGTATTTCTTATTTCATTCAAATTATTTAAATCATTGACAACAAGATTTAATATGTGACTAGCACGGTGGAAATACTTTGCTTTGGGATATTTATCATTCATTATTTCCTGAACTCACCAACATGTCCAGCCATCGTGGAGCAACCATCATACCCTTGCCCAACCATTTTGTTGAGATCTAAACCACATGATGTCAAAAAAGATATTATAACTTCAGAAATCGATGCAGCATCTAATTTTTGAAGTGGTCTATACCCCAAAAATTCTTCAAGTATTACGTAACTGTGTTTCATTTGGTCAAACTTGACGTATCTTATGCCCATTGAAAGCTATTCAGTCCCGTTTATATCCGCTGTCTCGTCAGCCAAGACTGAAAAGTATGCCGCTTCTTTTGCTTCATCAGTAATGGTTTCACGAAGAACATCAGCACAGGTTTCAATAATTTCGTTTTGTATTTGATGGGATACATAGAGGGCATTTTTCGAACCAGTTTCTAAGTGGTCTTTTAAAACCGTATCTCCTGCCTCAACTCGGAAATGTAGTAAGTCTTTGAAAACTGACCCATCTTCTGTTTTTCCTCGAAGGGGTAAATCATGCGTAGCACAAAATAAGACCGAAGATATAATGGGTTGAAGTTTTTTTCTGTTTTCTGAAATTTCCCTGTGATATTCAGTATCTATCTGTTCATAAACGTCTTTTTTTTTGTTGCATGATTTCCAGAAATTTTTTAGAACGTATAACCGATTCACGATGCCACTGGCTATTTGCATGAGATTTCGCACACTCATGAAATTTTTGATATTTTTTGCATGGCTGAACGATAAATGGCCCCTGAGTACTGCCTCGATGAATTTGTGCGGGAAATAATACACATGTACGGCAAAGTGGTCCTTTAGCCTGGGCAGAATAGGCTAACCAAGGTTATACTGTGAGCCACTCGTGGCAAAATGCACGTTGTTGTGTTTGGTTTTTATGATCGATGTCCTGCTTGAAATCATAATCTTGCGGAGGTTTCCACTGTGTTTCGAGCACTTTAAACCGTATTTCATCACTGATAGGTACGTTAGAATCCAGATATAAACCCACATCATAAATATTAACTGAAGTTTGTTGTGTTGTTAATTCAGTTTTACTAGTACTTTGCTGTGCCGAAGTACTTGGACAATCTTTAGCATTAAACTGTTCATTTTCAATCTTTTTTCTCTTGCACAAAAATCGCCTTATGTCACTCATATTTAAAATTATAAAGAAAAGAAACACACGTTGGCTCACTTGTCACTGCTTGCTTGCACTGATTAATTAATTACGGCGCGCACTGACACTGACTAATTAGCTCGCTCTTGCACATGTAACCAAGCAATCATTCTTGAACTATTGGATTATTTAGACTGTATGAATTATCTATACAGGCTGTAAGGGACAAGATACCGCAAACTTCGCGAAAAGGTTACACCTAATGCCAGTAACAAAATTATGATAGTCATTAATCTCGGTAATGATCGGTTACAGAAATTGACATTTTCAAGCACGCAATGTATCGTGAACAATGCGATCTCAACGCTTCGCAATGAATGTAGGCGCGTAATAGATTATCCTAATTATAGGTATTGTTATTGTTATCATGGGTATTCCTTTTACTGTTTAAAGTTAATAAAATAGTAATGTTTATATAACCTAAAACTTGTAACATGTATGTAATACTTAATTCAACAATTCTTTGATCTTATAATTATTGTTTCAGTAAAAGTAGACTACTTAAAATATTAAGGAATAATGTAGCAAAACATATGTAGATAATATTTTAAACGGTTATCCTTTACCTTTTATGTCGTTGATATTTTGTATGACGGTAGATAGAAAATATAGTTGTTTGTTCACGACTATAAAAGCGGGAGCTCCGACTGGCATAGGACATTATAATCCGATCCAGCATGTCCCATTGCTGTCCTCTCCCAGCGACGCCCTAAGCCGAGGTCCGTACCCCACAGGGGGTGCCCTTAGCGTGTAGTCGCTTAGTTTTTAGTCTTAGTTTTAAGCCTGGCTGGAGGCCTTAATTTATTGAGGCATCCACAGGAAAGCCCGGTTAAGCAGTCGACAACCTCCTATAGGTTGAACTGCGAGATGCCATTCCCCAAAAACAATGGCATAGGACATTCTTGTTCGAGACATCGGCCAGAACGGAGCTCCAGCCTACACGTAAGAGTTAAGTTATTTTATTTCTTTTATTTTTATTATACTGTGATTATGATTATGATGATTATTACCATTTTAAATGTTTGTTGTTCTACTATTATTATTGTGCTTTATCGCTATTGTTATTATGTTGGATAGAATAATGTTCATGGACCATTATGTGTGTTTTGGCTAGTTGTTGCTATGATTATACTCGATATTATTTATAATATAAAATGTCCAGTACAAATTTTAATCTGTTGATAATGATTATGATGAATAAACTACTGTAAGTTCTATGACTATTTGACTTGATGTCCTTTGCTATTTCCTTTCATTTCTAAAACATTTTAATATAAGAGTCAATTAGTAAGCTAGTAGATTTGACTTTCATATTTTCAAAAACAAAGCACAATAGGTATTTCAATGGCTTTTTAAGAGTTAGCTAATAGCTTAGCTATTACGCGCGAGAGCGCGTAGTAGGTACGTAATTACCTACACGTCTTACACACACAGACACGGACGTGGAGACGCGCGCGACGCGGGCCGCCTCGCTCCGTTTGTATGAATGTACCTACCTACAAGGTCGAACAAAAGTTAAAGACATCTTTGAACTTAGCTGCAAGTGCAGGTACAGTCAAGTCAGTAATTTAGGCTGCATTTTAAAACTAAAGTTCTGTGAATATTTTAAGAGCTTTAAGGTACCTACTACCTACCTTGTTTGCTAATTAGCATAAATGCAACAATAATGTTAGCGCCGTCTACTGCGAAGGGAATGTAAACAAATGTAACTATGTCTTTGTTTCTCCTAATGCACAGTATTTTATTTTATCTCAAAATGACCACCTCCCTGATTATTAGTGAATCAGATAGAGCTTTTTATTCTAATTGCGAGAGTAAAACTCCCACGAATCCATCTTAACTAGTTTAGGAGATATCCGGGGGTAAACCTTTTTACCCATATTTTGAAAAAATAATTTAAAAAATATTAAAAAAATTATTTCATCTAAACTTTTACAGTTGCTTTATTTTTTTTTAGTTACATTTTAAAAGGTGTTTTTATCTATTTTACGAGTCCTTTATGGCTGCTCTAGACCTCGTAGGAACCGAGAAATCAGCGATTTTGTGATTTTCGTTTTTATTTTTTTTTGCCCATGTTCCTCAGTATTAGCATCTGCAATTTACTTTAAAAAAGAGGTAATAAGGTAGACTACCAACACAAAAAAAAAAACAACAATTCCGTGGAATCTCGGAAATACTAAGATTTACCCGAACTTATCCGAACCCGGGGTAATTACCCGCAAATTTTTTTAAGACGTATTTTTTATATTTTTTACTTTATAAATATAGTAGAATTCTTTTGGCTTGTGTTTTGAAAATGTGCTTAAACATCATCTGCGTTAAATAAACTATCTTCGTTGTAAAGAAGTTTTGTATACTCATTTTCTTCACTCTCGGTACATGCAGTTTCTTCTTCGACATCACTGTTATCTTCATTTAAACATTCAGAATTGTCCGGTTGTAACATTTCTATAACAGCTTCTGGCAGTGGCATTCTCCTTCGGTTACTTAGGCGTTGTTTTAGCCGTATCGCTGATATGACAGGGTCGGATGACTCAAGCGCCCTGTGGAATAAGTCCATCATAATATGAACCCTAGAATCTTTCCGACTGTGATGTTCCCTATCCTGACGCCAAAATTTATTCCTCGACTCTCCAGCCTGTTCAGAGAGTAGTCCTATGGGTAGCGCTGAATTCTCTATAATTTTTTCTCCGTGAATTAAGATTTTATGTATAGTAGTAGTCATAGGGTGCCAGTTGTATTTCTCTACATACTTATAAGCCACATTTTTACAAAATGTACCGAATTTTTTTGCGTCTATTGGTAATCCCGAATTGATGGCTATTAAAATTACATTTAGGTCATCGACGAGCCATTTTTCAATGCCAAGTATATTAGCAAACGTTTGGCGGCTTTGTTCACTTTTGAATACACGCCGAGCCGTATTGCCGTCATTTGAGGTGCCTGAATTAGGTTTAACAACGTCTACCAATAGACTCATACTTTCCTTAATTTGGTTTTGGATTTCTTTTTTTCCTTCTGCAGTAATTTGTCCCAGATCAGAATTTTTCTTTACTCGCCACTGTCTGACTCTTGGGTCATTTTTATATCCCAAGTGCAGCAAGAATTCCAGGCATCTTATATACGCATGTAAAGGACTCATGCCGTTTTTCAGTGCCGCTTCCTCTGTAATTGGTATTGAAAAAGCAAGGTCTAGGTTATTGAAATTCGTAGAGGTCAGTTTGCAAATAGCACATCTTAATTGAGAAGACGTTGTTTATTATATTAAAAACTTTTCCATCAATTAAGCTCAGCGTTAAATTACAGTTTGTGAAGACAATAAATCCTTTTGATGTAAGTGTTGTAATAGGAGTCAAAAGCCTTATTTGTTCCTCTATATATTCTTTTTCAGACAGTATTCTTTCTTGCGTCTCTTTTCTATATTGGATGTGAAGAGGCCTACAAGAACGAAATGACTGTGGGGCTGGATTTAACCATATTAGACTGTTTTTGCCTCCGCATTCTTGAATTTTCAATGGTACCAAAGTTGTAGCAATTATTGACTTTTCGTCAAAATCGGGGTCACCAGAATGTTCTCTAAATTCCTGTCTGTATACAGATTGCCCAGTACTTCCATCAAATCCCCAAGAAACATAAAAAGTACAAGCCAATTGGCTGATATTCTCTTTTTCCATGTAATGATTTACAGATTCATCATTTAAATCTAAGATACGCTGGAGTGTGTGGGCCAGTAAACCCTGCAGGGTAACAGAAGCTTCGATTTCTGAAACAGATATTTCTTCTGAAGGGTAGCATGATTGTCTGGCTTGCGCTACTTGATGATAAGGTGGATATAGATTAAATCCTCTTTTCTTGGAGTCTTGCTGTAAAAATTTATAAGTTTCGACGCTTAATCTTCTGTCAATCATTATTCCAAGAGTATCTTCTGGAGTATAATGATGAGTTTCTTGATTTATCATAGTTAGTATTTTAGTTGGTTTGTCCGGAGTTTCAATACACTTATTAATAATTATCTCCAAATCACGTGCACTTTTTTTACTTAATTTTTCGTCTCCAACAGTAATTGTTTTAGTAAACGTTTTTGTCAATTTTTCAGGTGGTTCATCTTCCAGTTTCGCTTTAAGTCTTTTTATGGCTCTTTGTTTTTGACGTGGATTAAGTTCCTCGAATCTTTTTTTGCTGCTATCTTCTGTATAGGGACTGAGAGTAGTAGTAAATGATGTATCTACATGTTGTTCCTCAAGGTCATTAGCACTCACTGTAGGTGTTATATGCTGTTCTTCCTCAATATGCAACGCACTCTGCGTAAAATTTTGAGGAAAAACATCAACACGTGAGCGAACTAAGTCTTGAGGAATATCATCTATAAATGATTTGTTCAACCAGTCTGTTCTTTTTCACGAAATGGGAATAGTTGCTTTTACAAGTCTTGAATTTTTTTTCTGCTTTACAAATAAATAATCCTATAGCCATAGCAAATATTTCCTCTTGAGCATTGGAAAGCGGAGAATTCAAATGTTTTGCAAGAGTTAATGACATCAAACATACCCTCTCGGGTTTACTTAGATCCGTTGGCCTACCCAATCGTCCATTTATTTTTTTACTCTCTTCAATAAAAATATTAAAAGCCTGTAATCTGGTTAATGGAGGATCTGGGTCTCGGTGTACTCCTCGTGTATTTGCGGTCTCTTCTGGAGCATGTGAAGGACCGGCTACGGCGCAATCCGTAGCTTCACTTGCCATTCGCCGACCAACATGAGGGTTGGCGCCCTCATGCCCTCCTAGCATTAAGTCATCCGATCGGAGCTCGGAGTGACATCCCTCAGCACGGTGGGTCAAGCCGTGCTGAGGCAAAGTGGCACTATGAGTCTTTGACGGCTCCATAGTGCCTCACCCCCGTGTCCTCCAGAGTAATATGTATATACGGGGTTTCAGCGATTGCCTTTCGAGGGTGGACTCCTTCCCGCACCATATTACCTATCACTGGACCAAATTAGTTAACTAACTAAAAACACAAATAAAGGCAGTTCTCGTAAATGTAACCTATGTTAACCTATCAAGTACCGTAATTAGAGACACAATAGAAAGACAATAGCAAGCGGTAACCGGTTACCGCTCGGGGTTTAATGAATTAATTTAAAAAAATTGCGGGTAATTACCCCGGGTTCGGGTAAGTTCGGGTAAATTTTAGTATTTCCGAGATTCCACGGAATTAATTGTTGTTTTTTTTTGTGTTGGTAGTCTACCTTATTACCTCTTTTTTAAAGTAAATTGCAGATTCTAATACTGAGGAACATGGGCAAAAAATAAAATAAAAACGAAAATCACAAAATCGCTGATTTCTCGGTTGCTACGAGGTCTAGAGCAGCCATAAAGGACTCGTAAAATAGATAAAAACAAGACGTTTTAAAATGTAGCTAAAAAAATAAAGCAACTGTAAAAGTTTAGATGAAATAATTTTTTAAATATTTTTTTAATTATTTTTTCAAAATATGAGTAAAAAGTTTTACCCCCGGATATCTCCTAAACTAGTTAAGATGGATTCGTGAGAGTTTTATTCTCGCAATTAGAATAAAAAGCTCTATCTGATTCACTAATAATCAGGGAGGTGGCCATTTTGAGATAAAATAAAATACTGTGTAATGTAAACAAAAAACAACAGCTTTCAAAGTACTTTGTCATAAAATACATTTACGTTTACGACAAACGAACACTAAGTATTTAACGCACAACCAACAACAGTAAAAAAAAATTAACGTAATTAATGTACTGATGAAAACAAAACATTTAATAACAGAAGACCTAGTATGTAACCTAGATTGTATTAAACATTATTATTAAGTATCTAGTATTTGCGCTTGTTTTATTTTGTGTTTTTGTTAATTTTTTATTACTCAAGACTAAGTTTATGGCTAATTAGCCATAAACTTATTCCTAATACGATTCCGACAAGGGTTAGAAATAATAAAGAAGCTTGTAAGTAGCTACCTACATTGCGATCCAGTGATGTAGGTATAAATTAATGAACTTACCTCAAGCTCGCTCACGTCTAACCAAATAGGGTTCAAAGTGTCCGCCACCAACTCGCTCGCAGATCTGAGCACGGCGCAAAGTTTCGGCGTGGACACGTGGCAGAAAAGTGGGGTCCTGGATACACTCCTCACGCAGCGTCGTGAACACGTTCTCGATACGATTCCTCATATCTGCTGCTGAATTACACTCGGACACAAACACTTTATCTTTGACGTAACCCCAAAGAAAAACATCTAATGGGGTCAAGTCCGGTGACCGAGCTGGCCATGGCTCCGGACCAAATCTTCCGATCCACTGATTTTCAAAAAAATCGGTGAGGCATCGTCTAACGGGAAGAGTCACGTGTGGGGGAGCGCCGTCGTGCTGAAACCATAACACTCGACACTGGCTTAGAGGCATGTCGTCCAGAAGTATGTCCGAGAGAGTTGTTCTCAGGAACTCGTGATATCGGGTCCCATTTAATCGTTCCTGGAGAAAAATGGGTCCAATCACGAGGTCTTTATAAATGCCAGCCCAGACATTTACTGACCATCGAGTTTGGTGTCCCGTCTGCTGCAATGCGAACGGATTGGTATGAGCCCAGATATGAGAATTGCGCCTGTTCCACATTCCGTTTCTAGTAAATGTGGACTCATCCGTCCATATCACATTTGCATTAAAGTCGGAGATTTCGTCGTGCTGTCGTTGCAGCCACTGGCAGTACCTAACGCGGGATACCCTGTCTGTAGGTAATAACGCTTGCACCTTGTGGATGTGATACGCACGCTGCCGATCTCTGCATAAAACCCGATGGACAGTCCAGTGCGAGACGCGGGTCCTGTAACGGTTACGAATTACACGAGCTGCCGTGCGTACTCCCAGTCGTGGGTTCTGCCGCACTACAGTCAGGATGCGGTTCGCTACAGCCGGTCTTATGGGCCTTCCAGCTCCCTCGCGCTGAGGCACAATTGGTTGGTTGTCCAAGATACGTTGGTAAACTCGGGTTATTACGCGAGAATATCGTGTGGATGACGAGCGTCTGAATATCTTTGGACATAGATACGCAGTGCTTGACGTGCGTTTCCACGTGCTTCTCCATAACACAAGCATACTTCCGTATTCTTGGGCACTGTAAATATCGTTAGGTCCAGAAGGCATCTTAAAAGTCACACACAAATAAAACACAAATAAAACGCAGAAACAATACACAAATAAAACACAGAACGATTATCACACTTTTTTACATAGAAAGATTAACACACGAAAACAGAACAACATACAAATAAAACACAGAAAGATTGTTTTGATAAATTTCCGATCACCGTAATTCGCAACGAGTAGCACACGTTCGCGATCAACGTCAACGAGGAACTGACAAAAATCCGTTAAAATCGGCGAAATGCAAAAGAAATGTACTTTACCTAAGTTTTCATCATTCCTTTGAATTCACCGCACAGTGCCTACAATACCTAGTCTGCTTGGCGCAATGGCCCTTTGTCGGCAATTTGCGGCGCGTTTGAAAGTTCCCGATAGGTATTAGGCAATGACCTCACAAAGGAACTCTAGTGAAACAGCTGAGCGGGTACCGATTTCGAGTTTTGCGTTTTGTTGTCGTCATAAAAGAAGTCTTATAACAACTAGCAAAAGTTATTATTTTACATTGTCACAATCAATAAATTTCAGCAAACGAGTATTTAGAACGTTAACGTCTTTGAAATAGATGTCATATTCGCATGCATATGGTCACAATCAATAAATTTATAACGAGTTCAGCTACTCAACGCTAGAGGGAGCTTAAACCAAATTATTATTTTAGAACGCTAACGTCTTTGAAATAGATGTCATATTCGCATGCATATGTTATCTCTTTTGCCACTTAGCTAGAGATGTCGAACAACATCGATATTTCAATTTCAACGTTTATTTTTTTTATGCGTATGAATGTAATAATTATTGTTAGCATCACTCAAATGTTTTGAGTTATGGAAAAAGATGATTGTCTTTAAACAGGTCTAAATGTTAAATAAAACGAACGTAACGTAGTAACGTAGATAGAACTATTAAAATACACATTTATTCACCTTAAAATAACACATACTTGTTTAATAATTGCCGTTTTGATATTTTAATTTTAATAAGTGATGAAAATTTCATTAAGTCGGTAATATGATTTGACGTAGGAAATTCTCCTAACAGATGATAGACTATTTTTGGTATATCGACGACCCAATAAATTAGTGCATTATTTTAGTAATGACAATATCTTTATGTGACAGTCTTTTAAAAATACTTCAGACGGGACGTGCGATGTGGGGAATAGGAGGGGTTAAGTAAACAACATGATGGGTATTACTTTGAGAGTCAATTGCGAACTGAGACTCAACTGTACTCAACTACAGTCCTCAACTGTCCTCTCTCCTTTAATAGATGGTTTAAATATACATAGATAGTACGTGACTACGTGCTAACACTAAGCCTACGGAAAACAGTATATTTACCTTAACTTAACCCTGGACAATACGTGACATGCTGATGTACAACATACGTGACACGAACAATATACGTGACTTCTCATCACATCACCCCAAAAAAACTAAATTACGGTTTTTTTTCCCTTTTTTATACATTTTAAACTTACATTCTAACTCTTACAATATAATTTTGTTCATCTTATTATCATTCTTTTTTACAACGACATTTGGTGACTCGTCCTTTATAACTTCAAATGGTCCGTTATAAATACATTCTAATTTATTGCCTGTTTCGTTTTTATTAATATCCAGTCACCTTCTTTATAATTTATTGAATTAAGGTTCTTATCATAACAATTTTTCCTCGCTAACTTACTTGCTATCAAATTTACTTTCGCATCATTTTGAGCCCTCTGCAATCTAAACTTAAATTCTAAAGGATAATCATCAAAATTGTACAAAGGTTCAACACTTTCACCTTGAAGGCTACTTGGTAACCTGCAAATTTTACCGAAAACTAATTCATAAGGTGTATATTTGGTCACAGTATTAACTGTAGTGTTATATGAAAAACACCAATATGGAATCCAAGAACTCCATGAGGATGGATTATTCTCCGTCTGTATCCTTAAATACGCGCCTAAAGTTTTGTGAACATTTTCCAAAGATCCTATACTCTCATGATGATATGATGTCGACAAGATTTTATTGATGCATAAGATGTTACATAGCTCTACCATTACTTTTGAAATGAACTCAGAACCCCTATCCGTAGCAATTGTCCGCGGTATTCCATATCTCAAAACAAAATTTTCTGCCAACGCTTTCGCTACCTCATTTGCGGATTTATTCTTTAATGGATACGCCTCTACAAATTTTGTAAGCTCACACTGAAGCGTCAATATATAAACATTGCCTTTTTCGTCCCTATCAAGTGGCCCCACTATATCTAAATAAATTTTCTCAAAAGATGTGGATGCAGTGGTAGTAATTGTCATTGGTTCCTTAGTATGTTTAGAATACTTTTGCTTCTTACATTTATCACATTTATTAACGTATTCCGTTACATCTTTTTCAATAGAAGACCAATAATAATACTTCTTTATATTATTCACCATTCTGCGTATACCTGCATGACCACTTGTGGGTAAAATGTGGTAATCATTCAAAATAATCCTCTTCTCATCTTCCCCTTCTACTCTCCGTACATCCTTCACTACACACATTTTAAAATCTTCCGTATGTAGAGATTTACCACTATTTCCCTTTAAATATTGTGCCATTTTTGTAATAAATTCAACGTTATAACGATTTTTTTAAATAATAACTTCTTTTATACCTTTCTCCATACAAAAATCTACTATGTCTTTCAACAACTCGTCTCGCGATGATGCCGATAAAGATTCATAGTTTACATAAATACTCGGAGTTTCCTGGCACATACATTAAATTGCGCGTTCTTGAAAATATCTTTTTATAATTGTTGTTACGTAACATTTTCTCCCATTCATTTAAACATATCTCAACGTCATTTCCTTGTTTTTTAAGAACTTCCACGATCCTAGGGTGATCAGTCCCAGATACCATGGAGTCCGTATCACAAACATTCGGCTCTCCTAACCGTTTGTACCGCGCTCTCGTCATCACGGATATAGTCTTTTCGCGTATGGTTTTCAAATCCTCGCTCGTAATCACTATCCTGGAAAATGCATCTGCTTGCACATTCTCTTTTCCCTTAATATATTCAACCTCAAAGTCGTATTCTTCTAAACACAAATGAAACTTAGTTAACCTACTTGAAGGATCTGTCATGTTAAACAAATACAACAGCGGCCGGTGATCCGTCTTTACGACGAACCTCCGTCCGTACAAATACGGCCTAAAATGTTTAACTGACCAAACTATTGCCAATAACTCCTTCTCTATTATAGGATAATTTAACTCACTTTTCCCTAAAGACCTACTAGCATATGCAATGGGTTTCCCGTTCCCATTACACAACACACTCCCTAAAGCATACCCCGAACTATCGGTTTGCAACACGAAAGTGTTGTTCTCAGAAAAATCTGGATAATCTAACACCGGTGGATTCATTAACGCTTCCTTAAGCAACAAAAAAGACCTCTCACACTCATCGGTCCAACTAAACACGACACCTCTTTTACATAGTCTATTCATAGGTACCACTATATCAGCAAAATTTGGTATGAATTTCCTATAATAATTCGCAAACGCTACGAACCTCTTTACCTCACCAACCGTCGTTGGACGCGGATAACTTTTTACGACTTCTACCTTCTCTGGATCTGGTGAAATACCTTCCGCCGAAATTACGTGTCCTAAATAAAGCACTTGCTTCTTCAAAAATTCACATTTGGATGGATTTAGCTTAAGATTTACTTTCCTCAAGCGTGAAAAAACTGATATAAGATTCCTGTTATGCTCATCCTAATTCCGTCCAAAAATAATTAGATCATCTAAATAAATCAGACACCTGTCATAATTCAATCCAGACATGGCCACAGTCATCAATCTGCTAAAAGAACTCGGACTTATCTTCAACCCCATTGGTAACCTACACATCTGATACTGCCCCTTATCAGTCGTAAAAGCAGTGTATCTCCTACTACTTTCTTCTAAAAAACATTGATAATATGATTGCGACAAATCACAGTGACTAAAGTAAACAGCACCCGACATTGAATCTAAGATTTCAGTTATATTAGGCAAAGGGAATTTATCATCCTGTATCTTTTCGTTCAACTGCCTGTAATCTATCACCACGCGCCATTTCTTCTCCCCACTACGATCTGCTTTTTTGGGTACAACCAAAACAGGACTAGACCCCTCACTAACTGTCTCCTCAATAATATTACTATCCATCATCTCCTGCACTTGCCTATCAACTTCCTTCTTCTATACATAAGGTATTCTATATTGCCTCCTATAAACTGGAGTCACATTCTCTTTCAACCGTATTGACTGCTCATACACATTCGTGACTGATAATTTATCTCCCGGAACATGAAATATATCAGAATACTTCGCGCAAATTCGCTCAATTGACAATCGTTCCTCGGCATTCAAATAATCAAGTTTAAGTAAAGAAAATATTTCCTTAACACGCTCAACGTTCCTTTCCGGCTCCGCAAAACTACAACAATCGTAATCACTTAACGGATAAACTTCTACACCGGACATACTACACACAACCTCCTCAGAGTTTGTGTTTAAAATCCTAATGGGTATCATCCCATTCCTAGGCCTAGCCAACACACTAGCCAAAAAAACACCTTCTCGCAATTCTTCCCTTACCACTACACAATCTTCTGCTCTATTAACGGGAAAATACCTAACTACTTCACAACGCGGAGGAATAGTCAACAGGTAATCATACGTCTTGAGCGGCATTGAAACCTTCTGCCCCTTATTACCCTTAAGAGACAACCTACTCAACGAAAAATCTATAATTCCACTATATTTCTGCAAAAAATCCTGGCCTAATATGCCTACCGACTTACATGGTAACTCATCAAATACATAAAACCTATGCACGAACGAACATCGACCGTACTCCAAATTTAAATATACATAACCTATAGCTCGCAAACTACCCCCTACAGCATTGATCACCAACTCTTCCTTAACCACTTTGTAACACAAAGCGTTACTCGTTAAAAAAGTGTTTTTTACGGCTGATATGGACGCACCCGTATCCACTAACCATTCCGTATCTACACTACCCACTAACAAACCAACCTAGTTAATGCTATTACAAGCTAAAATATGCTTAGGCACGAAAAAACCGAGTCTCACTCAGCTGCCCGCCTTCATCGTTCCGTGACATTGACACTGCGCCTGAGTCAGCATCGCCCCGCGCGTGCTCAAAACACGCTACACGCCGTCGACCTTGCTGAGCCTGGCGTCCACGACGAGCATTACCGCTGCGACCGCGCATTCCACTGCTATGCCATACCTTGACATTTTTGCGCGTACGCTCAACAGCTGTTCCATGCTGCGCGTGCCTACTCTCTACAATCTGCCGCCTATGGTTATTTCCGCAATTTCTTACGCCCGATGAAAAACCACGTTTTGCGGGCCAGCGCTGGTACGTCAACACTTGCGACGACGAAGCACAATCCTCGTCTTCCGCTATCCTAATAGCATCTTTTAAACAAGTTAAATTCCGCGCCGCAATAACCGTAGTAAGACGCTGATTACGAAGTCCGTCGGCAAACTTCCTAATCGCATATCTTTCGTTCAATGGCTGCAAAATTTTATAAGCTTCCGAACTTTCCCCGGCTTGAGAAATAGTCAAATTGACCATCAACTTTTCTATCTCGGCACCAAATTCCGCGACCGATTTATTGCTTTGCCTAGCGCGAGCAAGTTTGGCTTGCACAGCCACGTCTGACTCTACTGTTATTAAATGTTTTCTCATGTCAGCTAACAGACTGTCCACTGTTGCGTAATTGGAAGACAACCGAATCCTAGCCCCCTGGGTAAGCCGTGTGGTTAGAACGAATTTTACTAAATGAGTATTATCTGTCTCCTCCAACATAGAACTATATAAACCTATGGCATCAATCAAATCTTGGGTCACCTGCTCATCGCCATTCATTTTCGGTACCAAGCTAACCGCCGTCTTTAAAGAAAATCTTTCCGCCGCCATCTCTAATTTGATTTTGCCGATGTCTCCAAATTTTATAGTATCTACGTACAAATTTTCTATTTTAACTACCAGCTGTGTTAACTCTTCTGAAAATTTGCCCGAACTTGAAATTATACTCTTAAAGAACATCGGGCATGGGACACTTACCTACGGCGAACAAAAATAAAATTAGGTACGGTGGATAGGCAATTAAATCTAGTTTACAATGGTATAGTTCCCATATCTGTGGGTCGTGGCAATAAGGAGAAAATGGACATTTAAAAAATATTTATAAATGTTTTTGGGCAATAATTGAAGAGGAAAAAGGGAATCAAAAATAATTAAAACAACATATTTTTCTCTTAACTTTTATTCTGCTGCATCTAAATCTAAAATAGTTTCGTCTAAAAACGCCGCAGGTGTGTGAAATTCGTCTTGATATACAGCCCAAGATAAAAAGTATACCACACTGGCGATGTGCGCGCAACTCCCAACAGTGCGGCGGCCGTGTATACGGGAACAGTAATAGCCCTCGAGGCTTTGTCTTCCCTGCAATGCCGGATTTATTAGTAGATATGTATAATAGCGTTTTGCTCTTATGTGACGGGACTGTATTCTGCCTCGTATTAAATATTTTATTTTCGACCAACTCTCTGCGATGGTATAATTCCATTATATACACTCCGTTTGGCCGCATGTGTTCGTGGCAATAAGATTTGGCCAGTTTCAAATGGTATATTCCCAAGGTAAATAAAAGTAGCTCGTCGTAAGTCAATTGTGGGAAATCTCTTAATTCGGGATTGTTTGCATCTAGCGGCATGAATGCGACTCTTTGTCTGTTTAAATTGTTTCGAATCACGTAATCAGCCAATTCGTTTTCTCTATTTATGTTCTCATTTATTATATTTATAAACTGTGCGGCATGAGCGTTATCTCTATATGGTCGATGAGTGGCATTGATGAGTGCTGCAGTTATTTTAAAATCGGTCATCATATTTGTCAACGCTACATTAAAATAAACATGGCGGAATATCTTGAAGTCCTTTTTAAAGCGACCATTAATCGTTTCAACCACCCAACGACACATAGTTATTAGCCGTGATTTATTTGCATCTACTGTGCTTAACTGCTCTCCTCTTGCTCTTGTTGGTGGCATATGCGCATCATATCCATGCTCTTCAATGGCAGGAATAGTCTCTAAAGCCGCGGTCCAATATAAAAATGTCGTTCGCGTTCAGAAACCAATGCCAAGCGGCGTCCTGCATCATGTGACTCATTATTTCGGCATCCGTAGTAATGGCTGGGTACGGGCCTAATACATCTACAATATAGCCGTCTGTGCATACAATTAAAAAGGGTTTTACTAGGTTGCGGAATTTGTGCAGGCTATATGTTTTCCTCTGAAAAAGGAAGTTGGAGCTTTTTTGCACGTATATACAGTGTGAGTCTTTATAATGTGCACATATCGAAATGAGGGAATCTATGCTTAATTTTATCGACGGAAAAAATGTTAAAAAAAATCTAAATATTTATTAATATTTTTTATGGATTTTTAAAAAAAATTGTTTGCTTTTGTGACCCCAGTGTATACAAAACTGTGTAACTTTTAAACTAAACGATTTATCACGATGAAACAAACTCCATAATGTTTGGAAGTAATTAGGTGTCGTCATAAAATAAAAATTATGGAAAAAAAATAGCCATAATCAAATATAAACATTTTTTTTTGGCAAAAATCAGATTTTTTTTCATTAATTTTTACAAAAATTGTAAAATTTCTCAATAACATGCCCCCATCACCTTCTTTTTTTATAACTTTAAGTTATTCTTCATTGTATTAGGAACCTAACGGTAAAAATTGCATGTTTTTAACTCAACCCCAACATTTTTTATCAAATGTCAAAGAAAGGCCCAACGCATAGCTACGCACATTGTTTAGCAGGTAGATAAACTTTTTTTTGTTAACTTTGTTGTGAATGCGCGCGGGTCGTTTCAAAGATGGCACTCCGAACGCGGAATCGTATTGTTCTCATAAGGGTGGTTTGTTTGGGATGATAATTAATGCAAAAGAGTTCAATTGAAACCCATTTATTATTAAATACAAAATTTAATGCATCAGGTTCTCAAAATGTCCACCTCGTTGTTGTAAACACAAAGCCGCGCGAATTAGAATTTGGTGTGTCGCTCTCCTTATCATTTCGGGATCATTGCGAATATCATTCGCACAGTTTATTATGCGGTCACGCAAATCGGCCTCACTGTTGATGGGGGTACTGTAGACGCGTTGCTTCATGGTCCCCCATAGGAAATAATCAAGGGGCGTCAAATCGGGTGAACGCGCAGGCCACCCTACAGGTCCTTGCCGGCCGATCCATTTGTCATGATAATTTTCGTTTAAAAATCTTCTTACATTTGTAGCGTAATGGGCAGGACATCCGTCCATCTGAAGAAACATCCTTTGACGCACAGCCAGTGGGACATCTTCCAATAACTGAGGCATATCATCTCTCAATAGACTTAAAAATCTTTCACCAGTCAACGTTCTCGGCAATATGACTGGTCCAATCAACATGTTATCGATAAGACCAGCCCAAACATTTATCGAAAATCTTACTTGGAAAGTAGATGACCGTTTCAGTTTCGGGTTTTCACCTGCGCGGCACCATCTGTGTAAATTTCGACAGTTAGTAATACCGTCTCTAGTGAATGTCGCTTCGTCCATCCATAGTATTTTTCTTGGAAAGTTTGGGTTTGCTCTGGTTTTTCTTTGAATCCATGTGGACATCACACGCCTTGGACGCCAGTCTACGTCTTCATGTAGATGTTGCACCCTTTGATAGTGATAAGGATGCAATCCTTCTTTCTTTAAAATACGCCACACTGATTTTTGGGATATTCCGTGACGAAGAGCCAGTCGTCTAGTACTTATGGATGGATCAGCAAACAAATCACTTAATACTGCTTGTTCAGTAGCCGCATCAATAATTACTTGAGGTGGCTCGCGACGATCTCTACTTGATCCAAGTCCAGTGATCGACAACCTTCTGTGAACTTCCTGGAAGTTTCGGGCAGATGGCACTGGTTGCCTGTTAGGATACGCAGCTATGTAAGCCGCGCGCGCAGCTCTGGCACTTCCTTGTCCCACTCCATAATAAAAATGTATGTCGGCGATGTGTGCCGGGGAAAATTCACTTAAACGCGGCATCATGTAGCAGCGAACGAAAGTTATGAAAGTCCAGCGAACGAAAGTACCGAAACACATGTAGCAGCGGCGAATAATTCGGAGCGACTGCCAGTCTGACATCTGTCATAATTCAAGTTCCTTTGGCTGGCCCTACCTCCCCGACCTGCGCACATTCAAAAGAAAGTTTATCTACCTGCTAAACAATAGCTATGCGTTGGGCCTTTCTTTGACAGTTGATAAAAAATGTTGGGGTTGAGTTAAAAACATGCATTTTTTACCGTTAGGTTCCTAATACAATGAAGAATAACTTAAAGTTATAAAAAAAGAAGGTGATGGGGGCATGTTATTGAGAAATTTTACAATTTTTGTAAAAATTAATGAAAAAAAATCAGATTTTTGCCAAACAAAAATGTTTATTTTTAAATGTGGCTATTTTTTTTCCATAATTTTTATTTTATGACGACACCCAATTACTTCCAAACATTATAGAGTTTGTTTCATCGTGATAAATCGTTTAGTTTAAAAGTTACACAGTTTTGTATACACTGGGGTCACAAAAGCAAACAATTTTTCTTAAAAATCCATAAAAAATATAAATAAATATTTAGATTTTTTTTAACATTTTTTCCGTCGATAAAATTAAGCATAGATTCCCTCATTTCGATATGTGCACATTATAAAGACTCACACTGTATATGTTCCATCACACACAAGAATGGCTGCAGGTTCATTCTGGTTACCTCCAAAAATATGACTCGGGATGGTTAAGTTGCGAGCTACTAAATCTTCTCTCGTCATGTGATCCAGACCCAGATGTCGGGGAACAAACTCTTCAGATAAACATTCTCGAGCTATTTTTAATTTTCGCTCCAATGTTCTTCTCGACATATTGAACATAGAAGCTACACGTTCGTCTGGTTCACCCGTTCTTATTTTAACTAAATACAGTCCTAAAACAGTAGCAGAACTGTTGGTTCTGTCACGAAGAGATGTTTGATTCAAAATTCTATTAAATTGAATTTTATCCATACCTGTATAAAAATGTAGTTCATGGTCATCTATCTCCTCAATATTTTCGAAGTCCAACTGAGTTCCTCGTTCCAATTTCCATTCATACAGCTCGATAATATCGAGAACATGAGCACTGTTAAAGTGTTCATGTAGAGGTATTTGCACATTAAGTAGATCTTCCCATTCATTGCTTACCATATGGGGTTGGCAAACTCGAGCAAGTTTTGGTATGAATAGCTTATTCATACGAAATAAATGTAACCTATTTTGGCACAGCATTTGCTGGTACATTTCTGCAGTTTTGAAAAACACAGCGTCGAGCAGTATTAGATACACGAAAATATCCAGGAATAGTCATAATGCCAATGTTTTGTTGTTGTTGAACGTTAACTACTATTTCTTGGACTTCCTCTTCTTGTACTTGCTGGGGTAATGGTTCTTCTTGTACTTGCTGATGTAATGGTTCTTGAACTTGCTGGGGTAATGGATCATCTACTGGCCGGGCTTGCAATGCGCGATAAAATCTCAGCCAGCAAGGATTGCATATTGATAGTGTACCATCAAAAACAATCTGTAACAAGTTTATTTTACTGTTATTTATTGATAATCATAATAATAAATGTCACAACGTAATACACTATGACCAAGGAAACGAACAGTTTCAATGGTTGAAAAGGAGTCCTATGATGACGTCAACTATATAAAACGATATAAAACTATATCTAGGAGAATAAATAGAGGCTCTGTTGCTGCGCAAAAGTTGAACAAACTCTAGTATTTACATATAATTAATGTTCTATAATATAATTAACTCACCTCCCGTGGCATTATTTCTTGTAATAATAGTACTGCATAGTCACGATATCTTTCGAAAAACATTTGAGTAAGACGGTGTCTTCTACGACGTAGAACAGATCGCTCACACGACACACAACTATTTTGTCGTTCCATTTCACAACAAAATCGAACTCGAAAGCAAACGAAATCCAGTAAACAAGCAGTAGGTAATTAGTTGACTCAGACCACAATGGGAACACAGTAAAACACAGATCGCTACGACGGATGACAAAGGACTGCGATGTAGTAAGATAAGCTAGCTACCTGCGCGAGCGCAACATAAACCAGTTTTAGGACTATGGGCGAGAGTGAGAACGAAACATGCACATCAACTTGACGGATTTAGTCTGATTGGGTTTACAAAAATACCACGGAGTGATATTTTAACTTACTGAGCGGTCGTTTAGTAATTAGGAAAAATAGTCAACTTAAAATATGATTTTCATTTTACTAATTATTTCCATTTTCCCATTATTGTGAATCAAAATAACTACACAATATTAAATATGATTGCAAACACTATCATTTAAAAATGTTTTGGTTTATGTTCGCGACTTTTAAAAAATCGGGTAAAAAACGCCCGATGTTCTTTATCGTATAAGGCTTTTACGTCACTAATTTTCTTATTAAAATTGTCGCCTTTCCGCCTACTAGGACCTAACTTTACAATATTCTCCCTTAGCAATTTTAGTTGCACGAACAGTGACGTTAGTTCCACTTCCATTTAAACTTAATATACTATATGTATACTATTGTCTCTAAATTTACCGCTCGGTCATCACACACACTTAAGTTCACGTATAGAATCACTTAATCACTTACTTCTTGACGAGGGAACGTTACTTCGTCCATATCTGGTCAGGCCATCTGCACAGCCTTGCGAACCTCCCGCTGGTTTAGCTGGTCCTCGACCCAACTGTGGTGACACCTTCTATATATCCGGACTGCCACACCAACGATGACAAGTGCCAAACACACAGCAATAAATAACAGCACCGTTTGGATGGCCGTCACCTGCTCCTGTGTAACCGCTGCGGCATTCGAACCACCCGCTGCCATCTGAGCGACGATCACCTCTTCTTTTGATGTTGTGCTCCCCATGGCCCGTGGCTCGATGTGACGCGAAGCTCACCGAAGTCTAGTCGACTTCTGCTGCTGCGAACCCCTCGAACGGAGAACTATAACGCCGTCCAGCCGACTGGCAGGGTCGCCATGCGATGTGGGGAATAGGAGGGGTTAAGTAAACAACATGATGGGTATCAGGCACGTATCCAAACTTGGTTCGGGGGGGGGGGGGGGGGACGACAAACATTGAAACAACCATGTGAACTGTGTGAAAATCGCTGTAATCACTGTACTATAATTTTCACTGTACTATACTATAATTATATAAGTATTTTTCTGTTTCTGCTGGCAGCCATTACGTCTAGTACCATATCAGGATCTGGCGCCAAAGCGGAATGAATAGACAATAGAGCGAGACCAGTAAGCCTCTCACCCGCCATTCTATTCCTTAGGAAGGATTTTATTCTCTTTAGGCATGAAAATGACCGCTCCACAGATGCCGTTGAAACCGGAAGGGTGGCCAGAATATGTATTAGCCTGTTAATGGTAGGAAAGAAAACTTTGTCACATGTGTCTAAAATTTCCATAATTTCGACTGGTTTTTTATCTGTGTTTTTCCACTTGGCACACCACATACTGTACTCTGCTTTTATTAGTGATTCTCCAACACTTTCTTCCCAATAAATTTTCATATTTTCTAATTCACTTATCTTCCTCTCGTCCACATTTTTCGGAAGAATAATTTCTAAAGAAGAAAGCAGCTCTCTTTGATTCGCAAATCTATCATTCATGCCAGATATCAAATCGTCCAAGCACGGTATAAAAATAGTTCTTCTGAAGTATTCTTCAGCAGTATCGCTGGGAGGGTTGCTTCGTGCAGTTTGGTGGGCAGTAACTCGAGGACGCTGAATTTCTATTTGCAAGACATCTTCCGCTATTTTGCAGCATGCGTTATATATTTTTGAGAATACCGGGTTAACATCGTCACGTATCCCTTTTAGTTTTCCGATAATGTCATCGGAAAATTTCATAGCAGAGGCCAGCGTGTGTCGGGTTCTGCAAATATGCTGACAGTGGGAGAGTGTAACTGAAAACTTTCACAGGTTTTTAGAGAAATCAAGAAACTACTCTTTTCCATCGCAGCTATAAGTGTAGACGCAGTTTGGGCGACAGTTCTGTTTGTGTAGGATAGTTCTCTTAATGTAATGACAATAGGTTCGAGAAACTCACCAAATACATTTTAGAGTCGTGACGTTCTATAAATCTAGTGTCACACATGCCGACCAGTCTTTTTTTCTTACTCTGGTGTGAGCTTTTCCACATTTTCCTTGAACTGTTTCCCGGCCATTGCATTGTTGCGAAGTAAATTGCAGACTTCCTTCACAACGCCTATTGAATTTCTCACCTCGGGAACTGAAAGAGCTTTTGAAAGAACTAGGTTCAGACGATGTGCCGAGCAATGTACGTATGTGGCCTTAGGAAATTCTTTTCTGATTCTCGTCTGCACACCACTGATGTGTCCTCCCATGGTAGCAGCTCCGTCATACCCCTGACCAACTAGTTTATCGAGATTCAAACCAATCTCATGACATTTCTTTAAAATTTCTGCACTTATATTTTCGGCACTTAGGTCGTGTATTTCAATGAAACTGAGAAAGTCCTCCCTCAAAATACCTTTATAAACGTATCTCGCACACAAAGACAATTGCTCAGTTCCACTCACATCTAAAGTTGAACACTCTGAACTATTTATTTGTGTCACAACTTTTTTCTGAATTATCTTTCCGCAAGTATCTATTATTTCATTTTGAATAATAGGGCTAAAATACGTTGCATTTTTAGGGGTTGTAATGATATGATCTTTCAGGATATTATCATAGCTTGCTCGGTATCGTAGCAGAGCCCTGAATTTTCCATCTTTACCAAGTGGCTTTTCTAAAGTCAATGGTCCACTGTCTTTGTCTCCACGAAGCGGCAACTCTTGCTCTCCACAGAAGATGATAGTTTCGATTATAGGTTTTAGTGCTGTTCTATTTCTTTCCTTTTCTTTGAGCCTTTGATCATTAGACTGCGATGCAACGTCTATAGCTGCTGAATCCATTACGCGTAAGAAATTTTCTGCGCAAAACTTAGAAAACTGGTGATATTTAGCAGCAGAATGTTCGCGAAATCTCTCTGTTGCATCTTTCCAATTATCAAATGGTTTGCTGACAAAACTTCCAAGTGTTTGATGGGAACCTTTTCCAGCGGTGCCTGATGAAAAGACAACGCAATATTTGCAGAACACACCGTTCCTCCTCGGCGAATATGTTAACCATTCCCATGATCCCATCCATTCTCTTCGAAATCTAAGTTTCCTCTTTCCAAAGCTACTAGCCGGAAACGAAAATGACGCATCTGGGACAAACGGCTGTGTAATAATATTTTTTTTCTGTTCATCTGTGAGTACAAGAGGAGGATACTGTGTGTTATATATATACAGGGTGTTTTTGAATTCGTGGGCATTATTTTAAACTAAGGACCTACTCACGATACTAATCACATTAGAGCTACTATTACGCAAATCAAAAATATTATTAATTTAAGTTTGGAAAACCTTAGAAATGTAGTATGTCATACTAAGTATCAAAGTTGCGCATCGCGCTGTAGCGAATGCAGTTTTAGGTATGCCTACACCGCCGCCGCCGTACGCGTCATTGTACGTGAAGTCTTTGACCCCGCCCGGCTCACGTGACATTAGGTAAGTAGGTTACAGTTCAATTCACGAACGATGACTATGGCTAACTTCACGTCTGCTATCATTCGTGAATCGAACTGTACAGAGCAATTCACGTAAGGTGGCGAGCTTGAAGTTAGGCTCTAGCAACTCTCTAGCGCTACTCGTAAAAAATAATGGTTAAAAAAACCATAAGCTGTTGTTATTGCTGTTTAAGTATCAATTGTTATTGGCATTTATTTTTTAACTAACTTCATGCTCGCCAACTTATGTGAATCGTACTGTACTTTGATGTATTAGGTAGGTGTATTTCAACTTTCCCTTCATACTTCACCGGCTTAGGACGGTCAAAACTACGACAATACACATTAAAAACATGAAAAATTTTTTGCATCGGTAAAAATTAGATAAATTTTCTGTAGGTACGTAGTTCTGGCGTATTTAAAAAGTTGAAATCACAGTATTTAAAATAATTGTTTATGAATCACTTTACCTATTTACAAACTTGCACTTACGTGTATTTTAAAAGATGTTCAAAATGTCCACCGCCTTGTTCAAGACACAACTGAGCCCTACGTCTGTGATTGTCTTTAACACGGTTCAACACAGATTGTTGCGATTTTACAATGTCGAATGCGACTACAATTTTATTTTTCAAATCGTCTGGTGACACACTTTCCCGCTCATACACAATCCTTTTAATTTGGCCCCATAAAAAAAAGTCCAGGGGTGTTAAGTCAGGCGACCTCGCCGGCCACGGTACGGGCCCACCTCGACCTATCCAATGCTCGCCAAAAGTTTCGCTAAGGTAGGCACGAACATCGCGTCGGAAATGCGCCGGGGCACCATCGTGCTGATAGTAAAAATTAGGTTGTTCCTCCAGTTCATACTCTTCGACGATATTCCTTAGCAACTCTAAATATCTGCTTCCTGTAAGACTTCCATCAATGAAGTATGGCCCAATTATTCTCCGGTTTAAAATGCCCGCCCAGACATTGACGGAGAATCGATGCTGAAAAGCATCGCGACGTGTAACATGGGGGTTGCGCCCACGTTTGGCCCACCAATGTTCGTTGTGAATATTGAATAGTCCGACTCTTGTAAAGGTCGCTTCATCACTCCACAAAATGTTACTATCGAAGTTTTCTAATAACCAGTTACAGAAATCGCGTCGTGGTGCGTAATCCGCCAACGTTAATTCTTGTACCTTTTGAAAATGAAATGGGTACCGGCCAGAGCTGTTCAAAAGTTTCCACACATAAAAATGACTGACACCAAAACGTAGTCCCGCTTGTCGAGTGCTCGCTTGTGGATGTCTTTGGAAGAATCTTTTTATTTGCCGGTACAGTGACGCAGGATAAATGGGTGCTCTTCCACGAGCTTGTGCATGTGCTGGCACGTGAAAAGATGCGAAGTCCAGCAGGTTCTGTGTGGTCCTTAATATGAGGCCCCGCGACGGAATAGGGTCATTCGGGTAGCGGCGATGAAATAATTCACGAGTGCGAACTAAACTTTTTGTCCGATCATAAATTAAAACCATTTGTAGGTATTGTTGGTTTGTGAACCTAGCCTGCACATTACGCGGTCGAGGCATTGTGTTTTCAATTAATGGTCTACACTTTGCACTGATAACTTAGTCCACAAACACTAGGTACACTGCAAGTTACGCGCAAAAAGCGAGGGGCGCGTGCGGCGATCACGTCACGGGATCAATGCATAAAACATACGTCAATGCACCTGCGCGGTCGCTAGGTCACTAGTTCGTCGGGTGGCCGGCTCATGCAAGGGATGTTACGGGTGAGAGCAGGACAGAGAAAGTTCGGGGCGGGCCGCGTTCCTTTGTTCCTTTGTTATTGCTACTTGTAAAGAAATGCAGCGCGTGTGGCCGGCCGCAATAACTACTTATTATTAGTATTATTTGGATTTGCTTTACTTTTCGTTCTGTGCTGTACTGCGCTTTAAGATTTTGATACTCCATGACTTTTAGCGTTTATGAAGTAATTTTTTTTTTATTACTTTTAGTGTTTATTTGCAATAATAACCTTTTACAATATGACTTACCACGTTTTCAAGGTTTTCCATACTTGCATTAATAACATTTTTGATTTGCATAATAGTACACCTAATGCATTTAGTATCATGAGCAGTGCCTTAGTTTAAAATAATGCCTACGAATTCAATAACATCCTGTATATGGCATTAGAAACCACGCCGATATCAGGAAAAGTTTCACTTATTATAATCATTGTATCTAAACTGCACGTTTTTGAAGTTGAACATTCTCCTTCATCTCTACATCTTCCAGCCGGTTCGGCTGAAATCACATTTTTTTCTGTAAATTTTGATGTTGTTTCTAGTTGTCTACTATCAACAGCAGAAGCCATGCTTGGAGTAGTTTTTTCCTCGCTAGTGCTAGTAGTAACAATTTTTTTTGCCACTGGCTTGAAAAAGTTGTCAATTCTCTTCATTTTAGCAGCAGCAATTTATATACGTTCAAACAAGCACAAATCAAGAAGCACTCACATTTCACACATTACTTTATTTAAGTAATCTGTGATGGATAGGGCGAACGGTCCAACAAATTATGACGTCTGCAGGTCCAAAATTGTCCAACACTATCTCACGTCACGGACTGGCGATTTGGCGAATCCAATGAAATGAAAACAGTGGTTTTGAAGTTTTTTTCCTTTATTTCACGGCACGGGCAAAGTATCAGGTGAACCAAGTCTGAAGGAATTTACTTAACTCTACCTACACTCTATGTAACTGAAAACAATATCAAAATAAACTGGTCTATTGCACTATACTGTCACTATTGCAGAGGTATTTCACTTTTCTTCTCGCTTGTCGCTCTCGATTCTCACTTGAATCGCTCTCGAAATGAACTGACATGCAGGTTCCCGGACTCCCGCCGTACTACATGCCGTGATACTACATTTTCGTATTTTGGAACACTGTGGAATATTGCGCCATCTACTACCTGGTAGCAGAAAGTTATGGAGGCTTCTCGATATTTCGCTACTCGACGCGACGACCTTTCTACTATTAGTTTTTCTACTCGACGATAGATGTCGTTCATTACTGTTTTCGTTCTCGGTTTCTCTCTAAACAGGTTAGATGGTGCTACTAGTAACGTCGCTTACATAATCAGATCAAGATCTATATTTTTATTTTACCTACTTATTGAAAGAACACGCAAGCGAATAAATAAACAGATGGCTTAAAACGGTTTTTTTTTTCAGTCAGATTTCGGGGGGGGATAAATCCCAACTATCCCCCCCTCTGTATACGTGCCTGACGCCCTAGTTTTATGCCGCAGTTTTATGTTTGAACTGATCGTCAATGGCCGACTTAAAAGAACTCGGACTTACGAGTATCTTCAACCCCATTGGTAACCTACACATCTGATACTGCCCCTTATCTGTCGTAAAAGCAGTGTATTTCCTACTACTTTCTTCTAAAGCACATTGATAATATGATTGCGACAAATCACAGTGGCTAAAGTAAACAGCACCCGACATCGAATCTAAGATTTCAGTTATATCCGTCAAAGGGAATTTATCATCCTGTATCTTTTCGTTCAACTGCCTGTAATCTATCACCACGCGCCATTTCTTCTCCCCATTACGATCTGCTTTTTTGGGTACAACTAAAACAGGACTACACCACTCACTAACCGCTAGCAAATTAACCCAGTTAATACTATCGCAAGCTAAAATATGCTTAGTCTCGAAAAAACTGAGTCTCACTCAACTGTCCGCCTTCACCGCTCCGTGGCCATGACACTGCGCCTGAGTCAGCATCGCCCCGCGCATGTTCAAAACACGCTACACGCCGCTGACCTTGCTGAGTCTGGCGTCCACGACGAGCATTATCGCTGCGACCGCCCATTCCACCGCTATGCCATACGCTGACATTTTTGCGCGTACGCCCAACAGCTGTTCCTTGCTGCGCGTGTGCATTCCCCACAATGTGCCGCCTATAATTATTTCCACGATTTCTATTGCCCGTTGAATAACCACCCCTTGCGGGCCAGCGCTGGTACGCCATGACTTGCGCCGACGAAGCACAATCCTCGTCTTTGGCTACCCTGATAGCATCTTTCAAACAAGTCAAATTCCGCGCCGTAATAACCGTACCGAGATGCTGACTACGAAGTCCGTCAGCAAACTTCCTAATCGCATATTTTTCGTTCAACTGTTGCAAAATCTTATAGGCTTCCGAACTTTCCCCGGCTTGAAAAATAGTCAAATTGACCATCAACTTCTCTATCTCGGCCCCAAAATCCGCGAGCGATTTATTATTCTGCCTAGCGCGAGCAAGTTTAGCTTGCACAGCCACGTCCGACTCCACCGTTAATAAATGCTTCCTCACGTCAGCCAACAGACTGTCTACCGTTGCGTAATTGGAGGACAACCGAATCCTAGCCCCCTGGGTAAGCCGTGTGGTTAGCACGAATTTAATTAAAAGAGCACTATCAGCCTCCTCTAACATTAAACTATATAAACCTATGGTATCAATTAAATCTTGGGTCACCTGCTCATCCCAACTCATTTTCGGGAGCAAGCTAACCGCCGTCCTCAAAGAAAACCTTTCCGCCGCCATCTCTTGCTCGATTCTGCCCCCGCCTTCAAACTTTATAGTCTCTACGTACAAATTTTCTATTTTACCTATCAACTGCGTTAACTCTTCCGAAAATTTGCTCGACCTTGAAGCTATACTCTTAAATTTACCGTATAAGGCTTTCGCGTCACTAATTTTCCCATCAAAAGGAGATGTTTCAAAATGTATGGAGCCCCGGCCAGGTATTGGTACACCCTACTAAAAAATGGGGAAAAACAATTAAAACAGTTTCCAATCATCCAATTACTTTTAATTGGCTTTGTTTGGTAGTAAAGTACAAGAATGTACAATTGAAATTGCAACACACAACAAAAACCCATCATGGCGTAGGGCTGCCATAAATTCGGAGACGCCGACCGCCATTTAGAACAGAAATAGGGCAAACCATGGATTATTAAAAAAAACAGTAGTATTATAACGGGTGATTTTTTAAGAGGTATAGGATTTGATTTTCAAAAAAAACAAAAAATTTGAAAAATTTGATGAAATCTTTATTGGAATCGATAGAACGATCAATATAATTTAATGTTTGAAGATGATTTCATGCAAATGCTGGCCGCGGCTCCGGTTTAGATGGCCCATTCGCAAGGCCCAATTTCGGCACACTCTCTCCAACATATCAGCCGGTATATCACGAATAAATGCTTCAATATTGGCTCCCAGTGCCTCAATCGTTGCTGGTTTATCCCTGTAGACATGAGCCTTAACATGGCCCCACAAGAAATAGTCCAAAGGCGTTAGATCACACGATCTAGGCGGCCAATTGACGGGCCCAAAACGTGAGATAAACTGTTCACCGAAGGCGGCTCTCAATTGGGCCATTGTTTCGCGTGCCGTGTGGCATGTGGCACCGTCTTGTTGAAACCACATGTCAGGCATGTCCAATTCTTCCATTTTGGGCAAAAAAAAATCGCCAATCATCACACGGTAGCGCTCGCCATTCACAGTAACGTTTCGGCCATTGTCGTCTTTGAAAAAGTACGGCCCGATGATGCCACCGGCCCATAATCCACACCAAACAGTACATTTTTCGGGATGCAGTGGTAGCTCTTGCAATGCTTCTGGCTGGTCTTCACTCCAGATGCGGCAATTATGCTTATTGACATATCCATTCAACCAGAAATGAGCTTCGTCGCTGAACACAATTTTTCGATAAAAAAGTGGATCTTCCTCCAACTTTGCCAATGCCCATTCACCAAATGTTAGACGTTGTGGGAGGTCGTGTGACTTAAATTCTTGCACCAGCTGTATCTTGTAAGGTTTTACACCCAAATCCTTTCGCAAAATTTTCCACGTAGTGGAGTAACAGAGGCCCAATTGCTGCGAACGGCGGCGAATCGACATTTCACGGTCATCACTAACACTGGCGGATACAGCCGCAATATTTTCTTCGGTCCTCACTCTACGTATGCGTGTTCGTGGTTTAATGTCCAATAATGTAAACTGGGTTCGAAATTTAGTCACAAGCTTCCGAATAGCTGCCTCAGTAGGCCGACCAAACTGCCCATAAATTGGAAGAAGTGCGCGATGCACTCTCTTAACCGAGCATACATTTTGATAGTAAAATTCAATAATTTGCAAGCGTTGTTCGTTCGTAAGTCGATTCATGGTTAAATTATAGACCAAACTGAACAAGTTTGACAATGACACAAGACACGATTCACGCGTGATCTGTCAAAAACAGTGTTGCCAAAAAGATACCAGCAAAAAAATCACCCGTTATAAGAAAATTTAATAAAAGAATAACGAAGTCTTCTTAAACTACACTTTTCTTTGCCCACTCATATTTTTCAGTAGATTTGACCTTTGTCAATAACTCCTTTTCCCCTTTAACCCTTAAATTGGCAAGATTGAAAATATGTTAAAAACCATTTTTTTCTGATTATTATTAATTCATTAGCTTTCCTGAACTATAGAAAAAATACTTAAAAAAAAATTTAATTATTAGTTTTCGAGAAAATGCACGGGTCCCACAAAACCCGATGCCAATAACTCGGTAAAGAATTAATGCTTCGTTACGGGTACTGAGGTATACGTTGCCGAATAATAAAAGATAGAAGTCAATACAAAAATAAGATATTTATTATATAAAAAACATTACTTATTGTGGAATAAACGGAAACAATTCCGACAGTTCTTTTCCCCTACCACAAAACACAGGCTTACATTACATTTAGTGCAATGCACCCTAGTTTTACCTTCCTTGCAATAGCGACAACGTGCCTTTTTCTCTTGAATATCAGGAAAATGTCCTAGGTTGTCGAAACGAACACTGTCGACAGGTCGATTGGTTACCGGCTTCGGCTTTTGTATTTTTCTTACATTAGCAATATCAACTAAATCTCCTGGTTGTTCAATTATCCTGCCTGAAGCACGTAAACTTTCATAAACATCGTATCGAAAATCTTTCAACGATATCTTAGGTCTATTGTCTCTTCTGTACAGCAACCATGCGTTATTTATACACATGTCTAATAATTGTGCAAAAATGCCTAGGTACCATCTACGACTTTTCAATGGAGTGCGATATAATGAAATCAGCATATCTGCCAAGTCGACACCGCCCATATACTTATTATATTCTTTCACCACCTGAGGACATGCTACATCTACCTTACTTTTACTTTCTTTCGAGTATCTTTTAATCTTTTCGATTGGATAGGAATCTATATATGAACTAATAAAAGTTACTACTTTATTATCACTCCATTTTACGACTGCAAGTTTATTTTTATTGCAAACTAATTGTGCACTGCATCCTCTAGGTTTCTTTTTCATTTGTAAATCTTTCGGTAATAAATGTTGGCACCCTCTTAAACGATTAGACCTTATGGTTCCTAGGCTAAATATTCCGTACTGATGGCGCAATAAATATATTAGTTCTGGCGATGTGAAGTAATTGTCCGCATATACACAGCAGGGCTTTTTTTTAATGGTCTGGCATAACGCTATGACTATCTGTGCTCCAAAACCAAGTCCAAACTCCGTATCAGAGAAAGTATATCCACGAAACGTATTTTCGCCACCATACATAACAAAATCATATATTAGCCCTGATACACCAGCGCGAACAAAATTTTTAAATCCCCATTTCTTGGGCTTGTTTTGAATGTATTGTTTCCTACTACCGGCCTTTCGACCTTTATAAGGAATCATCATTTCATCAATAGAGTATTGACCTTCCTCTTCTAGTTTTAAGAAATTTTGGCGAACTTTTTCCATTACTGGACGAATCTTAAAATATCTATCCGAACTGTCATCGTGAATGTTATCAACAAAATGGATGTGGCGTCGAATCTGCTCATATCTTTTCAAGCTCATGATATCTGCTACTGGAGCGTAACGAGTTCTCTTCGCCCAATAATCAGTATAGGCAGGCATTTTGACGATACCCATTAGAACCTCTATTGCCAAGAAGCTCTTTATATCATCTTCAGTTACTTGTATAGATTTCCCAGTCTTCTGTACGGAATATAGGTTAGTATTTTGAGTGATATCTGTAATTATATCCGGTGAGAAAAAATTATAAAAATAATCCAATACTGTATCTAATTGCGTTTTGTGGAGTTGGTATAAATCTTCATCTACTAATGCTCTGTGTCGGAATGCAGTTTTTGTCCAATTATAATTGAGAACTAACTTCTTCTTTTTTAACTTTTTTGCTATTATTTTTGGGGCTTGCTTACGTTTACGCCTGGTTAGTGGTGTAGCGGGCGCAGGAGAATGTAAACTCGGAACTGATGGTGTTGGCAGCGACTGTATAGAGTTCAACGTAGGAATAGCTTCATAATTATTTGTTGAAGGGGACGGAAAAACTTCTTCAAATGTAGGTGTTAACCGCACATTTTCGTTATTGATGACATTTGCAGTCACATTATCATCTTCGTCACTGTTCAAAATGTTTAGATTTTCATACGATGAATCTAATGAAGGTGGATCGGAACTTATAATAGGCGAAGAAACAGGATTAAAACGCTGTTCGCTGTCAGAATCACCATTTTCATCATCAGAACTAGCATTTTCGACGGGAACTAAGGCCAAAATTTTTTGCGTTCGGGTTAATTTCAAGCACTGAAGCAAATAAAAAAAAGACATGCTGTATGCAACCACACCACATAACATAATCAAAAATAAAATACAAAATTTAAAAGAAAATGGCATTAATGCATATGCTTAATAAATTGGCAATGTATCCCGAGGTACCCGTTACTTCTAATCGGTCACTTGCGTTAGACTTGGCAACGGGAACCACGGGGTACATACAAACTTCCGACACCATAATATTATAATTTTGAGCGAAAATGCAGAAAATAATATAGCAATCTATTATTTAACATTTCTACTCTTTATTACACCATAAATTACCAGTAGGCTAATGCAAAATTTAAAAGAAATACATTATAAACTTACCCGAGTCGGCGCGACGTATTGCCGCCGTGAAGCCATTTTGACTTTGACGGGTAAAAAACGGTGTTGTCAACTCAAATTATTTTTTCTACTAATTGTAAATAAATAAAAAATAACTCTAAAACATAATAAATTACTTTTGTTAAAAAATAACGTCTGTACTAGATTTTGAAACCAACGTATCCTGTGGGTGCCGCTATCGATTTAAGGGTTAACATAATTATAAAATTCTACGCACGTCATTTTATAATTATAAATGCATTGAATGATGCTTTCCACTGTGCTTACTTTGAGTGAATTTCGTTCTTTCGTCCACTGCGCTGAAATTAACGAAAACACTCGTTCCACGTGAGCATTGTGGCCAGGGATTGCAAAAATATATTGACACATTTTAAGAAGATTCGCTTTTCTTTCCAGTTCTTCGGTTTTTT
This sequence comes from Fissipunctia ypsillon, assembly GCA_947568875.1. Lineage (NCBI taxonomy): Eukaryota > Metazoa > Arthropoda > Insecta > Lepidoptera > Noctuidae > Fissipunctia > Fissipunctia ypsillon. The sequence goes on along the minus strand of OX387650.1, from coordinate 7,059,537 downwards.
CAAAAAAGTATTTCCATTTTTCTTGCATATCTTTAGCTTTCCATTCATCGGTCATTTCACATTCCATAAACGATTTTAAGTACATAAATTCTTCAAACATTGAATCATCTACTGCTATATCTTTTTCATTTAAATATCTTGTAGTTTCTTCTACTTGTTGCCATTGAGGAATATCATTTAAAATCATCCAAGCGAAAACATCAAATTTTGTCATCGGTTCTGTCCACTGTTCGAGATAACGGATAGCAGTGCCAAAGAAATCTCCCGATTCTTTGTCAAATGCTTCGGATTGATTCGTATTAATTGTGCCTTCATTCTTTAGTTTGTTATAAAGTTGTCTTGTTTGATTGCCTAAATATTTATTTATTAATCTGTCACTCAACTGTTTTTTTGTATCCTCTAAAACATTTTTCACTTCAACAATAGTAATAACTGATTTTTTAATCTTTTTTATTTGTTTTTCAATCAGAAATGCTTGACTGTGCACAAAAAGAGTGTAAAGTTCTGATAAGGGATTAGCGAAAAAATCGACTATAGCTTTTGGGGCATTTGCTTCATTAGAGAAAAATTCTTTCAGTGGCAGCCATAACTTTAGTATGCGTTCAATTGCTGGAAGTAGTGAAAGCCACCGACTTCTGGAATGTGAGAGTATATTGTTGTAGTCTATTGCTGCATGCTCACAAAAATCTTTAAGGCGTTCCACTCTTACTGTGAATATGGAAAAATACTTGAAAATTTTCAGAACAATAGACTCCACATCAATCGACATCACATCAGTAGCAGTGGAAGCTGTATTGTGCAGAATGTGCGCTGGGCAACCGATGCCTTCAATGTCTTTAGACAAAATCTCTTTTAATTTAAAAAAAAACATTATTAACTCCACGCCTATCTCTTCCTCCAAAGTTCGCGTTTGTGTTATCCGCACTGAAAGCAACAATATTTTGCACAGGGATGTTTTGATCCTGCAACGATTTTATACAAAATGAAGTGATTGTATCAGATGTTTCATTCGGCAATGAGTTTAATTTTAGTAATTTAATTTTCAATCCTTCTTTTTCCGTAAAGTACTGTATCAGCAGTGGAAATAACTTTTCTGCTTTGTGATTGCTAGAATCAGTAGAAATACCATAAAAAGGAACTTTTTCGACTTCTGTTTTAATTTGCGCGATCGAGTGTGGAGCCAAAATGTGTTTAATGATAGCAGTAGCTTTTGTTCTTGCAGTTGATTGTTTTGCCGCGATACTTGAATCAGGATACATTACGGCATTCAGTTTTGTCGTACAATCTAAAGAACTAAACGATTGGTGGTGCTTTACAACTTTATAAGCAGTGGTCAGTTCGGCAGCGCATATTAACATGTCTTCGGCGGTATTTTGTTTGATCATGAATGTCGATATATCTTTAGAAGTTGATGCAACTGATAATCTCGTCTTGTGATTTTTACTTTGAATATGGTCTTTGAGACTTGACTTACCGCCATGACCAACAGATATATACAAGCCGCAAATGGAACACAACGCTTCATAATCATTTCTTCCTCTTTTAATGAATGATAACTCTTTAGAATAATCGTCAGAAAATAAACACTTTCGTTTTGGCATGACTTTTAGCAAAATACTCGCAATAAACTAAACTTCAAAGTACAGGACAGCGCAAGGTAGGTTTGTACGTCGTTCTCTAAAGCAACTAAACAAAACACTGCAACGATGTAAACAAGACGCGCGGGCGGAGGGGCGCGGGAGCAGAGGGGCGCAGGAGCGGAGGCGCGCGACGCGTACTCTCTCTAGGCAGTCGCAGTCGCGCGCGCTCGCCTCCGCTCCACTTCGATAACTCGCCGATCACAGACGTAGTACTTACCTACACAGGGGTAGCTTGCGAATTGTGTGCATACCGGGATAAATAACTTGATGACCGGGACACCGGGACACAACGCTTCAAACCGGGACATGTCCCGGTGTACCGGGACGTATGGCAGCCCTATCATGGCGGTAAGTTGTCATGTTGACTGATTATTGACGTTTGACATGTTTACTTCTGTCATATTACATTGTCAAAGAGAATCATAACATTGTCGTACTTTTAGTCTTTTGCAATATTATTTTAGATCTAATTGTAAAGTCGAAAATCTATTAAAGAAATCTGACAGATTGTAGTAGCTTGATGTACTGGCGTCTGTACATAAAGTATAGTCCAGTTAAGCAGACGACAACCTCATAGGTTGACCTGCGATATGCCAAGATTTTTACTTATAGCATAAACGTACAGAATACAAACATTCAATAGTCGAAATATTAACTCAGACAAAAACTATGTAGCGATAAACGAAAGCCAGGTTGTTAAAAATAACTCGAGAGAACAGAACATCAAAACATGACCGACAACGAAAGCGACTGAAGTGACAGTAGACAGTTCATGATCTATGATCAATGGTCGATCTATGGTTTACTGTCATTGGTTTTTAACCACAGAGTACCTAAATTGGCGAGACGCCATATTGAAAGTCGATAAAATAATTGATTAATATCAAATTATTACAAGAGAAATATGCATTTATGCAATTTAACGGTATTTTTCCCGAGGAGCTCGTGGCTAAATAATAACAGCCGCACGGGTCGATCCATCAGGTTAAGCTACGCTTGCCGGGGTTGTCCGTGGATGGGTGACCATCTTTACATACCGAGACGCCTCCGTGCCTCGGAAAGCACGTTAAGCCGTTGGTCCCGGCTGTCATTCGTAGATCTTTGACAGTCGTTACGGGTCGTCAGAAGCCCGAAAGTCTGACAACCAGTCTCACCAAGGGGTATCGTATTACCCAGTTACTGGGTTGTGGAGGTCAGATAGGCAGTCGCTCCATGTAAAATACTGGTATTCAGCTGCATCCGGTTAGACTGGAAGCCGACCCCAACATAGTTGGGAAAAGGCTAGGCAGATTGATTGAACAGTATTTTTCCCGAATTACACGGATTTTTCTAGACTTTTCGAGGTATTGTACATATTCTGGGCCCATTTTGAAACATCTCCTTTTTGCCTTTCCGCCTACTAGGCCCTAACTTAATAATAGATTCCCTTAACAATTTAAGTTGTAAAGGGTGTCTCAGTAAGAGTGCACTTTTTCATTTTAAAATAAAAACATGTATTTTATGACAGAGTTGTGATATTTTTATTGTATTGTAAAGAAGACATGTTGTGGCGGTGTAAAAGTTTGTGATTCAGGTTGTTGCCCTACTGGAACCTCTTCGTCAGGCCATTCCACTTCCATTATAGACTGTGAAGCTATATCTTCAGAGCCTATAATGGAAGAGTATGGAGCTGAGGATGGAGTGACGGTTGTTGATGTACTGGGATTGGGTGCTGCGATCCCAGAATCAGCAAGGGCCAGACTCATCTGGTATCTGTAAAATATTCAATGATTTTTAGTAGGTACTTATCCCAACATTTGCTAGAGGAGCTCGTGGCTAAGTATAACAGCCGCACGGGTCGATCCATCAGGTTAAGCTACGCTTGCCGGGGTTGGTTCGTGGATGGGTGACCATCTTTACATACCGAGACTCCTCCGTGCCTCGGAAAGCACGTTAAGCCGTTGGTCCCGGCTGTCATTCGTGTATCTTTGACAGTCGTTACGGGTCGTCAGAAGCCCGAAAGTTTGACAACCAGTCTTACCAAGGGGTATCGTATTACCCAGTTACTGGTTTGTGGAGGTCAGATAGGCAGTCGCTCCATGTAAAATACTGGTATTCAGCTGCATCCAGTTAGACTGGAAGCCGACCCCAACATAGTTGGGAAAAGGCTAGGCAGATGATGATGACTTATCCCAACATTTCACATAAAATATTTTTGAAACTAACATCACAAGGCAGGCGCACTCCACGCAATCCCTCCACCGCCACTAGGCCTATTAGTGCTAGAACTCTCTTCTCTAACTCGTTTAGAGGAACAAGCTTATTAGGTCCTCCACCAGTTGCTGATGCATTCCTCCTCGAATCTGCAGCTTTGTCCTAGGTTTTCGCCTTCAACTCTATCCAGTACAGTGTTGCCAACTCAACTACTTCAAAATATGCTAGATTGGTGTAAAAAATATGCCAAAAATATGCTTACCTTCTCTAAAAAATGTCAAAAAAAAATGCCAACATAATTAAGTATCAGTATTTATTGAGAAATTAAATCAAGGGAATAGAATATCAAGGTCTTCATCTTCATCAACATCAGCTGATGTGGAAGGCTGAGAGCCGGAGTCGTAACACTCTTTGGTTCCGATACTGCGTAGTACATTGTCTGGAACAGTGTAAGAGTAACAGCACTTTCCTGTTCTTTTTAGGCCGAACCTAACATACAAAATGGCATTCAGGGTTCTCACCGCCAAACGGTTTCGGAGTTTTGTTTTTACCAGACTCATTTGGCTGAATACACGTTCAATGTCCGCATTTGAATGCGGCAATGTTATAAGAGACATTGCAATTGCAAACTCACATAACTCTGCAAAGGGGTTATTATCAGCTGCATCTTTATATTGCATGACTTCATTCCAGAACTTTACTGTGGAAGTCAAGGATTCCCATTTAATGTGAACTATATTTCTCCATTGAGATACCAGTTTTTCAATCATAAATGCATTTACTCGGAACTCTTGGGCTATTTCGACAATGGATGGCTTAACTACTTTTAAAGTCTCTTGAACTGAAAACATGGATATCTTCTGAAGTATTTTAAAATTAACTGGTAATCTCGAACGTAGTTCTGTCACAAGTTGCAGTGTGAAATTATTACAACGTTGGCGTAAATAGTTTGCTGCATTAGGCTGAAGATTGTATTCAAGTAATTTGGTCTCAAAAGCATATCCCATGTATGGTTTCGGATCTAAATAGCTTTCTATGTCTTCTGTTAAAATATCTACCCTTGCCGTTGGGTTCAGAATACGCCGACCTATCGATTCCACTAAGCCAATCAAATCATTGTACAATCTTGTTGGGTCAACATCGTTACTTTCAAACAACTTGTTTACCACTTGAACTTCCTGTAAGATAGGTCTTATGAAGTACAAATGATTCTGTGGATCATTATACATGTTATACAGGGTTACAGGAAAAGTCGTACTGAATATTTAAGGATGTTATTATTCAGGTCATTTCCGATGAATTTCATTCTGAAATAAAATGTCCGAAACTTAACCGTTATGGAGATATTAAATTTTAAAGATTATTTTTAAAAATCCTTTATTTTTTGGCTTTTAGTCGTTTTCTTTGGGATTAGAGCTCCTAGAGTCGGTTTTTTTGATGTATTTAGTTAGAGGACATGTCCATTAGTAAAAATGATCAACAGAAACTGAACCTACTACTAACAGCTTAAAAAACTGCTCGACAACGGTTAGCATTATGAATTTTCTAATAGAGTGTTCTTAACTTTAACAGGCTTTTAATAAAAAATATTGTATGGAACTTATTCTGCAAATAATTTTATAAAGTTCTACGTCTCTTTAGCTATTCAAAAAGGTATAACACTTGCTATTAAATAGGCAAAACATTGCCCAAATAACAGTTAAGTTAGGAGAGGGTACATTTTTAGTTTGAGGTAAAAGTAGCTAAAATACGTAAAAAAAAGACAAAAATTTTAGCAATATTTTTATAATTCATGTTCTATATGGCCGCCGCTATTTCTTACACAAAGTCTCATTCTTTTTCTTAAATTACTTTTCACGACAGAAGTTCGTAGGTTCCGCCTCATTTCCTCAGCCGCATCAATAATTTTTTGTCTTAGAATATCGACATTTGCGATCGGTGTCATTTGGTCGTATACTAGGCTTTTCATATGACCCCACACATAAAAATCCATCGGCGTTAAATCGGGGCTCCTCGCCGGCCATGCTATGGGTCCGCCTCTTCCAATCCATTGGTTTGGGTAATTCTCGTCCAGCCATGCTCGAACACTTCTTCTGTAGTGCGCTGGGCAGCCATCATGTTGAAAGAACATGTCTCGTCTCAATGCAATAGGCAAGTCTTGCAGTAAAGAGGGTAACTCCTCCCTCAAAAAGTTTTCATATGTCTCGCCATTCAAGTTATCGGGCAGGAAGTATGGCCCTATCAAGTTATTTGATATTATACCCATCCACACATTAAGACTGAATCTCCTTTGTGACCCTTTTGGTCTTTTTTTATTGGGGTTACCTTGCGCTTTGGGAGCCCAATAATGGGTGTTATGATAGTTTGTGATGCCGTCTTTGTCAAATTTCGACTCATCTGTCCACATGATTTTCTTTAAAAAATCCGGATCTTCATTATCGGCATTGAGCATAAATCTGCAGAAGTCTAGTCGTCTCAATGGATCCCCTTCTTCAATTACTTGCACTGGCGTGTAATGGTAAGGGTATTGCCCAGAACTGTGCATTACGAACCAGACTTTCCACTGGGAAATACCAAGCCGTCGAGCGACAACGTTTGTTGACGTGGTTGGGTCGGCTTCAAAGAGACGTCGTATTTCATTATCTTCGTCGTCGTCATCAAGAACACGAGGTCGTCCCATGTCAGTCCGACGTACTAGCACAGAACCAGTTTCTCGTAGTCTTCGATAAACTCTGTCAAATACGCCAATATCAGGTACTCGGCGAGTAGGATACCTTAGCATGTATTCATTGCGTGCACGCAACGACACTCCTTCGCAAAATCCATAACACATTAGGATGTCAGCATATTCCTCGTTGGTAAATGTTGCCATGTTCACAACACAAATCAAAGTCCAGTTACAAGCCACGTCACACAGTTAGAAGATGAAACAGTCCAAAAATCCAAGCCAAGTCGCGTTTTTACAAAAAAAATCGGAGGGCACGGATAACACATCTACCATGGAAGAATCGCATGAGCAGACTAAACAAACACCACGATCCACGATTTGACAATTCAGACATTTAAAATGACATAAATACCTGTCACCGCACGTCTCCCGGGCACAAACAATGTCTACCCAAACCTTTTTTTCATTGTTTAAAAGTGCCAGGTAGTAAGCCGGATTCTTTTGTATCGAAATTCTGTTATGCTGTACTACCAGATGGGCCTATTCTAATAACATTATTTTAAGATTTTATGAACAAACCTAGTAGATGATATACCTTTTTGAATAGCTAAAGAGACGTAGAACTTTGTGAAGTTATTCGCAGAATAAGTTCCATACATTTTTTTTTAAAGCCCATCAAAGTTAAGAACACTCTATTAGAAAATTCATAATGCTAACCGTTGTCGAGCAGTTTTTTAAGCTGTTAGTAGTAGGTTCAGTTTCTATTGATCATTTTTATTAATGGACATGTCTTCTAACTAGATACATCAAAAAACCGACTCTAGCGGTCTTATTACAAAAAAATGCTTAAGTACTGGTTTAAACCAAGACTAAAAGGTCTAGGATTGTTACGGTATTAAAGATAGTACCAGGTTCAAAATGTGTTCTGATTACAAAACGACGACTATCCGAGGATCAGTTAGTACCAAAGAAGGTCCATGGTTTAAATAATATCCACAGATAAGAAACAAAAATGGCATTCTTTCATTCGTTCATACAGGTGTGATACAGGCTTTATTTGAAGCAACGTTCTGTTTCTCTAATTATTTATATTTTATTAACATTTAAAATGCTTAAATAATTATTTATCAATACAAAACTGTGTCATAAATTGTTCTTTGTTTATGTTACAATATATTGAACAAGCTCAACTTGTACTTTTTAAGCACTTTTTTATAATTAAGTTGTCATATTTTTTAACACCTCTAGCGTGAAGTGGAGTGAATTATATTCGGCGGCGGCGCGCGTAATTTGAGACTCGAATGTTTATATTGCGTCCTATACTAATAAATAAATGCACTTCTTATTTTTATTCATTGTTACTGTATGCTGGATTTGTTGTGTGTTGTTCTATTACTGTTACGTGGTTTATTCGTGAGTTGTGTGTCTGGTTAACGTGAGCTACAATAAAAATGCAACAACAAAAGAAAAAAAGGGGTGAAAACTGGAGTGTGGAAGAAAAAGTTAGTAAAACATGGATTTTTAACTATCGTTAGGTAAGCAATGCTCTATATCATCTTGTTTCGTCTACCTAACGCGAATGTTCTTATCGTTATAGGAAATTTTACGTCGCCTTATTGCTCAATCAGCACATATTATAGAAGATAAGTCCACGAAAACGTCAGTAAACATGCAGAAAACAAAAGAGTGGAAGAATATACTGACAAAGTAAGTACTTATTGCTTTTGTGGGTATACTATAGGTACACCTCTGCTCAACCCTTCGGGGAAACAAGGCTTGATGGTATGTTATGTGTTATTGCTTTTGTTATGTGTACATGAGTAGGTACGGTATTGTTTATGTGATATTAATTACCATATTTATTCATTTTAGATTTAACCTTTTGAACGCCAATGTCGGCTATAGCCGACATGAGCAAGCGTGCCCTGTGCGCCAACGACGGCTATACTCGACAAAAAACAGGTCGCAGAAAAATACAAAATAAACCTATTAAATCATTACTTTTATGTATTTTATTGATACACCTTGAAAGCTGAATGTCTAAACATTATTTAGTTGCATACAGTAAACAAAAATGCATATTCCTCATTTAAATATTTGATGATAAAAAGTAAAATAATTTATGGTTAAAAAAGTAAGTCCCATGACGCCAATGTCGTGCAGAGCCGACTGCTAGTGATGTAGTATCATGTTGACGTATATTATATTCTTAAATTAATTTAGGTAACTTAAGGTATTGTAATATTTGTCATTACAGTTTTTATTGTTCTAACAAAATATAAACGATTGTAAGCACTGAGAAAAAAGTAGTTTTACTATATTAAAAACTGAAACATAGTTGCGTAAATACATTTTCGATATTCCCTTATCGCCAATCATGCGCATCCCTAGCAAGCTCTCGATAAGCAGTCCCCTCTGCGCCATTGTCGGCAGAAGTCGACTGACTCGTGACGTCGTAAGCGTATAAAGTGAATTTTAGTGCGGGAAATATGGAACAACAAGAAGTATTTACCACTGAACAATTATTACGTATCTTGGAAGGTACTGAAGACGATGAGTTTTCTGAATCTTTAGATGAAGATGATTTAGAGGTAAGTTAATTTTAATTTAAAGTTATGTTTTGCTTTACATGTAAGTATGTACATACTTAATTGGTTATTATATTCTAAAGAGTGCTCTCTTATTTCGCCTACTCGCTTACATTTTGTAAGGGTACCTATATAATCATATTCAACTGAGCTTGAGAAATTACGAAAACAATTTTTACCCACAATCAATTTTTACCCACAAATTAAAATTAGCTTATGGCACAATTCAAACCAAACGGCCGGCACTGTTACTAGCAAACGATTTTAAGCTTTACCTCAACTGCAAAATGCGCAGTATCGCCTGTGAACTCTCAAGGTCTCGCGGAGCCGCATGCCTTTTTGAATTTTCAAGCGATACTGCGCATTTCCTAGTCGAGATAAAGCTTAAAATCGTTTAACAGTAAAAGTGCCGGCCGCTGCGCTGCCACTTCGGTGTGAATCTACCGTGTTTCATAAATCAGAAACAATTATGAATAGTTTACATAAATATGCATTTGTAGTTACTAACAAATGAAATGAAACACCATAGATGTCTACAATTTATTTAATTTAACAAACTTTTACAAAATGAGCATACCTAATAATAATATTTTATGTTGACTTACAATATTACCTACAATAACAAGTAATAAATCCCTATTGTATCACGCATGAGCTTCGACGCGAGTTTGCCGGCAAACATGTTCCTACTTGTCGAACCTAACTTAAAAAAAATTGAAAATTGTTTATTTGCATTATGCTAATCAGTCTTGTAAGAATCAAATAGTAACAATACAAAATTATTTGGGAACTTAATCATGAAATAATAATTAAAAACAAATAATCAAACCTTTTGATTGATTGATTGATTGAATCAAACCTTAATTAACCTTAATCAAAATTTAATCAATTTTCTTGTACCGTATATTTAATGGTAAAGGATTTTCATCTTCGTCAGAAGGACATTCTGGTATGAAATCAACACTTTCGGATAAATCGGAATCACCCCGGTATATTCTGATTAAATTAATTATTTGCGCGTACAAATTAGTACGCCTATCTTCTGGTACTCTTTCCATTTCAAATGCGATTAATCTGGAGAAATTTTCGTTCCTCTCATCTGAAGGGCGTTGATTATAGAAGTCCACTCTGGACAATGCGCCTGGTTCAAATAATATATTGTTTTTGTTACGAGCCACGTAAGGCTCATTGACTGTTTGTGTAGCTACTTCTTTTTTTATTGTATCTTCTTTGCAACGAAGCTTTATATACCCAGATAGTATCGACGGAGATCCTGGTCGTTTTTGTGACATTGTTTTAATCCTGAAATTAAACAAATGATTCAGATAATAAATGATTATAATAAGTAAATAAATGATAATAGTACTTGATTATACTTACCTACTTGTTATACAGTGTGAGTCTTTATAATCTGCACATATCGAAATGAGGGAATCTATGCTTAATTTTATCGACGGAAAAAATGTTAAAAAAAATCTAAATATTTATTAATATTTTTTATGGATTTTTAAAAAAAAATGTTTGCTTTTGTGACCCCAGTGTATACAAAACTGTGTAACTTTTAAACTAAACGATTTATCACGATGAAACAAACTCCATAATGTTTGGAAGTAATTAGGTGTCGTCATAAAATAAAAATTATGGAAAAAAAATAGCCATAATCAAATATAAACATTTTTTTTTGGCAAAAATCAGATTTTTTTTCATTAATTTTTACAAAAATTGTAAAATTTCTCAATAACATGCCCCCATCACCTTCTTTTTTTATAACTTTAAGTTATTCTTCTTTGTATTAGGAACCTAACGGTAAAAATTGCATGTTTTTAACTCAACCCCAACATTTTTTATCAAATGTCAAAGAAAGGCCCAACGCATAGCTACGCACATTGTTTAGCAGGTAGATAAACTTTTTTTTGTTAACTTTGTTGTGAATGCGCGCGGGTCGTTTCAAAGATGGCACTCCGAACGCGGAATCGTATTGTTCTCATAAGGGTGGTTTGTTTGGGATGATAATTAATGCAAAAGAGTTCAATTGAAACCCATTTATTATTAAATACAAAATTTAATGCATCAGGTTCTCAAAATGTCCACCTCGTTGTTGTAAACACAAAGCCGCGCGAATTAGAATTTGGTGTGTCGCTCTCCTTATCATTTCGGGATCATTGCGAATATCATTCGCACAGTTTATTATGCGGTCACGCAAATCGGCCTCACTGTTGATGGGGGTACTGTAGACGCGTTGCTTCATGGTCCCCCATAGGAAATAATCAAGGGGCGTCAAATCGGGTGAACGCGCAGGCCACCCTACAGGTCCTTGCCGGCCGATCCATTTGTCATGATAATTTTCGTTTAAAAATCTTCTTACATTTGTAGCGTAATGGGCAGGACATCCGTCCATCTGAAGAAACATCCTTTGACGCACAGCCAGTGGGACATCTTCCAATAACTGAGGCATATCATCTCTCAATAGACTTAAAAATCTTTCACCAGTCAACGTTCTCGGCAATATGACTGGTCCAATCAACATGTTATCGATAAGACCAGCCCAAACATTTATCGAAAATCTTACTTGGAAAGTAGATGACCGTTTCAGTTTCGGGTTTTCACCTGCGCGGCACCATCTGTGTAAATTTCGACAGTTAGTAATACCGTCTCTAGTGAATGTCGCTTCGTCCATCCATAGTATTTTTCTTGGAAAGTTTGGGTTTGCTCTGGTTTTTCTTTGAATCCATGTGGACATCACACGCCTTGGACGCCAGTCTACGTCTTCATGTAGATGTTGCACCCTTTGATAGTGATAAGGATGCAATCCTTCTTTCTTTAAAATACGCCACACTGATTTTTGGGATATTCCGTGACGAAGAGCCAGTCGTCTAGTACTTATGGATGGATCAGCAAACAAATCACTTAATACTGCTTGTTCAGTAGCCGCATCAATAATTACTTGAGGTGGCTCGCGACGATCTCTACTTGATCCAAGTCCAGTGATCGACAACCTTCTGTGAACTTCCTGGAAGTTTCGGGCAGATGGCACTGGTTGCCTGTTAGGATACGCAGCTATGTAAGCCGCGCGCGCAGCTCTGGCACTTCCTTGTCCCACTCCATAATAAAAATGTATGTCGGCGATGTGTGCCGGGGAAAATTCACTTAAACGCGGCATCATGTAGCAGCGAACGAAAGTTATGAAAGTCCAGCGAACGAAAGTACCGAAACACATGTAGCAGCGGCGAATAATTCGGAGCGACTGCCAGTCTGACATCTGTCATAATTCAAGTTCCTTTGGCTGGCCCTACCTCCTCGACCTGCGCACATTCAAAAGAAAGTTTATCTACCTGCTAAACAATAGCTATGCGTTGGGCCTTTCTTTGACAGTTGATAAAAAATGTTGGTGTTGAGTTAAAAACATGCAATTTTTACCGTTAGGTTCCTAATACAATGAAGAATAACTTAAAGTTATAAAAAAAGAAGGTGATGGGGGCATGTTATTGAGAAATTTTACAATTTTTGTAAAAATTAATGAAAAAAAATCAGATTTTTGCCAAACAAAAATGTTTATTTTTAAATGTGGCTATTTTTTTTCCATAATTTTTATTTTATGACGACACCTAATTACTTCCAAACATTATAGAGTTTGTTTTATCGTGATAAATCGTTTAGTTTAAAAGTTACACAGTTTTGTATACACTGGGGTCACAAAAGCAAACAATTTTTTTTAAAAATCCATAAAAAATATAAATAAATATTTAGATTTTTTTTAACATTTTTTCCGTCGATAAAATTAAGCATAGATTCCCTCATTTCGATATGTGCACATTATAAAGACTCACACTGTATTTATTGTCAGTGTGAAATCAAACTAATATAAGTACAATATATTTATTTTGCCAAATTATTTAACTGCGACACACAAATATAACTTCACGCAGACGAAATTTTATAAATAATATTCGGCGAATTGTCATTAGCTGGTTTCAGTATTACCAGATTAGATTTTTAATTTACCATCAATTCATATAAAATACAGTATACAAAAATATACAATTAAATACAGTAGACTATAGAAAAATTACTATCAGGATTTTTTGAAATACTTTTTTAGATATTTAGGTGAATTTTTATTTATTATAAATGTTTGATTTTAAACGATTAAACAAACAAACTTCCTAAAGGAGAATGGGCAAAAATGTATGGAACGTGGTACCCGCTCCAATAGTCATCATTAATATATTATTGAAAAGACATTTTGATGCAGAAAAACGTCTACCATGGCGCCTGTCCCTATTCACGTTTGGGAAGCAGTAATCTCACTAAGTTTTATAAATGAGAATTTACTACAAACTACTTAGATTAGTAAAATAAAGCTGGAATAAGATAGACTTAGACGATGATATAACACACTTAGGATTCTATTATTAAAAGAAGTAAGAAAACAAGCGTTCTTCAAATAAAAATCATATATTTTAGCAATAAGTGAGTAGATTTAAAACATTACATATCGGTATCAACTATAACAGCATTGAGGAAAGATGCCGGAGCAGTAAATCCCGTATGCCTCGCATAGCCTAGGTACCATACGATGGACACTATATGTGCACAAGTGCCCATCGTACGTCGCCCGGTTAAACATGTGCAATACTGTTGGACAATATTATTTGCACTGTTGATCAATACATAACAAAAATATGTTTTTATACGGACATGTCGCGACTGGATTCGTCCACGCAAAAGCCAGGCATCTTCGTGTATGCCATAGTCTGGCAGATCTTCAAGTGCTCCCTCTCTGTACGTTTCAATTATATACAGACCATTTGATAAATGCTCGGCACAGTAAGATCTTGCCAGCTTGAGTTGGTATGTACCTAGTGCTAGTAGAATTATATCCTCCTCCGTCATTGAAGGGAAGTTTTCTATCTGGCTCGCTTCCATCCTCTGAAAATCTACTCTTCTGTGATTAAGCCGTTTTCTCTCTACATACATATGCAGAAGATTTGGGGTATCTATTTTCTGCCTTATGATATTGACGAATTCGTCTGCGAGTACGCTATCCACGATGGGTTGGTGGAAGTGATTCGTGATAGCTGCGACAATCTTAAAATCAGTGAACATATTGGGCAGTGACTTATTAAAATATTTTTGCCGCAAGAGCTTAAAATCACGTTTAAACCGGCCGTTTACCACTTCCACAACCCACCGGCATAGCGTTACCGATCGAACTTCGTTGGATTGTTCAGTGGTCAGCTGTGTCTCTTGGCGGTTCTTTGTTGGTGGGACATAGGATTCATACCCACATTCATCAATGAGGTCCAAGCTGTCCCTAAAACCTCGATCTAATATAAAAGCATCGTTTGTTCGGAGTAAGCAATGTAGTGGATGTTGTCCATCATTCATAATGTCGCCCATTATTTGCGCATCTGTTTTTGTTGCAGCGTATGGACCCATTACATCTAATATGTATCCATCAGTACATACAAGTAGGAACGGTTTCAGTAGATTCTGAAACTTGTGTAAACTGTAGGACAATCTTTGGAATAAGAAGTTCGAGCTTTTATTGATGTAAATGTAAGTACCATCGCCAATCAATAATAACTTATCATTATTTTCATTTCCAAATAATGCTTTTGGTATAGTGAGATTTTTTTCCAATAATTGTGGTCTGCCAATGTGATCCACTCCCAAATGCAGCCCGACATAATTGATATTGAGACACTCCCTCACAATAACCAACAAACGTTCAAGCTTTCGTCGTGACATGTTAAATAATGTCGCAAGTCTTTCATCTGGCTCCCCGGTACGCAGTTTTGTAAGATAAATACCTAATGCAGTTCTCGGCTCTCTACATCTTTCATTTAGTGTAGGTGTTTGTACCAACATAGCATCAAACTCTTCGCACTTGCGTCCTGTCCAAAAGTGCATCTCCTCGTTGGTTAAAGCACCTCTCGTGTTGAAGTCTAGCTGAGGTCCACGTTGTAAGGCCGTTCTTAACATGTCACAAATGTCAGTAAACTGGTCTGTATTAAAATCATGAGTGACATTACATGTTTGAGATAGCTCATCCCAAACATTGTTCTCTAAGTGCTGTGTACACACTCTTGCACCATTTGGAATATAAAGCTTATATTCACAAAAGATGTGAGTTTTTATTGTTATTGGGATTCGATGGCGAGTTGCGTTTGGACAGTCGTTAAATATACAATGCCGTGGTGTGTTTGGAGCACGTGTATACTCCGAAACTTGAAATTCTTGAACATTTTGCACTGCTTCCGGCATTGCTTCCGGCACTGCATCTGGCATTGCTTCAGACACTGCTTCCGGCATTGCTCCGGGTACGGCAGGGTTCGCATGTCTTCTCACTGCATTATCAGCGGACTGCCAACATCGGTGACACACACGTCGTGTGCCATCGAATACCACCTGAAAGTAGTAAAAATATGATTTAATGTATTTTTTTTGTAAAAGTATTTTTTTGGAACTAAGATAAAAAAAACTGAGAAAACAATATCACGTAAATACAAAATATTAAAGTGTCGATCGTAACAACATTTTTGTTATAGTAAGCGCAGATTCAACAAAGTCGTCGGGCCATAAATCATTTCTCTATGTCCATCTCGCTTGCACTTACAGAGCTTATGGAACGCTAATACAAAATAATAGCGCATTAGAATAATAGAAGTGACTTTCGAAGGTCCGATGACTCCACACGTGCGCACAGTGTCCAGGTAGCTAATATCGAGTTAGAAAGGATAGGCCCTTTTGTTTGTACTGCTAACCTATATCTATTGTTATTGGTAATGACCGTCTAAAGTGGCATCACCTGTGCTTATTTAAAATGAAGAACATAATATACTTAGATTAAGAGAATAAACGGCACGGACGAAGGAATGGTGAAATAAAACTACACTTAGATTATAATAATGGAAGTGCTTACCTCCAGAACAGCATGTTCATGAATAAACGCAGTGAACTCAGGGCGCGTTCTTGACAGATTAGCTGTCAAAACATGTTGTTGGTATCTTCTGGCATATAAAGCTCGCCGACACATTACACAGTTGAGACGTTCCATTGCGATATTCCAGTTCGAAAAGCAAATCAGTATAGTCCACAACACTAGGTAGCACAGGTCAACGTTAATAGCGGGTAACAAGTCCAGTAGGAGCGCAGGGGTCAGTAGTTAATAAAACCGAGATATGAAAGCACAAAAGAAACTTAAACAGCAGCTAAACGTCGTCACGAGCGCAAAACGAACGAGCGACTGACGCGGACACCGACGCCTCCCCCACTGCTCCTGCGCACACCCCGCGCTCGGGAGCAGCGGGGCTCGAGTTAAAAGGAGGGGTGCATGGCAGTCTTACGTAAAAGCGTTATTAATAGAAAACATGAACGGAAATGCAGAAAATATTACCTTGGTAGGTACTCATTTTCTTACATAGATAAGTGGTACCTAATATACTCGTATATGTATGTTTATCGCCGGGGCCACGGGACTGTCTAAACAGGTTACCGTGGCCCTGGAACACAAAGGGCAACCGAAGGAACAGGGTTTTTATTAGTTAGTAAGACTGTCGTTTATCTCTAAACGCAATCAGATTTGAGACTGGCGGCTATAGTAAATATTGTTCCTCTTGGTAAGACCTTTTAAACGACACTACAATCATATCTATTGGAGCCGGGTACCATTTTGCTCATTCTCCTTTATATGGTTGTGTTATTTGATCACAAATATTTAATTAGTGGTTTATGCGTTACAGCCGACGATTGCTGGTCACCAAGAACTGTCTGATGAAACGCCCTCAACTTCTGGACATGATCGTCATTACAGAAATCGTGAGACAGAACAGTTTAAGTGGACTACAGAAGGACGGCCACCAGAAGTTGCCGCTTTTGATGACTTTTCATCTGGATTGCATTTTACTCCCTCTGAAAATTTTACTGAACTCGACGTGTTTCAACATTTTATGGACAATGATTTTATGTCATTCATTGTCGAAATGACAAATAAATTTCACAACAATTTTCTGTTGAAAGTAGACTTACGAATGCATTCACGCCTGCATAGATGGTATGATGTTACAGTCCCAGAAATGTAATGTTTTTTAACAATTATGATGCTGATGACCCGAAATCGTCATTTGACTATTGAAGAACATTGGTCGACAGATATTTTATTAAATGCCCCCATTTTTTCTAAATTAATGTCACGAAATAGATTTTGCATGATTTTAGGCATGCTACATTTTTCCCGGCCAAATGAAGAAAATTCAATTCTTTCTAAAATAGAAGCATGTGTCGCTCACGCGAGAGGAAAATTTAAAAGTATCATTACGCCGTATAGAGATGTGTGTATAGATGAAAGTATTGTTCCTTTCAAGGGCCGTTTAACAATTAAACAATACTTACCAAAAAAAAAGAAATAGATTTGGGGTAAAATTATTTGTTTTATGCGATGTACATTCCGGTTTAATAATAGACTTTATAGTTTACTGTGGTGCAGCTACAGATATTGACGATCCAGCAAATTTAGGCGTTGGGGGAGCCGTTGTATCGTCTTTACTGAAAGACTTTTTTGGCTCAAACCGTCATTTGTATGTAGATAATTGGTACACAAGTCCACTATTATTTAAATATTTATATGATAACAACATTTATGCTTGCGGTACTGTAAAACAAAATAGAAAGTGTATGGCTAATTTAAGCAGAAAACTAAATCTACATGAAATGGAAACGCAGTATTCTGGATCCCTTATGGCATGTAAATGGAGGGACAAAAAATATATATACATGTTATCAACCATTCATGATAATTCCATGGAACCATCAGCTAGAATAAATAGAGAAACGGGTTTACCAGTCATGAAACCTAAAGCTGTTTTAGACTACTCTAAAAATATGGGTAGTGTTGATACTGCAGACATGTTGTTATCGTCACTTCAGTGCATACGAAAAACAGTAAAATGGTACAAAAAACTATTCTTTCATATATTTGATATGCACCTTTTAAATGCATTTTTTTGTTTTAAAATGATAAAAGGTATACCGAATTTAGCATTTGCCGACTTCCAACTGAGCCTAATTCGGCAAATGATAGATTGTTACAACACTGGTAACGTTTTAGAAAGACCCATAAGAACTGGACGAGGTTTTAACAATCCCCTTAGCATATTACCCGGCAATGCAAAAGACCACATGCCTACTCGCATAGCAAAACATCAAAGATGTAAGTTCTGTGCAATAAAAAAAAAACGAAAGGAGACTCGCTACTGGTGTAAAATATGTAACGTTTATCTTTGTGCTGCACCATGTTTCGAAAAATATCACAATAAATAGATATTTTATTGTTGTATAACATGTTGATTTTTAACAAAATATGTGATTTTAATGTTGATCTGTGATATTTAAAATTATCTATATACAATTGTTGATTATTATAAGAATATTATTATTTTTCTGTGTCATTTTATCGTTACAAGACTGACTATTGAGTACCTATGATAATTAATATAACTGACATTTGTATGTTTTGAATTTTTATAGATTTTTACGAGATTTAGGACTAATTTAAAAAATGGTTTAGTAAATTTTATTTTCAGTATTTCATTTTAAGAGATATTTCTATTATTGCAACACTATTACACTATACCTAATTATGTACTATTGTTGATATTTTATAAGTATTTTTAGTGAGTTTTGTAGTTTTTGAACACTGATCAGTGAGCATTTATAATTGTTGATTGTTGATCCTTTAATGTTTAATTAGGTTAGATACGAGAAACTAAATAATGT
The DNA here is from genome assembly GCA_947568875.1 of Fissipunctia ypsillon. Classification (NCBI taxonomy): domain Eukaryota; kingdom Metazoa; phylum Arthropoda; class Insecta; order Lepidoptera; family Noctuidae; genus Fissipunctia; species Fissipunctia ypsillon. The sequence continues at coordinate 7,040,671 of OX387650.1, read as the reverse complement.
ATCTATTTTAAGAATATAAATATCGTTATACTTAAAAATCGTTACGTATATACTACGCAATTTCATACGAAAATTTTGATTTATTTTATACATATAATTAATCTGATTAGTGAGAATATTAGAAAGTTCCTGTTATAAAAATTGTTGCTATGTAATAATATCACGTGATAATATTATTCATAAGTGACATGTAAGTAATATGATCTCAAAGTAATTATTAATAATATAACTCAATAATTAAACTAAATGATTGGTAAATAAATAGTTTTATTTGCATTCAATCCATTAACAACCCAAATTGTTGCAATAAGTGTAAATTTCAAGAATAATAAAAACAAACTACTGTGGCCTTTGAATTTAATTAGATACTAACATCGATAAACTGTATGACACTATGGTACAACTCTAATGTACATGCAACGATGTCTTATAAAAGACTCGTCGACGGCGCCAATGTCGGCTATTCCCGACAGTGAGGTACATCAGTACTGAGAATAGTGCTGTACCTAGAGTTATTTTCATTTTAACTGTTGTGTGTCTTAATCATTGTTTTTATGTTATTAACAACTTCGGAACTACTTGAGTGGAACGTTGTAAAATATTTAATATTGGAATGTTCTTTTTAACATATTAATGATCGACCATTTATCTGGCAAGTATTGATAAAAAAAATAATAATAATGGGTATCGATATAATGTTGAAATCCCTATTTTTTTGTAGGTATTTAATTAAGATTTTCGGGCTTGGCGTACAGGGCATAGGAATACCGATATGGCGTGGCGGTGAAAAGGTTAATGAGTTAACGGGTAAATATCGATCAGATGGAGAATTAAAGTTGGCTTGGAAAAGAATGAAGTTGTCCGCTAAATCCAACTTATCTACCCATAGGAGGGAACAATCAATGACAGGTGGTGGCGAAAAACCACCATCACCTTCTCCTGAGGACTTAGAAATAATGGCGATTGCTCCTCACGACTTTGTCATTGAAGTAAATGACTACGTTAGTGATGCATTGGTAAATAAATTTTCTTATAAGTCTTAATTATAACATTTAATTACAATTGATTGATTTTAGATATTTTACATTGCTTTTAGAGCATGCAATTTACAATTTAAAATGAAGTCTTAAGGTTAAAAATGATAGGTAATAATTCTGTTACAATTAAATACATAGTTGTACAAAATTCAAATGTCATATATTCAGACTACTAGCATAACACATACATTACTTCTACACTAATTTTTATAATTTTCCATTATTTATAATAAATAAGTACCTGTGTATTTTATCTTGATCATAATAATTTTCATTCAAAGTCTAAAATACCTAATTCAATTATAGACAAAATAGCAGCAGTCAGTGTGAAAACATGTCAAGTAAATTTATTTCTTTTAGAATCCAGTTCCCATGCTCGCAACTGTAAAAGAAACAATCACTGACCTTAACCCTGGTCCTAGTTTTGAAGAAACTGAACATGAAGCAATACACGAGGAAAATCCAGAACACCATGTTGTGGAAGTGCAAGGTAAATAATAGTTATTGTAAGTCCTGCTAATATTACTACACTAATTTGGATGTAATTAGGAATTTATCCCCGCAGTACCTATATTCCTGTGGTATAATTTAAACGTTGCTTTAACACTAAAACTAGTATAATATAATTACAGTCCAATATGTGCACAAGTTTTTGTTTCTTTTCTATATTTAATTTGCTAAAACCATTAGATTATTTATTTTTTTCATTTTAGCAATATACGAGCCAACTACAGATACAGAAAGCACCAGAATGATGATTTTATCGAAGAATAACACTGTTAACACAAGCACAACAAAAAAAAGGAAAAAAAGCCTGCAAAATAGGTATGTAGAAATAATTACCTACTAAGTATAAATAATTTTTAAAATATTTGCTTCAAGTGTACAAGTTGAAATACCTTAAACATTTTATGCAACAATGTTAGCTATAATATAAGTTACAATCACTGACATAATTCGGCGGGGAAACCTATGCCTTGGTAGGTCAACTGGAAGAGAATTTGCCTGGATACAAGATATTGTGGGTTCAGTTCCCAACATGGGCACCAAGATATTTTCAGTGTCTTTTCATTTTTAACATATCATAACATCACGCCTTGTTTCCCAGAAGGGTTAGGCAGAGGTGTACCTATAGTACACCCACATTTCGCCAGTTATGTTTAAGTCCCATGTGTGTTATGTTTTCATTTTTAATACATACTTTTATTACTCTAATATTACTTGTACATGTTAACAGTAAAATTCCTTACATTATTCTATTTAATTTTACAGAAGTAAAGAAATGCGGCAGTCAATTACAGAAACCAATACAGAGTTTAAAAGAAAACAGCTTGAAATGATGGAAGTGGAACACAAACTGAACATTAAAATTGCACATTTAAAAATTAAAAAATTGGAAATAGAAATAGCTTTGTTGGAAAGTAGAAACACACCAACACTGAAGAATAAAATGTAATTAGATATTTTTATTCTACATCTACACACTAGTAAGATTACAGTAAACATTCTTATACTTATTTAAGTAAATCAATAATAGTAGGTATAATTTCATCCTACTACAGTAATTCACTGCTGTGCCCCTATGCACAGTTGTAATTTACTCTAATACTGTGTTATAGTGCCTTCCCCAACAAAACAAATGTTCAGTTTCTTTAGACTATAAATATTAACATGTTTGTAAATATCCTGATATGTGAAATTATTATTTTCAGGTACTTATTTGCTGCAAATATTTGATAATAGATAATACATTTAATTAAAACAAATACTTATTAAAAGTTATAAGAAAAAAATGTTCACTGAAAATGAGTTTCAATAAACTGCCTTCTCCTAATATTTCCCCTTACAGAATTTGGGATAAACCTTTGTACTATAGGATCCCTAGATGAAGATTGCTTTGTGTTATTTTCTTCGCCAGGAAACAGGTCTTCCCTCATGTCGATGGCAATATTGTGGAGGACAGCACATGCAACAATTGTTTTTTTTGCTGTTTCAATATCCCCAAACATGCCTCGTAATAGGCAACGAAACCGTTGCTTTAACAAACCAAAACACCTCTCCACAGTGTTCCGGGTACGGATATGGCTGCTATTATACCTCTCTTCTTGTGGTGTTGTGGGGTTAAGCAATGGTGTAAATAAATATGGAGTGCAAGGATAGCCACTGTCACCCAATAATATTCCAGAGAATGCACCGGCCTCAAACCTCTGTTTTAATCTACATTCTCGGAATATTCTGGAGTCATGTACACTGCCACGCCATCTTGTAACTATGCCCATGATTTTCATGTCAGCATCGCAAACCATCTGAAAAGTGACAGCTCATTAGACCTTTACATTCCTCTCGGTTATTTTAATATAACATTGGTTAATTGGTAATTATGAAAATCAAATAAAATATTCTCTATTGTGTCAAGCAGGGGATCAAACTAAAAATAATTTGTCAATTGGGACAGATTTGTTTAAAAAATTACCTGTACATTAATTGAAGAAAATCCTTTTCTATTAATATATAACTGACCCCCATCAGCATTTACTTTCTTTACTCTTATATGAGTACAGTCTATTGCCCCAATTACTGTAGGAAAATTTGCAATACTGCGGAATTTCCTAATGGTTTCCTGCTGTTCATCTAAAGTAGTGGGCATTTTTATAAATCTTCGGGACATCCGTGACAAAATATCAGCTACCTTTTTACAAGTTTTGCTGACAACTGGTTGAGACACACCATGTAAATCAGCTGTATCGTCTTGAATCTACGAATAAAACAATAATATTAGTATATTATTTAGGTTTTGTCTAATGTTATGTTAGCATTGACCAAGGTTACTTACTTCATGGCGAGCCCAGTTGCGTAATGCGCAAACCACTTGTATTTCAGGATTCAATGGGCATCCTCGAGGGTCGTGGGATAAATCCTCACGTAACACATCCACTATTTTTTGTCCAAAACGTTTTGTGAACCTATACTTATATCTAAAACTTTCGTCACTCAATTCAAAGGGATTGACACGATGACGTTGTCTGTACGATCGCCGAGACGTCTCCAGCATATCCAAATCTTCCAAATCCATCAAGTCAATCATATTAATATCCATTTTTAACGATTTGTAAATAAAAAGACAAAAAAATTATCAACAATATAACCTCAAATAAATTAGTACCAAAGCTAGTCCCATAGATAAACTAGGGGTCTTGGCAGACTAACTTTAGTACCATAGATAGTTCATGAACTAGTGATAAACTTCATTTTATAATAACGTTTTATTTAGTCATGGTTTAAACCTAGTAACAATCCCAGTACTAAATTTAGATCGTGTTTTGGAATAAGACGGTAGGAGCTCTAATCCCAAAGAAAACGACTAAAAGCCAAAAAATAAAGGATTTTTAAAAATAATCTTTAAAATTTAATATCTCCATAACGGTTAAGTTTCGGACATTTTATTTCAGAATCAAAATCATCAGAAATGACCTGAATAATAACCTCCTTTAATATTCAGTACGACTTTCCCTGTAACCCTGTATAGTATTTCTGCCGTATAGCAGTGTTCATCTCGCCTGGCAATTTCAAACAGGGTTTTTAATTCTATCCATTGATCAAGAATACGGCATACCGCTGGTTCTATTGACATCCATCGGGTATTGCACATCTGTGGAATTGTCAATGGAACGGAGCCACCGTTGATCGTTTGAAACATGTTTTTGTAAAAGAGTCTTCGGTTTGATGAATGGCTAAACCAGTTATAGGTTTCTCTTATAAGAAATTCAACATTTCTTGGTAGGGTTTCTGCTGAAGCATGAGACATAGCCAACTGTAACGAATGACACACGCAGCGGACTAACACTAAATTGTCATTTCCAGTTGCATTTTTCAACAATGCGTGCACTCCACTGTTAGTTCCTGTCATGACCGAAGCGTTATCCGTGCCCATACCGATCAATTTCTTTAAATTTATTTTCATTTCTGCCAACAATCCTTTAATGCCGTTCACTATGCTGACTGCAGTTCCGTCTTCAATCTCAACTAATCCCAAGAATGTGGAAATTATCTTTTTTAATGATCGGCTGAAATATCTTATCGAAACACCAAGCATTTTAAGTACCGATATATCTGTCGATTCATCGAGTAAGAGACTGTACTCCTGATCTCCTAAATCTGTCACAATTTCTTGAATGAAGTGTGGTGCCAAAACATTTTTAATAATATTTGTGCATTTTGTTCAATGTAACTTGATGTCGCTGTATTTGCTGTCGTCAAATCGGTATTTGCATAGTTCCGATAAATGATCTACAGCCATAATTGCACAGTGCTCGCAAACAAACAAAGCCAGCGAAGATTCTGCTTTCTGGGTGTTCAGATCTTTTTTTACTTTAGGGAAGTTAATTTTTTTTGACTCTTCATTGGCTCTATTGCTTTTCTGTGCTATGCTGATGAAATATGTAGCCTCAAAACAGACAATTTTGCAATCATTTCGCATTTACAATACTTACAGTACGCTTTCGAAGTATTGTTTTCAACGGGCTGCAACCACTCTTTAAAGTCTGCCATTTTCTCCCAGTCTGCCCGGTAATGTTGACTATACTTAGGCACCATAATAAAAATATCAAATTATAAAAAAGGAACACGGAAACACGGATAAGACGAGACGACGATATGAGTGAGTCCACAACAATAAACAAGGTTTTTGACAGAAAGCGACGTAGACGCTGGGGAATGGATAATAGTAAGGGAATCCCATCCCATAGACATCACCCTCACAAAACTGACCACTCTCTAGAAAGAGACAAAGTGAATACGCGGCCAATACATGTGTATTTTCTGCAAGGCGCAGGTAAGTTGTAGAAAGAGACAATAACTGGCGGCACATTCGCTTTGTCTCTCTTGTACTTCGTCCATATTTACTTTATACTTAATATGGACTCACTCTATTCTCTATGTCTAAGGGGAATCCCGTAGCACAGAGAATACTATATTCGTTTCAAAAAAGGGTTGCCTTGCTAGTGAATCACTAGTACTGCCCTGCCAAGCCAAAACACTGTAACCTACAAAAACCAGTTTTGAGATAACTGACAAAACATGTATTTTATTAATATTTGCCCATATCAGAGGTAATTGGTGCATATTATATAATTTTGTGCATTTAATAGTTAGATGTACATCTCTAGTATATAGCCAAATAGTTTTTTTGAAATTATTTTATTACAGAAAGAAGTTATTGCCGCTAACTTGTGTTGACAAGACAATTATAAAATTTTAATGTATTTCAAACACGGCAAATTACTGTAAAACCGGATACAGTGTTTAATCCTTCTCTGAAACTCTGAACTCATTATGCCAAGACACTGTATCCAAGCATACAGTTTTTAAGAGAATAGATGGAATGAATTGTAAATTATAGTATTTTTCACCTTAGTATGATTTCTGTGACACTTGTGAATGCAATAGCAATAAGTTGGATGAGTAATATCTGTCATTGTCTATTACCTAGTCCTACAAGTACAAAGCTGAAGAGTTTTTTTGAATAAAGTTTTAATGCATATGGCACTCATAACTCTCACAGAAATCCTGTAATTCCATTGTCTTCTTACGCTTGATGTATGGTTTGTAAATAAAATCAATTACATGAAGGTAAAATAAATTTAATCAATTTACACATACTCGTAAATATATAATCAACAAAGAAACGTAACAATATTTTTAGGTTTGTATGAGATCAAACGCTTATTAAAAAAATATGAGATCAAACGCTTATTAAAAAAATATATGAGATCAAACACTTATTAAAAAAAAACACAATTAAATGTGTTTTTGTGCGTTGGGGTGCGTGTATGTGTGTGTGTGTGTTGGGGTGCGTGTATGAGTGTGTGTGTGTGTGTGTGTGTGTGTGTGTGTGTGTGTGTGTAAGAGTGTGTTTGTGTGTGTGTAAGAGTGTGTTTGTGTGTGAGTCAGTGTGTGTGTGTGTGAGTCAGTGTTTGTGTGTGTGTGTATGTATGTGTTTGAGAGTAAGTGAGTGTGTGTGTGTGTGGTTCTAAAGACGAAATGGTAGCATAATTAGATTAAAAATATAATAAAAAGGTAACCAAACATTAAATTCTTGAATTGAATAGTGACAAAAAAATCGATATAATTTTATCCGATTATAAATCAGAATCAATATTTGTATCAAGGTCAGGTGCATCTGATTCCTCAAGGGCTTCATAAAAACTTCGCCGCGATGCAGGCATAGACTTTGAAAGTATTAGCAATTCTTTTTTTTTAACTTCACTTATACCTCTGAGTTTATTTTCTGTTTCTATCATATTTATAAGGTCTTCTCTATTGTCGATCATCTTTCTTAAATATCCTTCAACCTTTTTCTTTAAAAAAAGGATTTCTTTAAACTCACCATTATAATCATTTTTAGCAAAAAGAGAAAGCTTGCCTCTTCGAAACTCGACAACCTTTAAATTTTGAATATTCCAATCTTTAGGGAAAGCTGTTTTACTGTCGTTTTTAAAAATCAACATATCGTTGTGTTTGAGTACGTCAACATCCAGGTTTTTTCTAGACTGTTTGATTTTGGTCACGAAATCTTCCAGATCGTATACTTCACGTGCTGTTTTTAGTTTCTTTGTTATAGCAGCGTGTACTGCATCCGCAGCCATAAATGTATGTCCTGGTTCAAAATATTCTAATTTCAAGCTTTGAATACTAGTTTTGTCATCGTTTACCACTCTGACTAATCCAGAAAAAATAATTTTATTCTTGTTTTGTGCGTTGCAGTTGTCCAAAAAGAAGTTTAAATTGTGTAGGTCCCGGCAGTATTTTCGTATGAAATATATATATGTGGTAGCTATGTTATGTGCTTTTCTGCCGCTTTCACCTTCATGCCATAGGATGCATGCAGCATTTTTATTTTTACCTGGCGGCACAAATGACTCATTGAAGAGGACGAGTTTTCTAGAAAAATAATATTCTTTAGTTGTTAAAAGTGGCATGCAAATGGCTTTTTGCATATCAACAGTGAATACAGCCTCCTTTCCTTCAGAGTTATCACTAAGTTCTTCTGCTAATTTTAAATCTCTTCGGGAATTCCGTTTGTTTTCTACGTGCTGTCCTATGATTATACAATCTTCGCAATTGCAAGGAAGGGGTAGTTTTTCGTGAGCTATTTTATTATTTTTACACTTAGTGCAAATATCTTGCGATAATTCAGCAGTTGACAGATTTAATTTCTTGATCATATTATGAAAATGAGTCCAACCACAAGTAGATAAATTATTTTCTTGGCAAAACTGCTTAAAATGCTTAAATATTGTGGAGAAATTAACGCCTACTGGCAAATATTTTCTGTTAGGTGCATGGTTACTATTGTAATGTGATGAAATTGGGTTGTATTTTAATATAAATTCCTTTAAACGGTCCTCATACTCCTGTGGAAACTTGTTAGCTGGTTCAAATTGACGTCCTCGAAGATCAGGTGCGGCACTCACTTTAGGATTCTTATTGCACTGCAAATAATTATTTTTCAAGACTGACTGTACAGCTTCATCGTTTGTAAAGCCCAAGGTCCTTAGAAAAAAAACTTTACATACTTTGATGTCATTGAGCGACCATACTAAGGTGTTGTGCCTTCGAGATTCGCCTTTTGTTTTTGTGCATGTGGTTGGTAACTTATTAACACTCCTCGACAAAAAGTCTCGGCGCCGTTGCCTGTCTAAGTTCCAAAATTGTGTATGTATAGACTGTCTTTCAATCTCAGGAATATTTTGTGAGCACTGTTTTTTACATGAACAAGGTGGCAATAGTGGATGTTTCAGTCTTTGTTTCTCTAATACAGCTGGATCTCTTTTTCGCTAATGCAGGTATTAGTTGAGTATAAACTCCTTCTCCCAATTCTTCAGAAAGGCATTCATCAAGCTGAGTCTCACTGAGTGGAACGATAGGACTTATAAAGTTTCTTGACTCTAAATCATCTTGAAAGTAATTACTTTCGTTCAAATTGTGGTTGTTACAGTCTATATTTTCTTTTTCTTGACAATCACTTATCACACTGGACGCAACAGTAACTGAGTCTGTGTTATTATAATGTTTCATATTTTGTTTCGACAGTCTGACTAACATTTCACTCCGATTCGTACTCATTGTCACTCACAATTATCACTAAATAACTCGAATCAAAAACTAATAACGCATTATCAAATCAAAACAAACAAATCACTCAGCGCGCGGAACACGACTAATGTAAACAAAACTACTCGAACGTGATTAACAAGGAAGAGGAATAATAACGGCACAGGAAAGTACGAGATAGCAATACTGTTGTCGATTCTGCTTGCGCTGGTTGGACAGTAAACGCGCGAACTGCACGCGGGCAGTGCAAAACACTGTATTTACCTACGCATGAGCAAAATGCGTGTAGTCTATTTCGCCAAAACACTGTATACTTTGTTACAGTATTTTTCTGTGTTTATATCTTATTTTTTACGTAATACAGTGTTTTTTTGTTTACTTTATCTTGCAAAAAAACCCTTGAAATGAAAGTGTGGTCGATCATAGGTACTAAACAGACTTCAAGAAACTGATTGGGCTTTGTTAAGCGAAAACACTGTAAGTCGACTTACAGTCTTTTGGATTGGCACGGCAGAGTAGTGAAGTGGGAAATTGATAGAGGTAGATATCGATATAAAATTTTATTTCAAGAAAGATTGTAATTTACATTCTTTCTTTCTTTTTACATTTTTATGGGTTCTTAAGGGTCCAAGGGTCATGTGACAAAAAATGTATGCGAATGCAACATTAAGATTTAGAAGAAGAAGAAGAAACAAATTTAGTCATATCTAACTATCTATTTGTAATTATTATTTGATCTTAAGTATGTGGTTATGAGGTATGTGAGCGGTGGGACGAAGAGGCGGGGTTGCTTGCTGTCATTACTCAGTGCGGCGCCGTACTTCGCGACGGCAACACGCGTTGGAAGTTCCGGCTAGTTTAGACAAAACGCACATGAAATTGCAATAGCGAGATGAATCCGCCGATAAAAAGACAATGTAAGGAAATAATATTTAAAGTGTATGCGCTTTTTATACAACGAAAAGCCGATGTCAATAGTGTAGAATACAAAAATGATGCGAATATACATAAATTAGTAGCAGAAGCAAAGAGGAGCTCGTGGCTAAGTAATAACAGCCGCACGGGTCGATCCATCAGGTTAAGCTACGCTTGCCGGGGTTGTCCGTGGATGGGTGATCATCTTTACATACCGAGACTCCTCCGTGCCTCGGAAAGCACGTTAAGCCGTTGGTCCCGGCTGTCATTCGTAGATCTTTGACAGTCGTTACGGGTCGTCAGAAGCCCGAAAGTCTGACATCCAGTCTTACCAAGGGGTATCGTATTACCCAGTTACTGGGTTGTGGAGGTCAGATAGGCAGTCGCTCCATGTAAAATATTTTATTTCTTTTGGTCTCCGCGGAGAACTAAAGGAGAATGCCAAGTCACCATAGTAATTTAGGCCCACGGTGCACCCATTTAAAAGTTCATGATAATAATAGGGAACAATTCCAATAATCAATTAGTAAAAGAAACTATTTGAAAAAAACTTAGCATTTGAAAGTTATTAAAGGTTTTATACTACTAATATATACTAAATTCTTTTATATTTTTTTATAGAAATAATTACACATTTACACAATTCTTTAAGATAAAATGACATTAGGATTATAATTAAAAGATATATTACCTGACGAGGTGCTATCTGTTGGGCAACCATATTTCTAATAGCAGCTTCACGGGCAGTGTTTGTATTCAATGTATGTGATCGTTTCCTTAAAAGTGATGTGCCACAGCTGATACATACATTTACATGGCCAACAACTGGCTCAGATCTTGTTGGATGTCGTATCTCATTCCAAGCATTGGTCCAACATGCATGGCACACTACATTGTCACTGGAAACTTGTACCTAAAAGAAAAGATGAAAGAAATTATAAAGTCAGCACTTATAATACTTTTAAAATAGTATTATTAAATAAAGGTTTCTAAAAAATACGTATATTATTATTTACCTGGCCAATCCATCGTTGTATAAGATTTCGAACTTCAGAGATTTCCAGAGTATGTCTTCGCATTCTGGACACATTCAAACCGCAGTTTACACAACGTAGATCACCACTTACAGCAGTAGATGATGACTGTTGTTGTGAACAACTAGGTCCAGAGTGAATGCCGGGTTCGTCAGTCGAAGCGTCTACAACCAAATCCAAATTGTCGCCAGTGTCGTCATGAGTAGCAGGAGCAGAATCCATAATCAGGCCGTGGTCGTCAGGTATAGGAGAATCGTCGGAGTCAGTATTCATGAGCAAAAGTAGTCAATAAACCGAAATAAACACAAGTCGCCAGTAAGCAATGGAAAACAAACAAGCAATGATTTTGACATTTACGTATTCCGGTAGCTGACAAGTAGACTTGGTGTTGCCATAAAAAATAAAAAATAAATCGATAAATCGATTATAAATATTTTTTTCAAAAAATCACTAAAGATAGAAAGATAGAATTAATAACAATTATCGAAAGGGATTTTTGTAGTTTACATTACATTCCATTCATTTTCTTTTAGAAAAAATAGCTTTGGCTTTGAATAATATTAACTAAAACGATCACTAATAATTATTCCGATTAATTAACTGCCAACATTTTTTTTGTAAAGGCAACATTTTGAAAATATTTTTAATCAAGTTGCATTAGTTTAGTCGTTTTAATATTTAATATTATTGAAAAATAATAACCAACTTGCACCAACGAATGAATACGTGGAAGATATGAGTAAAATAATAATATATTTTTTTAGTGAAACCAATCCCTTGTGCCATTCAGGGCCTAAAATCGTCATTTTCCTTTTGCTTCCCCTCTATTTTGCAAGGAAGTTTTACTTTCAACAATCACTCTCCTTACACTTCGTTCCGATATCCCTGTTGCTTCTGCTACTAATTTATGTATATTCGCATCAGTTTTATATTCTAAACTATTGACATCGGCTTTCCGTTTTTTAAAAAACGTATGCACTTTAAATATTATTTCCTTAGAATCTAAGGAAATAATATTTAAAGTGCATAGTGGCTGTGTAAAACATCCCCTGCACATGCACACTTTGCATATTCAAATACCTGGAGATCTAATTTTCTATCATTTGTTGAAGAAAACAATATGGACTGTAGTGAAGCAAGACAAAAACGAAATGCTTTACGTGATTATTTTAACAGTGATACTGGCGCTGTTTCTTGGCAAACAAATTGTCTTCAGTAAATAAATAAATAATATGTAATTACTGTGTTGATTTAAGTTAATAAACTTGCTTACCATATTTGTATTTGTATGTCTTTTACTTGTATATGTCCTCAAAAATCCATCAGCTATTTCAAACCACGGCATCTGGTTTATAAACAGATTGTGTACTGGCACCGGATCGGAAGCTAGCGTCAATTTTTTTTCTTTCTTTTATGTAGGTAGACCGTAAGTTTTTTATTTTCTTGCTTATGTCTTGCAATGAAAGTGATGGCGTATTCAACGAGTCTCTGATTCTTGCATAGGCGTTATCTCTTGCTTCTCGACTTCTGTACGACTTATGTCTAACTTTCCATAGAACTTTCGTTTTCCCGATACAGTTCTACCAAGTGCGTCATTTCCGAGTCACTTAATTTTCGAGAGGCCATTTTAATATGCACAATCGTGCGCGTGCGGCGGACTGGCTCGCGCTCTTCGAACTGAGCTGCGGGCGACGGGCGGGGCACGGCGCACTCGACACCGACAACGGGCTCGACCGAATACGGCCAAACCGAATACGGCCAAACGAATACTTGTTTATATTAGTCGGTGACCGAATACGGCCTGCAGCCGAATACGGTCTAACCGACTAATGTAAATGCGCCATAAGTCTTCGCCAATGGTATGAGGCTTACCTGCTTGAGCGATTCTTAAGCTAATGAGGTACGATGCATATACAGCATTTTCATTACTATTAATGAAATGGGAAACAATGTTTTTTGAAGACTTCATTTCCAACAATTTTTTTTTGAAAAAAATCTCTTGGCTTGTTTTTAAAATGCGAATGCTTTGTTTCTATATGACGTGTCAAATTACTTGGGCGCATACTTTCGTTCGCTAATATTTCGTAACAAATCACGCATTGAGGACGCGGATCTGTCGTATCATGATAATAATAAGTAAGTAATAAGTTTATTAGTACATAAAACAACAACACAGTACATAGCATATGGAGACAGTAGGTTGTACTACCAAGTTTAATCATGATTCCAAGTGAATCCCAGTTTCAGATATTCTGGGTCATATTTTCTCACAACTTTCCGACGTTTCGTGTCATGCGAACTCGTTGAGGGCATTTGGAAGTCAAACTCAGTGCCGCTTTGTCACTTACAAGATCATCTGTATTTTCACTACTATTTTCGCTATCAACTGGCCGCGGCGAGGTAGTTTTTGTTACACGTTTCAACCATTTTTCCATTATTATCTTCGAACGTAAATATCGCAAATTATCGAATAAGATTACACGCTAACGAACACGACAACGCGAAATGAACTTCGTAAAGCAAAAGACTTCTCGGAACTCTCGGCTCGGGCTCACACAAAATGCGTTCGTTCACCACCCACCCCCCTCAGCCCGCGCGGCGCCCGCGCTTGCAATCCGTCTAGCTAGCTGTCAGTCGCCCGCCGACCGGCCGTTGGCACGGTTGGTTGCAAAGACTACAATATAATATAGGGGTATAGACAGGCAACTCCCTTTTCCTGAATGATAGCACGAAGCGCCATCTAGTTGTCAGCTAACCAAAACTATTATCTATATATAGGTACGTAGCTAGCTATACTTTGGTACTTTTTAATATTTGAATTTTACCCAAGAGTAAAAATTATTGTTTTTAACGCTTTTGTAATAATTATGTAATGCATTCTTAACATAATTATTACAAAAGCATTTAAAACAATAATTTAAACGCTTATGTAAAACTCCCAGATGTCCATGAATGAAATAACAGAATCAGAAAAACACAGATTGTTCTTTTAACAGATTTATTTTGCGATTAAAATTAAACATTCACAGATTTATTAGTTTGGGTTATTCTCTTCCTCCCTTTATTTCTGGAGTAGTGTGTGTATGCTTTTTCCTTCATGGGGTCATTTTTATCCCAAAAGGTTATTTTACCAGTAATTACACCGTTGATTTCTTTGCACCAATTATTAATAAAAAAATTGGTTGATTTATTAATTACAAAATTCGTTAATTCATTTTTATGTGTTGCACATGAGATAAAATTTAAATTTAAATTAATAGTTATGATTAACTTAATGTATCCACCTAAATTAGTTTTATTACAATTTTCTTTTAGTATTTCTGTGCAAATGTGTTCCACTTGGACAAAGAAATCAAACAGTGCCCTAGTAGGGTAGCACAACCACTTTTTATTTCCATATTCTTTAATTTTTATGTATTTATGAAAATCTAATATATTTTCTTCTTCTAAATCATGCCTGCAAGTGGCACAGTTCTTGTACACATTTTTTTTTTGCAAGTTGTGCCATCCAACCACTGCAATAACCAATTGCTGCGCATTTTTCCATATCCACTGGAGTTTTACTTCTTAATAACGCTTCTGCATTTAGAAGTTTCATACACATGTGAGCACAGTCTATTTCATTTTCACATTCAGTTGGTGTCTTGCTGTCTCCAAGATTTACTAAAAGAGATTTTAGCGATTTGAGACAAACACTGTCATCTTTTTCACAGTTCGATCCAACTGAATGTGAAGATGTTACATTGTTAATTAGGAGTGTCTTAAAAGCTCCTTCAAATGCAGACGCCGTGGGCATTATATTGCTATGGCCATGAGCTCGAATTGCCCCAAAAAAGTTCTCCAGTGGATCCTGGTTGAAATTACGCAGTAATAAGGAATTGATCCCCTTTGAATGTAAAAAAAAATACAATATTTTTAAAGCCTTCTAAAGTTTTTATCCAACTGGATAAGGAAGGCACTACTCCTTGACTTTTCCCATTTACAAATCTCATAGTTTTGAGGATAGGGATACTGTAATTCCATAAATTTTGATGTGGTGAAGTTGGAGTAACGGCAGCGCGATACATTTTCCCTTGTCTAATATCGCTAAAGCTGCCATTAACGCTATCAAAAAGATTGTCAAAAAATATAAGAAGTTCCGCTGTCTCGTGACTCGCTTTGTCCAGAACTCCCATATCTGTAAAAAAACAAATTCTTCCATAACTACATGAGCTACTTAAACTAACATACACGAAGCGGACACCGGTGTCCGCGCACCTATTGTTCTTTAATTGTGTCTAGCATAAGAACCTGTTTTGTACAAAATAATGAATAAACATAACATCACGCCTGTGATCCCCGAAGCATAGCAGAGGTGCACTTAATAGTACACCCACATTTCGCATTGTTTGTTTTTATGTGAGATGGGTTTGCCACAGTCTTAGTTTACCTTAGTTTATGTATAACTCCCATTTAATAGGGAGCGAGCTTATTGCCATCAACGGGACACAAATCCAAAATCAGTGGCTACTGAGAAATTCCTAATGGAAAAACCCAATAACACTGCTTGACCTGGGAATCGAACCCGGAAACTCATCAATGAAAATAACAGATTGCAGAAAGCATCTACATACCTGCTAAACATCCAAGTCCAACTGCAACTGACTGACTAAACACTTGTGTACAGTGTTTCACCCTCATCTTTGGGATTAGACTGGGAAATACATGGAGAGCAGTCAGTTTATGCACTAGTTTGACGCCTTTATATGATGGGCACCTATTATATAAGGCCACAATGTGGGACCATTTAGCAGTGCACTCCTTTCCGTTCATTATATATTTCAAATTTTTGTTTAACAAATTATTCCTTATCCCTTTAATAAGGTGTGGTGGATCATACAGGGGGACAATTTTGTCCTTCCCTATCTTGTAGTAGCCTTCTCGGTATGCTTTGCCCTTTCTAATAAAAAATTCCCTTGTCTCCTTCAATAGCAAGTTTATGGCTGCGACATTGGAGGTGCCTTGGTCACAAATGGTGGCTATGACTTTTAGTCCAGTTTCTTGGACTTCTAAAATAATATTTTTAATTTGAGCTTTTAGCTCGTGTGTCTTTGTGCTTCCATGGCAATAAAAATAAGCTATTGGCTGCTTGAATTTTTTGACAACACCTCTTATCATAAAAACTAGGACATGATCACAAAATTCTTTTTCAGTTTTTTCTCCATTGTCAACAAATCCAATTATTTTATCATGCCTTTTGTCATATGTAATCGATGGTTGAATCGCCATCTCATCAAACAAAATCGCGCAATATTTGTGGTGTTCTGGCAGTTTAGCTACCCTATTTTTTAAGTTTTCAAACATTATTTCATTGATGCCAACTTTCAAATCCAATTTATGCAGTAAATTTTGCAATGTTCTTCGACTAGGCAAAATGCACATTTGACTTAACAAGCGATAAGCCTTCGGTGAGGGTTTGTACAAAGATAGTGCCAAAATTTTTTGGTCAAGTGTGAATCGCCTTCCAGGTTTTTTCTTGCCACTTTCAGATACTTGCATTTGGCAAAATATTTTTGCAGTAGCTGACATTTTCGAGGTCATAATGCTGAATGCTGTGGTTCTTGTCATTTTCTTTGCAAGATTATATTTTTGCTTAAAAGTCACCTTAGCACTTTCCGACTTCTTCAGCTGCTTTAATAGATTTTTATATTCTCTATGTTTCGTAACAGGCACATAAACACCTGAAACAAAAAGGTATAACCTTAATGAACAGACTACTTACCAATTTAAAAAAATATATATTAAAAAAAAAACAGATTTTTTTACCATTAAAACTGTACCCTTAGCACGAGTTTTCACTATTACTTTACAGCGACTTTCTAGTATTTACAGCGTTTCTTGTATGGAAAAATGGAACAGCGCCTCTGATGTGCGAAGATGGAACAAATTTTTGCCTTGAAAATTGTCAATTTGAAATTGTCAAAGTTCCAGTTTACTTTATGTCTCAAATACTGAAAACTCGTGCTAAGGGTACTGATATTAAATAATAAGATTTTAAACAACACACTACCTTTTGGTTTGGTTGATTTATATATATAGTTCTTATTCTGTTCTTTCTGCATAATATGCTGTTCTAGTCCTGAAAAAGAGATTTAATATAACACACACACATAAAATATTCACATAGGTACATAGGTCAATAACATTCGAGGTGTGGTAGTTAAGGTAATTCTGAACTACTAAGAACTAATCTATTTCCTTTTTTTCAGTTTTCACTTAATAGGCATGTTGAAAGCATCAATCAATTCTAATTAGTCCATCAATTAGAGTAGGTATTAAATATAATGGACACATATTCTTTCTTTTGTTCAATCAATGAATATTTACAAAGATAAAATGCATCAAACCTGATGTCAGAAACAAGTGAAAATTATACTTGCTTGAGATCCTTACGGATAAACTAGATTGATTACGAAGCAATATTGCAAACTCTAAAGTGTACCTTATTTTCATTGACATTAAGATCGTGTGTGTTTTTGACACACAAAAAGGAAAAATGGTTCTGAAAAGACCATTACCAGCAGGTGGTGTGTCCCTTTCTTACCTCTATTTTAACTAGAGTAACCATAAATTTACTAAATTAAAGCCCGACAAATCTAAGAGGTACCGCGTTTAACAGTTCTACACGAAGTACATTTTAATTTAAATTTGTTGTTTTAAAATTGTATGTTTTAATAAAATAAAAATAGCTTAGTAATTCAATGGTTTTACGGATAAGATAATAGAAATAGTGTGAGTTACGCCTATACAAAGCTATTTTCTTCGATTTGTTGTGATATAAATGTTATTATTTTTGTCATTGCAGCATTTTATTTTAATTGATCCTGTAGATTTTATATCATGAAGAATGTCCCGAAGTACGAACTAGTCTATGGACACACTAGCAGAACGAGACAAAATGACTTTATGTAACCTTCCTTCTCGGCCCACTTTTTAGGTAGTCGTAGTCAATCCAGATTGTATACAAGGTCCTTGCTTGAGACATATTGCCATTTTAAAAGTGTCATATCTTTGTCAATTTGACAAAGATTTTATATTTTTTGATAAATTTACTGACAGACTAATAAGATTTTTTCAGTCAAATAGCCTATAGTTTTGAGTTTAGCTTTATTTATGAAAGATAAGATACAAACCTGTCATTTGACCTTCTGATGAAGTCTTCTGAATATCAGACATTGAACATAGGGCAGGCATCGTATCAGGTTTGGTAAACAGTTGAACTGCAAATGAAACATTTAAAACAATATTAGCAATACATATTAGTAACAATATAGCAATATTCAAATATTATATGCTATTTATTTTTGTGTTAACAACTATATTCTTTTAATTATTTTCTGACTGAAGTAAATATAATTTTAAATTTTCTACTTTTAGCTCACTTCATGTGTAGGTAAGATACATACCTCTCATAGGAATTTCACAAGGAATCCTTTGATAGCCAGATGTTGAAGCCAGATCAGGCAGGGTTGCCGATTCTGTATGTAGTTGTTCTGAAAATAGTTTTTATAAATAATGAGAATTTGTTGTTTATGTTTCAAGATAATCTTTCTAGCTGATTTAAAATATTACCAGGCAAATACAGTACAGGAACAGCTAATTTGCACAATCTGTTTCTTGGATACTTATGGATTTCTTCAAAATGTTTATGACAAACACGTCTGTTACTATAAACATCCAAATTATCCATAGTAGCTACAGTGCCTCCAATTTTCGAAACCCAGGAATTGAATTTCTCTGCATTCACATTTGGATTTGGAAAGCGGTGTAGAGGTATACCTGAAAACAAACAGCATAATTATGTACAAGTTTAGTATCTTCTTCTTAATGTAAAAATCAATTGCTGTTCATTAGTCTTGCTAAAACTCGAGAACGGCTGGACGGATATGGCTAATTTTGGTTTTGCTTTATTTGTGAAAATCCGTGGAAGGAATACATATTTTTTTTTACCTTTAAAAAGGTAAAAAAAAATATGTATTCTGTGGCAGTATGAAGTTTGCTGGGCTAACTAGTATTAAATAAATTAATAGCAAACATGTTTATAATCATTGTTTATATCTGGATAGGGATAAGAATGTAAGAAACATAGTGGAGATAGGAAAACTAGGGCACAACAGTAATTAAGTACATACCATCCTTGATAGTCACTGAACATCCAGGTACACAACAAGAGTTTTGTGACATGATGAAAGTTCACTCAATGTTCGGTTCACTGCAGTTCACTATTCGCAATTATGGGTCCAAACTCTAACGAGCGCCTATGCTCAATAGTAAACAAAACAGTTTACAAGTTTATTCCGAAACGCCGGTACGGAGGAGAACTCAACGTGGACGTACGAAACGGAGGATGATAGTAACGCGGCACAGCAACACGGAGGGGCAGAGGCTCAACTCAACGTGGTTAACAGATGCACTCGCGAAACAATCAAAAAGTAATTGCAAAAGCCAAAATCTGAACGAGAAACAGAAAACCGGCACTCATACGCAGACAGACATTTGCAATTACAGTATTGCCATTGCAACAATGATAAATTCCCATTATGTCAACTCCAAAAAAACGATTACAGAACCAATAAACAGGTCCATAAATACTCGGCTTTCATTCATTGTTTTTTTTTCAACATGTATTATTTAATATTTTCAGAGATTCATTTTATTTAAATGAATGTGTTTCGCACTGTTTCCCGGCCTCATTAATATATATTTTTATATTGCAACACAATATTTTTGTTCAACTAGCTGGCAGATAGATGGCGCTGAACTAAAAAAATAAAACCAACATTTTCTATGTTCCTAGTTGCCATAGCTTGGTTGGTTGGTGCGTCGTTCTACAGACAGGGCCCACTAAAAATTCGCTCGCGACCCACCAGTGGGTCACGACCCATAGATTGGGAAACCACCCTGCCTTAGATTGTCTTTTTATCGGCGGACTCATCTCGCTATTGCAATCTCATGTGCGTTTTGTCTAAGGCCCATAGCACACGGCGTATTTTAAACGCGCAGATTACGCGCGTATACGCGATTCAAACGAGATTCGATCGCAACCTTGTAACTTAAGCACACGGGGCGATCGTGAAACGCGCCTCTACTGTGCGTATACGCACAGATACAGTGATACAGACGCGCTGTAGTCGCTCGTAGATTTTGCGTTTTGATCAGAGACTCCTCTTCTTCAGTTGTTCAGTGGCGTCGGTTGAGACAACACTGCTTACGGTGGCTTTAGTACTTCTTTTAAAAAGAAAAAAATGTAAAAAAAGCGAATCTCTTGGATAGATCCATTTACGAGTGAAAAAAGATTGAGTGGTCATATTCTCATACAACGTTTAAAAAATTGGTAATACATAGAAGATGGAAGAAATGTTATAAGTGTTATCGAATGTTATATTCGTCATTCCAAGAATCTCTTTCTAAAAAGTTCTTTTGATTCTAAAACCGGAGTTAACTCGTCAAAATACAGTAATGAGATCATGTATATCGGCAGAAGAACGTTTGCTCA
The DNA here is from genome assembly GCA_947568875.1 of Fissipunctia ypsillon. NCBI lineage: Eukaryota > Metazoa > Arthropoda > Insecta > Lepidoptera > Noctuidae > Fissipunctia > Fissipunctia ypsillon. The sequence continues at coordinate 7,020,038 of OX387650.1, read as the reverse complement.
TCACATTGAGGTAAGAAAACAACTAGTATTTATTTATTTATTGACCTGTTACAGTTTTAAATCAATCGTAAAATGTTATAAGTGCACTTAGATTATGAATAAGAGAAAAAGATTTATTCAATATCATCATACAATATCAAATTTTGGAGTGAACTGACAGATTGGTTTCTTGGCGCTGATTGATTACTTGGATATTGAGGCTGAAATTCAGACTGCCAGATCCAGACTGATATCCAGACTGGTATCCATGTGTTCATATTGAAATTCACCTTGGTATCTATTTTCATGTAATGTTCTCGATGACTGTCCCATATTTTTATATTTACGAATTAAATTTATCATATCAACTTTGGCCTCTTAAATTCCTCTTTGATGGCAGAAAAATCTTTAGCTAATGAAACTAAGAACAGTATGTCGGGATTTTCAGATAAAATTGTATTATTCGCTTCCTTAGACTGTTTGAGATTTGCTGTCAGTGCTTCATACAATTTGTCTTGTGGGTCTTCATGTTTTGGAGTCTTTTTAGACTTCTTTGGTGAATGTGGCTTTTGAAAATCACAGTCTTGGTCATGCCCCAGTGCTGCATCATCATTTTGACTTGGAGATCTTATTTCGTAAAGCGGGTCTAAAAAAGTTAGCAAATTGGAATATATGTAGGGTCTTCTAGGCTTAGCTCCAGATCCACTGGAACAGTTATTGTTCTGCTTTTTGTCTCTTTTATAAGCGTCCTTAAGGGCCCCTTATTCCGAAAGTTTAGGCATTTTACGCACCGAGACGGCTTGCGTCCGCGTTGCACAGGAGCCGTCGCGATATGAACTCCGGTGACCTATGGCGGTGGGCGAGCACGCCACAGTATAGATAAATAAATCAGTAGTTCAAATATTATTGGCGTGCTGGTAATAATAGCTTGTTTGCAACAAAAACGTATAGCTTGATGTGCTGTCCACTGCACTATTGACTGTAAACACTAATACACTTAGGTATATCGTTATCGCGGGCTTGCGGATGGCGAGCAATGGGTAGCTCGCCGTCCGGTAAGGACCAAGCCCGAGTCGACGGCGCGTCGTGTTCCACGCGCGCCTCAAAGAGATGTCAGCACCATTGACGGGGTCCGCTAGGGCCGATGCCAGCTAGGGTTGCGGGATGTTCGAAAGAGTTACCGTGGCCCCGGCACAGGCAACAGAAGGAACACGGGTGGGTTTTAGTCAGTAAAAGTCTGACACGCCCTCCCGCTCCGCCCAGAGCGGGAGAAGTCATTTGATGATTTCCCATCCACAAAAAAAAAAAAAAAAAAAAAAAAAAAAAAAAAAAAAAAAAAAAAAAAGGTATATCGTTATAAATGTATGACTTTTTTTTATTGCTTGGTAAAATCATCAAATGAGTCCTGCCGCTCTGGGTGGAGCGTAAGGGACTGTCAGACTTGTACTGACTAAAATCCACCCTGTTCCTTCGGTTGCCCTTTGCGTTCCAGGGCCACGGTATTCTGATAAGACAGTCTCGTGAATGAAAAGGTAGGCGATATCATCCTGTAGAACTTAAAGAATGGTTGTAGAAGATTTGGTGAGTAATATAATGAAAGACAAATATGATTAATTATAATATAATAAAATAAAAAAAATAAAATATATAGGTACCAGCATAAAAATTAATATTCATAAAAATTAAAATTCATAAAAATTTAGTGGTCGTGAGCTAGGTCCAGGTTCATTTTCATCGACCGATATATTCCTCAATGCTGGGCGCGAGTCTCCTCTAAGAGGGTCAAAGCCACAGTCCTCATGGCACTCCCCTCCGAGTTGGGAACTAGGACCTGATAGCAAATCAGGATTGTTTTGCGTTAGAGATTCCTCATTTTCCTTATTTTCGGATGATTTGTTCTCTTCAAGTGTCAGATTTCTTATGCCCATACCACGCGTATGTCTGGGGTTCACGATTTCAGGAAGTAGGCATTTATGGTAAAACCGTTTTAATTTGGACTCCTTTTTCGATTTCCAAAATACGTCATCTTTTTCAATTATTTCGATGTGGACTGGCTCTTTTTCTCCGGCCCAAATTCCAAGTAGACATTGCCGTCGTCTTGCCACATGCAATTGTCCCTGTATTTGGTAAAACCAATTACTATTTTTATTAATTGTTGTAGTGCGCGTTTTTTTATTAAATTTTAATATTTGTATTTTATTTTCTTCAATAGCTTTTTTCATGCCAATTTTTGATGCTGAAAAAGGACATTTGACTTCTACCAGAATGTCATTTCCAATGAGCCCATCTGGCGTAGCACCAATGAATAGGAAATCTTTATCTATAAACAGACCACAGGGCTCAATAGATACGAGTACGTTTTCTTGTTGTTGTATCTTGTGCAAAGCTTGCTGCTCATTTTCAATACCGTAAGCAATGGATGCAACACGGCCTAAATTTGTTTTATATAATATATTTTTTACTAATGGTGCGGTATCTTTTGATACTTGCCTTTTGCAAATAATACCGAAATTAGAGGCAGTAATAAGATTTCTTCGAATTTCTAGCCATTCGCTACTGTCTCTTTGTAATATTGTATTACGCTCAATCGCGTCCTTGTCAGCAGTAAGAATTTCTAAATTTTTTAGAAATTCTTCTTTAGCTACTTCTAGTTCAAACAGGGACATATCCGGGTCTAAACTAGCGGGGCCATAGTCATTTTGTTTTTGTTTTGTGTCTGCCAATTTCCTGATTTTCCTTTTAGCTGGATGTTCCGAGTTGTTTTTTCTTTTCTGGGCTTCTTCTCTTTTCCTTTCCACAACTTCAGCTAATCCCTCTTCTGGTCGATTTTTATTTGTTAATGTGTTTTGCATGTACGATATTGCTGACTTTTCATTAAATTTTACCACCGCAGCATTACACCTTCCTTGATAACCTCGTTTCAAGGAAAAATGTATTCGCTTTCCTCCTATAAACTTCGCAATGACGTTGTTGAAACATTCGACAAGATTTGTATTTACGTTCTCTATCAAACTTCGTGATTTTACTGCCACATTAGAAATAATCGAATTTATCCGGAACAGAAATGTTGAATTTTGAATGGCTTTCAGTCCGTCGCTATAAACTTTTTCTTTGTCACAGTTATAATCCTGACACATCCTGTGATCGCCGTATGCATGCGCTACAGAATTGATTATATCACTGTGAAGAATAGTTACAGCATCGTCCTTTAGATTTTTATTATGGTGTATAACTGACCTTACTATTGCTTTCCTCATGGACATAATTTTCACATCTGTCAAAGTTTTTCGGTGAGCTAAAAGGTATTTTGTTTCTGAAACTAGACTACGTAATTTTTTGCATAAATTTCTCAAAATATGATTTCTGCATTCAATTTTCTCTACTGTAATATTTTGGTCTTTATATGGATTTTCTTTTAGTACTTTTGCGTCTCCGTCTGCAATCATTCTTTTATAAATTATTCCATACATGGAAATGGAAAGTTTGAAACCCTCTGCAATTATTTGGCCCTCCATTGAACACGACGAACCATGGAAATTTTTAAAACATTTGTGCTCGTTAGGAGCGACATTTTTGTTTTCTGCGCGGGCGCACACGAGGCAGTATTTATTTTTTACAGCCAGAAAAATTATTTTACCGGTTCTTCTACCGATAATTGCTGCAGTTCCAGATGCAGCTTTATAATTCGATCCATACGATCTAGCACACCAAGAAGCGTCCACGTAAACATCAATTACTGGTATGCCATTTTTGTTGCGTGCGTCACCATACCTTTCTCGATATGTTCGCAGAGTTAGAGCTGCGTTTCCGTGGCATTCGCCGTATGTCAGTATCATGTCAGTGTATTCTGACGCCGTGTATGTAGCACGAGGCATTATGGATGTCGTACCTACGTACCTACAATAATAGGAAACTAAAAACTAAGTATACACAAATTGTGTCCTGCCACAATACTAAAACTATGCACTAATTAAGTAAGTTCCGTGTCCTGTCACTACACGAAATAAGCACTATGACTATAACTAAGGTGTCCTGTATACCACTAAATAACTTCCGTGTCCTGTCACAACAAAAAATAAGCATTAATTTTATCACTATGTTTGGTGTCCAGGTATCACAATAACAATAAATAACTTAACAAATCACAATTATAGCGCGAAAAGCGACAATATCCTGTGACGAGTTGCGTAACGCGCACTCCGGACGGATATCGTATTTGTACTAAAAAAGAGAAATTGTGACCGTGACCTACTTAGTAGAGCCGCACGCGCAATAGCAGCACCCTGAGCTATTTCTTTTTCTGTTACGCTTATTAAATTAGAGCGAGACATTAACCATTATCTGTACTGTCATTAAGGGAGTGTAATTGTGTGTAAACTCTGCGGCCTTCGCACGTCGCGCCACCATGTGTACCGACAACAATTGAATTTCTATTGTGTCTGGGGAAATCCGACGTATTGCTTCCTTGTTTGTATTGCGAACTTATGATGAAGAGCGGCATCATCGCGTGAATTTTGTTATTTTAAGGTGAATGACCCTAGGTAGCTATGCCTAAGTACTTGGTCAGCTGCTAATGCGGGAAGATACATCGTGTTTTATCTAAGAAAAATCTTTAAAAATATCCTGTGACTAAAATATTGCTTCTATTGCTCTGATTTTTGGTGTGTGGCCTGAAAATGATACAAAGTATATGAGAATTCATTTAATGCCTCTCGCTTTTATCAACGTTGTATAATTACCGCTTGACACGTGGCATACGATACATTGAATGTACATTTGGTATATTAAGCAACAAAGAACAATGCTCACAATGTATGGGGAAAAAACCCAGGCCCGGCGCAAATGAAATGTATCTCAGATTTTAAGTATTTATATGTGACATAATATTCAGTAGGGGGCATTACCAAAATCTTTTTTTTAAATGTCATAAATTGCTAGTTGTTTTATGTAAGGAGCTTCAAAAATGTGATTTTTTTTAAATTATTTCTTTCTTTACTCTTATTCTATAAATGACATTTAGGCATCTATTTTGACAACGCCATCTACATTTTGTGCAATGTTAGGGTAAACTTAATAAAAAACAAGAGTAGGCAAATGAAATTATTTTATTATTATACACATTATTGGTTCTCTAAGTCTATGATTACATCTTCCAGAGTGTATCCGGGATGATTAAAATCATCTTGATGTCTGGCCCAACCCAAGTAATACAGTACACTCATAATATGGGCGCAGCTACCCAAAGTTCTTTTGCCATGTATACAAGAGCAATAATGCTCTGAAATTGCATTAATACCGGTTTCTCTTCTATACAAAATATAAGTATAGTAAGTTATGTTCCTTACATGCCGCGATTGTATACGGCATCTTATTAAAACACCGCTTTCGCCATTAATTGTTACGAGCACCGGATGTCTATATACTTCAATTTCGTAGACACCTGTTTGTTTAATGTGCTCACTGTAATAGGAGCGTGCTATTTTACAGTGATAAGTGCCCACAGCAAACAATATCAACTCTTCTTGGGAAAGTCTGGGGAAATCTTCCAACGTCTGGTCATTTGCTTCCAAACGAACAAATGCGGCTCTATGTCTGTTTAAATTGTGCTCAATGACGTAGTCTGCCAAAAGGTTTGGCTTGTGCACATTCCTATTTATAATATCAACGAATTGTTCAGTGTATTGACTGTCCTCTTGGAAGGCATTGATAAGCGCTGCGGCTATCTTATAGTCAGTCATTGTTGAGGGCAATGCTCGATTAAATACTCTGTATCTAAAAATCTTAAAATCACGTTTAAACCGTCCATTGATTGTCTCTACGACCCAGCGGCATAAGGTGACCAGCCTAGATTTATTGGCTTCTTCACATGTCAGCTGGGTTTCACCACGTCTTTTGGTCGGGGGCATGTGCACGTCATAACCATATGTTTCTAGAAGAGGAACTGCGTCACGGAATCCCCTGTCAAGAATGAACGCATCGTCTTGTTCAAGATAATAATTAATCGGTGCTTCTTCGTATGGGCCATCATGATTTTGTAAAATCTGCTGCATGATGGAAGCATCAAAGGTCGAAGCTGAGTATGGACCTGTGACGTCTATAATATGTCCATCACCGCAGACCAACATAAAAGGTTTTATCAAATTGGTATACTTATGGAGGTTGTAGCTATTCCTTTGGAAAAGGAAATTGGAGCTTTTTTGGATAAAAATGTAACCGCCGTCACATATTATCAACGCTTTCGTTGATTGGTCATTCCCAAAGATGTAATTAGGGAGAATTCTGTTTCTTTGGATTACTTCTTCTCTGCTGATATGATCCAGGCCCAAATGCAAAGGAACGAAATCATTGTAAAGACATTCTCTCACCAGCGCGACTTTTCGGTCTATACTTTGCCGAGATGTATTAAAAGTGGTTGCCAATCTAATACTGGGTTCACCTGTTCTTATTTTAGAAAGGTAAATGCCTAAGTCTTTTCGAGCAGAACTAGATCTCCGAGACAAGGTCGGTACTTGTGACAATAAAGTATCAAATTGTTCATGACTTAAGCCAGTCCAGAAATGTAAATCTTCTTGTGATATTTCGTTTATACACTTCTGGACACATCTATTGGCCCACCTTAGAGTTTAGGTTTCGATGGCCCCTACCGAAATATGATTGCTAGATTGAACAAAAACTGTTGATGCAGTTTTAAACCTGATACATTTTACCATCTTTTTCGATCGTATTGTTTTAAATTTGAATTCAGAATACCATACGACATGGAGCTACGCCTAACAAGTCGGATATGCGCCTTGTTAAAGGCAATTGATTTTTGAATAAAAAACATGTTTTATCAAATAAAGGTTTAATTTAATAACGCGTGTTGCCTCCATGGGCATCTACCACAGCTCTCATACGATTAGGCATAGAGTTTATCAACCGCTCTATGAAATTTTGAGGAATCATCTCCCATTCCTCTTCTATGGCAGTTTTCAACTCCTGCATCGTCTGGGCAACTGGCTGACGAGCCCTAACACGTCTTTTTAGCTCGTCCCACATGTGCTCAATGGGGTTCATGTCTGGGCTTCTGGCTGGCCAGTCCATAACTGTGATGTTCACATCCCGAAGATATTCCCTGACGATGCCGGCCGCATGGGCTCTTGCATTATCATGCATAAAAAGGAAATTTGGGCCCACATAGTCCGCGTATGGTATCACGTGAGGTTCTAAGCACTCACGAATGTACCTTTCAGCATTTAATGTTGGCAGCCGTGGTCCTTTTTTTTTTTTTCGGTGTGGAAAATCCTCATGGATGTCCTCCGCCCTGGGGCGGGCGGAGGGGTCTGTCAGACTCTTACTGACTAAAAACCACCCCGGTGTTCCATCTCACACCTACGCCGAGGGTCGCGGGAACTTACGATCCTTCCGTTTAGTTATTATACTCCGTTTAGTAATTTAGTTGTAGGCTCTCTCTCAACTTCTTGTTCTTGTTCACATGCGGATACTCCTTCAAAATAAACAGTGCCGGCATCGGGGCAATCCGAAGCTCCTCTTGCATAGGTGGCAGTTTGTTGGGTAACATCCACATGCTCCCCTAGTATTGAAGAACCTTCAGGTTGGGGCCCAGAAAGGCTTATCCCAGCAGAGCAAAACATGCTCTGCTGAGGCAAAGGATGAATCTCGTCTGGTTCCATGAATCAAAAAAATGTGCAAACTGAACACAAATCACAACAAACTCAAAGAACACAAACTGGTGGATGGCGGCTGCTCCCCTGCGTTACCGGGTAGGCTACCGTGCCGCCAAACAGACTAAAGCACAAGACTAAGAAAAAAACATAAGCCCGAAGGCATTTAAGCATACAGAAGTACGCAGGTCAAGTATATAAATACTTTTGGGAGTTTTAGCCAGTAAAAACTGTTACCGCCTTCACCGCTTGGAGGTACTCCTGTTATTATTATTTTGATCATATATTTTAGCTATCATGTAGCAAATAGGTGCTACAAATTTAAATAGCTAATAAAAAGTAACCCTCAGTCAAACTTATAGTGTGCAAGTTTTGTAGTAAGGTACCTGTATAATTTAATAATTAAAACCTTGCCTTATAATTTAATTATTAAAACCTTAAAGACTTGTCATAGTCTAATAAGCCACGACTAGGATACATTGTTTTAGTACTGAGTTTTTGTGCCTACTTTCCATCATCAGATTAGCTCGATGGTACCTTATAGCCAGAGTGCATCTCATGACAATTCTGTTAATTCCAAACACGGTTAGGTTACATTGATTTATTACAGAGTTCCGATACCTACCTTCCGGCTTCATCATAAGATCAGTTCGAGTCAACGATTACACGTTTAAACAAAACAATTTTACTTGTTACGACAGTTGTGCTGCAATCCTATAAGGAGTTTCTTTCCATATCTTTGAAGTTCATTATCAGATCATAACAATATTTTTATGGGACCAATTCAGAAGCATAACCTTTCAAACGAAAAAATAATTTTCAAAATCGGTTCACAATTGACCGAGAAATCGATGAACATACATAAAAAATTAAAAATATATATTCAGCCAAACCTTCTTCTTTTGGAAGTCGGTTAAAAACGAAACCAAGTGCAAAATTTCATGTTCCAAGGCTCTGTAGTTTCGGCTATGCGTTAGTACGTTAGTCAATAAATTTCTCCTTATATATATACAGCGTGTTACGGAAAGGGTATATACATACAAACCGGGTGAAGAGTGTATCTGGTTTCTAATCTCTGTACAAAATTTCAGCTCAAAAGCAATAACTTTGAAAAACTGAAAATACGTAATATGTTTTTTATTTCGATAGTTTATTCAATTGAAATCATAACAAACGTGTCACCGCACTACGAGGGTCATTATCCATTATCTGTGTCTGTGCAGTACACACACACACCTGCCCCAGCTTAAAACGTATATCCAGTATCTATCTCTTCCGACCGCGACAGTCTGTGCGCCTAGTACGCACACACTTGCCGCGGCGCCGCTAAAGCGGCAGCGCAGGCGGCACGATTGGCGGCAGGATCAAACGACCGGATTAAAACGTGAATCCAGTATCTATCTCTTCCGAAAGTTCCGAAAGTACATGCAAGCTGTAGCTCTGACCGATTTTATGTTTACGTGTGAAACATGAATTAAATTTTGTCGCAGCAACGTAGACATTTTCTTAAATAACACCTAAATCACCATCATACAATCACTAAAGAAAATAAGAAGTTTACCGACAAAACGGCGGCTTTCCTTTGATCTGCGAATAGTAAGTGTGCCGCGCGCGGCGTGGCCCCTTTGCCAACGATGTTACGGGAAACGTGATAACTACGTAAAAATTGATAATAAGTTTCATTGATGAAGTCTTTAAAAGTAACTTACTTTTTAATGAAGGTGAGGTTCAATGTGCTGGCCTTGGCGTTGTACGCACAAAGCCGCACGCTCACGCAGATTTCGCTGAACATTGCGGAGCATATCCGGCGTTACACTCCTAAAAGCGTTTTTGATTCGCACTTTCATTTCGAGCTCGGTATCACACTCCACTGCGTACACAGTATTCTTAATGTACCCCCACAAAAAAAAGTCTAACGGCGTCAAGTCTGGTGATCGTGGAGGCCAAGCCACACTCGTACTACCGCGCCCGATCCACTGAGGGAACCGCGCATCCAGATAATTGCGAACCTCACGGGCGTAGTGTGCTGGTGCTCCATCATGTTGGAAGATCATATTATTATCCATCACAAGATCTACGTATCTTGCGACGGGTAATACATCGAGGGCATCGTCCAGCCGATTTCTTAAAAATTCTAAATAATTTGGACCGTTCAGAATTTGCGGAAAAAAAACTGGCCCCACAAGTACTTTGCCGATTATGCCAGCCCACACGTTTAGTCGCCATTGATGTTGGAATGACGACTGTGATGAAGCATGGGGATTGGTATGGGCCCAAACATGTTCATTATGCAAGTTGTTTATTCCCGCTCTCGTAAAACTTGCTTCGTCGGTCCAAAGCACTGTGGAAATAAAACTCGGCGAGGCGTCTGTCTGCCTTAGATACCACTCGCAAAAGGTCACGCGTGGCAAAAAATCTCCTGGCGTAAGCTCCTGAATAGGGCGGAAGTGATACGGATGCTGGCGGTCTTGGCGCAGCACCCGCCATACCTTCACATGGTTCTCAGCGCCCAGCACTAATGCTGCTCGTCTTGTGCTACTGCGTGGAGTACTTTCAAAATATTCTAGCACAGCGTCTTCAAATTCAGGATCGCTCCTGCTTGGCTGACCTTCCGATGCAGGCTCATGGAATGAACCCCTGGAGTACAGACGTTGTACCGTCCGGCTGAAACATGCCATCGATGGCAGCAGCCGACGCTCAGCTACTGGTCTACCGTCGATGAATCGCTGACGATACAGCTCTTGGGCAGCTCGCAGATTACCATCCGTTGCTCCAACACACAACATCATCTCATAATATTCACTATTACTACGTGACGACATTTTCACGACCGCAGCAATCACTGATCTGACAATAAACACAACTTTGCACCGACACGGTTAGAGAGCGACTTAAAAGGAATCGAAAAAAGTCGGATATCCTACTACAGAATTATCCTACTATCCTAGTACTAAGGTAGCTGACCCAATTATTGCTAATTAAAGAAATTACGAAAACAATAATTCTGTACGACACCAAACACGTCATAAGAAGCATCTCTCATGCGTTAATACACGAAATTGATAAATCCATTTGAAAATTAACCTTAATTAAATGAACAATACTTTCAAACATTGTAATTTTAAAAACTTACAAACATTGAAATATTTTGAGATGAACAAGTAAGTCTTAGTTGCTAAACTTTGTTTACTTGGATATTGGAGATAATCAGGAAATAAACAAACGTTTTGAGCTTAAAACAGGACTTAAGCAGTTTAGGCTGGATATCAAAATAAAAAAAATAATTTCATAAAAATCAGATAAGAGCGGTGTGCCGACAACTGCCTCATTGACCCGAAATATCATTGTGTGTGTATCCTTTGTTATCCTACATGATTGTAAAAGTACAGAAATTAGGGTTGAGTATTATTATTGTGCAACAATTTCCGTTACCCATGAAGTCCTAGTACTTTAAATAACTTCTGTTGCATAGTTGGAGACATTCGCTGATTACGGAAAAGTTAAACACTCCCTCCCCCCGTTCAAACACGGCGCACGCGCCTATCATCGACGATCGGACAACGGGACGACTGTAAACAAAGTTTGGATACATTCAATAATTCACTTCTTTTTGATGTTATTCGCGGTGTCAGCGGCGTTAAGGAGTAACTACCTACTTATCCAATGTTCACTAAAATAAAATTAAGTGCGGAACCCTCTGGCATTACCACACACACACACACATTGGCACATTGGTACCAGGATACACATAAGTTACGTACAAAAGTTTTCTAGGGTTCATTTTCAAATTAACTAAAACTTTTTTTTTTGTATTGAATACTTTTGTAGTTTCCTATTATTGCAATTTTAACATACTTTTGTCAGCCATTTATCTCAATTAGTTTCAGTGTCAAAAACACAAAAAAGGATGATTATGTTAAAGCAGATTTACAGGAAAATTGTTATTAGTGCTGAGCTGGAAAATTTGGGCTATAGCTTTTAGGAGTACTTATTATTTGATATTTAAAGTATGATTTTATGAAAGAAAAAAATTACTCCTACTGTAGTATTAGTTACATACTGGGTACTGCCCAATATGTAACTTTGTTTTACTAAAAAAAAAAACTATTGTCTAAGTTACAATAAGGTTGTTCTAATCATAGTTGTCATGTTAGTATGATTTTGTGGAACAAAACTAACATGCAGAACCCATTTTGCAAATTGTACCAGGAGAAACAAATCTTTTACGGAGTTGTTTCTTTGTGTGCAGTTTATTGACACCAATCAGTTGACTTGGTCTAGTGATGTGTAGAATTCGATTGGAAATTACATTTGATTTTTATTTTTAGTTAAATGTTTCTTAACTTTCTAATTATGTAGGTATATTCATTAAAAAAATGTTGCCATTTAGTTTGTTATCACCAAAAGAATCCGTGCCTTTGATATGTATATACCCTTTCCGTAACACGCTGTATAGATAACGTCAGGTCCGGATATAAACGAATATAATAATAGCGTGACAACCCTAACGACGTAATATACGGATCAAACTTAAAAATGTTGTGGTTTCTAGATTCCACGCAATTAGGATGTGTCATTTTTGTGGGATGTAGGGAAGATAAAGGGCATAATTTCAGTATAAATAACTTTTCCAAATACGGTGGAATTATCGAGAAAAAAAATAAAAACTAAAAACGAAAAACCTCGTATAAGTCTGAATCTAAAAAAGTTACGAGGTTTATTTTTACTGCAAAATATGCAGCTTAAAAAAGGCCGTCGATGTTTCTAAGGTCATAATTGCGTATCATATTTAGTTTCAGAGAAGTGATTTTTTTTCTAAATACCCGGTTGAAAAAAAGACGATTTTCAAAATTTTTTATCTCAAAAACTAAAAGTGCTAGAGAAATGGGGATACGAAATGTTGCATTTGAATAACTTAAACTATCTGTTTTTTATATAAAAAAGCCATGTCCGAAAAATGGTCTTCATTAAACACTGTGACCCGTTTATAAATTGTTTAGTTGCTGCAGCATACTTACGCAAGCGGAGACGGCGTCAATATAGAAAAAAAAGATATCACATTCACCCAATTGTTGCTGATAGGGTGACGAATGGTGAATTTTCTACTTTATTTGAAAAGCTACGTCAGGACGAGGAAAAGTTTTTTAATTATTTTAGAATGAAAGTAAAAACTTTTGATGAACTGTTATCAAAGTTAGAAAATCACCTGAAACACTGCTCCATGTATCGAGAAATTATACCTCCAGTGGAACGACTTGCTGTTACATTGAGGTGAGTTACATAATATCAATCTATTATTGGAACATAATAATAAGAAAGAAAACAATACATTTTTGTATTAGTTTTTTATTATTTTTTGCAAAAAAGAATAAAATTGTTATTTATTTAGTTGAAGGACACATTTTACTTGTCCTCGTTGGCTTTCCTAGTAATGCCATGGATGGTTTGGTATCCTTGAGAAATAATTTGGGATCCGGAGTTTAATGTATAAGAAGTAGTGGGACGTACTTCGTACATCACACATTCTTGTGAAACGGTATTTGACATATCAGGGAAAGTTTCATATTCATGTACGTTGATCGGATCTTGACTGCGTAAAATCGATTCAGACTGTTGAGAAAAATAAGAATCTGAAGAATTCGGTCTACTGGTTATTTCATATGGATTGTGCATTTTACTAATTTCCATTGCTTTTTTGAGCATTTCTGTACGGAAAATCAGTTTTTGATGCGTTGTAAACTTTTCTATTATTGGCAGGAGAGACATGAAAAAATTCATGTCATCATTTTTTTAAAGTTTTGCATTATCTTTGAACATCTTTAGCATCTCTTTATCGAATTCATCAGTGTCCGTCTGTTTTCTTTTTCGCTGATTTTTATTAGAATGTTTATTACGAAAATTAGAGTCTGTAGAATTTTCTTGAGCAACACTTTTCTGTAATTCTGTATTTACTTCAAGTCCTGTGCTCCTTGGTACGTACGTCCTGACTGGACGTACTTGGCACGTCTTGATTAGATATGCTTGGGATATCCTGATTAATTGCGCTCGGTGTAGCCTGATTACTTTTGATGGAGTCCTCAACTTCAGCTTGGTGTTTTTTATCAAGAAATTTCATATCTTCAAAATATATGTACACCTTTTTTTTACTTCCTCCTGATCCGGAGCGAGTATTTTTTAAAACATTTTTGCAACCCATATATGCATCTCTTGCTCTTCCATCGTTGCTGCACATTTTTTTCTGAAACAATAAAAAATAAGAAAAAAGAGTAAATTTAATACATATTATTACACTTTACAGATTCTTTGCGACCGGCAATACCTACATAGATCTACATTACCACTATCGGCTTGGAGAATCAACTATTGGCAAAACCGTTACAGAAGTGTGTACAAAAATTTGGGATGTTCTGCACGACGAAACTTTAAGACTGCCTTCGTCACATGAAGATTGGCTGAGAATCGCTGAGGGTTTCGAATCACGAGCAAATTTTCCGAATTGTGTTGGAGCGATAGATGGCAAGCACGTCCGTATTATTTGCCCTGCATTCAGTGGAAGTTTATTCAGTAATTATAAAAAATATTATTCAATCGTTCTGTTGGCTATGTGTGACGCTAATTACTGTTTTAAGTATATTAATGTGGGTGCTTGTGGAACAGATTCTGACTCAATAATATTTAGGGACAGTAACTTGTATGCAAAATTACAAAGCGGCGAAATAAACCTACCAGAACCAAGACAAGTAGATAACAGCCGGACACCGTTTCCTTACATGATTGTAGGGGATGCAGCGTTTGGAATATCACGTCATATTTTAAGACCATACGCTCGTAGTAATATGACTCACAAGAAAAAAATATTCAACTACCGTCTTAGTAGGGCAAGACGCTACATAGAATCTACTTTTGGTATTATGTCTAATAAACTTGAAGTATTTCACAGGCCTATGAGGACTTCATTGATTAACAGCATCAAAATAGTCAAAGCATGTTGTGTATTACATAACTTTATAAGAGTTCGTGATGGATATGATGTTATTGATACTATGTCAATTGTTGGTTTAGAAAATGTTCCTCTAAACAGCTATAACATTATGAATCGGACAGGCGATACTTTAAGAGACTTATTCGCTAACTACTTTATTTCACCGGAAGGTTCTTTGCCATGGCAAAACGAGTATATTTACTAAGAAATAGCATCTACACATCCCACGCTAATTGCGCATTCCCGCCAACGACGTGGAACGGACAACGACTGATTTTATTGTAATTCGTGTGGTCTCTTGTTTTAAATTGTCGTTTCTACATAAAACTTTTGTGTATGGACATTATTAAACGTGTAGGTACAATTAGTGTTTGTGTGTATTTTTCATCACCATCCAATAATTAATAAACATAAACTATGTGCAACACTCATCATCTCATCATCATCCTGACCATATAATGAGAACAACAATCTACCTCTTTGTTTAATGTTATTTAGCATTAATTAAAAACTTCGTAGAACTAAATCATCAAACATTCTGGTTGTTTATATTTTTACTAATACCTAGGTAGGTACTAATATTATTATCTCCTAAACGCGTGAACCAATTTACATGATTCAAACGGATAAAATGGTTTTAGACCTAGACCTTTGACGGGGTCCGCTAGGGCCGATGCCAGCTAGGGTTGCGGGATGTTCGAAAGAGTTACCGTGGCCCCGGCACAGGCAACAGAAGGAACACGGGTGGGTTTTAGTCAGTAAAAGTCTGACACGCCCTCCCGCTCCGCCCAGAGCGGGAGAAGTCATTTGATGATTTCCAATCCACAAAAAAAAAAAAAAAAAAAAAAAAGACCTAGACCTTTCATTTGACACCAAAATCGTTAAGATATCTCAACAAACAAAAAATCACATTTTCAAGTTGCTCTCGTAATTATCTATCGCGTCGCCCAACCCCCCGCAAGATCCCCGCGTTGCTCCACGAAAGTACATTCGAGTTGAAGTGCATCATAGGTTCTAAGATTAAGAACTGTATTCAGTTCTTAATCTTAGAATAGAATAGAATATACTTTATGGTAACTGAATAGTGGTCCCGTCATTTTGATATCAAAACAGCGGGACCAATTTCCTTGAAATCCGATGCAGTTAGGTTTATAATATGCCATGCTTTGTTCTGAAATTGACAGCATGTTATTCCATTAGACTAGATTATTTTAAACACATAGATTATAATAACAGATAGATTATTTTTTAATTATTATAAACACAATTATCTTTTACTTACCGATCTCCTTTTTTTTATCATCGCCCTCATTATTGAATTCGGGAAAAAGTGCTTCATAAACTTGTAACCAAAATTTTGCTCTGGCATCGCGATCTTTGTAAAGTTCATTCGATAAATCCCACAATACAGGACGTAGGCGCACCTCGGCAATCACACGTTCGGTATCAATGTTCATGGTGGCGGGCGACTGTACGCGCGCGTGCCGACGGTCGGGAACAGAGTGAGGACGCTCATAGCGTTCTATAGCGCGTCAGTCGACCGACGAACGCGGCGCTGACGAGCGAGACCGACGCGCGTCATCAGCGGCGCGTAGCAACTCGCGCGCCGCTGATGTCAGCGTCACAGTGTGGTGCTTCATAGAACACAACGTATATTCGTACGCGCGACCGACATCAGCGACAGAGGAATTCGGGCCTTACAAGCCATATTTAATAGTATGCCATGACAGACACATAGTGGATGTATATGGGCCCTATGATGCAATGATGTCTGACTCAGTTATACTGAATAGAATATTAGAAACCCGAGAAGACCCATTTCATTGGGTTTTTAGACCTAATGATGTTTTGATTTTGGATCGAGCGTTCAGAGATTCGATTGAACCGTTACAATCATATGGATATTGTCCTAAAATGCCCATTACAAAAAGCAGTACTGACACAGCTAACGACCCGAAAAGCAAACAAATCCCGGAAAGTAACGATGTGTCGCTGGGTCGTTGAAACAATAAATGGCAGGCTGAAGAACCAGCTTAAGCAATTGAGGCACACGAACAATAACCGAGCAATGACACACCTCTTTGATGAAATTAAGATTGCGTGTGCTATACTCAATGCGTTTGGTCAACCTCTGACTGATCACAGGTTAGTGACTAATATATTGAGTGAGATACACCAAAGATCCGATATGGAGAACCATTTAAGCCGTTATGCAATTGCAAATAATCTAACTAAATGCTCGCAGAGCTATATTCCGTGCAGTAACCGTAGAAAACCCGAAACTAAATAGTTTTCCAACACTAACCACAGATGACCTTATTTTATATGCCTTACTTACCAGATAAAATAAGCTCGAAGCTATTATAGCGAGCATACAGTGTGAGTCTTTATAATCTGCACATATCGAAATGAGGGAATCTATGCTTAATTTTATCGACGGAAAAAATGTTAAAAAAAATCTAAATATTTATTAATATTTTTTATGGATTTTTAAAAAAAATTGTTTGCTTTTGTGACCCCAGTGTATACAAAACTGTGTAACTTTTAAACTAAACGATTTATCACGATGAAACAAACTCCATAATGTTTGGAAGTAATTAGGTGTCGTCATAAAATAAAAATTATGGAAAAAAAATAGCCATAATCAAATATAAACATTTTTTTTTGGCAAAAATCTGATTTTTTTTCATTAATTTTTACAAAAATTGTAAAATTTCTCAATAACATGCCCCCATCACCTTCTTTTTTTATAACTTTAAGTTATTCTTCATTGTATTAGGAACCTAACGGTAAAAATTGCATGTTTTTAACTCAACCCCAACATTTTTTATCAAATGTCAAAGAAAGGCCCAACGCATAGCTACGCACATTGTTTAGCAGGTAGATAAACTTTTTTTTGTTAACTTTGTTGTGAATGCGCGCGGGTCGTTTCAAAGATGGCACTCCGAACGCGGAATCGTATTGTTCTCATAAGGGTGGTTTGTTTGGGATGATAATTAATGCAAAAGAGTTCAATTTAATGCATCAGGTTCTCAAAATGTCCACCTCGTTGTTGTAAACACAAAGCCGCGCGAATTAGAATTTGGTGTGTCGCTCTCCTTATCATTTCGGGATCATTGCGAATATCATTCGCACAGTTTATTATGCGGTCACGCAAATCGGCCTCACTGTTGATGGGGGTACTGTAGACGCGTTGCTTCATGGTCCCCCATAGGAAATAATCAAGGGGCGTCAAATCGGGTGAACGCGCAGGCCACCCTACAGGTCCTTGCCGGCCGATCCATTTGTCATGATAATTTTCGTTTAAAAATCTTCTTACATTTGTAGCGTAATGGGCAGGACATCCGTCCATCTGAAGAAACATCCTTTGACGCACAGCCAGTGGGACATCTTCCAATAACTGAGGCATATCATCTCTCAATAGACTTAAAAATCTTTCACCAGTCAACGTTCTCGGCAATATGACTGGTCCAATCAACATGTTATCGATAAGACCAGCCCAAACATTTATCGAAAACCTTACTTGGAAAGTAGATGACCGTTTCAGTTTCGGGTTTTCACCTGCGCGGCACCATCTGTGTAAATTTCGACAGTTAGTAATACCGTCTCTAGTGAATGTCGCTTCGTCCATCCATAGTATTTTTCTTGGAAAGTTTGGGTTTGCTCTGGTTTTTCTTTGAATCCATGTGGACATCACACACCTTAGACGCCAGTCTACGTCTTCATGTAGATGTTGCACCCTTTGATAGTGATAAGGATGCAATCCTTCTTTCTTTAAAATACGCCACACTGATTTTTGGGATATTCCGTGACGAAGAGCCAGTCGTCTAGTACTTATGGATGGATCAGCAAACAAATCACTTAATACTGCTTGTTCAGTAGCCGCATCAATAATTACTTGAGGTGGCTCGCGACGATCTCTACTTGATCCAAGTCCAGTGATCGACAACCTTCTGTGAACTTCCTGGAAGTTTCGGGCAGATGGCACTGGTTGCCTGTTAGGATACGCAGCTATGTAAGCCGCGCGCGCAGCTCTGGCACTTCCTTGTCCCACTCCATAATAAAAATGTATGTCGGCGATGTGTGCCGGGGAAAATTCACTTAAACGCGGCATCATGTAGCAGCGAACGAAAGTTATGAAAGTCCAGCGAACGAAAGTACCGAAACACATGTAGCAGCGGCGAATAATTCGGAGCGACTGCCAGTCTGACATCTGTCATAATTCAAGTTCCTTTGGCTGGCCCTACCTCCCCGACCTGCGCACATTCAAAAGAAAGTTTATCTACCTGCTAAACAATAGCTATGCGTTGGGCCTTTCTTTGACAGTTGATAAAAAATGTTGGGGTTGAGTTAAAAACATGCAATTTTTACCGTTAGGTTCCTAATACAATGAAGAATAACTTAAAGTTATAAAAAAAGAAGGTGATGGGGGCATGTTATTGAGAAATTTTACAATTTTTGTAAAAATTAATGAAAAAAAATCAGATTTTTGCCAAACAAAAATGTTTATTTTTAAATGTGGCTATTTTTTTTCCATAATTTTTATTTTATGACGACACCTAATTACTTCCAAACATTATAGAGTTTGTTTCATCGTGATAAATCGTTTAGTTTAAAAGTTACACAGTTTTGTATACACTGGGGTCACAAAAGCAAACAATTTTTTTTAAAAATCCATAAAAAATATAAATAAATATTTAGATTTTTTTTAACATTTTTTCCGTCGATAAAATTAAGCATAGATTCCCTCATTTCGATATGTGCACATTATAAAGACTCACACTGTATAAAGAATAATGGTCAATATCACATAGAAGTATGCCGAGAAGTTGACACGCAAAATATAACACAATACGGAATAGTATCTGCCAATCCTGTGTTACTTAGGGGAAGAATTCAGTCCAGACATCGGCAGGCTCGGATATATTATGTATATGTTACGGCTAAAATCCGAAGTGCGGTTACACCTAGTTTTAGCCGGATACAACTAGTTGTGGCCGGTAGCAGTTGGATAAACTTAGATGTAGGCTGAAAGGTTGGTTAGGTTAGAACTGTGACGACACAACGGCTGCCGTAGCACCGCTCGCTCCGCTCGTTCGGCTCGTACGTTATGTAGTCAGGTCACAGTACTAACCTAACCTAACCTACTTTTCAGCCCACACCTAAGTTTAACCAACTGCTACCGGCCACACCTAGTTGAAGCCGGCTAAAACTAGTTGTAGCCGCACTTCGGGTTTTAGCCGTAACATATATATACTGTATGTAGAAATTGCGCATGGAAGAGAAGCCATAATGGGCCACTACTGTAGCTGTATTGTGGGAAAAAGAACCCTCGGCTGCTGTTCTCACGCGATTGCTATTGTCTGGTACTTAGGATGGGGCAGATATCAACCTAATCTTAGTCCCCCAGCACTATTTTTAGACAATATAATTGTAAGACACGACGTCGAAAATGAGGCTAATGATGAACCTAGCGACGATGTTGTCCAAATGTAATATGTTATTTTTAAAATAAAAAGTTCTCCATAAGACCAGTTTTTTTGTTTTTAACCAATACATAATAAATGTAAAAATGTAATGTAATGTGTGTGTGTGTGTGTGTGTGTAATGTATGTAATGTAATGTGTGTGTGTGTGTATGTAATGTATTTGAAGATATGACTAGTAACTAAATAGTAAATGTCGCTTGGGGAGGACAAAAATATGCTTTGTAACAAGAATTATTCCATAATGTATGAAAATATTAGTTAGTCTTTAAACTGATATAACTCAGTCCAGACTGAGTTTTCGATATAAGACCCCATACAATAATTCATTCATAATATTATTCTGCACCGTTTTTTTCATGTTTGATCGACTGCCGCCAAAAAAACAATACACACCAGTCTTCATACTAATTTGGCCATTGTCTTTTGAAAAAAGTTAATTTTGTAATTTTTTTTATGTCATAAATGTCTAAGTAGAAATTTATAGACTGATTTGTGTTAAGTAAATAAACGTTGTTTAATTTTGAAAATACAAATTGTTTTTTTTTATTTCAAGTAAATTTAACATAGGGGAGACTGGGGACACTTGATCCCCCCTTTTGTTTTTGGTCCATACTGTCCTCATTTAGTATCGTATTTTAAATGTGTTTGTATTAAAAGAGGTGAAATTTCATTTGAAATAATTGCTACATATACCATTAACCTCAGTTTATAAATAATGTAAACAACCTACCAAAACTAAAAGAAGACAGTAGTATCAAGTGTCCCTTACTTATGGGTGACTTGATCCTCCCCTATGGATGACTCGATCCCGGGGGGATCAAATCTCCCTTATGTAGGGGACACAGGGTACTATTGCTCTGTTTTCAGGATTCGGTATTTTTATTTTCAAATAAAAGATTATGAAATTACTTAAATCGCTTTTATTGTCATCTAACAAACAAAAATATACTTCTAACTCAGTCATATAGTCATTCTATCAAAAGATAGACAACAAGCATTTGTGGGTAGTATCTACCATTTATTGCAAAATCAGTAAGTAATATCTAAAAAACAATCAACAAACAATATTTTCTTTAATCTTAAAAGTAATAATTAATCTTAAAGGTAATCAAGTCTTTTCATTTCAACTGAGATTCATTTGCCTACTTAATCCTATCGACCTATTTGATATTAAACTTTCTCAAGGATTTTGGGAATTCGATGCTGATAACTCTTTTTGACGATGATTTCTGCTTTGGATTAGGTAGCTTCTTCACTATTTGATATTTTGCAACTGCACCAATATCATCTTTAATGGGCCACTTGAAACACTTGTCGTTTATTTTCTTAGCGAATTTGATGTCATACCCTGCTTCTGATTCGTTAATGATCTGTCCAACAAATCTATGGACAAGATTCTTTTCAGACACTAAATTCACAATAACCCAGTCAAAACAGTTGACTATTGTAATATTGGTGACGTCTGTATTTTCCGATTCGCTAGAAGACACATCACTTTCGCTAAAAGGGCTCAAGTCTGATTCTGGCGATGGTGGTACTTGCTCATCCTCTGACGTTGTGAGTTCGTCGTCTTGTGAATTTAGGTTACGTTTTACTTTCTTGGCTTTGATTTTGCAAATCTTCTTCTGTTTCTTTAGTTGTCTAGCTGCCCATTCATTTTCGATGGCCAGTTTTTCGGGTATGTCAGTCAAAATCTTGGTACTGCCTCTTTTTCTTCCTTTTCCGGAGCCCTTTCTCGGTCCTGCTTTCGGATGAGGTCTAATAATTTCAGGACTTACAAATCCTGACGTGGAAGGAACCGGCATGAGCAAAGACTTTAATGGACTTTTGAGGGTTGGTGTTTGAAGTGTAGCAGACGATGTTGGTCTATTATCGGGAGAACGTTCAAGATTAGCTCTTGCAGCAGGAAAATTTGCCAAAGTAAAAAAAGATGCAGTGTTATTTACGGGTCGAGATACGGTTGCATCATTGTACATTTCACTATCCGAAATATCAGATGTCACATCATCGTTTGTAACTGGGGCCGTGGCCGATAAAGCATTTGAAGCGGTAACAGAATTTGTTGCAGGCCGCGACTCAGCAGTTAGAATAGGTTTTTCAATATTTGCTGCTGGTATTGTTGTGGCACATAAAACGGCTTCAGCATTCCCTGTAGGCAGAGACTCAGTGGCAAGGACGAATTCTTCATTATAAGTCGGAAGCACAAGCACAGCAGCATCAGAAGAGGGACCGGATAACAAAGATGGCAAAGCAACTCGTGGGATTATTTCGGTTTCATGCTGCGTTGTTGGTTCCACAATCAATGCAGGCGAAATAATTCCAATGCCCTGATTATCTCCGTCCGGCCTGTCCGTTACGTATGAACTTAAGAATTCATCGTCTGTGAATATATCAGGATTGAAGGGGGAAATTCCAGTAATAGAAAAACTTTCCTGTATGTTTCTGGGAGTCATCGCATTTGGGTAGGCATTGCCTAAGCATCCAGCCAAGTCATATATTGTTAATGGCCGCCCAGGGTGATTGACCATCCAGTTATCACACGCAGTATTATAGTATGATTTCATCGTCCCAAATAGTATCCGGTCCAGTGGTTGCAGTTTTTGAGATGTGTGGGGTGGTATAGTTAATAGGTGAATTCCATTTTCTTTGCTGAAATTTATAGACTCCACCGTTAAGTGAGACTCGTGGTTGTCAAATATAATAAGACATGGACTATCCTTGGAAAACATCTCACATGCTTCAGAAAGAATTTCAAGTACAGTAAAAAGTTTGGTCCAGTCATCCATCCGCTAGGATGTGGAGCTCCTTCTGTTCCTGGTGGTCCACCATCTATCATTCTTTGTTGCCAGTTTTTACGAGGGAATATCATAAACGGGGGCAGATGATTTCCCAAAGCGTTTATAGCTGCACACACAGTAACAAGCTGGCCACGCTCCCCTGACGTTACTTTGGATACCTGCTTAAGACCTCTGCGTGCAACAATTTTTTTCGGTTTGTGGACTGTGGTAATGCCCGTTTCGTCAATATTCCAAATTTGATCTGGACGAAAATTACATCTGTCGTACAAACTTTTTAAATTTTCAAAAAACTGGCCAACATTGTGTTTATTAAATGCTGTGGCGCGAGACAAGCTTGTGGCTTCAGGAACTCGCAGGGATAGTTCCCGATGGCGATTCATGAACCCATAAAACCAATCATACGTGGCTGATTCATGTTCTGCCCACTTTGGTGGATACTTTTTTTGGTTGTTATAAGCATATTGGTAGGCAAGTTGTCGAACAGTCTTTGGTGTCAATCCGTAATAGAGTTTGCTAGCCATAATTAAATACTCGACTAACTCATTTTCTTCCACGTTTGTAAACACTTGTGAGTGTCTATAGTTTGGAGCATATTCAATTTGTTCATCCTCTGTAGCATTTCTTGTTTTTCGAACATACCTTTTTAAAGTCATGACTGCTATTCCGTAAACTTTTGCAGTTCCACGAATACTTTGGCCGCCCAAAACTTCTTGTACAGCAGACTCCAAGTTTTCTTTATCTAGAGGTATTCTCTTTCGAGCACCTTCTCTCGTTTTATACTTCCTCGGCATAATGAAATTGAAAGAAAAAGAATCGCTTAAACTTAAACTGAGGGACACTTGATCCGGGGTGATCAACTCTCCCGTACGAATGTGTACCAAGTGTCCCCTAACCAGTATACGTTAAGAAATGATTGTCTACAAAAAATCTGTTTAGACTTCGCTGTTTTTCTGTATTTAGATGACGACGACATCGACAATCACTCGTGTTAAAACACTTAAACACTTCGAACAACTTTCACAAACAATTGAATAAACAAAATTAAAACTTACGAAAAGTATTACTGCACCGCTCCAAACACCAAACAATCCGTCATTTGAAAAGCTGTCCAGTTTAACAGTTGACACTGCTTTACAAAGTTTTTGGGTATAATAAACGAAAAGTGTTGCCAGTCGAAAATTATCCAATGCTTTTAGAAGTTCTGAAAATATCGTGTACCTAGTCTCCCGAAAGGATCAAGTGTCCCCAGTCTCCCCTATAAAATAGGCTAGAAATCTAATAAATATGAATAAGTTAGCTGCATATTTTAATTCTACAAAAATATTTGCTGTTGAAATGGTGTCTCGTGTACTACCACGTCAGTTGAATTGTAAAAATTGAGCCACGTCAGTCGCAGAGGGTTAAGCATTTTTATACCCGTCGTAATTTCTAAACGAAAGATCCGAATTGAATAATTTTAATAGGAATTTACACGTACTTAATCAACCTTGATGATGAAACTATTTATTTGGGTACGGATTAGTACCATGTTTATGAAAACACCTTCGCAAGTACCTAATGCATTATTTTATAACAGATTTGATTACCATTAAACATGTTATAGTGAGCCAACCTTAAAAGATAGACATGTGCTATCGCAGATTTTTTATAGAACTTTTTAAGAGGAACAATCCTGTCATACATGATTTTTGTGTAACTTTTTAACCGTTTACGCAGCGCACGCAACGGAAGTTCGCAAAAGGAATGAATTTTCCCCGTTTTTGCAACATTTTTATTGATGCTCCGCTCCTATTGGTGGTAGCGTGATGTTATACAGAGTTGATATGACAGAGGGGCATTAAATTACACTACGTATACTATACGTGTTTAGTATTAATTCGATACGGTATAAAAATAAAAAGCACCAAAAATGAGATTTTTTTTTTCAACCAAACTAAATAGCTTACAAATCAGAGTAAAACGTAACCACCCTTTGTAAATTTTAACTGACCTTAGGTACCTTGGTAACAAAGCGGCAACGTCGCGCGCGCGCCGGAGCGCGCTCAGATTTTCGAAACACGTGTGGATTTTCCAAACTCCAGTACCGGAGGTTTTGACGATTCCAGATGCCGTTCCGAGTAAAAGTACTCTCATCGGTCCATATTACATTATTTAAGAAATGACGGTCTTCGGTTGTTTTATTTAGTAGCCATTAGCAGTAACTGTTCCTGACCGGCAAGTCTCTCGATAACAAAGCTTGCACCTTCCGATATTTATAAGGTTTGCGTTTGTTACGTTTTAGAACCTTGTGGATGGTTCTATGGGAAACCCTAAACTGCCGGGGCAGCTCTGTGGAGACTCGTTGTCGGGTTGCGGGATAAATGGTCTAAAATTCGTTCTTTCCAAGCAGCGGGTATTTGCCACGGTGGCACTCCCTCCTGTTGTGGCACTATACTTTTATTGTCCCGTATTCTTTGTACTGCCAATGTAAATTAAAATCATGTCAGTGTATTCTGACGCCGTGTAAGTTACACGAGGCACTGTTGAACACTAATTACATACACACAACCAAAGTTTAATTACGTGTCCTATCACAATAAAAAAACAGTCAATCACAAAAAAAAAACACTAACACTAAATAATATTAATCCCAAGTTACGTGTCCTGTCACAATAAAAATAAAAAATACTGTCTTAGACTTATTTAGATTTAGTGTCCTATCACAATAACAAAACAAAATCACAATTGTCAGCGCGCGAGTTGACAAAACAAAAGCGGCGCAGGAGCTTCCGTTTTACATAACATACGTTCCGAAAGGATAGCGATAGCATCAGCGCACTGAGGCCCTACTTACCGATCGCAAGGATCTAGGATGCAATAGCAACACACTGACCTATTTCTATTTCTTTTACGCGCGGGATGTTTTGCTATGATTGTCACTCTCGTAACGAAAGTGCAAGTTTGTGTGTATTTATTGCTTCCTTGTTTGCATGGCCATCTTTTTAGTGAAAATATTTGGTTGTACTTGTGACTTGCGTCAGAGCGGCAACAACGCATCGTAGGTTATACTCAGATTTATCGTTTTAAGGTGCATGACCTATGCGTCAGCTGTTAGGAAAGATACATCGTGTTCAAACGGGGCGAAAACTTAAAAAATCATTTGCGGCTATACTACTGCTCCTATTTAATTGATTTTTGGTACAGAGCTTGAAAATGGTACCTAGTATAGGCAGTTTAAAGGAAAACCCCTCTGTCGTATCAACTTTGTATAGCCTATAGCCTTCCTAGGTAAATTAGCTATCCAACACTAAAATAATTTTTCTATTCGAACCAGTAGTTCCTGAGATTAGCGCGTTCAACCAAACAAACAAACTCTTCAGCTTTATAATATTATTATACAGGGTGTTTGGTAGAACGTTGAACATACGAAAATGGTGGTTAGTTGGGTTCATCTGCTACCCACTTGGCCCAAATTATTTGACTTTGGCCCCACCGTTTTTTTTTTTACTTTTTCTTAATTTTACAGAAAATTACCAGTTTTTTAACTTTAAATTCGAATATCTTTACTTGCGACGGGTAAAACAGGCAGGATGTTGTTTGGTATTAATGTCTAATAATAGCAGACTCTCATAAAATTATTGTTTGTTTTAAAAAAAAGTTTAGAGTCTTTAAAGGTGCAAAAAGATGTAAAAAAATACTTAGAGCAGCTTGACTTGCATTAAAAAAAAAACTAAAAGCGATCGAGAACTTAGGATTACATCAAAATACGAGTATCTCTGCTGTATGAGCTTACTAACAGTATGTAATTTACATTTACTACAACAAAAATTCAGGACTTATTTGACAATTTTATCAAGTAGGAGGTTTTGGACGAAACAGAAAATTAAAATGTTTTGCGAAATTTAAAACTGTAAAGTTGTCAAAAAATGTAGCAATCAATTTAAATGAGGGGATTACTTAAATTACCCATTCAAAGGGCCTTTTTCTGTTACCTAAATGTCAGTGGGTAATAAAACAATTAAATTACATTTAAATGAATTTATTCAATTAAGTAATTGCTCAAATTGACGCCGTCCATTTTCAATGCACGCGCGACATCTGCGTCTTATTTCAACGGTTGTCGTCCGCAGCAGCATCTCTCCTCTCATCACTTGGCATGCAGCATTAATTCTGTTGATTAATTCTTCACGCGTTTCTACTTCCGTGAAGTAGACAAGTTCTTTGGCTCTTCCCCACACGTAAAAGTCGAGCGGAGTGAGGTCGGGTGATCGCGGAGGCCATGGGATTGGTCCGCCTCTGCCAATCCACGAATTGGGGAAACAATTGTTTAGTAGCTCGCGTACGCTCAGACTCCAGTGAGCTGGGCAGCCATCATGCTGGAACACGATAGGGGCCTGTCTTCATCAAATGCTTCTTGTAGTAATGGTGGTAGATCTTTGATCAAAAACTCTAAATAATTGCTCCCATTAAGATGTTCGGGCAAAAAATGGGGCCCTATGAGCCTGTTTCCAATCACTCCGGCCCAGACATTGACTGAAAATCTTCTTTGGAACCCTCTTCGTCTCTTCGTATGGGGGTTTTGATCTTTAGGGACCCAATGATGCAAATTATGCAAGTTGGTAATCCCTTCTTTATCGAACTTAGATTCGTCCGTCCACAGTATGCTCCGCAAAAAGTTGACATCTTCTACATCAGTATGCAATTAGTGTTGGCGCGTCCATACGCTAACAACATGTCAGCGTATTCTTCACTGGTAAAGGTAGCCATTTTTCACCAAGAAAAACGTAATAGCGCACAGTGTTCGCTACCCCCAACGCCATCTATAGAAACCTTACGACAACTCGCAGGCTGCTCGATACTCAGCGATGTAGGCGGCGAGAAACAGTGGCGACATTCGACGCGATAAACCGCATAACGACCTGCGCGCGCAACCATTTTTCTCGAACATAAAGGCCCGTATATAAATGTCGGGTCACTCTGTTTTTTTTGGGTCCTTGGAGTAAACACCTGAATTTGAGGAAATATCTTGTCCTTTTTATTTACAAAAAAAAAAAAAAAATCCAAGTAGACGCCGAACCATTGGTCCTTCTGAGCCAAATTATTAAGAACAACGAAGAGGACTTTAATACGTGGTGAAGTTTCAAGCATTCGTCGCATTATTACGAAGAAGAAGTTCACCCGTCATTACAAGAACACTTGCAACGAGTACCCACCTACCTTCAGGACTTCGAGTGGACTAGAGGAGTGGCAGGTCTGACTTTCCTACCAATTACCCATCCTATCTCGGTCTGTGTTTAATATTCGTGTTGTATTCCTAGTTGTTGAGCGGCGGTGCCCAGCCGGTGTGATAACCCCACGCCGTGAGTTGTAAGCTCGCGGGTCTGAGCGGGCGGTACGGGGCGCAAGTCCACATCACACAGGAAAGTTTACAGTGAGTACTCTTGTGTTCTTAATATTCCTTAAAATGAGTGAAGCTAAGATGTCGGAACTTGTTAAGAAAAGAGCAATAGTCAAAGGTCGGTTAACGTTATTAGAAAATTATATTAAAAAGTGTAAATGCCCATTAGATGACCAACAAATATTAGAGTTACACTTACGCGTAGATAACAGTTCGAGTTTGTTATCTAATTACACCGAGATACAAAGTTTAATTGAAGAAAACACGGACGAGCTCGATCTTCCAAAACAGTTGGACGACCGAGACCGTTTCGAAGACCAGTACTTTAGGACAGTAGCTTCTGCCAAACTCTTGCTGCAGAAGGAGGTACCTGTAAATAATACTATGGTAGTCACGAAAAGTAAAATGTGTGTAAAGTTACCGGACATTAAAATACCTACCTTTGACGGTTCGTACGATAGCTGGTTGGAGTTTAAGAATTCTTATTGTAGTATGATCCACGAGCGGGAGGATTTAGATAGTATACAAAAGTTCCATTATTTACGATCGTCGTTAACGAATAGTGCATCGCAGGTTATTAGTGCATTGGAGTTTACGGCCGACAATTACTCTCACGCATGGGAGTTACTAGAGAATCGTTATAACAACCTACGGCTATTGCAACATAACCACGTAAAGTCCCTATATACGATTCCTTCTTTACATAAAGAATCGGCTTCACAATTAAGGAAACTTATAGACACTGTGCTAAGAAACCTACGTGCGCTTTCCTCACTGGGGGAACAAACGCATGCGTGGGACACGTTAATTATTTATTTGGTTGTTTCGAAGTTAGATCCCAGTACTGAACGTGAATGGGAACAGTATCAAGGTACACTTTATAATGCGAACACTAAGCCGCTATTCGTTAAGTTAGACGATTTACTTAAGTTTCTCAAGGACAGGGCGGATATGTTAAGACATTATTAAGGTAAACCACAGTAAACATTCACATGACAACAAAAGTAGTGAACAAATACAAAACAAAAAACAATCTACTTATAGTTACGTCGCTACGAATGCTGGTCGTAAAAATAATAATAACACTTCGAAAACGAGCAAACGTGGTCCGCGCGTGTGTGTGATGTGCAAAGGTAATCATTCGCTTTATGCGTGTTCCAAGTTTATTAATTTACCTATTCAAGATAGGATTCACTTCATAAACTCAACAAATATTTGTAAGAATTGTTTACGTTCAGGTCATGCGGTGCAAGAGTGTACATTCGGCCCTTGTAGGCTGTGTCACCTTGAAAAGCATAATAGTTTGATTCATGTCGATAGCGGAGACAACGTGAACGTGGTAGGTGCGAATAATACGCAGTCGCAGCCGTCCACTAACGTTTCTAATAATGTCTCAACTTCGTTACATTCATCAGCTGACAGTACCGACTCGCTTTGCAAACAAACGTATTCCGTGTTACCTACCGTACTGCTGTCCACAGCGCTGGTGGACATTGCAGATAATAATAATGATTATCATCACACCGCACGCGTGCTCCTTGACAATGGTAGCCAACAGTGTTTTATTAGAAAATCTTTATGCGATAAGCTAAATGCAAGTTTAATACAGTCCACTTGTCAAGTTACGGGTGTCGGTCATTCGATCGCGAAGTCTACCCACACTTGTAAAATATTATTACGTTCGCAAGATAAGCGTTATCATACTAATATTGAATGTTTAGTGTTGCCGTGTATTACTAATAGGTTACCGGCATCTTATATAAATGTAAATAATATTAGTATCCCAGACAATATTCAACTGGCTGACCCCACCTTTCATTCGCCGTCGGATATTGATATCCTGATAGGTGCAGATAAGTTTTGGGATTTGTTGATTGATGGTAAAATTAGGTTGAAAAATGGACCTTTTTTGCAAAATACTAAGCTAGGGTGGATAATGTCTGGACCTTTGTATAATAATAATAACGGCCTGCGCATTAATCAGGTTCAGTGTAACTATTCGCAAACATTAGATACACAATTAAAACAATTTTGGGAACTCGAAGAGATTCCCAACGCTGGGAATATCCTTAGTGCCGACGAGCAAAAATGCGAGAATATTTTCATTGAAACGACAACACGTACTCAAGAAGGTAAATTCTCTGTGTGTATTCCTTTTAAGGAATCGCCTGCAGTTCTCGGAGAAAGTTACAGTGCGGCTGAAAAACGTTTGTTTTCACTTGAACGTAAGTTCACTCGTTTCCCCGAATTTAGGGAAAAATATATTCATTTCATGAATGAATACGAAAGTCTCGGTCACATGAGTCGTGTAGATACATACGGGTCACCTCACTATTTCTTACCACACCACGGTGTAATAAATGAAAACAGTAGTACCACTAAATTGCGCACGGTGTTCGATGCTAGCGCAGTGACATCTACAGGCAAGTCGATGAACAGTATACAATTTATTGGGCCGCCGCTTCAAAACGACATTTTTTCCATATTATTACGCTTTAGGCAGTACAAATACGTAGCATGTGCCGACGTGGAGAAAATGTACCGTCAAATTTTAGTATAGCCAGATCAACGTGACTTACAATTAATTCTGTGGCGTAAAAATCCGTCGGACCCAATAGGTATATATCGCCTTAATACCGTGACATACGGCACGGCATCAGCGCCTTATCTGAGCATGAGGTGTCTGAACCAGCTGGCGCGTGAATGTGAGGATGAACAGGTAGCTACTGTGATTAGGGATGACTTTTACGTGGATGATGTGTTAATGGGTAACGATGACTTAAGTAGTTTATTTGACATGTGTGATACGGTCACTAATACGTTAAAATCTGCGTGTCTTCCATTACGTAAATGGATATTTAATTTGGACATCACTGCCCATGACATATCAAAAAGATTGGCATTAGGAGATCAGTCAAAAATAAAACAAAACAAAACAAAACTTCAAAACGTCAAAATAAAACTTTAGGTATGGGATGGTTCAATAAAAATGATGAATTACATTTCACATCACGAGTAAATAATAATAATACGAACCCATTAACTAAACGTAGCATGTTGTCAGTGATAGCGCAGGTGTACGACACAATGACAACGAGCAAAAATTGTTATGCAAAAGTTATGGTTGTGTAAAATAAATTGGGACGACCCAGTTCCTAATGATGTTATGTTATCTTGGGATAAATTTATTAGTACCCTACAATGTTTACATACAGTACGCATTCCGCGTTGTGTAATGAGTTCGCACTCACAATACATAGAATTACATATTTTTAGTGACGCTTCTCAGTGTGCATACGGCGCATGCGCGTACGTACGTACATACTCAGATAACTCAGCTGTTACTTGCAAGTTACTCTGTGCCAAAAGTAAGGTCGCGCCTTTGAAACCAACTAGTATACCTCGTCTAGAATTATGCGGGGCACTGATCGGCGCACGTTTATACAGAAAAATAAGTAGTTCATTACGGTTGACCTTTTATAAAACTTTCTTTTGGACAGATTCAACCATTGTCCTTGGGTGGCTTCGAATGTCGCCTCACTCGTTGAAAAGCTTCGTTCAAAATAGAGTAGTAGAAATAAATGAGCTTACGAGTAATGCTGTATGGTCGCATGTAGGTACTAAAAATAATCCTGCGGACTTAGTCTCACGCGGTGTCAGCTTGGACACACTCGCTAAATGTAGTCTGTGGTGGAATGGTCCACCATTCTTGCAGTGTCATGAGTTGATGGAGTCGCAGCAGGACACAGTCTCGCATTCTGACTACTCTACTGACCTACCGGAGCTGAAACCACATACTACAGCAATGGTTTGTGACGTCACACAAAATACATTTATTAATTTTGAACGGTTTTCTTTGTATAATCGCATAAGGCGTACAGGTGCGTATGTATTGCGTTTCATCCATAATTCGCGCACACAACGGCACGATCGCATTATAGGGCCGTTATCAGTAAATGAGTTGCGGGCGTCAACGCAAATGTTAACGCGACTCGCACAACGGGAATCTTTTCCTAGTGAATATATTAAATTGAAGGGGAGCTTACCATTACAAACTAATAGTGCAATTTCTAGCCTTAACATATTCTTAGACAACCATGATATCATAAGAGTAGGCGGACGCTTAACTAACTCGCCTAACTTCGAGTATGATAAAAAACACCCTAGCTTATTATGCTGTAAACATCGTTTCACATTATTACTCTTTCAGCATTTCCATGACAAACTTCTCCATGCTGGTCCCCAACTGCTACTTGCTACTGTGCGTGAGAGTTGGTGGCCATTAGGGGGAAGAAATCTGGCTAGAAAGGTGGTTCATCATTGCGTCCGCTGCACGCGACTTAAGGGAAGGACCGTTTCCCCAATCATGGGCAACTTGCCTGCGGAGCGGTTGGAACCGGGTTTTCCTTTTATTCGCTGTGGAGTCGACTATGCTGGACCCATATCTGTACTGAACCGCAAAGGTAGGGGGGCTAAACTTGAAAAGGGGTACATATGCCTGTTTGTTTGCTTTATAACGCGAGCCATACACCTTGAACTAGTCAGTACCCTTTCTGCACAAGAGTACCTATTAGCACTAAAAAGGTTTATATCCCGTCGTGGAAAGCCGGCTCAAATTTTCTCGGATAACGGGACAAATTTTGTTGGAGCCATGAAAGAAGTTAAATTAATGTTTAATGAGCATTCACCTCAAATTATTGATAACTTAAGTAGTGATGATATAGAGTTTAAATTTATACCGCCTTACGCTCCTCATTTTGGGGGATTATGGGAGGCAGGAGTTAAATCTTGTAAACACCACCTGAGGCGGGTCATGGGTACCGCCAATCTAACTTACGAGGAGTTCGGAACGGTGTTGGCACAGATCGAAGCCGTCCTGAATTCCCGTCCAATGTTTCCTATGTCCTCAGACCCACATGACCTTCTTCCACTTAGCCCGGCCCACTTCCTGATCGGCCGGCCGCTCCTCTCACCAGCCTGCAAAGACCTGACAGAAGAGCCAATTAATCGCCTGACACGATTCCAGAGGGTTGAACAAATGAGGCAACAGTTCTGGAAGCGGTGGTCAACCGACTACATTTCAGAGCTTCAGACCAGGACCAAATGGAAGACTCACAATCAGGACTTAGCTTTGAACACCCTTTTTTTTTTTTTTTTTTTTGTGGATGGGAAATCATCAAATGACTTCTCCCGCTCTGGGCGGAGCGGGAGGGCGTGTCAGACTTTTACTGACTAAAACCCACCCGTGTTCCTTCTGTTGCCTGTGCCGGGGCCACGGTAACTCTTTCGAACATCCCGCAACCCTAGCTGGCATCGGCCCTAGCGGACCCCGTCAATAGTGCTGACATCTCTTTGAGGCGCGCGTGGAACACGACGCGCCGTCGACTCGGGCCTGGTCCTTACCAGACGGCGAGCTACCCATTGCTCGCCGTCCGCAAGCCCGCGCCTACGGTGGCCGGGAATCGGCTGCCAATTCCCGACGCCCAGGGCGTCTCCTGCGGCGACTAGGGGCGTGAGGGTGCAAAGCTTGCCTCTCCCTCACGCGTCCCGCCTCCTCCTTCACGAGCATTACTGCTTCGCAGAAGGAGGTAATGGCTTCCCATGCACTCTCGCTCCGTACCATGGCCTGGACCAGGGCCGGACGCGAGAGATCGCCGCCGCCGATCGCTTCCGCGAGGACACGGCGGTGCTCCGCCCAAGCCGGGCAGACCTCCACCGTATGCTCCACCATGTCCTCCGGGCGATCCACACAGTGGTGACACCCGGGCGATTCCTCCCGCCTTATCCGGAACAGGTACCTCCCGAAGCACCCGTGTTCGGTGAGGACCTGCGTCAGGCGGAAGGTGAGGACGCCGTGGCGCCTCTCCAGCCACTCCTCAAAGAGGGGACTTATCGCCGCAATTGTGGCGTGCCCAGCGCTGGGTTGCGACAATCGCACTCTCCATGCCGCCATGAGATCCTGCCGGAGCTCTGTCCGCCGTGCCACGATTTCTCGCGGCAACAGAGTTACGCCCCGGCGTCCTGCCTCCTCGCGCCACTCCCACATGTGCGCGAGGACTTTTGCCTCCAGATCCCATGGCGGTAATCCGGCAAGGAGGTTCGCCGCCTCCCCGGAGACCGTGCGGTATCCCCGGGCTAACCGGATGGCCATGACCCTCTGGGACGCGTTCAATCGACGTACCGGTCGTCGCCTCACGGAACGCGCCCACACCGGAGCTCCGTAAAGGAGCTTTGAACACCCTTGCCGTCATTAAGGAGGACAACTTACCACCTCTGAAATGGCGCATGGGCAGAATTGTAAAGGTGTTCACAGGAACCGATGGTGTAAGCCGTGTAGCTGAACTCCAAACAGCGACAGGCTCTGTGCAGCGAGCCTTTTCCAAAATCTGTCCACTTCCGGTGCCACCGACGACGAGTGGTGGCCAGGATAACAGCGAAGTTGACGCCGCCGGCGACGCAGCAATTTAGTTTTGAAACCAGAGGATTCCAAGGCGGCCGGCATGTTCGCTACCCACAACGCCATCTATAGAAACCTTACGACAACTCGCAGGCTGCTCGATACTCAGCGATGTAGGCGGCGAGAAACAGTGGCGACATCTCGACGCGATAAACCGCATAACGACCTGCGCGCGCAACCATTTTTCTCGAACATAAAGGCCCGTATATAAATGTCGGGTCACTCTGTTTTTTTTGGGTCCTTGGAGTAAACACCTGAATTTGAGGAAATATCTTGTCCTTTTTATTTACCAAAAAAAAAAAAAAAAATCCAAGTAGACGCCGAACCACACAGGGACAAGAAACTTAACAGTACAGTAACAAGAAACTTAACAGACAGATAACACAACAAGTAATTAACAAAACGACTCGGAACGAAAACAGAAGTGACCGGCACAAACGATCGCAGAGGCAGTTAAGTCTCGACTGATTCAAATTATTCAAAATCATCGTTTTGTCCTCTTCAGCGGGCCCCGCCGGGAGCGAAAGAGAAAAAAACATGCCTTATGACTGCGCACGAGTGAGACAAAATGTTTACCTGCTTAGTGCTCCCGACCCCAGGTAACAAAATGTAAGTGGTTTAGTTTTCCTAGAAATTTCGCAACAAAGGAGTCTGTGCAGTGACTGGTAACAGAAAAAGGCCCTTTGAATGGGTAATTTAAGTACTCCTCTCATTTAAATTAATTGCTACATTTTTTGACAACTTTACAGTCTTAAATTTCGCAAAACATTTTAATTTTCTGTTTCGTCAAAAACCTCCTACTTGATAAAATTGTCAAATAAGTACTTTTTGTTTTAGTAAATGTAAATTACCTACATACCGTTAGAAAGCTCATACAGCAGAGATGTTTTGATGCTATCCTAAGTTCTCGATCGCTTTTAGTTTTTTTTTTAATGCAAGTCAAAGTTATGCTCTAAGTATTTTTTTACATCTTTTTGCACCTTTAAAGACTAAACTTTTTTTCCTACTAACATCTGTACCAAACAATAATTTTATGAGAGTCTGCTATTATTAGACATTAATGCAAAACAACATCCTGCCTGTTTTACCCATCGCAAGTAAAGATATTTGAATTTAAAGTTAAAAAACTGGTAATTTTCTGTAAAATTAAGAAAAAGTAAGAAAAAAAACGGTGGGGCCAAGGTCAAATAATTTGGGCCAAGTAGGTAGCAGATGACCCCAACTAACCACCATTTTCGTATGTTCAACGTTCTACCAAACACCCTGTAGATTTCCTTTACGAGTGTCTTGACATTTTTTAATGTGGCGAATACAATGAATTTATATTCATTGTATTGTGTCAACATTTTCGAAGCAAGGAAAATTATACAGTCTTTATAAAATGACTAGTGTAATAAATGTTTTTGGTAGTTCTTCTTTATTTCCATTCAAAACACTAAAACAACGAAGTAAATAGTCTTTCACACATGTAAAATCAGTGAATGTTCTAACATTTGCTGCTACTAACGCAGATGAATCGTCTGTTATATCGATGCCTTAGTTCACAATTGCACTAACTACGAAAGGAGATCCGCAAACAGTCCTAATAAATTAGGCCTCAATAAACAAAAATGAAATAATTTGGGTTTTCAAGGAGTAATATTAGTCTATAATCCTGTGTAATTAGTTTTGTGATATAACATGGGATATAAAAAATAAAAAAAATAAAAACTTTATTTCAGACAGTTTCCCATTAACATATTTGTTTCCGCTCTTTTATTAGGTTATGAGTTTTAGTGATTTTAATATGAGGTGAAACTTACAGAATGTTGAATTTAAATTCCTTAGCTGCACATGGTCAGGGATTAAAAAAAAAACCAATTCAAGTTAATTGAAAATATTTTATTAATTGTTTTCCACATCATCGGTTATTAATATATTATCGAGATGTTGGGCGGGAGGTACCACATTGTCTTGGTACCTAGCCCACCCTAAGTACCATATTATACATAAAATATGTGCACAGCAGCTTACTGTTCTCTTGCCTACATTACAATTGCAATAGTGTTGTAGTATTGCGTCCCTACCGTTAAGAGAGCCGTCGACCAAAATATAAACAAAATATATTTTACGGCCTACATGGCGCGATTGTATTTTGCCTCTTAGCAGCCAAATACTATTTTCAGTCGACAGCTCTCTCAGTAGACTGCTGTCAACCTCTCTGCATACCTCAATAGTGAAAGATCCATTGGCTCTTATGTGCTCGCCGTAATAGGAACGTGCCTGTTTTATTTGATACGTTCCTAAACACACCAAGATCAGTTTATTGTAGGTGAGCCGGGGAAAATCACTGACATTATTGTCATCCACATTTATTCTTTGAAAATTCGTTCGTCTTCTATTTAAGTTATTATTAATAACTATAGTACGTAGACTATTTTCTGATTTATTATATTAAGAATTTCCCCAGCATCATTCCTGTCTTTGATAAGAGGGTGAAAGGCATAAATCAGGGCAGCAGCTACAGTAAAATCTTTCATCAAATTGCGAGATGCGGCATTAAAATACTCTTGGCGAAAAAGCTTAAAATCACGTTTAAATCTACCATTAATAACCTCTATGACCCAACGACATATTGTCACTGCCCTGGAACGATTAGCCTCTAGTGTAGATAATTGTGTTTCACCCTCTTGAACTGTGGCTGGCGTATAAACACGGTACCCACAATTGTTTAGTAATGACAGAGAGTCTCTAAAGCCCCTATCCAGTATAAAAACATCATTTGGAGCAAAGAAATCTTCTTAATGGTTGATTTTCATCACGGAATTCTTTTAACATTATTTCAGCATCTGATGTTGTTGCTGGAAGGGGCCAAGCACTTCGATAATATATCCGTCTGTGCTGACAATTATAAACATTTTTACAAGGTTTCGATACTTCTGTAAAGAATAAGTATTTTTTTGATATAAATAATTGGCACTCTTTTGTACATAAACATAGGTACCATTGGCTATCACAATTGCACTGGTTCTATTGTTGTCTCCATAAATCCCATTGGGAATCATAAGATTTCTCTGGGCAATTTGTTCTCTGGTTATGTGATTTACACCTAAGTGCAGAGGGACATAGTCTTGTACTAGGAAATCTCTAGCCCGTGATATTAAAGAGGATGTTGTCCTTGTTGGTACTTGAATTAACCCTTTACTGCATGATTTTTTATTTATGTTAGAAAAAAATATATGTGGTAGGATCCACTAAATAAATAGACACGTGTTTCAGGATTTTTCTTTTTATTGAATAGTTTCAGAAAATTTTCCACTTTGGATCACATTTGGTACATTGAGCACAAAATGAACTTTTACACTTTTTAAAACAATAAAAACTTACCTTAGTACCAATATTTAGATAACTTTAACGAGACTTGTCGATAACTGAGATTTGTATTTTTTACACAATTTCGTAAATCAAAAACTCGCTCCGCACCGGTTCTTACCTGTTCACTGACTTTGATGAAGGATGTAGTTCACACAACTTGCTTATAGATGGCGGTTTTATAAATAAAATGAAGCTCGTCTGAGACGAATTTGACACAGTGTGCATAAAATAAGAAAATCAGTTTGAAACTTAAAAATATTTAAGATATTATGGCTTAGTTCATTTATGAACCACGATGCGGTAAAGGGTTAAAGAAGAGATTCTTTCAAATGGGTCTCCTGTTCTTAATTTGATTAAATATGCTGCTAGGGCAAGCGATCCATTACGCATTTGTGAGAGCCGAGGTACTTCATTAAGTATTTCAGCAAATTGCTGTTTAGTTCGACCAAACCAATAGTGGACTAAATGGTCTGGCATATTCTCAATATTATTAAAATCTATACTTAGAGGACTTGCATTTAATGTCATCAAGTCCTGTATTTGTAAAGCAGTAAACATGTGGTTGCTATTGTGTGGGGGATTATTCAAAAAATCCCATGAACCATGACTTACATGTCTGGAACATACACGGTTATTCATAAGAACATAAAAATTGTAGTTTTTTAGAAGAAATTGTCTTAGAGAGAATGGTATGGTAAGACGTTAGTGCGATGGCAGACCGAGACAAAGCAACGATTTTGTGACTCTGCAGCTCTTGCATATAGAGGCATCATTATGTGATCTCGAACATTTGGTGGTACCTCAATAGTAGGCTCAGCTCAGGAATAGGATTGTCACTGGATTCTCTTGATGTTCTGACTACATGTGGAGCTTGGTCAGCACGCTGCCAGCATGGATGACAAATAGAGCTTGTAGCAGTTACCTATAAAAAAACATGTTTTATTTATATTCTATCAAAAATCCTAACACAAACTCAGAAAAATAGTAGAATCAGCGACTGCAGTAGAAAAAAAAATGAACTTGTTTATGAGGGGAAAAATAACACTATGCAAACAAAATGACTATTTTGAAAATCAATACATATTATTACTATGGAAAAAAAACATTGAATGTAATTCATTTATGTGGGGATTAACAACACTGTATAAACAATCCAGGACTAGAAACTTGTTTGTTACTCTTTAAATAGCTATATGTGCTGTCAGATTATTAAGTACTTACTTGTCGAGGGTGAATCCATTCTGTTATAACATCAAAAATATGGCGTTCACGCTGTGTTGAATCTTGTGTCAGTGTATGGGATCTCATGCGCAATAAAGATCTTCCACAACTAATGCTAACATGACGATGGCCAACATTCAAGTTAGATCCAATATTCGAATCAGCACTGGTTCCTGGCAATGACTGTGTAGACTGTGTAAACGTTGCATGGCTCTAGCATATGTACCTCGAGAATATAGATCAGATGGCTGGTTATATATTGAATCAGAAAATGAGCCTGAAAAGAAAATTACTCAATTTAATGATTATTTTGTTCGTACTTGGTTAGATGAAAATGCTTATTTCTCAAACAAATGGTCATTTTTTGATGTGTGTCATAAAACAAATAATGCCATCGAATCATGGAACTCGCGTTTTAACAGATTGGTAAAACCTAAACCAAACATTGCAATGTTTTTGGATACTTTACGTAAAGATTCCAATTATTATTTAACCCTTTATAATAAAAATCAGTATATTTCAATTAAAAGTCCTGAGAGAATAAAACTTCAAAAAAGAATCGAAGACATCGTAAGCCAATTGAATCGTGGCGAAATTAATATACAACTTTGTATTGAAAAATTACGAAATTAGTTGCTGGTAATATTGTATACATATATAACTGATTATTTTATTCCTAAAAGGTAACGACTGCGATTTTGATTGTGATTAAAGCCAAATATCTATTTTTATAATTCTCGTAAGTTTATTTTTTAACCTGTTATATACAGGGTGTGGCGTAAATAATGGATAATCCTGTATCTGGGAATGGAGGACCCCAAGCCCTATAATATAAAAAATTCTCAAACTAATATAACAGGTTAAAAAATAAACTTACGAGAATTATAAAAATAGATATTTGGCTTTAATCACAATCAAAATCACAGTCGTTACCTTTTAGGAATAAAATAATCAGTTATATATGTATACAATATTACCAGCAACTAATTTCGTAATTTTTCAATACAAAGTTGTATATTAATTTCGCCACGATTCAATTGGCTTACGATGTCTTCGATTCTTTTTTGAAGTTTTATTCTCTCAGGACTTTTAATTGAAATATACTGATTTTTATTATAAAGGGTTAAATAATAATTGGAATCTTTACGTAAAGTATCCAAAAACATTGCAATGTTTGGTTTAGGTTTTACCAATCTGTTAAAACGCGAGTTCCATGATTCGATGGCATTATTTGTTTTATGACACACATCAAAAAATGACCATTTGTTTGAGAAATAAGCATTTTCATCTAACCAAGTACGAACAAAATAATCATTAAATTGAGTAATTTTCTTTTCAGGCTCATTTTCTGATTCAATATATAACCAGCCATCTGATCTATATTCTCGAGGTACATATGCTAGAGCCATGCAACGTTTAACATGCATTTTATCAATTAATGATTTATCCATACCTAACTTCTTTGCATTTCTCCATAAAGACTTTTGGAAATGAAATAAACAACCTTAAATACGTGCGTCAGGAAATATTTTTTCAATAGCAGCCATCGCACTTTTTTCAAAATCTGTGGTGAATATACGTGGAGAAAATTGAGGAATTCGACTTTTTATAAGGTAAAAAAAAAATTTCGTATGTTTTTTCTTGTTTGTCCGGTAGTAAAGCGTATATGGCTGGTAAAATATTTGTATGTTCATGGGTACTTCCCAAATCTATATGTAACGTGTATACTTGCAAAAATGGTGGTACGCAGCTTTTGAACGTCCCATCGCAGAAAACGCTTTCTGCTGTTTCAATATACATATTTTATAACATTTTGGTTTGCAAAAAGTGTAATTCTTGTTTTCTTATATCCATAATCAGCAAACTTCAAATCTTCGTAGCATGGAGGAATAATAAGATCTGTAACTTTTTTGAATCTCAATTTTTTTATCTGTAGTGATATGTTTCTGTGTCGATAGTCTTTTCTTAATATTTTTAAAATCAGGAAATTTTTGTATGAGATCATATCCAGCATTATGCAAGTCCGAAACCATTTCACCATAAATTTTTGGTATAGTTGTGAGCTTCTTTCTCCGACCGTTTAATGCATTTGTCTAATTGATACTTCATTTCATTTTCTATGACGCTTGGTTGGCATGAATGAGGTTCTTCTTTTGTTAACAGGAGATCATTATTTGTATGTAAGAGTGCTTTACAACGTTGTCTATTGACGCACCTCCAGACTGTAACACCATTTTTGTTCTTGCGCTGCTTATTATATCTATATCCATGCCTTAATAGAAGTTCTTGACCTCTTTCTGATTTTATAAAACCAATGTCAGCCCTTACATCTCTACTCGTCGATGGTTCTGCCGCCATACTTAGGTATTTTTAAGAAGCTTTCTATTTTGTCTGAAAATTAAAATAAGTATCCAATGAGATACTAATTAAATCAAGGAGCTTTTACCAGAATTACTTTAATCGCATTAAACATTATTAAGATAATTAACTTCTTTGTTGAGCAGATAGTAAATAAAAGTTGTGCATAGTATCCATCATCATTTATGCAATACTAAAAGCAAACTTATGTTGACTCATTTTTGTAATCGATGTTTTGGTGACGCTTCCACTAGGTGGCGTCACTTGCTCTTCAACGACCACAGTTTATAATTATTTATTATTAATATGTAGTATTAAATACAAACCGGAGTATAAAAAGCTTTTTAAATTAATATTTGAACTATAGTAGATCGTTATAAAATATATTTTTATAGGCAATAAATTAAAAATTAAGAAAGATTTCTCATAATTCTCAGTCACTCAGAATAAAGGGGTTAATAATTATATCACAGTTAATACTAATAATTATATTACTTACATGCTTAACGCCTGCACATTACTTTGATGTCCTTCCAGCACACAACACTGTGTCACATCACAATAATTATCTTAAATTACCGTCCGGCACGTGTACTTTCTTCAGTTACAATACAAAACTAAACCAAATGTAGACCCATGACCAACCCGAGTGAGCGTGATAGCATATATATAGCTTTCTCTTTCATTTTTTCCTGTAATAGGCGAATTTTGCGGTCATGTTTATATTGTTTTGTATTAGTAAAAATGTAGATATGCCACGTTTTAAGTAATTATTATTATCACTTATTCCATACAGATCTTTCTTACTTTCAAGTAAATATCTGCTGTTTAAACTTCGATTATTTTTTATTTTTATTTCAGTGCTGGCTGAATACGACTGTACTTTAATTTTTTTAAATCTTAAAATGAAATGTGTGCGAATAGTCTACTACATATTTGTGAGGGTGTCGATTCGCACGCCAATAAATGAAATTCGTGCGAATCGACTACAGAAAAAATAATATGTTTTAAAGGAGTCGATTCGCACGTTTTGTGCGAGTTAAATTCGTGCGAATCGTCCAATAAGCCATTTCAACGTTAGTAATGAAAGAGATAGCAATACCCTACCATATCTTTTCCTTATCACTCCTATTGTGCGTAACTCGATTGCGAGAGCTTCAACGGGTTTTTGTTACCTAACATGTCTCAGGTAAAAAAAGGGTCAGGGTTTTTTTACCCGACATGTTTGTGCTTCAACACAAATCACATTTGAAATGTAAAAAGTTACATTGTATCCGTTTTTTAAGTTTAAATACGTTTTGTAATAGTATTAACGCAATAAAGTTTAAAAAAGTAGTTTAATGAAAATCTTCTTTTCTTCAATTAAAATTGAATATCTCTTTGTTAAATAATAGGATCTGTTATAGTGATACCATTTTGAAATCGGTATTTAGTAGGCATATTATTAAATAAATGGGCACTGACAGTGTAGTAGTACGTTTTTTTTACAAAAATCGCCCTGGAACTTGGATGGTATGTTAAAAATTAGGGTTAAAATTAGAGAAGAATCAACTTTTTCTTCAAAAGAGCTGAATTTACATAAAAAATCATAATTTATCATGATAGCTCTAGTATTCAGCAGTAATTAACAGAAATCAAAATGAAAAAATAATAGTTTTTTTGAAACTACAAACAAATTTGTAATAAAAGGTAGAAATTTCGTAAATAAAAGACAAAAAGTAAATATTTTCGGAACCCTTGGGTAAAAATGGCTAAAACTTTTAATTGTTATAGTTAATTATCTGGTTCATCAAATCC
Source organism: Fissipunctia ypsillon (assembly GCA_947568875.1). Classification (NCBI taxonomy): domain Eukaryota; kingdom Metazoa; phylum Arthropoda; class Insecta; order Lepidoptera; family Noctuidae; genus Fissipunctia; species Fissipunctia ypsillon. Next base: position 6,976,563 of record OX387650.1, on the reverse strand, counting down.
TGAACGGTGGACCACTACTTACGCCACACCCTGTATATGTTTTAAGGTTTAAAATGCATGGTTAACATATTCTTAACATAGATAAGAAACAAAATAACATTGCATAGTACAATAATCATTATTTACAAGCATCCCAAGTTGAATATTTTTTATTATTATATTTTGTATATTTCTCGGGACCCTAGGGTCCCAGACCTTTGAAAGGCATATGAGGGGCCGAAGCCAACTCGCAGAGGCCCGTTAGACGCTTTCAATGGAAATGACGATTATCCTTGTGCGTACTATGCAAGTGCACCCAAGGACAACCCCCGTTGGTGTAGGACTATTGCAGGATATGGAGATAAAAAAATATTGGGCTATGGGTTTGGATAGCTAAATTGGACAGGTTATACGGGTTACAGGGAAAGTCGTACTGAATATTAAAGGATGTTATTATTCAGGTCATTTCCGATGAATTTCATTCTGAAATAAAATGTCCGAAACTTAACCGTTATGGAGATATTAAATTTTAAAGATTATTTTTAAAAATCCTTTATTTTTTGGCTTTTAGTCGTTTTCTTTGGGATTAGAGCTCCTAGAGTCGGTTTTTTTGATGTATTTAGTTAGAGGACATGTCCATTAGTAAAAATGATCAACAGAAACTGAACCTACTACTAACAGCTTAAAAAACTGCTCGACAACGGTTAGCATTATGAATTTTCTAATAGAGTGTTCTTAACTTTAACAGGCTTTTAATACAAAATATTGTATGGAACTTATTCTGCAAATAATTTTATAAAGTTCTACGTCTCTTTAGCTATTCAAAAAGGTATAACACTTGCTATTAAATAGGCAAAACATTGCCCAAATAACAGTTAAGTTAGGAGAGGGTACATTTTTAGTTTGAGGTAAAAGTAGCTAAAATACGTAAAAAAAAGACAAAAATTTTAGCAATATTTTTATAATTCATGTTCTACATGGCCGCCGCTATTTCTTACACAAAGTCTCATTCTTTTTCTTAAATTACTTTTCACGACAGAAGTTCGTAGGTTCCGCCTCATTTCCTCAGCCGCATCAATAATTTTTTGTCTTAGAATATCGACATTTGCGATCGGTGTCATTTGGTCGTATACTAGGCTTTTCATATGACCCCACACATAAAAATCCATCGGCGTTAAATCGGGGCTCCTCGCCGGCCATGCTATGGGTCCGCCTCTTCCAATCCATTGGTTTGGGTAATTCTCGTCCAACCATACTCGAACACTTCTTATGTAGTGCGCTGGGCAGCCATCATGTTGAAAGAACATGTCTCGTCTCAATGCAATAGGCAAGTCTTGCATTAAAGAGGGTAACTCCTCCCTCAAAAAGTTTTCATATGTCTCGCCATTCAAGTTATCGGGCAGGAAGTATGGCCCTATCAAGTTATTTGATATTATACCCATCCACACATTAAGACTGAATCTTCTTTGTGACCCTTTTGGTCTTTTTTTCTTGGGGTTACCTTGCGCTTTGGGAGCCCAATAATGGGTGTTATGATAGTTTGTGATGCCGTCTTTGTCAAATTTCGACTCATCTGTCCACATGATTTTCTTTAAAAAATCCGGATCTTCATTATCGGCATTGAGCATAAATCTGCACAAGTCTAGTCGTCTCAATGGATCCCCTTCTTCAATTACTTGCACTGGCGTGTAATGGTAAGGGTATTGCCCAGAACTGTGCATTACGTACCAGACTTTCCACTGGGAAATACCAAGCCGTCGAGCGACAACGTTTGTTGACGTGGTTGGGTCGGCTTCAAAGAGACGTCGTATTTCATTATCTTCGTCGTCGTCATCAAGAACACGAGGTCGTCCCATGTCAGTCCGACGTACTAGCACAGAACCAGTTTCTCGTAGTCTTCGATGAACTCTGTCAAATACGCCAATATCAGGTACTCGGCGAGTAGGATACCTTAGCATGTATTCATTGCGTGCACGCAACGACACTCCTTCGCAAAATCCATAACACATTAGGATGTCAGCATATTCCTCGTTGGTAAATGTTGCCATGTTCACAACACAAATCAAAGTCCAGTTACAAGCCACGTCACACAGTTAGAAGATGAAACAGTCCAAAAATCCAAGCCAAGTCGCGTTTTTACAAAAAAAAATCGGAGGGCACGGATAACACATCTACCATGGAAGAATCGCATGAGCAGACTAAACAAACACCACGATCCACGATTTGACAATTCAGACATTTAAAATGACATAAATACCTGTCACCGCACGTCTCCCGGGCACAAACAATGTCTACCCAAACCTTTTTTCATTGTTTAAAAGTGCCAGGTAGTAAGCCGGATTCTTTTGTATCGAAATTCTGTTATGTTGTACTACCAGATGGGCCTATTCTAATAACATTATTTTAAGATTTTATGAACAAACCTAGTAGATGATATACCTTTTTGAATAGCTAAAGAGACGTAGAACTTTGTAAAGTTATTCGCAGAATAAGTTCCATACATTTTTTTTTTAAAGCCCATCAAAGTTAAGAACACTCTATTAGAAAATTCATAATGCTAACCGTTGTCGAGCAGTTTTTTAAGCTGTTAGTAGTAGGTTCAGTTTCTATTGATCATTTTTATTAATGGACATGTCTTCTAACTAGATACATCAAAAAAACCGACTCTAGGAGCTCTAATCCCAAAGAAAACGACTAAAAGCCAAAAAATATAGGATTTTTAAAAATAATCTTTAAAATTTAATATCTCCATAACGGTTAAGTTTCGGACATTTTATTTCAGAATCAAAATCATCAGAAATGACCTGAATAATAACCTCCTTTAATATTCAGTACGACTTTCCCTGTAACCCTGTATAATACTATGGAAGGACTATGGCCCCTGCCTGACCAATGTTTGATAAATACAATACACGGATAAAATGGCAGGGGGTGACTTGCACACTCAACAATGGGCCCCCGGAAACGGTCGCTAGCACATAGTGTCATAGCGACAAGGGGGCAACATGTCTTGAGGTGCTTAAGAGGAGTGGAGAGGTATTCCACGGCTATCAGGACAATCCCGGAAGTACGGTCAAGATCCCTACCAGCATCTTACTGGACTACTTCCTTCCTCCGAGCACGTTTGCTCTTGCGAATCTCTACTCAAGCCAGCCAATAAAGGCAAGAATGAGGTGGGATGTCAGTTCTCGTCAGTGTTCACTCCAGCCGGCCAATAAAGGCAAGCCAGAGATGAGGAACACGACTTCTCCCGGGAGATAGGGTACGTGGGGTCGCTACTGCCCAGCAGCTCGCCACATGCTGCCCTGCGGGTTTCTGTATCTCTCTTGGTCTGGCTCCTCATCCTAGACCTGTTCCGGCAAAGTAACCTCTACCGCCACAGACCTAGAGTTCGGAGCGCGCAAGCCCCATCACGACGTCAACGTAGAGATACGGCGATGGGGTTATTATTATTATTATTAGTTTTAACGCCCAGGCAAAACATTTTTTTTCACATAAATCTGAAACGTAGATAAAAAAAAATTGGTACCCGTAGTAAGCTTATTTTAATGCTTCAACGTATTTGTAATAACCGTGGCAGTATAATTAAACAAAATATTTGAAATAAGGATATGAAGACACAAAAAATATAACCTAAAAACCGCCCGGTCAAGGAAAAAAACAGAAATTACGTAATAATTTACTTACCACTTGAAGCCCGTACTAGTTCTTATTATCACTTATAATATTGTCTATACACACACACAAATAGTTTTTACCCGGTATTCTTGCATAAATTCTAATAATTATTTATATTAATCAACACAGCATGATAAATAAACAATCAACCACTAACAAAAAACTGACAGATAATATTTTTTTCGGAATCATAGACGAAACTCGTTCCAGTGTTGTCGTATATCAAAATGCTCGGAATTTAATAACGCACGAAACGAAATGCGTGGACTTTGAAAGTACCACGTAGTATAGAAGTAATATCGACTAATATGGAGTGATTTTTTGGAGGATATATTCCCGATTGCAGCGTAGATTTCTGAGAGAGGGAATATAATTACAGTACTCAACACAACGGATAATAGTTATGGATATTGCATTAAATAGACAAAATAATAAACCAGTGATCCATATTCATAATGTTTATTTTTATTATAAAACACAAACAGTTTTTATCCACAATCAAATAAAATAAATTTCAAGATCACAACAAAACAATTAGTTTCTGAATCATTAAAATAAGATTTTTTATAAGAAAAAATAATAAAGACAGTCTTCAGTTTCAGGTAACAATTATTCATTTTTACTAATTGATAATTTAAAATTGAATCAAAACTTAAATTTCTTCAACAATGGACTCTTCATCTGGATCATCATCAGACGATTCAGTGTCATCACAATTATTGTTAACAATAGCCGCAGAAGTGGATGGAATATCTTTGTAGTAGTGCTCATATTCTGGTGGTATAACCCCATCATTTAAAAGTGTTATCAGATCTTTCTTTTTAGTTTGTTTTTGTTACACTGCAATCAGTGATTTATATGCTCCTTTCAGAGGTTTCTTTAGTTTGCTTATACATATGTCTTTATTTTTTTTCATTGTTTTTGTCTTACAAATGTCTATTTCTTTGAAATCTGGATCGGTCAAATCGTATTTGTAAAAAATTGAAGTGGGGGATTCTTTCTGCAGCCGCAGCCACTTAAAATAAAAAACAACAAACAACACAACGTAAAATAAAGCGTTTACACTGATTGAATTGTATACTCCAACTTGTAGTTGGTTTCAATACGTCTTTGACAGCTGTTTTCCAGTCATAGACTGGGCATTCTGTGCCGATTTTTCTTAATGTTGCTTTTTCAGATATTTATTTATTTATTTAAGGTCTTTGGAAGACTTACAGCTAAATACAATGGTGATAAATAACAGTATGATAATCTGGCAGCCAATTACAAGTCTTCACGTCTAGAGCTTGTCTGGTATAAAAGTACTGTGGAACAGAATATACACACTGCTAAACATTGCCAAAAAGAAAAAACAGGAATAAATAAAATTTAAAAAAAAATATTAGCACGTAGATCATCACCTAAAATTTGTAAAAACTAATATAACATAATTACGACGGGTTATTTCCCAATATAACCAAGATGTTACAAATCCAATTTATAAATGAAAAGAAAGCAGTCTGAAGAATTCAAGCTTTAAAGAAACTCATTGCTAAACTGTTCTTTGCCGAGGTCACACTTGTCTTAAAAAGATCAAAGTCGAACTGTTTGCACACCTTATTAAAATACCTGAGTACTACTTAGTCTGTGAATACCTGCTTACACGCACAACGTATGAATTTTGTCTGTAGTTAGTAGTTGCAAATGGCACCCGCAATGGTGGATTGAATCGTTTGGATTTGCGTGGAACGTTAAAGTAGAAAGCTGACAGAATATCAGAGCAATTTATGTCACCTCGAACCGTCTTCAGCAAAAATATACAATCAGAGATCTCACGACGATTACTCAATGGTAAGAGATGATATTTTTTACAGAGAGTGAGGTAGTTATTGGACTCATACGGCACCCTCTGGTGGAAGCATAAAAATTTTGTAAATCTTTTCTGTGTGCGCTCAATACGGTCAACATATTTGTGATAGCATGGACTCCATATTTCAGATCCGTATTCCAAGTGGCTTCTAACAAAGGTGCAGTATAGAATTTTTAACGTTTTAGCTTGCGTGAAGCACTTGGATAATCGCATTATGAAACCAAGGTATTTTGAGGCTTTAGCGACGATGGCATCAACATGCTTATCAAAAATAAGTTTGGAATCGTGATGAACCCCCAGATCACGAATCGTACTAGATCTAGGTAATATATGGCCACCAAGAGTATATTTTGTGGCTAGGACTGACCGTCCACGGGAATACGTTACAACTGAGCATTTTTTGGGATTGAGATCAAGCTTACTTTTATGGCAGTACTCTTCAAGACGCTGTAAATCAGTTTGAAATGCTGCCATGTCCGCAGTCGATGATATGGTAGCATAAATTTTCATATCATCAGGGAAACAATAATTTGGATGAGGTCAGACAGGAGTCGATATCGTTTACATAGATGATAAATAATAACGGACCGAGCAACGAACCTTGGGGTACTCCGCTGGGGACTAAAACCCAGCTGGATATATAATTATTCAGTACCACGGCTTGCGACCTGTTTTCTATGTAAGAGGAAAACCATCTGAGTAGGTCTCCACGTATACCAATGCCCTCTAACTTCCGCAATAGGATGACGTGGTCGATTCGGTCGAAACACTTACTATAGTCTGTGTAGACAACGTCGACTTGTTTACCGTGGTCCATTGCGTCAGTGATGTAGTTATTAAGCAAAATGAGATTGGTGACAGTGGATCTACCTTTAAGAAAGCCGTGTTGGAAGGGACTTAACGATTGCTCCAGAGCAGAATAGACCTGGTTATAAATAATCCTTTCGAAAAGCTTGGCAGTGATACACATATAATGTCTGAAATTTCTTTTGGGTCAAGTATGACTTCATTCCTGCGCAACTTTTTTTCAATTATGCCAAAAACAGGGTCGGCGGGCATAAAAGAATGACCGGTAATGGGAAATATGATTTCTATAACCTTGACGTCAATATTTTCTACGAACCATTTGCAACACATGCCAGTTAAGGTACTATTTTTATTCTGTCCGCCGCATCCGTCTGCAACTAACCGTATTCTTGTAATGCCTGTTTTGTCAGTTTGATTAAGGCGGTCAAACACGCAAGATGCCACCAAGTTAGCATTTTTACCGAATTCGTTTTCAGTATAATAGTACGCAAAAACACGATCTTGTTTAAAGGTAAATCAGAAGATCCTTCCACAATGGCTAGATTATAAAAGTATAGTTGACGACTGTAATAGCAGGACTGATCAGGTACCTTAGGCAAAGGGAGGTTGTTTTGAAAATCAAACGATATAAATTTTAGACCAGATTTTGTTTCTCGCAAGTTTTCAAAAAATTATTTAGCCCGTAATGTGTGAACTCTCTTCTCTGCTATCAATGTTGCTTTTTTAGATTCGTCTTGCTCTCATTTTACCTTTTCTCTTAATTCCAAACATTTGGAGCAAACGTCTCACATAGATCGTTTTTCAGGATTTAGGCGGCCAAAATTATTTTATGTGATATTTATATTACAAAATAGTTACATAAAAAGAATTAAATAGATCGGATTAACTTACCTAGTGACATCCGATCATTACTTTACTCTATGCATCCGATCTTCAATTATGTGAAGTAATCTCGTCCTCATTTAGTACTTATGTAGTTTGTACTCTGTACTAATGGCTGTATCACAATTTTTAAAGATGAACACATTTATCAAAAATATTTGATAGTCTGTGGTTCGTCGTACGTGCGTGTGAATATCTGTCATGTTCATTAGTTCAAAGTATTACACACACATACCCATACAATTTTTATACACAACTTCCGAATGGGGAAGAGATGAGAATATGGGAAGGGTTGGGATGCAATGAGGACGAGATTACTTCACATAATTGAAGATCGGATGTTACTAGGTAAGTTAATCCGATCTATTTAATTATGTTCGTAATCTCGTCCTCATTTAGTACTTATGTAGATGTTTAAAGAAGAAAGTTGTGTTAATAATTAGCATGTTTATTTGATAAACAGGAGGTAAACGTAGTCCTCTCATCATTATAGAGTAATCAGTCTCAATGGTTACTTATTAATAATTACAGTATAGGCACTTAACCATGACACTTAACTTATTAATGTATCTTAAAAAGAAACGTCTGTTGAACACACCGCTTGAGCAAAATCATTTGGATTGCTGACAATTGGTCTGTTATAAAAACGAGCAAATGTAGAAGATCTTTGTGTCCAGCCTGCAGCTTTCCTTATTACCTCAATATTTATGCCTCCCTCATAAGCCTTTGAAGTCGAGGCATGTCTTGTGCTGTGAGCTGTGAACTTAGTAGTATCTAAGCCACTGTCATTTAAAACTTGCTTTATCCATCGATTATAGACCCAGTAGAGGCAGCATGGTAAGGTTTTCTCAGTGTTATAATCAAAGTATTACAATTTTGTCTTATAATTTTAGTACTATCTAAATAACAGAGTAAAGTTTTTGCTGGACAGATGCACATTTTATCCTTGAAAAATGGTAATATTAAATTAGGTTGAGGCTTGTTTGGTCCAGATGTTTTAAACATTTCTGGGATTTTAATATCAATATTATCTTCGTTAATATTAATATTATCTACACTAATAAGCGATAAAGTCTGGATCCTATGCGCAGTTACAAGTGCTAGCAATGTTACTAATTTTTTAGTGAGTAATTCCAGGCTGAGGTCTTGATTAGGAAATAAATTTGATAGGTATCTTAAGACAATATCCCATACTACGTCGTATTTAGGTTTTTTGGGCCTTAGTTTGTAAACACCTCTAAAAAATCTTGTTACTCTCTCATCTGTTCCCAAGTGAGAGCCTAAGATTAAAGAAATTGCTGACCTTATGGTGATCAGTGAGCTATATGATAGTCCTTGTTCAAACTTAGATGTTAAGAATGAAATTACCATGAGTACTAAGTCTGACAAAGGATGCACATCTTGACTCCTGCAGAAGATTATCCACTGATTCAGTGCAGATTCGTACTGGTTTTTGGTTTTATTAGATAAGGACGCTAACATTATGTCCATTGAGGGACCCGTATTCCTTTCTCTAGAAACGCACACCTGATAATGTGGCGGCAATCAATTTGAGGTTCTTGTATAGAGGGTGCGATTCCCATGGTTGTGCAGGCCACCATGGAACTACCACAATGCCTGTTGCCTTGTCAATAATTATTTTTTGTAGCAGCTTACTTATAAGGTTAAATGGTGGAAAGGTATAGAAAAATATTCCATTCCATTTAATGGTAAAGGCATCTATAGAGTGTGCATTGGGGTCTGGTAGCCAAGATACATTTCATATGCCATGTCACATAGAGCCCATTCAATTTCAGAATGAGAACGCCTTGATTCTCTATCTGCCACAGTATTATCTTTAGAGCTAATGTAGGATGCATACACCCATATTTGCCTTTCTTCACACCACTGCCATAACTTTCGTGCTAGACTATTTAAATGTTGAAAGCGGGTGTTATCTACATATATCACTGCGGGTGTTATATGTATCACTTTAGTTCAGATGCGTATGTTTTTAGCCCTTTAAATGCTGCTAGTAGTTCTAGGTAATTTATATGCAAACATTTATCTTCAACTGTCCAGTGGCCGTGAGAAGTAACACCGTTACATACTAAACCCCAACCTGTACTTGAAGCATCTGAGAATATTTCCAAAAAGAATTTAAATTGTTTAATTTTGTAATGATTTATATGGATATGGGATAACCACCATTCCAAATCTGATCTGATTTCGTTTGATACAGAAAGGTATGCCTCATAGTTTTCATTATTATTTTTCAAGGCTAATGTTTTATGGCTTTCCATTACTTTAGTATAAAGACAGCCATATTCTACTGCCGGACATGCAGCTACAAGGGTACCTAAGAGTTGAGAAAATTCAATTATTTTGCATCTCTGTTTAGACTTGACTCTTTCTAATTTTTTACATATAGATAATATCTTTTTCTGTGGAAGTGTTATGGAGAACTGAACAGAATTCAGTTAAACCCAAGATACTGACAGTATTGTTTAGGCTGGAGGCAACTTTTGTCGATGTTAATTATAAACCCCAGACTTTCTAATAATGTCTTAGTAGTAAACACATTTTGTAAACATACAATTTTCATATGAATCTGCAAGACAGAGAATGTCATCGAGAAAGATAACAGACAACAAACCTAATAACCTTAAGTGACACATTACTGGTTTCATGATTTTAGTAAAGACATATGGTGCTGTATTAAGACCAAAGGGAAGGCATTTAAATTCATACAATTTGTCTTGGAATAGGAAACGTAAGTATTTCCTATCAGATTCTTTTATTGATATCAAATAATATGCATTCTTCATGTCAATTGTGGCCATGAAGATTCCAGGGGTCATTAATTTTATTGCTGTTCTTAAGTCCTCTAATTTAAAACGAGTAGAAGAGACAAAGGACATGGCCAATTTTTGTATAGGGGCGTGTACATATAGATGGGCAATCCACCCACCCGGGTTTAAACCCAAGTGGGTTTAAACCGGGTGTTTTGGGATAAACACCCGATTTCCACCCAAATTTCGGGTGTAAATGATTTTTATACATAAATGACATTTAGTTTTTAATTATTATTCTTTTATTGAATTATACATAATTAGGTGAAATAAAATAATGCAAGAAAAATCTTTTTTCTGGTACTAATCAAAAACAAATGGCCTACTTAACAATCAATCACTATCGGATTCTCCATTATCATTGTTACAGACGACAAAATGTAAAGGCTGTCTGGCTTCCCCTGACGTTGAAGGTGTAGGTTCGTTGTAGTCATCCAATATTATCGGGTCTATAGAACTCTCTATTCCGGTTTCATTTTCATCATAGCTCTCATTAAGTTGGTCTATAAAACTCTCTATTATGTTTTCGTTTTCATTTTCTTCATCTAACTGAATGTTCTCATTATTAAGTTTATGTTTAAGATTCCAGTTGTAACAAATATAGGAAATTTTTGCGGCTCTTTCCGTTGAAAGTCAATTTCTTTTGTTATTATGTATATATCCTTGAATACTGAAGGAACGCTCGGTTGCTGCTGATGTACACGGAGCTGACAGGATGCGTACCGCTACTTTGCTTAGCTCAGTCGAACTACAGATTCCTTTCCACCACACAATGGGCTCAATACTAACGCACTGAATTCCATATAAATTGTCTGGCCCAAAAGTTTTCTTTAGCTTTGTAACAAGCCAGTTCGGCCATCACATTATGTAAACTTAGTTGCTGGCCTAAATCGTGGATGAACTCCATAGCCTGAAGTTCTTCATCTTGAGTAAGTTCAACACCCTGAGCTGAAGGATCCAGCATATACGCTGCCAAATGAATTGGTCTAATGGACATTTTGCGCCTATCAGCGACTGATGTCAGAATTTGCTGTTTGCCTTCTTCGTTCAACATTGAAGTATGAAGCAATGCGAAACGTATTTTAGCCAGTATATCTTTAAACGTAATGTATACTTTGTGGATATCAAACTGATCTCCCTCCAAGTTAAATATGCTTTCAGTAATAGGTTCTAGAATACTTATACATTCATCGGTCCTCCTCCAGAAATCGTCATTTAAAATTAGATTTTTAATATCCCTTGCAATCAGCACATCCTCACTAACAGCCATTCTTTGCAAGGCTATCTTGTTTGTTTTTAAACTTTTTAACGAAATAACGTGACTTCCCCATCTAGTAACACAAGGTAGTTTTAATGTTTGTGCAGAATCTTGGTTTTGTCTCAATTTTGTCAGTAGCGAATTTAGTCGTTGGCTCTTTTTAACAGTTTTTATTAGATTTAAGGCTTCTATCACAAGAATTTTAATGTCTTTTACCTTTGAGCAATCTTGGCATAACAAGTTTAAAACATGCGCACAGCAACCGAGAGGAACAACATGTGGATATTTAACTTTAATTAATCCAAATGCTTTTTGAATATTTCTGGCGTTGTCACCAATGAGGACAAGAAACTTATTTACCCCATAGACTCTCATTACTTTCTCAATTTCTTGACTTAGGTATTCACTAGTGTGTGCATTAGTTTCCGTGTTCAAGCTTTTTATATATGCAGGTTGCGGTTTTGATATCAAAAAGTTTATTATTCCTTCATTTCTCAGGTTACTCCAGCCGTCACACTGAAGATGCAAGTAATTGCAAGCATTTAATTCCTCATCTAACTCTAGACGCATCTCTTTATATCGCCCTTAATACTCACTACAACATAAAATAAGCTATTCAAAAGTTGAAATAATAGAAAATGTGATTTTTGAAATTTCGTTTTTATCTCATACCATTTTATTTTACCCTCCCTGATCTAACTAATGTTGCCTAGAAAGAAATGAAATGAATGAAAATCACTTTTAAAACATATTTTTTAACATCACTAATTTAATTTCATCAAATCAAATATACACCCAATTTTCTGGGTGTTTATGGGTGCTTGCGGGTGTTTATCGGGTTTTTATCAAAGCACCGGGTTTAAACCCGGTGGATTGCCCATCTGTGTACATAGTTATCGACTAGAATGTACACCAACGATTCTATGTGTTTTATATTTGTGAATATTGCCACATTACATTGCTATAAATAAAAAACTCAAAGAAAGTGTCATTGCAACAAACTAGACGTAAAAAGTTTCACTGAACCTTGAATCAGATCGCTGACAATAGTGTACAGAATGAGATTTGCTATTAATAAAAACTTAGGCGTTTTACAACAGTTATGAATTATTGTGGTTAAATGGTAGAGTTTTAGAATTATTAGGCATATAAACAAAATAATGACCACCTAAATTAAGAATTTTTAAATTAGAACAATTATGACAAAAAATTACCTAATGTTTTTCTTTCAAATATAATTTCAAATATATAAATCTTTTTATAGTTTAATTAGGTACCAATTAAATCAAAAAACACAAAGTGAAACAAGACTACTAATATAAAATTATTTATTTTGTGAAGAAAATAAATAACAACATTTTGACAGATTATAATGTGTCTTATATTTCTAAGATTACATTGCAGAGTTAGTGTTAAACAGACTGAGGTCAAGCAATCAGCTTATATGTATAAAACAGAACATTTTTATTACACTAATTATACACTATCTGTGTTAAAGAGACCGAGGTCAACCAACCAGCTTGGATAAAACAGAACATTTTTATTACACATATTATACACTATCTGTGTTAAAGAGACCGAGGTCAACCAACCAGCTTGGATAAAACAGAACATTTTTATTACACATACACTATCTGTGTTAAAGAGACCGAGGTCAACCAACCAGCTTATATAAAACAGAACATTTTTATTACACATATTATACACTAACGGGGATTAAGTGTGTAATTATAATAAATATTGTAATGCTTAAGTAATTACATAAATAACTGCTTTAACCATAACCAGACCACTGACAAAAACAAGCACAAGTTTTTCATAAACATAGGTTTTCAACAAACATTCAATTATCTCTTTTGTTTGATTATTTTAATATTCTTGAATTCTTACTAAAATGTTATCTAAGAATTCTGCTGGTGGTTGAATATTGGTTTGGTGTCTTGCCCAACCAAGATACCAGATTATTGTCATTACGTGACAACAACAACCAACGGTCCTGTTCCCTACAAGGCAATTACAATAGTACCCTAAAATAGCATCCAAAACCGAAACACCATCATGTTCAGCGTCAAATAAAACATAAGAAAAATAAGTTCTTTGAGAAACATGCCGAGACTTAATACGTCCTCTTAATAAATAAGGATTATTTCCACCAACCCTTATAATCATTTCTTGAGAGTGCTCCAGTTCTGGACACACTTCAACAACATACATACCATTATCTCTAACATGTTCACCAAAGTATGAACGAGCTTGTTTCACTTGATAGGGGCCAAGTGCAAACAATATTAAATCATTGTAAGTAAACACGGGGAAATTATTTAGTTGGGGCATGTTACCATCAATACGGGAAAACATAACTCTTCTTCTGTTTAAATTATAATCATTAACAAATTGTCCAAGATGATTAGGCTCATCCATATATCGTAATGCTCTCTGGATTATATTTTCAGCATTAGGACTATCCCTTAACACAGGATGGAATTTATTTAACAGAGCCCCAGCAATCCTGAAATCGACCATTAAATGTGCTGAGGCATTATTAAAATACCGTTGTCTGAACAGTTTAAAATCCCTCTTAAACCTCCCGTTCACAACTTCCACAACCCATCTACATAATGTCACTTTACGGCTTTTATTAGCTTGTGAAAATGTAAGTTGGCTTGCTCCTTCATCTAAAGATTCAGGTTTATACACACGATAATTGCAATTTTCCAGCAAAGGAATGGCATCCCTAAAGCCCCTATCTAAAACAAAAATGTAATTTTCTCTAAAAAGTCTTCGGAACATTCCATTTTCATTTTCAAATAACTGTGTCATAATTTCAGCATCAGTTTGGGTGGCAGCATAGGGCCCTACAGCGTCGATGATGTGACCATCGCAAGACACAACCATAAAAGGTTTAATTAAATTGTCATATTTGTGCAAACTATATGTCTTCTTTTGAAACATATAGTTTGCACTTTTCTGCAAGTATATATAAGTGCCATCAAATATTGCGATAGCAGGCCTATAGGCTCATTAGGATCACTCAATAACGCTTGAGGAACTCTCAGGTTTCTGTCTGATATTTCCCTATGAGTGATATGGTTTACACCAATATTATTAGGTACAAAATGCTCACTAAGACACAACCTAACTTTATTCATTATCAGTTCCAATGTTGACCTAGGTATATCAAAAAGAGTCGCTAAGCGTCTATTACTATCGCCTGTTCTTAGTTTGGTTAAATATATAGCCAAAGCACGTTTAGATTGTTTAACATTTAATGAAGGTAAAAGATTATGTAGAATTAAAAACTGAGGTACTGTAAGACCCGTCCAATAATGGCAACAATGGTTCGGCATTTCAGAGACATTTTCAAAGTTCAAAATATTAGCTTTTGACTTCATAATGTCAATTATATCTTCTATCTGGATAGCACTAAATGTAGAATGCGTATCATTTATTTCAGGCAATAAATGCCACTGATTGTTGTACAAATGCGTTTCACACACTCTACAGCTGCGAGGAATATAGAAGCTATGCTCTTGCAATAATAGTCTTTTAAGGAATTTCGGTACTAAATGTAACATTCTGTTCCTGCATGATTGAAATATACAGTGAGTTGATGTGCTGGAAGCTCTCTTAAAATTAGGTAAAAATATAGTATTACTTTCCCTTCGAAGTGGCACACTTTGAACAGGCGGTAACGGTGGTGGCTCTGGTGAGCGAACCATTTGAACATTAGGGGCTGCTACATTGGTGTCCGTTGCCAACTCCTGAATGTCTCGTGATAAGTCAAGCACTGCGTGTCTATTTGCTCGCATCCAACACACATGACAAACGTAGTTATTTCTGGAGAGCTGAAAATAAACTACAGTTACAAAAAATGCAGATACAGCCTATGTTTATGTAATTTTTAGTAGTTTAATGATGTTATAACATATATAGTTTAGGCAAGTTTATGTTAAAAATATACATATCTATCATAATATATTATTTGAAACCTCATTTTTCATACATAAATACTACTAATATATATTTATAAAAATTAAAAACTAAATATTTACCATATAATTAGTATTTTTTGTTAATAGGTTAGCCAGCAATGGACAGTCCATACTGACATTATGGTGCCTTATTTTTCTTACAGATCTTCCACAACCAAGGCAGACCATGTTATGTCCTAGTAGTCTCTCATGTTCACCAGCTTCGGAATTTAATAATAAGAAGCATGGATGACAAATAAATGTATCCGGAGGCAACTGAAAATACATAAGATGCACTCAATAAATTAATATCGCATACCATCATAGGACATAAAAGTAAATCAGATTCAAGTTTATTCTACTCCAACTTCATACCTGGATTTGATCATTGGTTATCCATCGCGAAAGTCTTCTTTGATAGTGTTCCGAAAGCGAGGATATGAGATGCCTGTGTATTCTTAGCATGGCTATACCGCAGTTGATGCATCTCATGATGTTCCACAAAACAAATCCGAAACGCAATAAAAATCAGAGTCCAGTGTTAGCAGCAAGGTAATCGATTGGTAGAAGGTAACAAGTCCGTAGAGATAAGCAGGGGTCAAAAATATTGGAAAGTAATCTCAAAAACACAAAACAAAGCTAGAACGTAACGAACAATGTGCAACGAGGTTTGACATTGACAAAAACACACTGTCAAACAAGCAAACGCGTTCCGTTATAAGCGTTATTATTTTTTTGTATGCGTCAAAAATACTTTAAAAAAATATATCTTAAACATGAACATTATATTTTTTAAATGCAACAAATCAAAAAACGTCAGTTTTGTATGAATAAAACGTTCTTAATTAGAGCATTTGTCGTCCATATCACATGCCTACAAGTAGTAAGAATGGTGAGGAACGTATTAATTTTTATCTATGTTCCATTATGGCGGAAGCTGACAAATGGGGCATTGAATTCATCTTGCATTACTTATTATTTTAAAATAAATACAGACACTTTCTGAGACGCTAAAAACTACGTATTAATTCATTTTTGTATTTCTTTTTTACAATATATTTACTATGTATGTGTACGTGGAATGTACTTTTTTGGCCATGTCCTTTGTTACTTTTTCAGATTCAATATGAATCTCCAAGAACCATCTGACTTAGGGTGTAAGAATACGCTGGACAAAAACTGACCTTTTACAGTTGAACACCTTTGTACAGCATTTAAATGTAACAATTTGTTAATTTCTATAGAAATAAGGCTGGTTTCCTTTTCTGTAAACCAACTGTTCTGTGGCACTATGGTTTGAACAGGATCCTTGGTTAAGGGTATGGAATAGCCTCTGACCCATTTGCGTATAGTGAGGTTAGTAGTGATACTATCCCAGTGGTCTGAGAAATATTAAAGCCTGCCGGTTTTTACCTGATCTAGCGACCGCGACGACCCTGACCCTGATGACGAGACTGTTGAAATTTCTGTGGAGAGCGTCTCCCTCGTGTCGGTGGCTTGTTGACATAATACGTCTGGTGTGCTGTATGCTTCGGTCTTGTCTTCTGCCCACTCGGACGTGGCACCTGTGGTCGTTGTGGGCCCCGGTAGTTTAAATTATTCCTCTTAGGGACTTTTTGCTGAGCGGGTGTGTTTTTAAGCTCCAACCCTGATTTCTTGACTGCTTTAACAGCACTGACCTTGTCCTGTAATTTGTCCCCAAACAGGTATTCACTTATGGGGGCACTTTCCATTAAATCTTTTAGGTCTTTGTTTAGCCCTGGTAATATTAGTGACCTTCGTGTGACAGAATTTTCGTGAAATAAGTCACATAGTAGACGAGCTGAATCACTTAAATTTTCGACATATTGTTCATTTTCATGCGTGGCAATCATATTGTTCAATACCTTGCCAATCGTAGTGATTGCTGCTGATAGCACATTTTGGTTTCCAATAATCCTCTTGTCTCTGTTAACACTATTCTCGTTCATTGCAGCTGCTACCTCTTCATTTAATAGTGGTGGAACTAATAGGCTACAATTCTTTGGGGGGTTATGCCTTAAGCGGTCTACACACCAAAGCCGCTGACCCGGCGGCACAGCCCGGCTTAGTGCCGGCGGGTTAACCCGGCGGCTTCAGAATGTCCAAGCCGAACGACTTTGCCGGCGGCAATGCCGGCGGCACGACAGCCGCGGCATGTGGTGTTCTAGTAATTGCCAAATAGTCGTAGAGATTGGACGTGTGTGTTTCGAATAATTCAGAAGTAGTATTTTCAGTACCTAATTGACATGGAGGAGGACGATAATAGTGATTTAATAATAGCAGTTTGTGGAGTTATTATCGGTGGATCCCTCAACACACGAAAGTGTTGGGTTAGGCCAAGTTTAATGAGTCGCAATAAATACAGTACTTGTCAAAGATTAAGTGATTTAAAGGAAGACGACTTGGTTCTATACAAACCCATTTCTTTTAAGACTTTCGTGTCATTAACCAGTACCGACTTTGAATATTTACTGAATATTGTTGGACACAAAATAGCTAAACAAGACACAAATTACAGAAAAGCAGTTTCACCAGTGGAAAGATTGTCAATAACGTTAAAATACCTAAGCTCAGGAAATTCTTTTAGTAGCCTTACTTGTCAAAGATTAAGTGATTTAAAGGAAGACGACTTGGTTCTATACAAACCCATTTCTTTTAAGACTTTCGTGTCATTAACCAGTACCGACTTTGAATATTTACTGAATATTGTTGGACACAAAATAGCTAAACAAGACACAAATTACAGAAAAGCAGTTTCACCAGTGGAAAGATTGTCAATAACGTTAAAATACCTAAGCTCAGGAAATTCTTTTAGTAGCCTGTGCGACGTCTTTAAAGTATCTCCTCAACTAATTTCAAGCATTATTCCTGAAGTATGTGATGCTTTAGTTGAAGGACTTTCAGATTATGTGAAAATTCCAAGGAGTCAGGAAGGATGGAGAGAAATTGCAGATGAATATTTAAAAAGATGGCAAATACCCAATTGTCTTGGGTCAATGGATGGGAAACACATAAAACTTCAATGTCCCCCAAAAAGTGGAAGTGATTATATAAACTATAAAAAATATTTCAGTATTGTGCTCTTTGCTTTAGTAGATGCTGATTACAACTTTTTGTACGCTAATGTGGGATGTCAGGGTCGGATTTCAAATGGTGGGGTTTTTAATAATTCAGCATTATGTCGATTGTTAAATGATAATGAATTGAATATACCACATAAAACCCCTTTACCCGGAAGGAATCTACCAGTACCGCATTTTTTTTTGGGTGATGACGCGGTTCCTCTGCAACCCCATATTATAAAGGCTTATGATGGTAATCACACAATGGGATCATCTAAGAGGGTTTTTAACTATCGCGTATGTCGAGGGCGAAGAGTAGTTGAAAACGTGTTTGGGCAGTTAACACACAAATTTAAGATTTTTCATAGACCTATTCAGCTAATCCCAGAAAAAGCTACTACTGTAACTTTGGCGTGTATACATTTATTTAATTATATCAAACGAACCGCTGCAACTCAGCAAAACGAATACGATACTGAAAATAATCAAGGAGAAGTCATTCCCGGTGAATGGCGTAGACATCTTGAAAACGACAGTTGCTTAGATAATATGTCAGGAGAAGACAATCAAACCTCGGATACTACAGTGACCGCTGAGGATACAAGAGTGGAGTTGACTCATTATTTTCTTTCTAGTGTCGGAGGATTAGAATGGCAATATAACCAATAAACGCCCATTAGTCGAATAAAATTAAAACTCATATAATCAATATTATTTTTAATCATTAAGTAGTTCCATGTATTATCCATTAAATCTAAAATCGTAAATTACACATAGTGAGATACACTTTTATTGTGATTCGTATAATAAAGTTTTAAACAAAATAAGAAATGTGTTTTTGTAAACCAATAACATGATATTAACTATTGGTAACAGTAGAAGTGTCACTAAACTAAAATTAAAACCTTGCTATTCCTTTCGCACATATGTCAAGCTCTACTCGTGTGAAGGGAATAGTCAACACTAATTTTAAATTTAACTTTAATGGGGCTACCTATAGCTACCTTTATTATACCAAAAAGAAAATTAAATATTTATAACATATTTTGAAGATTACTTTATAAGTTTTATAACACTATCAGAAGGATTTAGAGCTAGGTATTCTTCAGCAAATGTTTCTAGTGACGAAGGTTGAATTGTTTGTGGATCTGGGTTTGTTTGGGCAGAGTATTCAGAAGAAGTTAAGTTATTTGTAGAAGGGCTTACAACCGTCTGTTGAAGTGAAGATGCTGTATAGTATCCTGGATGACTGTGTGAACTAGAAACACTACTTGGTCTTGCAAAATCCGTAAATGTATCGGATCTATATCCAGTTTCGGCTTCAAATATTATATTGTTGATCCGATGTCTCACAATAGCTTTCATTTGTCGATCCATTTGTCTTAACTGACCCGCAATATAATCTCCAAATAAACCATCCTCATCTTTTGTCACATTTGGTCGTTGGGAGACATTCTTCATAATATTCAATGCTTCGGATATCAACTCTTTATTAGGGTTGATTTTAGGACGTTTATTTCGTTGCCAAGTTGTATTTTCTGGCGACATCTGTGGTAAATCATTTTGATTTGATTGTGAATCTCGTTGTGAATCGTGGCTCGTCGACGGTGTGTCCTGCGAAAAAAGACGAAAAAGACTACCCGTTTAGCCGTTTTACTTTTATTTAATAAAAAATAAATAAGTATATCTAGTCAAAATCAACATTTATTGTGTATTTTTTTATTATGGATTTTATTAAAGGCACTGAATAAGTCTTCAACATTTCAATTATTTTTTTTTCAAACACATTTTTTTTACCTGAGTGGCAACTATTTTGCCAATGCCCGGGAAAGGGTTAAGATTAAGATTAAGATCATTTATTTGTCCAAAACATGAGTATACAGACACATGGCATGCAAGATGTTACTATAAAAATAAATCAGTCATGTTTTGCCTTGGCGGCGTACAAATATTAATGGGTAAGTAGGTTATTACATAGATAGCAAATAATTATGCATTAAAATTAGAATTTGAATACAGAATAATGTCATTAACTATTCATAAATAATTAAATTAGTCAATGAAATGTTAAATAATTAGGAATTACCAAATTAGATTAATTATACTTAAACATCAAATAATTAATGTATCCATTATTCAAATAATTATAAACATTAAAGAATCATAAGTGTATCCATTATTCAAATAATTTCGATTAAAAAAAAAAATTAAAATAATCTAAATTATAATTAAAAAATTAACAATGTCAGTACCTACTACAGAATAATGTTATTAACTCATCATAAATAATTAAATTAGTCAATTAAATGTCAAAATAATTAGGAATAATCCAATTAAGTTAATTTATCATTCATAAATTCGTCAGTGCTGTAGTAAGCTTTCTCTAAAAAAAGATTTTTTAACCTACTTCTTAATTTTTCAGTTGTATATTCCCTCCAATGTTTTGGTAGCGTATTGTAGAGAATTGGCGCCATACAGAATATGCTTTTACGCAGCAGAGCTGTCTTGGATCTAGGAATGCAAAGTTTGCTATTGTCACGTCTATTTCGCATTACTTTGTCTGACAATAGGGGGAATAGGTGTGGGTTCGATTTGACAAACATAATGGTCTCTAAAATGTACATGGATGGAAGGGTTAATATCTTATATTTTATGAAAAATGGTTTGCAGCTCTCGGTGACATGAAGTCCAAACATAGTTCTAAGGCACCTCTTCTGGGTTTTAAAAATGTAATTTTTATTTGTTGAATTGCCCCAAAAAAATATACCATATCTTAAGTTAGATGATACTAATCCATGGTAAGCAGTTAACAACGCATCAACATTTAATATCGGAGCTAATTTGTACAGTGCATATGTGGATTTACTAACTTTTTTGCTTAAGGCTTCTGTATGTGCTTTCCAATCTAATTTAGTGTCTATTTCTTCAATAGTTTGATGGTTCCTTTTTAAAATGTCGATATTAAAATCCCCTGCAATGACAACATTATGATACCCCTTCTTAGTTAGCTCTTTTAGGAGAAGCTGTAATTTATCTATACATACGCTCAGGTTATTTAGATTGGGAACTCTGTACACACATGCTAAAACAGTGTTAAAGTTAGGTAACTCTATCGCGCAACATTCAAATATTCCGGGTTCTGATATGTTGGCTACCTTCTTTAATTCGGTGAAGTGATATCCGTTCTTTACTAAGATGCATGCTCCACCTCTCTTGCTTGCTTTTCTGCAGTACGACGCCGCTAGTTGATAATTTGCCATAGTTAAGTAAGATTCATATCCCGCCATAATAAAGTGTTCGGTTACGCACAATATATCCACATTCAAACCTTTTCCTGATAACTCATTCAAACATACTGTGACCATGTCGGATTTGTTTAGTAACCCGGCAATATTCTGATGCATAACACTTATATTATTAGTCACGAAAAAAAGTTGTTAACTTCTCTTTATTTACTTTCGTAGTGTTTACCGTGTGAAAAAGTTTTCTTTATCTTGGTCGACAGATTGCCGAGTTAGGTTATCTTCATCCTCTTGTGTATAAGTTATTATGTCTACCTTAGATCGAATGATATCAAGTAAAAGAGTATTCAGATCTTGAAAAATAGTTCGCATGCCAGTGTTATTGAGCTTTCCGCTACGTCTATAGAACATTGTATGATCATAGGACAGGTTCTTGTTCGAGTCAAGAAAGTAAGCATGTTCATGAGTCAATATATCACGGTACAATAAGCCATTAGAGTGTTCAATTCTCTTATTAAATATATTCGTATGTTTAATTTTATTTACAGATGCTCGTATACTAAATATCAAATTAGGGTAGTCATTTGAGTTGACGTCTTCTTCTCCTATTAATACGATACAGAAATCGTTCATTGTAAATGATTTTACTTTGGTTTCAATATTATGCATCATTTGGTCCGTCGTACGGTGTGGCATTAGGTCATACCTGTAAGTTGTGTTGCAGAGTAGTATCTGAGACCGAGAGTATTTTATTTAGATTATTATTGCTGAGGATACATATCCTACTGGTTTTTGGTTCATGTGTAGATGCGGCTATTATCACTGGGCGATTATTTGTCTCGGCGTTTTGATACTGGTGTTTTATAATGTCAGCACTATTAGTGATATTTTGTGAAGACTGGATTATAGTGGTGGCTGTTGATGGTCCGCTGTATTCCTGTTCCAATGTTTCGGTTTGTGTTTGTTTTATTTTCATAGTCTTATTTGACGTCCTCATTGGAGATGTAGCTTTATGCTTGGCCGGACTACTCGTGATCTTTTTATATAAACTGTTTTTCTTTAATAATTCTTCATTGGTTTGTCGAAGTTTAAAATTTTCTGATGATAACAACTCAATTTCACTGTGAGCACTTTGTAACTGTGACTCTAGGTCTAGTAATTTATTATTTAGAATTTTTATTTGTTCATCTTCTTCGTTGGACAATTCGGGTAAACTATTTGCCGTATTCTCCAACGTTTGTGAGATAATGTCACTATCATCGTCGTCAGTTGTAACGGATCGTGTTCTATTGCGATGAAACGTTATGTTTTCCAGAAAGTTCATGGTGGTACTCGAAGTCCTCTTTTTGTATTTTTTGCAGATTTTTATCTTGTCAGTGGTAGAACTGCCAGAAACATTCACAAAAAGACTTCTTAATACCCAGACTTGAACTCGGGACACCTCGAGTCAAGAATTAATGTAACGCCCGTAGCCGCTATGCCAACTGGTCACTTATAAGGATTGATGAAATTACTGTTCTTGTTTTACTGAGAATTTATTAGAAAATTTAGAATGCGGTAGGTTGAATTTTAAAAAATAACGTAACGGCCATAATTTTCTAAGTCACTAAACAAATCATTTTACTAATATTTAATATTGTTTAAAGTAACATGGAAATGTTTTATGCACTGCACTGTTTGTTTATGTTATTGTGAAGAGTTAATAGTCACATTCTTGTTCTCTATTCAAACCAAACTTTACTGGATTACACTGTATAAAATTTTGAAGTGATTTATGCACTTATCTTGAGAGTTCCGCGGAGATAACACTGTCACTTGGTGTTTGGACTGTTATTACGATATTTCACTATTTGTTTTGCGATGAACTGTGTATTTACTATTTTTAAGCAATTAAATTACGTGGAGTCGATGTTGATGGTGGCACTAGCGCCATCTTTTTTTTTAAATCTCAATCATCTTTTTTTGGTTAAAATGTAAATACAAAGATACACTAATAAATAAACTAATATAATTATATGTCTATGGGGCCCTAGTTGCCTGATTATAAATAAAAAAAAATTAAATCTTTACTTACAGGATCGGTGGTTCCAGTAGGCACATTTTTGTTCTGCAGAAAATTTAGTGATTTGTAGGCAAACCATTTACTATGATAAATATCATCAGTACCCGCACCAGACTTATTTGAATTATCTTCTTTTTTTTTCTCTCTGTAATAATGACTAGTTAAATTTTTTATCTTTCTCTCGATTTCCGGAACATCAGTAGTGTTAGGGTTCGCTAATTTACATTTGTATTTAATTTAATTGGAACGCAAAAATACTAGTTTCCAGGCCAGTAACTATTTGATTCGAATATTTTGTACTGGAAATACTTTAGTTTGTCAGTTGTTCGTAAAATGCTTCGTATTGGCTAACAAATCAGAGGCTAGCAGATGGTCATCTGTGATTGGTTGACGATATTAAATCATCAACCAATTACAGAACTCGATTTTACCGCGCAAATTATCGACAAACTTGGGAGGTGGGAAAAGGTCGGTTGGAGAGGCGGACTCGAGTTGTTGGACGAGAAGAATAAAGTTGTGTTTCCCGTTACCTAGATTTTCTTCAGTACTTCACCTAGGCATCCTGAAAGTCTAAATTTAGTCCATAGTCCCAGTCATTTTAATATATCAGAAGTGGAGTGCTAACCAAGCTTTAAACGTAAGTACACGCCCATGGCTTTTATTATTTTAATGCTGAATTATATTTCTTTTTGTGTTTTATCTTTGCATTTATAATATTTATTATAAATTTTTATTTCATTCAAATTTGCTTAATATCATACTAGTGATGGTATAACGGTCGTATTACGGAAAGAATGAACATGCTTTGAACAAGTGTTTAGAGATAAACAGTGTTTAAACCTATCTATATGGCAGCTCTAAACGTAGTCTAAGACTTGGAAAGTGGTTCTATTGTTTTGTAATGCGACTTACAGTATTTTACAACGGTATATATATTTTTTTGTACCTACATTTTTTTTTGTGTGTGTGTGTGTCTTATTATGTACCAGAAATGATCAAGAATATTACCCTATCGAGGTTTCCGAAAGAGGTACGAAAATTTGTCTGTTTTTGGCGTAGGACACACCGTTTCCGAGATATGACGCATTTTACATCCTTCAATTGAACCGAATAATGTGGTGTTATTCACCACATTTTAGTCATTGTTATTAACATACCTTCTTTTTCTGCGAGTGCTTAGATCATGGACGAGCCACCACGACGCAGAGAACGCTCAAATCGAGACTCCAGTCGGCGTAGACTGGAGACACCAAGTAGAGAGGATCGCTCACGAAGTCAAAGCGGCCTGCGTATGCACATCCCGAATCGATCTAAAGATGAGCGTGACTTCCTGCTGGGACGGCAGAGAGTACAGATGTTGGAGCAGGAATTACGCCGAGAGCGTGAACGACTTCGTGCGACGGAGGACCGTTGTCGATCGTCACGACGTGCCAGCGAACGTCGCGAGCCCTCCGGACGTTGGGAAGCAGAGCGTCGGGCAGAGCCACGTGCCAGTGAGCGTCGCGAGCCCTCCGGACGTCGGGAAGCAGAGCGTCGGGCAGAGCCACATGCCGAGCCACGTAGCAATGCGGGAGAATATATAAGGTCACGTAGTCCATCATTTTCTAAAAACGATCTTGTTAGTGTTTTAAAACTGTTGAAAAAGGATCTGTCGTCACAGCCACATAATCAAAAAGCGCAGTCGTCTCAAAAGATAGACCACCAAAACATATTGCCTAATTTTGACCCTTCAACTAAAAATCAACGTATTGATATATGGCTGAAAAAGGTCAACGAATGTGCGTCGGTATATGGTTGGGACGACAGAACTACCACTCATTTTGCCATGCAGAAACTCCAAGGCCTGGCTAAAATGTGGTACGAAAGCTTGAATTCCATTCTTTTCAGCTGGAAAGAATGGCAAGATAAATTGATAAATGCATTTCCTTGTGAACAAAATTACGGCCAGACCTTGGAGGATATGCTGAAAAGGAAGAGCAAGTTCAATGAGCCCATCGAAGTATATTATTACGAAAAGCTTGCTCTCGTGAATCAATGCGATATTGTAGGAAAGCGTGCCGTGGACTGCATTATTCACGGCTTGAGTGACAGGACGCTTAGATCGAGTGCTTTGGCATTACGTTGCAATCACCCTGACCAACTTTTGCAGTTTTTATTAAGCAATAAAGATACTCATCAGCTTTCAGTAGACCGTGGTCATTTTCGTAACAAAATTGTAGACAATACACATCAGAACAATAACCAAAACCAAGCTCCAAAATCTATAGCTAGATCGGTTCAGCCTAATGGTTGCTACAATTGTAAGGAGAAGGGGCATAGTTTCCTACATTGTCCTAAACCTCTCTTGAAGTGCCAACGATGCAATAAATTCGGTCATACGATAGAGACATGTTTTAGCAAGCCAGAGGAGAAGCGGACGAATTCTAGCGCTACTATTTCGAAGACAATGCGCATAGATTCTGCCAAAGAGGGTACTGAAACCCCAAACTATAAATTTATAAAAGAGGTTATTGTTAATGGGGTGCCCCTACAGGGGTTCATAGATTTTGGGAGCGAGGTTACTTTGATTAAGGAGTCGGTAACCAAAGAGCTAGGTTTAATTCACGATAATACGACCTCTCAAATGAAAGGTTTCGGTAATAGTGTTGTGCAATCTCTTGGAGAGTTGTCGCTTGATCTGAGTATAGACGATGTTAACGCCACAGTTATTTGTAAGGTTGTGAGTGACGAATTTTTGGAGAAGCCTATGCTAATTGGTCAGACTTACACGGAACTTCCCCATATAGTTGTTTATAAAAATATTTCTGAATTGAAATTCTTCGACAACGGCAATAAATTTCCTTTTTCTGAAGTTGACATTGAGAGTGGAAACTCTTTAAAGGTTCGCACTTTAGGAGCTGTCAAATTTTGGGGACCTGTTTCGATCAGAGCCAGTGTTGATCCTACCATTAGTGGCAGTATTTTACTGAAAGACAGTGTTGCAGGAAAACCCGATCAGCAATTTTCAGTTTGCGGAGGACTTTATAATTCGAGAAATGGTTGTATGAATATAGTTGTTATTCCCCATGCTAGTTTCTGTCTAATTCCAAAAGACAATGTCTTTAGCCGAGCTGAAAAGGACTATTTTGTCAACAGGGTTGTCGTTGAGTCGCGTGAACTGATGAGTGATGCTGCTGGTAATAATTTCGATGAAAGCCAGGTTCGCATTTGTCAAAAGGTACCTGATGATACTAGGAAACGGTTACTAGATTTGCTCAGAAAGTAAAAGCATTGTTTTGCGACATCCTTGAAGGATCTTGGTTGTACTAGCGTTGCCCAAATGAAAATAGAGCTTAACAGTCAACGTTATGTTGTATACCGTC
The DNA here is from genome assembly GCA_947568875.1 of Fissipunctia ypsillon. Classification (NCBI taxonomy): domain Eukaryota; kingdom Metazoa; phylum Arthropoda; class Insecta; order Lepidoptera; family Noctuidae; genus Fissipunctia; species Fissipunctia ypsillon. The sequence continues at coordinate 6,949,559 of OX387650.1, read as the reverse complement.
CGTATCGACTGTCACATTATGAGCGCTCGCAGGTGCGTACAATGGTAGATGAGATGTTAGACGCAGGTATAGTGCGCGAATCATCTTCTGACTATGCTAGTCCTATTCTGCTTGTACGCAAGAAAGATGGATCTCTTAGAATGTGTATAGATTACCGCATGCTGAATTCTGTAACTCTTAAGGAGAGATATCCAATGCCAATCATTGAGGATGAAATAGCTCGCCTTTCTGGTCAGGCCTGCTTTATTTCTCTAGACCTCGCGTCAGGTTACTACCAGGTACCAATCGTGGAGCAAAGTAAGCGATTCACCTCATTTGTCACGCCGGATGGCCAATACTAGTTTAATCGCATGCCGTTTGGCCTAGCAAATGGGCCTGCTGTATTTCAGCGCATGATCAATACCATTCTAGGGTCAGCACGTTTCTGTAAGGCAACCGCATATATGGACGATATTCTAATTTTTGGGAAGGACTCCTCGGAATGTCTGAAAAATTTTGAAGACGTATTGCAATTATTAGAAAAGGCGAATCTTACTTTGAATTTATCGAAATGTGACTTTCTGCGCGATAAAATCGACTATCTCGGATATGAAATCGGAGCAGCAGGAGTAAGGCCTGGGGAAAAAAAGATCTCTAGTGTAATGCATTTTCCGCGTCCTGAAAATGTACACAATGTTCGCCAATTCCTCGGGTTGGCAAGCTACTTCCGGAAATTCGTCAAAGATTTTGCCTTGATAGCTTTTCCACTCAGCAAATTGTTAAAGAAAGGTATACCATGGGAATGGGGCAATAATCAGGAAACTGCTTTTCAGAATTTGAAGGCTAGGCTGATAGATAGACCTATTCTCACAATATTCGATCCATCAGCAGAGCTAGAACTGCACACTGACGCGAGTAGGATAGGTATCGGAGGCATCCTTCTTCAGCGTTCAGCGGGTAACACGCTGCGACCGGTTGCATACTATAGCAGGCAAACATCGCCAGAGGAGAAGAATTTCCATTCCTATGAACTGGAAACTTTAGCAGTGGTTTGTTCCCTACGAAAGTTTCGAGTCTATTTGCTAGGGAAAGACTTTAAAATCGTTACAGATTGCAGCGCTCTTCGGTCTACTTTTACTAAACGAGATCTTATTCCTAGGATAGCACGATGGTGGCTGCAATTGCAAGAATTCAATTGCACAATCGAATATAGAGCCGGTATAAAAATGGGACATGTTGACGCGCTATCCCGTAATCCTGTAGTCGAGTCCGAGGGGAATCAATCTGATAATTTTCCAACCGTTATGGCCATTTCAAGCGAAGACTGGTTACATACCCTCCAACTTGGAGATTCAGAACTTAGAAGAATTAGATTGGATAGTAGTCTAGATCAGAAAGGCTTGCAATATATTAAGGAAAACTACGTCGTTAAGGATAACAAGTTATTTCGTTGTGTAGGTGAAGACAAGGGAGATGTGCGCTGGGTAGTACCGAAGGGTGCGAGATGGCAATTATGCCGGGATGAATCATGACGATATCGGTCATTTTGGGGTTGAAAAGACTTTGGAACGATTAAAGAAAAGCTATTGGTTCCCAAAAATGACACGATTCGTTAAAAAATACGTGAGCGCCTATATTGAATGTGCATATGCTAAAAATAATCAAAGTGGTAAAGAAGGTCTTCTTCACCCTATAACGAAAGTGGAGGTACCTTTTCATACACTACATATTGATCATCTCGGACCCTTCGTGAAATCCAAACGAGGTTTTTCTTACCTATTAGTAGTAGTTGACGCTTTTACAAAGTTTTGTTTTGTCAGACCGGTTCGAAACACGCACACTCAGAATGTAATAAGGGTGCTAGAAGACATATTCAGGATATTTAGAACCCCTGATCGTCTTGTGAGTGACCGCGGAAGTTGCTTCACATCGCATATGTTCAAAAGATTTTGCCTAGACGAGGGCATTAAACATATCCTGAATTCTGTCTCTAGTCCCCGATCAAACGGTCAAGTCGAGCGGTATAATCGCACAATTCTCGGCTCTATGAAGGCTTTAAGCGTGAAATATGGCGAAAAAGAATGGGATTGCCATTTAGGGAGGATTCAGTGGGGACTAAACAACACTATCCAAACAACGACCGGCAGGACACCAGCCGAGGTGATGTTTGGTACTGTTACGGGGTGGTGCTTAAATTGGTTTTTAAAAAAAACAATTAATTAAACACTGAAATAGAATTTTAATTGATTTTGAGAAAATACAGTAAAATTATGTATCCGCGACGACGTTCAAATCCACACTGCCATTAGGCTCTAGAAAAGTACCGATGTGGCGAAAACGCTGACACAGCAAAGAATGTTCCACGTGTAAGGGACAGCGTGGTCATCACTATTATTTTATATGCATTCGCGTGTGTTATAAGATGTAACAGCCCCCCGAATAAAATGGAGCATCTGAGATGAATGATGCGAAATTCAATATCAGAAGTGGATAGGATTTGAACGTCATTGTAGATTTACAAATTGTTACATAAACTAAGTGCATTATAATAATATTTTAGTCAAGCATAAAGAGATTTAGTAACGAGATTAGTTTTGTTTTGAAACCAAAATGTTTCTTTTCAATGATGTTGGCCTTGATGTTGACAGATCAGGCTCAACAGCTTCTTCAAACACAGATAGTTCAATAGCTTGTTGAGGATGACTGTGATTCTTCACTTTCTTGGTGTTATTACATTGATTAAATATCTGTATGCAGCACGGAGCTTTTGAATTTGAGCATATTAATTTTCGACCTCTGTATAATAGGTATAATAAGAATATAATAAAAAATGTGTAACTTAAAGACATATAATGAACTCCGTACTTTTGGAAATGGCTCGGGTCATCAATGTTATTTAATTCTTGTTCAAATGAGTTTAGATGCATACTAGCTTGTAATAAAGAGTCTAAGTTATTGACATTATTTAATTTAAGGTATGGTAAACGTGAAAGTGAATTGTTGACCCTATTCTTTTCACAACAGTCATCTTCAACTAGGTTGAAATTAGAAACAACATGTGAGCTTATATTAACGAAAACATTTGATGACGGCACAAATTGTAAAGTTTTATAGAAGGCTTTGCAGGTTTTAGTTAAAGACAATATTCCTGTACCAAATAAAGTTTCATCAAAGCTACTGCCGTCATTTTCACAAGATACATGGCATTTGCCTGGCTCAGATAGAACAAATATCCATCTATTATTGCTAATTTTATGAAACACTTGAATAGAGCCTTTTAACAATTTAATCTCACAAGAGTTAGGTGGCTTACTGACTAATTCCGTAATTAGAATAGTTTCACAGATCGGATTCACAACACTTGAATACACATTTTCTAATTCACATATGTAAAACTTTTCACTTATCACTTTGCACTGGTCTATACTATGCAACGGTGAGTAAAACATATGGTCGATTGTTATTGCAATGTAAGGACGGCTAGGAGCGATAAGCGCGAAGGTATCTGGTTGCGCAACGTTATAAGGAACAGGCATTGGAATAATATGGTATAAGTTGTATGTTTGAGGTAGGACGAGTGGGATTTTAATGACGACAATTATTTTGTTATTATGAAAATAAGATATAAGTTTCGAAATATCAATAAGATCGTGAATATTTTGTAATGACAAAGATACAGGGAGTTCGTAATACCTTGGCATATTATTCATATTTTGTTCGAGTTCGTTATAAAGTTGATATGGACTAAGTACAGTTGGATGTAAAATATTTATTTTACTAAATAAAATCGCATTATTGATATCCTCAATGTCGAACGACAAGGAAATAATGATACTTTCAATAGCGTTAAGGAGTGCATTTATATTAGATTTAATATCCAGCTTATCTTTAGAATTAGTTAGTTGCTGAAAAGCTTGATCAACTATTTCAAGGTTTTTATTAAGCCGTTTTTCATTTTCATTCAATTTAGACATTGAATTATTAAACGTTGTAATAGTTGATTTGATTACGTGAATATTGTCTCTCATCAAATGTGCCAATTGTTTTTCATCCGTCTGTACTTGGTCTATAGCGTTTGAAAATTTGATGGCATCTTCTGAATTTAATGTGCCGAAAAAGGTTTTCAAAAGAGATCCACCGGCATCGATCAAGCCGCGTTTGGACCGTTTATTCGTTACGATGTAAGATACTGACGAATATTTTTTAATATTGTTATCGTGTTGGCTTTGCAGAGCTGATAACGCGTTTAAGCAGTCTACTTGAATTTTGGATGAACTATAATTTTTACAATAAGAGTTAATTCTAGCAAACAGAGATTCGACTATATCTAAGTGCGATTGTATTTTACTAATATCTAAATACGTAACTACATTCCAATCATCATTGGTAAACTTCACGTTGATCATTTTATCAAAGTATAAACCGGAACTGCTTGTTATCGGCGTGACGACTTGATGACACTTACATTCCGCAGCAAGGTGCCTGGAATAGATCAAGTTATTGCAATGTCAGACGCCAACTTAATTTCGTCATAGTGATGACGTACATGTTTACGGTTCATGAGGAGAGTCACGGTATGATTCCCGTTGACTTTAATGATTTTATATGGACCTTTCCAAACTGGAGACAGAGCTTTGTTTTGCTTGTGGTGACACTTGAGATACACTGAGTCACCGACATTGTAAGTAATAGGTTTAACGTGGAAATCGTAATAACGTTTAGACCTCTCCTTAGAATTTTGAATGTTTTGTAGTGCTTTCTGTCTACTATAATACAACCTATGATTCAATACTCTGACATAATCCGTGTAGGTGTTATTTTCTAACGTGTCGATGGATTTGGGAATATATGGTTTAAAACCAAGTAGTAATTCGAATGGAGAGTAGTTAGTGGTTGAATGAACGTTAGAATTGTATGAAAACATGGCTGTGTTTAGGTACAAGTCCCATGTATGTGCATTTTCATTGACAAACGGTCTCAAATATTCTTTTAAAGTAGAGTGGCTCCTTTCCAATGCGCCACAGGTTTGTGGGTGATAAGGTGCTGCTAGAATATGTTTAATGCCAAATAATTTGCTAAGTTGTTTTAGAACTTCAGAATTGAAATTAGTGCCTTGATCGGTGACGATCATTTTGGGAATACCGAGATGAGAAATAAAATGGACTAACTTTTTAGCAGTCTCGTCTGCTGAACACGTCTGTAATGGATAAGCTTGTGAATATTTAGTGAGGTCATCCTGTATAGTAAGAATGAATTTGTATTTAAATTCGTAAGTTTCTGGAAGGGGACCTACTATATCCAAAAATATTTTTTCAGTAGGTTTTGTTGCGGTGGAACTTATAATCATAGGAGCGCGGTTGGTTTGACGTAAAGGTTTGTTAATCTGGCAAGATTTGCAATTTTTTACATAATCTTCAATATCTTGCCGCATGTTTTTCCACCAATACATAGATTTTATTCTTTCTAACATTCGTGTGATGCCGGGGTGACCGGCGGAAGGCAGATCGTGATTGTCGCGAAGTATTTGTTTGACCTCTTCAGGTGTCGGAAATAAGATTGAATTTTTATAGATATTGACTTTAATACCAGTATTGTGGAAAACGTAAGCTATGATATTGTAGATCTTTGTATAAGAAAGTTTTGTGAACGGATCAGAAAAATCGGATATAGCAATTTCTTTCTCTTCCATGTACCAAAATTTTACCATATCCCTGTATTCGACTAATAGCTTAAAGATGTCTTTATACGACATTTCGTCATAATGATGGACTCGCACGAATAAATGAGTAAACAAATGATTGTCATTTGATGTGTTGTAAAAGGTGAAAAGTTCGCGTTCTATGTCACGAATGTTAGGTTGACTTGTAGATAATTCTATAATTTCTTTGCAATAAGGCACAGAATCATCTAAATCGATTGATGTAGGATAGACGATTAATTTGCACTTGGCCTTGAGTAGGGATTCTTTGAGTTCTTGGATGACCGTATCGAAACTAAAACTCGGCTGTTTAATAAGTTTTAGGTATTTTTCATAAGTATCTGCTGTAGATGGCGAAGGACAGTCATAGGGTGAATTTGAAGGATTTGGAGAGTTACTATCATCGATGGCGCATACGAGACGATTTGAGTCGATAATATCTTCTGGTGGGAAACGCGATAGAGCGTCGGCGTTGCAGTTTAATTTTCCCTGTTTATGCACTATCTCGTAGTTATATTCCTCTAATTTTAAACGCCAGCGAATTAATTTAGAGCCTGGATCCTTAACATTAAATAGCCAAACTAAAGGTTTATGGTCGGTGACGATTTTAAACTTATAGCCGAAAAGATAGGGACGGAAAGTTTGTACGCCGAATATAATGGCTAACAATTCTTTTTCGGTGGTGGAGTAGTTGCCCTCGGCTTTATTCAGCGTCCGTGACGCATATGCGATAGGTTTGTCCTTCCCTATTTCGCCCTGCGATAGTATTGCACCTACAGCGTGGTTGGAGGCATCAGTTGTCAACACAAAAGGTTGACTGAAATCGGGATATTGTAAAAGAGGCGCTGTAGTTAGTTTTTGTTTTAGAATAGTAAAAGCGTGTTCTTGTTCTCCTGACCAATTAAATGAGGCGTCCTTTTTTAAAAGGGAAGTTAAGGGTTTGGACAGTTTAGAGAAATTTTCAATGAATCGTCTATAGTAGCCGACTAAACCCAGGAAAGACTTGATGTCTTTAGGACATTTAGGAGTTGGGAACTGAGTGACGGCCTTGATTTTATCCGGATTAGGATAGACACCTTTGTCGGTGATTATGTGTCCTAGATACGCGACTTCGTGTCGTAAAAACTCGCACTTTGCGGGTTGTAATTTTAAATTAAATTGACGGAATCTGTCAAAGACTAATTGTAACTTTTCTATGTGAGATTTAAGATTTTGGCTATAAATAATACAATCATCTAGATAAATGTAACAGTGAAGACCTTGAAGACCAGATAGGACAGTATTCATGAGTTTTTGGAATGTAGCAGGGGCGTTTTTTAGTCCGAAAGGCATTCTTGTAAACTCGTAATGCCCGGAGATTTCGTTTCCTACTACCGTAAAACCAGTCTTAGGCGCGTCTTTAGGATTCAAATTTAATTGGTGAAAACTGCTTACAAGGTCGAGCGTAGTAAAATATTTCGAATGACCTAATTGATCTAGAATATCCGTAATTAAAGGAATAGGGTAAACTTCGGTAACAGTCACATCGTTGAGTTTCCTATAGTCGATGACTATCCTCCACTTTTGCTTACCCGATGAGTCTACTTTTTTGGGCACTACCCAAATAGGGGCGCTCCATGGTGATTTTGAAGGACGAATGATGTTTTGATCGAGCATTTTCTTTATTTGACTTTCGACTTCGCTTTTGTGACACTCGGGGAAGCGATAAGATTTCGCATGAATTGGGGCAGCGTCACCAGTACTGATTGAATGTTCAATAGCATTAGTACAAGTTAAGGGCTCGCCCTCAAGGTAAAAGATGTCTGTATAATTAGAGCAACACTCTAAGAGGACTCTTGTTTCCTCGGGGTTTAGATGTTCTGTTCGGATAAGATCTAGTACTTGTTGTGACCTATCTAAAGACACATTATCAAGATTATTAATAAACTGAAGACTTTTGTGATTAGACGATTGAGAGGGCAGCGATACATTCTCGAAGGTAATCAAATGGACAGAATAATCTTTAAATACAACTTTAGACTCGGTAGTATTCAATATTGAGATATTAATGCGATTATTAGGCTTGACCGAGACAATACAATTTGCCAAGTAAACGCCTTCGGCATACATATGGTCGAGAACTAAACCTTCTTTCATGGACTTTAACTCTTCTAAGGAATTTGACACAGAACATTCAACTATCGCCTCAGAGCGAGGCGGAATAGTATAGACAAGTTTACTAAAGTTTAGCGGTATAAGATGACCCCGAATGAACAATGAGTTTTGAGAATACTTAACATCGCACTCATTTTTTTGTAGGAAATCATTACCTAAAATGCCATCGTAATTAAGCCGTACTTTATCACTGACGGCGTGGAAAATGTGATTGAAAGTGATTTTAGAATTTGGAGGGAAAATATATTCGAAGTCGATGGTGAAAGATCCTAAAGTTTCATAGCACGAGTCGTCTTCACTCAGACCCTTGAGTTTGATTTTGTCGTTAGATAAGGATGGCGTAGAATTGAAATTTTGAAGTTTGACAATACTAACAGTAGCTCCAGTGTCGATAAGGAAGCATAGAGGTTTACTTGAATAACCAGTATTAAGAAGTACGTGAGGTAGAGAGATTTTGCTAAATTTAATTTCATGAATTGGAGTGATGGACTCCTGGGTTTGTAGGACATTAGGACTCAACGAGACGGCGGTTCCTGACGGAAGATGTTGAGATTTATTTGAAATGTGTATGCCTTCTGTTTGGGGCTGGCTACCCTGTCGTATGGCATCACGAGATTTTGAATGGCCTTCGGTTTGGGACTGGCTACCCTGTCGCATGGCATTATGAGATTTTGAGCGGCCTTCGGTTTGGGACTGGCTACCCTGTCGCATGGCATCGCGAGATTTTGAATGGCCTTCGGTTTGGGGCTGGCTACCCGGTCGATTGGCCGAAATTGATTTAACAGATTTAGATTGATTATAATTTAAATGAAATTGTGGGTTTGTAATGTGAGATTTTGTTGTGCCTTGAATACGGTCGGGCGCAGTGCGGCACGCTAACGACACCCGACGCTTTAGTTTAAATCGTCAGCACATTCTTCGGTTTCTTCCAGCAAATCGACTTGATCGGGTAAAACCGTGACGTTATGTTGAATCGGGGAATAATTTTTCTTAGAATTGTTATATTTGCGCCTATAGCATTGAGAAATATCGTGTCCCGGCCTCTTGCAATATCTACAGACTACGTCTGTTGATTGGTTCGTCTGATAATTTCGTTGGTCTCGAGAGGTAGAAGGGGCTTGAAAGTTAGACGAAGTTGGAGGTTGTGACCGAGATCGGTTTTTCTTCAGACACTCGTTGTCTAAGTGACCAGGTTTATTACAAAACTTACAAATTTTAGCGATTTTCGGGGAGATTTTTAGGGAGAAATTTTGTATTTTTTCTTCCTCGATCGCGATGTTAATAGCGTCGTTCAGAGTTTTAGGGTTTCTACACCGCACCATATTACTAAGATTAGATTGTAGGCCAAAAATAAAAGTGTGGAGAGCTAGGTCTTCCGTCATTGCGATTCTACCTGACAAATCCTTCTTAGTAGTTTCGGAATTGTGAATTTCGGTTTGCATATCGGTGAGACAGGTTTCTAAGCGCAAAGAGAATTGTGATACTGACTCATTTTGTTGTTGCCTACAAGACTGCAACTCGAAGAATAAATGACTATAATGTTTCCTTTCGCCAAAATTTTGGCGAAGGAATGACTGTAACGAATCAAAGTCATCGAAAACCTTGTTCGAGCAAGCTATTTGAGCTTTGCCGCGCAATTTGGATAAGATATATTTTAGGAGCAATTTTTTCTGACTCTCGGACGCTAAGTTTAGTGAGTTTTGGCAATTAGTTATAAATGCAGACAAGGTTTCACGATCTCCATTGTATATATCAATAAAATCGCAAAGAATTTTAATAGGATATTGTTCGCTTGGCGAGATTTCACCTTTAGTCATTTTGGTCGTAAGTTGGCTAACAATCAAAAACAAAAAAGATGTTCGAGAAAATAAGGATTTGTAAGGAAAACGAATAATAAAGGTATTATTTGGAAAGATTAGCAATAACAAATTACTAAATGTTCGACTCACAGTAGCACCGCAAGAAGGAGTGTGGACATCGCAGACTTCAAGTAGAGCAGATATGTTGCACCCGCAGCCCAACAGGTACCAGGACAGCAGCTAGACTTCGTTGGTGGCGGCAAGGTGAGCAGCAACGGACACGTGTCACACAGACAACGTGTATGGCAGTGGAGCCGATAGTGACGGCACCAGGTGAACCAGGTAAATACCCAGTTGAACAGGATGGTGGCAGCCGGACCCGACAACACCGTCAGGTAAGAAGCACGAACAGGCTCGACCACGTTGTCAAGTCACGCGGCGCGAACACGCGACGCCACGTGTTGTCGATAGGCCAGAGGATGGCAGGCTTACGTGGTAAGACTTACTGTCGCAGTTCCTCAGACTTCACAGAGTTCGTGATTTGCACACAAATAGAGGTTGTAAGATTTTGTAAGAGTTAATGAGAGTTTGAAAGAGTTTGTCAAGACGCACTCCGCGAATTTTACAAGGGATACCAGCCAACGATTGCTGAGTATCCCACTTCTGACACCACTGTTACGGGGTGGTGCTTAAATTGGTTTTTAAAAAAAACAATTAATTAAACACTGAAATAGAATTTTAATTGATTTTGAGAAAATACAGTAAAATTATGTATCCGCGACGACGTTCAAATCCACACTGCCATTAGGCTCTAGAAAAGTACCGATGTGGCGAAAACGCTGACACAGCAAAGAATGTTCCACGTGTAAGGGACAGCGTGGTCATCACTATTATTTTATATGCATTCGCGTGTGTTATAAGATGTAACAGTACCGCTATGAATGTTTCGACAAATCCCATACTTAATGAGATTTCTGATGAAACTCGCGAATCCACTGATTTATCCACTATACGCCAGGAAGTTAAGTGTAGAATAGACAATGAGCAGATCAAGCAAAAACGGTATTATGATAAGGGTAGGAAACCTGCGCGCGCATACGCGGAAGGCGACCTTGTTAAAATTACTAAAACTTGCTTTAATAATGAAGGGCAGAGTAAGAAGCTCCTGCCGTCGAATATTGGTCCCTATCGGGTTACAAAGGTCGGTGGTACTGACCGATATGTAGTAGCTCCAGTACCTGGTTTATGTAATAAACAAGGCAAGCGTCCTACGACTGTTGCTGCGGATCGCATGATGCCTTGGATCCACGTGGCTGCATTAGATGTGAACGAGAACTCGGAATCTGCTTCTGACACAGATGACGATTAGGTATACTTAATTTAAGTTTAAGAGTCCCTTGTGAGGCATATAACTACAGAATGGTGTGTTGTTTCAGATTGGATGCGAGAATCGATTGGTTCGCGTCTGATCGACTATGCCAGAGTTACTCGTTCGTCTTGCTCCTGTTGCACAAGCTTAATCGATCGGCTTGAGCGAAAGGTTAGCAAAGGCTCCCTCGATTAATCGATCGTCGAGGTAATCTTTGAAGTATATCGACTAATCAATCGTCGACCACCAGGTATCCCGATTAATCGCTCATTGGGACCTGAGTTCTTTAATGCATTAAACACAACTAATCGATCGTTGTGGTATCTACACCTTGTCTATGATTAATTTAAAGTTGCAAATACAACTAATCGATCATTGTGATTTCTATACCTTGCTTATGATTAATTTGAAGTTGCTCCTCCGTAGAAGTCCGTACATCTTTATAAGATAAACGATTTTGTAAATAGGTATTAAATATTTAGATATTTCATATTTTTTTAGTTACAACAATAGTCGTATTTATAAATTTCTAAATAATCAATGAGGTATAGTAAATTTGTATATAATATTATAATAATTTGTAAAATTTCTAAGTAGTCAATAAATGTATAAATAGATAGTCACTATAAAGGTTTGAATGTTAATTATTATGTATGATATTAGCATATAATTTCAATTGATTTTGAAATATTATGTACATGGATTGTAAAGTTTGTTTAACTGACCTATTTCCGATTGTTAGGGTTCCACCGGGTACCGTGTGCAGGGACGCACACGATATCAGGATGGTCGATTGTTAGGGTTCGCTAATTTACATTTGTATTTAATTTAATTGGAACGCAAAAAGACTAGTTTCCAGGCCAGTAACTATTTGATTCGAATATTTTGTACTGGAAACACTTTAGTTTGTCAGTTGTTCGTAAAATGCTTCGTATTGGCTAACAAATCAGAGGCTAGCAGATGGTCATCTGTGATTGGTTGACGATATTAAATCATCAACCAATTACAGAACTCGATTTTACCGCGCAAATTATCGACAACTTGGGAGGTGGGAAAAGGTCGGTTGGAGAGGCGGACTCGAGTTGTTGGACGAGAAGAATAAAGTTGTGTTTCCCGTTACCTGGATTTTCTTCAGTACTTCACCTAGGCATCCTGAAAGTCTAAATTTAGTCCATAGTCCCAGTCATTTTAATAGTAGCAAATTCACTGGCAATTTCATTAAATGCGTCGTAACGCTTTGGTCGGCTTTTGTAGTCACGGTTTTTTGGGTTCCATAATATTTCTTTTAAATGATAGAGGTCTATTAGTTTTATAACTGTTGCATCGTCCCACTCCATATTGGTTAGTTGATAAAAAATAAAAGTGCCGACACTTCACAACAACAGAGAATGAATAAGTGATACGTCACTACTCTATGAAAGCCGGCGGGCAACTGACTGAGTGAGTGGAGAGGGATGCCGTCGGCATCGGCATGCTGCCCCGCCGGCTTGCCCGCGCGGGCGCAAGCCGGCGGCATGATTGTACAAAATAAGGCCGGCGGCGGGTTGGGCCGGCGATCCGTGCCGCCGGGTCGGCGGCTTTGGTGTGTAGACCGCTTTAATAATATGCTAGCCTTAGTTTCAGCCTTAAGACCGTTTTGAAGAATGGCCGTCCAACGTTTTGTTAAAGACTACTACATACATGCCGGCGGCAATGCCGCCGGGTTCATGCCGAGCGGCTATGCCGCCGGCAATACAAGCCGCACAAAGCCGTCAAGCATCATTCCGGTTGTGACAGTCACATAGAACGCTAGTGAAGTGAAAATTTTTTTTGGTTGGTTGGTTACAATGAATACGAAAATCATCAGCACTGCCGCCGCAGTTGTAATTTTTATTTTAATAAGAAAAAAATACAAAAGGACGAGAAGGTTTTGGGTGCGCCCAAGTTTACAAAATAGAAAATGGCAGAACGGTACTGTAATGATAGAAGAGTATAAAAAAGATGATGTGGGATGTCAACGTTTGCGCAATAGTATATTCTTTGGGTTTCTGAGAATGACATATGAAGATTTTGAATTTTTGCTAGAGAGTACTGAAGTGTACATTAGCAAAAAAAATACTGGCTGGAGAAAGGCTATACCCGCTAAAGAGAGGTTGGCAGTAACGTTGCGGTTTTTAGCTACAGGAGAAAGTTATTTCAGCCTTGGAGACCTGTTTAAAATTTCACCACAACTTCTTTCCTCACTGATTCCCGAAGTCTGTCAAGCAATAATATCAAAACTTCAAATTAAGGTAATCATTTTTTTATGACTCACTCTTGATATTCACAGGGAAGCTCACTCACAGGGAATCCTAGAGGGGAAGCTAGAGAACACCATAACCTAATATATATTTGTACTCTATTGACCAAATAAATATTTTTTTATTTTATTTTTATTTACGATATGGCCTGAATATATGTGATATTGCTGGAATTGGATAATATTTGAGTATAGCATTACATTTAGGGTATATATTTATTTTTGAATGTTTATTTTAAATTAATTTTTATTTCCTTTTTCTCTTCTAGATGCCAACCACAGAAGAAGAATGGCTTTCGGTGTCACGTTTGTTTTTCAAGAAATGGAATGTTCCCAATTGTTGTGGATCCATTGATGGGAAACACATACGTATACAATGCCCCAATAATAGTGGCTCAGAATTTTTCAATTATAAATCGTATTACAGTATTGTGTTGTTGGCATTAGTCGATGCTAATTATAATTTTTTATACGTCGATATTGGTTGTCAAGGAAGAGTTTCGGATGGGGGTGTTTTTAGAAATAGCTCGCTTTACGAAGCATTACGAAATGAATCTATAAATCTACCGACACCAAGACCTTTACCTGGACGGACTATGAATGTACCATTTTATTTCCTTGGTGATGATGCTTTTCCGATTTCTCCTAACTTAATGAAACCATTTCCTGGACAACATGAGCGAGGATCTCCGAAAAGAATATGCAATTACAGATTTTGTAGGGGAAGGTGAGTCGTGGAAAATGCTTTTGGCATATTATCGGAAAAATTCAGAATATTTCATTCAATAGCTAATTTACAGCCAGAGAAAATGAAAATTGTAGTAATGGCTTGTGTATGCCTGCACAATTTTATCCGAAGAAATGACGTTGATGTTGAGAATAATATGATAACGATACCGGCACCAAATATTGAAATAAATCGAAATTTGGAACCTTCAATGGTCAGAATGAGTTGATGAACTATTTTCTTTCAGAGCAAGGACAACTTCCATGGCAAAATTACATTTCATAAATCAAACATATTTTTATTGGGAACAACGTTTATTTAGCATATAAGTATCTATATAATGATATTTTAAGTAAAATTCTAACTAGGTAACATTTTGTTAATCTGTGTTTGCCTCATTAATCTCACTATCAATCACAATGTACCAGTACAATCATAGTTTTAATTATTAAATTCTTAATGTAGCATCATAAATCTAAAAGAGTTTTAATTATTTTCCAAATATGAAAAAAGGCTGTCCTGAGTATCAGAATTGTCGGTATAATTAGAATGGCTAGTGGAAGGACGTACACTTTCAGGTGTCGAAGTGGTAAAATATCCTTGAGCTGCCGCCACCGTGGAAGGTCTTGAGTAAACGCCCATTTCAGCCTGATAAATTATATTATTAATATGATGTTGTACTGTAGATATTGTTATGGGATCCATTTTTCGTATTTTATTTGCTATGTGTTCTCCGAATACCGAGGCATCGTCGCGAGTAGATGACGAAGCTGACATATTTTTTAAAACTTGTAGAGCTTCGGCAATATTACTGTCTCCATCAGTACCGCATCTCCTTTTCCGGGAACTAGTCGCTGTTGCATTATCTTGATGACTGTACTGCGAATGCGTCTGTAAATAGAAGGAAATAATATTATTTTTTTATCATGGGAGGTATTTAATATTTATACTAATATTATAAATAAATAAATTGTAGGGGGTAATCTTCGGAACTACTGAACCAATTTATATTGATGAAGAACTGATCACCTCTTCTTGAGATCCTGGTTTGCCGTAATACAAAATTATAACAAACGTACAACATTGCAGGTACAACAACAAAAAAGCTTTTATCTCGGGAATGGAGCACCGATGAATTATGAAATTTTAATCGATTTCTAACGTTAGCACAGCTGGCTCATGAGGAATCCCTAATAACTTTTAAAAGCGAGACTTTTTTCTTTGCGACTAATTATCGAATTAATCCTGGCATAATTAAAAATCTCAAATTCCATTGTGGGCCAGCGTAGCTAACACATCTTAGTACACGCGGGCGAAACCGCGGCACACCCGTGACACTCCGTGTATGAGAGTTGAAGCGTCGCCCGGGGACCTTGAGTCGCCGCACGAAAGAGCATGCTCTTTGCCAACCATGGTTGACACACTAGTATTTTTAAAATTCAATTCAATTTTTAATCTTTTTTGCATTCTTGTATATTTAAGGGTCTTAAATATCGAAATGAAAATGTATAAACCAATATACAACATTACCTTATCTAATATAATATCATTATTTTGCTCATACATTATTTACGTTTTATGTTCTTTATATTTTATGCAACACATTTAACAAGTATAATTTAATTGTATTTAACCTTTATATGAGATAAGACTTTATACAACATTATTACTTATTTATTGTGGATCTAGGTATTGTAGCTATTTTTATTCGGTTCGATTGTCCCTACAGCCATATTTACAACAATATACGCTGGGTATGATTGTTTAAATTAATAAATACCACGCTTTAGTCGCGTCGCACAGCCCCCGCGCTCGCCCGGGCACGCACACATAGCCATGAGTCCGCGACTCACTGTTTGTGTACACATGCAAGTGTCGCGTCTTCACTTTAGTATATGTTCTGTGACCGCGAGTAGTTAGTCTGTGATAAAATAAAGAAAAATAGGAAACATGAATACTTACATCATTCTCACTATTTACTGTGGGTAGTGGTTTATTTTTGTCTCGCAAAAAGTTCAATGCCTTGTAAGCAAACCACTTTGGTTCCTGTACATCGTCTGTGCTTGCACCAGATTTGTACAACTGTTCAACCTTCTTTTTTTCCCGAAAATAATGAGAGGTTAAATTTTTTAACTTTCTCTCTACTTCGCCTTTATCAATGTCAAATACACTTGCAATTATATTCAAGGCGTCCATTCGTTTGTTCCTATTCTTATAGTCTGCATTTCTGGGATTCCATAATATATCATTTTCATGAAATTTTTCAATTAATAGCAACACAGTTTCGTCGTCCCAATGAAACGACATTTTAATTTGTTGAATACACACAAACCGCACACCACTACCGCTCGAATGCCAGGCACGAACTGACGCCGACAAACCGCGTAACCCGCCGCCGGCACACCCCGGCGGCCATGCCGGCGGCTCCTTTGTGCGGCAAAGCGCGGCGGCTTTGTATGCCGCCGGGTGCACGGCGGCTTGGCCGGCGGCACTGTGTGTAAGGAGCCTTTAAGCTTTCATACAACTCTTATCGAGTTATTGGCTGGTGGGGAGCCTTCTTGACCCAGAAGCTCCTCGATATGGGCTGGTATTGCATTTCCCAGTGGTACTACCTCAGGGGTAACCACTGGTAGGTGAGGTACTTCTGTGTCTGCCCCCCCCCCGCCTTCATTACTAGGTGAGTTACTACGGCTGTATTCAGTATTCGGTGAGGAAGATAGTAACCTGCGACGTCGAGGCGTCCGGCTCCTACGCGTCAAGCTGCGTTGGTTTCGCTCGTTTGAAGAACGACTTCTTGACCGTGCTCGGCTGGGGCGGTTTTCGTAGTCATCTGAGCAACAAACGCATAGTGTTAGGCTCGAAACTGTTAAATCCATAGCTGACCTCTCGTGAAAGCTTTTAGGATGCAGTCGAAACGTTTTACAATTTACGACAATGCCATCGGCTAACCTCTCGTGAAAGCTCTTAAGATGCAGTCGAAACGTTTTACAATTTACGACAATGCCATCGGCTAACCTCTCGTGAAAGCTCTTAAGATGCAGTCGAAACGTTTTACAATTTACGACAATACCATCGGCTAACCTCTCGTGAAAGCTCAATAATGGTGTCGTCCTATGTGTAAAAGTATTAGGTTAAATACCCCACAAAGAATCTCTAAAGACCCTATTGAACATTCGATTTCTAGGAATTTTCCTAGTAGGTAGGTATGTTTCATAAAAAAACTTACCGGCGTGGGCATGGCGACTCCTCTTATTTAAGGGTATTACCTTGCTCGATGCCCTTAGAGATTTGACCTCTATACTAGTATTTGTTAATTTAGCGCCACCTACCGACCAACGACCATACTATAATTAATAATATGAACTGAAGATTAAGCATGAACACAGATGTGTCGCAGAGTTGTCATCGTTTTTGCCTATTTTATTCGCTCTCTGAGAGATCGTTCCTCTAGTTTTTGTAGTGTTGTACGAGTACCTACCTATGTGCTGAGGTCTGATGATGGCCAGGTAAGTACTTATCGGTTCTCAGTTACGGTAATAGTTAGGATTACCTAACTTTCAACATTTATCTTACAGACCACGGATACTTCTACGCGACACATTCTGAAGGTCTGATGATGGCCAGGTAAGTAATTATCGGTTCTCAGTTACGGTAATAGTTAGGATGACCTAACTTTCAACATTTATCTTACAGACCACGGATACTTCTACACGACACATTCTGAAGGTCTGATGATGGCCAGGTAAGTACTTATAGGTTCTCAGTTACGGTAATAGTTAGGATGACCTAACTTTCAACGTTTATCTTACAGACCACGGATACTTCTACACGACACATTCTGAAGGTCTGATGATGATCAGGTAAGTACTTATCGGTTCTCAGTTACGGAAATAGTAAATAGAAACGACACTTATTCAGCTTTATACAGCTGTTGTCAAATACCAATTTTGTATCGCATCTTTTTTAGATGTAAATAGTTGGACGGATACATAAAAGTTTTCCCTCTAAAGTTTTTTCTAAGGAGAAAGGCTGAATCGAGTTGAATAAGTTTGGTTAGTCACTCAGAACGACCAAGCTTGATTAATCACTGGTAACTCATAAACGAATAGTGAGACACATTATATTACCCAACTCTGTGTTATAGCTGGTATTGTTTCTTACTTAATTAATATTTAATATTTATTATAATTTTGCTTTTTATACGTATTAAATGTGTATTGGTTAAATACAAAATTATATCAGTTTTATTTTATATTAATAAGAAGTACAAAATGTTTACTTTTACGAAATGCCTGTTAAAAATCATTGAATTCCAAATACCGTGAACAAGTCGGTTGGTCATATATTGGGGTTGGTGTTGGTGACGGTGTTGATGGTGCATTTAGGTTTTCTTGAATTATGCATATATTTTGGTCTTTTGGTGATTGCAGGATATGCACCTTTTTTCGATTTTCTTTGTTCTTTATAGCCTCCAAAATACATGGTGGATTTCGAATTTCCATACTTCGACTATGGCGCGGATCCAAAATTTCTGGCAAAATACAATTTAAATAAAATGTACACAATTTTTTTCTCATTTTATTTTCAAAAAAATCATCGTCTCTGATAATACATAGTTTCTATTTTCACAGGTTTTGACTCACTAAATGAGGGGTATAGATGCAAAACCGCCTCTGTTCACTTATTGCGATTTTGAGCTAGAGACCCAAACGCTATAGTTTCTAGTAGAATTGCTTAATGTACAATCTAAATTTACCAACTAACTACTGTAGTTTGTTTAAAAGTAAAATTTAAGAGTATTTTCCAATACGTGGAACGTAATGTTATTTAATCAAGTTCGAAAATTGGATAGAGGCGGTTTTGAAATTCATCAATGGATAGAGGCGCTTCTGTCACTCAGTGTTCTTAATAGAAGCGCTTTTGCAGTTAATTGAAACTTCATGCAATATTATGTAAAAGGGAGACATGCAAAATATTTTACTAGCTTATATGGTACGTACATATATTGAAATAAAACGAAAGATTCATACGAAATAAGGAAGTGTCACTTATTTAATCATTAAAATCAAATACTCATGCCTACTTCTTCTAAGTGTTCACATATGTCCTCGTTTTGCTCATCGCCACCAACATCGGGAATTGTTTCAAGAGCGTTTTTATAGAATGAAAGTTGTTCCCCTGCTTTCCAGTTATCACCAAAATGTTTCGATAACAACTTATCAACATCATTGAGCTTCAATGCACTGACATTCACCTGTAAAGGTGGTACATCTCGAATATTGTAATCAGATAATGTGGTCACACCCCGTTTCATTACACTTTTTGCAACACCAAGATCTGTTTTATAGTTTACTTCACCTCGCAATAAAAAACGGCCTGACCTGTTTTTAACTCTGACAAATAGTACCTGTTGCATTCTGCAAAACGGAAGTGGTATTGACCAGGTGCTTTCATTGTTTCACTGGCGAAACTTTTCCAATCTTTTACTGGCACATCTGTACCCAGATGATTAATAATGCCGTAATTGGAAAATATTTCATGATACTCTGTGGGATTGATGATTTGCTCCTTATTTTTAATTTCTTTTTCAATGAGCCCGAAAATTCGATCAGCGGGCATAAAAGAATGTCCAGGAACAGGGAAAACTAGCTTAACTCTAGTGATTTCTTTTGGGGCAGCGGTGGTTAACCAATACGCACACATTGCTATCATCGTGCTATTTTTGTTCTGTGATCCACAGCCATCCGCCATAATCCGAAGTTTAGTTTTGCCCGTCAATTTCGTTTGTGTCAACAAGTGATAAACTGCCGATGCTATCTCATTCGATGACTTAGCGTGAACGTTTTCGGTCCACGTGTAGATGCGTACATTTTGTTTAGGAAACTTATTTGTTGATGTTTCAATGACAATGGTAAAATTGTAGATATACAGGCTGACTTTGAAAATATGCGACAAACTTTAAGGAGGTGTTTTACCCACCAAGATGAACAACTTTTACTATGGGACCAACTTAAAATTCGCAAAAAAAAATTCGACCTTCCCATATAAAAGTACATACCCGATCGGGCCATTTGTTATAAGGTCGAATTTTTTTTTGCGAAATCTAAGTTGGTCCCATAGTAAAAGTTGTTCATCTTGATGGGTAGAACTCCCCCTTAAATTTTGTCGCATGTTTTCAGTCACCCTGTATAGCTGCCTACTGTAATAGGCAGCTTGATCTGCCACTTTTGGTAACGCCTGGTTCTTTTGACAATCAAAGGATATTGTGAAGGTTCTGTCGTCATACTCCCGCAACATTATGAAAAACATTTTAGCTTTCAGCTTGTGAATTCGTAACGCAGCCATGAGCTGGACTTTTGCAGCTTCATTTTTTTCGATTTTAAGTTTTTCCTTTAAGAGCGTTGTCACATTTTGCACCTCTCTCGCTCACACAAAACCTAATTTTTAAGAATGTTAAATGAAAAAATGCTTTTTTGAAAAATGTAATCAATGGGCGGTCTACAAAATAATATTAATTTAATAGGTAGTTATTCAAAAACACATTTCTATTGTGTTATCTAATAAACTTATGTAATTAAGTGTTATGATCTGTTTTTGAGATGATGTAAATAAATGCCACAATAAAAATGTGTTTTTAATAATTACCTATTAAACTAATATTATTTTGTAGACCGCCCATTGATTACATTTTTCAAAAATGCATCTTTTCATTTAACGTTATTAAAAATTTGGTCCCGTGTGAGCGAGAGAGGTGCAAAATGTGACAACCCTCTTAACTCCAAGCATTTCGAGCAGACATCTGTACTTGGGGTTTTAAAACCGATATTGTAATGTTTTACAAATATGTTTCTAAAGTAACATTGTTTTACTTTAAGCGTCACATCTTCTTGCTTTTCCTCGTAAATCTTCCACATTTTTTTAATGTTTAAATCGGATGGGACATATTTTCTTGTAGAAGTTGCAGACCTACAGTAGTGTGATTCAATACATTTAAATGTCTCAATAAATCTCATTACGTTTTCTTTTTTCCTTAAATTTTTCCTCGATATCCTATCACCACCTCGATTTTCTTTTGGAAACTCCCCGGTTAGCAAAAATTTTTTTTGAAATGTTTCTTAGTCTGTGCACACCAACGTTAAGAATATTTGCAAAAGTCTTTTGGCAAACTTGTAACAATTTGTATGGTTTTACGTATGTTCTTATATAAAACTTTGTATATGTTAAGGAGGCAGCACGTTGTCCCACTTTACGATGTCGCTGTACGGGTGAATGTATTTTCATATATTTTAACATAAAGTTATCCTGATAAACTTTATCAGGATTTGAATAAAAGGTTTGGTGAAATTTTCGAATATCCTGTGGATTCAAATTATTACACTTCAGCTTATCGGAGTTATGTTTGCATTGTTTGTATTGCAATTTGATTAATATTTGGCGGTTTTAACGATGAATACCTGAAATGAAATAAAAAATATGAATTACCACTACACAATCTCGATAAGACACAGCTAAGAACCTTCTCAACAATGTGCTCAACAACACGCACTACCTACCTATGCTAAACTTATTTTTGACACCCTGTCGGAAATTAACGAACGAACACACTTTAAAAATAAAATAAAATCCTGTATTATATACCTACAAAGTAAAATGTGATCGTTCTAAAGGTAATTCACAATAGGTAATGATTGTTTACATTCGTTCAAAACATAAAAAGTACCTATTTTATATCTTGGTTATATTCTGTATTATTGATTCATTTACAGCTCAATACAGGGCATTAGAAACATACCTCTCACGCTTTTTCACATTTCTTTTCCATTGCGATTTGTTATGGATCCTCTTCCTTGCTGCATTACCTTCGACAGGGGCAAAATTAATTTCCATTTTCACACTTTTTTCCACACACAATTAAATTAAAACTAACACGCAGTTCACAAAAACAATAGCCGGGCGCCATTAAATCTCTCAACAACATGCTAAGCTGTCATTGGTCGAGCCTCGACAGTGTCGCTTTTGCATCCAATGTTTTGAATAGAGTCGGTTTTGCACTTAAGCAAGTATTTCAAGGGACTTTTTGTATAGGATAGAGGCGACTTTGCTCACTTCTGTTTTAGTACAATGCAAAATGAAATAATAAAGAATGTTGCCACATGAAAACATCGCATGACGATAATTTGTGACAGAGGCGGTTTTGAATCTAGACCCCTCAAATCATACTCCAAATAAACATTTTACTTTCCGAGTCACATGCAATTGTCCTTGAACTTGGTAATACCAATTGTGGTTTTGATTAACCTGCCAAACTCCCGAATTATCCTGAACCCAAAAATTTACTTTTTTTTGAGCTATGGCTTCGTCTAGTCCTATCTTGAACGCCGAGATTGGACATTTCACCTCTACTATCTCGTCTTCTCCAATAAGCCCATTGGGTGTAGCTCCTAAATATGGGATCTCGGGGTCTATAAAAAGACCGCATGGTCTAATTTCCTGTTTGCTTAGACAACTGATTTAGAGCCTTTTTTTCGTTTTCTCGTCCATGCTGTACAGGTGCCGCATCTATATTTATTTTGTAGAGTAGTTGCTTAACAATGCTGATACAACTAGTATCAGGCCTCATTTTTATTACTCTTCCAAAATTTGAGGCCGTCAACAAGGAGCGCCGGAGTTCGAGCCATTCGCTTGACTCGCTCTGCAAAACTGTTTGTCTTTCAATTTGACTTCTTTCTTCCTCACTTTTTTTAAGTTAGATAGTAAGTTTTCTTTCATTTTTTCTAATATCACATCGCTCACATCGGGTTTGATGCTCTGTTCTCCATAGTCTTTATTTACCACGTCTTGAGTGTGTCGTTTTTTGTAATTCACACGCTTGAGTAAATTTCTCTTTTTGCGATACTTTTGATCTAAATTGCTCATTTTACCCTTAGGACTTTGCCCAACTATGGTTTTATATAAAATGGAAACAGGTTTTCTTCTTGTGTTAAAGTTCACTGCAGACGCTGAGCATCTGGTTTGGTATCCACGTCGGCACGAGTAATTCACTCTTTTACCACCTACAAACTTGGCAATCACGCTGTGAAATTTTTCCACTATGTTACTATCAACACCATGAACCAGACTTCGGGAATGTCCTGCAATAGTATTAATAAAAACACATATTCTTTGCCATAAGGAACTTGTGAAAAATGCTTGCGGCAAGTTTTCGACAGTTTGTAGGCTATTACAGAAATGACTTTTGCATTGGGTATGGTTACCAAAGGCATGTAAATGTACAGTTTGAATATCTTCAAAAAGTTTCTGAGTGCTATAGTCTAAATTTTCTAAGGAGTCATGATATTTTTTACTGCATTTTCGTATAGCCGACCTAATGGTCATTATACGTTTTTTTGTTATTAATTTTCTAAGGCTTATAGGATATTTCGTATCAGTGGTCAGGTTTTCTAATTTATTGCACAAGTTTCTTAGAAGGTGGTTCCTGCATTCTACCTTTTCAACAGTAAATTGAGGATAAGGTCTTGCTTCCAAAATTTTTGCATACGTGCTAGAATCCCCGTCAGAAATGAGGTGACCATAAATGAGACCATACATCTCGACAGATGCTTTAAAGCCTTCTACAATTATTGTTGCCTCCATGCCAGTTGACGATCCCCCATAGTTTTTAAAGCACTGATGAGGTCTTGGATTTCGATTTTTATTGAGATCCTGCGCACATATGCTGCAGTATTTATTTTTAATGCCAAGAAACAATATTTTTTTTGTATATCTTCCAATTATGGCAGCAGCTCCTGACAGTGCTGAGTAGTTTTTTTTATAAGACCTTTTACTCCAGGATCCGTCTACAATAACATCAATAATAGGTACCCCATCTTTACTCACTCGGCCCTTTTCTAAAGCAATTATTTTTTCTTCTTCAGCAGCTTCATTCATGGATTTCATAAGTGCTTTATCCCAGGTGTTTGCAACAATGTCGTGTCGTTTCTGATATACAGGCTCAGTCATTATAGGCAAATCAAATGCGGATAACAGTTCCTCTAACTGTGAATACCCTATACCAACAGAAACTGCGTCTGCGACCGCTGCTGTGTTAATTTCTAAATCGCCAGTGACATTACATAGAGAAAACTTTTGTTTACACATCAAACATTCTACTGTAAATTTAGAAGCAAGTCCAACTCGTTTCTCTCCCGTAAGTTTTAAACTTTGTATACCACAATTAAAAGCACCATGACTACATATTTCTTGTATTTTAGAAAATAAGAAAGCTATATCAATAATTCGTCTTCCAGTTATATTTTGTATTTCTGCTTCTGGTTGTTCTTCTTCAATAATGAAATCTGGTAATTTTTCTCCACCTTGTTCAAGCTAAAATAAAAAATTTACCAATATAATGTTAAAATAAATATTTAATGGTACTGAAGCCAATGTGCAATCACCTAGTCCATTTCAAGAAACATTGGTAAATACCTAAGAAAACAATGACAACCAAGACATTTTATGCTCTTTAAACAAAAGTGATGAGCAGCAAAAGCATTTCAAAATCACACCATTTTGGTAAGGTACATAATAGCAATGAAATTACTTTGTCAGGGTCAACTTAAATCATTTAGCGAAACAGCAGACGTGATGGATGTTGATATGTAATCAAGATAAACATAAAATCAGTATTTAGTGATCCGTAATTAGTCCTTGAATTTTTTTTTTTTTTTGTGTACACTTAGTCATAATGGATATTGGTTATCGGGTTCTAAACACGACAAAACAAAAAAAAAAACTCAACTTTTACTCCAAGTGGCTTTACTGTCTATGAAACATCGATCAACGGTCCCAAAAAAGTATAATCAAATCCTTTTCTTTTTACTTAGAAGTCAATAATGAATCAAGTTTACTGAGTTTCGCTACATAATTTAATTTGACCAGGTATTGTAAAAAATTATCTTTGCAAAAGAATAAGTATATAGGGTGGATACTTCAAACGGGGCAGTTAGGGGAGCTACCTTAAACGTTGCAGTTGCACGAAAATGGTTTTAGGAGACTATCCATATTTTTTTGTGTAATTCCGATTCCCATTTACACATTTTAGAAAAAATGTACAAATAGCAAAAAAATGGCCATTTTTTACAAAAAAAATTTGATGCCAATCGATCATGTTTCTAATACTGATCAAAAACTTCTATCGGACCAACCCAGGTTGGAGTACTAGAAATGTCAGAAATTGCAAAAAACTTTTCCCATACATTTTGTATGAAAATTTTTCACTTTTTTTTTGATGCCATTTGATTCTGTTTCTAATACTGGTCAAAAACTACTATTAGACTAAACATACAAAATGTATGGGAAAAGTTTTTTGAAATTTCTGACTTTTCTAGTACTCCAACCTGGGTTGGTCCAATAGAAGTTTTTGATCAGTATTAGAAACAGGATCGATTGTCATCAAAAAAAGTGTTTGTGAAAAAATGGCCATTTTTTTGCTATCTGTACATTTTTCGAAAATGTGTAAATGGGAATCGGAATTTCACGAAAAATTAGGGATAGTCTCCTAAAACCATTTTCGTGTAGCTGCAACGTTTAAGGTAGCTCCCCTTACTGCTCCGTTTCAAGTATCCAGCCTGTATAAGGTCTATCTATTTATACACGAAATATTTTAACAGTAACTTCTATAAGTCGTAAAGACGCCATAGCAACGGATTTTTTTTTCCAAGTGTTATTTTTGTTTTTAGTAAATTATTATAATTCAAAATTTTGCATATAGAAAATGAGACGTTTTACAAATTTTGAATTCTAATAATTTCGTAAAAACTGAAACACTTAGATTTTTTTCCGTTGCTATGGCGTCTTTACGAATTATAGAAGATACTGTTAAAATATTTCGTGTATGAATAGATAGACCTTATATACAATAGATACAGCGGTGTAAGCAAATAGATTAAGTTACCGGCATGATTTGCACTGCCTCCTTATCAATTGCCATGCTAGCCTGATCGTTTGTTTCTATTAACGTCTGAAGTTCCTCATTAGGTGTTTTGGAGTTTTGCCGGTTTCGTAATTGCCTTCAAAAAAGGAATAAGAATGAGATAAGGTACTGTTTTTACTATTACGGTGTGGTAAAAAGCCACATACGAACTACAAAAATAACAATCAAATATTAAGAATTATTTCTTAAAATCAAGTGTGACATTTTCTCGGTCGCCTTAGTCACCATGAGCCCTTTCAAATGAGTCCAAACACGATGGTTCTACGTAGTGTCGTCACTGCGATCCTATACCCACCTTTGGAGTCCACCATCAGGTACGTAACATCATCAGTTATCTTAGTCACAATGAGCCCTTTCAAATGAGTCCAAACACGATGATTCTACGTAGTGCCGTTACTGAGATCCTATACTCACCTTCGGTGTCCACCATCAGGTACGTAACATCATCAGTTATCTTAACACGATGAGCCCTTTCAAATGAGTCCAAACACGATGGTTCTACGTAGTGCCGTTACTGAGATCCTATACTCACCTTCGGAGTCCACCATCAGGTACGTAACATCATCAGTTATCTTAGTCACGATGAGCCCTTTCAAATGAGTCCAAACACGATGGTTCTACGTAGTGCCGTTACTGAGATCCTATACTCACCTTCGGAGTCCACCATCAAGTACGTAACATCATCAGTTATCTTAGACACGATGAGCCCTTTCAAATGATTCCAAACACGATGGTTCTACGTAGTGCCGTTACTGAGATCCTATACTCACCTTCGGAGTCCAACATCAGGTACGTAACATCATCAGTTATTTTAGTCACGATGAGCCCTTTCAAATGAGTCCAAACACGATGGTTCTACGTAGTGCCGTCACTGAGATCCTACACCCACCTTCGGAGTCCACCATCAGGTACGTAACATCATCAGCCATCTTAGTCTTACCTTGATCTCGACCTTTATTAAACGAAATTGTCAAGATAGCTAAAAATTATACAAAAATAAACATCATAGAAATAATGTATCTAAGTGGGTAGGTACTTACCAATAATTTTGGAGAGCTCGGCCACGCTTCACTTTACTTTTATTTTTATATTTAGGCATATTTTTATTGCTTACTCTATGATCGATTTAGAAAACAAAACGAAATTACGAACTACTTTATATATATTTACAAACATAATTTCTAGTCTTATTCTACGAAATATTTATATTTGAAGTATTTACAAAATAACTTAATTCAAAAAACATACAAAACTTTAACTTTTGGTTTTTATTTTGGAGAAAATAACGCGTGCATAGTCCACCCGTCCGTCAAGTCATCAAGACAAGACACTGACATGTCGCGTCCCGAGTATGCGGCACGGGCCTAGCGGGGGTGCCTGTCGCGGGGTGCGTTCGAAATTTCGGGTTTTTATTTATTTACTAAAAATCTTAACAGAAATATGAGAAAGTAATTAATACAAATGGTTAAATACATCGTTACATATTTTTCGATACAAAATTCAGGCCGAACTATTTAGCTGTTACAGAGAAAATTTGCAATTTACGTTGAAAAAGGAGCTATTTAATATATTTTTATTTCAAAATTTAGGACCGTTTATCAAAATTTTAAACAATACAATTTGTTTATGATAACTTTAACTACAACATATATTTTATTTATGGGAATCGCACGTAAATATTCTTCTACAAACTTCTTTAAACATAGGGTGTTTTTGAGAATTGAGCGATGTAATCCCCTTAACCGCTTTTCCAGATCTCGTAAACGTTCATATAGTTCAATCATAACCTCATCCCGTTTTTTCCGTTTGTTTTTTCCCATTTTACTTGCAAGGAATAAAACTTACGAGTATTAATTGAAATTCTGTGCACAGCGAGCGGCACAAAAAAGTACAATGAACATGACAGATATTCACAGATGCACGTACGACGAACCACAGACTATCAAATATTTTTGATAAATGTGTTCATCTTTAAAAATTGTGATACAGCCAGTAGTACAGAGTACAAACTACATAAGTTCTTGTACTAAATGAGGACGAGATTACGAACATAATTCAGTGTTTGGAATGATTTACCGAAATTATTTGTCGGTGCACGGTGGTGCGCCTAACCTACTTGTGATTTTTTATCAAAAAATATTTTACTCGAGATCGTAATTGATTTCAAAGTGTTTTTTTAATATTATATTGAACATACATATAACATACTCACGGCTTTCCCCAAGGAAGGACAGCTGTCTACGTTTTAGTAATACTTTCGGGTATTATTAAACAAAACAAAGTTTATTTTGTCCTAATAAGTAGGTAAATATATATTATTCAAATTATCTTTACATTCGTTATACAATATTAAAGTTACATAAGCTAAATAGGTAATCACTAAAAATAATCGATCTTACATTAGAGACTTATTCATCTACATTTAACTTTTCGCAGTTTTCATCAATTTCCATTGGTCGGTTTGGCTCAGCAGGAATTAATAGCTGCATTGTCTCAGGCAAAAATAATTTTGCAGCGGTTTTTTGGTCTTTTTCATGGAACTAATAAATGGGTCGGATGTTAATAGTAACCTATGATAAATATCTAAGTTACATTCTTCCCTCGAAAACTTGCGAGCAATGTTTAGGCGATAAGACCTAAAATGTTTAGCGGGCCTCAGTAGCTTCTTCAGAAAGTTGCCCTATCGGCAACAACGAATTTTCTATTATGGAAGCTCCATGAATTAAGACCTTATGCATCGTTGGAGTCATAGGATGCCAGCCATATAACTCAACATATAGATTCGCAGTTTCCATGGCGTATTTATCATATTTTGCTACGTCAATCTTATGGCCGCTTGATATGGCTTCCAATATCACTTTTAATCTAAAAATCAAGTCATAACTTATCCCAGTGATTTCTGCAGCTAATTCAGGGTTCTCGAAGAATCTTCTGCTGGTGTTGCCGTCGTTTGTGTTTCCGAAGTTACTTTTTGGCATATCCACTAAGAGACCTGTCTCCTCTCTAAATATTTAATATTTGCTGAATATCAAGTTTCTTCTGCTTTTCTAGCTTTTTTTCTTCTTCGGTTCGTCTCTCGAGATTTTTTCACGGGCAATTTATATGCTAAATGCAGCACACTTTCGAATATCCGGATTTTTGCATGTAATACGGAAAGGCCAAATTCAAGAGCTTCAGGGCATACATCATTCTTTTTTGTTAAATAATTAAAGTCTTTTGATGTAGCTCCACATATACATATAACACCTGCTGGTCGATTTGGTGTCTGTAGCTGCATTGCAGACCTTTCCGTCAACCATAGTCATTTTAAAACTATGTTGAAAAAAAAATCTCTCCATTAAGGTCTACTTTCGTCAAGTCTAATGAGTTTACACTATTCTTTACATAATTGATTTCTTCTTTTGTGATGTCCGTAGATTCTTTTACGAATCTAAATCTTATTGGACGGCAATATCTAGGTGAAGATGGTGTTCGGTTTTGCCACACGATTTTACTTTTATCTTCACCACAGACAATTCGTAGAGGCACAAATGAGCTTATAAAAATATTAGCATCAGTCTTCTTCATTTGAGAGTCTTTGTTTAAACTGGGCTTGTTGAGAGCCGTCACAACCCCATTTGCAGATTAACAGTAACGAGTTCCTTTCAACGGCATTAAGTGTGAGTGTCTGACTTCTTCTAAGAAGAGGGATAATCTGGTTACAGTGTGATCCAACAAAGATTGTAGGTTTCAATATGCAATATTTCAATTTCAAATCTCAATCTAAAAGAAACATTCGGAAACAATATAAATATGACATTAATTTACCTGTTATTAACAATATGATGTATTATAAAAGTACCTATGTTACTGCTATTCGTGTGTACAATCAGTTACCGCCAGAAATTAAGGAATTAAATGGAAATATGTTTAAAAATAAATTGAAAAAAATGTTAATTGATAATGTATTTTATAATCTGCATGAGTTTTTTGATAAAAAATCATTTTTGTAAGTACCTAATTTGCTAAAATACTATTGCATATCCGACTTGGGTAGACTGTTGAAACAAGAAATGTAATGTTTAAGAACTTAATGTACACAGTTATGCAATAAATATATCTTTATCTTCCTTCCGCGCAGGTAGACGTCACTCGTAATGACTCCTTGGGTGGGTAGCAATCTTCTTTGGCCTTCAATAATAAATTCATAATGTGGATAGAATCTTTTGTTCGTTGCTCGAATAATTTCGTATTGTCTTCTGGTCAAATCGGCTTCAACAAACATTGTCAGTGCTTGCAGAGGAGTAAGGGGCTCTATTTCTTTAGACTTTGAAAGTCTGTTTTTACAATCACTGGCAGACGCAGTAGAATTTGTAATGTCATTTAAAACAGTAGACGCGTTTCTTTTTCCCTCTGTTTGAAAAATTACTTGTGCCGCGTGAACAATTACTTCTTCGTCGTAAGATGCGCGGACTCCTTCAGTTTTTCTTCTCTTTGTCCTTCGCTAGATTCGCTAAAGGATTTGGTAGGTCGTCCTGGCCTATGATGCGTGTCTACGGGGATCTCAAATGTACCTTCCAACCAAGAATTATTGGCCGCCAAAAAGTTTTCAAGTATACTGTGCGCCTGAGACCACCTCATCACTTTTAAAATACGAAAACTTCTTTTTTATCACGTTTTTTTGTTCTTCTGTGTCCCCGTAACTCACGAGTGATAAATGATATTTTATTTCTGTAAGTAGGTTTATACAAACACTTTTACACGTCAAACATTTTTTTTTTAACTAGATGAGGCCGGCGTTTCCTATCTGACTACCCTGAGAAGAAAGGCCGAAACAAACTCAGAGGTCACAGTCTCTTTTAAAGTCCAGACATAATTTTGGTCAGATCATGTGAAGACCATGTAGGTTGGTGTCTGAAATGGTCTTTTGAGGAAAGAACCACACAGATTGAGTGGACCTGTCCAGTCAGTGCAAGCATCTGTCAGTAATCGTACAGCTCAACATAAAAGTTAAGGAGCTCAACGATTCGAGTAAATAATTTTCTAAATATTTAATTTTTTCATTTATTGATAATGAATGTTGCTCGTTCATTTTATCGAAGAGGTATTTACGGGTCAACATTTTTACTCCCGAGCTGCCAGATGAACCTATGACAATAAAAAAATAATATTAACACAAAAACATAAAATCCGATTTTTTCCTATTTTTGTCTAAAAAATTTCAAACTCGTTTATTTTTAAAACTAGCAAAAACTAGCAGCTGATTTTAAGCAGCTTTCTTTATAAGACTTCATCACTACATAGTATAAAAGAAAGTCGCTTCCCGCTGTCTGTCTGTCCCTATGTATGCTTAGATCTTTAAAACTCCGCAACGGATTTTGATGCGGTTTTTTTTTAATAGATAGAGTGATTCAAGAGGAAGGTTTATATGTATAGTACATGCATAATATATTAGAGAAACACTGATAACTTTAGAGGTTTCTAATGTGATGTCGTAAATAAACACATTTTTTTGCGCTTACATTGCAAACGCTGGCTGAACCCTACGAGATAGATCAAAATAATGTACTACAGTATTGTACACCTTAAAAAGGTCTACAAAAAAGTCCGCGATGGTATATGTCTTATCTCTTAGGGACAACCCACAATAACCATTTTTTATCCTTTACTTTTTACGAGAAATAATGGCTTATTTACGAAGCGATTTTAAGCAATACAGCATAAATCCATAACCCAATTAAGTACCTTAAATACATTGTACATGTAATATAGATCAATATGGCCCTTTACAGCATGCAATTTAAATGAATATTTTCGAAGATATTACAGATTTAAAAAGCAGGCGGAGGGCCGGCGACGCGTGCCTATGAATAGCGCGTCGAAGGTCGCGCTTCGCCAAAGACTATCTATGCGCTTCGCCCTTAATCCGATCCAGCATGTCCCCTTGCTGTCCTCTCCCAGCGACGCCCTAAGCCGAGGTCCGTACCCCACAGGGGGTGCCCTTAGCGAGTAGTCGCTTAGTTTTATGCCTGGCTGGAGCCCTTAATTTATTGAGGCATCCACAGGAAAGCCCGGCTAAGCAGCCGACAACCTCCTATAGGTTGAACTGCGAGATGCCATTCCCCAAAAACAAAACGCGCTTCGCCCTGTAGCACTTTATGATTAGCAGCGATCGCACGCGTTTATCGGAGCTCTCTAGCGAGGAAAATAACATTGAGATCTTGGTTTGAATTTAGAGTTAAGGCAATTTAGTATTAGGGCAAGTATTTTTAAATATCGAAAATCTTAGTTTAAGGTAAGGTATTTTGTTGTTGAGAATTTTTGATTATCTGTAGTATACAGCGTGTAAGGGACAGCCCTCCGCAGACTGATGGGGTGACTTCAGTACATATATCATACTAAGACGACCGGTATATGAAATTATTTCAGGAACTTTATGGGAATCCAATACACCTGATTTGTTTTATTACCTCGCACGCAATGTATCGTTACCGTGGCCAAACGCGCGTAGCGAACGGTAGCGCAGCGAGCTTTCGGCCGCCAAGTATTTTAACATTCATTGCTGATTTTTTGAATTTAGTTGTTTTATTTACATAAATGGAGTGCTGCATACAGAGAATATAATTTTACATTGAAATAAAGGAATAGTAACTGAAAATACGATTAGAAAAATGAGAATATTTCCGATGGAATATGATTCAAAATAAGAGCTGAATGCACCCTGTTAATTTGCGGAGGGCTGTCCCTTACACCCTGTATTTAGTATCAGCATTGAACCCGTGCGAAGCCGGGCGGGTCGCTAGTTATACACTTCTGGACACATCTATTGGCCCACCTTGTATTTTCAGTTTCGTTTGGTCCTAGCTAAAATTTTATATTAGGTCGAGAAAAAAGTTTTTATGCAGTTTTGAACCTGGCACATTCACAATTTCATTCAATAGTCTTTTTTTGAATTTCGAACACAGAATTTAAAGAAACAAAAGACAATTTGGAGCCTGTTTGTTGATATCAAACAATCGAATACTAAGAAAACTTGGTTTTATTGGTTTACTTGGATTTAATTCTTGAAAAAGTGATTGATATCTTTGGTTTTGCAACAAACATTACTTATTCTTAACATTAAGGTGAGGTTCTATCAATAATCTATGGATACTTCACCTGAAGTCGCCGCCCAAGCTGTGGCACTTATTCAGGCCGGACACAGCCAAAGAAACGTGAGTGCTCAACTTAATTTAAGTCGATCTGCGGTCCGAAATGTTTATCGGAGGTACCTAGAGACTAGCGGTTTTGTTCGTCGCCAAGGAAGGCCACGATCTCGGGTCACAACTGAAAGGCAGGATCGATTCATCGTGACGACCAGCTTGAGAAATCGTCACCTTACCTCCATTGAGATACAAAACCAACTTCGCGACTTCCACGGAGTATCTGTGAGCGCTCGAACTGTTCGGAGAAGGTTAAAAGAACGCGATATGGTACCACACAAGCCAGCTAATGGGCCCAAACTAACGCGAGCCCACCGAACAGCGCGCCTTCATTTCGCACGCAGTCATTTAAATTGGACACAGCAAGATTGGAGCCGTGTACTCTTTTCTGATGAGTCTAAAATTGTGTTACATGGCAATGATGGAAGGAAGTAGGTCTACCGACGTAAGGGAGAGCGTTTCGCACAATGCTGCTTTGAAGAGAGGGTTGCTTATGGCGGTGGCTCATGGACTGTCTGGGGCGGTATATCCGCGAGCGGCAAAACTCAACTTGAGGTTGTTACAGGACCACGGCTGCCAACATTAAATGCTGAAAGGTACATTCGTGAGTGCTTAGAACCTCACGTGATACCATACGCGGACTATGTGGGCCCAAATTTCCTTTTTATGCATGATAATGCAAGAGCCCATGCGGCCGGCATCGTCAGGGAATATCTTCGGGATGTGAACATCACAGTTATGGACTGGCCAGCCAGAAGCCCAGACATGAACCCCATTGAGCACATGTGGGACGAGCTAAAAAGACGTGTTAGGGCTCGTCAGCCAGTTGCCCAGACGATGCAGGAGTTGAAAACTGCCATAGAAGAGGAACAAAATTTCATAGAGCGGTTGATAAACTCTATGCCTAATCGTATGAGAGCTGTGGTAGATGCCCATGGAGGCAACACGCGTTATTAAATTAAACCTTTATTTGATAAAACATGTTTTTTATTCAAAAATCAATTGCCTTTAACAAGGCGCATATCCGACTTGTTAGGCGTAGCTCCATGTCGTATGGTATTCTGAATTCAAATTTAAAACAATACGATCGAAAAAGATGGTAAAATGTAGCAGATTTAAAACTGCATCAACAGTTTTTGTTCAATCTAGCAATCATATTTCGGTAGGGGCCATCGAAACCTAAAC
Source organism: Fissipunctia ypsillon (assembly GCA_947568875.1). NCBI lineage: Eukaryota > Metazoa > Arthropoda > Insecta > Lepidoptera > Noctuidae > Fissipunctia > Fissipunctia ypsillon. Next base: position 6,915,218 of record OX387650.1, on the reverse strand, counting down.
TCTAAGGTGGGCCAATAGATGTGTCCAGAAGTGTATTATATAACGAAATCAAAAATTTAACTCTGAAAGGTGCGGAAGTAAAGTTTTTTTTCGATTGAAATTGAAAAATAAAGAAAAATCATTTCTAAAAAAGGGTGTCACTGACATGACGGCTCATTAAGTTATTTATTGACAATATATTTAAAACAATTTCATATTAATTTAATAAAGGCTTACCTGATTATTGGTATCCATCACATCAAGCAAATATGCCACGACACTTAAAATATTCACAGAAGAAAATGATATCCGAAAAGGGCGTCAAGAACTTTCACGTGCATTAAGTGCGACAATCAAGTTTCGACTAGTAATGCAGCGCGCTCGCGCAGTCTAGGGGTGTGGGTGGGGTTGGCTACTGTTCGTCAGGTAGTCTACTATTCCAGGAAAAAAATTGTTTGTCTAAATTGTACTGTTTATTTGGTATTAATGGTACTGTTAAAATTAACTTTAACGGAAACTATAACGTAACCCTTGGTGCAACCCACCCTAAGTTACTCATTATAACATGAGCTATCTGCCAGTGAAAGTCCCGTCAAAATCGGTCCTTAATATAAGTTTATACTTTTCAACTAAGTCGCGAAAATCCCAGGACGAGGTGTGATCCTACCGGTTCTTTAGTCTATACAAAAATCCCGGGAATTCCCGTGATTTTCGGGACCGGGATTTCCCGGGACCATTCCCTAGTTATTATTATTATTATAAGTATTAGAAACAAACAAAAAATCTTTAAAATAAAGAATTTAAAAGGACAATTTAACTTAACAAGCATACCTTGTTCTTATGTACACTCAGGGGCACATTTATCCGGCCACCTACATTTTGTCAATTTCTTCAAAATTCCATTGTGTTTTAAGAGCGTTGTCACATTTTGCACCTCTCTCGCTCACACAAAACCTAATTTTTAAGAATGTTAAATGAAAAAATGCTTTTTTGAAAAATGTAATCAATGGGCGGTCTACAAAATAATATTAATTTAATAGGTAGTTATTCAAAAACACATTTCTATTGTGTTATCTAATAAACTTATGTAATTAAGTGTTATGATCTGTTTTTGAGATGATGTAAATAAATGCCACAATAAAAATGTGTTTTTAATAATTACCTATTAAACTAATATTATTTTGTAGACCGCCCATTGATTACATTTTTCAAAAATGCATCTTTTCATTTAACGTTATTAAAAATTTGGTCCCGTGTGAGCGAGAGAGGTGCAAAATGTGACAACCCTCTTAATTAATTTTGTTATAATATTATATTGGGTGAACCTTTAGGATAAAAAATAAAACAATGTAAGTTATAAAATGGTTTAACTAAGACAAAAAATTAAAAAAAAAAATGAGAATATGCAGTTTTCTTACAAAAAATAAAGATGAGAAAAATGTTAATAAAAAAAAAAATGGGCTCTAAATTATCGGATTAATAATGTGTATTTCCTCCTCTGGCCCTAATGACCTCTAGCAACCGATTTGAAAGCCCGTCCATTATGTCTTGGATGTCGCTTTGGGGAATGTTCTGCCACTCCTCAACAGCTGCAGTTTTTAGCTCACTGATGGTTATAGGAGCTGGTGTACGACTGCGGATCCGTCTTTTCAGGTTGTCCCATACATGCTCTATTGGGTTCAGGTCAGGACTCCGAGCTGGCCATGGTAATCGCTGAATATTGACGGCGTCCAAGTAATCGGTGACAATTCTCGCGGTGTGTGCACGAGCGTTGTCGAGCATTAAAACAAAATTATCGCCAATAAATGGTGCAAAGGGAATGGCATGTGGTTCTAGGACTTCTGTCACGTACCTGTGAGCATTAACGCTGCCTCTATCGAAGATGACCAACTCTGTACGGGCGTCGTAGCAAATGCCACCCCACACCATTATTGAGCCTCCCTCGTAGCCCACTGTTTCAACCATAGCACATTCAGCAAACCTTTCACCGTGGCGTCTATACACGTGCTGACGTCCATCAGGACCTCGTAAAGCGATTCTTGATTCATCAGAGAAGAGAACTGCCTTCCTTTGTTCTGAAGTCCAATTTAAATGTTCTCGAGCAAATCCAAGTCTCGCTCTTCTGTGAGTTGCGGTCAGTTCTGGGACTCGAACTGGTCGAAATGCTCTCAGATCCCTCTCTGCTAACCTTCTTCTTATTGTTCTTAGGCTCACACTTACATTTCGTACCTCAAACAAGCGGTTACGAGCCTCAGAAGCCGTTGTGAACCGATTTCGAAGAACGTTCGAGACGATATAACGATCATCTCTCTCTGATGTACACCTTCTACGACCTTGCCCTGGCTTTCTTGTGTAGGAACCGGTCTCTCTGTAACGTCGGATAGCATCTTGTATAGTGGTTCGTGGATATCCAAGCATTCGTCCAATCCGACGCTGACTAAACCTAGCATCTGCAAGTGCCACAGCCCTGGCTGCTCCAGCTGCGTCCAGAGGCATTTTTTTTTATGTAAATGAAATTACTGTACCCCAACACCCCGGTTTTATCCGAAGAAATTGTATCACAACGTTTTAAAACGAATGTATCCTTTACACAAAACGACCGGCGAGAATGTCAAAATTCTACTAAACTGATTATTGTTGAATGAAGACACACAGAAGTAAACATAACGCGGGTATGATTGTTTTTTTATTGCAGATATACCCACTTACCAAATTACGCCTAGTAGTCAAAGCGTAAGTTAGTAAACGATAAGTGATTTGAGATGGGTGGACGGTTAAATGTGCCCCTGAGTGTAGATGTGATTTTTCTGGTTCCTCAGTTGAAGATGTACTAGATTCCTTGTTATCATCTTGCTGATGCTGATTCTCCTAAAAAATGGTAATTATTTAATTTTTATAAAACAGTATCAAGTAATTTTCTGCATGATTCTACATGATTGTCTTCACTTTGTTACCCCATCTTAATCTTTCAGAGACCAAATTTCTTCTTAGCCTTTTTTTTTTGCGGATGGGAAATTACCAAATGACTTCTCCCGCTCTGGGCGGAGCGGGAGGGCGTGTCATACTTTTACTGACTAAAACCCACCCGTGTTCCTTCTGTTGCCTGTGCCGGGGCCACGGTAACTCTTTTGAACATCCCGCAAATCTCTTCTTAGCCTAAGGTTTCTATATCAATTAAAGAATACTTCTTTCAAATTTCTAACTCCACCAATAGGTATTGGTTGTTAGTCAATGACGCAATACTATTTTAAAGCATATATTATTTTATAATACTCGTATAAAATGCATTGTAATAATGTACCTTATCATCTTCTGTGACACTAATAACTATAGCATCACTACTCCACTGATCATCACATTCCGTCTGCACCGGATTCCAATTTACCACATCAGGTTTTGTTAGAACTGACTGAGCTGTACTGCTTGACTGTAATAATAAAGACATATTTTACTAAAATTATAAATCACATTTTAAAAAGTACCAAAATAGAGAACCTTTTTAAATTTAAAAATCTCATTACATTAGTTAACTTACACTGTACTCGGGTTCATCACAATCATAAATGTTAGGTAGACCTTCCATCGCAGGGCCTAGTACAGCTTCCACAATAACATTAGTACTTGTATTTCCATTGGGTGGCTGTGGGTTTCCCCCACCTGTAAAGTAATAGGAGTTTTATTAAATAAAGTTGATTATTTACACAAGGCAATCATTATGGTATTTTTATAAAAATGATAGTGAATGTGTAGACCCTTAATATAAAGTTGGCACTTATTATATTCAAGTTCACATATATCAGTGTTCTAGGATCTTATTTAGGAACTATTTAAAAATGTAATATCCGCTTAAGAATCCGGCGTAGAACGCTCGCTACTGCAAATTGACCGGGTACGAAATACGTTCGCGGAATATTGCTATCTCTCTTCTAGCAAAACAAGCTCACACACACAGCTGCGCACGAGTCGGGCGGCCGGCGCGCGGTGCGCAGTTGTGTGAGTGCATGTGTGCGCCGATTCATATTTTAATTTTGTTAGTAAAATTAGGTATGTTCATTATTTGCTTTATTTTTGTCGAATACTTTGGGGAATCGTTAGTGAATGCACAGACTAGTAATGCGTTTTTTGGAAACTTCGTTACCGTGCCGATAGGTAGGTATCTCAACAAATTAGGATAATTAGCAAAAACTTGGTACAATGTTCCCCAGCCGCCGCCGGGATTCCGATCCCGATTTCCGGCCACCGTAGACAAGAATTCAAAAGACAAAAATTCAGATGGGTAATTTATATTTACGCGATGCCCGTAAATACAGCGTTCTGAGCTAAGAATAATAAAAAAATAAAAAACAAGGATTTTTAACAAACATTTATTGATATATCTATTCATCTTTAAAAATATGTACCTATTTATAAATCGTAACGTGAAAGTCGTGTAGGGTGACCATATTCATTATTGATTGAACGAATTACAAAAAATACAATTATGGTTGTCAGAGTACACACTGTCAAAGATCCACAATAAATAGGCGGATATGTGTGAAGACTAATATGGTGTCCGAAATAGTCTTTGGAAGAACTACACAGATCGAGTGGACCAATCCAGGCAGTGCACACATTTGTCAGTAATCGTGCAGCTCAACTCAAAACATAAATTCTTATGTTCTGAGTTGAACGATTTGACGAACAATACCAAAGATAGGACATTTCAGTAGACCACATAAAATACTCTAACTGTCAGACCATCATTAAAACTTACTGAGAAAAAAAACCTACGTATTCCTATCAGAATTATTGTGTAAGTATTGCTTTTTGAAATAAATTACACACTAATTTTATATACTGTCTCTGATAGGCAGATTTCTAGGCACACAGGGATCTATTAATTCAGGTTTAGCATTTTTGTTCTGAGTTGAACGATTTGACGAAGAATACTAAAAAAAGGACCTTTTGATAGGCCACATAAAGTACTCAAACTATCAGACCATCATTAAAACTTGGCAGAAAAACCATCAAATTTCACACCAACTGACTACTCCTAACTATTTTTATCAGATACAAGGATAATTACAAATAACAAGCCGCACATAAGAATTTATGTTCTGGGCTAAAAGATTTGAGGAACAATACCAAAGAAAGGAAATTTTGGTATGCCGCATACAGTATTTAAACTGTCAGACATCATTAAATCTAAATGAGAGAAAAAACCTACGTTGTATTTATTTATTTATTTAAACTTTTCACGCTTAAAAAAGTACAAAGGCGGACTTAATGCCTTAGGCATTCTCTACCAGTCAACCAAGTATCTCGCATTCCCAACAGAATTATTATAGTTTTGTTAGCTAATTTATGTACAATTTTGTTCATATTGAACAACTTACCTGTCATAAATATTTCTTTCTTGCGATTGGAAACTTGCTTTTTTGTGTTCCTTTTTATATTTTCCCAACATGTTTTTAAATTATGTGGAGTTCGATTTTTATTTGACGACATGCTATTAAATTCTTGGGCTAGCCGGCTCCAACCTGCTGCTTTTTGAACATTTGATGTGGCGTCTGTCCGTTTGTTTTCAACAATATCTTTGTGCTTCATGACAAGTTCTGCTAATAGAGTTTGCTCATAATTGGTAAAATTTGAAGTACGCTGTTTCTTATCTTCCATGTCGATCACTTAACACTTTTGTTTACAATTATAACATAAATACTACGAAACTTCACGAGAGAATCAAAATGAATGACACTGACAGACCAGAAAGAGCGCGCTAATAAACCTTCCAACGCAACATGTTTCTCGTAAAGCGAAAGAAACAATGAACAGCAACTTTCACATTTTATGGCATAAGCTATTATCGGTCATTCTCCAATTCGGCGTTCTTTGCCTAATTACCGTAACCTTTTTTATTTTTCACTGATTTGACTTAAACACATTAAATTATGAAATAAATCATTATGATATGAGAGATGATATAAAACATTTTTTTATTTCGATATTGGCCAGTCGGAGAATCTGATATAAAATGGATGACATTTACGTGAGGAGCTTAATTTTCAATGAAATTTAAGATCGGTATGAGATGACCCCAAACTGCAACTGCGTCATGTCTGAGTGAAGGACTCAAAGTGCAAAACGACTGAGTCCGCAATACTCCACTTTTCTTGAAATGAATAACAGACGTGTGCAGTGTAATTTGCTTCCGGCTGCCACCAAAATGGAATGATTGGATTTCATCTGTGTATTTTGTATTATAATTTTCACTAAAATCAACGTGGATTACACAGTCATTTTCAGGTAAATTAAAAAAAAAATGTTTAATGTAATTATTTTGAGAAACTTTATTAGCACAATGGTTCATGTATGGTGGCAGCAACTGTTCAAACTTTTCGATTACTTCTTTAGGGTTAGCTGTAATTTTCTCCTTGACCGTTTGATTTGAAGTTTTCTCTTTCCCATCTTTAGTGTAATGGTACTGGTACCAAAAATACCAAAAATTTTCCATATTTTTTGTTTTTTCTAAGTACCTTTCAACATTTGAATCAACTAGAGTTTTAAGTGGATCTGTCACAGGTTTTAGCATTTTATCAAGTGACATGTTCATTGTATGTTCCTGATTTTTCATTTGTTTTAATTTATTTTTTATGGAGTCAACAGACTTAATCAATTCCATTTTAATATTTTTCTCCATCTTAAGTAATAACAACTGTTTTCAACTAAGAAAGGAATAACACTAAAAATGTTTTTATGCAGAACTCATTTATATGTACATCTTCATTCAAAGCTTAAATATATATCAAAATTTTGTCTGTACCTTCCATTATTTAATGGTGAATCTTTGTTAATAAGAAGGAAATTATAAGGGTTACTCCAAACTGTTTTACAAATATCTTTGAACTGATTCCATGATAGATCTGAATTGACATGTTCTTCATAGATGTGCATAGTTCACATCATCTTGTTTAAATATTATAAGAAAATTGGCGTTATCACGTAACAACTGTTTTGGTATTTTTGAGTACGTTTGAGATAAGTAAAAGCAATCAATTTGTTTGTCTACCCATAGAGAAATAATTACGGATATCTATTTGATTTTCACATGCAACATCATCAAATCAATCTCGGAGATATGACATTTTTATCGTCATTGAACTCATTGAACTTAATCTGCGGCACTCTTCTTAATACTTCACTCAAGAAACGATATTTTGACTGGAAAGTAGTTTTCGAATAAAGATAAAGATTTTTAAAGGGAATTGACCAGTTTGTTAGGGTGCTCTGGCTTGACGTGGACATTAAGTATAATAATAAATGAGTTGTGTTTTTAATATTTCATTCCTAGTAGAGACGAAATATTATAATAAAGTTGCAGGAAGTTAAAAAAATGTACCATATTTAGCATGTGCAATATTGTGATCTTGTCGCTGAGAAACTTCTACTATGAGTATAGAGATTTTTTAAATTAATAATAAAAATAGTGAAAATGAGTGTTTCTTTTGTAATATAAATTATTCTCGTTTATTATAGTGATATTAACTAACATATTTGTGCAATAGTTATAAGTTACGGGAATATTAGTAGATAAAATAAAACAAGCAGTTATCATTTTTACAATGGTTTTAATCGGAATCATAAATGATTAAAATATTATCTAAAAACTGGGCGGGTGGCGTAATATTATTCTCGTGCCTTGCCCAGCTTAAATACCACACTATGGTCATAATGTGAGCACAGCAACCTACCGTTCTTCGGCCTACGAGGCAATTGCAATAATATTGAATAATGGCTTCTCTGCCCTGTTGATTATTATTATATAAAATATAAACAAAATATGTTTTTCGGCTTATGTGCCTGCTTTGTATTTTGCCTCTTAATACTGAACAATTGCCTGCCAAGGGTAAACCTTCTAGGAGGTTGCTGGCTCTGTCCGTGCTTATTCCAATGGTATAGGAACCATCATTCCTAATATGTTCTCCATAATATGATCGTGCCTGTTTCAACTGGTATGTTCCACAACCAAATAAAATAAGTTCACTGTAAGTCAGTCTTGGAAATGATACATTATTTATGTTTACATTTATGTTTAGGAAATGTGTGTGTCTTCTATTTAAATTATTCTGTATCACAAAATCAGCGAGTGTGTTATTCAAATACAGTCTCTCATTCACTATTTCTAGAATTTGACCTGCATCTACTCTATCATTGATCCTTAGATGAAACTTATTTATCAACGCAGCAGCCACCTTAAAATCTTACATTGCATGCTTGGATGCCAAGTTAAAAAATTCGTGTCGGAATATTTTAAAAGAATGTTTGAATATTCCATTCACCACTTCTACAATCCACCTTACCATTGTAACGGTTCTAGATTTATTAGCTGCCAACGTTGATAATTGAGTTTCGCCTACTTGTAAAGATGCAGGCATATGTACAGAATAATTACACTGTTGTAATAGTGCCACACAGTCTCTAAAACCCCTATCCAGAATAAAAACGTCTCCTGCCTGAAAATATTGACTTAAGGCATTTGCCTCATCTCTAAATTCATGCAACATAATATTGGCATCAGATGTTGTTGCTGGATAGGGGCCTAATACATCTATAATGTATCCATCGGAGCATACCATTAGAAGTGGCTTGATTAGGTTCCTATACTTGTGTAAGGAGTAAGTATTCTTTTGATATAGATAGTTTGAACTCTTTTGAACATACAAATATGTACCATCAATTATAACAATTGGTTTTCTGTCATCACCACCGAACAGACCATTGGGGATAATAAGATTTCTATTTGCAATTTCTGCCCTTGTAATATGATTTATTCCCAAGTTATGGGGAATAAAATCCTCATTTAGAATGTCACGAGCTTTGCCCATTAGTCTGTTCAATGTTGTTCATGGGATGTTCAGCAATGATGAAATTCTTTCATCGCTGTCCCCAGTTCGGAGTTTAATTAAATATGCAGTAAGAGCCAATGAACCATTGTGCATCTCAGATATCCTTGGAAGATCTGCTTTTAGGTTGATAAATTGATCTTTGGACAGCCCTATCCAGAAATGGACCAACTCATCAGACATTGCTTCAATGTCATGGAAGTCAAATGTCCGATTTCTTTCTTTGACAAATGTAGCAAAGTCCTGAATATGTTCTATTGTAAAGGTGTGGTTAGGATTTAAAATATTTGATAATAGTTCATCCCAATGATTATTCAATAAATGAAAACTGCATATTCTGCAGTTTTTCGGTACGTAAAAATTAAAATCTGTAAATAACTTAATCCTGAGCCATATTGGAACAGTCAATCGCTGCGGTGATTCACAATCTGGACAAAAACAATGGCCTTGTGTATCTGGTGCTCGTGAATAATCCGGTAGGTCAATTGTTTCTGTTGACGCTGCTGGTACATTAACAGCTACTGGAGCAAGAACTGGAACTCTGTCAGCTCGCTGCCAACACGGATGACAGATGCGATCTGATCCATGAATCTTTAACAAAATAATTCTAAATTAGTGGCATTTCAATATATTAACTACTTCTTTACACATAATTAAGTTCATTTCATATATAATATATCCTATTCATCATCAGCCTAGTGTTTTCCCAACTATGTTGGGGTCAGCTTCCAATCTAACTGGATGCAGCTGAATACCAGTATTTTACATGGAGCAACTGCCTATCTGACCTCCACAACCCAGTTACTGGGTAATACAATAACCCTTGGTAAGACTGGTTATTAGACATTCTGGCTTCTGATGACCCGTAACAGCTGTCAAAGATCCACAAATGATAGCCGGGACCAACAGCTTAAAATACTATCCGAGACTCGGACGGGTCTTGGTATGTAAAGATGGTCACCATTCACGGACCAACCGCGTCAAGCGTAGCTTAATGTGATCAAACGACCCGTGCGCCTGTTATTACTTAGTCACAAACCTCAAATAATATATCCTATCCATAGTACATAAAGAGTTAAAATGTGCTCACCTGCCGTGGTGCTATCCACTCGCTAATCACATTTCTTATGTGTGTTTCTCTTTCTGTATTTGTATGCAGAACATGGGATCTGGTACGCAATACAGAACATTGACAGTTGACACATAGTTGTCGACGATGACCACTACTTGTGCTTGGTTCATTTTCTTGGTCTGTTGAGTAATTAAATGCCAACATCCACATTCGCTCGCTCGACTCCGCTGTGGACGGTCGTGCCGCTGACGCATTCCGCTCGCTGCACCGCTGACTCACCGCTGACTCACCGCCATCGACGCTCGCTCGTGACGCCACGTCACGCACCGACTCCTGTAGTCTCTGACTGCACCCGTTATCAATTATTGCCTTTTTCAAGGCGATCGTTGATAAATTATTTCTTTAACGTCGTCCGTCAAATAAACGTTCGGCGTGTCTCCTTGACCCCCTCAGGGTAAAAACCACAGTTTCGTGGTCCTTGACGGATACCTCACGGTGACAACCAAGTCAAGGGGGTGTTGACCCAACACACCCGCTGAGCCCCTTCAGGGTAAGGCAGTTAATTGGACGGGTCCCAGAGTTAACCGGCCTTGGGGGGTCTCCTAGTCGGCTCTGGTGACAGTTTTGCTTCCACAGCGACACACCTAGCGTCTTTAGGGTGTGTCTACACCCTTCGCGCTAGACTGGTCAGGGCCCTGTCGCACATTAAGATTGGCGACAGGTTTCAGCTCTAGGGCTCACAAGTAGGCACTCACCTCCCTGTCTGCACCCGACAGGGAGGGCCACACAACCCCGGGCCCATCCACCCGGGGAGTAGGAGTAGGATTATTAGGTCCCCTTATTTTTCTATATTTTCCTTTTTTTAATTCCCTATTGCTACGATGTCTGACGCAGACATCGTAGCCTTCGCAAGAGAGGTCCTTTTCAAGGACCCCGACTTCTTGCTGAAATACGGGAAGGCTTGGCGTAGTCGCCACCTCGACCCAAGCGAGGCTCTTGAGAGCCCGCTTTCCCCCCCTGTAGCAGACAGGGGCACCCCTCTTACGGCGAATTCAACGCCGTCTGTAGCCTCCCCCCAGCCCGAGGTGATGGACACCTCCACCCCTCCTTCGGACTCAGAGTCCGAAGACGCCATCTCTCTCACTTCCTCCTCCTCCTCCTCAGACGACTATCAAGTCGTCGGAAAGGGAGGGAAGAGGAAGAAGAGCGCCTCCTCAAAGGCCGGTAAGGCCAAAAAGCCTCTGGCGGCAGCCATCCCCGCCGCCCCTGCCTCCACCTCCTCCTCTGCCTCTGTCACCACGGCACCCATCTCAGCCAGTCCTTCCCAGGCCGGTAAGCCTGAATCTTCTACTCCTGCCTCCGCGGCAAAAAATAGCGCCCTCACATCCTCCTCGCAGGATGCCCCCCCCGCCCTGACTCCTGCTTCTTCTGCCCCCAAGAAGCTGGCACCCCCCCCGCCTGTGTTCATTCAGGACAAGGCAAAGTGGACAGATGTGTCCCAATGGTGCACCGAGCAAAAGATCGGCTTCACCAACGCCCGCTCCACCCAGCAGGGTATCAAAGTGAGCATCCCTACGTCCAAGGACTATAGGGAGCTCACTAGGCTCCTTCGGGCGAGAGGTGTGTCCTTCCACACCTACACTCTTCCCGAAGAGCGCCAGACCCGAGTGGTAATTCGTAGGATTCCAAAGGAAATCCCTACTGACGCCATCAAGGCCGACTTAGAGGCCCAAAATATCCCAGTTTCGGAGGTCCACCGAATGCACCGCGCCAGAGGCGGTCAAGCATTCGACATGGTCCTTGTCGTCTGTCCCCCAACTGAAGGGCATCACCCTATTTTTGGTGTAAAAACCATATGCCACCTCATGGGCTTTGAGATCCAGAAGCCCAATAAATATGGCTTCATCGGTCAGTGCCACCGATGCCAGCTATACGGCCACGCGCAGAAGAACTGCCACGCCAAACCCAGGTGCGTCAAGTGCCTGGGCGAGCACGGCACTTCGGACTGCCCCCGTCCTAAAGACCGTACCCTCTGCACCGAGCCACCTAGCTGTGTGCTATGTGGTGAGTCAGGACACCCGGCAAATTACCGGGGCTGCCCTAAAGCCCCGAAATTATCCCCCAAACTGGCCAAGCGCGCAGTCGCCCGCCAGCAAAGGGAAGCCCCCCTCAACGGGCCCCCCGCCCCTTCGACCCAAATGCCAGAACGGCTAAGCCCTCAAAGGCCTAGCCCCTTTCCCGGCCCTGGCCAAAACCAGCCCCCCACCTCCATCCATCCCATCGCTGATGGACCCCCGCAACCGCGCCGCCGCGCCCGCCCCTGCCCTCCCCCCGAGACCGGTGCAAGCGCCTAAAACCGCCCCTGCAGCCGGTACTGCACCCCCCCACTCACCGACTACGGTTGGCCCTAACCCCCTCGACCCCTTCAACATTATTTCGGGCACCTTCACGGCCTTCCTCACCCCACGCGCCAGGAAAATGGCAAACGAATTAGTTGCTGCCAGAAATGCCGGCAACCTTCTCCAGATTCTGGAGATCTATAACGCGTATCCCGAGATCACGCAAGCCTTATCCTCCTTCGCCAACCTTCCCAACCCCCACTATGGATAAAGAAGCCAAAGGGAGAACTAAGCCCCGATCCCTTAAATTAGGCTACTTCAATGCCAACGGCATTCGCGGACAACGCGATGAGATCGCCGAGTTCCTCCGTGATCATCAAATTGATATTCTCCTTATACAGGAATCCTTCCTCAAGCCCAACGTCCGTAACCCGTCAATTGCTAACTACTTTTTGCAGTAACCTTTTTATGTAACGCAGCTATTGGAGTACCAGTATTGAATGCAACGACAGCAGCGTAGCATCTCAACGCATAAGAATTTTTCAAAGCGTAATTGATGCGCTTGCCTCCAGCGTATTTCGCAACCAAAGAATTGAATTGCTCAGCTCTGTAAAACTAAAGTGATGTTATTGGATAATAACATTATTTTGTGCAATTTTCACTCTATTCAAAAACTCTAACTTCAAAAACTTATCAAATAGCAATTTTTGTATATTAGTTAGGCCCTTTTATTATTTAAATTTTGCAACAAGCTTTTAGCATGAAAAGACAGAGAACTTGCATTTGCTGAAAGCTTTTTAAACAACATTGGTATGTGAGGTACATAATTCGGCTCCAGCTTTTTTTCATTTTTGCAATAATATCCTTCACAGTTACTATGGTCGCCAAAAATATGCGAGGGACTGTTTAGTATATCTTTTTGCAGTTTTTTTTATTTGTTCGGCTGTTAGTGAGTTTTCAGCTTTCCGGTATCTTACTGCAGCTTTGACTGCAATCCGTAAACGATTTAGTCGCTCAGTTGTTAGTAGTTTTCGCTGGTCAAGGGGAATCGAGGTATCTTTATTTAAAGCCATATTTTTTCCGTTGTAATTACGTAAAAGATGATTTGAGCACTCAATTTTTTCGACTGTAACAGTAGTGTAGGGTCTGGCATCTAAGATATTTTTGTAAGTATTGGCGTCACCATCTGCTATCAACTTTGAGTAGACCAAATTATGATCTTTTTCAGATTTTTTGAATCCTTCTACGATTGCTGCTTGTTCCATGCTTGTCGAGGAACCTGTAAATATTATAATAATAGTTAATTGGAATGCCTATATTATCATAAAAGAAGAACACAAGAAAGAACACCCGTCACCTTTGTGATTTATGTTGCATTGATGGTTCGGTACTTCTTGTTCTTTATTTTTTGCCCTTGCACAAATTACGCAATATTTATTTTTTACACTTATATGTAAAACTTTGCCAGAGTTTACCCCGATTATAGCACCAACACCCGACAGTGAAGAATAAATAATTTGTCCGATACGACCGTTTACTCCAACAGGCATCTGCCGTTACAGGTATCATTGGTTTTCCTGTGGAACTTTTCTCTGTCGCTATTTCCGCTTCTTCTTCTGCTGCATCCTTCATACTAACTTCTGCAGTTTCCTTCCACCACTCGTGCAAATCGTCATGACACATTTTATATCGAGGACCAGTCAATGTAGGCAAATCTATTGCAGCAGCCAGTTCATTAAAATTAGTGAGTCCGCATCCAATAATTATTATACCAGCAACAGCAGCGTGATTGACATCAAACTTGTTATCATTTTCACTGGTATTTAGCTGAAATTTACTTCCACACATGGAGCAACGCATTTTGAAGCATGAAGATATAGATACATACATCCCCCCCCCCCCCACAGTGCTGGCTCAGCACTCCTCAACTAGTGAAATACGCGCGACGCGGGCTGCAGGTCGCTTCCAGACACCAGTCTTAGTCTTCACTTCGACCAGTCTGATAAGTCCGTCCTTTCCTGTGCATGTCTTCTGAATGACACCCTTCAGCCAAGTACTACGAGGGCTGTTAGGATCAGCCACTAGCACTACATCACCTACCAGCAAAGGTTTCACTTGTTCGTTCCATTTTCTTCAAGGCAGTAACTCAGGAAGAACCTCTTTCACCCATCTACGCCAAAACATTTCCGCTAACGCTTGTGACTTTCTCCATTGTTTGCGTAGACACATGTCGGAATCATCGAAAGTCCCAATGATAGGTGTGTTGGATGAGCTGCCTAAAAGAAAATGGTTAGGAGTTAAAGATTCTAAGCTTTCAGGGTCCACGGAGACGTGTGTTAACGGACGACTGTTTACCATATTCTTCACTTCCGCCATCAGGGTAAGCAGCACTTCTTCGCGAGGAGCGCGTTCATTCATTATAACTCGAAGTGATGTTTTAACGCTTCGAATCAGCCTCTCCTAGGCCCCACCCCAGTGAGGACTGGAGAGGGGTATAAAATGCCACTGCATGGCGTTGTTCACGCCGACGGCCTTGAGAGCATCTATATTAAGTGCCTGTTCTGATTGCTTCAGCTCCTTATCGCTTGCTCTTAGGTTAGTGCCATTGTCTGAGTATAGATGGCGGGGCCATCCTCGCCGTGCTGCCATACGTCGTAGCGCCATAATCAAAGGATCTGACGTGAGTGACTGAATAAACTCGATATGAATCGCTCGTATAGTGAGGCAGGTGAATAAAACACCATACCTCTTCTGCCTTCTTCTGCCCACAGTCACTTCCATTGGATCAAACACGTTCAGGCCACAAAATGAAAATGGTTGTTGATGATGTGCTACTCGAGCATGAGGTAAGTCACCCATTCTGGGTACTTGAGGCTTACATTTCCTTATGCGGCAAAGCATGCAATTCGCAACCACGCTTTTAACTGTTGGCCTTATTCTAACAATCCAATATTTCTGTTTTAGGTTGTTGACGACCATTTCCTGGTTCCCGTGTGCTGCCTTAATGTGAAAGTACCGGTCAAGAAGACGCGTTACGTCATGTTTTCCATCTAATATAATTGGTCTCTTCACTTCTAGGTCCACGGCTGACGCAGCATCGATGCGACCACCGAGTCGGAGTAAACCAGTTTCGTCTAGATACGGTGACAAGGTAAGTAACTTACTATCTCGTGATATGTGTTTTCCATTTTTGATTGCAGATATTTCGGCGGAGAACGATTCCACCTGCGCCTTCTTTAGCAACAGGATCTCAGCTCGAGCCATCGCATCGCAGTCAAGCTCACCGGTAAGTCTCTTGCATCTGTCAATAAATTTCAGAATGACGGCCGTGGCTCGCAGCAAGTGAAACCAGTAGGAAAACCGCTGCGGCTCAGGAACAGGTAAGTTACATGTAGGCTCATGCATCAAAGCTACACACTAAACTCCCTTCGTCTCTGTCGATGTCGGGGTTCACGACGTCAGCAGGCCATAAGGACTCCTCTTTGTATAAAAAATCAGGCCCTGTGAACCACTCACTGTGAAACATTGTGTTGTTAAATTCATCACGAGTGCCAAGATCTGCTACATATAATTTGGTAGGTACATATCTCCATTCGGAAATACTTGTGAGTTCATCAATTTCGCCTAATCGGTTCGCTTCGAACGTTTTATACCTACGTGTGTTATTTCTAATCCACTGTAAAACGGTGGTGGAGTCACACCAAAAATATCGTCGCTCAGGCGCTAATCTGTGTTCCTTCACAACGGTATCAGCCAATCGTGCAGCCAACAGCGCCGCCTGTAGCTCGGCTCGGGGCACAGTCATGGGTTTCACAGGTACAACACGACATTTACTTGCTATAACTGCAACGTTAACCTTCCCATTGACTATCCATCGCCAGTACGCCACACAACACATGGCTTGAACAGATGCGTCGCATAATAAATGCAGCTTTTTTTTTTTTTTTTTTTTTTTTCTCCTAACTATGGCATCTCGTAGTTGGCCAAGAGTGGCCGTGACTACTTAACCGGTCAATCCTGTGGCTGCCTTAAGCTAACTCAAAGCCTCCAGCCAGGGGCGTGTTACTTACAATACTAAGTGACTGCGCGCTAAGGGCACCCCCTGTGGGGTACGAACCTCGGCTTAGGGCGTCACTGGGGGGACAGCAAGTTGGGACAGGCTGGATCAAACTTGGATAATTATTATTTATCTGGGGAATTTAAAGCTACAGGCTCAGCTTCGGCGCGGGCTGGCGCTTCTTCGAGCAAGGGTCGGGGGGAATTATTAACTCGGGGTTTTCGCGCTGGACCTCGGCGGCGGGGTCGGAATGTCGGTTTTTTGTGTTTGTATATTGTACTAGAAGCCCTATTGCTTTCCTGGAGGAGAGTAATAGGGTCGTCTGGGTCTAATAGTGTGTGCCTCGGACGGCGGACTTTACTAATATTGGAGGGGGTATATTTAGCGGCCGCGACAACTAGGGGGTTGCGATGTTTGGCGGCGGTATCAAAGAAACGCTTGGAGTTAAGTTTCATGAACTGGAGGATGGTGGGGATTTTGAGATCGAGATGGAGGATCTCGTTCCGGACATAGAAAGGGGATCCCGTGATCATTCGGAGGGCACGGTTCTGGAGGGTCTGCATCCTATGGATGTGGTGGGGTTTTGCGTGAGCAAAGACTGCACAGCTGTACGTCATAATAGGGCGTATGCACGCCGTGTAAATGCGCAACTTGCACTTTAGTGACTACTTGCTTTTTGCATTCATTATCGAGTGGAGTCTACCGAGAGCGAAAGCGGCGCGCGAACGAACCTTCTTTATGTGCTCTGCGAAGGTGAGGTGCTCATCGAGAATCACACCTAGATATTTGGCTCGCTTCTCCCAAGGGATAGGCTTACCGAACATGGAGATTGGTCGGGGGGGGGGCTATGGCGCGGTTTTGAATAAAGAACCGCTTGACTTTTGTCGGGATTCACTTCAATTCTCCACTTCCTGAACCAGTCGCCAAGTTTGTTGACTGCTCTTTGGAGAGTGAGAGAAATCGAGGCTTGTTTTGTGCCTGAGCAGTAAATGGCCGTGTCGTCTGCGAACAGAGCCAACTGTGCCTTTTTGCTCCTGGGTATGTCGCTGGTGAACAGCGTGAAGATGAGGGGGGCAAGCACAGAGCCCTGGGGGACGCCTGCGCGGATAGGGTGGGGGGAGGATAGTGCTCCTTCGATGCGATAGCGGAAGGTGCGGTTCGACAAGAAGTCTCGTAAGATGAGTACGAGACGGTCCGGCACACCGAGTTGGTAGAGCTTATATAATAAGCCGTTGTGCCAGACTCTGTCGAACGCTTTCGCTATGTCGAAGTATATAACACCCGTCATCATGCCACGCTGGAAGCCAGCGCTTATGTGTTCGATGATGCGGTGGGCCTGATGCACACAAGAGTGCTGGGTTCGAAAACCAAACTGTTCGTTTGGGATGAGGCCTTTTGTTTCGGCATAGTCTCTGAGACGCTTATAAATAAGTTTCTCATAGACTTTGCCGAGGACATTGAGCAGACTGATGGGGCGGTAGCTCGAGGGCTCAGATTTGGGCTTTCCAGGCTTGAGGATGCCGATGACAGTGGCCTTTTTCCATGCATCTGGGAAGATGTTGTTGCTCATGGCACCATTGAAAATGGTGGTCAGTAGCATTATGAGGTGGGCAGGGAATAGTTGTATTACCCTGTTTGTGATACCGTCTGAACCGGGAGCTTTACGGGGCTTTAAACCCTTGATGATATCGTGCACTTCGTCTGGAGTGACGGGAGGCAGAGGATAGTCAGGGTTTTCAACGGGGGGAAGGGAGGCTCTACGTTCGACTTCAGCGTCGACTTTTGACAAGTGAGCTTGGTCTACTGGTTGAGAGCTGGGAGAGCATTGAGCCTCGAGGCTGTTGGCTAGGCATTCAGCCTTGTCAGCATCGTCGAAAGCGATGGTCTTGTCAGGGCGGAGTAGGGGGGGCATGGAGACTACTTCTTTGGACTTTAGTTTCCTTTGGAGTTCCCAGAAGGCCTGATGAGTGGGCTCTAGGTCGCTTAGCATCCTGTCCCAGCCAGCGGTACGCAGCTCCGCTAGGCGTGTCTTTACAGCTCGCTGTAAATGGCGCATATGGGCTTTGTTCGCAAGGCAGGGGAAGTTGCTGTATGCACGGACAGCCGCGTTCTTCTCGCGCAACAGTTCACGCACATCGTCCGGCAATCTCCAGCGACGGTCATCGTCCGCTGGAGTTACCTTTGAACAGTCGTTCAGGACTGATTGTACGTGCTCAGTGAGCGAGTCGATCGCGGCCGTCGTGTCCGCCACAGAGTCGAACTGATCAGGGATGGAGTCCAAGTGATGGGAAGAAGTGGATTTCAGGCTTTTGCTTACTTTCCTCCAATCTGTGACTATTTTGGTGAGAGGGGGTTGAGTGGGGTCATGGAGACCGACACGGGGGGCCAGTTTCATGACCACTGGTCGGTGGTCAGAGGAGAGCTCTTGTACCGCCTCTATAGAATCCAACCGTAGGTTGATATTCTTCAGAAGCGCTATGTCGAGGACGTCGGCGGTATGGTTGGGGTCGTGGGGAAAATGGGTAGGAGTCATCGGGGCGATGACATCGAAATTTAGTATGGGGCAGAGACCGAACAGTTGTCTTCCTCTGGCTGAGGTGGTGTTGCTGTTCCAGGCAGGGTGTTTGGCGTTGAGGTCGCCCGCTATGATAACGGAATCACTCAGGCCGAAGAGGGCAGAGAGGTCGTCAGAAATCGACTGGGGATTTTCTGACGAGGTTTGGGGGGGAACATAGGCCGATACTAGGGTGATCGGTTGGTGGCCTGACATGCCTAGCCGGCATACAGACACTTCTAATTTGGATAGGGGGGGAGGGTCCATAGGGATGCAGTGAAGAACCTTTCTATAGTATATGAGGGTGCCACCCTTGTGACACCGAGTCCTGTCGTTGCGAACTACGCAGTAGTTAGCAATTGACGGGTTACGGACGTTGGGCTTGAGGAAGGATTCCTGTATAAGGAGAATATCAATTTGATGATCACGGAGGAACTCGGCGATCTCATCGCGTTGTCCGCGAATGCCGTTGGCATTGAAGTAGCCTAATTTAAGGGATCGGGGCTTAGTTCTCCCTTTGGCTTCTTTATCCATAGTGGGGGTTGGGAAGGTTGGCGAAGGAGGATAAGGCTTGCGTGATCTCGGGATACGCGTTATATATCTCCAGAATCTGGAGAAGGTTGCCGGCATTTCTGGCAGCAACTAATTCGCTTGCCATTTTCCTGGCGCGTGGGGTGAGGAAGGCCGTGAAGGTGCCCGAAATAATGTTGAAGGGGTCGAGGGGGTTAGGGCCAACCGTAGTCGGTGAGTGGGGGGGTGCAGTACCGGCTGCAGGGGCGGTTTTAGGCGCTTGCACCGGTCTCGGGGGGAGGGCGGGGGCGGGCGCGGCGGCGCGGTTGCGGGGGTCCATCAGCGCTGGGATGGATGGAGGTGGGGGGGTGGTTTTGGCCAGGGGCGGGAAAGCCCTTTGATGGTTAAGGGCCGTCCAGGGGCTAGGCCTTTGAGGGCTTAGCCGTTCTGGCATTTGGGTCGAAGGGGCGGGGGGCCCGTTGAGGGGGGCTTCCCTTTGCTGGCGGGCGACTGCGCGCTTGGCCAGTTTGGGGGATAATTTCGGGGCTTTAGGGCAGCCCCGGTAATTTGCCGGGTGTCCTGACTCACCACATAGCACACAGCTAGGTGGCTCGGTGCAGAGGGTACGGTCCTTAGGACGGGGGCAGTCAGAAGTGCCGTGCTCGCCCAGGCACTTGACGCACCTGGGTTTGGCGTGGCAGTTCTTCTGCGCGTGGCCGTATAGCTGGCATCGGTGGCATTGACCGATGAAGCCATATTTATTGGGCTTCTGGATCTCAAAGCCCATGAGGTGGCATATGGTTTTTACACCGAAAATAGGGTGATGCCCTTCAGTTGGGGGACAGACGACAAGGACCATGTCGAATGCTTGACCGCCTCTGGCGCGGTGCATTCGGTGGACCTCCGAAACTGGGATATTTTGGGCCTCTAAGTCGGCCTTGATGGCGTCAGTAGGGATTTCCTTTGGAATCCTACGAATTACCACTCGGGTCTGGCGCTCTTCGGGAAGAGTGTAGGTGTGAAAGGACACACCTCTCGCCCGAAGGAGCCTAGTGAGCTCCCTATAGTCCTTGGACGTAGGGATGCTCACTTTGATACCCTGCTGGGTGGAGCGGGCGTTGGTGAAGCCGATCTTTTGCTCGGTGCACCATTGGGACACATCTGTCCACTTTGCCTTGTCCTGAATGAACACAGGCGGGGGGGGTGCCAGCTTCTTGGGGGCAGAAGAAGCAGGAGTCAGGGCGGGGGGGGCATCCTGCGAGGAGGATGTGAGGGCGCTATTTTTTGCCGCGGAGGCAGGGGTAGAGGATTCAGGCTTACCGGCCTGGGAAGGACTGGCTGAGATGGGTGCCGTGGGGACAGAGGAGGAGGTGGAGGCAGGGGCGGCGGGGATGGCTGCCGCCAGAGGCTTTTTGGCCTTACCGGCCTTTGAGGAGGCGCTCTTCTTCCTCTTCCCTCCCTTTCCGACGACTTAATAGTCGTCTGAGGAGGAGGAGGAGGAAGTGAGCGAGATGGCGTCTTCGGACTCTGAGTCCGAAGGAGGGGTGGAGGTGTCCATCACCTCGGGCTGGGGGGAGACTACGGACGGCATCGAAACCGCCGTAGGAGGGGAGCCCCTGTCTGCTACAGGGGGGGAAAGCGGGCTCTCAAGAGCCTCGCTTGGGTCAAGGTGGCGACTACGCCAAGCCTTCCCGTATTTCAGTAAAAAGTCGGGGTCCTTGAAGAGGACCTCTCTTGCGAAGGCTACGATGTCTGCGTCAGACATCGTAGCAAAAGGGAATTTAAAAAGAAAAATAGAAAAATAAGGGGACCTAATGATCCTACTCCTAAACCCCGGGTGGATGGGCCCGGGGATGTGTGGCCATCCCTGTCGGGTGCAGACAGGGAGGTGTGTACCTACTTGTGAGCCCTAGAGCTGTAACCTGTCGCCAATCTTAATGTGCGACAGGGCCCTGACCAGTCTAGTGCGAAGGGTGTAGACACACCCTAAAGACACTAGGTGTGTCGCTGTGGAAGCAAAACTGTCACCAGAGCCGACTAGAAGACCCCCCAAGGCCGGTTAACTCTGGGACCCATCCAATTAACTGCCTTACCCTGAAGGGGCTCAGCGGGTGTGTTGGGTCAACACCCCCTTGACTTGGTTGTCACCGTGAGGTATCCGTCAAGGACCACGAAACTGTGGTTTTTACCCTGAGGGGGTCAAGGAGACACGCCGAACGTTTATTTGACGGACGACGTTAAAGAAATAATTTGTCAACGATCGCCTTGAAAAAGGCAATAATTGATAACGGGTGGTGCAGTCAGAGACTACAGGAGTCGGTGCGTGACGTGGCGTCACGAGCGAGCGTCGATGGCGGTGAGTCAGCGGTGAGTCAGCGGTGCAGCGAGCGGAATGCGTCAGCGGCACGACCGTCCACAGCGGAGTCGAGCGAGGGAATGCGATAAATGCAGCTGTAAGCATGTATAATTATTACTTGCCGGCGTAGCGCACGTAGCGGTTGTCGTAGGCGGTCTACACATCTCGTAGCGGCTTCTCGTAGCAGATAACTCCAGCGCGGAGGTCGCGGGTGCGGCGGCGGGAGGAGGAGGCCTTATCATCACAGGCTCGGCGACCGGTTTTCGTCCCGTCTCGCTCCTACCTTGTAACACAATAGTTTTACTATAGCATCTAGGTATACGTATTTGCTTTATATCCTTTAATAACTCGATCCATTTGCACCATTTATTGTAGATACTATCGGGGACTACGTCATCCCAGCCTATGTTTAAGCGCCAAGTATCTTGCAACATAATTTTGCCCTGAATAGTGAATGGTGCTGTTCAATGTTACCTTTGGACATTGACTCAGCACTCTGCCTGCCTCATGCGGTCCAGTTAAAATATTGACTTGGTTGCATATTACACGCATAGGACACATAGAATTAAGTATAATAGTGTGTGTTAAGAGAAACTAGTATATAAGCAGTACATTTTGTAAATAAATCAGATTTGAATTTTATATTCTTGTCTCATTACCCCTCACTGTGGCCAAGACACCTTTAGCCATCTCCGATCAGTCTCGTGAGTCTGCGTGACTGGCAGTGAGTGTACCCTTCCCGAACCTGGTATTCCTGTCTACTATCCGTCTGTTACCTTAGGTCGCATGGTGCAGACATCCTGTACTTATCTATATATTTATTTATCACACACTAAGTATATGGTAGGCTAGGGACTGTTAGGCTTGTAGGTCTTTGTAGGTTCCTTAACTTATCATATATTTCCATGTACCGTCACACCCTTGACAATATTGCGGCCTTACGTGACGTTTGTTAAGGGTGGATGTACATTTTGGTCCTTCGAGCATTTGAATCACGCGGTTCCCCTTGCCCAGAGTAGGGATAGACTTTGACAGACTGACATTTTGGAGAACTGGGGGCTGGTGTGCTCAACAAAGCAACAGTTTTCGGTAATCTGAAGAACATTGTACTAGGGTATTCTGTCGGAAAGCCTCTCGTTGCGGATCGGTCACTGGCCTCCCACAAGCGGGTCTCACCAGCTGATTGAGAAGTCGCACAAATATAACAAGAGCGCAGATACCACTAGTACGGACTTGACTGTTAGAGTAGGGTAGGGCGTTAGGGAAGAAGAAAGAAGAGCACAATGGAGATACAGGAAATTAACGAATTAATCAAGAGCCAGGAAGCGGATTACAACGAGATCAGAAGAGTATTGACAAACATAAAAAAAGACTCGCCCACAAGAAAAACAGAAAAATACATCAATGAGAGAAAAAAAACCTTATACCAAGTTTTTCAGCGAGTTCAAGAAAACCATACAAGACTACAGGAACAGGAGGTGTTATCAACTCATAAGTATATGACTACAAACTACTTTGACAACATTAAAAAATGTTACGACGAAGGAATCGAGTACCTCGAAAAATGCGAAGAAAGGCTACAACATGTACAAAGTGTCTACGAACCACGACTTTTAGATGAAGAGGAAGACAAGGATGGAGTCAGTAGCCCAAAACTATTTATACAGCTATTCCGAATGTCACAGATAGCTAAGAAAATATCTCAGGCTAAGGAATCTGTAATACAAAATAAGCCGATATGGCACTTACAAACACTATTACAAACATTACAAAAACAATGGCTAGAAATCGAAGAAACTCACATCGAACTACTAATGGCCGAAAGTACACTGGACAACAGCTACTTCAGAGATACTTGTTTCGAAAAAACGCAGAAAGATTATGAAATTACTACGGAGTTATTGGAAGAAAGAATCTTTCAAATCTCAGATGAAAAAGTTATTACGACAAAATCCTCGGGAAAACTTCCACGAATAAGTATTCCCATATTCACGGGGAACTATGACTCTTGGGACACATTCCAAGACTTATTTAGAAAAATTATTCACGAAGATAAATCGATTTCTTCAACAGAAAAAATGCAGTACCTAAAAACACACGTAAAAGGCGACGCAGCAAGATTAATACGTCATCTAACAATAAGCGAAATAAATTATGAAACAGCTTGGAAGTTGCTGACGCAGAGATATGAAGACGAGCGCATGATCGCTACTAAATTTATTGACAAACTATTAGATTTGCCTAAAATGCAACGAGCTAACGCGGCACAATTACGAGACATGCATGACACTGTAAATGAATGTCTTGAGGCACTAAAAAATCAACGTATAAACACATCGTCTTGGGGCCCGCTATTGATAAGAATAGTCAGTAGAAAATGGGATGAAGAGACAAATACGAAGTATGAAGATCAACTACAAAACCGAAATAAAATACAATCCTTTGACGAGATGATGAAATTTATGGAAAACCGTTTCAATTGCCTTAAGTCTTTTGACGGATCTACATCATATACAAACAAGCAACTATCACGGGACAGACAGACAACGGAAAAATATAAACGTTGTTGGTTTTGTCAAAATAACGACCATACTATTCATCACTGCCCTAGTTTCAAGGCGTTATGCGTCAACGATCGATACAAGGCTGTCGCGCAAAAAAGAATGTGCAAACGTTGCTTAAATCACGATGATCAGAAACAATGTGTGAGTGCAGTTTATAAACAATGCGAAATTTGTCAACATAAGGGTCACAACGTTCTATTGCATCAATCTAGGCCGTTTCAAAACAATGACAACGCTAAAAAATACGCACCAAAAAATACAGGTACAGAGAAGGCACAAAATATAGCGACTTCGAACTTATCTGCAACAAATACTGACGCTACAAACACTACTTTACTAGCTACTGCCATAGTAAGAACTACCGCGTATGACGGGATGCCGCAGTTGCTGAGAGTATTGTGTGATCAAGGATCAGAAGCGTCATTCTGTACTGAAGAAGTAGCACAATTGTTATCATACCCACGACAAAAAATCCAAGCCGAAATAAAAGGTATCGGAGATGAAAAACCAAAAACGTCAAACTACACAATCAACATTACTCTACAACCAAGGTATTCCAGCGATTACAAACTACCAGTAACGCTAATAGTACTACCAAAGCTAACAAGTTCCCTACCAAGGAATGATCTACAACAATTACAAGAAAAAATCTTGGATAATGCACTTGTAGCAGACCCAACTTATTATAAAAAGGGACCTATTGATATTATATTAGGTGCCCAAGAATACAGCAGAATATTACTACAGGGTTTCGAAAGACTAAGGGACGGAATTATCGCTCAGAATACAGAATTAGGGTGGATTTTATCCGGATTTTATCCCAATGAAACAAAGAATGGAGTTAAAATACTCAGTATGGTGGCTTGCACCGAAGATGTACGACAACTTACCAAATTTTGGGAATTAGAAGAAATTCCACAAAATTACGAACTTACAAATGATGACCAGACCTGCGAAAACTACTATAAAGAAACAACAATAAGAAACCCAGACGGAACTTACACAGTACGACTTTCTTTAAAAGATGCAAACGTAAACTTAAACTTAAACGGTGAATCACGCAGGAAAGCCGCTGCACGGCTACTACAATTAGAACGACAGTTCGCAAAAAATGAAAATTTACGACAACAATACATTGACTTCATGAATGAATACCTACAAATGGGTCATATGAGAAAAGTAGGTACAACGAACTACAACTCAGGAAAATACTACATACCACATCAGGCAGTAATCAAAGAAGACTCATTAACTACAAAACTACGCGTGGTTTTTGATGCGAGCAGTAAAAGCAGCACAAAAATAAGCCTTAACGACAATATGTATAAAGGACCACGATTACAACAAGACTTATCCACTATACTTCTACGATGGCGAAAACACAAGTTTGCCTTTATGGCAGATATTATGAAAATGTACCGTTTCATAAAAATTAACGAATTAGACTACGCACATCAAAGGATACTATGGAGATTTTCACCAAAACACGCAATTAGTGAATATGAACTTACAACTGTAACCTACGGTACAACTAGTGCCCCCTATCTTGCGGTACGAACATTGCAACAACTTGCGATAGACGAACAAAACAATTACCCAATTGCAAGTCAAGCTACTTTACAAGATTTCTACGTGGATGATATTTTATCCGGAGATTCCCAGGAAAGCGCAGCTAAACAGTTACAGAGTCAGTTAATAACCATGTTAAACAAGGGCGGTTTCAAACTACGAAAATGGTCCTCAAATAGTTCAGAGCTACTGGAAAATATACCAGTGGAAGACAAAGACGATCAACTGCTCAAACTACCGTTAGACGAGTCCAGGAAGTCATTGGGCATAATATGGTCACCACGGGAAGACAGTTTTCATTTCCAGATAACTATAACGGAAAATAAAAAACCAACGAAAAGATTTATTATGTCAGAAGTTGCGAAAATATTCGATCCCTTGGGCTGGTTAGCGCCAATTATTATTAAAATGAAGCTGCTCATACAAGAACTCTGGACGAACGAGATAGGATGGGATCAACCTGTTGATGACATAATCCAGAAAAAATGGGTTGAATTACAAAACCAAATTAAAAGCATAGAAGAAATTAAAATACCACGATGGTGTTACATAACAGACAGCACAGAAATTGAGCTATACGGTTTCAGCGACGCTTCCGAAAAAGCTTACGGAGCGGTGGTATACAGCCGCGTAAAAATCAATAACATTTACTACGTTACATTATTACAAGCAAAATCGAAAGTGGCGCCAAAGAAACAAAAAACTACTCTACCTCGACTTGAGTTATGCGCTGCACTGCTACTAGCCGGTTTAATGGAAAAAGTAAAAGAAGCGCTTATCTGCAAGAACATTACGATATTTTGTTGGACGGATTCTATGATCACGTTAGGCTGGATAAGAGGAGAGCCAGAACGGTGGCAAACGTTCGTAGCCAATAGGGTGTCTCAAATTAAACAACTTTTACCAAACGCAGAATGGAACCATGTAATTTCTGCTGATAACCCGGCTGATATCGTTTCAAGAGGTCTTGAGCCGGAAAAATTAATTAACTATTCACTGTGGTGGAACGGGCCACATTGGTTAAAAACCAACCAGATTCCTATCACGAAAGGTATGCCGCAGACGAACCAAGAAATCAAAGTGTGTCATACAACTACAACTGAGATTGAAAATAATGATCTCTGGAATAGATTCTCCAGTTTAGATAAAATGGTAAGAGTGTTATCTTACTGCTACAGATTTACAAACAAACAATCAACAAATAAGCTACTTACTAGTAATGAACTAAACGTGACAGTAAAACGAATAATTCAGAAGATACAACAACAGGAATTCAAAGATGAATTGAAAACCATACAAAGTGGACAACCCTTGAAGAAAAATAAAACATTATCCACTTTAGATCCGTTCATAGACGAGGACGGACTACTTAGAGTTGGAGGCAGATTACAAAACTCCAATTTGCCTTACAATCAAAAACATCCAATACTTTTACCATATAACCATCACGTAACGTCATTAATTATACAAGACGCACATACAAAAACTTTGCATGGTGGGAACAAATTAACAATGGCTTATTTACGACAAACATACTGGATCATTAGTGGAACAAGAAAAGTAAAGAGTATAATTAACAAATGTGTGAGGTGCATACGATACAAAGCAGACACAAACTCACAAAAAATGGGAATACTGCCAAAAGCACGAGTAACGCAATCCTACCCATTCACTTATACTGGAGTGGATTATGCGGGACCAATACAAACAAGAACCATGAAAGGGAGAGGACACAAGTCTTATAAATCATACATTGCTGTTTTTGTATGTTTAGCAACAAAAGCAGTGCACCTAGAATTGGTGGGAGATTTAACAACAGAAACATTTATCGCTGCGCTACGCAGATTCATGGCACGAAGAGGTCACGTGTTACACATGTACAGTGACAATGCAACAAACTTCGTAGGAGCAGCCAACTTTTTACATCAAGAAATATTACAAATCACGCAATCGCCGGAATTTCAAAACGCAATGACGAATATAGGAACACAGTGGCATTTCATTCCTCCATCATCACCACATTTCGGTGGCATCTGGGAAGCTGGCGTAAAGTCAGTGAAACATCATTTACGTCGAGTAATCGGGGATTCGACACTAACATACGAGGAAATGACAACCTTTCTACACCAAATTGAAGCGTGTTTGAATTCAAGACCATTGTGTGCGCAAACCGAAAATATTAATGACAACACAATACTAACTCCAAGCCATTTTCTTATTGGCCGAGAAGCAGTAGGAGTACCAAACCCGCTCGAAAACATCAATACTGACCTAGTTAACAGATGGAAGCAGATTCAAAAAATGAAAAAAGATTTTTGGAACAGTTGGACAAAAGACTATCTTCATCAACTACAGCAAAGATACAAATGGAAACAAGCACATGAAAATGCTAAAATTGGAACGGTAGTACTAATAAAAGACGACAATATAAATCCAAGTAAATGGCCATTAGCAAAAATCACAGAAGTACACCCGGGAAATGATGGTGTAGTTAGAGTGGTAACTCTTCAAAAATCAACAGGCGCTTGTCATAAAAGATCAATTCACACGTTGATCCCGCTCCCTGTGAACGAAAACGAAGAAATTGAAACAACTAGCAAAAACATGCAAACGTCTACGCAATGTAACATGTCAACAGCCACAATAAACAAAAAAGGTATACGATCATCGAAAAGTTGGCTAAAGGGTTTACTAGTTCAGACAATGCTTATTTTATTAATCGGCACCGTATCGACTACGCCCACATACACATTAAAAAATTTAAAGCCAGGGCTATACGTTGAAGACATTGGAACCACAACTATTAATCGAGGAACGTTTAGAATTGAAACTGATTACGAGAGAGGAAGCTTGGAACTAGACCAAAAGAAGATCGAAAAAATAACAACACAATTTCAACAACTTTGTAAGGACACTCAATACATCATGGATGAAACGCATTGCAATGAATTTTATCACCATTTAAATGAAGAAAAAGCAAAATTTGAGACAACAAAGGAATACCTAACAGAGATAAAGAAAACTAGGAAGAAACGAGGTCTCTTGGGACAACTTTTAACATCGGTATTCGGAGTAAATGATGAAGTATACAGGGACATAGAAACATTAAATAACAATCAGCAGAAGCTTATAGACGCTGCCAATCATCAAACAAAGATAATGATATCCACCATCGCAGGTGTAAACCAAACTGAAGAACAAATCCAGAAGAAGTTAGAGAAGTTCCAAGCAAAACTAAATGAAGCAATATCGTTCATGAATAACCACAATGTTTGGTATAAATCGATTGACAAAAATCATATCAAGATACAAGTAATGCAAACCTACGAGTTAGCAAACAATTTTATAAACGAAATTATGGACTATTATAAAGGCTTACTTGAAATTTATACACAAAAAACCACTATATACAGTATACTAACACCAAAACACATTAGCAAAATTATACAAATGGCAAATCAAAAACTACCATCAAACTTAAAAATTATTCAGGGTCAGATAATACAAACAGAGATGAATGTTAATACTACGCACATAAGAGTGTACGCGTACTTCCCAATACACGACATCACAAAGTATACTCTGATACACGTAACGCCAATTCCAGAAAGGAAAACAGATGGATCTTTCGAGTGTTTAACGATACAGCAGACATTCATGGGTTTCGATTACAACAACGAGCGCTACTTTGAATTAAATCAAGACGAATTTAAAGACTGCCTTCAAAGTAACACAGAGTTTGTCTGCTATCCCGTAGCTGTCAAGAACATGCAATTAAATAAAAATTGCATAGTTGAACAACTCTTCAGAACAGAGAACGACACCCACACCCAATGCACGTCAAAGACCTTCAAAATTTCGACAGATGTTGTATGGAAACAATTATACATGCAAAACACCTGGCTCTTCATTGCAACAAAATCGGTTGCCATATCGATTGTGTGTGACGGCCAAAGACAAGAAATAACGATACAAGATGTCGGAGTTCTCTATATTTCTGAGAATTGTGTCATTAAAACACTAAACAACATACTTGCTGCAAAAAGGACAACGACTATAACAGTACTAGCGTCTTATTCCAAAACGACGAACTTCTCCATTAATACGCAAATCCTACCAACACATATAAAAGACATATCCAAGGAAGAATTAGTTTTAGACAAGTCAAAGGGAGTTTTCGACCATTTACTCACTTCGGAAACAAATTTACAAACTCAGCTAGACAACACAATTTGGAAACAACTACAATCACATACATACATCGCCAGCATTAGCACCTCACTTGTCATTATAAGTTTAGCATGTGTTTTAATTTATTTCGGCCCACAGGTATTGAACAAATTTCGAGCCACCATTGCAGCAAGAAGGAAGACTACGCCACCTATGCAGCAACCAACAAACTGCCCACCACACCCGCGACAAACTCCACAACGGTACGGCATTCCACACAGCGTGCCCACCCCGTCACAACAAACTGAACAAGGCCAGGCCAGACCATACGAGACCATCGAGTTGTACCAATTGGAGTCCCGTTCCTGAGAGTCGCCAGAATGTTCAATGTTACCTTTGGACATTGACTCAGCACTCTGCCTGCCTCATGCGGTCCAGTTAAAATATTGACTTGGTTGCATATTACACGCATAGGACACATAGAATTAAGTATAATAGTGTGTGTTAAGAGAAACTAGTATATAAGCAGTACATTTTGTAAATAAATCAGATTTGAATTTTATATTCTTGTCTCATTACCCCTCACTGTGGCCAAGACACCTTTAGCCATCTCCGATCAGTCTCGTGAGTCTGCGTGACTGGCAGTGAGTGTACCCTTCCCGAACCTGGTATTCCTGTCTACTATCCGTCTGTTACCTTAGGTCGCATGGTGCAGACATCCTGTACTTATCTATATATTTATTTATCACACACTAAGTATATGGTAGGCTAGGGACTGTTAGGCTTGTAGGTCTTTGTAGGTTCCTTAACTTATCATATATTTCCATGTACCGTCACACCCTTGACAATATTGCGGCCTTACGTGACGTTTGTTAAGGGTGGATGTACAGGTGCTAAGAATCCTAATACATCAAAAATCGACATAACTATTCGCAGCATGATTCTTTTAGTCGGCCTATCCTTATTTAAAATA
The DNA here is from genome assembly GCA_947568875.1 of Fissipunctia ypsillon. NCBI lineage: Eukaryota > Metazoa > Arthropoda > Insecta > Lepidoptera > Noctuidae > Fissipunctia > Fissipunctia ypsillon. Next base: position 6,884,196 of record OX387650.1, on the reverse strand, counting down.
ATATTTCCAGGTATTCGTTTCAGTGACACGTCGAAACCTAATTCATCTTCTCCAGGATACCAGATGAGTCTCAAGGTACGCTCGCCATGGTACTCCTGTTCAAATTTGAACCTAACGCTGGCGGTACCTAAGGTATCCTTTGGAACACTATCTAAGACAGCGATGCTATTACTTGTCCAGTTACGGATTTCGAAACCACCACTGCTATGAATCTTAGTTATATTTTTAACTATTTCTATCGCCGTCGTGTCATCCGGCAGGCTATCTATATAGTCGTCCATGTAGTGCGATTTGTATATCGCATTAACAGCGGCTGGTAATGACGACTCGTAACGACGCGCATTTACATTTTTAACAAACTGAGCTACAAAGGGAGAACAGTTAGCGCCGAAAATAAGTGACGTCATAATGTAAATATCAACTGGCTCGTCAGGGCTGTTCCGCCAAAGGAACCTAAACGCGTGTTGATCTTCAGGGCGAATTTTGACCCTAAGGAACATGTCCTTGATGTCACCGGTCACTGCAATTGAATATTCCCTAAAGCGCAGCATTATACCAAACAGAGATGACAACAAGTCCGGCCCTGTGAGTAAATGGTCATTGAGACATTTATCACCAACTGAAGCGGCAGAGTCGAACACTAGCCTTAGTGACTTTTTGTTGGGGTTATCTACCCCGAAGTGTGGTAGATACCACGTCCTGGATGCCGGCAGTAGCTTTTCTATCTTGTGGGCGTAATCATTTTGTAATAAATGATTTATACGTTCGCGGTACCTGTCGGCGAAACCTTCATCACGTGCCATCTTCCGTTCTATCCCCTTTAACCTTTTCAGAGCGTTAGGATAGGTGTCGGGCATGGTGCAGGCCTCATCCTTCCAAGGCAGACCTACACGCCAGCGACCATTGACGAGCTCGACAGACTTCTCCAGCTGCGCGACGGCACGAGTATCATTAATATTTTGTCTCAACTTTCCTGATACTCCCAAGGCGTCTACAGCAAATGAGTACCTCACCTCCTCGTGGAGCTCCCGTAGTATGCACTCGTCCCTGTCCGCGGTGGTGGTAGCTGGCGAGCGTGCGGCCTTCGCAACATACTGTGCATGCACCAACCTAGGGTAGTCAATGTAGCGGACGGCTCATATAATTTACCTACTATAACTTTGAGAGGTAACAATAAGTGACAGTTATCTTGACCTATTAAAATCTCAGGTTTTACATCATATTAACATAGCTTATCATTTATTCCAAACAGGTTTTTGTAATTATTACAATCGACAACAGAAAGTTGTTGCAAAGGTAAGTTTAATTTATCTACACACCGAAGTTTTATATTATACATCTTATTGTCCATACCCGATAATGTAACATTCGCGATGGTCATTTTGTTGGTCTTATAACATAATCTACAAACTACTTTTAAGACTACTAGCGCCATGTATGTAAACTGTATGTAGTATTTGTCTTTACCAATAAATTGTTAGTCTCTGCAAAACAACTCACTGCGTGTATTATTAACAGGTAATGGACCCAGTTTTAAAATAAAATTCAAAGAATAGTACTGTGCGGTTTTGTAATAAAATGACGTCGAATTATATCGCTAACATACCTAAGTTGAAAGGTCGTGAGAACTATGAGGAATGGTGTTTTGCGGTGCAAAATGTGCTGGTGTTAGAAGGCATGGCGTCCGCCATTACGGTGAGGTTACCGGCTTCGTTTACAACAGATTAAATTACTGAAGATGCTAAAGCAAAGGCGAAACTAGTATTAACCATCGACCCATCGCTTTACGTTCACATAAAGCACGCAGCTACAACATACGATTTATGGAGCAAGTTGAAGAATATGTTTGACGACGCTGGTTACACAAGAAAAATTGGTTTGTTACGGAAGCTCATCAACACTCGGCTTGAAAATTGTGACTCCATGACCCAGTATGTAACTCAGATTATAGAAACAGGCCAGCGACTACAAGGTACAGGTTTCAAGATCACCGATGAGTGGATCGGTGCATTGATGTTGGCGGGATTGCCAGAAAAATATAGTCCTATGTTAATGGCTATACAACATTCGGGTATTGATATTACTTCGGACGTCATAAAAACAAAATTGATGGATATGTGTAGTGAAGTTGGAGTGGTTTCCGGTTCAGAGAATGCTTTTGTCGCAAAAGGTTCGCAGAGAAAATATGACAACACCAAAAATGGCCAGAGACAATCTAGTTAAACGACGAAAGCTGTCAAAATCATAAAGTGCTATAAATGTAAACAAACCGGTCACTACAAAAACCAGTGCCCCAACCCCGAAATAAGCAAAAGGAAACAATCTAATGCTTTTAGTGCTGTCTTTCTGAGTGGGAAATTCAATCGGATCAATTGGTATATTGACAGCGGGGCCAGCAGACACATGACAGCGAAACAAGAACACATCGAGAATCCATCATACGAACTTGAAACCAAAGAAATCGTGATTGCAAATCAAACATGTGTTCCAGTGCTGTGTTCTGGTGATGTGAACATAATTACAGTTGTGAAAGGTGAAGAATATGACATCACAGTTTCAGACGTATTGTGCATACCTAATTTGACAACCAACTTGCTTTCAGTAAGTCAGTTAATTAAGAAAGGCAACAATGTGGTTTTTAAAGAAAACACTTGCTACATCTACAATCGACAGAAAAATCTCGTTGGAATGGCAGAATTAGTGGAAGGTGTGTACAGATTATATACTAAAGAATCAGAACAATTATTTGCAGCAACAGCTATGGCATCAAGTGATACTTGGCATCGACGCTTGGGACACATAAACAGTGCTAGTTTAAACAAAATGAAAAATGGAGCTGCAGGTGTGTCATACACAGATATGGCAATCATAGACAAATCTAAGTGCACTATTTGTTGTGAGGGGAAGCAGGCTAGACAAGCTTTCCAGCAGAGTCTCACAAATACAAAGGATGTATTGGAAGTGATTCACTCAGATGTGTGCGGTTCTATGGAAAATGTATCCATTGGAGGATCCAGATACTATGTTTTGTTTGTTGATGACTACAGCAGAATGAGTTCCATTTATTTTATGAAAACAAAAAGTGAGGTATTTAAGTTTTTAAAGAATTTCAGTCCATGGTAGAAAAACAGAAAGAAAAAAAAATTTAAATACTAAGGACAGACAACGGCGGTGAGTTCTGCAATCAAGATTTTGAGAGATATTTAAAACAGCAAGGGATAATCCATCAAAAAACTAATGCCTACACACCTCAACAGAACGGCTTGAGTGAGAGAATGAATAGATCATTAGTCGAAAAGGCAAGATGCCTGATTTTTGATGCTGGTTTACATAAAAAGTTTTGGGCAGAAGCCGTAAATACCTCAGTTTACTTGAGAAATAGATCAGTTGTTACCAGACTAAATAATATGACTCCTTATGAAGTTTGGACAGGTAAAAAGTCAAACTTAAGTCATGTACGTATCTTTGGAAGTAAAGTGATGATGCATATTCCAAAAGAAAAACGCTTGAAGTGGGATAAGAAAGCTAAAGAACTTGTTTTAGTTGGCTATTCTGAAAATGTGAAAGGGTATAGGGTTTATGACCCAGAAAATAACTCTATTACAACAAGCAGAGATATCATCATAATGGAAAAACCAACAATAAATACAGTAGATATTCCTGTTGAATGCAAGGTTCCAGCGAAGGGACAGAATTTGAATGAAAAAGAAGATACAGGTAGTACAGACAGTGAAGTTGAATATGAAAATAAGGACAGTACATATATTCCAGAAGTTTCTTCGAGCTAGAAGATTACAACGAGAAGGATATAACACTCGAGGAAGCTTTAAATGGACCCGAGAGTCAGTTTTGAAGAGCTAGCATGGAGGAGGAATTGGAATCCTTCCAGGAAAATGATGCATGGGAAGTGGTTGATAAACCTCAAGATTCTACTATTGTGAAGTGTAAATGGGTTCTCAAAAAGAAGTATGATAGTGCAAATAATGTGCGATACCGGGCGAGACTAATGGCAAAAGGGTTCTCGCAGAAAGCTGGTGTTGATTTTCATGAAACTTTCTCTCCAGTTCTCCGATATTCCACGTTGAGGTTATTATTTTCTATTGCAGCAAAGCTTAGTTTGGACATACGTCATCTTGATGTTACCAAAGCTTTTCTAAATGGTTATCTTAATGAAACAGTGTATATACAAAAACCAGTAACTTATAAAGGTAGCAGTGATGATAACAAAATATTAAAATTAAAACGAGCCATCTATGGACTCAAACAATCCTCTCGTGCTTGGTATCAGACAGTAAATGATTATTTAATAGATTTAGGTTATCAGAAATCTAAATATGAACCTTGTTTGTTTATAAAATTTGAAAAGTTATTATAGCATTGTTTGTGGATGATTTTTTTGTTTTTTCAAACTGTAAAATGGCAACAAATCAATTAATAAATGAGTTAGGTTGTAAATTTAGAATTAAGGATTTAGGTCAAATAAAACAATGTTTAGGTTTAAGAGTTAATATGCATAAAAATGTAATAACTGTGGATCAAGAACAGTATGTTGAAAGTTTATTAAAAAGATTTAATATGTCACACTGTAAGACTGTAGAAACTCCTATGGAGATTAATTTAAGGTTACAGAAGTCTCAGAATGGTAGTTGTCATAATAATTATCCATATAGACAACTCATAGGTAGTTCGATGTACTTGGCAGTGCTAACTAGACCAGATATTGCATACAGTGTTAATTACCTAAGCCAGTTTAATAACTCATAAGATGAAACTCATTAGAAACATTTAAAAAGGATTTTAAAATACTTAAAAGGAACTAAAAGCTATGGTCTCGTATTTTGCAATAATAAATCTAGTATTGAGGGTTATGTAGATGCAGACTGGGGTTCTGATATTAATGATAGAAAATCATTTTCTGGTTTCTGTTTCAAATTATCAAATACAGTTATCTCTTTTGAATGTAGGAAGCAAAGAAATGTAGCATTATCTTCAACAGAAGCTGAATATATTTCCATGTCAGAAACTAGTAAAGAAGCTATTTATTTAAAAAACCTGTTTAATGAAATTTTAGCCATTTCAGAACCAATTATTTTGTATAACGATTGCCAAAGTGCACAGGAACTGGTTTTGAATCCAATATTCCATCGGAGATCTAAGCACATCGACATTAGGTATCACTTCGTTAGAGAAGCTGTTATAAATAAGTTTGTTAAAATTGATTATCTGGAGACAGCTGAAATGCCAGCAGATATTTTGACCAAAAGCTTAGGATCTGTCAAGCATAAATATTTCACAGAAAAACATGGCATTTTACCTGTTTCTCAGTTTTGATAGGTAATTTTTTTTACGGTCGATCCGTCGTCAAGGAGGGCACTTTCACTGAACACACCGTTAGCACTATGTATACGTATAGGTACGACTTTAAGTAACACTTTGTTTTCACTCGCGTTTATATGCGTAACTGTTTGTGTACTATCTGCGGAGGTCATCGGCGACGTAGCCGTCGTCGGAGTTTGCACAGGCGTTGACTTCGGCTCCGGAACCTGGCTACTTCCAGCGTCAATTTTCGGCTTGTTTCCGACGTAGTGAAGTAGATTGTGATCACCACAGTTATTCTTATCGCAAGGCGGTGCTGAGCATGTATCTCGTGCGTGGCGCGATAGTAGGCATTTATAACAAATCCCGTTACGTATAACGAATTCCCATCTAGTTTTACGTAACGCTTTCTTGAATTGTTTACATTCAGTTAATTTATGTTTTGAGGTACGGCAGAATTTGCAGTTATTGGTATCATCATCTGTTTGCAATAATATAGTTTGTGATCGATTGAAGGAACTATCTTTGTTTTTATGATGATTGTTTTTATTTTGGTCAGTGCGAGGACTCGTAAAATAGATATTTGATGTAACTGATATCTTTACGGCCTCATCGTGCAAGAATTCAGATAAAATGACCATACGGGATTTCTGTCCTTTAGTGATGAGCGGGAAACTATAATCAGACCATTTAGATAACAGTGTTGTAGGCAGCTTGGACAGTATAATTGAAACAATGCTCATACCTTGTAAGTACTCTTCACGTCCAACTGCTCGCACTGCTTGTATAAGGTTTTGCACTTTCACTGAAAATGGCACCATTTCATTATGGTAGTTTTTTGACATTGAGGGCAATTTCTTGATATCCTTCACAATTTGGGATATTATTAGATCAGCATTGCCAAAACGTAACTCCAAAGTTGACATAACTTTGCACGGTGGACTCGCAGAAATAAGTAAGGCTGAGACAGCATCTTTGGCAGCTCCTCGGAGACACTTTCTCAACTTCCACAGGTTTTCTTCAGGAGAAAATTTACAAAGCTCGGTTGACTCTTTATAAGCTTGTTTGAACTGCAGAAATTCCAGTGGGTCTCTCGAAAAGTCTGGAAGATCCTTCGGCGTGCTTAATCTAGTTATAAGGTTGGTATTCGGTGCACTCATAGAAGCCAAGTCTTTCAACGCACCAGCTAGCATCTGAATAGTCGCTTACATACTGGTGGCCTCCGCCGTTGGTGGCGGTGCGGGTACAGTGTGAGAGTGTGACTCCATCGGCAGATGTGGCATTGAAGGTGGCGGCTTTTGAGGTGACGTAGTTAGCCCTGGTAGTGCTGCTGGTGCCGTAAAGTGGACGGCATTAGCAGGCGCGGCTGGTTCTGTCTCAGGCGGATGCAACTTGCCCAAAGGGTTGCCATGATCGGGGGCCGATTGCATTAATTCGTGGTGACTCCGTTCCAGCCATTGCTCCACGTCGTGAGCGCGTTCTTCGTGTGGACTGTATTTTTCTTCTTCCTCTAGTTCAGCTAAGTCCGCTTCTAGCTGTCTGTCTATGAGCTCCAGTTGTATCTATGCCTTTTGCTTTGCAGCACCCAAAAGCAATTGCGCCTTTCGAGCTTTTACCGATGATGTGTCGGAATGACCTTTTGATCTTGGCAACGTGTTTTCTGATTTGACGCTCGGTGGTGCCGCAGGTGTTTTGGATATCATATTTTTGGCTGCTGCACTGCTTAAAGACTGACACTCTTCAGTATCTGTTTCGTGAGCTCCCTTTTGTTGTTCGAAAAGTTTACGTTGCGCGCGCTCGCGTCTAACCGTACTTCGCGTGCCCACCATTTTGCTTTTCACTGGTGGCGTGACAAACATTTGTTATAGTTGATCCGGTTCGATTGACCACTTTGTAGATGTAGTAGGTGGTAATCCGCGAAGTGAAACGAGAAGGTATCTTATATGACTTATATTTGATAAAGGCACGGAAAAATTAACGGAACAAAGATAAACACATACAAGCGCACCCGCTTGCAGTGCTCGCACGGACTCAACTACGCGCGTCTTGGGTGGGGGTCCAGCGGCCCATACATTTATAAAGTTATACCTATACTAACTAAAACTATAAATCTAAAGAATATGAGCGCGTCGCTAACAAGTAAGTAGGTAAAATGTTATTGAGATTCATTTAATCACTGTCTAAATCACTGTCATCGGAGAATGTTTTTGTTATATCGCAAAACTCTATTTCTCTTGTATTTCTTCCAGAAGTCTCCAGACTCTTGTATTTCAGACTCAGACCAGAACTCTTGTATTTCGTCAGCAGAACAGTTGCAAGACATGGTGACTGTCATGGATGAAGCATACAAGATGAAAGGGATGAATATAAATGTGAATAAGACGAAGGTCATGGTGTTTGAAAAAGAAGAGGACGTATCGATGTGTGATGTGAAAATAAATGATTAAAGTGTGGAGCAAGTAAGTGAGTTTTAGCCCGGGGATACCGCACGGTCTCCGGAGAGGCGGCGAACCTCCTTGCCGGATTACCGCCATGGGATCTGAAGGCAAAAGTCCTTGCGCACATCTGGGAGTGGCGCGAGGAGGCAGGACGCCGGGGCGTAACTCCGTTGCCGCGAGAAATCGCGGCACGGCGGACAGAGCTCCGGCAGGATCTCATGGCGGCATGGAGAGTGCGATTGTCGCAACCCAGCGCTGGGCACGCCACAATTGCGGCGATAAGTCCCCTCTTTGAGAAGTGGCTGGAGAGGCGCCACGGCGTCCTCACCTTCCGCCTGACGCAGGTCCTCACCGGACACGGGTGCTTCGGGAGGTACCTGTTCCGGATAAGGCGGGAGGAAACGCCCGGGTGTCACCACTGTGTGGATCGCCCGGAGGACACGGTGGAGCATACGGTGGAGGTCTGCCCGGCTTGGGCGGAGCACCGCCGCACAGACAGGTATTTAGCCTCAAAACATGGCCATAAATCAAAACTGCTATTCATTGTAAATACGGCCTAGCTGGGCTCTCGGAGCAGGTAGATAGATATGACGTCATAATGGTTGCAATACAACCCTCGATTTATGTCAGCAACACCGACAGTCGGAACATAGCATTCGCTTAACTCGCACGTCATTGTTTTCGGCTGTTTTAAAAGCAACTATTCGCTGTATTTTTGTTTAAGTTTGAAGTGTTATTGTGATAAACCTTATCATGGATATTGAAGAACAAGGTATGTTGTTCACATAAAATAAAAATGTATATGTAATATCATCCAATAACTATATTTATTCATGTTATAGCAATAGTGTTTGATTTTTTTCATGTTTTTGCCTATATCAGTAATTTTAAATGTGTTGTACTCATTTGTACTCAATATTAAATACCCTATTTTATGCCATAGAGTGTCTTATAATATATTCAAACGAAATACTTTACCCGAGTAGTCACAATTTTTTTTTAATTGGTCTTTTTATGTGTTGGATTTTTTGCCTAATTTTTCCATGTATATTTTCTTTCAGATGCTGATGCATCAGTCATTGCTATGACTCGCAGACAGCTGCACGGGTTCATCAAAGAATCTCCTCAACGGCTACTTGACCATAAACTCAAGTATTTGGAAAACAAAATTGTTCAAATAACAAAGTGTTCCAGTGAGCAATTAAGTGAAATACGAAAAATATTAAACAGTTTCAAGATTGTGTACAAGCGAAAGTGGCTTTTGAGTAACCACACAGAAGCACGATTCCTGGAAAAAAATGAAGAATGGTTAAAAACTGAGGTGTTGTTACCTGCGACTAGTACTTCTACCTGCTCCCGAGGTAGGCCAGGCAAGGAATTCGCAGAATCGAGTGCCCGTTCAAAGCGCCGCAAAACATTACAACTTAGAAAAAACGTACCGGCTGATGAATTGACATATGCGGCACAAATGAGCCAACGTGCTGCTGGCAATACTGACATGGCAAAGGTCATTCAGGACATTACTAAATCGCCGAGCAGAGCGACGAAGTTCCGAAAAGCTATTGCCAGTTCTAGTAAACAAACTAAGACTAGAAAGCATTCCCCGTCAGAAGCTTTGACAATATTCGTGGAAGCTGATCTTACTAGGTCACAATACGCAGTCATTCAACAGGCAAATAAGACTGTTTACCCCTGTTATTCGCTCTTGCAAAAGGCTAAACAAGAATGTTACCCAAGGCAAGGAATAATTGTTACAGAATCATCTGCTGAAGTCAAACTTCAAGACTTACTAAATCACACGGCTGAAAGATTGTGTAAATATTTAAAAGAAGTTATACTAACTTGTACAAATGAAGAGAGAAAAAAACTTAAACTTATTTCTAAGTGGGGATGTGACGGCTCTCAGCAAGCACAATTTAAACAGAAATTTGAAAATGAAGGAGAAAGTGATGCCCAGATATTTCAAAGTTCACTTGTTCCTCTGAAGCTGTCAAGCGGTCAGAAAATTGTGTGGCAGAATCCTTTACCATCTTCACCAAGATATTGCAGACCTATAAGAATCTGATTTATTAAAGAAAACAACGAGGTTACGAATGAAGAAATTAAATATGTAAAGGATCAAATAAGAGCACTTCAGAAAACGAAATTTGAGGAAGACCATGTTGAAATAAAACATGTTCTTCTGCTAACCATGATTGATGGAAAAGTGTGTAACGCGGCCACTGGCACTTCGTCAACTATGCGGTGCTATATTTGTGGCAAAACATCAAAGCAATTTAACGATATTACTCAGGACAAGCCAGAAAACCCGGAAACCCGTTTTTTCTATTTATGTTGAACAGTTAATCTAGCGCGATATAGTATTGTGGTTTAATAGAGTATTATTTCTGTGATGGCCATGTTTCAGTATTCTAATAAGATGTATTTCAATATTAGATGTAGATAGATAGATAGACAATAATAAAATAATAATTAATTAGAGTAGTGTACCTACCTGACATGTCAAAGTGGGATGTGTGCTTGAATCATTATTTTATTGTATATTTATTTGTTTGTTACACTCCATTTCAGGTCGCACGAAAACGCCGAGATCCTTTTTCCCTCCGACGTCGACGAGGAACCTCAGGTTCCAAAAAAGAAGCACGACGGGCGAAAAAGGAAGCACGCATCAACTCGCACGACAGAGCCGGCACGAGGGTCGTGGTCGTCACCATCGAGAGCAAGTCCGGTGCCAGCGCCGTCCACTTCCGCGACGCCTGCCGTGCCGTCCCGTCCATCAGCTTCAAAGAAACCGCTTATCAAACCTATCCCACCGAGGAAGTACACGGTTCACGATCTGTTTGGAACCGACAGCGAGGACGACGAGAAAGCGGTTCCTGCAGTTACTGGTAAAACACCGTTACCTTCATATATAACACGACGCCTTGCAAACGGCCATTCGCGCCAAACCCACGAAAACAAGCCGGGAACGCACTATATTGATTTGAAAATATACCGGTGCGATGAAATAGAGAAAGTTCCGCCAATGAATAGATGGCGCCAAGCAATTGTCACGCTTAAAAATCAAACCTTTGACAATACAGATGCTTGGCAACATTTGTCTAATTTTATTATAGCTACACGAAAAGAGTATGTTAAGTGCCCACCAACATTTGTAAGTAACTATTATTGAAATAGTACTTAATTACCCAATATAACACATGCCTATTCACTTATACACACTTTTTGTATTACTCTCATAGTAATTAAGATATTATCTTTTTATTTCAAGTTTAGTAATGGTAAAATTATGTAACAAATAACAGGCAGATTGCGATTACATTATTATAGAAGACACTATTGCTATAATAAGGTGTAAATCTATTATAATGCAATTGCAACCTTAGCCGGTACTTACTTATGCATATAAATAAATCATGTAATCGGTTATAGAAATTAAGTATTAATAGTAATTCATATTATATCAAATTTTATTTAATGTTCATGGTTTTTTTCTTTCTTTCTTACAGTTACACCTAGACCCGGAATCAGAACAAATAATAATGATATAATAATATGTCAAAAATGTCACATTGAAATACCTAAAATTGAATATCAGTATCATTTGAGAACGAATTTGCATAAATCTAATTGCATACTAAAAACTGAAATTGAAAATATCGATATAATAGCCACGGCTTTTAAAAAGAGAATAATAAGTTACAAACTGAATCCATCAATGGAATACCTAACACCTGAGGAATTCCTAATGGATAATCAGGATAAGGTCATAAGACTAATAAACGATTGTTTGATAAAACATAATTGTGTTAAATTAAACTTTGAGCTTTTTGCTTATTTCATTCTTCCAAAATCAGATGAGCAACAGCTTAAATCATTTAACACAAAATATGAAATTGTATATAATAATACAGATATAAATGAATTATATTTGAAAACAATAAATACATTTGACAGAAAGCTCTCAGAGTTCCAACATCGTGAATCTGGTTGGTCTTGTTAATTTATAAGTCATCTAGAAATTAACCTTAACAAATACTCTCCTTTGAAAGGTGGCACCTATATAGATTTGCCGCAAGTAATAAAAAAAACTAGAAGTTGTTTAAATATTAAAAACAGCGATACCTACTGCTTTTTATGGAGTATTGTCGCAGCGTTATATCCCTCCCAAATTAATGTTTGCAGAACAAGTTCATATCCACATTTTTCAAAAGTTTTAAATATAGATGGTCTATCATTTCCCCCATCATGTAAAGATATTAAAATATTAGAAAATTTAAATCCAGACATAAGTATTAATATATATGGATTAGATAATAAAAACATGGTCACTGGTCCTTTATATGTGACAAGTTTAAGAAAAAACCAGCATGTCAATTTATTGTACTTTGAACAAAAAGGTAAAGGGCATTATTGCTTAATAAAAAATCTATTGAGATGGATCAAACGTCAAATAAGTAAACATAAAGGTAAAATGTACCTATGTGAGACATGCTTACAAGTTTTCACGAGTGAAACGAGATATAGTGCCCATAATAAGTGTCCTAAGATTTTGACAATGTTACCTGAAAAAAATAGTATTCTTCAATTTAAGAACTTCGAAAGAAAACAAAAAATTAATTTTGTTATATACGCCGATTTTGAAAGTCTTTTACTAAACTGCAACATAAATGTAACCGAAAATACTCGTACCTATAAGGTTCACGAACCTTCATGTTTTGGTTACTATATTTGTTGTTCACACAATACAGGTCTGAATAAGTATGTTACTTATAGAGGAGCTGATTGTGTAGAAATATTTATAAAATATTTAATAAGAGATTTGGAGTACATTCACAGTATCTTATTAAATAAAATGCCTATGGCACCTTTAACTAAGGCCCAAGAAAACGATTACAAAAATGCCACTACATGTCATATCTGTAATTATTTGCTCTGTGACGATAAAGTAATGGATCATGATCACATTACATCACAATACCGAGGCGCAGCACACTCTCATTGTAATTTAATGTTAAGAGTGCCCTTTCGTGCCTGTTATTTTTCATAACCTATCCGGCTATGACTCTCACTTATTTATAAAAGAATTATCGAAGTATGAAGGTGCTTTTAAAATTATACCAAAATCCAAAGAAACGTATATGTCATTCACAAAAGTACTCCATACTAAGAATGCATTAAAATCAAGGCCAATTCAAGTTAAGTTCATAGATTCTTATCAATTTCTTAATTCAAGTTTAAGCACATTAGTAAATAATTTGAATGAAACCGACTTTGTTAATTTATCAAAAGAATTTCCAGATATTAGTTATAATCAGTTAACATTGTTACGACAAAAAGGAATGTATCCCTATGATTATATGAACTATAACGAGACTCAACTTCCATCGAAAGTTTGTTTCTATAACAGTTTGAATTGTCAACATATTAGCGATGATGAATACATACACGCACAATCTATTTGGCAGTCATTTAATATTAAATCACTTGGAGAATATACAGATTTATATTTAAAGACCGACGTATTACTTCTTTCTGACGTATTCGAAAAATTTAGACAGACTTGTCTGGATCATTAATAACTTGATCCAACGTATTACATTACTGCACCTAGTTTAAGCTGGGATGCAATGCTACTGTACACACACGTTAAATTAGAATTAATTCATAGTTTAGAAATGTATGAATTTTTGGAAAAGGGAATACGAGGAGGCTTTTTTTTTTTATTTTGTGGATGGGAAATCATCAAATGACTTCTCCCGCTCTGGGCGGAGCGGGAGGGCGTGTCAGACTTTTACTGACTAAAACCCACCCGTGTTCCTTCTGTTGCCTGTGCCGGGGCCACGGTAACTCTTTCGAACATCCCGCAACCCTAGCTGGCATCGGCCCTAGCGGACCCCGTCAATACGAGGAGGCTTGGCACAATGTTCTCTTCGCCATGCTCAAGCTAATAATAAATATTTACCAAATTATGATGCTTCTCAAAAATCAACTTATTTGATTTATCTTGACTGTAACAATTTATATGGTTACGCAATGACGAAGAAAATGCCTATTTCAGATTTTCGTTTTTTGACAATCGATGAGATTAAGACAATAAATGTGTTATCAATATCAGATGATTCTGAATATGGATATATTTTAGAAGTTGATTTAATATATCCTGAGAGTTTACATAATACGCATAGTGATTTACCTTTTGCCCCCGAGAGGTTCACACCTCCTGGAGGCAAAACACCTAAATTAATTGCTAGTTTATACGACAAATTTAACTATGTAATACATTATGTTCATTTAAAAGCATGTTTATTGAATGGACTAATTTAAAAAAAAATTCACCGTATTTTAACTTTTAGACAAGAAAATTATTTACAAAAATATATTGACTTAAATACTACATTACGTCAAGCTTCAACAACCGTATTTGAGAAAGACTTTTTCAAACTACTTAATAATGCTATATTTGGGAAAACTATTGAAAATAGACGCAAACAGGTTAATGTCAAATTAGTTACCATGTGGGATGATTACAATAATAAAACTAACAAGCAACAAGGTGCAGAAAAATTAATTGCAAAACCAAATCTGATAAGTATTGCGATCTTTTCTGAAAATTTTGTTGCTATTCAATTAACTCCTGAAAAAATTATTTTAGATCGCCCTATCTACATTGGGTTTACAGTTCTAGAATTCGCAAAGGAACATTTGTATAAATTTCACTACAACTTTATTAAAAATAAATATAAAACTCGTGCAAGACTTTGTTATACAGACACAGACAGCCTTCTTTATTTTGTAAATACAGAGGATTTTTATGAAGACATAAAAAATGATATTGCAAAATTTGATACAAGTAATTTCCAGCCTGATAATTGTTACAGCATGCCAAGAGTAAATACTAAAATTCCAGGACTATTTAAAGATGAACTGGGGGGTGACATCATAAGCGAATTTGTAGGACTGAGAGCTAAACTATATTGTATAATCACTTCAAAAACTCGCATCACAAAAGCAAAAGGAATATCTAAAGCTGTTACTAATCGATTAAAATTGTCTCACTACAGTAAAGCTTTAACAAATAATGTCAATTTTAAATGTAAAATGAATATAATTAAATCACTTAAACATGTACTGTACTCTCAAGAAATTCATAAAGTAGTATTAAATAGAAATGATGATAAGAGACAAATCCTCACGAATCTAATTGAAACTTTACCTTGGGGACACTGTGAAACTTTATTTTGAGAACTAATTTCTAAATATAAATAATTATGTTTTTATCAATAAATTGTAATGTTATTATAATCTTTGTTTATAATATTAGTATAAGTGTAGCATACATTATTAATTTAGTGAGTGGTAGCGTTGATTTTCGTATTTAAATAATTATGTAATATCTGAATAAAACATTTATATCTGATGCATGACTTTCTATTCTTATTATGGCCTTACAGTGTTCTTCATTTTATTAATCTTTAGGACTAATCACAAATACATATAAATACCATACTAACATCAATTATTTACAGCAGGTATAAAAATGAAATTGTTAAGCACTTATGCTTTATATATCTATGTATGGGTAAAATTGAATTAATAGTCAAAATGAAGTTGATCAAACAACACACATCACTTAATGTTAATCATATAAATCTTGGTGACTCAGATAATTATATTAGGCATAGCATTTTGTTACCAAATACGATTCGTTGTATTATATGTGGGGCCTCAAATTGTGGAAAAACAAACGTAGTGCTTAGTTTATTGTTACATGAGAATGGTCTAAAATTTCAAAATCTTTATCTGTACTCGAAAACAAATTTTCAACCAAAATATAGGTTCCTACGAGAAGTTATAAAGAGAGTGCATCAGGTTAAGTTTCATGAATTTAATGATAATAAAGAAGTCATAGCCCCGCATGAAGCACTAACAAATTCTGTGTTTATTTTCGATGATGTGGCATGTGAAAATCAAATAAACATTCGTAATTACTTCTCTATGGGTAGACATAAACAAATCGATTGCTTTTATTTATGTCAAACATATTCTAAAATTCCGAAACAGTTGCTGCGTGATAATGCAAACTTTCTTATAATATTTAAACAAGACGACGTAAACTTGAAACATATTTATGAAGAGCATGTTAGTTCTGATATGTCCTGGAATCAATTCAAGAATATTTGTAATACAGTTTGGAGAGAGCCATATAACTTTGTTAGTATTTGCAAAGACTCCTCATTAAACAATGGAAGGTATAGACAGAATTTAGATTGTTTTTTTAAATTTTGAGCGAAAATGCGTAATTATATAAATCAATAACATATAAATCTAATTTAGTATTATATCTTCTTTGGCTGAGCATACTTGTTATAATACAACATGGAAAAGAATATTAAAATCGAATTAATGAAGTCTGTAGACTCCATAAAGAATAAAATAAAACAAATGAAGAACCGTGAACACTCTATGAACTTGTCACTTGATAAAATGCTAAAAACCGTCACAGACCCCCTTAAAGCACTAGTCGATTCGAATATATCAACGGAAAAAATAAAGCCTTTACAAAATACATCACCCCCAAATTCTGACGACATTGAATTAGATGACATTAATACTAGTTCATCTACAAAGTTTGAAGACTGCTACGATCCAAAACTGAATTCTGCACAAGTGCTTAAAAAGTCTCCTACAAGAGAAATACCGGATGATTTAGAAATTTCGCTAGAGGGCCGTGATATCCATGATATTTATGATGGTGTGAATATACCGTTTGGAATAAGAAGTGTAAACAAAACATTGCTAATGGGTAATTCAGTAGTCTCATTTTCTAAAATCGATAGTTTGAATGACGACAGTGTCATTTTAATTAAAGTCGGTGACAAATCCTATAATTTATCCCCTGGCTTGAAAGAACTTTTACTTCGAAGAAAACCTGATTTAAAATTAATATCGAGCAAAGATAGACTTGTCTATAAGGGCATGCTGCATTATACAAATGCTCATAAGAGAGATTTTAATCCTGATGGGCAAATAAGAGGCGATAAGGGAATAAAATACCGTGAAGTAATCAAACCATTATTTTCTGAATCATTAAATGAAAATTTTCACACTGGAGGAAGCTTACCAACCCTAAAAAAATACAAAAATAACACTGACTTGGTATATTGGGATGACCCTAACGAACTGGTTGAGAGATTGAAATTATTAGTTGCTTCCAGAGATGCTGGCAACACAAACCATGATAATGAAATTTTATCGATAGTTGAAGAATTGAAAGAAGCTGGCATAATTAAAGAATAAATACTCACTATGACAAAATTGTCATTCAGTATTATAGACGGATTCAAAACAAATGTACTGAATTGTGAACATGAGCAAAATCGACGTGGTAAACGAAATTCATAAAAATGCGAGGGTGAACTTTCCACGAAGATGTGTTATTATGAAAGATATAGATGACCTATGGCAAGCAGACTTAATCGATATGCAATCAATTTCAAAGCAAAATAAAAATTACACATTTATTCTTGCTATTATTGACACATTCTCGAAATATGCTTGGACTTTTCCTCTAAAAAGTAAAACCAAAGATGATGTATGTAGCTCTTTTAAGAAATTATTGGATAGAGGGCGTGTTCCTAAAAATCTGCAAACGGATAATGGAACAGAATTTTACAATAATCAATTTCAGAAGCTTATGAAAACGTATCACATTAATCATTACTCAACCTTCTCAACAAAAAAGGCTTCAATAGTAGAGCGATTTATCAGGACATTGAAATCGAAACTC
Organism: Fissipunctia ypsillon; assembly: GCA_947568875.1. Lineage (NCBI taxonomy): Eukaryota > Metazoa > Arthropoda > Insecta > Lepidoptera > Noctuidae > Fissipunctia > Fissipunctia ypsillon. The sequence goes on along the minus strand of OX387650.1, from coordinate 6,866,652 downwards.
TATAAGGAATTTAGTTTAAGAGGGAGCTACAATTGGATAGATAGCACTCTTAATAATGTTATTTCCAAATACAATCACACTTATCATCGAACAATTGATGAAGTTCCCGCTAATGTGGATAACATTAATAAAAAATATATATTAGAAATGTATTCAAGGTTCGTAAAAAATCATAATATTAAAAGCAAATATAAAATTGGTGATTATGTGCGTATCAGTAAGTACAAAGGAACATTTGAAAAAGGTTACACTCCCAACTGGTCTACAGAAATATTTAAAATTCGAATGATACAAAATACAACTCCTATCACCTACTTAATAGAAGATACAATCAGAGGTCAGCCTATTTTAGGTGCATTTTATGCACAAGAGCTTCAAAAAACAAAACATTCAAATGTGTATCTAGTGGAGAAAGTTCTTAGAAGAAAAGGTAACAGGGTTTTAGTAAAATGGCTGGGTTTGTCTTCAGCTGAAAATAGTTGGATTGATAAATCAAATATATTATGATAAATATTAAAACATTAACTAACGACAATTCAAATTATAAGTATTTAATAAAGTGCTTAATCCAGATTCATCAGTCTTATAATGTGTATTGGAGACAATAGTCTTCTCAATTGGATTATAAATCACTTACCTTTTGAATTACACTTACCAGGATACAACTATTGTGGTCCTGGTACAAAATTAATTAAAAGGCTTACACAAGGAGATAACGGAATCAATAAATTAGACGAATATTGCAAAGATCACGACATTACCTATCACAAATCATCAAACTTAAAGGATCGACACGAAGCTGATTTAATTTTGTTAAATATGGCGAAAGAACGAGTAGTTGCACCGGATGCGAGTGTGGGTGAAAAATTTGCAGCACGCTTAGTAAGCAGGGCTATGTCGACAAAAATTAAAACTGGTTCTGGTCTGAAAAGTAGTAGTAGTAGTACAAAGCGCTGTCGAAAAGTTACACCTGGAAAAGGGTTAAAAAGTAAATTAAAAAACGTTATTTCTAAAACCAAGAGACACATGAAAAAATTAAATCGAAAAAGTAAAAAGATGGCTATAGAATTGGCTATCGCCGCTGCCAGAGAATTAGCTGATGATTCATCTATTAAACTTCCTCGTGTTATTCCTATACCAAAAACTGGGGGAATATTGCCGTTGATTCCTATATTTGCGGGATTATCAGCGGCAGGGGCTTTAGCAGGTGGTGCAGCTGGTATTGCTAAAACCATTAACGAATTCAAGATGGCTAAAAAATTGTTGGATGAATCGAAGAGACACAATGAAAAAATGGAAGCGCTTTGCATTGGGAAAGGATTACACCTTAAACCGCATAGAAATGGGCTTGGAATTTTTGTATCGAAAGAAAAAAACTAAAATATCGGCTACCCAAACGAGCCTTAACTAACATAGACATTTTGAAATATGGAAATAGTATTCCTTATTTTAGAGGTGTCTTTATGAGAGATGAGCTCCCTAAATGCCCTTTTGTAAAAGAATGCGGAGTTATTAATTTAGATAGTTCTAAAAACCCTGGTTCTCATTGGGTAGCCTATGCAAAATATAATGATTATATTGAGTATTTCGACAGTTATGGAAATCTGAAACCTCCCAAGGAATTTATAAAATACGTAGGGCCTAAAGTCCAATACAATTATGAAAATATACAACGTGATCACCCCTTTAATTGTGGACATCTATGTTTGAATTTCTTAAAGAGGTTTTGGTGTAGTCAATGAATAAAATGTACAGAATCTTCTTTAAGACTTCAGTATGAAAGCATGTCTACTACGGTTACCATCTCTGGAAATAAATCTGAATTGGTTTCGTATTTTCAACCACCTCTACAGTTATCCGATCAATACGAGTGCGGTTTGCTATACTTTTCAGTATTAAATTCTAGACCAAATGTGACCATCAATAATAACAATCTATCAGTAATCAGAATCGAATGTGATCTTGTTCACGGTTCATACTGCAACGGATTACCAACTCATTTTATTCACGAATTTGTAACTGATACCGCTCCAAGTAACCGGTACATAGAAATACCGCAAAACGTTGTTTACTTTCCAGTAAACAAAAACCTAATTTCATCAATATCTGTTAAGATTGTTGATCAACTTGGTAACTGTATTAACTTTGGTAAAGAACATATTCAATTACGCCTTCATTTAAGAAAAACAAAATGATAGTATATTATAAAAACAGTTCAGTGAAAATCAAACGTCTTATTCCATCAACGACCATTAAGGTGCATAGACGTAAGAAAAAAGTGAAGATATTGAGTGAAGCAAATAAAGATTTTCTTAAAGCGCTAGGTTTTAAAGTATGAATATACTACAAATTACTGAATTACCCCACTTCGATAGTTCGATTGAAAGCTATGAAGTCCACTCATACAATCCCTACACTAACAGCTTTAGAGAAAACGATGAAATCAGAATTCCCATACACCAACAAGACATATACGTGTTACCATCAGCCAGTTCAATATACGTCGAGGGCCAAGCCAAGTTCTTCGACAAAGATGGAAAACCGATTAAGAAAAATATTACGTTCAATAACAACCCTGTTATGTTTTTGTTTCAAGATATCAGATACGAAATAAATGGTATTGAAATAGATCGCATTAAAAATTCTGGAATAACGTCGACAATAAAGTCATACAATCAATGAATGATTTCAATTGATGATTGATGATTTGGATTTTGATGATTTCAATGAATGATGGAGAAAATAAAGTTGCTGCCTTGTGGGGTTGGAATATAAATGGATTAAAAAATGATGGCAATTTTAGTGCTATTGTACCTCTTAATAAGATTTTAGGATTTGCGGAGGATTACAATAAAATTGTGATAAATTGTAAACATGAACTTATTCTGAATAGAAGTAACTCTAACTTAAACAGTATCATAGCGACTGATGATATTGCGCATTTTCAAATAGACATACAGAGATTGCAATGGCGTGTACCACATATAAAAGTGTCAGACCGAGAACGACTGACACTACTAAAACTCTTGGAAAGAGATAAACCTATTCAGATAGCGTTTCGAAATTGGGATTTGTATGAGTATCCTTTGCTCCCTAAAACTACTCGTACCAAACATTCTTGGTCAGTTAAGACTGCATCGCAATTAGAGAAACCTCGATATGTAATTTTTTGCTTGCAAACCAACAGAAAAAATAGTAAAACCAAAGACAGTTCTCTGTTTGATCACTGTGAGATTTCCAACGTAACACTATTTTTGAATTCACAGTATTATCCTTACGAGCCTCTAAGCTTAAATTTTTCCGAGAACAAATACAATATATTATATGAAATGTATGTGAAATTTCGTCAGTTGTATTACAACTGTCCTGCAGATCCGCTGCTTGATTTGGTCGGTTTCAAGGACAAGGCTCCTCTCTTTATCATAGACTGTTCAAGACAAAACGATAGTTTGAAAACAGGCCCCGTAGATGTGCGGCTGGAGATTGAATGTTCACTGCCAATACCAGATAACACAACTGGATATTGTTTAATTATTAACGATCGACTTTTGGAATATAAACCATTGAGTAACATAGTGCGCAGGTTATCATGACTGCCGTTGTAGATGTTCAAGGTTTTAAAACAGAAACAAATGAATTTATCATTAAAGAAATTGCTGTATTATGCAATAAAAAAATTCAAGTGTTTTTAATTAAGCCACCATTTCCATTTTACGATTTGACGAAACCTGAAAAACGGCAAGTCAGTTGGATTGAACGTAATAGAAAGATATACTGGAGAGACGGATTTGTGCCTTACTCAAATCATCAGAATTTAATTGCAGATATTTTAAGAGATAAAAGTGTTTACACCAAAGGTTTAGAAAAAGTGTTGTGGTTAAAAAAAATTTCGAATAATAATAATATAAATAATTTAGAAGATGAAGGTTGTCCTAATTTATTAAGCTTGTACAATAAATATGAACGTTCTCATGATGTGTATAGTTGTATTTATCATGATACAATTTGTGCTTTAAAAAATGTAATATGTTTATATAAATGGTGTATAGATAATAAATTTTTGAAGTAAATATTTTTCTTGTTTAATTTTTCACAATTGGGTAACAGGTAACAGTTTCCTATCTCTACCAATCCCGTCCAATGTTAATCGTTATAAGTTGCTGGTATCAGCTGTGCGAAGTCATTATACATTTATAATTATCTGTGTCAAGAACATATCTCAAAATAAATACAATCCTCGATATGACCTGTTTAATGCATATAAAATGCGTGAATTTTCATTTCGTTACTATTGGGCAACGGCTGATTCAAGGAGAAGATTGGTAATGGAAATGGCTGACGCGGGATTTTTTTATTGTGGGAATGGTGTAAATGATAAAGCAGCATGTTTCTCATGTGGAGGTGTTATAGAAGATTGGGAGATTTACGATGATCCTTGGATGCAACATACCATACAATTTCCTCAATGTTGTTATTTGATTGCTGTGAAAGGAACGAATTATGTTGACAAATCAAAACGTCTATTTTTAAAAGAAACAAAAGTATAAAATTATTCTAAGGTGGAGGAGGATAGATTGATTGTTTGCTGACTATGCTACTAAATGCTATTAGCAATGGAGCCTAAGTAACTATAAATTACTTGCAGTAATTTTATGTGTCATTCGATTCCTACAATTGTAGTTAAAAGGTTGGATCGTAGACTGAATTAAACAATTTAAAAATAAATTATTTTAGCTACAATGCAAGATTCAGTGAAATATACTTCTGAAGGCATTTGTAAAATTATTATTCAGAACGGTAAAGGTGAGGTTATATTTGTCCGTGATATGCAGCCCGCTCATAAAAAATCTAGCGCAGATTCATCAAAACCTCAGGTCAGAGATACAACGCAAGAACTTGTCTTTAAAAGTGGCAATAGAGAGCTAACATTCTCCCGAGTTAACGATATGTAGATTGTTCACCAAAGTGTCGGAACATCGGCATATAAATTATAAATAACTGTCCTATAATCTGAATAGATAAACATAGGAGCCACTAGATCAATCCCTATATTTCACAATTCGAAATGAGACTTTGACTAAATTCATTAGAAGTCGTTTCATGTGAATGAAAAGAGCAGTCAGTGTAGTTGAGAGAGCAGTTATTCATCAACACTTAAGCGACAACATGTATCAGTTTATACAACCATCACATACTCCATCGATTCCACCCTTGCATTTTGAACTTTGCAAGTATATGTATCAAGTTTCCAGCTCCACGATTCCATATATTAAAACATATTTGAAGTCATCAAATGAAATCAATGGATTACTGGAAGAGTGCATTGATATCGCTAATCGGATAACATTAACTAAAGACGAGTGGGACATGATATTTATGGAAAACGCCTCTGAAATATCAGGATTCTTCACATCTGGTTCAATTCCTTTACCAAAGCAGCAGCAGCAGCGAGAACAACAAGTGATCAAATATATAAGCCTGCCTGAACACGAAGGAAGCAAAAAATTCGTCTTAATTGACATTGGAACCAAATCGATCGTCATCTGTTGTGAAGAGTGGTGGTGTCTGCATCATTTACTGAATTGTCTTGATTCACGTTTACGTCACTTAACAAGGGTAAAGGGTTACGATGAGAACCGTATTAATTTCTTTAGAAAGCGATTCAAGCTCGCCCAACCGAAAACAATGTCTGAAGCCTATGCAATTATGGAAAATGTCTATGATGACATGTCAACTGTGGATCAAGAAATCAAATGTTTTGTAATCGATAATTTATTCTTCTCGTGCTTTTTATAAATAATAATAAAATATGTTACTTAGTTGACAGCATACTTTGTTTCTTTTATCACGATACCAACCAAAAAAAAAAAATATAAATTGATTATTCAAATCATTCAGTTCGAAATGATGAATGAGTGAAAATTGCGGGTTTCCAGATCTTCTGAATACAACACTCATTTGAATAAAGGTTTCTGAATACAAAACTCATGAATGAATGAATGATGAAAACTGTAGGTTTTAGGATCTAATCTAAGTGAATAATATGAAATTGAATGAATGAGTGAAAATTGCGGGTTTCCAGATCTTATCTGATCTGGAAACCCCAATTTTAACCTACTCACTGGTTTAAGAAATATTATGTTGGATCACATCACACGCAGCAAAGAACTGACACGGGTTTGATAATAAAAAGAAATCAGGCATCATTTCCACCAGCTATGTGGTCAGTTTACGATCGCACACTTTCTGTTCCAAGGACACAAAATGCATTAGAATCGTGGCATGAACGATGGAACACGCTTCTCCATAGAAAAAAATGGAACATTTATAAAACAATTATTGAATTTGCTAAAGAGCAGAAGCATACAGAATGTGTCATTGAACGAATCAACTCCTCGGAACCCATGCCAAAGCGTAGACGTAATGCACAGGTTGAATATGATGCTAGGATACAAACACACTTATCACAAAAGAGTGAAATGAATATTGAATCTTTCTTAGGTGGATTGGCCCATATTCTATACCTGAAAAACAAGAAATAAATATGTTTTTTATATCATTAAAGAATTATAATAATTATAAGTACAAATAATAATAATAACTCACAATTTACTAATAACTTCAAAAATTTATCACGTTGTGTTACTTTTATTTGTTTTTTGCTTTGTTTGCACAGTTTATTTAATTTTTTTCTATTGTCGCAGTTCTAATAGAGAAATCATAATAATCATAATCATATTGTTTATTGTAAAAAACAATATAAATTTGCCTTTTTGATTAATTTTCTTATTGTTAAATAAAAACTTTGTGTTTTTTTTTCTATTGCCACTCTTCCATGTATTATTTTATTATTACCTGTATTTTTAACATGACTTCTACAAGACCTAAGGGTGTTGTCAAGCTGAAAGAAAAACTATCCATTTGGCAAAAGAATTCCCCTACAACGAGTGCTATCGGCGAAAGATTCGTTCGTTTAACCAATCGTCGTTGAAGAGTGTTTTCGGTGAACCGTTACATCGGCGAAGGATTCATTCGGACTACCAACCGTCGATGAATAATATTATCGGCGAAACGTTTCATCGGCTAATTATTTTTTCGTTCAACTAACCGTCGGAGTAGAGTGTTATCGGAAAACCGTCCTTTCGGTGAGCGGTATTTCGGAATACCATACGTAGCTCGGGTATACTCCTAACGCCCTGTCTATGCAAACTCATAACCTGGGTCTTGAAAAACTCTTCCCATCGAAGATTAAAATAATGGGCGGTTAGGTAACCGATTATCAAAGCATTTAATACATAAATAAACGTATGATCACCTTGCTGACGTATATTCTCAGTCAGCTCAAAAAGCGTGAGCAAACGTCAGAGATGCGTGGCTGGTTGGAAATATTCGGGCTGTTTGAATACAGGTGTTCCAGAGCGTTTGATAAGAAGAAGTTACAAAAGATCACCGGAGAGTAAAACGTTTACTCCTCCACTCCGTCTGCTTCCATTATTGCCTCATCATTCGCAAATAGTTACCGAACAGGGGCGACATACCTGTTATTCGACCATCCTTCTGTACGGGCAACTTTAAGGTACTGAGTATCGTAGCTTCATTTATTAATCGTGCTGTAATTCCCGTTAGTGCACATACTGTTACTGCATCCTTCGCATAGCACCAGTTAATTTGGGTTGGCAGTAAATTCAATAGAAATATCTTGCCAACACCAGCTCCACATGTAAAGAATCATTTTAAGTCGCTACGCTCCACTTTCTAAGTGTATATGCCACCGTATGATTGTGAATTCAGGGACCGGCCGGATACTCGTTGAAAGGGTTTTTGAACGGGTATTTTTAAGCGCTTCAAAAATAAACCCTATGATCCATGTTACACCCTCGAACGGTTGTAATCTAACCCCTTCCGAACGGCTTACCCTTTCAATACCCTGTCACAGGGTAAGCCATTCGAACCCAACACATCGTAATATGCAGTCTTCGGAATCGACATTAGCCTTAGAGCATTTAACCTATGGAGATGGCAAGCAGCGAATCACCTAACAACTTTTTCTGCCACTTTCTGCGGGAGGCGAGGAAAACACATACAGCACACTACTTAAGTTTGACAATCAAACACAGATAGATGCTTCCTATTGCTACACACGCACACGAAAAAATAATAACCACACAATAAAAAAACGCACACATATTGACAAATTTTTGCGTATTTATGCAATTGTTCTATGACAACAATCACAAAGTGCTAGGGTTGTGGCACAAGCAATGAGTGGTATTTCATTGCATGAATGAATGAATGAAAAGTTCTGATTTACTTTCTTGAACAAAATAAAATGCAATATGATTAGTGCCTGAGAAACTGCTTAGGTAGGCAGAATTACAAAACAATTTAACAATTTAATTTAGTGCTACAGAAAAAGAACGATTGTATTTATTTTTATAGTCAAATGTTTTTTCTTATTACTCAATAATATTGCTTTCCTATCATTCTGCATGTTGGGTCGGCAATTTGGGATTCATACTTGAGCCCCGTTATTTAATACGGGCTTTTAATGTATACGTGTCAAAAAGTAGGAAAGGGTAGAATATAAATAATAAAATAATACAATCAATCAGATATACTTTTATTATTTTCTTATAAAAAACACTTTTTTATACGTCCGTTTTTTTTGTTTTTAGAACTATTTGAGTTCGGTGTTGCCTATCTAAATAATAAAACAAACTAAATGATATGTTTGATATCTTAAGGCGCGTACGCACGTACGAACACGAACATAGCGAACACAAACACCAGACCCGAACATTTGGTTCGTACGTATGGACGGCATATTCGAACACGAACGCAAACATAGTTCGAGTCGAGTTCGCGAACAACAGTCGTGAACTCTATCTTAGTAGCCATGACGGCGCCGTTGGAAGTGGTCGATTGTGAAGTAGCGGAGAATTTTTTGATGTTCGCAGTGATTCACGAAATGTTGTTTCCTAAAGCGGATCCTAGATGGTGGGAAACAGTATTGTACAAAAAACGAAATGAAAATACATTACTTTTAGACTTAAAATCACAAGAAATAAGTGGACACTACAAAACTCTGCTAAAAATGTCAAGTACAGATTTTGAATGTCTATTAAACCTAGTTGGGCCAAGAATCGTTAAAAAGAATACGATAATGAGAGAATCCATATCTGTGCAAAATCGTTTGGCAGTGACCTTGCGCTTTCTGAATAGTGGTGATTCGTATACTAGTTTGCAATATTTATTTAAAATATCGAAACAAGCACTCAGTTCCATTATTCCGGAGGTGTGTGAAGCACTGGTAGCAGAATTGAAAAGCAACATAAAGGTAATCAAACATTTATTTCTATCACTTAGAGTAATTTAAGAATTCTTAAACGAGAAACTTATAATGGGAATAAATCATCAAACGAATCATTAGTATCAGTATCACTGTTGATATTTTGAATAGTTGAAACACTATCCTCGACGGAACGTTGTTGGGGTGAATAATTTGAACTACCAACTCGTGTCGAAACTTCAGTCTGTACTTCACTTATTCGATTTTGTTCTTCAGTAGCGTGTGAATCGGTTACGTTATCGGTTACGTTCCTTGAGTTATATCCATAACTACGACCATAATTATTATTATAATATTCGTAATATCCACTGTCCGCTTTACGAAATAAATCAAAAATTTCGTACTGAAGCATATTTTGGGTATTTTTTGAGTATTTTTCTAACTTCGATGCGATAAATTTGCAAAAATATTGTACTTCAGGGTCACCACTTCGCTCCTCCATATTTTTTTCAGATGATTTTTTTAATACACCCAACGCTTGTTTTAATAAACCCAGACGTGGAGATTCCTTCTTGGTTCGTTTAGCAGATGTCTCGCCTTGATCAGACAATTCCAATTGTTGCGATTCCTCGTTTTCCTGTAAAAATGTAATAAGTATGACTTTTTCCAGATACCATCAACCCAAAGCGAGTGGCTGAAAATATCGGAAGAATTTGAACAATCATTGAATTTTCCTCATTGTGTTGGATCACTGGATGGGAAACATGTTGTATTGGAATCGCCTATTAATTCTGGATCTGATTTCTATAACTATAAAGGAACGTACAGTATTGTATTAATGGCCGTCGTAGATGCAAGTAAAAGATTTATATTTGTTGATGTGGGATGTCAAGGGAGAATATCAGATGCAGGAGTATTCAGAGACTGCAAAATAAACTCTATGATGGAAGAAGGTACTTTGAATTTACCTTCACCGATACCATTGCCAGGCAGAAGAGTCAATTTGCCATATTTATTTGTAGGTGACAAAGCCTTTCCATTAAAAGAAAATTTAATGACGCCATACGTTGGTACACATCCCAGGGGCTCACAAACAAGAGGGGACGGGGTTGCGTGGCAGCACGGTTCGGGGAGATTGTCGTGGTAGGGGTATACTTCTCCCCGAACCGAACTCTCGCCGAGTTCCACAACTCCCTTGCGGAGTTGAGAGTCGTCGTCGTCGGGTTCCGTTCCCTGCCTGTGCTCGTTCTTGGGGACTTCAATGCCAAGAATGTGGCTTGGGGTTCCCGGCTTACGGACACACGGGGCAGGATGGTGGAGGACTGGGCTCTGGAGACAGGCCTGGTCGTCCTAAACCGGGGTTCTGTCCCCACGTGTGTGCGGATGCGGGGTGAGTCAGTGGTGGACATTTCGTTCGCCAGCCCCGCTCTGTCGCCGCGTGTCCTCGACTGGCGCGTCATGGAGGGGGTGGAGACCTACTCCGATCACCGGTACATCCGGTTTGACGTCTCCGCCCAGACCTCGAGCGCGCCGGTCCGACAGACCCCGAGTGGTCCGCGGTGGGCGTTGAAGCAGCTGGACCGGGAGCTCCTCCTGGAAGCCTCGATCGTGCAGGCCTGGGTGTCACCACCGGACAGGCCTGCTGACATCAATGACGAGGCGGGGTGGTTCCGGGAGGCCATGTCCGAAGTATGCGATGTGGCAATGCCCCGGGTCCGGCCCGGACGCGCCCGGCGCCAGGTGTGCTGGTGGTCGCCGGAGTTGACGTCTCTGCGCGACGCGTGCGTTGCTGCGCGACGCCGGTACACCAGGCACCGCAGGCTCCGTATCCGCCCTCCGGATACGGAAGCCATTCAGGCGGAGCTGTACGAGGGGTACAGAGCGGCGAAGACCGCCCTCCGAGCGGAGATCCTGCGGGCCAAGGGACTGGCCCGTGAGGAGTCGCTGGAGACTCTGAACAGGGACCCGTGGGGACGCCCCTATAAAATGGTGCGGAACAAGCTCCGCCCATGGGCTCCCCCGCTGACGCAGTCTCCGGCCCCAGCTCGTGGAGGACGTGGTGAGCGCTCTGTTCCCTTCGCGAGGGGAACATACTCCCCCGCCCATGGCTCCGCCTCCTGCGGTGTCGGATGCGGACCACGCAGCCGACGATGACGACGATGCTCCGGAGGTGACCGAGGTAGAGCTGAGAGTGGCGGTGCGCAGGCTGAATGCCAAGAATACCGCCCCAGGACCCGACGGCTTTCCTGGAAAAGCCTGGGTCCTGGCCTTGGAGGCTCTCGGGCCTCGACTAAGGGGTCTCCTAAGCGCATGCTTGGAGAGGGGCCAGTTCCCGCTTCAATGGAGGACAGGGAAACTGGTCCTCATTAAGAAACCGGGGCGCCCTGCGGACTCGCCGTCCGCTTACCGGCCCATCGTGCTGCTCGACGAGGTGGGCAAGCTCTTTGAAAGAGTCATTGCAGACCGCCTGGTCGGGCGGCTGGTGAGGGTAGGGCCGGATTTGGCGGAGAGCCAGTTTGGTTTCCGCAAGGGGCGCTCTACGGTGGACGCCATCATGCGCGTTCGAGCCCTCACGACGGGGGATGCTGTGGCCCGGGGTGGGGTCGTCTTGGCGGTGTCTCTAGACATCGCCAATGCCTTCAACACCCTGCCCTGGAGTTGCATCAGGGAGGCACTCCGGTATCACCGAGTGCCGACCTACCTCTGTCGCGTGGTCGAGGCCTATCTGACGGACAGGGCCGTCATCTACCCCGGTCACCGGGGAGAGTGGAACCGGCGAGAGATGTCGTGCGGTGTCCCGCAGGGATCGGTTCTGGGACCGCATCTGTGGGACATCGGGTACGACTGGGTGCTGCGCGCCGACGTCCCTGGTGGCGTCGGCGTAGTTTGCTACGCTGACGACACGCTGGTCCTGGCGCAGGGGAGGTCGCACCAGGCGGCGGCCGAATTAGCGGCACGCGGGGTTGCGACAATCGTAGAGAGGATCCGGCAATTGGGACTCGAGGTGGCCTTGCACAAGTCCGAGGCCATGTGTTTTCATGGTCCTCGGAACGCGCCACCATCGGGTTCCCAAATAACGGTAGGAGGGGTTCTCATCGGTGTCGAGTCGACGATGAAGTACCTGGGACTCGTCCTCGACAGCCGGTGGAATTTCGTGGAGCATTTCCGACGTTTGGCTCCCAGACTGGAGCGGGCCGGGGCTGCCTTGGGGCGGCTCCTGCCCAATCTGGGGGGTCCAAACGCCTCCTGCCGGAGGCTCTACGCGGGGGTCGTGCGGTCCATGGCCCTTTACGGAGCTCCGGTGTGGGCGCGTTCCGTGAGGCGGCGACAAGTCCGTCGGTTGAACGCGTCCCAGAGGGTCATGGCCATCCGGTTAGCCCGGGGATACCGCACGGTCTCCGGGGAGGCGGCGAACCTCCTTGCCGGATCACCGCCATGGGATCTGGAGGCAAAAGTCCTCGCGCACATCTGGGAGTGGCGCGAGGAGGCAGGACGCCGGGGCGTAACTCCGTTGCCGCGAGAAATCGCGGCACGGCGGACAGAGCTCCGGCAGGATCTCATGGCGGCATGGAGAGTGCGATTGTCGCAACCCAGCGCTGGGCACGCCACAATTGCGGCGATAAGTCCCCTCTTTGAGGAGTGGCTGGAGAGGCGCCACGGCGTCCTCACCTTCCGTCTGACGCAGGTCCTCACCGGACACGGGTGCTTCGGGAGGTACCTGTTCCGGATAAGGCGGGAGGAAACGCCCGGGTGTCACCACTGTGTGGACCGCCCGGAGGACACGGTGGAGCATACGGTGGAGGTCTGCCCGGCTTGGGCGGAGCACCGCCGTGTCCTCGCGGAAGCGATCGGCGGCGGCGATCTCTCGCGTCCGGCCCTGGTCCAGGCCATGGTACGGAGCGAGAGTGCATGGGAAGCCATTACCTCCTTCTGCGAAGCAGTAATGCTCGTGAAGGAGGAGGCGGGACGCGTGAGGGAGAGGCAAGCTTTGCACCCTCACGCCCCTAGTCGTCGCAGGAGACGCCCTGGGCGTCGGGAATTGGCAGCTGATTCCCGGCCACCGTAGGCGCGGGCTTGCGGACGGCAAGCAATGGGTAGCTCGCCGTCCGGTAAGGACCAAGCCCGAGTCGACGGCGCGTCGTGTTCCACGCGCGCCTCAAAGAGATGTCAGCACTATTGACGGGGTCCGCTAGGGCCGATGCCAGCTAGGGTTGCGGGATGTTCGAAAGAGTTACCGTGGCCCCGGCACAGGCAACAGAAGGAACACGGGTGGGTTTTAGTCAGTAAAAGTCTGACACGCCCTCCCGCTCCGCCCAGAGCGGGAGAAGTCATTTGATGATTTCCCATCCACAAAAAAAAAAAAAAAAAAAGGGGCTCACAAAAAAGAATTTACAACTATCGTTTAAGCCGGGCTCGTATTACTGTCGAACATACATTTGGTATTATGGCATCTGTTTTTAGAGTTTTGAAGAAACCAATGCTGTTGCAGCCACACAAAGCGCAAATAGTTTTGATGGCCATTGCACATTTGCATAATTTTTTGAGAGAAAAATCTGAATTGTATCATACATTACGTCCGAACGAGACCGAAGAGTATACTCGTTCCTGGTTGCCACTTCGCCCTATGGCAACAAGAAATATTACAACACCCAAAGAAATAAGACATGAACTCTCCGATTACTTTATGAAAGAAGGCAAACTTCAGTGGCAAAATAAATACTGTTAATTTTACTTACAAAATCGAACTGTGTGCATTGCGCAGAATCTCGCCGATTTCGTGGTTTATCACGATCCATCAAAAAAGACATTGCTTCATAAGCATACCATTTACTTTTATAAACTTCAGATGCTCCTTTAAAAAAGAAAAATCAAAAATGAGTGTATTAATTACCTACTACTAATAGTAACATTATAATATAACTACCTACTTATGTGATAACTAATAAGTACAAAAAAAAATTACCTTTTCCAGTACCTTTGCCTTTCTTGGTTTTATTTTTCTCCCTTCTAAAAGCGCTGAGAAGTGAGGTCATTTTATGTTTGCAACTTTCCACATTTGTGTTCAAACATTTTGCTATTTCTGACCAGGCATCATTTTTCAAGTCATTTTTATAATAATTTATATCAGTCGGATCCCATAATATTGGCTTTTGTTTATAACAATCTATAAACAAAATTGTGTTCTCCACGTTCCACTGAAAATTTTCTTCATCGGCCATGACTGGGAAACTTAGGGATGTTTTTAATAATAAACATAGCACGCGAATAACCTTGACGGCTACTCGTCGAGAACTGAGGTACGGGTAGGACCTCTGCCGCCCGCCCGCACCCCGCCCAGATCTAGGTATACGAACAGTTTTGTTGCGTAACATTTATTAAAGCTCTTCGAACACCGTCCATACAGAACACACTATAAGGATCGCCGCGAACATGTTTGACAAACAGAGTGTTCGATGTTCGATAGTGGTACGCACGTGCGAACCAAGTTGTTGCGTATCATGTAACGCAACAAATTTGTTCGTACGTGCGTACGCGCCTTTAGATATTGTTACGAACGTGAGTAATTAAATGCCGATTTACTAGCAGAGAACTTTATTCACTACAAAATAATGACAAATTTATCCAATCAACAAATAACCAATCACTATAAACACTCAGAGTTCCGTTTAGTATCGCTTAGGTCGCTAGGTATCACTTCAAACACTTAGGTAGTTCGCTCTGTATCGCTGTCGAAATCAAACTGACTCGCTCCTTTTTTTTTTTTTTTTTTCCTAACAATGGCATCTCGTAGTTGGCCAAGAGTGGCCGTGACTACTTAACCGGTTAATCCTGTGGCTGCCTTAAGCTAACTCAAAGCCACCAGGCTCCAGCCAGGGGCGTGTTACTTACAATACTAAGTGACTGCGCGCTAAGGGCACCCCCTGTGGGGTACGAACCTCGGCTTAGGGCGTCACTGGGGGGACAGCTAGTTGGGACAGGCTGGATCAAACTTGGGTGATTATTATTAAGGCGCTGTACTTAGTCAAAATAGGCTTCACAAAACAGTTTTTTAGCCAAATGTATACATTCTAGAGCAGCTAAAAAAATATATGTTAATTTTGATCATATTTATGGGTGGACCATTGTGTTCAAAACACGTTTTCGGTAAATTTTCTCGATAAAAAAAAAACATAAAATAACCATTTAAATTGAAATTGTAGCAATTGTAACTGTATTATTTATAAACAAATCTTGATATTAATAATAACAGTGATGTAATATATAATAATAAAGGGAACTGTTGTTTTTATTTATCGATTGGAATAAGATATTTGTAAGGATTAATGTATTTAATGATAAATAACTCGAACGAGTCGAACGAAACGTCGCGCCATCGCGGCGTCTTTTCGCTTCTCTTTCATTTCTACGCGGAGCAACAGTGACAAAAACTATAAAATAACTAAAAAGCAGTGACCGCTGAGGCGCGCTGCTTGATGGACCTATGACAGTTTGTTCTGCTCCGAAAATAATCATTTACGTAAAAAATGGGCAACAAGAAGAATATACGGAGGGCAATAAAGAGATCTTATTCGACGAAACAAAAATACATGATGGAAGTTGTAAAGTAAGTACCTACCTTTTTGTGCACACCTTATTTTGTTTACATAGATGCGTAATTTCGTAGTCAAATTCATAGCTCGATTGGTCTAGCGGTCTCGTGCATTGACGTTAGCGTCTAATGCCCCGGGTTCAAACCCCACCGTGATATATGTACACTTTTTATTGATTTTCTTATTTGAAATAAATATTTTTGTTGATAATTTTATTTTTGGCCGATTTTCTTGTTTGGAATTTTAATTATAACTTTTGTTGATTTCCTTATTTTTGTAACAATTTTATTGTTTTTTCTTTATAGTAAAAAGAAACGGTTGGCGAGCAATCCGTCAGCGGATGAACCATCGGAAAAATCTTTTCATGAGTAAGCTTATACATGGTGTTACAGAATATTATATGCATATAATATAATAATTTTGTTTATTTATATCTTTTTTTGGTCTGTGTCATGGCAATGGGTGTAATTTACCTGAAATAAATGAATTTATTATTATTATTATAAATAGTAACTAGTAAAGCGACAGGAGGTCATTGAACTCATCTTCATGAAGAACATTTGAAAAAGGTCACCCGCGACATAGTATTTTGTTAATTATCAACATTAGTAGGTATTTATAACATAACACAATGGGCTAGGCGCATAAGGACCACTTCTCAAAATGAGAAAGTGGGTTTAGGCGCAAAATGGCTACAACATAAAGTGAATAAATTGAAATTGGCATTCGAGTCTCAAAATGCCTAATTTTCAAAATGCCAAATTTTCTAAATGCTAATTTGCAAATTACTCAAAGTGCACATTGTTGAAATTCCTAATTTTCTCAAAAAAAACAGATAATATTAAAATTATTATTTTGTTTCAATTTTAGATTACAAAAGGGTTCTGAGCACGAAAACCCTGGGACATCGCTTTCAATTGCAACAGTTGTAACTCCAGAAGCCGATCCAAAATCAAGTGATAATGAGTAAGTATCAACAGATGGGTGAAGGTCACCACACAGGTCGTCACACAATGCGAACCGACGGATAGCCGATGACTCCGCGGTCAACTTCCAAAGAGGTAGCATGACGAACGTCGCAACTCCTAGTCCAATTGTTCTGAATCACTGTCAACAACTGTCCACCCGTCTGTCTGTCCACGCATTGTATTCGTATCATCATCATCATCAGCCTATAGCAGTCCACCGCTGGACATATGCCTCTCCTATTGCACGCCATTCAACTCAAGTTTCAGCAACTCTATTCGGTACATTCGGTAGGTAATTATTTTGTTTCTTTTTGCTTATAATAAAATAAAAAAATACGTGTTTTTTTATTACAGAGCAATCACTGACGATGTGCTATTCGTTGAACCGTCAACCAAATCTCAAGAAGGTAATCCCACCAGCCACCAGCACCAGTATCCACCAGTTCATGGTCGAAGAGTCGTTGATATTATGCATTTTATCCAGCAGCTGCAAACTATATCCGGCCATAGTTCTTTGTTCAATTGCAATTTCTCACAAATGTCACTCATAGGAGAAAAAAGGATCGGCTTGATCTCCAGATTCAAGTTTAGATGCAATATGTGTAAAGATGACTTTATTGTCACAAGCGAAGATTTATCAAGTACACATAATGTCAACGCTAACGTGGGTGCCGTTACAGGAATTACTTCTGCTGGCATCGGTTTTTCACAATTTGAAGAAATAACAGCATGTATGGACGTACCCATATTTACGAAAACAACTTATGCTCAAGTTCAAAACCTAATTTATGAAAAATGGGAGTCAACATCTGTTGAATCCATGGCAGCAGCAGCTATGCGTGAGCGTGATGCAGCGGTAGCTGAAGGAACATTGAGCAAAGATGGCATACCTCTAATAGACGTATATGCTGACGCCTGTTGGTCATCGCGATCCTACGGCAATAATTATAAGGCATTGTCAGGCGCTGCAGCAATCGTAGGTCGCAGATTTGGTGAAGTATTGTTTTTAGGCATTAAAAACAAATACTGCCTTGTATGTGCTCGTGCAGAGAAAAAACAAACTGCTGCACCAGAACACGTTTGCTTCAAAAACTACACTGGGTCATCTAGCGGAATGGAGTCAGAAATAATTTGCCAAGGATTCGAAACATCTGTATTGATGTACAATATTATTTATGGCAGGTTAATTGCTGACGGCGACTCCGCTACCTATGCAAAAATCTTGGCGCGTAATCCGAATCATACCGTTCAAAAAGTTGAATGCCGAAACCATGTGCTGCGCAATATGTGCAATAAGTTGAGGGCTGTAGCCAAAGACACAAAATATGCCTTGGTACACAGAAAAACGCTGACTGAATCAAAAATTCTGAGTATTCGAAAGGTTGTTATTGCATCAATAAAAGAGTATAAGCTGGAAAAAGACAAAATGGAAGCAGTAGCAGGTTTTAGGACTGAAATACAAAATTCTATTCTACATGCTTTTGGTGATCATGAAAATTGTAAGAACTATTACTGTTCTAAAGAAAAAGCACAACAGAGTAATATGGAAATAAAAAACACTACATTTTGGTTCAGGATACAGACAATACTCCAGTCAATACTTTCAAAATCAAGAAGCCTTCTTGAAGACGTAGATACCAATACAGTAGAGCGCTTCAACAGTGTGATTGCAAAGGTTGTGGGGGGAAAGAGAATTAATTTCTCTTTTCGTGGGGGTTACCACGCGCGTTGCAATGCTGCAGTTGTTTCTTTCAATAACACCCACCCGAGGCATCTACTTCATAAAAAAATTTTAGGGAAAAGTCCCAGAAGTATCCTGAAAAAGTTTGAAGAACGAAGACTGATGAAAAGAAAATTAAACAAAGCAAAACCTCATAAAAAAAATCGGATGCTAAAGAAAGACAATGCTGTTCAACATGATTATGGGGATCAAAGTTCTGCTCCAGATTTAACACCGGACGAATTAAATGCCGCTAAAGAATCATTCCTACAAAATTTAAAGCAACTAACTTCAGACAAAGAAAAAATACTAGTATCTACTATAAATCAGAGAGATAGCGATGACTGGGTAGAACTAAGAAAAAATATGCTAACAGCATCAAATTTCGGATTAGTAGTGAAAAGAAGAGAGAATACCAGCAAAGCCAAGTTAGTGGAAAATATATTATATAAATGTAATCTTAGTAATATAGCGGCAATAGCACATGGCGTCGAAAATGAATATCTCGCTTTACAGCAACTTGCCATCCAAGAAAAAGTCGCCATTGAGCCGTGCGGGTTGTTCGTGGACTACGAATATCCCTTTATTGGAGCAACGCCCGATGGTTTGATAGGCCAAGACACAGTAGTGGAAGTGAAATGTCCTTTAGTGGCATTCAAAAAGGGTCTAGAAGAATGTATAAGAGAAAACAAGATACAAATATGGAAATACAATAAAAAAAGTGGACTGATTGAAGTGAACAAAAATAGTAATTGGTACTATCAGATTCAAGGGCAGCTCCATGTAACACGTAGAGAAAAGTGCTTGTTTGCTGTGTGGAGTGGTGAAAACAAGCGACTAAAAACAGAAATTATAAAAAAAGATGACGATTTTTGGGAAAAAAAGATGAAGGAAAAGCTAGTGTCGTTTTTCATAGACTGGCTTTTGCCTGAAATAGTCGATTCTCGGCGAGCTCGGGGAATGCCACTGCGAGAAAAAAAATCGTCATTAGTAGTCCCGTCAAGTGACGTCAACAAAGAAACCGTCCCTTGTTGTAGTAGAAGACTAAATTTTGAAGATTTCTGACTTGAGTAGTTTTTCTTTCTACAATTTATATCTTTACATTTCACTCTGTATGCGTAAATACGTCTTAAATATAACATTAAATTAAAATAATTAGCTTGTTTAAATTTGATGTATCCTTCCTTTTCGTTCACCTGTCCATCCATTCACCCCGTCCGTATGTCAACCCTTTCATTCGTCTCTCCACGCATCCGTCTGTCCACACGTTGTATTCCTATACACCGTAATTAGTGAAAATAAAATCGTGGAAAAAAAATGCTGTGAAACAGCTGTTTTTTTTTTTGCCTATAATTTTTTAGGTTACTCGTAGTATCCTTTGGCAGGCGCAGGGGGTTAAAAGTGGTTAAATCTGATAACAACCTAAAAAGATATGGAGTCTACAGTGTTACTCCTCTTTAGTATGCAAGAGCGAGCAAAGCGAGCTCGGAACTTGGGGCACCCCGACTCGGACAGGTTAGGTTGGAAGGGGATGGCGGGGTCTGAAAGATCCCGCCATCCCCTTCGTGGTTATTTTTTTTTAAACCACCCAGAAGTAGGAGCTCCGCATAGCGGGGCTCCGTCGACGACGCTTTTGTTGATATTGATTGGACGCAAATTTAGACCCGCACGTGATTTTCCCCGACCATAATAGGTGATTACATGGCACTGAAACGTGGTCGTTTACTATGGGCCTCATTAGTAAGCTCAAAATAGCCCAACGAGCTATGGAGAGGGCTATGCTCGGAGTCTCTCTGCGTGATCGAATCAGAAATGAGGAGATTCGTAGACGAACCACATAGCCCAGCGAATTAGCAAGTTGAAGTGGCAGTGGGCAGGCCACATAGCACGCAGAACTGATGGCCGATGGGGCCGTAAAGTTCTCGAATGGAGACCACGCACCGGCAAGCGCAGCATAGGACGTCCACCCCCAAGGTGGACAGACGATCTGATGAAGACCACAAGATCGCGCTGGATGCAAGCTGCTTCCAACCGGTCCTATTGAAAATCTATAGGGGAGGCCTATGTTCAGCAGTGGACGTCCTGCGGCTGATATGATGATGATGATGAATAGGTGATTAAAGTGTTTTGAGGTTAGATTACAAATATCTGTTTTTGTCAAAAATGGTACGTTACCTTTTCACGGGAGTGGAGTGGTACCGGGGGAGAGGGGAGACCCCCTTTCCTTCCCCCTCCACCTCACACCCCCATCCGCCTGCCAAAGGATACTAAATTTTTAACCATTTTTTCCCGAGTGAATAACTTTTTTGTATAAAACAGCTTTTTTTTTCGCGATTTTATTTTCACTAATTACGGTGTATAGGAATACAATAGGTTGGCGCCATAGTAAAAGTTGTTCATAATGATGAGTACAATGGCCTCCTTTGGTATTACTTACACTCTTTTGTAACACACTGTATATTATTTTTCTTCTTTAAAATATATCTGTAGTAGGTAATAAAAAATATTGTTTTTATTGAAATAATAATAATCCAATAGGATAAAATAACAATAGGTAATTCAATAGGAACGCTATTGAATTACCTATTGTTATTTTAATAAAAACAATATTTTTTATGAATTATTAAAAAAAAGAAAACCAAGTATTATATTGTAAAAATAACAACATATATTTAAAAAAAACAACACGAAAATATGTAGGTAAGTATATAATGTTTAAAAAATAAGAAAAAAGAAATGCATCCAATGAGATTCGATCTCGGTTATCATCACGGAAGCGCGGCGCAAATCCGAACAGTGACGCGCTGGGCCAATCGTACATTGTGTTGAGATTGTGAAATTACGCTCTTGAATGCAATGGAAGTCGCGCATCGACGAAATTCGCGCGGTGCACCCCGCATTGGGCGGGACTACTCGTGTCCCACTTCATCTGCTTCACCCCCTCAAATACGTAAAAGTCGTCTATTCACCGCGCCTTAACAGGGGAATTTAAAGCTACAGGCTCAGCTTCGGCGCGGGCTGGCGCTTCTTCGAGCAAGGGACGGGGGGAATTATTAATACGGGGTTTTCGCGATGGACCTCGGCGGCGGGGTCGGAACGGAATGTCGGTCTTTTGTTTTTGAGAACTGTACTGGAAGCCCTATTACTTTCTTGGAGGAGAGTGATGGGGTCGTCTGGGTCAAGTGACTCGCTCCTGGCCGGGGACCTGTATTTATATGCGAAGCCAACGAAATTTCTAGATACCGACGTTTCAAGGACATTCTAGAACAATAGTCGCATCGCGAGACCATAAATCATTTTTATTGCACCCGTAAGTAGGTACTTATCTACCACCTTCCATGCGAATTTCGACTCTATTGCTAATGACGGAAGGTACAAATTCCCTTATCTACCTACATAACTACCTACTGGACCTTATCTAATAATAATAGTGTATGTTGGACTTTTCTGGAATTAGCCAAGCCTGAGTATGTACTTCCATTCTAGAAGCTTCGCACAGCAATGCGTTTTAATTATTTGATGCTACTCTTGGTTCCGTCGAAGATATGGCGTATTCAAGTTTCACGGCGTAACAATATGAAAACATGTGGACGTGGCTACATAGCCATAGTCTAATTCATAGTTATATGTCTGAATGATGACGACTAGTCGAAATTACTGATTTTTGAAATGTACCAGTTTGTTATATACATGTCGAACACATTTCTGCGGATCTACGTTTTTAGTTAAAAAGGATAAACGAACATTCGTGTACTTTTCCATAATCACATTCGCTAATTCTAAAGTATGGTTAATTAACCCGTTATCATACGCATGATATGCAATATTAGGAAAAAGTTCTTTTCCTACAAAATGTTTCAGTGAATTTGAAACTATAAATTGTGTGGTTATTTTTGAACTGAGTTGTTTTTTATCGTTCAAATTCTTACGAATTTCTATTTCGCATATTCGGCACAAATCGATTACCGGTCGTGAAGCATACAGCAGATACCCTCGGCTTTTTTGGTATATGAGGCTTTTTTTATTGACAGGTCCTAACAGCCCTCTTATGCAAGTGGCACATTTCAAAGATTTTAATGCACTAAATGCCGAGAACCCTGCAATATATTCAATTACTTTCTCTCCAAAGGGTGAAATAAATATTTCACTTTCAATATCCTCTAAGATGTCTTCATTACTTAGGGTTACGTTTATGTGCGGTTCTAACTTATCTTCATCTCCGCGTATTATGACAGTCTTGTTAATTTTTTCAATAGCTGAAGTACAGTTCAGAATAGTAATTTTTTCGAGTGGAATGCAGTTTGTGCCTGTAGATGTGGTTTGGAGTTCTGTATGTATTAATATTTTTTTGTATATGGCTTCGAATTGACGTGCAGTGGGGTTGTCATTGTAACCACCATGGCTGCGAATGACGGAAAAGAATATTTCGATGTGGTCCTGGCTAATTTTATGCATAGGGACATATTTTAATGTATCATTTAGTACCAGGTCCTGAAACAAAACCTGAGTACTCTCTATACATATCAATAGGCGGGTCCACACAGAGCGAGCAGCCTCGCGAGGCATTTGCCGCGCGAGGAAACTATCCCCAAACGAGCGCGGCAGCCTCGGTATCATCGCGAGGCTGCCGCGCGCGGCAAGCCCGAGCCATGTTCGTTCGTTCAGTTGAGAATTAAGGCATCATGGCACCAGACGTACGTGTTGCGGTGGCAGCTGTTGCTTTTATCCTTATAAATAGGATTATAAAAAAGAGAAGACAACAAAAACTTAAACGAAGACGATATTGGATCCAGACTTTATACAAAAACAGATTATTATATAATGGGAACGAACTGTACCAAGAATTGATAAATGATGGAGTGGAAAAAAATTTTGCACGCATTACTACAGAGGAGTTGGATCTATTGTGTTCAGAATTACAAAGCAGACTTCGAAGAAATGATACGAACTGGCGTCGAGCGATAACCGTGAGAGAAAGGATACTTTTGACATTACGGTTCTTAGCGACAGGAGATTCTTATACCAGTTTGCAGTATCTCTTTCGCATTTCCAAACAATCTATTTCGAAGATTGTTCCTGAAGTTTGCGATGCCATCATCGAACATTTAAAGGATCATGTAAAAGTGAGTAAAAAAAACCAATCTTGTCAATTTAGTCCAATCATTTTAATAGAACTTTAAAATAACCATAAAAAGAAAGAAAGGTGAAATTAATTTTAATTAGTGGTTCGTATTACGTTTTAGCATAATTAGGAGGCAGGAAGCCGTGGGAGAGGAGGAATGTCTGATAGATTTTGAAAAGCCATCGGAGGGGAAGGGGGAGTAGGAATGTCTGATGAATTTTGAGAAATCATCGGAGGGGAAGGGAGAGGTGGAATCTCTGATTGAATTGGAGAAGTCATTGGAACGGTGGAAATAGATGGTTGAGGAGTTAGTGGTGAGGGGGACGTTGGATCGTTATAAGATGAAGCATGAGTGCTTGGACGTTGCGGAGAATCAGTATAGCTTTGTGTATAATAGCCATATTGTTGATAAGCTCCTGTGTCGGCTTGAAATATTATTTCGCATATATCTTTTTTTACGTGCGCCAGAGTTACTGGATCATATTTTCTCAATTCGTTGGCTATGTATTGTCCAAATGCCGAGTATGAGTCACAAGGCGGTGGGGTTGGCTGTGGTTCTGCGCACTGCTGGAGAATCTTGAAAGCTTCAGAAAGAGTTTCGTTCGATAAATCGTCTGCGTCTTTCGCTGGTCTTATTTTGCTTCGTTTTCTGGATCTCTGGTCTTGTGTTCCAACTCTAGATTGTGTGTTATTGGTGCCATCTTGTTGTTGTTGCTGATTTTCCATAACTTGAATGTTGTTGTTGTCAACTGAAGAGTCTTGAACGACTTGAGTTGCTCTTACTGTTTCATCGTTAGTTTTGGTTTCATTCTGTAAAATAATACATACTTTTTTATATCTGTTTTAGGTACCAGGTACAGAACAAGAATGGGTTGCAATTTCAAACGGTTTCCTAAATAAATGGAATTTCCCACATGCTGTGGGAGCGATGGATGGGAAGCATGTTGTTTTGCAGTCACCCATAAACAGTGGCAATGACTACGATAATTATAAATCTTTTTCAAGTATAGTTTTGTTTGCCTTAGTAGATGATAATTACAAGTTTTTATATGTAAACGTTGGGAGTAAAGGACGGATTTCTGATGGAGGTGTATTTAAAAATACAAAATTATACCAAAAGTTTGAGAAAAGAGAACTTAACATCCCATCACCCACAATTTTGCAATTACCGTACTATCCCAAAGTACCATTTTATATATTAGGTGACAAAGCTTTTCAGCTAAATGAATACACCATGAGACCATACGAGGGTAATCCAGAAAGAGGTTCAAAGGAAAGAATTTTTAATTATAGACTCTCCAGAGCACGAAGAGTTGTAGAAAATGCTTTCGGAGTGTTAAGTTCTGTTTATAGAGTTTTGCGTAAACCAATTTTATTGGAACCCGAACAAGCAACAAAAGTAGTCTTAGCATCAATACATTTGTACAACTATTTACGGAGAACACCTTCTAATAGCTTTTCAGCTCCCGGCTTTTTTGATGCGGTGGGAAATGATGGGGAAATCGTAGAAGGAAGTTGGCGAAATGAATCAGAACCAACATCATTATTACCAATTCAACAAATACCACGACGTGGAGGAAATAATGCTAAAGAGATACGTGACCACCTAGCAAGACATTTTATTACAAATGGAACTGTCTCATGGCAAGATGACTATCAATAAAAACTATATTATGTACTTACATTCTCCATAGTATCCCGCGTGGTACCTGGCTCGTTCCTATCAGACATAAATGCAAAGGCATTATATGCAAACCAGCTAGATCTGTAAACCTCATCACGACCTGGAAAATAAGTTACAAGTTTTTATAATAGATAAATAGTTCTTAGTAGTAACTGTGAAAGCAATTAATAAATATATATCTTACCTGATCCTGTTAAACGACTTTTCTTTTCTCGTGATTTTTCCCGCCGGAAGGATCCCATTAATGACTCCATTTTCTTTTTTAAATCAGGAACCGGTACATTCATCTCGCGGCTAATATTTAACCAGGCATCTTCCCTAAGTCCCCTATTTGTATAATTAGGATCACTTGCATTCCATAGCCAGGTGTTTACACCATAGAGAGATATTAATTTTAAACACTGATCTTTATTCATATTTTACTCTTATTATACTCGAGCGAGGCATGAAACAATATACGCGAGCGTCCAGAGTGCGCGCGGCAAACGACTGAGGCGCCTTTGAGCAAAACAAAAAGCCGACACTGGATGGCTCGGGCGCACGGACGCTCGCCCGCGGCAGCGCGCGCGTTTGCCTCGGCCGAGGCACGTCCACACAGAGCGAGCTGCTTCGCGCGGCAAATGCCTCGCGAGGCTGCTCGCTCTGTGTAGACCCGCCTAATAAGCCTAGAAAGCCAGTATAACGTGGCGATTTTAATATGTTCTTTCGGACCATTAAGGCTGTTCAAGCCGGTCAATCTTCCATACAAACGGCGACAGGTGATTACTCCTCCATTTATGGTTGTATTTTAAAAAATCAGGATGATATTAATTCGTTTTGTTATTACCTACGCTTGTACGAAACCAGAATTCCATAAAAAAAGTTGGTTTGAAAGTTAGGACCCTCTAAACATTCGAGTTTTAAGCAAATTTTAGCGCAACTTTAAGCTTAAATAAAGTATATAAATAATACGAATAATTCAAAACCGCTTTCGTAGAGGCCTAGTTAAGTTATTGAAAAATTCGAATAACATTATTTTTACAGTATTTATCTTAGCATTATTACATAATCACACTAGGCCCATAGCGATGTTCACGTAAATTCCCGCAAGTGTTTTCGCTACAAATCATCTTGTCGTTCACTCTAATTTTCAGTACAGCGCGGGTAGTGCGGGGAAGGGGCTGGCTGGCGACCGCGACCGATCGGGAGCCGGGTGCGGTGGCTCAGTTTAGTTTGGTTTCATGTTCCGTACCTGTATGTTGTGCGTACTACCGTGACCTACCAAACTTTCTCGTGTTTCGATTGTGTTATCTTGTGTGTGTTATTGCTAATTACGTTGACCCCTAGCTTGTGTATTGGATTTGGACTTGTTTATTTATTTACATTTTTAATTACTGTTGTGTGTTGTTAGTGAACCGTGAAGTGATCTCACAGCAGTACCTACCTACCTACCTACAAGTAAGAAACGATGGGTAAGTACAATATTTTGGTGGAATTATCACCTGACATCTTCTTTTACTATAGTTTATTATTACCTATTAGAATATAGTAATTCGTCCCTATATGTGAAGACAGTTTGCTCATTGTGTTTGTTCATAACAAACGTAAAGAATTAGGTACCTTCCCTACCTACCTATTATTGTGTAAGGCATAGTTTATGCTCAAAATAAAGTGACCTAGGTAGGTACCTACTTAAAGGTTTTATAAGTGTTATATTTTTTTTGTTTAGATAGGTAGGTATTTTAGAGGTTAGTTTACTTTCGTTCAAACCGTCATCAATATCTGAATTAGGATCAATGTAGGAATTTACCACTATAAACTCCATCAGCTTTGGTAGGTAATTAACTAAATCTAAAACATCTTTGTAGGTACTTACCTACTTACGTAGGTTTATACACAAAATTATGTTCTCGAAAAATGTGTAATATTATTATGTTTTATAACATAAAATACCTACGTTTGGTTTTCTAACATTATACTTAGTTATGTACTTACCTACCTTATTAATTTGTAAGTACCTAGTAATTTCCATATTATTCATTGCATTTCTAGATACAAAAAGACATATTATCATGACGAGATTGTTTACATTTAGATAATTAGGTACCTGATGGAGTTTATGTATAATTACATTGATTACGCGCCTCGGATCATCGTAGGTACCTATTTCTTCTAAAATTATACGAGCAAGTTGGGTACCTACGATTATAGGTAGGTAGGTAAATTAGAAAAAAGTTAGTCGGTTTTATCTATAGGTCCTAATATTACCTATAAAGCCGAAAGATTTTTTTGTTGGTTTGTTTGTATCGAGGATTCAAAACTAATGGACCGATTTTAAAAATTCTTTCACCCAATTCTTCGAGCTTTCTAATAAGAAAGCTACATTATCACTGACTCGAAGGGGCAGAGCAGTGACCAAAACCGCGGGTGAAACCTCGCGGGACTTCTAGTATAAAAAATATTAATAAGATTAGGTATCATGACTATGTGACTATGCTACTACGGAAGGTTGTCAGCAAAATATAAATATTTTTTGAGTACCTACTCCGAGTAGTCCCGTCCCGACCTCACTGTTCACGATTACGACTCGTCAATCAGGCGCAGGGTTGTCCAAATCAGAAATGTATTATCATGATACCTAGTTATCTTTTAGAACAAAATAATTGCTTTCATGCTTTATAGTTGATTCAAAATGCTTATGTTGGGAAGTTGCAAGTAAAATAGACTTATGTTTTGTATAATAAATAGAAATACGAATAAATTCCATTTATTTACACAAATTATCAACACATGAACAATGCAAATGTATGGCTCAGAGTTAGTTAGAGTTTTGGTGAGTTGACGGTAAACCACGGTTGATCACAAGAAATAGTTTATTTCTTAAAGTTACAAAATAGTTATAAGTTGGATGCCAATCCGTGCCAATCGCAATGATTGCAATATGTCAACTAACCGTTATGTTCAGTGAATATTATTATATATAAATTGAGGTCGCATTGTCAGCAACCAAATCATTGTACTTGCACCGTACATGCTCCCAAGGGAAGAAAGGGAGATGGGCGGTGACGAAAGGCGAGATGGGCAACCAGTACATAGCAAAAAAATAAGCATAAAAACGTAAAAGAAACAAAGTTTATAAAAATTAGTAAGTAAAGTAAAAATAGTAAATAAAACAGTGTAAATATTAATTTGACGATATTTCGTCAAAACTAAATCCCTTTCCAGGTTCCTGTCTCGTCGAGCTACGGATCTCTCGCATCTCGATGTTAACTTCTTTGTCTGCTCCTTTCTGTTGTTCCAGTTTAGTGCTTGCCATAGAATTCTGATTCCTAATTATTCTTCGTTTCTTGATAATGAAGTAGATTCCAACTGCAGCAAGTCCTCCCAACAACAAAGAAGTCGCGGAGTAAAAATACACGTCGTGCGGTGAAATACTCGAACTTGAAGCCGCAGGTACCACTTCATGTTGTTTTTGGTAAGAGATTTGACGATCAAGTTTTGACAAATCTCCTGCATTGGTCAATTCAGTGATGTTCAGCTGTACATTCCTCCAGCCGATATCAAACATGTTATTTATCGTCGTGTTTATGATAGGTACTTCGATATCCAATCCCGTGTTTACTCTACTTCCTAAGTGATTGTAAGTAAATATCGTGGCATCTTTTTTCTGTAGTAAGCACTTAGGTTTCAAGGCAATGACTCCTGTTCCGTCAATGACCGCCGGTGTCACCTGATCGCTGCATATTACACGCATCAGCTGTTTGTCGCACAGCGTAAATAACCAAACGTTGGGTTTATGTAATTTTATCCAGCTCTCCTTACAAGTTATGTCATTAATGACGCACGATAGTGAAGTTTGTTGGCTAAACACCTTGGTCTCACACGGCGCATCTTTATCATGTAAACTGTATACGGGTTGTCGCGAGATGCACGAGAATTCATTTTCTCCGTATGAGGTGCAATGGTGCATATCTTGCTCTTCCAAAGTTATATATGAATTTTTTATCAAGTTGATAGCGATGAAGTCCGAAAAAGGTTTAACAAGTTTTAAGTGTCCTTGTCTCATGAATGGAACCGGAATTACACGATATATTTTGTAGTCTTCGTCGCTCAATAACGGAATGTGTAATTCAAATAGTAAATAGTTACGTGTAATTCTAGCTTTCACGTGAATCAGTTCATAGATGACTTGAAAATCCCTTTGCATATCCTTAATCGGCAAAGAAAGTCCTTGTGGCAGCTTTCCTGATATGATATTCAGTTGCTCAATCAGTTGAGATGCCGAAAAAAGGTGTGTGTCCAAATGGCCTCTGTAGATGTTGGCTAGGGCATTCATCAGCATTTCTTGAATTCTATGTAAATCACTCAGAATTAAAGTTGAAGTTACAGCGGCAGAATGGATGTCATTTATAGTATATAATATTTGCGCTCTGTTTTCTATTTTTGTGATTGCACTGCTAGTCTGATTCATGTAGATCTGTACTGTTTTGAATTGTTTATCGATAAATTCCGAGCTTCGTTTAATCATACTATTTTCTGCTTCTACAATCAGGGTTTGATTCTTCATTAATTGCAGTAAATAGTTATCACTTGCTTGTAAGTATTGGATATCCTGTTCATATTTTTGGGCAAAATCCACATCGAGAACGCCGAATAGTGTTCCTGCTAATTTTCCGACCCCATCGAAGTAACCTCGTTTGTTTCTTGAATGTTGAGCTAGCAACATAGAATTGTATTCAGTGAGATGGTTCAATTCATAACGTAGGTGATCGACAACGGCTTCGCAGGGTGGGTACTCGTGCACTATTCGTTGACAAAGTGTGTCCACTTGATCGAGGTAGAATTTTATCTTACTCGTGGCTTGCCAGTATGAAGTCAAGTTGTAATAAATCAACAGCGTCCATTCATCGTGTATAAGTTGCAGGTTCCCGGCTTCATCAAAGTATATGGGTTGATTGTTAAGTATTGATGTCACCTTGTAGTTGCTTGAAGTAACAGGCGTCGCTTGTGTGACTCCCATCATCATCATCATGCACATTAGAACCAGAGAGAGTAAACTAGTTTTATTTATTGTGCGACCTCTTTGCCTTTTTTGTTTTCCAGGTTCGGACTGCTGTTGTTGTTTGTTTATTACGTCTTCGGATCCTTCCGTAGTTTGTAAGTTCTGGCGTAGCGGTAACGGCGACAGTTTCATGATTGGTCGTTTTAGTTGTCCCTTTTTAGTTTTAAGAGTGACGACTCGGACATTTCCGTCCGTCCCCGGATGAAGTTCCACCACCCTTCCGAGAGCCCACCTTCCCGGAGGTAAATTTTCTTCTGTCACTAACACCAAGTCACCAACTGCTAGATTCTCCTTTGGTTGTTGCCATTTACTGCGTACTTGTAATTGCTGCAGGTATTCGCTTGACCAGCGCTTCCAGATGTGTAAGTTAGTTTGTTCAACCAGCCTCCATCTATTTCTCAAGTCGTACTGGTTGAAGTCTTCTTCCTCCTTCGATATACACAGTAAGGGACCGCCAACAAGAAAGTGGCCCGGTGTCAAGTAGTCTAGCTCTTCAACGTCTTCAGATAGTGGGCAAAGTGGACGTGAATTCAAGCATGCTTCGATCTGAGTTAATAATGTGGTGAACTGTTCGTAAGTTAACTTTTGTTCCCCCAGAACTCGCTTCAAATGATACTTCATGGACTTAACGGCGGCTTCCCAAAGTCCACCAGCTGATGGCCAGAGAGGGGCGTTGAAATGCCAGGTTATCATTAAGCTATTCATCTCGTCGTAAAACTCAGACGATTGAAAAGTTTTATTTCGTTCAAAGTCCTCTTGCAGTAGTCTTGCAGCACCGACAAAATTAGTTCCGTTGTCTGAAAACATATGCTTCGGAGTACCTCTGCGCGCACACATTCGTTTAAAAGCGGCAAGAAAAGTTTGAGTTGTCAGGTCAGACACCAACTCAAGATGCACGGCTTTTGTAACCATACAAATGAAGATGGCTACATAAGCCTTGCACGTTTTCACGCCTCTCCCCTTGTTGATTTTTATATCAACATGTCCGGTAAAGTCCACACCGGTATTTGTAAATGGCCTCGATGGTGTAACTCGTTCTTTTGGCAAGTCAGCCATTATCTGCATGTTTCGTTGAGACTTAAAACGGTGACATCGTATGCACTGCCTAAGTTCCTTTTTCACTGTTCTGCTCCCACCAATGATCCAGTACTTGAGACGTAAATATGCTAGCGTGAGTCGCGCCCCACCATGGAGAACTTCAGGATGGGCTTCTTGGATGATCAACTCTGTTAATCTTCCAGTAGCAGGGAGAATAATTGGATGTTTCGATTCAGGAGGCAGCACTGAGTTGATAAGTCGTCCCTTGACTCGCAGTATCCCATTCTTATCGAGAAATGGGGTCAATTTCAGAATATTGCTTTTAGTTGGTATTGGGTTGTTCTTCTTCAAACATTCGATTTCGTCGCCGAAGTACATTCTCTGCACATTTTTGATCACCATTTCCATTGCTTCAGTAATTTCTTCAGAAGATAACGACACAATCTCGTTATCAACGCCAGTTATGTTATTCTTTCGGACGGAAGTATTTCTAAATCGAAGAATCCACGCAAGTACTCGGATTACACGTTTGAAACTGCTATATTTAGTCAACAGCTTGGTGATTACTTCACTGTTTTTATAAGTTGCAACGCAGCATTTATTGTTTGCTGTTAGTGTGTCACATAGTTCATTGTCTTGTAAATAGAGCATATTATTGTCATTTTGTTGGCTGTTTTTAAAGTTATAAGTTTTCAACCAAATTGGGCCCTCCCACCAAAGTTTAAAAGTTAGAAGTTGAGAGGGAGAGAGACCTCGTGTAGCACAGTCAGCCGAGTTTTCTTCCGACTTGACGTAGTTCCATTGTTTTGATGGTATTATGCTGTTTATTTGTGAGACTCTGTTGGCGACATATTTTTCCCATCTGCTTATGTCTCCTTGTAGCCATGCCAATACGACTTTAGAGTCACTCCAACATTGTATTTGGAGATGTTTAGTAGAAAGTGTACTCTTAATTTTCTCTATAAGTCTGGCAAGTAACAATGCTCCACAGAGTTCCATTCTAGGCAGAGAAATCTTCTTACTAAGCGGCGCGACTTTTGTTTTAGCAGTTATTATTGTAGTTGTGAAATTTCCGTTCTTGCTTTTCACTCGACTATAAATGACGCACGCATATGCCTTTTCGCTTGCGTCGCAAAACCCGTGAATCTCCATATTATCGTCTGTACACCGCAGCCATCGTGGATTGAGATTTTGTTGATTGAAGGGAAATCCTTTCTCAACTTTTCCCATTCAGCAGTTACGTCGACGGGCAGACAATCATCCCAGTCGATTTTGCTGATCCAGACCTTTTGAAAAAGTAGTTTCGCTTTTATTGTTGCAGGCGATAGAAAACCAAGAGGATCGTATAATTTACTTATTTCACTCAGCAATACTCGCTTTGTCAGAGTTTTCTTTTCCGGCAGTCTCCATTGATAAGTAAATGTATCCTGTTTCTGGTTCCAGCTCATCCCCAACATTTTTGTGTTTGATGTTTCAGGGCTGAATTCTATGTTAGCCTTAGTGCTCTTTTGGTCATCTCGCAAGTCTTCTAATATAGTCGCTTCGTTACTTGTCCACTTTCTTAAGTTAAAACCTCCTTTACTCAATAGTTGAATGAGTTCTGCGACTATTCTCTTCGAATCTTCGATGCTGTTTTGCCCATGGACTAAATCGTCCATGTAAAAATAGTTTAGTAGAGCGCTGACGCTCTCAGGATAGTTATCCTTTTCATCTTGTGCAAGTTGATGTAAGGTGCGCATTGCAAGATAGGGCGCGCTTTTCATGCCGTAGGTCACAGTGCATAGCTGCCATTCCAGCAAAGGTTCGTTGGAAGATGATCTCCAAACAATAGTTTGTAAGTGCTGTTGTTGCTCGTTCAGCCATATGTGCCGATACATCTTCTCAATATCTGCCGTAAAGACGTATCTGTACACTCGCCAGTTAATAAGTAGCGTAAACATGTCCTTTTGCAAGTTTGGGCCAGAGTACATAAGGTCATTGAGGCTGTTGTTATTATTTGCCTTATAAGATGCATTAAACACAACTCTCAGTTTCGTCGTAGTCGACTCAGCTCTTAATACTCCGTGATGTGGTAGATATACTTGGTTTTTTCTCCGGGTATTAGCAGTTACAGGCTTCATGTGGCCCAGGGAAATGTACTCCTCCATAAAGCGTTTGTATTCCCTATTTAGGTCATTGTTCTTCAACATTTTCCTCTCAAGTTGTAGGAACTGAGCTTGTGCTTGAGACTTCGTGGCTCCTAAGTTTGAGTTGTAGTTTGACTTCATGGGCATCTGCACCACATATTTCCCGTCATCTAACCTCGTAGTAGTCGAGTTGTAGTACTCCTCGCAATGCTGGTCTTCATTAGTTGAAGTCGTAGTGTCTGAGATTTCTTCAGTTTCCCAGAATCGTGTCATATTTTCTAGGTCATTAAGTATTACATAGCAGTTAAATGTCTTGACATTCCCGCAGAGTATCCAGCCAACTCTTGTTTGTTGGGCTACGGGGAAATTGTCGCTTTTTATGACCCCATTCAGTATTAGTTCTGAATAGATTTCGGCGCCCAGAAGTAAGTCAATCGGGCCCGACTTATTAAAATGTGGGTCTGCAAGTTTCAAGTTATCTATGTAATCCCAGTTTTGTATGGAGAAGGATGCTGTAGGCAAGTTATTTACGAGTTTCTTCATCACCAAGGTTTCTAATTTAAATTCATAATCTGAATGTATAGATTTGCATTCCAAGTTAATTGACCCCTTACAATTGCCGGACAGTGAACCGACACCTGACACAATAGCGCTGACTTTGCGTCGCGGTAATCTGAGTCGTTGCGCGGCGTGTTCTGTCACGAGACTCACTTGCGACCCTTGGTCGAGCAAACCTCTTAAGCTGACATAATCTCCATCAATGGTCTTTACTTTTAAAAGTACAGTCGTCAACAGAATTTCCTTTGCCTCGTTAGTTAAGTTATTCACGGCATGTGATGTCGATAGCGTGCTGGCACTCATAGCTGCGGGACGATTGTTCTGCTCATTACCATCCTCATGCAAAAGCGTATGGTGTGACTTGTTGCATAGTTTACAAGTTTTACTCGAAGTGCATTTTTGCTCTCCATGACTGTACAAACAATTCGGACAAATACGCAAATTGCGAACTGTGTCATTTCGTTCCTTTGCATTCATAGCCAAGAATTTGCAACATTTCATTAAAACGTGTTCAGTTTTGCAAATCGGGCAATTCTTTGTTGTCGTGAAGAAGGCTTTGGGCGATTTATACGGTCTGTTAGAGTTTGATGACCTCTGGCTATTATGTTTATAATTATTGTTTCGAGCGAATGACGCGTTGTTATGCTGTCTATCTGATGTCTGATTTTTATTCGACGAGGGTGGCCTTTGATGAGTATTTCCTTGTAAGGCTTCCAACGCCATGAATTTGTTCTCCAAAAATTTGATGAATTCATCCAAGTCGGGAAATTCTCTCGGTTCTTTGAGATCCTTGATGTACTCATTGTAAGTCACCTTGTCCAGTTTCTGAACCAACAGATGAACGATGATCGGATCCCAGTTGGTTATTTCTAGTCCAATGTTACTGAGTCCGTTCAGACACTCGAGTGTGACGTCATGCAATTTCCTTATGCTTGCGGCGCTAGCTTCTGATATGAGAGGTTGATTTAGAAGCGTGTTCATGTAAGACGTGAACAACAGGCGTTTGTTATCATATCGATGCGTGATTATCTCCCAGCAGGAAGTATAGTTTTCCGCGCTTATACCGAGATGCTGTACAATCTTTTCGGCTTCACCCTTGAGTTTAGTTTTGAGGTGTTGCATTTTTTGCGCTTTTGACAGTAGTGGGTTATTATGTACACTTTCCAAGTAAAGATCTTTAAAAGTTAACCATTGATGGTAGTTTCCATTGAAGTCCGGTATCACAATTTTTGGTGTTGTCTTCTCATAGTGAGCGTTGTTCCAAATATGATGCTGTAGTTTCTTTCGGTAGTTATCATAAATGTTTTCAATAGCATCATATTTTTGTTTGTAAGTTGAATCTTCATCTTGTGAAATATAGTCAAGATCCCAGTTAGTTTTCTCAATGAGTTCCCATTTGGCTTTCAAGATATCAAGACTATCTTCTAGCTCCCATTTTTCAGATGACGAGTCGAAGTTTATCTTCCCCACAGTACGTTCAAAGGCTCGAAAGTTGCAGTATTGCTGTCGTAAAAGCTCCTGCTGCTTTTCGTTGGTCTTGTCCGTTTCGCGAGGAGGTACATGAAAGTTGATATCATCGAAGCTAAAGGTTGCTTTTGGTTTACCTTGTTTAGGTGTAGAAGGTGATAATTCGACTTTATTCTTCGAAGCAGAAGGTAACTCAGCTTTACGTTTCAGAATATCTTGCAGAACGTCCTCGTACATCTTCTTAGTGTTGGTGAAAACGTCGTCGACGAAGTATTGGATGTCAGTTATTCCAGATTTCTCCAGTTGTTGATGATTGAACACAAACTTCTCCCAGTTCGTGTTCAGCCGAGAAAGTCGCTCCTCCAGGTATTCCAAAGTTTTTCAGCTAGGACCGTCTTTCTTGTAGTTGATGCTGATTTGTTTCAAGTTGTTGAATATTGTTTCTTGGCGACTGATGATCTCGCTGATGTTTTGAGCCATGGTTGATTATTGTAGAAATTAAGTTGCACAGTTTAAGTTAAGTTGTTCGATAGTACCGCAGGGTTGTTTCACCGCAGGCACTAGTTCAGTAAACTTGCGAAGTTTTCGCAGTTATTTTGGTGGATACTAAGCGTATTCTTTCTCTACTAGAGATATGTGCGCCTTCTCAATCTTACTGGGGCGACCCGCTTCTGGGAGACCAGCAGGACCGATTCGCTATCACTAATAGAGACACTTCACACACTTAATATCCGGCTCGAAGGACCAATTTTATGTATGGCTCAGAGTTAGTTAGAGTTTTGGTGAGTTGACGGTAAACCACGGTTGATCACAAGAAATAGTTTATTTCTTAAAGTTACAAAATAGTTATAAGTTGGATGCCAATCCGTGCCAATCGCAATGATTGCAATATGTCAACTAACCGTTATGTTCAGTGAATATTATTATATATAAATTGAGGTCGCATTGTCAGCAACCAAATCATTGTACTTGCACCGTACAGCAAATGTAATTGGTAATTTATGTTTTAAAACAAAGAAAATAATGAGTACTTACTTTTTTTTAGTATTTACTTACCTAGTTATCGTTTGGTGAAAAAGTATCAAAAAATCGTAGTAACCATTTAGACATTTTTAACTTCTGTCAAAAGCGGCTTTTGTATTGATACAATATAGGTATTATACATTGATTTTATACATTGACACGTGCATTTTTTGTTACAGACAAAACTAACTGGCGAAAAGGAAAAAAGACCCGCGTGAGATTGAGTGTCGCTAGCAAAAAGAAGATAAGAAACAAAGGGAAATTTTCCAGAATTAATAAAGAAAATGTTATTCCAGCAATGGCTATGTCCGAATCGTAAGCTCTATCCTATATCTTTATAAACCAATTGCTACAAGTATGAATGATCGTTCTGCATTACTTGATAACGGCTTAACCAATTTGGCAAATTTTCATGGCAATCGGTCCAGTACTTTTTTTATTATTTATTTTTTATTTGGAGGGTGGGAAATCATCCAATGACTTCTCCCGCCCTTCGTGTCAGACTTTTACTGACTAAAACCCACCCCTGTTCCTTCGGTTGCCCTTTGTGTGCCGGGGCTCCGGTTAGATAACCAGTATCCCACACCCCCGGCAGGCATGGCCCTAGAGGGCCCCTTCTGTGCTGACTACTCCTTGAGGCGCGCGTGGAACACAACGCGCCGCCGACGCGGGCTTAGTGCTGGTCGGGCGGCGAGCTACCCTTCGCTCGCCGTCCGCAGGCCCGCGCCTACGGTGGCCGGTAGTCGTCCTGCGACTCTCGACGACGACGCCTGGGTCGCTGTCCGGGGCGAGAGGCATGACGTTGCCTCTCGCCTAATAGTACTTAGGGAAGCTCAATTTCACGTTTATAATATTAGTCCTGCCTCGGCTTGATGGTGAGACCACTACTTCTAATTCTTTTTAGGCAATATTTTTATTTTATTATTTTTGTTTTTTACAGAAGTTCTGCCTTACAAAATATCACAAATGTTTGGAGCTCTTTTTCACCAAATCGGTAAGTGACCGAAAAGTAGTATTAATGACTAGCTGTCCCCCGCGGTTTCACCCGCGTTGTTCCCGCTCCCGTGGGATTTTTGGGATAAAAACTATCCTATGTCACTTCCCAGGCTATGGACTATCATTGTACCAAATTTCATTTAAATCGGTGCAGTAGTTCCAGAGATTACCCCCTACATACAAATTTACAAACTTACAAATTTTACCTCTTTATAATATTAGTATAGATAACTTGAAACGATGTCGTGTATATACATATATATGTATAAGACTATTATGTTGTGTTCTAGGTTGTGTCTACCTGATTCATCAAACCAAATCATTGTACAAGCGGAAGTACATGAGGCACCTCAGGAAAGACGTGAAGCCTGTAGCTCTCGCGAGCAAATGAGCTTCCTGATTTTTAAAAATGTTTCGTGTGACTTTGATGCTATTGAATCTTATCTTGAATCTTCTAATAACACTCCAAATTTGTAAGTACCCTATCAATATTGGAAAATAATTTTCATAGGCGTAATTGAGAATTCTGATTTGACTCTGCTTTTACAGGGATACAATGGTTACACCGGAAGAAGATGTGTCGTCGTATAACAAATCCATGGATTCAAATTCGGATTGTGACTTACATATTGAGACTACTAATACAGAACATTGTAACTTACAACCTACAATTTTGGAAGGAAATAGGATTGTGGATATCGCATATCTTTTTAATCAAATTAAAAATATTTCACACGACCCCTTTGATTGTAATTTTAAAAATTTTGAATTTGTGAAAGAAAATAGAACGGGATTTTACTCTGAATATTATTTCAAATGTAACTTGTGCAATAAAGAAGAAAAAATTAGATCTCAAAAGTCCTGTCCAGGCAAAGAATATCCCATCAATTTAAATATTATAGAAGGTATTTCTCAGACTGGCAATGGATGGTCTCAGTTAGATGAAATTTGTGCCAGTTTAGACATGCCTAATATGAGCGAAAAATTTTATATAAAAAATAATAAAGAATTAGCCGATTTACAAAAAGATATAGCATTACAGCTAATGTTAGAAGCAGGCGAAGAAGAAAAACGCCTTGCTCTAGAAAATCAAGATGTTGATAGTGAAGGAGTACCCTTTATCACCGTTGTAACAGACGGCTCATGGGCTAAGCGAAGTTACGGCACAAATTATAATTCGTTCTCTGGGCTTGGATGTATAATTGGATACCGAACAAAAAAAGTTCTTTATTTAGGGGTTAAAAATTCTTATTGTTGCATTTGTTCATTGGACACTAGCAAAAAAATTCCAATTCGACCGCATGACTGTTTTAAAAAATTTTCCGGGCCATCTACTGCAATGGAAACATCTGCTATTGTTGATGGATTTAAAGTTAGTGTGGCGATGCATGGCGTAAAATACACCAAAATAATAGGTGACGGAGATAGCAGTGTCACAAATGCCCTAAGAGATGCAATGGTGTATGGTCCTATGGTCCATATAAGAAAAATTGAATGTAGTAACCATATAATGAGAAATTATTCCAATAAATTAAGAAAAATAGCAAAAAAAAACTGAAAACAAAGTTGGTTTTGTACCTGTTATTCTTCGACAAGCTTTATCAAATAGAATAAAACGTTTGTATAATGCTGTAACTGGTGCAGTTGCACACGCGAAGGCACTCGAGGTTTCAACTTCAGAAAAGCTTTTAGTTTTAAATGAAGATTTACGAAATGGGCCATGTCACGTTTTTGGTTGGCACGATTGTTGTAAAACATATTACTGCAAAAAAAATGCTGAAGAAAATTTAGTCCCTCAGTTGAAATCTAGTGGCATGTGGACTGACATATATGAAAATCTTGGATGGCTCCTTCAAAACACTGAAAATCTTCTATTGAAAGAAACGAATAACCCTGCAGAACAATTTAATTCCGTTGTTGCTAAATTTCTTGCTGGTAAAAGAGTCAACTATACTCTTAGAGGCACTTACGAAGCAAGGTGTTTTTCGGCAGTAGGCCACTATAACTCAAAAGATTATACTTTTCTTAGTAAAGTTCAAAACGCTGTGTGTCCACAAACAAAATATAAATACACAGAAAATTATACTTTAAAAAAACAAAAAATATTAAGCAACAGAAAAAGACTTGCGGAAACTAAAGTTCGCGGTCCTAAAAGGGCTAAACGTTTCAAAATGGCAGATAGACATTACGGTGATATTAACGAGGAGCCTGATATGTCACAAGATCTCTTTGAAAAAAAGAAAAATGATTTTTTGATTTCGCTGAATATGACTTCCGACGAAATTCATATATTACAACAAAAAACAGTCGCTCAAGCTAATTCTGACCTGTGGATAGTAGAACGTAAAAAACGAATTACTGCTTCAATGTTTGGCCAAATCTGTAAAATTAAAAACTCAACGCCTTGTACATCTGTTTTAAAAACAATATTATATTCGGTATTTACTGGAAACGATGCAACAAGATACGGTAAAGCTCACGAAAAAAATGCTATATCAGAATTAGAAAAAATCATAGACAAAAAAGTTACAGAATGTGGTCTATTTGTAGACTGTGATAAACCGTATCTTGGCGCAACTCCCGATGGATTAGTAGAATCAGATTGCATAGTGGAAGTTAAATGTCCTGCGTCAGCATCAGCTTATACACCTCTAGAGGCTATAAAACTAAAAAAAATTACTTTTTGTGTGGAGACTAAAGATGGAATTAAATTAAAAAATAATCATAATTATTACTATCAGGTACAAGGCCAACTAAAAATAACGAAAAAAAAACGTTGTTATTTTGTTATTTGGACGCCAAAAGGCATTGCGATAGATATAATTGAGTTTGATCCCGCATTTTGGACTCGGCAAAAATTTAATAAATTAGAAGAATTTTATTTTAAATGCGTTTTACCGGAGCTAATAGATCCTCGATATCCCCGTAAATTAGCGTTTAGAGACAGATTTTAAATGATAAAAACCGGCCAAGTGCGAGTCGGACTCGCGCACGAAGGGTTCCGTACTATTATAGGCGAAAAACTGCAAAAAAATAACGTTTGCTCCCATACAGGGAGCCCCCCTTAAAAATAAAAAATATTTTGTTTTTAGTATTTGATGGTATAGCGGCAACAGAAATACA
Source organism: Fissipunctia ypsillon (assembly GCA_947568875.1). Lineage (NCBI taxonomy): Eukaryota > Metazoa > Arthropoda > Insecta > Lepidoptera > Noctuidae > Fissipunctia > Fissipunctia ypsillon. The sequence goes on along the minus strand of OX387650.1, from coordinate 6,825,907 downwards.
TCATCTGTGAAAATTTCAACTATCTAGCTATCACGGTTCTTGAGATACAGCCTAATGACAGACAGATAAACAGACAGACGGACCAGGAAGTCTTTGTAATAGGGTCCCGTTTCTACCCTTTGGGTACGGAACCCTAAAAACCAGATTTAGCGTCGCTACTCTTTTTGTGTTGTACTGAAAAAAGCACTGATAGTATCAAATTGAGATTTATATACATACACTTGAATAACTAAACGATGTCGACAAGAATTTCGACACGGCACTTACAAGCATTTCATTTATTTACGCAAACTCCGTTATAATTTGTGTCGAGCTCATAACTTCCAAATATTAAAAAAACAGGGTGGTTAATTGATATTATTATTAAATTTTAAATGTATAAAGCCTAACACTGAAGTAATCATCTAACAGTGTAAAGTTTGTATAATGTTGTAAAATATTAATTATTTTGTAAAACCTCATGAACAACATAACGTATATTGTGTTGTGTTGTATGTCCTGTGAAACATAATTAGCTAAATCGTAATGTAACTTATCATTATAAAGGTTCTTATTATTAAAAAATCCAGATTTTTATTTACTGTTTTATTACACTCGACCGCATGTCGATAGCGTCTTTCGTAGTTCAAAATCAGCCGTAGAGTTGACCGCATAAATTATGTGTTACAATTTTACAAACGAACAATATATATTTTACAATACATAAATGGATAACCTTTCACATTTATTTTGAGAATACATCAAACCTTCCATAATATTACATTCTCATAAACCTCAATAAGTTACTAGGAGATATTTAAAAATGTATACTTATTGTACACCAAACTACGACGCATATATAAAATAAAATATGATAAATATATTACAAAGTAATTATTTATCATTACAAGTGACAACCCTATACACTCGCCACACCGGCCGCGCGTCCTTTGCATCTTATACCGTCACGTCATAAATAGGTAAGTACCTACTTTACGGCACGGCGTTAGGTGAAGAGCAACTGTGGTGGCGTGGTGCAACGTCTCCCTATATTGGCAGGTGGTAGGTATCTAGTACCTATAATAGTAAGTAAGTAATATGACGAGTACAAAATAATATCAATTCAAAATTTTAGATAGGTATGTGTCTTGTAAGGTCTTGTTACCTACATAATTAGCCAAGTACAACTGTTTACTTAGTAATATACCATTAGTCATCCTCGTTACAATCTAGCGTATTTGTGTGCTTGTAGGTAAAATCACAGGAATCTAAAAATCATTATAATTATCAACTCAACACAACAATCGGAAAATAAATATGTATGCATGTGTGTGTACGTGTTTTATAGGCATAAATTCATATCACACTGCAGTAGCGGCGTGTGCGCATCGCGCACTATCTCTTTACTGCTTTTTACTGGCGCTATCGCATTTTCGCACGATTCCGATAGAGACGGCATACATTTTAACCACGCCCACCAACTAGTTCGCTCTCTTGGCTTGGAGACTCTTAAAGGTTTGCCTTTTTCTTCAAGGTCAACATCTAATTGCAAAAGCACTTGACGAGCTTCTTGAAGTCGGTCGAAAGCTGCTTGGTAGTTGTCTTTGTTAAGTGCTTTTTTATACCCATAACTTTTTGTTCGTGAATCCAAGATATCGAATACATCATTCATTAACTTTATGAAGTTCGCTGTAGCTTCAACATCGACAAATTCCGAAATTTTCAAAATGTTTTTGCAAAATAATAGCGAATCCGCAACGCTTGCGCTAAATAATTGACTCGCCAGCTTAACATTCATTATTTTCGTTTTATAATATATATGATTCGCTCGGAGCTTGTTTGCTAAATAGAATAATTCTTTTTCTTGCAGATCATGCAATTTTTTAATATATTCAAATTTTATGTGGTCCTTCGATTTGTTTATGAAATATTCATAATCTGAAAACGTGTTTCTAATGAGTTTCAGCATGTGACAGGGATCGGCGAAAAATGAAACCCTTTGACCTGAGGAAGGGTCTAAAAAACAGGTCTGCAAATTATTCGGGTCTTGGAAACAACATCCCAACTCTTCTGCCATGGCGAGATTAGCTTTTACACCGTCACATGTCAGTGATTTGATTTCAACCCCAGTTTCGTGGACAAGTGACAAAGCTTCTGAAACTAGACGTGACTTTTGTGCGGCTGTTGTGCCTTTTACCAAAAAATATCCAATAGGCACTCTAAATATTTTATTTATACCTACAAGTAAAAAAACAAGAGCATCAGTTGCTTTGTCGGAGCTGTCAGAAATCGACTCAAATCCATGGTTAACATATCCAAAATATCTTTTTGTTCGAGGATCCCACTCTGGATAAAGCTTGATTTTCATCTCGTCAAAAACAAGAGCGCAGTAAATTTTGTTCTTTTCCTGTTCAGCTCTAAGTTTTAAAGTAAACAAGCTCTCTTTCGTGAAACCGGGCTGTCCATCGATGGTGCTATACCACTTAGATAAAGTCCTTGGATGAGGAAGACAAGTCTGAAATACCTTGCGTACGTATTTATACGCCTTTGCTGAGTAGTAATGCAGAGTGAGTGCAAAAGATCTCAACTCTGATGAATATTTCGTCCTAGGGAGCTTATCACTTTTTTTCATCTGTCGTTTAAGAAGTTCCTTCTCCGTAACACCAATTTTGCTCAAGACTAGTTTATCTTCTTTGTCTATCAGTGATCTTTCTTCTAAATTGTTAAGAAGTTCTTGTAGAGTATTTACCTTTTTCTTTAAATATCGCGTTTTTGCTTGCAGTCTACGAATTTTTTTATTTTTAAACTGTAACTGCTTGCGAAATTTTCTTTTTCTTGGAGTCTCGACCAGTTCACTGACAGATGTTGTCGGTGTTGAAACGCGTTGGCTGTGTGTACTTGAGTGTTGAGAGTTGTATGTGCTGTGAGACTGTAATGATTCAGGAATAGATTGGCTGTGTGATTGTGCTGACCACGGGATGGATGGCCTAAATGAAGAAAAAGAAACTACTTCCGTTGCAATGGCAGGCGTGGTGTTTGCAATTCTCGTGATTTCTGCACTCTTAAGTAATTTTGCAGGCGGTTCTTTCGTGTCTAATATGTTTTTTAAAGTGGGTATCGCACCCTCAACTAATTGTCTTCTATTATTTCCAAGTTGTTTAAAACTAGACGACATAAAATGTTCTGAACAGATTGCACTAGTACGCGTGGGTTCCCAAGTTTTTGTATTACCGCAAAATATCCTCCATTTTTCTCTTATTACAGGATCTTTTGGAAATCTGTTGAAAAAATATATAGAATAAAAGTAATCAGTTTAAATAAGTGCCATCATAATCAAACAAAAAAAAAATTATAATGAATAATTTTATGGAGTATTTACTGCGTTGTCGTAACAGCTTTAAAAAACTTACTTGGTAAGTAAGTACCTACTGGCCGCGGCGGATTATTAGATTTGGGCGTCATATTTACCTACCTATTTTATTTATTGTGTTTCTTTTTCAAATTGAATGAGCTACAAAAACTCACATATGAAACGAACAGTTATTTTTTTATTAGCCTAAACCTACAAAAGAAAAGAATATAAATCGACTCACAAAGAACTGACATTTATTATATATATAATAATAATCATTTTTTTTATTTCAACCTGACTTGTCCAGATACATATACAAAAAAACTGGTTACTGAACCTATTGACTGCAAAAATCATTTATTTTATCAATCATTCATTCACGTTGTCCCAGCACTATGCAAATCTCTACCCCTACTAGCCCCTGTACTGCGTTTGCGCTACCAACGTACCACTGTATTTTTCTATCGTTACGCCAATAACGATTACTTCGACATTGTAATTAAATAAAACTATTTTAATGTATAATTTATACTCACATGTGGTAGGAAACACCATGGTTTCGCAAATTTGAAGTGGCAGATCGCTTTTTGCACGAGGAAACTGCACAATTAACCATCTTTGGGAGCACTTACTTGCGACACGATACGATACACAATGGCGGCGGTCGGCGAATGAACTAGTTTTATATAACGTGCATGGTCATATGGCCAAACGACTTTGGCAGAGGTGTACGCTCAGCTATGCCATCTCCATAGGTTAAATGCTCTAAGACATTAGCCCATTACCGCCCTCTGTACCCGCGTGTGTACAACAATTTGATGCGTGATTGCGTTTTGTTTATTTGTGGTGCTGCGGTATTGATTGGTTATTTTTAATCTGTGTACTTGTACTTGTCTATGGAATACAGAAAAAAATGTCTGATGGGAAAATAAATGTTCGAAATGTCACTTTGTTTTACGAGTTGTCAGCCAAGTTGGTAAGGTAAGATAATATTTTGTATTTTTATTATAAATAACTACAAATTCATTATTGTTTTTGCTGTTTTGTGTTAGAAGGCTTTATACCGACATATTATATTGTTGGAATAACAAGTCGTTTGGATAAGAGTGCAGTAAACATAATTTTTCTGTGCCGTACAATGGGCGCTTGTATAAGTTATTTTTTTATTTAACTCTTAATAGGGCCAGATGAACATTATTCCCACATCATTTTGTGGTCGTAAACGGTCAAATGTGTAACTGTTCCCACAAAATGTCACTGTCATTTTCTTATTTATGAGGTAACCTACAACATGAGCCAAAAGACACGTTTCCAAAACGAACGAAGTAAAAAAAAAGGTGCTGTCAAAGTTTTACTTTCAATATTTTTTCAAACGGATAACAGATTTTCGTGTGATTTCGGATAAAAATTGTGATAATGCCGAAAAAAAATCCGGTAAGTGTTGACTATTGATTTATTTTATTAGATAAAGGGTCACGTTACTTGTTTATGTAGTTCATTATTATGAAAAACAATGAGTGACTGAAATTTAGCACTCAAAACTATGTGGGAATTATTAGCTTGTTGCCTGTTTAGGTAAACAATATTTATTATATTGTGGGAAAGGTTTTCCTGCAAGGAATGTTTATGTTACACAATCAGACTGATGGTAGTGTTTTTTTCTTTCAGAAACATCTTCGCGATTCAGATACTGAAGCCCAACTGTCCGCGCTGTTATGTTCGTCAGAGGATGAGGAATTTGATGATGTAGCAGTTGGTTATTTTGTCTGTGACTCCTACAATATCGATTTTGATCAGCGTTTGGATGAAGTACAAAATCTTTCTACAGAAGCATTGCACAGTTTATTGGAGGGTGAGCCAGATTTATCACTTATTCAAGATACTACTACTTCACAAGATGTCACTATGGCTGAAGTCCATGAGGAAGCTATATGTTCAATCCCTGAAATTTCTGTTGCTGCTTCAACATCAACTTCTCTTCCACTACCTGAAGTGACTGTGTCTGATGAACAAAATACTGCACAAACTACATTGTCTTTCTCTCGAGATACATTTAGACCATTGCAATATAAATCAAGGAATTGGTCCTTTATACATGAAAATGGTACTTGGCCTAGTTTTGACAGAGAAATGCAAGTAAAAAAGAGGTACACTAACAGAACTCAACCACTTGAATATTTCATTGATTATTTTCCAGAAGAACTAATTGATATTATTGTTCAAAACACAAATTTGTATGCAAATTACACACATTCTAAAGCTTGGACAGATGTCACAAAACAAGAAATGAAAGCATACTTTGGTTTGATTATACTTATGAGTTTGAGTATAAATCCGTTAGCCGATATAAATACATATTGGTCAACGGATGAGTTTTTCAGAAACCCAGTCATTTGTAAAGTGATGCCATCAAAAAGGTTTAAAAAAAATATCTCAAAATCTACACATCAAACATTACAACAGAGGCACCAAGAAACTCTCCTGATTATGATAAATTAGGAAAAATTAAACCTGCTATTGAAATACTGAACAAAACATTCAAAGATAATGTACAAGTTTCTGCATTCAATTCAATAGATGAGAGTATGATAAGATTCAAGGGGCGCAGCCACATGAAACAATATATGCCCAAGAAACCTATAAAGAGAGGATATAAATGTTGGGCAAGGGCTGATTCAAAAACAGAGTACTTATATGAATTCCAATTTTATTCTGGGAAAGTCGATAGTGGAACAGAAGAGAACTTAGGCGCTAGAGTAATATTAGATTTATGTGAATCTCTGCCAAGCAACACATTGGTAGCATTTGACAATTTTTTCACCAGCCTTCCATTATTGGAGATTTTATTTGAGAAACATATTTATAGTGTTGGAACCGTAAGAATAAACCGCAAGGGTTTACCAGATGTATTGACAGGAAAAAATCTAAACAGTGAAGAGAGAAAGGAAACAGTCCTGAAACCGGGAGAATTTATATACCAGTGTGATGGACCAATAACTGTTATCAAATGGAAAGATACAAAAGATGTTTTTGTTGCAACTACTGCATTCAATCCTCGAGCTGTGGAAATGATTGAGCGGAAACAAAAAGATGGTACCAAAAAAAAAATGTTTTGCCCTCTTTCAATCAAGAAGTACACTGAGTTTATGGGAGGAGTTGATCACTTTGATCACTTTAGAGCTTCATACCCACTTGGGCGCAAATCTCGAAAGAATTGGCATCGACTTTTTTGGTTTCTGCTGGAGGCAGCTGTGATCAATGCATACATTGTTTATATGACAACTCATTCGGAACGGCGAAATACTCATAAAGAATTTCGTCTGCGATTAGGCCGGGGCCTAATAAATAATTTTACGTCACGAAAAAAAATTGCTCCAGTATTCAAAACCAAAAAAGGAGGTGCCACTGCAGTACCTGAGGAACTAAGAAAAGCGGATGTTGGAACACACATGCCAGAGCTATCTAAATTTCGGAGGTGTAGGATGTGCAGTACACGTGCAAAGGAACAGCGCAGCAAATACATTTGCAAAATTTGTAAGGTCTCTTTGTGCGCTGCTCCTTGCTTTGAAATGTTCCACCAATAAATAAACATTATTTTATTACATTTATTTGTGTTTTATTTACATAAAATAATTATCCTGTAATAAAAATAATCACAATATATTAGTTTCTTGCCCCTACTACTGGATGTGTATGTAATATATTTCTCATAAGTAGGGAAATAATTTCCCACATAGCACTTACATGTGTTGATCTAAATGGGCAAGAGGAATTATTTTCCCACATATTTTCCTGAAAAACTCAAAACACTTGGGGAGCAAATGATTTACTATCCGACAACACTATACACCCATAATGCCAAATTGACTGCGTTTTTTTTTCAAACACCCACAGTTTGCCCATGCCCTATTAAGGGTCAGGTGTATTCAAAGATACTACGATGACTGACCGTCGCACTGTGATTCATCCTGAATATGCTAGCTAGACAAAAGTCACTTTCAAATTTCCAAGAATTAATTATCTAAGTATGTAGCCATTATCCCCATTATCCCGGTTCTAAGAAATGTTTTGCACACATTTCAATCACTGATAAGCTAATGAGGGCTGTTACATAAACAAGTGGTAAGTAAAGTGTTAATTAGTTGCAATTTTGCTTCTGACGAAAAACATCATAATGCTAGTGAATTTTATACTTGTTAAAAAAAACTGTGATGGATTTTGTAGCTGAAGGTATGTACTTTTTATTTTGATACTTAAAGTGTCTATAGTTTTTTCCCATCATTTACAAGACGCGCTATGTTGCAAAATTTTAATATTTTTTAATAGTTTTTAATGTTTGATGGACCAGAAACTATCTCTCCCCTCTTTCCCCTAGGTTGATTTTGTGATATATCATAGCTTTATCTGTTAGCTTTTGATTTTTAGTAGTAATAAAATTCACAAAAAATTACAACTATGTTTTTTTATTGTTTTTCTAGAGATCGAATTAACCATCTCGAAAATAGACTTTTTGGAAGAATGGCGTAAACACCCAAAAGAAAATCGAACCAGTGCATTATATCAATATATAAAAAACAGACACGGATTATTGGGTATGAGCGATGATTCCATGAAAGAGTTAAGGAACCATATCAGCAGAACTTCTTCAAAATTTGCTGAAAAATGGAAAAGTTCCGGAGGCAACCATGAACGCTTCTTGGCCAACCATTCTGCTTACTTGGCAGAAGATTTCAAGTGTAAAGTGATTGTGCACCACCCCAAACCCTCAACATCCACTCCAGGTGGTCGTCCTACTAAAACTTTTGATGATCTGAGCGATAAATCGAAAAAAAGGCGACTCGACGATTTACTCCAAGAACGGGATACAAACCAGTTGGTGGCTGCTGCTGAAATTTCAGCGCGGTTGGCTGGGCACCGAAATCTCGCCTGTGTGATTAGAGAAGCCAGCAACAGCCCGGAGAAGTATCAAGACATGAAAAAAACTATTAGTTCGCGTGTTGATTCGCAAAGGTGCCTTTCAAAGGAAGAAGCTCTGGCTTACTAAGGAAGTAGGACTTACAAAGAAGAAGGACTTACAAAGGAAGAAGCTCTGGCTTACTTACGCCAGAGCTACAACCCATTCTTACAAACAAACCCGAAAATGGAGCATGAAGGCGGGACATAAGATATTTCCTTCATTTAATAGTGTTAGGCAGGCTAAATTAGACTGTTATCCCCCCGAGGAACAGATTTTCGTAACCGAAACTCGTGCAGAAATTTAACTTCAAGCCGCGTTAAACAAAACAGTCGAACGTCTAATTTCTGCACAGCTTGAGGTATTCAGATCTTTGCCTCCTGACTCATCATTCTCCCTTATAAGCTAGTGGAGGTGCGATGGAAGTTCTGGTCATAGCACTTACAAACAAAAATTCGCAAACAGTGAAGACACTGATGAGTTTTTATTTGTATTCTCATTTGTGCCGCTTCAATTACGTGACAATAGTAGTGGTAACATTGTTTGGCAGAATCCTCGACCATCTTCTACTATGTATTGTAGGCCAATTAAGTTTATTTTCTCCAAAGAAACAACAGACTTTACTGTAACGGAAACCAACAAAGTTATGGAGGAAATAAACCAATTGGCACCAACAATCGGTAATGTAAATGGTAATGGTAATGAGGTATCTGTGAAACATGAATTCACGATAATTGACGGTAAAGTGTGCAATTCTATGACTGAAACTTCCTCCGCTCAAAAGTGCTACATTTGTGGGGCTACTCCTAAATTTCTGAATGATGAGTCTAAGGAATTTGTAGTAAATAAGAACAATCTGGGTTTTGGTATCTCTACACTTCACGCTTGGATACGCTCCTTCGAATGTTTGCTTCACATAAGCTATCGTCTCGAAGTTAAAAAATGTCAACTTCGAGACGAAAATGACAAAGCAAATGTGAAGCAGCGTTCGGCTCGAATCCAAGATAGGTTTAAGTCGGAAATGGGTTTGATAGTAGATAAACCAAAACCTGGATTCGGAAATACTAATCATGGAAACACTGCTCGTCGGTTTTTTGGGAATCCTGAACTAGCTTCACATATCCCAGGTTTAGATGTGACCCTAATTAAGAACTTTGGAACCATTCATAGAACGTTAGCTTCGGGTTACGATATTAGGGTTACGATATTAATATTGAAAAATTTAATAGTTTAACGCAGGACACAATAAAAATTATACCTTAGTCTCTATTCGTGGTATCATATGCCAGTTACGGTGCACAAACTTCTTGTGCACAGTGTCGATATTGTGCAATCGGCTCTTCTACCTATTGGGCAGCTTTCTGAGGAAGCTCAGGAAGCTCGCAATAAAGATTGTAGAAGATTCCGAGAACACAATACATGAAAAGTTTCACGTATTGCCACGAATAGAGATTTACTTAATATGTTAATAATCACATCTGATCCTGTAATAAATAGTCTTCGAGAAATTCCCAAAAAACCGACAAGTAAGCTTCCCTCGGAGGTTTTGAAATTAATTATACCCCCTAGTTTAGATATAAATTCTAGTGTAAATATGAGTAGTTCTAGTCTAAATGTTAGTTCTGACTATAATTTTGAAGATTCTTCTTCAGAAGAATATAGTGATGTAGAATAAGGAAGCGGACTATTGTATTGTTGTAGGTTATTATTATATCGATTTATTTAATTACTTTAATTACGATTTACTAATTAAAATTTTAAGAATGTAAGTACTTTAACGTTATTTGCTATATAAAGTTAGGTAATGAGATCCCACTGTGCAATTAGTGGCTATGATATTAGTAATTGAACCATATTATGCGTTGTTACCCCTTTTTCTGTTGTATTTATCTTTACTTGCCTTAATTAAACACAACTTATACTGGTAGGGTAGACTGGGTACGGTTGTAACATTTTTGCGTTAATCGTTCGTACAAGTGACATTTATAGGACTAACAACATAATAAACGTTTGAAATAAATCCGTATACATCTGTCTTCAAAAAGACATAACAATTAGATAGTTAAAGTCAGTAGTTTCCAGACAGTTACCATTAACTGAAATGTCGGCTACTGTTACAACTGACCCCCATACCAGGGGCGGTTGTAACAGTGAGGGGGGTCAATTGTAACACACTCAAATAAAGTACAGTGAATGCGTTTCAATCACTTTTATTGCTTATAAATGACAATCAAGTACTTACGTATTACTTAAGATTAATATGGCACCATTTAAGGAACATTAATTTGTAATCAGTCTTTTTAATCAGTCTATGACATTTTGATTTTTAAACAAGTACAACTTCTAATTAAACTAATTAAATGATATTTTAAACAAAACATAATAATGACAGTATTTAATCAGATTCACTGCAATTATGACAGATGTAATATCTATTACCGTCGGTACAATCAATGTGTGACCAAAGACGACAGGTCCCTTGGCATTGTACCCATTTTTCACCTGATCTACTATCTGAGAAGGCTTCTAGGCAAACCAGGCAATAATACTCTTCTTCTTCTGATGATGCAGGTGGTGTGTTAGCTTTCTTTCTTGCTTTTCCCTTTCCTTTACCTTTGTGTTTCATACCAGTCGATGATTCTAATACTTTTTTCTTCACTTGTTTATCTTTCAATCTTTTCTGTCGCTCTTCATACTCCTTTCTAACAGCTTCCTTTTCAGGGGTGTCTGTATAAATTGCAGATTTTTTAGTTTTTCGACCCCTATTTGCAGTTTTCCTAGGGGCAGCTTTTGGGTAGGGCCGTATTGCCTCTGGTGAAAATATTGTTTGACGGCTCGTAGACGGCTTAGGCGATGGTTGCTGATCAGGTATTTGATGGCTCGTAGACGGCTTAGGCGATGGTTGCTGATCAGGTATTTGTCTTGGTGGTGTAGTAGTCGCTAGGCCGTCAATGTTTTCAGGAATATGAATTTCAGCGTTTTGTATTGAAGCTACTAGGCTGGCTGAAGCCTCGTTCAACAACGAAGGTGATAGCGGTGGTGTTTCATCGTTAGGAGCCGATACAGGAATGTTCTGATCCATAATCACTTATTCTATATTGTTTGGGTTTGGCCTGTCTGTCACAAATGAAGGCGAAAAGTCAATATCTTGAAATATGTCACGGTTGAAAGGGTATATTCCTGTCTTTCGAAAACCAGCCTGAATATTTGATTGGGTCAGAGCAAGTGGCATTGCGGTTGTCGTAATACCGGGTATGTCGTAAATGGTCATAGTTCTTCCTGGATGATTTCGCATCCAGGCGTCACAGGCTGTATTGAAGGCTTTTTTCAAAGGTCCGTACACAGATCGATCCAGGGGCTGGAGTTTGTGTGAGCAGTGGGGTGGAAACGATAATAGAACTATTCCATTTTCTTTACAGAAATCTAGAGAATTTATGTGTATATGGGATGAGTGGTTGTCCAAAACTAGCAAAACTTTGTGTGAAGGAGACGCATTTGTATGTTTTTTGAAATGTTTTAAGAAAATTAAGAACGTGTCATCTTGCATCCAGCCCGATGGATTGCCTGTTCCAATGGAACCCACAGGTCCATCCCTGATGAAATGTTCTTGATATCGTATGCGAGGGAATACGAACATGGGGGGAATAGCATTGCCCAACGCGTTTGCCGCAAAAGCCAATGTGACCAATGTGCCTCGCTCAGCTGAGGTAATGGCTCCTACTTGCCTTGTGCCACGTCTAGCCACGACCCTGTCGGGTTTTTGCACGGTGGTCACGCCGGTTTCATCGACATTATATATGTCTTGAGGTTCGAAATGATCACGGTCCATAACAATTTGTAGATTATTATAAAAGGTATCCACATTAGTCCTGTTGAAACTGGTCGCTCTGGACAAGCTTGTAGCTTGAGCTGCGCGCACAGATAGCTCAGGGTTCCTCTTCATGAAGGATCGAAACCACTCCTCCCCAGCCCTTTCGTTTTCAACCCAAGTAGGAGGAATCTGCAAGTTGTATTTTATAGCAAGTTCATACGCCAACTTTCTTACCTCTTTTGTAGAAAGTCCGAAGTATATATCTGCAGAACGAGTCAGGTATTTGGCAAGCTGTCGTTCTTGGTCTTCTGTAAAAACTTTGTTATGCGCTCTAAATCCCATTGTTACATTTTCCAACTCCACATTACTTTCGTTCGCTGTATCTCTCTTTCGTTTGTACCGTAGCAGGGAGACATAGTTAATACCATGAGTATCTGCCGCTTGTCTCAAAGAAACTCCAGTTTTAAGATCATTGTAAGCATCTCTATATCGGAATATCTCGCTTTCTCCTCTTGAAGTCTTTCTTACGCGTTTTCTAGGCATCTGCAATGCAAAATAAAAAAATAATTAATGTTACAACCGTACCCACAAAAATTGTTACAATTGTGCCCACCCTTCCCTTTTGCCAATAAAACGATCTCAGTATCAATTCAAATTAACCTACAAAAAAAGAATATCCTGTATTTGAAACTCTAAAGTCTAATAATCATAAATAAGAACGAGCAAAACTTAGAACACTATAATAACAATAAAATTGAGGAAAGAAATCGATCAAAAATACTTACTTTTGCTTGACAAAACACAATAGGCCACCTCTGTACACGTATACAGCGCGCGGACTGCGACGCAACACTGGTGATCATGTCCGAACACGTAAGCCGCGTGTCTTTCCCCTTGTACCCCTCCCCGCACGGTGAATATTTCTGCCAATATTTGAATTGTTACAACCGTACCCCGTTACAACCGTACCCAGTCTACCCTAATCTTTGTTTTCTTAAAAATCGTCACCCTAGTTACCTACCTACCATCTTTTATGTGGGTGTTTTGCACGAATTACGCAATAATACATCACATGAAAGCCGTATAAGACAAAAAACATCAATAAATAATTTTGTCTAGCTAGCATGTTCAGGACGAAACACTGTGCGTCGTGTCTTTAAGAGTCATAATAACTATGCGAGACTTGAAGAAGCTCTCGAATCTATTGTAGTTGATGAAAATGATGATGCACAGTACGACGTCTTTTTATTGCCACCAGACCCAGCTTTATTTATTTATTTATTTAAACTTACACACACTATCTTTACAGGATGACCCCAATACAATAGTGGTTTGGAAACACACTACATAAATTGAAAAATCAACTTACGGCTAATACTTAAAAATCTAACTTTAAAAACACAAAGCAAAACTAAACTCTATTAAAAACACAATCTGAAGTAAAACTACAGAATTATAATTATGTACATGTTAAAAAATCTTAACCTAAAATATAAAATTGGCCATAACCTCTTCTTTACTATAAAATCTTAAGGCGGAGATTTCTTGAAAACGGTCAAAAAGGTGGTTTTTTAAAGCAGTGTTTCTATTAAACCGTAAATAATTTTGACAAAAAAAAAAAATATTATTTCAAGTCTTTTTTGCATATAGTGATGGAACTCAAATCATAATTAAACATACTTTAATACATAAAAAAATTCTTTAAATACACCTCTTAATTATCTTTAAAAGCAGTTTATCCCTTCATTCAATAATTGTAATTATAATTAAAAATACACCATAAAATTTCAAATTCAAAACTGCATTTAGTGATGGATTAATTATTATTAAATAATTTTATACGATTTTATTTGCGTTTTTTACGACATACGCTTGCTCATTCCTTGCCTCCCACACCGCGCCAGTGTTCTTCGGAACGTTATTGAGAACGGACCTGTGTCGCTTTTCTCCGCAGTGGAATTTTTACTTTTTGTGCCGTGAAAACAAAAATGGGAAATAAAAATAACAGTGGGAAGAGATGGAAAGCTGCTCGTCGAAAGCACTTACTCCAGAATGTGCAGAATATAGCACAAAGATGGTAAGAAACTTTATTATAACTAAATAAAGAATAATAAAAAAATTTAAAAAATTCTAATGAATTGATTAAGTACACCTGAGGCTTACGAAATACAACAGAGTAATCCTACGGTAGGGTCAGCTGTGCTGCCAATTGTATTTCAATGATTTTATTATTTTAGATTGGCGAACAAGAATATTGCTACTCAAGAACTGGGTGATATTGCTTCTCGATTAGATGTCGAGTAAGTACCTACCTACCTACTGATCACAATCGACTGCCTCCATCGTCTAGTGGTGAGAGCGCTAGCTTCTCGATCTGGAGTTCGCGGGGTCGATTCCCGCGGGAACAGCAACTTTAGGTATTGTTTCTAGTTGGGCTAGCTAGGATAATGCAGGCTGATCACTTGATTATCCGACAAGAAAGATGATCCGTGCTGTTGGAGGAGCACGTAGAATAGTCGGTCCTGCGCCTAATCTCTCGCCGGTCGTGACGGTCTACCGTCCCATCGGGTTATGAGAGTGATGGAATAGTGAATGCACCTTGTGTATTGCGCGCATATTTGGCGCGTAAAATTAGCTGGTTTCAAATAGACCGGCCGCTGTGGCCGAATATCGATCGGCAAACCATTATACAGGGTGTAACAAAAAGGTGTGGTACAAATTTAAGAATGTGGTACAGACCATCAAACTGAACAAATTTCTCAATGAGACTAACATCGTAATCGCGAAAAAATACTCCGCCGTCCCATACATTTGCGTCGAGTAGGTTTTGAAGTTTTCTATGGTACAGTTGATAATTTTTGCGATTACGATGTTGGGCACATGGAGAAAGTTTTTCAGTTTGATGGTCTGTACCACACCCTTTTTGACCACAACTTTCTGGTACATCCTGTATGATTACTCATCACATCATGTATGATTGTGATCAGACTGCTCAATACAGGGTAATAATTAAGAGATGATCCTATTTATACAGGATGATTTTGAAAATATGTGAAAAAATTTAAGGGGGTATTCTACCCATCAATATGAACAACTTTTACTATGGGACCAACTTAGAATTTGCAAAAAAAAACGACTTTCTTATACAGAATGGTCCAATCGAGTATGTACCTTTATACGGGAAGATCGAATTTTTTTAGCGAATTCTAAGTTGGTCGCATAGTAAAAGTTGTTCATATTTATGGGTATAACACCCCCTTAAATTTTGTCGCATGTTTCAAAGTCACTCTGTAGTATTTAAATACAGTATAGGTACAGAATACTTTCAAAGTAGTTGAAGATATTGAGAACAGTAAATTCACATCATAATAATACCGTTGAGCAAAAAATTAACTACTTTATCTGGTAGGTAATACATATTTAGATAAATAAAGAAAACCACAGCTTAGTTACCAACAAAAACCACCCCATGCTTCACATTAGTATAATAATAGATATAAACATACCTGTTACACAATACAGTGCATTTTATGTATATATTTAGTTTGCATTTTATTTACAAATAATTATTGTGTTTTTGCAGTCCTACTACTGAAAAGCCAGCATCACCTCATCACCATTGAACTCGATGTAAATTTACATCAAGAACTAAATCAAACGACATGTTATGAAACAGAAAGGTAATTTTCGACATCGTGGATATTGTTTGAACAAAACTGCCTGTTTGAGCATAATATAATAATATATTTTTAAAGCCATCAGTATTTCAACTGGATTTTATATTTTACGTTGTTTTAGGGAACCTGGCGAATTATCGATTGGTAGACGTATAGTAAAAATCAGTCATTTCTTTAAATCACTCCAAGAAATATCAAGCCACGGACCTTTGGACTGCGGTTTAAAGTCAATTGAAATCGTATCTGAACGTTTGACAGGTTTGATGAATAAATTAAAACTGAAATGTCGTTTATGCAACATGAGTTTTATAATAGAGGGAGACAACTCCCCAGAAGAAATAAATTTAAATACATGTGCCGTAGCTGGTACTATAGCAGCAGGATGTGGACATACTCAACTTCTGGAAATTACGTCAACTCTAGGACTTCCTGAGATCTCACAAAAGTTATTCACCTTTCATATGGATATAGTAAACAAAAAATGGGAATCAGAAGCGTTAAGATCCATGAACGAAGCAGCTGAAGAGGAAAGATGTGCTGCTATTGAAGAGGGTAAAGTAAATGCAAAGGGAATACTGATAATTGATGTCATAGCTGACGGATGTTGGGGAAAAAGTTCATACAAGAAAAACTACTCCTCATTGTCAGGAGCAGCAGCCATACTTGGTAAACGCACCAATAAAATATTATTCATGGCTGTCAAAAATAAATTTTGCTACATTTGCGCTAGAGCAGAAAATAAAGGAATTTCGAGAAAGGATCATATTTGTTATAAAAACTATACAGGTAAATATTTACTTATTTGTTTTACATAAAATTCTAGTAATATTATAAATACGATCGTATTGATGTTTGTTTGTCTTACAAATTACCTAAACGTAAATGGTTCACTTTACTATTTTGAAATCAACCTAAATAACTTATATAAATGGTTGAGGTAACCGCATTAGAGGACTTAAAACGTAATACAGGTTCCGAATTCTGAAAGCTACATTATTATACTTTTTGTTTTTGTTTACAGGACCATCTACCATGGAGTCAACGATTATTGTCGAGGGATTTAAGAAAAGCATAGAAATGCATAATTTGATATATGGCAAAATTATATCCGATGGTGACGCCAACACATATTCAAAGCTTTTGCAAGGAAGGTCGTATGAAAATTTAACAATAGAAAAAATTGAATGCCGAAACCACTTGCTGAGGAATTTTTGCAACAAGCTGCAAAGTCTTACAACAGACACGAAATTTCTTGTGCGGTTCAGAAAACTCTTAACAAAAAAAAAGAATCTTAATTATGCGAAAAGTAGTAGTAACTGCAATTGCAAAATACAAGGATACTGATAATGCAATGGAACTCCATGCTGATATAATGCTTGCTGCAGAACATGCTTTTGGACAACATACCACGTGCAAAGGATACTTTTGTGGCAAACTAGGCGAAGTAGAAGATATTGACAAAGATTTGTATACAAACACTTTGTGGCAAAAAATAAAATTAATATTATCACAGCTAGCCGCACACTCGCGCAGTTTGTTGCACGATGTCGATAGTAACTGTGGAGAGATATCATAGCATTGTTGCTAAATTTGTAGGCGGCAAAAGAATAAACTTTTCTCAAAAATACCAATATCAAATGAGATGCAATACTGCTGCTCTATCTTTCAACACAAGAAAACCTTTGAGCATTTTGCATAAATCTGTTGTAGGTAGAAGTCCAAGAGGCCAAATACATCGACGACCGGTACGTCGATTGAACGCGTCCCAGAGGGTCATGGCCATCCGGTTAGCCCGGGGATACCGCACGGTCTCCGGGGAGGCGGTGAACCTCCTTGCCGGATTACCGCCATGGGATCTGGAGGCAAAAGTCCTCGCGCACATCTGGGAGTGGCGCGAGGAGGCAGGACGCCGGGACGTAACTCCGTTGCCGCGAGAAATCGCGGCACGGCGGACAGAGCTCCGGCAGGATCTCATGGCGGCATGGAGAGTGCGATTGTCGCAACCCAGCGCTGGGCACTCCACAATTGCGGCAATAAGTCCCCTCTTTGAGGAGTGGCTGGAGAGGCGCCACGGCGTCCTCACCTTCCGCCTGACGCAGGTCCTCACCGGACACGGGTGCTTCGGGAGGTACCTGTTCCGGATAAGGCGGGAGGAAACGCCCGGGTGTCACCACTGTGTGGATCGCCCGGAGGACACGGTGGAGCATACGGTGGAGGTCTGCCCGGCTTGGGCGGAGCACCGCCGTGTCCTCGCGGAAGCGATCGGCGGCGGCGATCTCTCGCGTCCGGCCCTGGTCCAGGCCATGGTACGGAGCGAGAGTGCATGGGAAGCCATTACCTCCTTCTGCGAAGCAGTAATGCTCGTGAAGGAGGAGGCGGGACGCGTGAGGGAGAGGCAAGCTTTGCACCCTCACGCCCCTAGTCGCCGCAGGAGACGCCCTGGGTGTCGGGAATTGGCAGCTGATTCCCGGCCACCGTAGGCGCGGGCTTGCGGACGGCGAGCAATGGGTAGCTCGCCGTCCGGTAAGGACCAAGCCCGAGTCGACGGCGCGTCGTGTTCCACGCGCGCCTCAAAGAGATGTCAGCACTATTGACGGGGTCCGCTAGGGTCGATGCCAGCTAGGGTTGCGGGATGTTCGAAAGAGTTACCGTGGCCCCGGCACAGGCAACAGAAGGAACACGGGTGGGTTTTAGTCAGTAAAAGTCTGCCACGCCCTCCCGCTCCGCCCAGAGCGGGAGAAGACATTTGATGATTTCCCATCCACAAAAAAAAAAAAAAAAAAAAAGAGGCCAAATACATAAATTTGAAATAAACAGAATAAAGCGACTGAAAAGATCTAAGAAATATACAAAGAAGAAGAAAAGAACATTGGAAAATCAAAACGCCTCATCCAGCAATTATGGACAGGATTGCGAGAAACCTGATATGTCAAAGGAAATGCTGGAGGAAACAAAAAGAATATTTTTGAAAAATTTAGAGAAGAATGAAGATGAAAGAATAAGAATTGAAAGAGGTACAATACTTCAAAGTAAGTCAAGTGAATGGCTCGAACTAAGAAGAAATTTACTGACGGCTTCAAATTTCGGTAAAGTAATCAAAAAACGCAATGATATCAGTTGTGCTAATATGGTGAAGAATTTAATTTATAAAAACCCAATAGACCACGTCAAATCATTTAAACATGGTCTAGAAAATGAAAGCATTGCTAAAACTCAATTGGAAAAAGAAAAATCGATAAAAATTAACCCCTGCGGCCTATTCATAGATGCCGAGATCCCATTCCTAGGTGCATCACCGGATGGTATAATAGACGAAAGTACTATATGCGAAATAAAATGCCCTATAAGTGCATATAAATTAGGACTGGAAAGGGCGATCGTAGAAAAAAAAATTACATTCTATAAAAAAATTAAAGATATATAAATTCACAATAAATAGGGATCATAGTTGGTATTAAAGGCCAAATTCAAGGCCAACTCCATATAACAACAAAAGAAAAATGTTTATTTGGTCTATGGTCGGGAGAAAATAAGGCAATTCAAACAGATATTATATACAGGGACGACAACTTCTGGGAAGTAAAAATGAAAAAAAAACTGATTACATTTTACACAGTGTATTTTACCCGAATTAGTTGACCCTCGACACCCACGAAAAATGCCAATAAGAGACCCCGAATATATGTCGTGCTATTGAAATAAAAAGAAAACAAAGAAAATTTAGTTAACAGGTGCACACTAAATAATACTGAAGAAATAAAAGATGCTACATATGATACCGAAGTGCAAAAAGAAATTATTTCAATGTCTTCGGAAAAAAACCTTCAAAATGAAAGTGAGACATTGATGTTGATGATTATGACGTAGAAGAACCAAATGCAAAAACAATGTGTTGCAGACAATTAAACTTCTCAGAAATTTGAAAGCAATTGGTTTAATTTAGAATGTGTGTTTTATTTTGCTTTTGTCTATATTCGTTTACCTGAACAAAATGCATCCCAACATCAATCACTGACATTCAATACACTTTCTCTCTCGCTCTCACTCTCTACAGGGTGTTTTTGAATTCGTGGGTATTATTTTAAACTAAGGACCTACTCACGATACTAATCACATTAGAGCTACTATTACGCAAATCAAAAATATTATTAATTTAAGTTTGGAAAACCTTAGAAATGTAGTATGTCATACTAAAGGAGTCTACACACCAAACCCGCCGACCCGCCGACACAGCCGGCTTGGTGTCGGCGACTTTGGTTCAAGAATCATGTCGGCGACTCGTACCCGCGCGTGCAAGTCGGCGGCATGGTCGGCGACTTGCGTACGCGCACGCTCAGTTGCCCGCCGACACTCCAGCGATAGTGACGTGCTTGTGTTTTTTTTGCGATTTTCTGCAATAATGGAATGGGACGAAGAAACCACTCTAAAGTTAATAAATTTGTATCATATAAAGGAATTATTATGGAATCCAAAACACTTGGATCACAAATGTAGACCTAAACGTTTTGATGCACTAAATGAGATGGCAAACGAATTAAATACAAATGTCACAGAAATAGAACGGAAGATAAAAAATTTGACGAGCCAATATTATAGAGAAAGAAAAAAGACGATTGAATCAAAAAAGTCTGGAACCAGCGCAGATTCTGTTCATGAGAGCAAGTGGTTTGCCTTTAAATCTTTGAATTTCTTGCTCAATAAAAATAAATCTACTGGAACAATCGATACGGTATGTAACATTTCAGTGATGTTGTATTATTTTATTTCTAACCTAATTATTAGAGCACACAAGAATAATATGTAAGCTTGGCCCGAGTGAAGAGAGGCGCGCGGTAAATAAAGACATAGGTACTTATTTTATCTGCCTTTGTTGTTGCGCTGCCGCTATTGTTATTGCACCGAAATATTTCCTAAACAAATTATTTCTTGGAATGGCATGTGCACAGATATAATAGTCATTGCAAATGTATTTTTTAAAAACTAACAACTCTTTTCTCAACAATCTTTTAATTTCGCCGAATTTCTATTATAAACCGAGAGATTCCGTACCATTTTTTTTTTTTCTTTTTAGGTTGTTTTAGAAATATTATTATTAATTATTATTTACATTGATAATAATTATCAATATAAATAATAATTAATAATAATATTTATCAATAATAATAATAATTATCAATGTAAATAATAATTAATAATAATATTTCTAAAACAATTAGTATTAGGTATGATTTATGACCCTTGTCTTTTTTTTTCATATATTCCGTGCGGTGTACCTACTCGCGGGTAAAAGCTAGTGTATAATACATTTCATAAGTAAACTGTTGGTGATTCAAATAAAATATTATTTCAGGAGA
Source organism: Fissipunctia ypsillon (assembly GCA_947568875.1). NCBI lineage: Eukaryota > Metazoa > Arthropoda > Insecta > Lepidoptera > Noctuidae > Fissipunctia > Fissipunctia ypsillon. The sequence goes on along the minus strand of OX387650.1, from coordinate 6,804,780 downwards.
TAACAGCAACTGACAATAATGCCCAACATGCGGACAATGATGCTCAACATGGGGAAAACGATTCACCTCAAACGTCAAACATCATTCCCCAAGCGAATAAACGTTATAAACCTAATCCAAGTAATGAGATGGTGTCGGAAGCATTAAATTTAATGAGAACAGTCAGTCAACGGACAAATCAAAAAATAAAAGATGAGGACGATTTGTTTGGCGAATATATTGCGACACAACTTAGAAAATTTGATAAAACAACAAAGGCAATAATAAAACATCGGATTAACAATATCTTTTTTGAAACCGAAACTGGATATCGTTCAGACATGTTCGAAGCTTCGCCAAGACCTTCTACTTCCCATAGTCATCCAGGATATTATACAATGAATCAATGTGATGTAAATTCCTACTACTCATCATCCAACTCTGCCGTAACAAACCCTGTTTCACCGCCTCTTGGTGAACCTTCAACATCTTCAATTGAACCTTCGTTACGTGTGTCGCTTCAAGAGAGTGGTGATATTGAGAACATATTATCATCTATTGAGTCAGATAAATAGGTTTATTCCACAAATCCCCACCGTATGCACTCTGAGAATAACCCTATCACCTGATGCGAGATAACGTTATGTAGGCACAAGTATTTCGTCTTAATGTTGTTGTCATAGAATCGTCATAGTATACTCAAAATGCATAAAAACATCAGTGGGGATTTCGCGGTGGGGATTTATAGAATAACTCGGTAAATAAAACCACTTATAAATGAACAAAAGAAGTGATTTACGAAGTTTTTAATACAAATTATAATAAAAATACAAGTACTAATACAAGTATGAGTTTCATTAAAACTTACGAGTTAGTCATTGATCATTCTGCCATGGTAATCTCCCGACATCGGAAAGAAAATATTGAACCAATTCTGTCCTTATAACCTCAGGAGATTGTGTCCTTGTAACCTCAAGGGAATGTGTATTGTCTTGTCTAGGCAAGTCAGCAAACAAATTATTTTCACGTGGTTCCCTGCGCCAATCTCCTGGATTGATTTCTCCCCTACTATTTTCAGTATCATATTCATTTTGTTGTATTATACCATGTCGTTTTACATAATTGAACAAATGAATACATGCCAATGTTACAATAGTAACTTTTTGTGGATTTAGCTGGATGGGTTTGTTAAATATCTTAAATTGTTTTGTTAACTGTCCAAATACGTTTTCAACTACTCTTCGACCTCGACACATGCGATAGTTGTACACTCTCTTGGGAGACCCTTTCGCATGATTACCATCATAAGGTTTTAAAATATTGGTTTGTAAAGGAAACGCATCGTCGCCCAAAAAAAAATAGGGTACTGGCATAATTCTTCCAGGTAGAGGTTTTTTATCTGGCAAATTTAAATCATTATTATATAACATTCTGCATAATGAAGAGTTAGCAAATACACCACCATCGGAAATGCGACCCTGGCACCCCACATTAGCGTATAAAAACTTATAATCTGCATCCACTAATGCAAACAGTACAATACTGAAATACATTTTATAATTAAAATAATCGCTTCCACTTCGTGCTGGACATTCAATTCTAATGTGCTTTCCATCCATAGATCCAACACAATTAGGTACATTCCATCTACTCAGATATCCATCTGCAACTTTTGTCCATTCGTTTGATGTTCGTGGAATCTGAAATCGGAAATGTGCTCGGTGATAGGATAGCCATTTGCCTACTTATATAGTATTTTTTCGGAACATAGTTTTTCTGGAAGATTAAAGAAAGTTAAACGCCCATATATGTACATACCTTCACATAATCCGAAAGTCCATCTACGATAGCTTGGCACACTTCTGGAATAATGTAGGAAATAAGTTGAGGAGATACTTTAAAGGTGTCACAAAGACTGTTGAATGAATCTCCCGTAGTCAGGTATTTTAATGTTAATGATAATCTGTCCGTTGGTGAAATTGCACTTCTGTAATTTGTATTTTTTTTAACTATTGTGGGTCCAACAATGCTTAGTAAATATTCAAAGTCGGTAAACGTTAACGACATAAATGTCGTAAAATGTAAGGGTCTTTTTACAATCAAATCGTCTGTTCTTAAATCTTTTATTCTATCACTGTTACTGTAACGACTGCGACTCATTAAGCTTGGTCTAACCCAACACTGTCGTTTTCTCTTCAGGGACCCAGCTAAAATTATTCCACATGCTGCTATTATTAGATCAGCATCAGTATCCATGTTTATTGTAGGCTGCAATATTCGAAAAAAACAACACGTCACGTTCGTACACACTGCAATCACTAACTAAAAAAGTTGTACTGATTTCTTGCCGCCGACTAACTCACCGACACAGCCCCATGACACATGTTGGCGGGTTGGCGGGTTTGGGTCGCCGACACCAAGCCGCCGGGCTGTGTCGGCGGGTCGGCGGGTTTGGTGTGTAGACTCCTTAAGTATCAAAGTTGCGCATCGCGCTGTAGCGAATGCAGTTTTAGGTATGCCTACACCGCCGCCGCCGTACGCGTCATTGTACGTGAAGTCTTTGACCCCGCCCGGCTCACGTGACATTAGGTAAGTAGGTTACAGTTCAATTCACGAACGATGACTATGGCTAACTTCACGTCTGCTATCATTCGTGAATCGAACTGTACAGAGCAATTCACGTAAGGTGGCGAGCTTGAAGTTAGGCTCTAGCAACTCTCTAGCGCTACTCGTAAAAAATAATGGTTAAAAAAACCATAAGCTGTTGTTATTGCTGTTTAAGTATCAATTGTTATTGGCATTTATTTTTTAACTAACTTCATGCTCGCCAACTTATGTGAATCGTACTGTACTTTGATGTATTAGGTAGGTGTATTTCAACTTTCCCTTCATACTTCACCGGCTTAGGACGGTCAAAACTACGACAATACACATTAAAAACATGAAAAATTTTTTGCATCGGTAAAAATTAGATAAATTTTCTGTAGGTACGTAGTTCTGGCGTATTTAAAAAGTTGAAATCACAGTATTTACAATAATTGTTTATGAATCACTTTACCTATTTACAAACTTGCACTTACGTGTATTTTAAAAGATGTTCAAAATGTCCACCGCCTTGTTCAAGACACAACTGAGCCCTACGTCTGTGATTGTCTTTAACACGGTTCAACACAGATTGTTGCGATTTTACAATGTCGAATGCGACTACAATTTTATTTTTCAAATCGTCTGGTGACACACTTTCCCGCTCATACACAATCCTTTTAATTTGGCCCCATAAAAAAAAGTCCAGGGGTGTTAAGTCAGGCGACCTCGCCGGCCACGGTACGGGCCCACCTCGACCTATCCAATGCTCGCCAAAAGTTTCGCTAAGGTAGGCACGAACATCGCGTCGGAAATGCGCCGGGGCACCATCGTGCTGATAGTAAAAATTAGGTTGTTCCTCCAGTTCATACTCTTCTACGATATTCCTTAGCAACTCTAAATATCTGCTTCCTGTAAGACTTCCATCAATGAAGTATGGCCCAATTATTCTCCGGTTTAAAATGCCCGCCCAGACATTGACGGAGAATCGATGCTGAAAAGCATCGCGACGTGTAACATGGGGGTTGCGCCCACGTTTGGCCCACCAATGTTCGTTGTGAATATTGAATAGTCCGACTCTTGTAAAGGTCGCTTCATCACTCCACAAAATGTTACTATCGAAGTTTTCTAATAACCAGTTACAGAAATCGCGTCGTGGTGCGTAATCCGCCAACGTTAATTCTTGTACCTTTTGAAAATGAAATGGGTACCGGCCAGAGCTGTTCAAAAGTTTCCACACATAAAAATGACTGACACCAAAACGTAGTCCCGCTTGTCGAGTGCTCGCTTGTGGATGTCTTTGGAAGAATCTTTTTATTTGCCGGTACAGTGACGCAGGATAAATGGGTGCTCTTCCACGAGCTTGTGCATGTGCTGGCACGTGAAAAGATGCGAAGTCCAGCAGGTTCTGTGTGGTCCTTAATATGAGGCCCCGCGACGGAATAGGGTCATTCGGGTAGCGGCGATGAAATAATTCACGAGTGCGAACTAAACTTTTTGTCCGATCATAAATTAAAACCATTTGTAGGTATTGTTGGTTTGTGAACCTAGCCTGCACATTACGCGGTCGAGGCATTGTGTTTTCAATTAATGGTCTACACTTTGCACTGATAACTTAGTCCACAAACACTAGGTACACTGCAAGTTACGCGCAAAAAGCGAGGGGCGCGTGCGGCGATCACGTCACGGGATCAATGCATAAAACATACGTCAATGCACCTGCACGGTCGCTAGGTCACTAGTTCGTCGGGTGGCCGGCTCATGCAAGGGATGTTACGGGTGAGAGCAGGACAGAGAAAGTTCGGGGCGGGCCGCGTTCCTTTGTTCCTTTGTTATTGCTACTTGTAAAGAAATGCAGCGCGTGTGGCCGGCCGCAATAACTACTTATTATTAGTATTATTTGGATTTGCTTTACTTTTCGTTCTGTGCTGTACTGCGCTTTAAGATTTTGATACTCCATGACTTTTAGCGTTTATGAAGTTATTTTTTTTTTATTACTTTTAGTGTTTATTTGCAATAATAACCTTTTACAATATGACTTACCACGTTTTCAAGGTTTTCCATACTTGCATTAATAACATTTTTGATTTGCATAATAGTACACCTAATGCATTTAGTATCATGAGCAGTGCCTTAGTTTAAAATAATGCCTACGAATTCAATAACATCCTGTATAATTCTGAACATAACAACTTATAGTGAAGTAAATGGACCACGTATAGGATGTACCAGAAAGGTGTGGTCAAATTTAAGGGTGTGGTACAGACCATCAAACTGAACAACTTTCTCCATGGAAACAACATCGTAATCGCGAAAAAATAATCAGTCATCCCATTTGGGTCGAGTAGGTATTGAAGTTTTGTATGGGACAGTTGGTAATATTTTCGCGATTTCGGTGTTGCTCCCAAGAAGAAAAAGATTCAGTTTGATGGTCTGTACCACACTCTTAAATTTGACCACACCTTTCTGTTACACCCTGTATAGCTGTATAGTATGTCTTGATTATTGAACTAAAAATCAAAAATTGCTCAGATTTTCCACTCGCTTTCTGCGTTTTTTTTTTAATATTTAATTAAGTAGGTACACTAATTCACTTCATGTACTAACTAATTCACTTTTATTTGTGAGCGAAATCGCGGGAAAAAGCTAATTATAGCTGTCTACATTCCGCCGCCCGATTACATTGATAATATTTTCTGTTTTAGTAATATTACAACGAGTTCTTAGTTTGTAAAAAAATATACTTTATACAACATGCTTCTTTTGATATGTCATAACTCTAGGGGGTCATTGAACTCATCATTATGAACAACTTTTACTATGGGACTAACAGAATAGGGAATAACAGATTTTTTTTCGCGATTTCGAGTTTGGTCCCATAGTAAAAGCTGTTCGTTATGATGAGTTCAATGAACCCCAATAGTTTTGACATACAAAAAAACACGTTGTATAGACACAATAGTGGATCAATAATTTGCAAACAATTTACACAAGTTTTGTACCTATTTGTTTTTCTATAACATACAACTTTTTACCTAAAAAAATATTCTGATCCACTGCTCTGAAATATGCTACTGACTACCTATATTATTATGCGAGCGTCGCGGTCGCACTTTATGTCACTATGGCAGCCCGCCGTACAAAATAGAAACTTCGTGACCGCTTCGCGCGTAAGTATTATGAGGGGGTGCGCGGGGCATTCTCAACAGTAACGCCCATTTGAGCAAGGACAACGGCATTATACTGAGCCTTAACCTAAAATATAAAATCAGACTTAACACAGTATATTAATATTTAAATATAACTAACAAAGTTCAACAACAGTCTTGCGAATTCACTCAGATTGCACGAAAATATGTCAATTCTCTCATGCACTTCGTTTAGTACACATATTGTGCGGGTGAGGGGTGTTTTTGACAGCAGGTTGGTTCGAGCAGCAGGCACGGCTAGCAGTGGCGGTCGCCGCCGCCTCCACACGTACCGGTCTGGCACGCACAGCTTCAGGTGACGCAGCACACCATATGCCGCGAGCATAAATTCCCGGCGCACTCTGAGTTCGTTGTACCCCAAGTAGTACAAACAGTGTAGGATACATCAGCGGGTAAAATGGGTAAACCCCATAAAGTTTAAAATACAAGTGTCTTATAAATTTATTCTGTACTCGCTCCAGCATGACATCGTATTTCGCTTCATGAGGAGCCCAAATCACCGCACTGTGTTCCAAGTGACTCCTTACCAAAGCGTCATACAGCACCCTGAGCGTGGTAACGTTTGTGAATCCTTGCGACTGTCTCAGCACGAAACCCAGGTTTCTGTACGCCTTCTTGCAAATCTTAACTATATGATCCCTGAAAGTTAGATCCGGGGTAAGCAGTACACCTAGATCTCGTACCTGAGACACTCGCTGCATCGGCGCTTCCTCTACTTTGTATTCGTAAGCTAAAGCAGTCTTTGCGCGCGTAAATGTCATCACTGAGCATTTCGCTGTGTTGAAATAGAGTTTATTTTTATGGCTCCACTCTACTACTCTATCTATGTCTTCCTGCAATCTCTCACAGTCGGACTCATCGTTGACCTCGAGCAGCAATGTGAGGTCATCTGCAAACAATAAACATAAACTATGTTTTACTACGTCCGGTAAGTCATTTATCATTAAAATAAATTCGAGAGGACTCAAATTGCTGCTGGCTCACGCCTGACCAGGTGTAGTATGGCTCGGATTCGATCGAGCTATTGTTAGTGATGAAGAAGAAGGTAATACAGATGATTTGGCTTCTACAACTTTCCCGAGAGACGTACCGGGTACAGTTGAGGTAGTTCCACTGCATCCTGATCATGATGTTTCGGACTGGGATGATAGTGATAATGAGCCATTGTCCAGTCACTCACGACCTGCAAAGCGAGCTAGAAGGCAAGATTCTAACGAGCCTGTATGGAAAAAAACCTTACCCATATACAGCATGACTCATGACGGTAACTGATATCATTCAGCGACGACAAGAAGTCCTCGTTGAATCTTTGAAAGATTGCAGCCCTGTGATGCTATTTGAGAAGATATTTGATGATAATGTTATAAGTTTCATTGTGGAAAATAGCATGAAGTATGCTGGGCAATATAATAGACACAGTTCTGAAATTGATAAGCCTGAATTGAGAACTTTTCTGGCCATTTCAAGTTTCACCGGATATCATGAACTGCCTTCCGAACGTGCCTATTGGAATTTGGATGAAGATCTCGGCGTTCCATTGGTCGCCAATTGCATGTCACGCAATAGGTTTTTGGACATCAAACGAAACCTATATTTCGTCGACAATTCCCTAGCGGAAGGTTCAAATGATAAAATGTTCAAAATGAGACCGCTGTGCGATCTTATACAAAAAAACTCTTGCCAGTGGGGAATATTTCACGAAAACTTATCTATAGATGAATCTATGATAAAATATTTTGGCCATCATCCCGCCAAGCAATACATAATGGGAAAACCAGTACGATTTGGCTATCGGAATTGGGCTGCAACAAGTTCAGATGGCTACTGCTACGCTTTCGACATATATTGCGGAAAATCTACAGAACTGTCTACAGACCCGCTGGGCTCGAGAGTGGTAAAATCCCTATTAGCAAAGATGCCGATAGTCCCAAAAGAACACATTGTATACATTGATAATTTTTTTACCAATTATCAGTTACTCCACGACTTGCGACTCTTAGGGTACAGAGCCACAGGAACAGTACGAGAAAACAGAACAAAAGGATGTCCTGTGACCGATGTAAAAACCATGAAAAAGAAACCAAGGGCGGAGTACGACTATCGTTTCGATACCAAAAACGAAATAACAATCGTGCGCTGGAAAGAGAACAACGTGGTCACGATGGGATCAAATTTTGACGCTGTAGAACCACTGGGGAAAGTGAAAAGGTGGTGTACTATACAGAAACAAAAAATGGATGTGAATATTCCAAGATTGTTTGTTAATTATAACAGAGGAATGGGTGGAGTAGACCAGATGGATCGATCGATTAGTCTCTATCGAGTAGCCATAAAAGGAAAAAAATGGTGGTGGGTAATCTTTACCTACCATTTAGATATGGCGATTTCAAATGCTTGGCGGCTGCATGTCTTGATCAGCAAAACTACTGATACACCCTACATGCATCAATTGCTATTCAGACGTACGATTGTTAGAGCATACCTTCGCCCAACTAAGACGAAAAGTCGTCCTACGTCATCCACGATATCTGGCCTTGTGCAGAAAAATAACGGACACAACCCTCAACTCATCGAAAACCCTTTACGATGTGTTATTTGCCACAACCGCGTTCGCTGGCGCTGTGAGATATGTGCCAAAACATTATGTGTGGAACGACCATGCTTTGGACAATTTTGTGCCTGATTCGCCCACTGTACCCGATCAAGTACACCCCTACAGTTCCTAAAAAAAAATTTAAAATACTAATAATTCTTTTGTACCTCATATTTAGTCTATATTCATGCAATAAATAACAAGTGGTTATAAATTTCATGTGTAGTTTTATTTTGGGCGTTAATGGGTTAGTTTGAAAATGGCATAACCACGACCGCATGTGACATCTTGCCGCCCGGCTCGCGCCACTGTTGCATGTACCGAGCGGCTTGTAAACATGGAATAATAATCATTGTCCGTATGATCTTACAGTTCAATTTTGCTTGTCGCACAGGCTTAACTTTTTCCTAAAAGAAAAAGTATTAGAGGTGTTGAATGATTTTATGATATCGCCGACTCAAATATATTCCATTACTACTAACAACGGCAGTAATTTTAAAAGGATGACAATATTGTTGACAGCTCATTGCTCTACAATAATAGAAGATAATAACACCGATTTGAATAGCGATTGTGAGATCGACGACGGAAATGATTGTGACGAAGATAATGATGACGTTGAACTTGCTACGGATGCACCTTTGGAATTAAACGTCGACACTTTTATAAACGCAATAAGAAATGAATCTTTCAAACCCCGTATTATGCTTCGTGCGGCACACACATTACAACTCGCAGTTAAAGACGCTATTGCTGGCAATTTATACGTACAACTTTGTATTGAACTTGCAAGAAAGGCGGTAAAAATTTTACCACGCCTAAAATCTAAATATTTAAACAAACCTATAATTGATTGTCGTACTAGATGGTCCTCCACTTACCAAATGTTAGTGCGATTGGTTTCACTAAAAGATACATGCGATAACCTGTCTGAGCTATCGGACATTTTTTCTGACGACTTCTGGATACAAATAACAGAAGTTATCACATGCCTTAAGCCAATTAATGGAGCGACAGAAGCATTGCAGCGAGAACAGCTGACAATTGGCGATTTTTATATTACATGGCTGAATTGCAAAGCCAAGCTTGAATCAATTCAAACTACATTTGCAAATGAATTAGGATTTAATATGAAATTACGGGAAAGAACTTTACTAAATACAGATTTAGTCTTGGAAAACTTATACCTGGATGGTCGTCTAAACGTATTGCTAACAGATCAAGATAGCTTAAAAGCACAAAACTTAATAACTTAAACATATAGACAACTACAAAGCCTAACACCGCATGACGCTAAGTCGAGAAGAGATATGCACTACGGTTAGCACTAGCCGGCGTGAAAATTCTAGTTATGTCAATGATGTTTTAGAAAAACGTTTACATGAAGCTGAGGCACTTTGTGGGCTGCCCGGAAAATCTTCAGTCGATAGTTTTGAAGGAATGCTTCAGAATTTGAGACATGAACCCAGAGTGCCCTTGGATAATATATAGCTCACTGGTCAAGTAAAGACGTGCCTAAAAACCCTACCACGATAAATGTCGCTAACTGCATGTTAGCTGCTCCAGCGACACAAGTATCCGTGGAAAGGCTTTTTTCTTCTGTAAAATTTATCCTTAATCCATTAAAGAGCAATATTAGCAGCACCTTATTACAAGACATCATGTTAATTCGTTCCAATCATGATTTATTTACTTAATTAATCTCTGACTTAACTAAAACTATTCACAAACTAAAATATGGCGTCGAAAAATTCCTCCGCATCGCTGTTGACTGGTAATGTACCCAAGAGACTGGCGGCATTGCCACGTTGTACGGCAATGCTTAGCCTCTGGCCAAGGTAAAAGCCGGCCCTTGGGTCACGGGAAGTGTCAACTAGCCGTTAGGAGATTTCGTTAAACAAACCATGAGCGCTCGGACCCCACGGCCCGAGGGTTTCAACCTCAAACGGCTCGAAAATATAATTACCGATAAGGTTATTGTACTTTCGCCGCTTGAGGTTTTCCGCAGCCTCAGCAGCAGCGCCAGCACAGCACGCCGAGCCGGGAAGATGGGATGGCGCAAGAGTGTCGACATAAGTTGCGTCCCACACTAAAGGCCAACCCACCTTCCATGGAAATAAAGACATGCCGTCCGGTCTCTTGCCATCGTTGCATGCCAAGCCATTGGGTTCTAATACAGCTGGGAAGCCGACGGTGACAAGAGACCGTCGGATGATGTCATTAATGTTCGCGTGCCGCGCTATGCGACCCGCACTTCGGCTGCAAGAGAGGCCGTGGTGTCCTAGGCTGTTGACAAATTCGCCACAGTGACAGCGATGAGGAAAACAACTAGGGGCTCCTAGTCGTAGAAAAGCAGCGTGGCGGAAAGTAGTGTCGTCAAACAAAGTGCCTATGCTCGACGACGGTAGTGCATGAAGCCACAGACCCGACTCCCACTTACCCACAGCCAGCAGGCGCGCACGCTCCGCAGTAGTAGCAGACGTGTTTAGTAAATTATTCCGTACTACTCTACAAAGCGACTCATCCCACCGTCTCTGGGAAGATGGAATGTCGGATAAATTTGAATTCGGGCAAGCGAGTCTCCAGGCATCCATAGCCTCGGTGAAGCACGGCACATCAAAATTAATCAGTGTCGAGGCTAGGATTTTCCTGATTAAATTCAATGCCGTGGATCGAGGATATTGTGATATCTACATCGCCACAATGGAACGCGTAACACTGATGTCACGCAAAATCCTGCATCGCGCAATCAGTTTACCGCGCGACTTGCATATATACAACATCCCGACATCAACCGTTGGGCAGTAGCCCACCAGACAACACCCGCCTGGTCGGATGTGGGTGAACTTGATCAAGACCTGGACGTAGCACAGTGTCCAAAACTCACCACCAATAACATCACGGTGGTGAGAATCCGAACCAGCGCCTGGGAAATCGCAGTGGTCTCCTTCTATTTTGAACCGGACCAGCCCATACAACCATACCTGGAGCAGCTTCTGCGGATTCGTGAGGAAATGGGATCAATAAAGATCTTAATGGGAGGCGACGCAAATGCGAAGAACACCTGGTGGGGTAGTTTGGTTGTGGATTGCAGGGGTGAGGAATTGTCTGGGACTCTGTATGAGATGGATCTGCAGGTGCTTAATGTCGGAAACACGCCAACTTTCGACACCATCAGGGGTGGAAGGGCTTACGCCAGCTTTGTCGACGTAACAGCGTGCTCAACTGATATGCTAGACCTCGTGGATGACTGGAGAGTTGAGGAAGGCATCACGAGCTCGGACCACAACGGTATTGTATTCAAAATTAAACTTCAAAAAGCAAAAGGACTCAACATTAAAAGAACAACAAGAATTTATAACACAAGAAAAGCAAATTGGAGCCAATTTCATGAGAAATTGGCCCAATTAAAAGCAGATTTAAACTTAAACCAAACAGAAATTAGTAAAATTAATAATAAAACAGATTTAGAAAATAGTATAAATAATTATATAAAAGTCATTACCGAAACTTGTGAAGAAACATTGGCTAAAATTAAAAATAACGACATGCTTACAATACCGTGGTGGTCCAATGAGCTTGCTGATATGCTGAAAGAGGTCAACACTAGGAGACGCCGCATTCGATGCGCTGCACCAGTCCGGAGAGCGAGAGTCGTCGAGGAGTACCTGCGAGCAAAAGAAAACTATGAATCCCAAGCTAAAAAGGCGCAGATTGTCAGTTGGAAGGAATTTTGCGAAAAACAGAATAAGGAAGGAGTTTGGGAAGGCATTTACAGGGTTATAGGACGGACCGCTAAAAGACACGAAGATTTGCCGTTGGTGAAGGATGGGGTGCCACTCGATGGCAAGGATTCGGCTTCACTGCTGACGGAGACCTTCTACCCCGAGGACCTAGAAGAGGATGACAACGATGACCACCGTCGGACGCGTGAAGCGGCCAGTTGCGTAAACGACTGGGTGCATGATGAATACCATGACCCGCCGTTTACGCATCAGGAGCTGAAAACCACGGTGGAAAGTTTCAACCCTAAGAAAGCACCCGGGGCGGATGGTCTCACAGCCGATATCTGTGCCCAAGTCATATCCCGGGATCCGGGAACGTTTCTTGCACTGGCCAATAAGTGCCTTGAGCTGGGCCACTTCCCCGGAGCCTGGAAAGTGGCCACAGTGGTGATACTCCGGAAGCCGGGAAAGGACTGTTACACGACCCCTAAATCCTACAGACCGATTGGCCTCCTACCAGTCCTGGGCAAAATGCTCGAAAAAATGTTGGTGGCAAGGTTGAAGTGGCATCTGATCCCGCGGTTGAGTACTCGTCAGTTTGGCTTCATGCCCCAGAAGAGCACCGAGGACTCCCTCTACACCATGATACAACATATCAAAACAAAGCTGAACCAAAAGAAGCTGATCACTGTTGTATCACTTGATATAGAGGGAGCCTTTGACAGCGCATGGTGGCCGGCAATTAGGACCAGACTGGCTGAGGAAAAGTGCCCAGTGAATCTCAGACGGATGCTGGACAGCTACCTGGCTGGTAGGAGTGTTAGTTTGAGGTATGCCGGAGCTGAGTGCCAAAAAACCACAAGTAAGGGGTGCGTGCAGGGGTCGATAGGTGGTCCGATCCTGTGGAACCTACTGCTGGATCCTTTGCTGAAGGGGCTGGAGGAGCGGGGAGATCACTGCCAGGCTTTCGCCGACGATGTGGTCATGATCTTCGACGGTGACACAGCATTGGAAGTTCAAAGACAGGCCAATGCCGCCCTTGAGTATGTTCGGAGGTGGGGCATCCGTAACAAGCTGAAGTTTGCACCACATAAAACCTGTGCAATGGTAGTAACCAGGAAGCTGAAGTACGATATCCCACTTCTGAGCATGAGCGGGGTCGACATTGGCATGTCTAAAGAAATAAAAATACTGGGGCTCACAATCGACCACCAGCTCACTTTCAACACCCACGTTGCTAATGTTTGTAGAAAAGCTGCCACTATGTACAAGCAGCTAACTAGAGCGGCCAAAGTGAGCTGGGGTCTGCACCCGGAGGTCATACGGACCATTTACACGGCAGCGGTGGAGCCGGTGATACTATACGCGGCGAGCGCCTGGGCGCCGGCCGCCAAAAAGATCGGAGTGCAGAAAAGCCTCAACGCGGTCCAACGAGGATTTGCCCAGAAGCTGTGCAGAGCCTACCGCACAGTGTCCCTAAACTCGGCACTGGTTCTGGCTGGGATACTCCCGCTCGACCTCCGAATCCGGGAAGCGGCTGCGCTCTACGAAGCCAAGAGGGGAGTGCCCCAGCCTGCACTAGGAGACAGGGAGGTGGAACGGATGGCCCCAGCGATAGAGGCCCCGCACCCCGCGGAGCAAATAAGTCTGGAGTTTGGAAGCCTGATAGACGAGGAACAATATAATACCCACGGCGATTACGCCGTGAGGATCTTCACCGACGGCAGCAATATTGAGGGCAGGGTCGGAGCGGCGCTATCCTTATGGAATAGCGCCTCCGAAATAAAGGCCCTCAAACTCGCCTTGCCGTCCTACTGTACCGTCTATCAGGCTGAGCTCCTGGCCCTAAAAAGAGCGGCAGAGGAGGCGCTCAAGCGCAGCGAAGCTACGTTCGGCATCTTCAGCGACTCTATGGCGGCTCTTCAGTCAGTGACCAATGTTGGTTCCTCCCACCCTCTGGCCGTGGAAACTAGAGACACCATACGACGCTGTAAACTCCAGAACAAGAGTGTCTCCTTGTTCCGGATCAAGGCCCACGCAGGGTTGGAGGGAAACGAGAGAGCTGACCAACTCGCGAAGGAAGCCGCCCTAGGGTTGAGGAAGAGGTCGGACTACGATCTGTGTCCCGTATCATTCGTCAAGCGAAGAATCCGGTCGGAAACGCTTGACGAATGGAACGGGAGATATAAGTCGGGTGACACGGCTTCAGGTACAAAATTGTTTTTTCCGGACGCGGTGGTGGCGTACGGTGTGGTACGCAAGATGGCTCCAACGAGCATAACCACGCAAATACTGACGGGGCACGGTGGGTTCTCTGCATACCTGAAACGCTTCAGGTGTAAAGAGAATCCATCGTGCGCCTGTGAGCCTGGCGTGGAAGAGACCGTATTGCACATACTGCTCGAATGCCCGATCACGGCAAGGATGCGTTACGAGACGGAGCAGCAACTCGCCGTGGCATTGGTTGCCCAAAATCTACCAAATTTGTTAGAGGGAAAAGACAGAAAGGTGTTTTTAAATTATTGTTTAGAAATAGCATCGTTAGTAATTAATAGGAATAAGATAGCTTAAGAAAAATATGATACTAATTATATAATAAGTATATAGATGATGTATCATAATAATAAAATAAGTAATAACAGTAAAACATATATAATAATAATAATAAAAAAATAATAAAAAATATATATATTGTAGGTATATAAGATTGTTTAAATAGCATAGAAAATGGGCATTTTGAGATAGTTTAAGTAGGGTAACGTGTGTGAAGTTTTTTTTTGGGTTGGTGTCTTCGTTGTTTTTTGTGGTCAAGCCACAGTAA